>CANTUQ010000004.1:48728750-50122500 GCA_947683425.1 Excoecaria cochinchinensis
CCTCGAGATTTGGTAGATTGAGACCAAAGCTTGAAGGAATATGGCCGGATAAATGATTTTGGCCCAAACTCAAAACCTCCAATGTTGAAATATTAAAAATTCTGGTAGGAACAAATCCAGTAAGATAGTTGGTTCCTAGATCTAATAATTCAAGGTGATGGAGGTCGCCAATTTCAAATGGAATGGTACCTGCCACCACAATTCATTGCTATTTGATTATTAAACCAAGGCAATTGTCATATATGAATAGGAACATTTTTCAACTACTTTGTTTTTATTTTATGTGATATTTTAAAATTATGGAACATGTATATATTTTTCATCAAAAAAAATCTGCAAAAAAGAATACCAAACCTGTGAAGCCATTTAAACCACTTTTATATGCAGTTAATATCTCCAAATTAGCAACCTTGCTAATTGATGTCGGAAGTTTGGTGCTTGTGCTCAATCAGTGAGTGAAGTTGTCACATCTTGATATCCAAATTATGCTTGCATAAATTTTACAAATTCATTTCGTTTTTTTACTGGCAATTATACTAATTTTACTCATCATTTATATTTAATATCCAGTGTTGCTTGTGATTATGTCTATAAAAAAAATTACTTGCATAAACATTTTTTTTTTTGGCAAATTATATCACTAGTACTCAACTTAAATGGTGTTAACTTGGTAAAAGTAGGCTTAATTTCTAAAATAAATAAATGACATTCTTACTTTCAAACCTTGGGATTCGAAAACTGATTAATTTTGTTAATAATAAATAAAAATAAATAATGTTGGAGCAAGTATATGTGACGTACCAGTAAAATTGTTGTAGCCAAGATATAATTGTTGAAGCATGGTTAGATTTCCAATATCGGTGTGAATACTTCCTTCAAAATGGTTGAAAGACAAAGATAAAATTTTTAATTGGGTGCATCCAAATAAAGAAGAAGGAATTGGGCCATCAAATAGATTCCAACTTGAATACAATCCTTCCAATTTGGAAAGATGGGTGAACATATTTAGTGAAAGATGGCCCATCAAGTTATTTTTCGATAGTGCAAAAATTCGAAGTGAAGATAAGTTGGAAATATTTGCGGGCAAAGATCCTGAAAGTTCATTATCTTGTAAGTCGAGAATATTTAGCTTTGACAAATTGAATAGCGATGTCGGGATGATTCCTATAAATTAAATGAAATTAGTTAATTCTTAGCCAAAATTCAAAGCATTATGAAGATGTAAACAAAAAAATACCTTCAAAATTGTTAAGGGTTAGAGACAAAAGTCGAAGATTGGTGAAGGATCCGATCCATGAGGGTATCTCTCCGTTGAAGGAGTTGTTTCCGAGATCAAAGTGTTCCAGCCGGCGAAGGTTAGCAAGTTGAGGAGGAAGGGAGCCATAGAAGCTATTATTTAGCAAATAGAGAGAGACAAGGAATGAAAGGTTTCCAAGATGAGGAGGAATGGTGGCAGTGAGGCCCATGGAAGAGAGATTTAAAGACCTAACTCTAAGATGGCGAACTCCACAAGTGACACCAATCCAATTGCAAACAGAGGTAGTAATGGACCAGTTGGTTGCTAATAGATTTTGAGAATCATTTGTGATGTGAGCTTTCAGGGCAAGAATTGCTTCTTCATCAGTAGAGATGTTTCCTACTCTTCTTCCATGAGCATAACTTGCAACAAAAATCAGCATGAAGGCTACGATTAACAATGATCTTTTCTCCATCATATCTGATCACTTCTAATAATGCATAAAACAAGAGCAGCTCCTTATGAATATATAACACTAGTTAGTCATCCAAAGTGTATGGTAGATATCTCATGTAGAAATTAAGCATGGCCTCGCCCCATTCCTGAGGGCAATTAACAGCTGTGTTTTTGTCCACTAGTAGCACATTTATCCTTGAGAAAGTGGAAAATAATAAAATGTGAGGATACCAATTAAGTAATCAAGCTAGTCTTTGTTCTTTTTTCTCTTGACTCTTCAATTCATTATTATTTTCCAAAGCCAATAATTAAATGTGAGGATAGTGATTTAAGTCATCAAGCTTTGTTCTTTTTCTCTGGACTCTTCAACTATTTTTTATTCACCAAAGCACAATTCTACCCAGCATTTATATTTAATATTCAGTGTTTACTTCTATTAAAAAAATGATTATTTTGAACATGCCATTGTGCAGCTGTAACATGTACAGCAGTTTGGAACAATCTAAAAATTCTAAGTTAAAAAGATTTCCAATTTCTTCTGGAATGTTGTCGGGAAGACTATTGTGATACAAGAAGAGGCCATTTAGCTTCGTCAAATTAAATAGTGACGTCGGGACTATCCCTACAAAGCAAAGGAAATTAATTAAATTTTAGCCAAAGTGCAAAGTAATATGAATAAATCCAAAAGTTGAAGTTTGGAGAATTAATAGGATCCGATCCAGGAGGGTATCTCTCCATTTAAGATGTTGTTTCGGAGACTAACGTATTGGAGCCGGTGAAGGTTAGCAAGTTGATGAGGAAGGGGGCCATGGAAACTGTTATTGCACAAAGAGAAAGACTCAAGGAATGAAAGGTTTCCAGGACGAGGACAAATTGTGGCAGTGAGGCCCATTGAAGAGAGATATAAAGAGTATATATATAACACTAGTTAGTCATCAAAAGTCTATGTTAGCTGATGTGTAGAAATTAAGCACTGCCTAGCCCCATTCCTCGGGGCAATTAACAACTGTGTTTATGTCCACTCGTATTAAGTTCATTTATATATATATATATATATATATATATATATATTGACTTTCCGTAAATTGCTAAAAAAAATTATAATTAATGACCAAAATATCTAATCTCTATTTTTTTTTTCTTCATGAAACCACTAAAACATTTAGCCACATATATATATATACGAAATTCCATAAACTTTTATTTATACATAATTTAAGCAATTAAAAAACATTATAATTATAAATTTCTTTATCTTGCAACTTCATAATCATAACACCTAAAAGACTAAATCATAACAAGTTACATAACATTGAAGACTATAACAATCTTATCAAGAATAACTTAAATTAATAACCATTGCCTTGTTTAGTCACACTTGTGGATCCTGCATTTAACAATCGCATCCCCAGAGCCAGCATGAGCTCTGTCTCGCTGTCATTGGATCCTTAATGTCTTTAAAATGCTAATAGTGCATTATTAGTTGTCATAGAGCCCAATCAGACTAGTTGTCATTATCATTTGAAGAATTATTAATAATATGATTTAGATTTTATGTAAACTGCGAAAGCATGAGAATAGACTATATTTAATCTCTGTTATCACTCCGAATAGTAGGGAGTCCTAATTAAAAATTGTTCAGTCAAGCACAAATTGAAACAAAATAAAAGATTTAATACAGTAAACTGACAGAAAAAATAATAATAATAATAATTTAAAGAATTAAAAGGTTTTTTTGTTCTCAAACTATTGGAAATAAAGTGAAAATATTCTCAAACTTTTTTTTGGTCGGTTTTTACCCCCAAAGTCAAGTAAATAAATGGAAAATGCTCTCATTTTGGACAGAAAGTCCAGCTGGCAAAAGGAATAAACGGCAGCCAATACCAGAATGACATGTCAGCACCCACGTGGCAATCTATTTCCTACTCAGCTTAAAAAAAAACTCTCTCTCTCCTCTCCTCTCCTCTCCTCCGATGAGTCCAGAAACTCCTACTCCAATGATTGACTCATTTTTCGATATGTCCACCGATTAATAAGATGTTTAGGTCAGCAAGATGGAGGAGCGAGGAGTTCTAAATCATTCTAAATCAGACAAAAAAATTGTTTGGTTTATTAGAAAATGAAATGAAACAAGGGAAAACTCTATTTGTTTCCCAAGAAAATGCATGGAAAATGTAATGGAGTGCAGAGAAGGAAGATGAAGAAACAGGAAGAAGATGATGTATAAAATCAAGAGTAAAAAATTAACAAAAAACAGTATTTTCTTCTAAGAACAGAAATAAAAATCTTGAGATTTCGTATGTTGTTAATTTGGTTTCAATAATAGAAATGAAACCCAGAAATGCCAAATGAGGAATATCTAGATAGAATCTATGCTTTCATAAGCTGTAAATTACAAGAGACAAGCGATCCGTATCCAATAAATTAACGATCCAGCAAAAGCCTAAGAACCAATCTTTAAAATTAGCTTATCACGTTTTATACAGTCAAAATTCAGATTGATTTCACCCACGGCCACTCAACTTATCACTTATCGCGCAAAAGTAACCGACTTTTTCTTTCTAACTTAAATGTCACTGAACTTTTAACATTTTTGCAAAAAAGTCATGTTGACCGGAATCCGACGAGAACCCTCACCGGATTGATGATATGGCATGCCATGTCAGAAACTACATGTCATTTAACAATATTTTCAACAAATGCTATATATAAATCAATTTCACTCACAAAACTTATCATTTATCGCGCAAAAATAACCAATTTTTTTTTTCAACTTAAATGTTACTGAACTTGTAACATTTTTGCAAAAAAGTCATGTATTTACTATTCGTCGCCACGTGTCAGATGCTATATCATCAATTCGGTAAGGGTCCTCGCCGGATTCCGGTTTACATGACTTTTTTGCAAAAATGTTAGAAGTTCAGTGACATTTAAGTAAGAAAAAAAAATCAGTTTTTTTGTGCGATAAGTGATAAGTTGAGTGACCATGAGTGAAATTGACCCGTCAAAATTCACAGCAATTAAGAATCCATTAGAAAAAACAACAAAAAAATATTAAAAAATATAACTTTTTAGTTCAAAAATGAGAATTCATTGCTAAACCACTTCCATATAAAAGCGTCCAGATCTCTAAAACTCCAATACAAAACAAATGAATTCACCAAAAAAAAACACAAAAAAAAAATCAAAAATCAAAAAGAAAAAACAATTGAATTAGATCTATTACAGTTCATAGCCACAAATATAGAAGAGAGGAAACAATGAAGAAAGAAACAAGAAGGGGAAAAGAATAAAAGGAGAAGAAGAAGAGGAGGAGGGGGGATTCATTAAGTGATTTATATAGTGATGAGAGTGAGAGTGATAAGTTATGGAGGTGGGATGGATGCTCATTGGAGGAGAGGAGAGAAAAGCGGAGTGAGTTTTTTTTTTTTTTTAACCTGACGAGGAGAGAGATTGCTACATAGGTGCTGACGTGTGATCTCGGTATTGACTACCTTTTGCTCCGTTTGTCAGTTGGACTTTCCGTCCAAAATGAGGGCATGATTATCTATTTACACGAATTCAAGGATAAAAACCAAAAAAAAAAATTAAGAGCATTTTCACCATATTTTTAATAGTTTGAAGGCAAAAAAACCAATTATCCCTAATATGTGCTGACGTGTGATCTCGGTATTGACTACCTTTTGCTCCGTTTGTCAGTTGGACTTTCCGTCCAAAATGAGGGCATGATTATCTATTTACACGAATTCAAGGATAAAAACCAAAAAAAAAATTAAGAGCATTTTCACCATATTTTTAATAGTTTGAAGGCAAAAAAACCAATTATCCCTAATATAAATATATTTGATAAACAATTAATTTAAGTTGATGGTAATTATTGGGGTACGTGGTCACTCAACTTTCACCTAAGTAATGTTGCGGTTACTATTTTTTGATTCGTAATAATAAAGTAACTTAAGTATAATTTTGTAATAATAAAATTAAAAACTCCAGAAAAACATCATTCCGGTCACCTGAAGTGTGAGAAAATTGAATTCAACTAGTTCCACAACATTGTGAAAAATGGCAGAATTGTGCATTTAAGGTAAAAGGGACCAAGCTCAAGCAAAAATAAGAATTTCTAATGGAGAATATGCACCATTAATGCATGCGTCAACTAATCGGAATTATGTTTTTATGGTGTTTTTAGCTTTATTATTATAAAATTGTACTTGAATTATTCTATTGTTATAAATCGAAAAATAATGACTGCAACGTTGTTTGAGCAAAAGTTGGGTGATTATAAATTAAATCAACCCTAATTATTGTTGTCCATGATCGTGATATATTGGATGAGTCAACCACAATTATTAATTATCATCCGTTTAATTTTGCCTCTAGAAGCTAGACTATATTTTCTTTTCTTTCGACTTTTCAAGTCTTTTTTTTTTTTAATTATTGTTATGCTCGGTTACCAAGTTTTTCCTATCCATGCATACATATCAGTATTTGAAATCGTGAAGTGTAAATTCCAAAGTGGAAGTTGTTGAAAAAAAATTTGGGAAAACTCAGTTTTTGAAAAAAATTATCCTAATGCGGAGGCCTGATAAGAAATCAAGTCATAATAGAATGTTGTAGGTGCTCATGAATATGATATAAAAATAACGATTAACACCAATTAATTTTTTAAAAAATGGTAAGTGTCTGAAATTCAAAAACACACAGGAGTAGAGTGTGGGTAAGAAAGTTAAGCATTGAAAAAGAGGTTTGGTTTTACAATTCCAACTTTTTTCTTTCTCCCGTAACTTATAAGCTGGGCTTTTTTATGGGATAAGGGATTTTTTTTCCCTCAAACTATTGAAAATATGGTGAAAATGATTCCAAACTTTTTTTTGTCGGTTTTTACCCCTGAATCCTCTTAAATAGATGGCAAATACTCTCATTTTGAACGGAAAATCCAGCTGCCAAACGGTATTAAGGGCAGTCAATCACGCGTCAATACGTGTCAACTTAATTTAGGAGTAAAAACCAACAAAAACAAAGTTTGATAGCATTTTCACACTCTTTCCCGTAATTTGAGGGCAAAAAATCCCTTATAGAGTCCAAATCAACAAGCTAAGAAAAATAGTTAACATGTGTTAACGCTGTAAGTTTTCGATATTAATTTCATACAAATATCATCATAAATATTTATACCCATTCAGATCTTGAATATAATAATAATTACTTAGAAAAGTGAATAGATTACTTACCTTGAGTGAAATTCGACATAATGAAGAGAAATCTAACGATCACGAACTTTGTAAACTAGTTTCTCTTCCTTAACCCTCTTTATGCAGCAGATGCTTGATGAAAAGCTAAAATACGATCTTTATGTATTTTTTTTTTTTTTTTTTGCAAAACCTAATTAGGGTAGAGAGAGTACTAGTTTATATACCCTTTTAACTTTAGATGTAGTACGTCCATCAAATACTAATTTAACGGTTAAGGTTTAATATACTATTAAATAAATGATAATCTTAATCCTAACTTAATATGGATTAAATGCAAATAGAAGTATAAACCAAATAGACTTTTCATCCGGCCACACTTCTTACAAACGCATGATTGGATGCCGTTAATACCGTTTACCAGCTGGATTTTTCATCTATCGTGAAGGTATTTTTCAACCATAAAACTGAGTTCATGGGTTTTGAACGAATTTTCGCTCTATTTACCCTTTATCCCTTTCTTTTTTCCTTTTTATTGTTTTACTCTTTTTTTTCTTCTAGATTTAAAACTTTGTTATTGGAATTTTTAGGACAATTTTTACTCATTCAAAATAATAATAATAATAATAAAGATTGTTTTCTCTTGGACCCATTTGGTAAGACTTTTACAATGACTTTTTTTTTTTTGAAAAAAAATAAGCTTGTATTAATAAGAATCAGCAAACAAAACAGATAACAAGAAATCTGGAGGACTAACCTCCCAGATATGAAGATCATACCAAGAATTTCGATTCTCTAGCTAATTTATGAGCTACCTTCGTTGATTTTTTAGTAAAAACAAAGCAAATATTTGTTATGGAATTACCTAGACTAATACAATCTTCTATAATTAATCCTAAGTCTGAATCCAATACAGTTTTTTCGTTAATGGCCCGGATAACCATCTGTGAATCAAATTCAACAATAACCTGATCTAAATTCCTCATTTTTATCCAACTTAGCACTTCTCTTATAGCCAGCGCTTCAGCTACAGCAGGGGAGAAAACACCATTAAGGTTGCCACTACCAGCCATTAAAAAGCCACCTGCATCATCCCAAAACACAAAGCCATACCCAGACTTATGGAGACTTTCGAAGAGAGCAGCATCCACATTGCATTTAACCCAATTAACAGGTGGTCTAAACCATCTTGTAGAAGATCCATTCTCACTAAAAGAAGAGGTATGAGCCTCAGAAGGAGTGGGAGCACCAACAGGCCTAAATTTGGCTAAATTATAGCTTTGATTCATACTGGTGGCTTCTTGAAGAATATCCTCAACCCAACAGTTCTTCCCATCCCACACCAATGCATTTCTAAACTTCCAAAGACTCCAACAAATTGCAGCAACCTCCCTACAGACCTCCTTTGACAGATTGTTCAAAATAAAAGCAAGCCAATCTTCAAATTTGGTGAACGATCCCCTTACAAAACCACACGAAGATCTAGCCCAACAAGCCTCAGCACGCGGACAATCTACAAGCACATGAAGAATTGTTTCATCTTGAGCTCCACAAATCAAACATATAGGATCGACATCAACCCTCCTTACACACAGAACCGATTTGGTAGGTAAACAATTAGAACAAGCCCTCCAGATCATATTCAAAACTTTTGGGGGCACTTTAATACTCCACAATTTAATCCAAAAATTGTTTTGTACTGAACCCATACTCTGATTATTGGTTATAATCCTGTAAGCACTCTTCACCGTGTAAGATCCTTTATGATCAGCAAACCACCATAATTTATCAGCTGGTTGACGATGACTGATGGGGATCTTCCTTATAAGCTGCTTATCTCTTTCATTAAACAAAACATTCAGCAAATCATCATTCCATCTAAACCCATCCTCTTCCAATAGATCAGCAACTGTAAGATTCTCCACGGATGGATCGTTAGCAGCAGGGGATGTGGTGAACGGGTTACAATCATCAGGTAACCAAGGAGCTTTCCAAACCAGTATATCTCTTCCATTACCAACTCTCCAGCGGCTACCTTTTTTTAGCAAATCTTGGGTTGCCCAAATGCTTCTCCAAACCAAACTCGGGTTGAGTAGTAGTAAAAGAGAAGTAAAAGTTATAATTTTTTATTTGATGTTAGGAAACTATTTTCTAAAAGAATTTCTTATTTTATAAGAGTTTTTCTATCTGTTTAGAATGAATATATATAAAACTAATATAATACGGTTAATGATTCATTTAATAATGATATTATATTAAATTTATCATTAAAACATATGAAAATATCACATCAAATAATAAAAATATCTCTTAATTATTTTAATCAACAATGTATTTTGATAAAAAAAAAAAGTAAATAAATTATGCAACACATATCGGCCATGTTTGCTTTCCTGTATAGTACACGGGATAGCATAAAATAATACCCTCTAATATATTATAGGGTATTTGGTTAATTTTTTGAAAAAATAATACATGTGTTATATAATACAGAGTTTAATTTTTATCCTGCATACATAGGATAAAATAATACACACCTTCTCCTGGATTTATTTAATACAGTATTTATCTTAATCTCCACTTTTTCTCATTTTATATAAATTCTGTTTTATTGTTTTATTGTCATTTTTATTTTGCGAATATATATTTTATGTGTCATAATAGTTTGTTAAATTTATTTAGTTTGAATATTATTATTATTATTATTATTATTATTATTATTATTTGTTAAATCCTTTTTTTTTTTGCATAGTTTCTACATATGGGCCACTGTTGCATATTGAATTATATTTAAAATAATAATGATGAAATTTACTTATTTTAATTTGTTATTGGATCATTTATAAAATTATTAATTGTAGCACATTTGTTAATATATTTCAATTATGTAGTTGAATGTTATTAATTAAGTTGTTTGTTTGATTGTTAAAAATGATTAATTGTAGCACATTTGTTAATATATTTCAATTATGTAATTGAATGTTATTAATTAAGTTGTTTGTTTGATTGTTAATTTATCTACAATTATATATTCATGTTTCAAGAAATTTGTGCACTTTTTAAAAAAAATTGTATTTTACAATCAATTTTTTTTTGGTCTAAATTGGTAATATTAAAAAAAAATAATTTTGCATGTTTTTTAATTTTGTTTAAAAATAATACAATACACTATTGTCCACCAAACACAATATAAAATATTACAAGCTAATATAATGTTATACCTAATACTATATACTATAATACAGGTTAATACTATACAAACTAATATTATACAGATTAATACTATACATGTTAATATTATACAGGCTAATACTATCTTAGGAGATGAGATAAATGCCACGTGTAAAATATATTGATTATTTATTTTGAAAAGAAAAAATGAATACAAGTGAAAAAATGACAAGAAAATAAAAAATAATTAAAATGAGACATGGATGGAATTCTTAATTTCTTATTTATAAATATTATGATAAAATTGAAATTTTAAAAAATTCATTAAAAGAGAAAATGACTTTCCTTATTTTCCTAAAAAGCACTTCCAAGAAAATCTGACTGAAGTGACTTCTTCCAAAAACTATTCTAATTAAAAACTAGAAATACTTTTAAAAATTTAACCAAACAAATTCAAAAGTGGATTATCAAAGTTAAAAGCCACTTTTGGCTCCCTAGAAGTAGGGGTAAGCATGGACCGGTTAACCGATACATAAGCCAAAAAAAATCAATCAATTAATATCGATTTTTTTAAAATACTAACCATTAACCAGTCCGTTACTATCGGTTAATCAGTTTATCGGTTTCGAATTTTCGGACCGGTTATCCAATATTTTTTGGTTAACTATTATAATTATAAAATGTATTCATAAATAAAATTAAAATATTTAAAGTATTTAAAAATTAAATTTTTTTCACTATAATATAACATTATTTTTGTTAAAATAAAA
Source organism: Excoecaria cochinchinensis (assembly GCA_947683425.1). Classification (NCBI taxonomy): domain Eukaryota; kingdom Viridiplantae; phylum Streptophyta; class Magnoliopsida; order Malpighiales; family Euphorbiaceae; genus Excoecaria; species Excoecaria cochinchinensis. The sequence goes on from CANTUQ010000004.1 coordinate 48,739,574, forward strand.
ATATTTGGTGGATATAAGTAAATTTGTTTTTAAAAATTAATATTTAATAAGTAAATAAATTAACCGGTCCATAATCACTTTTAATTTGATAAATTGTTATACTTACTAATAGCCAATTAAAAAAATTTAAAAACTTTAAAATAATTAGTATAATGAAAAAAAGTACATGATCACTTTTAATTAGGATAAATTGTTATATAACTTTTCGAATATATTCTGATTTTTATTATTGAAAATTTGATAAATCAATAAATAATAAAAAATAATGAATATGGACGTATTAAATAATTAATAAATTAACCTAAAATTCGATTTCGATTCGGTTAGCCGGTCACATGAGTCAAAAACTATTAATCAGTCCATTAATATAAGTTTTTGCAAAACACTAAATATTAAACAGTCCATTACAATCGGTTAACCAGTACATCAGTTCGATTTCGATTTTTTTTTTCGGTTAATTAAGTTTATTGATTTTTTTTCTTACTCCTGTCTAGAAGTCTAGCCAAACAGATGCTTTTGTTTGGCAAAATGTGGCGATTTTGCTCGTGTGCTATAGTTTTAGAATTTTTTACTCCTAAGCTCTGAAAAAATAAAGTGATTTTACCCTTTTTATAAACCGAAAGTGGACGTGGCAAATAAAACTAACAATAATCAATAAGATCGTGACACATCAGTTTTGAGATGGCGCACACGTGGCAGCCACATGGCAAAAATAAAAAAATAAATAAACACTATTTCTCTCTCCTCGTCCTCTTCTTCTCCTTCACCAATTTTTTTTTTCTTTCCCTCTTGCAATCCTAATTCATGATGAGCAACGGTGTGAATCATAGTAGTAACTATCGAGAAAGAAATCCTGCAAATGGTGTAAAAAATTAAAGCACTGGATTTTACACAAACCAGAGATTTGTGCCTGGCGTTTCTTAATTGAATCATGTAATATTGAAATTTTGTGTTTAATTATAAGAAATTGATTAAAGAAATGGAGCTAATGCTTAATTGATCTCGTCTGGTTTTTGTATTATAGTACCAGAATTAACAGAGAAGAAGAAATTTTATGGGATGTGAAAATGGGATGAGATCATTTGTGCATCCTCTAGGTTTGCCTCGGACTGCTCGGCTGCCTTTTAATTCAATCGCAACAAAACAAACATAACTCTACTCTGACCACCGCCATCGGCGGTGTCAAGGGGGGATCTGGTGCCTGGCAGATATAAAAACGCCAGTGTTTTTTTGCCTGGCAGATATAAAAACGCCTAGTAATAATAAGAAATCAGGTTAATTTACTGATATTAGTCTTAATTACTTCTCTTTTGACCACAATTTATGCCTAAATTTCAAGATTTAATTGATTTGTATCATCGATTGTCTACTTCCAGCAAAGATTACTGAGCATTCAAATTTAAAAATTAAGGATTTAAACAAGCAGATGAATAGTTCCAATCAAAGATTTAAAGGTGTTCTTTAGGATAGTGTTTTTGAATTTGTCCTTAATTTGCCTGGTAGAAAAAGACATGAAATCGGTGGAAGAAGAAGAGGAGGAGGACGACGAGGAAAGGAGAAAAAGTATTTATTTTTTACATTTTGGTTTTGTGGATGCAACGTGTTCGTCTCAGAGCCATGTGTTACGATCTCATTGGTTGCCTATAGTTCCATTTACCGCATCAACTTTCCATCCATAAGAAGTTAAAAAAACTTTAAAACTAAAGTAGAATGGCAAAATGGCTACATTTTCAATAGTACAGGGATAAAACAATCCTTTTCCCAAAAGAAAAAGACTTTTCTTACTCATATAAATGCGTAAATATATATAAAACAAATTAAGCCAATTTATAGAGGTGTCAAAATTAACGCAAACTCAACAATTCATCCAAATCCATCCAAAAAAAATTGACCCAAATCCAACCCAACTAAAAAATTGACCCATTTAAACCTACCCAAAATCTACCCACATAAAATACAACCCATTTGGATCATTCTTCCTTGACCCAATAGGTGTTTTTTTTTTTCATTATTTCTTTAATATTAAAAATTTTTACTTTAATGAACAAGATCTTTTGCTTAAACTGTCCCGCTGTATTATTATTGTGTAATGTGTATGCGTATTTTGTTGGTTAGATTTGTAATGACAGAGTTATCGGGTTAGTCGTAAATATTATTTTTCAATGGAAAATAGTGCACTGGGGACAAAAATTACACCCGGAAGTAAAAAATATTTTATTTGACCATCGAAAAATACTAGTCACAAGGAGTCCGAGGGTAGAATGTGGAGAAAAAATGAACTCAAATAGATCTCCAAAAGTCAAAAAAAAAAAAAAAAAAAAAAGCCTAGCTCATTTTAAAGGTTACCCGATTTGACTAAACCTCTAAAAATAGCAAATGACCTTTAAAAATTATTTTAATGATATATATAAACTTAGATTAATATTTAGAAATTTTTTACAGCGAAAAATTAATTTTTTGGTAACATTGAAAATTGTCAAAACTGACTGATTTAAATGTAGCAGATCGAGAAACGAACTCTGTTTGAACTAAAATTTTGCAGGGAGACTAATTTATATATTTTAAGAATTATAAAATTAATTTTGGGAGAAATTGAGTTTAGAAAGTGAGTAAAATAATTTAGGATTACATAATTGTCTTAAAAATGAAAAAATGGTCACTTGGTTTATGAATTATTGTGTTGTTGTACCCCTGTGTGTGACTGTGAATTGTTTGAATTGCAGGAAGTGTATGTTATATATATAGTCATTATACTAACAAAATTTTACCAAATGAATAGTAAATTGGACAGTTATAAGTTAACCGATATTCCGATCCGTTTGGATCTCAGCCGACCCATTTGGGCCAACATTTTTATAATAATTTTTTTAGTATTCCGTTATTATATCGATAATTATTTTTCATTAAAAAAATATCAAATGGGTCGACCCAAACCCATCCAACCCATTTTGGTATTGATCCATTTATAACTCATATATTTTTGACCCGTTTATGACCCACCCACTTACGATCCAACCCATTTATGACCCAAACCAAACCCGCCCAACCCACCCATTTGCCACCTCTACCAATTTATATTAGAAAAATATTTCATAGACTCAAAGATTGTGCAACTTGTTCAATAAGTTGGTGATATGGACGTAAGGAGAAAAAAATATGGAAAAATAACTTATCCATGGCTCCACCCATAGACCATGCCAATAAAATATAGAAAATATCATTTAAAAATGACACATTAACTTGATTTTATTTTAAAATTAATACTCTATTTAATTATTATTCGCATCAAATAATCAACATGACTTTTATTTATTTTCTATCGCCTTCAAATCTCAAAATCGCTCTCCCAAGGATGGCGTTAAAGACCAAAGTGATCCTAACGATTCTTCCTGACTTTCCCATCACTTAAGGTGACCGGCAACCTTTTCCTTTAATAGGGATTGGTCCTCCTCCCACTCTTCTAATTGGAGCTCTATATGTAAAGAGCTTGTCTTGGCTTAAACCTATCTTTTCAAAGACTCTAAAAGGTATACAGTAAATTCACTACACTCCAGTCATCAGGTAGCAATTTATGTACTTTAAAATTGTTGAGAGCATCTACTTGCATCACATCTCCATAGGCCTGGATAATCAACCTCTCTCTTTTTCTTCTCTTTCTGTAATTTTGATTGGGGTATCATCTGAAGGATGACATGGATGGTACCACTTGACCCATCATTCCTCTGTTAGAGAATGATTCAAAATCAGTAAAGAATTTTATTGCTATTTTCACTCTAGTTTCCAACCTACTGCATTGACATTTTCTTTCGTTGTTTTTTAGTTCCTAAAATAACTGAAGTTTGTTTCAGTTTTTTTCTACCATTTTTTTAGTCGTGGATTACGTGTTTGTTGTGATTCCTCTTTATAAAGCTTATTTATTAAGCTCCTCAAATATAAAAATTTTGCAGTTGAGTCAATTAAAGTATAGGTATCTGATTTTTTTCTTTAACTCTACTGTCTGTTTTTCATATTCTAGTATAAAAATTCTAACAAGTGGTATCAGAGTCTGGTTTGATCTTGCTTTTGGGCGTTTGTTTGATACACGAGTTATGGCTGCAAATGCCTTTTCTTTTTCTTCACAACCACTCATTCCTATCTCCAATGGTGAGAAATACCATTTCTGGAGTGTAAAAATGAAAACTCTCTTTAAATCTCAAGATTTGTGGGAGTTGGTTGAGGATGGGTGTCCTGATTCAAATGATGTTGTCAAGCTAAGAGAGAACAAGAAGGATTCTAAGGCCCTCTTCTTCATTCAACAGGTAGTACATGAAGATATCTTTTCGAGAATCATGACTACAATAACAGGGAAGGCAGCATGGGAGATTCTAGAGAAGGAGTTTAAAGGTGAAAGCAAAGTGATTGCAGTAAAGTTACAGACTCTTCGTCGTGATTTTTAAACGGTAATGATGAAAGATGGAGAATCTATTCAAGAATATTTGTCCATAGTGTCTGCTGTTGTAAGCCAGATGCGAACATTTGGTGAGAAATGTGATGATAAAGTAGTTATTGCAAAGGTTTTGAGGAGTTTAACTCCAAAGTTTGATCACATTGTAGCTGCAATTGAAGAATCGAAGGACCTGGATGTGTTTTCCTTTGATGAATTAATGGGATCTTTGCAATCTCATGAAGCCAGGATTAATAGATCAGCTGAGGATGGGTGTCCTGATTCAAATGATGTTGTCAAGCTAAGAGAGAACAAGAAGGATTCTAAGGCCCTCTTCTTCATTCAACAGGTAGTACATGAAGATATCTTTTCGAGAATCATGACTACAATAACAGGGAAGGAAGCATGGGAGATTCTGGAGAAGGAGTTTAAAGGTGAAAGCAAAGTGATTGCAGTAAAGTTACAGACTCTTCGTCGTGATTTTTAAACGGTAATGATGAAAGATGGAGAATCTATTCAAGAATATTTGTCCATAGTGTCTGCTGTTGTAAGCCAGATGCGAACATTTGGTGAGAAATGTGATGATAAAGTAGTTATTGCAAAGGTTTTAAGGAGTTTAACTCCAAAGTTTGATCACATTGTAGCTGCAATTGAAGAATCGAAGGACCTGGATGTGTTTTCCTTTGATGAATTAATGGGATCTTTGCAATCTCATGAAGCCAGGATTAATAGATCAGCTGAACAACAAGATGAAAAAGCCTTTCATATAAAAGGTGAAATTTTTGCACAAAAAAGAACCCGATGAGCAAGCTGTTGAAAGAGGACGTGTAAGATGAGGATTTCGTGGACGAAGAAGAGAGCGCAATCAACCTGTACAATGCCATCACTGTAAGAGGTATGGTCATGTCAAGGCAAATTGCTGGAAAAGATTGAACCAAGTGAATTATGCAGAAGAAACAGAAACAGAAGAAGATGAATACAGGTTATTTATGGCAAGTACAGAAGAAACTCAAGAAAGAGGCGATGTTTTGTTTCTTAACAATGGATGTTCAAATCACATGAAAGGCATCAAATCTCTTTTTATAGAGCTAGATGAAGCCTACAAAGACAAGGTACGATTGGGGGACAATAAGCAGATGCAAGTTGAAGGCTAAGGGACAGTAGGTATCAGCGCTAGTAATGGCAAAATAAAACTTATTTACTATTTGTGCCTAGTCTTTCACAGAATTTGTTGAGTGTGGGTCAGTTATTGGCTAATGATTTTTCTATTTTATTTGAGAATGATGTCTGTATAATTAAAGATAACAAAACAGGGAAGGAGGTTATCAAAGTGAAAAAGACCTAGAATAAGCTCTTCCCACTCGAACTCTCTAACCTTGAAAGTCAGGTTCTTGTGGTGAAAGAGAATGATGAAACCAAACTGTGGCACATGAAATATGGTCATCTTAATAAAAAGGGTCTAAAACTGTGGAAGCAAGATGAGATGGTGCAGGGCTTACCTACAATAAACTCAGTTGGGATATGTGAAACCTGCATCTATGGAAAACAAAGTAAGAAACCATTCCTAGCAAAAGCAATGTGGAGAGCAGCAGGTAATCTTGATTTAATTCATGCAGATCTCTATGGACCAATGAAAACTGAATCGCTTGGAGGAAGTCGATTTTTTATGCTGTTAACAGATGATTTTAGTAGGATGAGTTGGGTTTATTTTCTGAAAACTAAATCGGAGGCATTTGATTTCTTTAAGAAATTTAAAGTGTTTATTGAAAAACAGACTAGTAGGTGCATCAAGGTCCAGAGAACTGACAGAGGAGGAGAATTCACATCGAAAGATTTTAATCTTTTCTGTGAAGAACATGAAATTGGAAGGGAGCTAACAGTACCATACACACTTGAGCATAATGGAGTGGCAGAGAGGAAAAATCGCACCATGGTGGAAATGACTCGAAGTATGCTACAGGCAAAAGGACTCCCCAACCAGTTATGGAGTGAAGCTGTGGCTACAGAGTATACATTCTGAATATTTCACCCACAAAGGCAGTAACATGGCAGACTCCATATGAAACTTGGATAGGGAGAAAGCCCTCAGTAAGTAATTTAAGAACTTTTGGTTATATAGCATATGCCTTTGTTGACTCTTATAAACGAAGTAAAATGGATGAGAAGTCAATTAAATGCATTTTTGTTGGTTACTGTTCTAATTCAAAGGCATATAGATTGTATGAACCTCTTGGTGGAAAGATTGTTATTAGTAGGAATGTCATTTTTGATGAAGAAGAGAGATGGACTTGGCATGAAGGGGAGCACAATTTAAAGCACCATTAGAGGATGAAATTGATGCACACACTGGATAACTAGAAAATTTCCAACATACTCCATCACACTTACCTTCCGGCAGTGGATCTTCACATATCAGTGATGGAAATTTATCCCAGAAGAACCCCTACGAGGTTACAGATCTTTAACAGAAATTTATGAATCAACCCAAGCCTTGTATGTAGAAGGTCCAATGACTTTTGAAGATGCTGCAAGAAGAAAACAATGGACAGAAGCAATGAAGGAAGAACTAGCTGCAATCCAGAAGAATAAAACATGGGAGCTGACAGATCTTCCTAAGAACAAGAATGTCATAGGGGTGAAATGGGTTTTCAGAATAAAGTATCATGCTGATGGAAGTATACAAAAACACAAAGCACGTCTTATCGTGAAGGGATATTCACAACAGCAAGGTGTAGACTATGAAGAGACTTTCTCCCCTATGGCACGATTTGAAACCGTAAGGATTCTTTTATCCTTAACAGCTCAGTTGAATTTGCTTGTGTATCAGTTTGACGTGAAATTTTCTTTTTTGAAAGGAGAAATAAAAGAAGAGGTTTATGTCTCACAGCCTGAAGGCTTTGTTGTTGCTAGAAAGGAAAATCAAGTTTACAGGTTAAAGAAGGCACTTTATGGCCTGAAGCACGCACCTCAAGCATGGTGTGGAAGGATTGATTCCTATTTTTTGCAGAATGGTTTTGAAAGAAGTAAAAATGAACCTACATTATACATGAAAAGAGAAGGTAAAAATTTTCTTTTCGTTTGTCTTTATGTGGATGACATGATTTATATGGGTTCTTCAACTGCACTTATTGACAAATTTTGTGAGACTATAAAAAAGAGTTTTGAGATGACAAATTTATGCTTGCTGCATTTTTTCCTTGGCATTGAAGTGAAACATCATGAGGATGGAATTTTTATTTCTCAACAAAAATATGCTAAGGATCTGTTCAACAAGTTTGGTATGTTAAATTGCAAAACCATAGCTACTCCAATGAACATGAACGAGAAACTGCAGGCTGCTGATAAGGCAGAACAAGCTGATGGGAGAGCATACAGGAGTTTAATTGAAGGGTTAATTTATTTAACACATACTAGACCAGACATTTCCTATTTTGTTAGGACTGTTTTTAGGTTTATGCAATTTCCATCAAGGCATCATTTTGGAGCTGCTAGAAGAATTTTGCATTATGTGGCTGGAACAATTGGCTTTGGCATCTGGTATGGTTATTCATCAGTTTTTAGGTTTGACTGGCTTTACAAACAGTGATTGGGTAGGTTGTATGGAGAATAGAAAAAGTACATCTGGATACATTTTCAGCCTTGGATTTGAAGCAATGTCATGGAGTTCAAAGAAACAAGTTACTACTGCCTTATCTTCCTCAGAAGTAGAGTATATGGTAGCCACTGCATCAGCGTGTTAAGCAATCTGGTTAAGAAGGATTTTAGAAGATCTTAGACAAAAATAGAATGAAGCAACTTATATCTTCTATGATAATCAGTCTGCAATTGCCATGAGCAAGAATCCTGTGTATCATGGAAGAATAAAGCACATAGACATTCGAGCATATTTTATTCGAGATCAAGTAGCAGATGGAACAATCAACTTGAAGTATTTTAGCACAGAACAACAAGTAGCACACATCCTAACCAAAGCACTTTCTAGGGACAAACATGAGTATCTGAGATCCTTACTTGGTGTTTGTGATTTTTGAATCAAAGAGGAGTGTTAGAGAATGATTCAAAATCAGTAGAGAATTTTATTGCTGTTTTCACTCCAGTTTCCAACCTACTGCATTGACCTTTTCTTTCGTTGTTTTTTAGTTCCTAAAATAACTGAAGTTTGTTTTAGTTTTTTTCTGCCATTTTGTTAGTCGTGGATTATGTGTTTGTTGTGATTCCTCTTTGTAAAGCTTATTTATTAAGCTCCTCAAATATAAAAATTTTTGCTGTTGAGTCAATTAAAGTATAGCTATCTGATTCTTTCTTTAACTCCACTGTCTGTTTTTCATATTCTAGCATAAAAATTCTAACATCCTCGGCATCTACCTTTTATCCATTTTTGGCTAAGCAATTATTGTTTCTTTGCCTTTTTCACTCTCATTTTTATTGTCTCTTTTGACAAATTTCCCTAACCTTCCCTTCTTAATCAATCTATCAATTTCTTGCATAAGATGTTTACACTCATTGGTGTCATGACCATTAGTTCTGTGGAACAAGAAAAATATACAGGAGTCCCTTTGTTCGGGATTAGATATTAGGGGTTTCGGCCATTGCACCCAAGGTTCATCTTTTGTAGCCATAAGGACTTTTGTTCAACTTCGGTTCAAGCGGTTGAAGGGTTCATATACATCGATTGAGGCGGTTGAACTTTTCTCTTCATTTGCACCTTGAGTATAGCTGCTTTTGCTCTCTTTTCCCTTGGCCTCTTTGTCGAATCTACTAGTTAGAAAGCATCATCTTGCCTAATGTATTCTTTAGCCCTTTTTATTATCTCATCCATCATGTTGATTAGCCTTGTGCTTAAACTGTTATGAAAATCCAAATGAGTAGTTCCCCTTCGGATCACTTCTACCACCCTGGATTTGTCTATGTCTTTTACTTGGAGGGCTCCTTTGTTGAACCTAGCTATATACTCCTAAAAAGTTTTCCCTAGCTTCTGCCTTACAGTTTCCAAGTAACTGGTTCTTCTCTTCTCCGAAATACTTGCCTCAAACCTCTATTTCAACTCTTATGCTAGATTCTCAAAAGTGTTATAATTATATCCTATTTCAGACCAAAGAACCAAGCCTTAGTCGCCCTGCTAAGCTTGACAGTAAGATTTTACATAAAGTCGCATCTGATGTTGTCTGCCATTCCATAAAACCTCTATAAACTTATATGTGGGCCACTGGATTCGAAGACCCATCATATTTTAAGTGAGTGGGGTTTGCTATCTGTTGGCTCAAGGTCACATCCTAATTTTAATGATAATCAAATCTTAAATAAAGTCTATCGTGAATTCTTTTCTAAGCAATTTTTGCAGGAATTTTATATATGTTTTTTGATGCAAAATACTTTTTGGATGGATATTGAAGACAATTCTGAATAATACATTAGTTTGTTAGAAATTAGAATATTAAATTGTAAGATCAAATTGAGATATATTATTTCCATTCATGCATACATATTATAGCTTTAAAATTGCATAAAAATATTTTTAAGTCAGAAAATGAGTTTTTGAACAAAATTGATTTTCGTCATAAAATGGTTATTTAGAAAATAAATTTATGTCTGTCAATTTTCTAAACGAATTTCTGTTAGTATCAGATTTCTGGACAAAAATCTGAATTTCACTACAGGACAAGAATAACGGCTAGTTTGTGTCTGTTTTTTTCAGAATTGCCCTCCAATGGCTAAAAATTGCTAATATAGGTTTCAAACACCTAGAACTGAATTTTTGAGTATAAATACATGTTATTTCACCCATTAGAAGGTTAGAGAAATGTTGGAAATAATTTCTATTTCTTAAGAGAAAAAGTTTAACTTTGTTTTTCTCACTTTCCACATCTTTTGCACTTTATTTTTTATATATTTTCGTCAATTTGATTATAACTTCTGTTATAATTGTTTGTGAGAAAATTCTATTTGTAAAAAATTGTGAGTGATTGACTAGAACCTAGGAAAAAAATTCTAGTAAGTGTTTTACATCCTTTTATTTTGGAAAAAAATTTTAGGTATATATATATATTGGCTTTGACTCTTACCCTTAAAAGAGTCAAGAGTGGAGAGAAAATCTCAAAAAATGAATCTTGAGAAATGAATATAGGCAAATTGGCCGAACCACTATAAATTCTGTGTGTTTGTTTTTCTGCTCCCTTTTCTGAAACTCTGTTTTCCTATTACTCTATTTTGAAATTCTGCAATTTGTGTTTTCAAAATTGTTTCTTAAAATAATTCTTAAAATATTCACAACAAATTTTACACACACAATTTTCAGAATTATTTTTGTGAGATTTTGTTTGAAAAAAACTTGCAAAAATCTAAGTATTATTTGCATTGAATTTCTGTATTTATAGTCAGAATTCTGAATTTTCATATATTTCTAGCTAGGGGTGAGCATGGTCGGTTAACCGGTCCATAAGTCCCAGTCCATTAACCAGTCCATTAATATCGGTTTTTCGAAATTCCAGTCCATTAACCAGTCCATTGTCATCGGTTAACCAGTCCATCGGTTTCGGTTTTTCGGATCGGTTACCTAATATTTTTCGATTAACCAATATAATTATAAATATATTCATAAATAAAATTAAAATATTCAAGATACTTAAAAATTAAAATTTTTTCACTATAATATAACATTATTAATGTTGATAAAATAAAAATATTTGGTGGATATAAGCAAATTTATTTTTAAAAATTAATATTTAATAAGTAAATATATTAACTAGTTTATAATCACTTTTAATTAGATAAATTGTTATACTTACAAATAGCCAATTAAAAAACTTAAAAACTTAAAAATAATTAGTATAATGAAAAAAGTACGTGATCACCTTTAATTACGATAAATTGTTATATAAATTGTTATAAATTATTAAAAAATTAATAAATTAACTAAAAATTCGGTTTCAGTTCGGTTAACCAGTCACATGAGTCAAAAACCATTAACCAGTCCATTAATATCGGTTTTTTCAAAACACTAACCATTAACCAGTTCATTACAATCGGTTAACCAGTCCATCGGTTCGGTTTCGAATTTTTTTTTCGGTTAACCAAGTCCATCGGTTTTTTTGCTCACCCCTATTTCTGACCCATTACAAAAATAATCAGAAAAAATTGAGACACTCAATTCACCCCCTCTTACGTGTATATCTTTGATGCATCTGTCACCTTTTACCTAATGCATGCTGACAAGGTTTTCCATTTGTTCTAGGCCTGGAGCTCTATTTTATTCTTTTTTCTTTTTTTTGCCAATAGCTTCTATCTTAACTCCTTTTTCTCCATTTGTTGCCTATTAACCCCTAGGTCCAACGATCTTCTGTTACTAGTAGCATGCCCTCTGGCTACTTCCTCCACTTTCTCATTGGAGCTATGCGCTTCTCCTTTGCCGGTCTGCTCTATCTTTTCCATCTGACACCTTTTGGACAAAGATGATGTTGCCTTCTCAACGATTCCTCTTTAATTATGTGGGACGTCCCTTTACTTTTCTGCTACAACAGGTGAATGAGGAGGAAAAAAGAGGAATTTGAATACCTGCTTGGGCAACCAGCTGCATTAATATAGCATTAAACTAAGTCATCTATTTCGGCGAAGCTTTCGCAATAGACGTCGCAGATGTTGCTCCGAGGGTGACTTTCAGGGCCGGTGATGGGAAGAGGTTTACCCAAGATATGGTGGATGTAGTGTTTCCTTCTAGGGTTGCTTCCAGGGTGCCACCTTTTTCTACTTTCTTTTCTTTGTCTTGTGTTTCTGTGGATGAAGTCATATTATGGAATAACAACTTGTTATATTGATTATCGGGGTGAGAAAGAGCCTAAAACTTCTTGTTTCCCACAGACTGCGGCAATTGATAACTTCTAAAAATCGAGAGTCTGCTCGAGACCAGCTTTGTTGAATCCAGGCACCTGAAAGCTCAAATAATGATTAGAAAACCTATACCGAAGGTGGTTCCCAATATAGATATCTGATTCCAAAGTCAAGTTCCAAGAGAGTTTTCAGACAAGTTTCAATATGGGAAATGGAGAAGGAATTGGAGTATATACCAAGACCCATACCTGGACAAGAGACATCTTCTACCTGGTGCCTACGTGGAGAAACCCAATTAAAGGGAATGTGGTGCCACATACAACAGCATCAGCCCATGTACCTTAAACCAAATCATTATCGGACGTGCTCCTCTACATGGCTCAAAAAGTACAGCTTATCTATTCTACGAAGGAATATTCTGGGATATTTGGGTGGACCATGTATTCCTAATTGGGCTTGAGGACAGATTAACCTATTTTTGGGCCAACCTGAGTTCTTGTAATCCCACATACTAACTCTAAATATATCAGAATAAAAGTAAAATCGCTCTATTCTAAATAATTCATGACTATAGGAGCATAGGTGTTTTATTTTGATAATTTTAGGGATAGTTTTATACCGTTGCGGCTTTGGGAACTAATTTACATAGAATAACAAAAGAAGCTTAAAAAATATCAATAGCAACAAAAAATAAATAATTAAATAAAGAAGTGTTTAAGAAAACCTTTATCATTCATAAATTGAATTAAATTTATCTCTACACTTTTCAAAATTGGACAATGTTTTTTAAAAAAATTCAAATTTAACAAATTTTACGTTTAAAGTGAATAACACGGGGCATCATATGATTAATTACCGAATGAGATAAAAGTAAAATATATTATTTAATGAAACTCATTGCCAATGACACTAATTAATAAGTTGTGCAATTAAAAAAAAAAGGATTAAGTTGTGTAAGGCTTAGTATTAATATATATATATATATATATGGTTTTGAAAATATGATGTTTCACAGTTACAATACTTTCCACTGTTAATTCTAATTTGTTATCTTTCAATGAGCTTTAATCAGTTTAATTGGAGTAATTGTATTAAAAATGAATCCGGCAAATCACATTAATTTCATTACATAATATGGGCTAAATTTTTCTTTATTATATAGGCTTAATAGTCAAAGAGGCCCTTCAAGTTTATTGTAATAATCAATTAAAAACTTTATATTTTGGTTGGATCTATTTCATCCTTAAAAAATTAAAAATAGGCCGAATAGGTCCTTAAGGAATTAAAAATTAAAATTGAGTCAATTGAGATCAAATATTTTACTTATCTTTGCTATATTAACGTATCAATATCATGATTTCTTCTCTCCTGGTTAGCAATTTTAGTCTAGCATATAACTCCCGTCGTTGAGTATTATGTTAGTAAAACTGAACAAGCCACTAAATCCAGGTATAATTGACCTAATTTTGATCTTTTTAAGGATGAAATTGGCCCAACCGAACCATGAGAGATTTATTTGACTATTGTCCTTTCATCTTATTATATATGAAAACTCTGCTATCCTCATTTCCATATTTCCAATGTTGGATATCGAAACTCCACACACATCACAAGTACCATATTCTAAATTTTGAACATGTTTTCATTACAGTTAAATAAATTTTGAACATGTTTTTAATGTCAATCTAAAAAATCGTATCTAATGCTCAACCTGAAAAATATTGCTTTAAGTAATATTTTACACATTATTTGAATACTAGTTACCTAACTCTTCGAATGAGAGTCCGGTTCGCAACACGTGCTCGGAGGGGCGCTGCCGATCTCCTGTTCAAAAATCGTATCAAAGAGTCCGGTTCGCAACACGTGCCAGACTCTCATTCGAAGAGCTAGGTAACCAAATACTTTTAATCGAATGTTGATTATCAGATCAATTTTTAATCAAATTACTTTCTAATGGTTAGAGAATATTTTAATTCCAAAGCATTTACAAATGGCTAATGTATTTTGACATACTGATATTGAATTTATAAATTGAAAAGTTGTCTTTGTTCTATTGGCTGTGGACTTTAGGTATAACAATTAGTTCACATCTTTACAGGCTATGCAAGTAATTGTTTATGTAGGTGTTTTAAAAGTGCAAACGATTTTTCCAATATTATCATCTTGCATTTGGTGGTTTATGGAATAAAAATCTATTTGCAATATTAACATTGAAGTTTGTTTGAGGGGCTTCGGAGAGCTGAGTGTCCAGTAAATATGTTGAAATTGTGATTGTGATCATCAATCATTAACATCTGATTGTTAACTAAATCTGTGTGTGATTCTAAAATCGAATCGAAAATTGTTCTCATAAAATATAAGCAGCCTTTTGATACATAATAGAAACCCATATGAATCGTTTTGCAGGTTGACAAGCCATATATCATCATTTTTTAGTGAGTCAAATCTTGAATTTCTTTGAAGATTAACTATAGAAAACCCTGATGATCAAGAGAATGATATGATGGTGTTGAAGATGCTAATAAAATTAATGCAAACGGATGAATATGACCATAGATGAAAGACTAAGGTTAATCGCATATACATTATAACAAATTTTACATTCATGCAGGTACAATTTTTTTTTTCAATATAGTCTTTTTTATATGCCTAATTCCATATGGAGTTCCATCAACTCAACATCCTCGATAAACTTAACTCTGATTATTGAGAACAATCAAAACATCTCTAATATCACTCCTCTCAGATAAATTGGCACAACATTGTAAAGCCAATTCCATGATAGATGATATGCAATCTACTTTAGCAGAATAATGTGGTTCATCCACCCTCAGCAAATTGGCATCTGCAATTTGAACTACCTCTGAAGGTAATATCTTTTTGGTCCATTGCTTCATACTTATTTCTTCATTAAACATCTCATCTATAGGCTTCATTCTACTGAAAGCTTCCATCAACAAAATGCCATAGCTATACATATCCCCTTTTATAGAAACAAGTACTTCTAATCCATACTCTACGTATATTTTTTTTTTAAAAAAAAAAAATCCAGCCAACGCATATATAGTGATAGCAATAAATTCAAGTTACCAATGTAATGAAAATAAAACATAACATAACCTGGTGCCATGTATCCAACAGTAGCAAGCATCATTGTTTGCATCACAAACTGATCTTCACCGAGGAGTTTTGCTATGCCAAAATCACTTACATGACCAACCATATCTGTTGTAAAAATAGACACTCGGATAGAGTAAAATCGCAGCTAAATTGAACTTGAAAAAGTAATAATTGAACAACGAAACATGGGCGAGGATAGAAGAATTTTCACTATGAGAAAATAGGAGTTATAACAATATAACTTTCCTTTATTTTAAGGAGAAAACAGTTAATTTCACTTTTAAAATAGGAGAACACTAACCCTTTATTTTATCTCTCACAATACTTAAACTTTGGAACTGGATTTCCTAAACTTTTGAAGCTTTCACTCTATATCACAAAGGAAGCCAAACTCCTGCCGGTGGGTAGCTGAGATCAATATTGGCAACTTGAAATTGTTGGAAAAAGCAATTTTTAGCCGCCAATATTGATCTTCAATTTCCTGCCTCCACTACCAATATTGATATTCACTTTTCTACAATATTGACTTTTCCATTTTTTTTTTTTTTTTTGTTTTTACTCATAAAGAATGAAGAATAAGAACAATCTTCCACTTGAAGATTTGATTGAGGGTCAATCAATCTTTACACCATTCTTTCTTCCTTGCCAATCTTGTTTCTTGTGTCTCTGTCAGGCTGCTGGAAAATCAATACCAAACAAACTTGTCAATATTAACTGCTTTCGTCATAAAATCTGCTATGTTTTCTTTAGTATGGATTTTCTACATATCCACGGTTCCTTCTTCCACTTTCTCACGAACGAAGTGATACTGAATCCAAATGTGTTTTATCCTGGAGTGAAATGCTGGATTCTTGGCAAGATGCAAAGCACTCTGACTGTCACAAAATAGAGAAATATTCTCCCTTTTGTGCTCGAGTTCCTCCAATAATAATTTTAAATATACAGCTTCTTTACTGGCTTGTGCAACTGCCATATATTCTGCTTCTGTTGTTGATGTAGCCACAACTGATTGCAGTTTTGAAATCCAACTTACAGCTCCGCCAGCAAGTGTAAACACATATCATGTAGTGGATTTGCTTTTATCTATTTTATCTAAATCTCCAGCATAATCTGAGTCAACATATCCTCTGACAATAAAGTCTGATCCTCCATAACACAATACAACATCCACGGTCCCTTTAATGTATCTAAGGACCCTTTTTACTGCATTCCAATGCTTTCACCAGGATTCGCCATGTATCGACTAACTACTCCCACTGCATGTGCAATGTCTGGTCTTGTACAAATCATAGCGAACATTAGACTTTCCACTACTAATGCATACGGTACTTGAGACATCTCCATCTTCTCCTCTTCACTGCTAGGACACATACTGAGAGTTAACTTGAAATTAGCAGGAAATGGGATAAAAATTGGCTTACAATCTTGCATATTGAACCGTCGCAAGATCTTTTTTAAATAATTTTTCTGAGAAAGTCAAATTTTTTTGCTATTTCTGTCTTAATGAATTTGCATTCCTAGAATTTTGTTCGCTGATCTCAAGTCCTTCATATCAAATTCCTTAGCCAACTGAGTCTTCAATTCTTTAATACGATCTTGGCATGCCATGTGTGCAACACATGTTGACTGGATATGCCAAATAGATTTTCAGGCGAGTCATTCACTGAAAAATGGTTAAAGCGATTTTTCTGTATATAAGTATTAAGTTCAGTGATTTTTACGAAAAGAAAAATTCTTTCTTTATTTTTACGTAATTTGGGTAATAGCTCGGCCACTATGGGTGAAACTAACCCGAGAAGTAAGGAGAATTCGTGATATAGAATAAATAAATTAATTAAAAAGTAAAATAAGAAAAAGAAAAGAAAACGGAAGAGAAGGGATGCACAAAAGCATAAAGATATGGGATAAGGATAGACCTGGCAATTTTTGACCCGATCTAAAAATTCAATCAGAATCCACTCGAAAATAGTGATCCGAATTCGAATCTGGAAAAAATCTGAATGACCCGAAAAATTTAAAATCGAACTTGACCCATAACTATAATCCAAAAAATCTACCCGAAAAAACATGAAAATACCTAATTTTTTAAATTAAATTTTATTTTATGTCATAATTATTTATAAATGATAGTATATATGTATGTATGCATGTACCCGTGTGTGTGTGTATATATATACACACCATTTTATTAATATTTTCATCCCAAGTTTTTTAAAATAATAGATTTAATTGAAAGAAAATAGAAATGTCTAATTATTTAAGTTATAAGCTGCGAAAAATAAAAGAAAAGAAATAAAAAAGTGAACAAAAAATAATAATTAAGTGGCATACAGTGTATACTGTATTTCACTATTATTTCTATTATTTGTATATTTTCTTTTTTGATCTTTTTCCACTTCATGCCATAATTCGTAATTATTCTGTTACTCACAACTCATCCATCATAATGCGTTGTCACTGTTGTTTAGTCGTGCTCTTTCAATTTTTTTCTCATCAAATCATAACATATCAAATCTGGAAGAGAATGTAATGCCTTGAAAATTCTGAATTTATGAATAGTGAAGAGTATATATACTGCAAAAGAAAAGAAATTTTATTCATAAGCGAACTATTTCATCTAATCAAATTTTTAGAGTCTGTCGTTAAGGTCATTTAAGAACCATTTTCAACTTATATGCATTACTAATCAATACAAGATCATTACAAGTTATTATAAGTAATTAAGTATTAAACACCGAACTCATTTAATATAGCATGATTTGACACTATATAAGACCTGATAAAGCCATTTCTGACTTTATCGGGAGCACCGGGCTCTATACGATATTGTCCGCTTTAGGCCGGAGCTCTAACGACTTTAAAAGGTCTCGTACAGGGAGAAGGTGTCCATGGCCTTATAAGGTCCATCTTCAGCTCATCTCCAGCCGATGTAGGATAGGATAGCATTGCTATCAATATCCCCCCCCCCCCCCCCCCAAAAGAGGTCTTCGGGCGCTGGCCGCTGGATGCTGGCCGCTCGGGCGCTGGCCCTCATCTCTCAACGAAAGCACCAAATGATAAAGCACATATTGGTCTTTATCGGAAGAGAAGGAGAGTTGGCTAGTCCGTAGCGTGTGATTCGATCAGATGAGTAGATCCTGCAAGAGAAAGAGCCAGGTCGGACCAGGCGTAAGTACTCCGAAGTTTAAGTTAGTAGCTTTTAGAGAGAGAATGCTTAGAGATAGAATGCTAGAGATTCAATACCTGGTGCTATCGTTGGCTGGGCTATTTATAAGAGACAGTTGAGGAGCACTTGAGTGTTTGAGATGTGACAACTTGCAGTCAGAATAGGTATGCGACGAAGTGACTGGGAGCAGTTGATGGGCATGGGCGCTGCCTTGTATCAGACGGCTGATGGGACTGGCGATCACATCAGCCGATCGAACATGTGCGCTGCCTTGGAGCTCACGCCTGCTACCTTTCTCCTATTGGGCCTTGGGCCTTGCCAACAGACTGGGCCGACTGGATGGGCCTTTATGCAAATGATATTTGCAGTGTTATCACTTGTCCCCAGTTCTACTAGATAAACTCTCTAAGCTCTTAAATCTACATCTTTATTTCCTTTTTTTCTCTCTAAAAATATTAACTTGACTATTACAATCTCTCTTATTGAAAGTTTATCGATGTCTTTTCTTTTCGAGTAATCACAGTTGCTAGACATTAGTTATTGACAATTTGAATTTATAATGATCAAAAGGGAGAGAGAGAGAGATTAGAGAAAGTTTTATACCACATTGAGAAATTGAAACACAACAGCACATGTCCACAATGGTATGCTATGAAAATAATGAACATCCTTTGTTAATGCTAATCATCAACAATTAATTAATTATATTAGGGCAAATGTGCATTTTTGACCCTGGTGTTTGCCAAAATGGGCAATTTTGCCCCTAATGTTTTATTTGGGGCAAAATTGCCCCTCATATTTGGGAAATGAGAGATTTTTATCCCTACCGTTACATCCCATTAATGTTGACCATATCGATGTCTGTTGACCGTTGACATGGACGAAAGGTGATATGTGGTAATTAGCTATTGGACACGTCAGATTACACGTGGCATATGTGCATGCCACGTGTAATCTAGCCAGGTGCATTTTTGCCCCTGATATTTGCCGAGAAGGGCAAATTTGCCCCTAATGTTTTCATATGGTGCAATTTTGCCCCTCTTGTTTGGAAATTGAGAGATTTATATCACTATTGTAACAATCAACTGTTTAATTAAATTATAAATTAAAACATAAACAAATATTTCATACATTAATATTAGGGTAGATAAAATGCAAATACTTGAAGCTCACTAATCAAAAAGAGCAACAAAAAGAAGGGAGACTCTTTAAAGTTTAAAATAGCTTTTATTTGAATCTTATAAATTGCCATTAAAAATAGTTTATGTTTCTATTGGCATCGTCTGAGGTCGTAAATGACCAAAACTTTGGCCTATAAGAATAATTTTTTCTTTTTTTTTTATTTATATATATTGTAAAGTGGGTAAAGTGGAACTCAAATTGAAAATCGAATAAAAATCATATATTTAGTTCAATTTTTTGATTTTTTGTTTACTTTTAAACCAAACTATATATATACACACACTTTTTACCTGCCATTTTTTATATAATTTTTTAACTATAACTTATGAACAGTTTTTATATGACATATAATATTAGATTTATTATGAATCAATCTACGTTAAAATCTAAATATATGGATTTATCACATTGCAAACTATTGGGAACCAAATAATAGTGCAAACTATCCTAACAACAAAAGAATCATTTAATAAGAATTGCAAAAAATTACAACATCATCGAATCTAAGAACTATGGGAATCATCTAATGGAATTTTCTTGTTTGAATTAGGTCATGTAGACTAGACCAATTAAAAACTGTAATATATGAAAAAAAAATATATATATTTTTTGCATAAATATGGCAATTTCTGATTGGTTGGTATACCATGAATCTAGGTCTGGTAAATTTCTAATTAATGGTGTATAATTGTTTGAGTGATAGTGGCATAAATCTCCCAATTTTCAAACATGAGAGATAAAATTGCACATATCAAAATATTAGCGGTAAATTTAACATTTTTTGGCAAACATTAAGGGTAAAAATGTACATTTGGTCAGATTACACGTGACATGCATGTATGTCACATGTAATCTGACATGTCCAATGGCTGATTGACATGTGTCACCCTTGTTTATGTCATTGATCAACAGATGACAGTAGCGTCAACGCTAACGGGACGTAACGGTAGAGGTAAAACTGTTTTATTTTCCAAATATAAGGGATAATTTTGTCTCAAATAAAATATAAAGGGCAAATTTGTCCTTTTAAATAAATATCAGGGGCAAAAATGTATATTTAGCCTATATATAAAAGCACGCATGAATCCTATCAATATCATCAATAATTATTGTCCATCATAAGCCCTAATTATTACTTCTTTACATTAAAGCATGTCAATTCTTTACATCAAAAAGCTTGTCCCATATTTCACCCCTACGCAATCTTTCTGGGTCATACCATATATTAATAATTTTTTTAAAATTAAAAAAAGTAGTAATTTAACGTATGTATATTTAAATTATGTGATCGATAGTATGCATGCGATCGAATGATAATTTAAAAATTAATTTAATTCCCAATTATATCATAATGGGTATTAATTTTTGTTTTTATTTCATGTGTGTGCACTGCATAGGCCTAAACATTAAACCAAATTTTATTATTTATATATTCAATATGTGTAACCTTTAATAGATTATGTACTTCAAAAGCAATTAGATCTTTTATTTATTTATTTTATGTCAGCAAATTTACTCAACAAAGGTGATGATTCTACATTCTGTGCTTTGCTACACCGAATGCTGCACACGGTTTGATCCATATAAAATAATGAAATAATACTGATCCGACAGTGTGCAATGCTTTGCATAGCAGCACTGATTATGGGTTTACAACTCAGCAAACCACTCCATTTCTATATTTTTTTTAATTCTATCTGAGTTCTCTTTTTTATTCTTTGTCACAATATCACAAACACATTAAAATTTATAAATCTAGCAAATTTTAAAACTTTAAAAATATTACTTGATAATTTTATTTACATGTATATATGAGATTGAATTAGAATTTAACAGTTTTGTTTTACAAAATATTATAATTTAACAGCTGAAATAGTTTTATAAGTCTGAGAAGACGTAAATTATGAATTTAAAAATTATAAATTTTAAAAATTCAAATTATAAATAATATCAAAATTACAAATTCCACATGCCAATCCAACTTCAAATATAGAGTCAATAATCTTTTTATTTAATAATTGGTAAAACCTATATATAATTTAGTCCTTAAACTTTAACGTTTTTATATATTGTGTTCCTATACTTTTAAACTTACACATTGAGTGCTTAACTTTAATGTATTTACACATTAAATCCCTATATTTTCAAAATTATACATTGAATCCCTGAATTTATTTATTAAAACACATTAAATCTAAATGAACGGTAAAAATAATAGTGTTTCGTTAAAATACATGCGATTTTAATAACACTTGTATTATATTGTCTTTTGTGTCGTTCATTTTGGACTTAATGTGTTTTTTTTTTAAATTCGAATATCCAATATATAATTTTGAAAGTATAAAAATCTAATTTATACAAACGTTAAAGTTTAGAACTAAATTACGTGTTTTTTTTAATAATCTTGAATATCAATTTGCATATTTAGCATACCTCTTTCCATAATAAGTGGACTAGATATTAAAAAAGGCTTTCTTCTTTTTATTTTTTTCTAATTTTGTATGAAAATTCCATAATAATTAATATTCTCTCTTTTTTTAACAAAATAATTATTATTCTCTTGAACTTTATTTTATTTTATTGGCCAAAAGTACATTTTTACCCTTGTTGTTTGTCAAAATGTGCAAATTTACGCTCAACATTTATTTTAAGGTAAATTTGTTCTTAACGTTTATAAAATGAGAGATTTTTACCCTTGTCGTCAGTAGTCAACTAACGTATTAACGGTCAAAGTTACCGGTTATTGACGGTAGAAGCAAAAATCTCCTATTTTACAAACGTTACGGGCAAATTTGCACGTTTAAAAAAATATTAGGGTCAAAAATGTACATTTGGCACCCAAACGTTTAATTCATGTGCCCAGTTGATATATGACATATGACTACTAGCGTATTAACGATCAAAATTAGCGACAATTAATGGTATGAATAAAAATTTTCTATTTTATAAATATTAAAAATATATTTGCTACAAAATAAAAGTTAAAAGTAAATTTGAATATTTTAATAAAGCATAAAACAAAAATGCACTATTTTATCTCATAGAGCAAGTTTTAGCAACTGTCAGCCATTGTTTTCAACTACAAGTCTCCAAAGTTGATGTCTTTGGGGTTTACTCCAAAACATGGAGTGAGTGTTAAAATACAGACACAAAAGCAACTCTCCAACAAAAATTCATAGCAAATGGCTACCTTTCTTCTTCCTGTTCCCTTCTCCTTAATCATCTTCCTTCTTCAACCTTACCCCTCCATAGCCAATATTCATAAAGCTAAAACCTTTCTCAATTCAAATCTCATTTCTCAACCCCTAAATGATACCCCACCTACTGTTTACTTCGAAGTCACAAAACCCATCAATCTCCCCACCTCTAAACCTTGCATTCACTCTGTTCTTCAACATGATTTTGGGTATACCTATGGCAGACCTCCTGTTCTTGCCAATTATACCCCTCCCTCTCATTGCCCATTTCAACATTTCTCCAAAATTGTCTTTGAATGGAATGCCACTTGTAAAGGTCGCCAATTTGATCGCATTTTTGGGGTTTGGCTTGGTGGTGTTGAGCTTCTCAGAAGCTGCACGGCGGAGCCAAGGGCTAACGGAATTTTCTGGTCCGTACAGAAGGATATAACAAGGTATTATTCATTGCTTCTTAAGAATCAGCCTCAAGAACTTGCTGTTTATCTTGGTAATCTTGTTGACAAGACTTATACTGGTGTTTACCATGTGAATATCAGTATTTATTTTTATCCTGCTGAAGAGAAAATGGGTTTTAATGTTGATGGTTTGAGTAATCTGAGAGCTCCAGATGTTTCTAAGGCTGATTTGATCTTACCCATTTCAAGAAATTTGCCACTGAATGATGGGTTGTGGTTTGAAATTGAGAATAATACTGAAACCCTGTCGAAGGAATTTGCTATTCCTCAAAATGTATATAGAGCTGTGCTGGAGGTTTATGTTTCTTTTCATGAGAATGATGAATTTTGGTATGGAAATTATCCTAATGAGTATATTGTTGCTAATAATCTCACTGATACTCCTGGAAATGGTCCTTTTAGGGAGGTTGTTGTTAGCCTTGATGGAGATGTAGTTGGTGCAATTTGGCCTTTTACTGTGGTTTATACAGGTGGGATTAATCCTCTTTTGTGGAGACCAATTACTGGTATTGGTTCATTTAATCTCCCTTCTTATGATATTGAAATTACTCCTTTTTTAGGGAATTTATTGGATGGAAAGACCCATAAGTTGGGTTTTAGTGTCACCAATGCTTTGAATGTCTGGTACATAGATGCAAACTTGCATCTTTGGTTAGACCATAAGAGCGGAAAAACTGAAGGGAAGGTTTTGAATCAGAAGAGTAACCCTCTTGTTTTGTCTTTGGTGTCAAATTTCAAGGATTTGAATGGATCATTCTTGACAAGTGCACGAAGGTCTATTTCTTCGACTGGATGGGTGATGTCTTCACTAGGGAAGATCACCACAAATTTTAATCAACACTTCAGTTACAGCAACTCAATGGAGATGGGTGAGAATGGGAATTTGCAGATTGTGAACCAGACAAGTACTTTTAATGACACTGTCTTTTTCAGAAAGCTCACCTCTTCTGTTCATTCATTCGAGTCACTGAAAACCTTTAACTTTGGCATGTATTCTGACTTGTCCGACCGAGGAAATGGGAGTTCCTTGTATATAACAAACGTTACACTGGGGTTCAATGAGAAGAAGTCAACAGATGCTGGTGGATCTACGACCAACACTCTAAAAAATCTGCAGAATGGGCAGGGTGTAATGGTTGTAAAGAACAACTTGGTGGTCAGTGGAGTGGGAAGTACGCAGGAGGTATACAAATATGATAGTAGAGAATTCTGTTACTTGAGGAATGTAAGCAGCTCAAACTATACCATTCTTTATGACAAAGTGAAGTACAAATGCGAAAAAATGAAACTGTATCATCTGGGTTTTGGGCTTAGTAGTTGGTGGCCAATCCCTTCTCGGAGAGTTTCTCTTGCTTCGGATTTACTGAACAGCAATAGAGTTTGATGCTTCCGTTCCAGTTTTTCTGGACTGCTTAATCTTTTCAGATCTAGTTTTACACAACCACGATTGATCCGCGAATTAAATAAAATTCCAAGCCTGTACTGGTCTATTTAATTTGAAGTAAGATTAACTTGTGTATATTCCTGTATCTTTTCTCTCAACAATGTTCTTCCAAATAGATTGAGTTTATCTTTCACATAGGTATAACAAATGTTTTCCACTCTGCTATCATAATAATCCCAAAGATGAGAAAAGTTATTAGAAGTTCCTGCCTAAAAATTGAATGATTTTGACAGTTTAACTCGGTAAGCAGGGGGTGTTCAGTTTGAACTTATAATCAATTGCTATGGCTCACAAGCTTTCTTTGTCATGTTTCAAGGTAAAGGGGGAGTTGGAGATACAGTACGTTCTAATTCCTGTCTTTCGGTCCTTTATAGCAACTGCTGATATCAGTTTGTAGAAGTCAAATGAATCCCCAATTTCATGTGTTTTCACTTTTGAAGGTTTTACTACAAATGCAGGAAACTTGGGTGCCTAGTCACTGATTTGGCCCATTTATTTCAGTATAGATGATAGCTATGGAGAACTTGTGACAGCATTAATATATGAAATTGGACACTTATCTTCATTTTGGAAGATAGCAAATCTATTTACAGATGTTCTGATGACTCCTGGTAATCGGGAAAGTGCTATGAGATGGACAAGGATGATTTCAGTTGATCGTCGTTACCTCTATCTTGCCACTGTAACATTCCAGCTCTTTCAGGTATAGTCAGATGTTATTTGCATTATGTGCTACAAGGTGATCTAAATCACACCTCTGGACTTGCAGAAAATTTGGAAATTAGGATCCCCAGTTATATGTTTTTGAATGCAATAGTCTCCTGTTTTCTGCTTTATTTTTTTTAGCAACTGTTACAGTTTCCTGGTCTACTACCAGTAGCATTCATGCATTACGTATTTCCACTACGGTTCACTTTGTCTTTGTGTTTGCGCACCTACTTTATGTTATGACTTTCAGATAAAGGTAAATTCTTAAATTTTACCTAACATTTATAACTTTCCTATTACATTTATACAACTTTTCATAGTTTCTTAACATAAACCCAACTTTCCTATTACATTTCTCTTCCTTTCCCTCAAACAAGAAAACACAATCTTCTGGGCAAGGATTGTTATGACATTGATATTGCGATTGACAATATGTTGGGCAGTGAATTTGCTGATAAGGTCAGGGAATACTTGTTATATATTGCAGAAGAGGTGCAGGGGCTTGGTATTATTATATAAACTTGTTACTTTGATAATCACTTCCATGATGTCATTCATGTTAATCGACATATGTGTATAGTATTTCTTGTTTGTTGTGCAATTTTTTTTTTTTATTATTAAAATCTCTGACTGTACATTAGTCTTTATTTAATGCAACGGAGCCTCCACTTTTTTTTTTTTTTTTTGACTTTTCTTCTTATACAGAGCAACTCTGGTTTGCCTCTAATGCCGGCCTCTTCTAGCAATGCAGGTATTGAAACTTGAAGGCCAGACTAGTAAGACACTGAAGAGCATGAATGTGAAGCTCCTGAAAATGAAACCACTCTTATTTTGTGTATATTTGTGGCTGTGTAGGGAGAGA
Source organism: Excoecaria cochinchinensis (assembly GCA_947683425.1). Lineage (NCBI taxonomy): Eukaryota > Viridiplantae > Streptophyta > Magnoliopsida > Malpighiales > Euphorbiaceae > Excoecaria > Excoecaria cochinchinensis. The sequence continues at coordinate 48,765,955 of CANTUQ010000004.1, forward strand.
GAGATAGAAAGAGAGAATGTTTTTTTTTTTTTTTTAACTAAATACCTACTTTTTAAACAATATAAATTGTGATAGTGATGAGTAAGATTCCACTTAGGTTGGAAGGAAATTAATTCTTTTATAAAATAAACAAATAAATAAAATGGGAAATTTTGAAATTGCATTAAAAAAAATAAATTAAAATGAATAAAATAAACTAAAAGTAGAATTAAATAAGTTAAGAAAATCAATGGACAATGCTTCCAGTTAAAGCATAATCTTGATTACGGTCTAATACTCGATCACATAATTTTAAATGTTTTTCGGTAAATTAGTTCTAGTTGATGAATACGTTTCTAACAGCCAATAATTTCCGATTTGTAAATTAGACAATAAACGCTTATTAAGATGTTTGGTTCATTTAAATTAAATTATACTCTTTCTTAAAGTGAATCAAGCACCTGATAGATGCTCAATCACTCTAATCTACCACTAATTTTCAGGTTAATTAAACGATTACGATCTAATTAATTTGAATGACAATATATATCATTTTGACAATTGCACAACTGGTCAAATTACAACAACCAATAGAATATAATATCATGAGATTAAATTGTAAAACTAAGATCAAATTATAAGATTAATTTAAAATAGCTGTCAATCTCATATTTAAATAAAAAATGTGAAATATTTTTACATATTTTCTTCAAAACTTTATTTAAATTATATCCTAAAATAAAATTATATCTTAAAATAAAATTATATAAAGGTAAATAAGGAAAAATAAATAAATTTCTTTAACAACAAACTTTGCCATGCATATATAAATACGTGGCAAATTTGGCCCAATCAAAAATTCTGTCCGAATTCTACTAAAAAAATTGATTCAAATCTAATTTAATCCAGGAATATATCCATCCAAACTAACTCAAAATGATCTATTAAATTTTGACCCAGATAAATATGTTCCATGTAGCCCGATAAGCATCAACTATATTTAATGGGTCGAAATACCAAACTTATACCAACTACAATTTTTTTCATACCAAGTATGCCCAGCTCGATTTCAATCCATCCAGACCCAAAACCAACCTGAATCGAATCCAATTCAGTCTGAAATAATCTTAAATTTTATTTATGCAGGCTTGTTCATAAAAAAAAAAATCTTCAAATTCTAATTAGATCTGGCATTAACTCGATCCATTCCGGTCTAGCTCGAACTCATCCCATTCCGACCCAAATCCAACCCAACCCGAAGTAGGCTTGGATTTTAATTATGTAGACTTATGCAAAAAAGAATCTTCAAATTTCGATTAAGTCTGGCCGAACCCAACCTTCTCAGTCTGGCCTGAACTTGATTCATCCCGACCCGAATTCAGCCCGGTCCTAAGTAGGTTTGAATTTTTTTTATGCAAGTTTGTACATAAAAAATCTTCAAATTTCAATTAGGCCTGACTCGAATATGACCCATCTTGATCATGCTTGATACTCATCTCGGCCCCGCTTGAACTCGGCTTGTACTAAATCCAATCCAGCCCAACATGAAGTAGCTCTATATTTTATTTACATAGGCTTATGCAGATGAATTCGACCCATCCCAGCCTAATCTGAACTTGGCTCCTACCAAATCCAGCCCAACCCAGCCGAAAGTAGGCTTGTATTTTATTTATGTAGGTTTGTGTATAAAATATTTTCAAATTCCGATTAGGCCTTATCTATCCCTACTCGGCTCGAACTCAACCCATTCTGGACTGGTCTGAACGAAACCTGACTTAGCTCAACCCAAAGTAGGCTTATATTTTATTTATGTATGCTTGTGCAAAAATAATTTTTAAATTCTAATTAGGCTCGAGTCGAACCTGACCATTCCAGTCCAGCCCGAACTCAATCCATTCCATGTAGTATGTTGTAATTATATCAAGAGTTAATTTTAATTAAAAAATTGGTTAATGAGTTAACCCATAACTTTGCCCATTAAGGCTATCATGCAACTTATTTGGATTTTAAATAAAATAATAAATTTATATTTGTAAATAAAATAAACTTACAAGATTAATTTAATCTAAAACATTTTCATCTACTTTATACTTTTATATATATAATATAGATATAAAATACATGTAAAAAGTAAAACTACTTCATATATATTGAGATATTTTAGCCAATTGAAGGCACATTAGTGATTTTTGTAGTTCATTGTGGCAGCAATAGGTAAAACAAATTTAAGAAGGAAACAAACTCCACCACTGCCTTGTTGGTTGTAATGTACTCTCTGGTACATAACTTTGTGACACTATTTCTCTGTTATTATAGACAATTTATGTCATTTGTGTCAAGATTTCTCTCTCTGTGTTTTTTTAGCTGATTTGTTTGTCAAGTAATGGAATCTAATTTATCCCTAAATGAAGAGTAAGATAATTTATCCCTTATCAATTGTGTTTTATGGGTCATTTTCATACTAAGGTTGCAATTCACTTCACTTCTATGCGAAATACACTCGCAGATGTATGGAGTGTTAGAAAGAATACAATAAAAGGAGGAATTGACAATAAGATAAAGAACAACGATTTAAAGGCGCGTTACAATGGCACTTAACTAAATGAATAATTGTCCCCTTATGTAGAAATTTATAATCAAATCATATTTAGGATATAATGAAATCTATGGATTTTCTCTAAAAAAAAAAAAAAACATCCTTAAAGCTATTTCTCTAGGTCAGACCATTACCCAACTTCATATTATTTCCAATGCCTTTCTCCATGATTCCTTGGATGAAACAGTTTTTTATGGAGCAATCACCTGATTTTGTGAATGTTCATTGCAGGTTGAAAAAGTCAATCAATGACCTTAAACAACCTCCACTAATGTGGCACCAATGTTTTACTGATGCCTTATGTGATTGTGATTTTAAGTGCTCTCACACTAATATTTCACTCTATTATTTGATATCTGTTGTGTAGTCTCGGTTTGCAATAAAAAACTTAGGGAGATTGCATTATTTTTTGGGTATTGAGGTCAAATGGCATTATAATGGTATCCGCTTATCATAAGGCAAGCATATTTCGATCTATTAAACAAAGAAAAAATGGGGAATTGCAAGCCGTTGTCTATGGCAACTTGACTAATGGAAAAACTTGCCAAAGGTGATAACCCTCCATTTCGGGACCCTACTTCATTTCATAGTATTATTGGCGGTCTCCAGTACTTGGCCTTTACTTGGCCTTATTGACATTTGTGGCTCATTACCCACCATTGTTGACAAATGAAGATTTGTTAACAAATTTTGGGAATCCCACATTGGGAATTCAAGGAAAATACGAAGTTTGATCACTTATATAAATAAGTTTCCTTTGAATAGTTTAATCATTCCAAAATTGCCATTCTTTCCTAATGCAAAATTATTTCTCTCTTTTGTAAATATTTCACTTGTATTATGTTTTTGAAATATTAAAATATAATTTGATAGTATCCGAGTACATAAGCATAATTAGCCGAACCACATTAAATTCTGGTATTCTTTATTTAATAGCTATTATCGGGTATATTGTTAGTAAATTATTATACTGTTAAATTACTTAAGAAAATTCTGTCTAAGGAAATTGGGTTTTAAGTGAAACCATTTGTGACCACTCCAGTCTTTTTTGAAAATTTTACCTTGTGTAATTTTTTAGTACAATCATTTATGCTTTATTCACCTACGCAATAGTGTTTAAGGTGAATTTAGTGGAAATTAACTCGAGTTTCCACAACAGTTGGTATCAGAGCCTAGGTTCTTTCTTAATATGTTCTATGGTTGCAGCGTAGTCTGATCTTCCACATCAAAAAAGATTTTTCCTTAGGTTATTGGCATTTCGTATCGATAACTATTGAATAGTAATTATAGCAAAAATAACAAATCCATTCACTACTTCTTCCTCGTCCATTTTAGTAAGAAATGCGATGGCAAATGCAAGAGTTGTGGTGAAAATTTTTGATGGCACAGGTCATTTTGGTATGTGGCAAAGTAAAATTTTAGACGCTTTCTTTCAACAAGGTCTAAACATTGCCCTTGAAAAAAATAAACCAGATGATGTTGATGAGAAAGAATGAAAGAGACTTAATCGTTCGGCATATGGTACAATTCGATCGTGCCTTTCTAGAGAGCAAAAGTATGCTTTCTCGAAAGAAACTTCTGCAAGTAAATTGATGAAGGCACTGGAGAAAAAATTCTTAAAAAAAAGCAGTTAGAACAAGCTCCACATGAAGAAAAGACTGTTTCATTTCAATTATATTTTGGGTACCACAATAAATGATCACATCTCCAGTTTTATTCAGTTAGTCGCTGATTTATTGAATATGGATGTGATATTTGAAGATGAAGATCTGGCTTTGATATTATTGAGATCCCTTCTTGAGGAGTTTGATTTTCTTGAAATGACTCTACTTCATGGGAAGGCTGCTGTGTCTCTCAGTGAAGTTTGTGCTGCCTTGTATAGTTATGAACTGAGAAAGAAGGACAAAAAGGAAAGCACAAGTGGAGCTACAAAAGCTCTAGTAGTGAGAGGTCGGTCGCAGAATCAGACTAAAGGAAAGAAAGGGAGATCTAAGTCGAGGCTCAAATTTGACAAAGACGAAATGTGCTTTTTATCGGGAAAAAGGACACTGGAAGAAAGATTGCCCTAAGCTGAATAATAAAAGCGAACCTGATAAGGGAAAGGCTGTTGCAGATTCAAATGTAGCTGAGTGTAATGATGAAGACTCAAATTTTTCACTTGTTATTACATTGTCAAATAGCTTTTCTAGTGTATGGCTACTTGATTTAGGCTGCAGTCATCATATGTGTCCCAATCAGGATTGGTTCTATGAATTTAGAGAACTAGAAGATGAAGTTGTTTATACAGCAAATGATGTCCCTCTCACCACACATGGGATTGGTTTCATTCATTTGAAAACCCATGATGGATCAATCAGAATCCTGAAGGATGTTTATTATGTGCCCAGTTTATTGACGCGACCTCAGCAAGTGTACTGAATCGGCAAGTAATATAGTGATGTATACTTAAGACCACAAGTTATCGAACCCAAGGGACTGTGTTGTGTAAAATTTTGCAATTAAATGTATGCTAAAGAATTCCCAATTGTTTGATGTGATTAATTATTTAAGATGAAAATTAAATACTGTAATTGATAAAATAACTAATTAAAGAATATTAAAAGACTCAATACCAATACAGATTTGATGAAATAACTAAAAGATCTTGCCAAGGAATACCCATCCTCCCTAATAACACCATGTAAATGCTCCAACTTATCAATCACATATGCAAATCAGTGAACAACCTAGCCTATACCATAGCCTGCCTTTCGGATCAAGCTTTTCTAACACATGCACCTACCACCCTGGATTTAGCACATATTTTAGCATCGAAACAGGTCTTAAGTCCTAAGCTTAGATGATCCTACCATCCCGGATTAAGATATCAAAACTCAATTATCTTTTACACTTCTGATCATATTAAAATAGAGATCCACAGATTTAACTACCTTCCCGGATTAATCAAACCAGTGGAAATCAATAGAAATAGAACAGATTATATATAAGCTAATGAAATGAATACAATCAAAGATTATCACAGCAGATCACTCTTTAACTTGCATTAAATTCAATAACTAAAACAGATAAATTTTGAAGAAGATAATACTGAAGCATATGCATAAATCAATCCACACAAGCATTCACATGATTATTGGGGATTCAAGGCATCCCTTAACAAGAAAAACAACTACTCACTCATAATTGAAATAAAAGCTGAAATAAATAGAGAGAAATTGATATTACCCATTTTAGATCTGAAAATGAAATTCTTACAATAATAAAATTGATGTTCTTCCCGTTCAATCTGTTCTCAAGACTTTAAAAATAAATAATAACTTCCAACTATCTCTGATTATATCCCCCAAATTAAAATAACAACAGCATAAAATTTATTCTAAAACTTTTTTTTTAAAAATTAAAAATCTAAATCTTAAGTTACAGAAATAAATCTTCCTTTTTCGTTCCAGAAAAATCCCTTCTTCCTCTCTGGTATTCTTTCTGACTTTTTATTGCCAAAATTCTTTCGGTCGGTAAATGGGAAAAGGATTCTCTCTTTTCTTCGAAAATTTGGTAGATTTTGAATTTATGAAAACGCTGGCAGTTGATGAAAAAGTCATCAAAATGCACTGTCGTGTTGAATTTTCTAATTGTAAATGCACGACCATGTGAAATTTTGCACTCCCGTGCATTAAGCAAATAACACTCACTTGGCCATGTGAGAATTTGCACTCCTGTGCATTATGCAGATGCACTTTGTTCCATTCTTTGACTTCCACAAATATGAGAATTACCAAATTGATCCAAAACTTAGCATTATTTTCAATTAAATCATTTTTCCTTTATTTTAATCCTGAAAAATACCAAAATCAACAATTAAACTCTAAAATATAAAATTAACTAATTCAACTATAATTCAACCAAATAAATACTAAATTAACTTAAATAAATAAATAAAAACACACTAAAAATATCATTAATTTCACAATTATCAAATACCCCACAGTTAGACTTTGCTCGCCCCCGAGCAAATTAGAACATTCCAACTCCTCAAAATAATCAAACTGAAATAAAGAATCATGCAATTCAGAATCATGCTTAGCAATTTAACAAGAGCACTTAACAAAATTTCAACCACAATAAATTCAAACAAGGCAAAATAAGTTAGTTTCTTTGTGTGTGTGCAAGACCAAAACATTTTAAGCATTTTTTTTTTAAATTCAAAACACCAATGCAACTCATAACCAAGCATAGAATGAATGTACACTCAAGTGTACAAATGGTTTCGCACTTGAAACTCTAGAAACACCATAGGCCTCTCCTTTAGCACCGAAACTCGAAAGTCATCTCCGCTGAACAACTTAAAAACAAAACTTAGAATCACTTAGGTCTTTCAAAGGTTGTAATGGGGTTAAGGTATTAGTTATCAAAAAATGGATAAAAGATCAAACAATAAAATAGCCACTCTAAGATAAAATAGACTAACAATTCTAAAGTGTCTCCCATTAACTTAATCAATAAGAAATTTAACTTGCTTAACCTTTGATAATTCACAGCTCTTATAAGAGAAAACTAATTAAAATCTCTCACTTCCACAATTTATACCCCTTCTAAAAAGAAGTCATAATTATTTTCCCTTGTAAGTACCCCACACTTAAGATTTTGCCATGCATGTTATTTTTAATTTCAACTTTTTTTTTTCGGCAATACAATGATACTCTGGATAGTTACAAGGTATAATTTCCACTATTATTTGACTTCAGCCATAATCCTTGAAAATGAAATTGTCTTACTATACCCATCAATCCATTCCTGTTAATCTACACGATCGTAGAGTGGCAATTCTATAAAAGGTAGGCAAAAGGCTTTTTAGGCTATATGGTAATTTGAACAGGTATATCAAAAAAATAAAAATTGACACGCTTTTAGCATATCTCATTAAGCTCAACTTGGCTAACAAGGATCAAAGTATAAAAAGGGTAGGAAAATAGGTCAAAATATGGTTAAACAAGAAAATATTGCCTAGATCACTTTCTAAGTTGAATTGAGTTGTTTGTATGCTTTGAAGGGTGATGAGGAAGGTTCTAGTGCTCTAACATTCCTTGCTCAACTATTTTATGCGATGTTTTTTTTTATTATTATTATTTATTTATTATTTTATATATATATATATATATATATATATATATATATATATATATATTTTATTATTATTATTTTTTTAAGTTTAGAAACTGGTCTTATGTGCTCAAAAAGTAGAAACTAACAAATTTAAGCCAAATTGAATGTTAATCTAGCTAAAAATTCATTAAACAACATGTTTGTTCTCGTGCTAAGCAAAAATCCTTAATTGCACATTCTAAATTTTAAGTTTAGCATGTTCAATATTTGAGGAATAACTAGGGCGAACTAAGTTTTAGTGCAAACTAAATGATAATCAGAAACTAATGTTATTTCTAAGCAAGACTAGAAAATTCTAAAGCAACTACCATTCATTAAGTTAAGAGTAAAAAGTTATTACAAAACTACAAAACATCAAACTAAAAAAAATAAAAATTAAAAAATAAAAATAAAAATAAAAACATCAAAATAAATAAACAGAATATAGATTCATGAACAATAAAGGGGTAAGATGTGTCTACTTCCTGAACCAAAATTGAGCTTAACTGAACAAGCTCTATCCCCTGTCAAAAATTTTTGCTGTCCACAGCAAATGTAGTAAGCCATCTAAGGTGGTGGGAGTGGTGGTGGAGGAAAACGTGTCCAGAAATCATGCACGAACTTCTCCATGGTCTGCTTAACCTCAACAATAGTATCCTGCATGGTATCCATCCTCCCCTGCATCCTATCCAAGCGGATCTGCTGGTGGTTCATCCTGCTGCTAAGCCGGTTAAGGTGATCTTCTAAATCAGATGGCATGGCTGTCTCAGCTGGTGGAACCGCTGCTGGCTCATCATCAGCTCTGATATCATTTGGCGCTCCCGGAATCTCATCAATATGTATGCCATTTTCTCTCAAATATTCCTCTCGAGTTGTCCAATGACATCTTGGCTTTGTTTTCCAAATCTTCATGCGCTTAAGCATGACATTATCAATATAAGCTATATCACCATCAAGTGGATCGCCAAAAGAACGATTATAATGAACAGCTTCAGCTAAAACGGTTGCTATCCAACCGATGGAAACAGCAGGAATATTTGAAGAACACTTTTGTAAATCCTGAATCCGCTGTGCTATAAGCAAAGAGCCATTAATAGGAATACCATCAACCATACACCTAAGTAACATAATCTGTGAAGCATTGAGTGAACTCAGGCTTTGAAGATTATTATATATACTTCGGGATAGAAATCTGTGAATAATTCTCAAAGCATGATCCCGAAGTGCATGCACTTTAAGCTTACCACCTCTCCACGGCTCAGCATTTAATGGATCACGAATTTTTTCCCAATTTTCTTCAGTAGAGGCATTAGGTAGTTCCACCAATGCATCAGGTGAGAATCCTAAATGCTGTGAGAATTTCTTAAAGGACATTGAATAACCCTTCTTACCCAACCGAAACTTAATAGTGCCAGAAGCATTTCTATCTCCATCAAAATGACACTCAAAAGAGTATAATAAATCCCGAGCAAGATCTGGAAATACCTGCACTTTATGCTCCATAAACTGTTCCCAACCGATGCCCTGAATCAATGGTAATATCTCTGTCCAAAGGTCTCCAATAGGAACATGCAGATAAAAACGACTGAGAAATGCTGGTTGGACATATTGGCACGTGCTAAAGTACTCATACATGTCATATTGTTCTGGATTGACATAAGAAGGTATATGAGTGCCAGAAGAGCTTGAGGCTTCAGTGTTCTTTGCTTTTTTTGGTGCCACTGTAAAAAATATAAAAAAAAATATGAGCATGCAAAATGGCAACATAAAATTTAACCAAAATAATAGCAAGCAACTACCAGATGCAATATTGAAATAGAAGAATGGGAATGCAGACAATTGGGCAAAAAATTGTAAATGAGAAAACACAAGCAGAAGTAAATTTTATTATTATTATTATTATTATTATTATTATTATTATTATTATTATTATTATTATTATTATTATTATTATTATTATTATGTCATTTGATCGCCAATTCGTGAATGAAAATTGATCAATAGCAAATTAAAATCACAAGGCAGAGATACGGCACAAAATGAGAAACCATGAACAAAATTGAAAAAATTAATTGGGGCATTTCATCGAGCAGGTGGTGTGCACATGTTTGACAGTGAATTTGGAAGCCAAGTTAAGGTGCGTTAGCCACCAAAATTCAAACTAAGCAACATGTACATGCACATTAAGCACACAAGAAATAAGTTTGCCAAAAGAATTTAAAATGAGATTTAAATGGCATGTTTAAATTAACCCAAATCATGTGCATTAATAACAAAAAAAAATGAAGTAAAAATGGAAATAATTAATCAAATTAAGGAGCAATCTTTAGAAAAACACTTACTTGAACTGAAATGCAGTTGAATGATGCAAGAAATTTGAGTAATAGAGGCTTATGTGTGTGAGTGTGTGTGAAGGAGATGCACTGCCGCGGGTGATATGGAGAGATGCAGAGTGGCCTGGCTTTGGAAATGGAAGAGGAACACATAAATAAGAGGGCAGCAGCACAGCACCCGACTGCGTGAGGCTGGAAGGGGGAAGTTGCGCGGCTGCGTGGGGCTGGAAGGGGGAAGTTGCGCGGCTGCGCATGGCAAATTGCTTTGCCTTGCGCGGCCGCTCAAGTGATATGCGCGGCTGCGCAATTGCCATGCGCAGCTGCGCATGGCCTTCCTAAGCTGCGCATTCCCTTGCGAGGCTAGGTGATTCCTGTGCGCGGCTGGGCAATCTCCCACTCGGCCAGGCAAGTTTCTACGCGGCTGGGCATTTGCTCACGCGGCTGGGTAATTTACCTCTGTGACTTCAAAAAAAATTCTAATGCTAAAAATTCAACAAATGCAAAATAAATTGGTAAATTAACCTGCTTCTGATTTTTTTTTTATTAACTCCTTAATTTAATTGATGCACACATCCATCTATTAATGCAATTTTTATATATAAAAAAAAAAACTCAAACTAATGCCCTGCTTTAAAAACTTTTATCATGAATATGTCCAAACTCTGCAATCCAATTTGCTTCAACTTTGTATCTTTGTAGTTCATGAATCTATTGACAAAAATTTAAACTAACTAAAAACACACAAGAAATAAAAATGACTAAAATTTAAAATTAAAACAAATAGAGTAGAGAATATAGTTCTGAGTTTAAGAGTCCTCAGCTAGACTTTGAATTTACCTCACTCAGCGTCGAAAATAATGATTACCGCTGCCAATTCAGCGAGGTTCTCAAAATATGGTTTTAATCGATGGCCATTTACCTTGAATTCCTCACTCCCAGGTTGTTTTCTGATCGTGATAGCTCCGAAATCAGTCACACTTACCACTTCAAATGGTCCCGTCCACCGCGACTTCAATTTTCCAGGAAACAACCTTAATCGACTATTGTACAATAGGACTTTCATACCTGGAGTGAATTCCTTTCTGATCAGTTTCTTGTCGTGCCATCTCTTCGTATTTTCCTTATACTTCTCCGCTTGTTGGTATGACCAATAGCGTATTTCTTCCAACTCATTCATCTGGAGAAGTCTCTTCTCACCTGCACTCTTAACATCGAAATTCAGAAATTTAGTTGCCCAATAAGCTTTGTGTTCAAGTTCGACAGGGAGATGGCATGACTTACCATAGACTAACTTAAACGGGGATAACCCTATAGGTGTTTTGAATGCGGTTCTATAGGCCCATAAAGCTTCATCCAGCCTCAAATACCAATCCTTCCTAAATGAATTTACAGTCTTTTCTAGGATTGTTTTGAGTTCTCTATTAGAAACCTCAACCTATCCATTTGCTTGAGCATGATATGGAGTGGTAATTTTGTGCCTCACGCCAAATTTTTTTAATAGGGCAGTAAATTGATGATTAACAAAGTGTCTGCCCCCATCACTAATTATGGCCTTTGGCGTGCCAAACCTAGTGAAAATGTTCCTCCTAAGGAATTCTAGTACAATTTTGGCATCGCAAGTCTTAGTAGCTATGGCTTATACCCACTTACTCACATAATCCACAGCTACTAATATATACTCAAACCCAAAAGATATTAGAAAAGGCCCCATGAAATCTATCCCCCACACATCAAATAATTCCACTTCAAGCATATTGGTTAACGGCATTTCATCTTTCTTAGAAATATTTCCTACCCGTTGACATCTATCACATGTTTTCACAAAACTTTGAACATCTTTAAACATGGCAGGCCAATAAAAACCAGAAGCTAAAATTTTTGCTACCGTTTGATTTGGCCCATGATGGCCACCAGCTTCCCCACTATGACAGGCCTTAATGATTTCTCCTTTTTCTCCATCTGAAATGCACCTTCTTATTACTTGATCGGCACACAAGCGGAATAAGTACGGGTCGTCCCAAATGTAATATTTGGCATAAGCTCGCAGCTTCTTCCTTTGTTGCCATGTAAAGTCTTTTGGCATAAAGCCTCCTGCAAGAAAGTTGGCTATGTTAGCGAACCAAGGAACAGAAATTTCAAATGCAAATAAAGCACAAATATGTTCATCAGGAAACAAATCCAAAATTTCCCCTTCTTCAATGTGTTCACTCTCCAATCTCGATAAATGATCCGCTACAAAATTTTTCGCTCCCTTCTTGTCCTTGATTTCCAAATCAAACTCTTGTAATAACAGTACCCATCTAATCAGCCTTGGCTTGGATTCCTTTTTGGCAAAAAAATGCCTCAAAGCTGCATGGTCTGACCACACCACGATTTTTGCTCCCAGCAAGTATGGTCTGAACTTCTCAAAAGCATACACAATTGCTAGAAGTTCTTTCTCAGTGGTTGTGTAGTTAACCTGTGCTCCTGTCAAAGTATGACTAGCATAATAAACTGTACAAAATACTTTATCTCGCCTTTGTCCAAGCACTGCCCCAACTGCAAAATCACTAGCATCACACATTAATTCAAACGGCAAATTCCAATCCGGAGATATAATTACCGGAGCTGAAATTAGCCGTTGCTTCAAAGTTTCAAAAGCTAGCATACATTCACTGTCAAAATTAAAAGGAGCATCCTTCATAAGCAAATTTGACAGGGGTTTAGCAATTTTCAAAAAATCTTTGATAAAACGACGATAAAACCCTGCATGTCCCAAGAAACTCCTAATGCCCTTTACACTAGTCGGGGGTGGCAACTTCTCTATCACCTCTACCTTGGCCTTATCGACTTCTATCCCATTTTCAGAAATTTTGTGTCCAAGTACAATGCATTCTCTCACCATAAAGTGGCATTTTTCTCAATTTAGTACAAAGTTGGTTTTTTCACACCTCCCTAGCACTACATCAAGATGCTCTAAACAATTTTTAAAGTCAGCCCCATAGATAGTGAAATCATCCATAAAAACCTCCATAAATTTCTCTATGAAGTCATGAAAAATAGCCATCATACACCGCTGAAACGTAGCCGGTGCATTACATAATCCGAAAGGCATTCTCCTATAGGCGAATGTGCCATAAGGGCAGGTAAAAGTCGTTTTCTCTTGGTCTTCAGGGGCTAAAGGGATTTGTAAATATCTCGAGTACCCATCTAAAAAATAGTAAAACTTATTACCTGCTAACCTTTCTAACATTTGGTCAATAAATGGCAAGGAAAAATGGTCTTTTCTTGTGGCATTGTTTAACCTTCTGAAATCAATACAAACTCTCCACCCCGTAACAGTACGAGTCGGGATCAATTCATTCAGCTCATTTTTAACCACAGTCATCCCCCCCTTCTTAGGCACGCACTGTACTGGACTAACCCACTTACTGTCAAAAATAGGATAGATAATACCTGAGTCAAGGAGTTTCAATACCTCCTTCTTTACCACTTCTTGCATTGCCGGATTAAGTCTCCTTTGAGGTTGAGCAACCGGCTTACATTCTTCTTCCATCGGAATTCGGTGTGTGCAGTAACTTGGGTCAATTCCCTTCAAATCTGAGGTTTCCCATCCAATGGCTCCCTTGTGCTTTTTCAGCACCTCAAGCAGCATTTTCTCCTCGATATCTGTCAACAAAGAAGAAATAATCACTGGCTTTTTCTCATCTTCTAAAAATACATATTTTAAATGAGAAGGAAGGGGTTTAAGTTCAGAATTTGAATCCCCCTCTTTTAGTTTAAACTCTTCTTGCTGTACTTCCTCTTTTCTATCTTCTTTTTCTACAACTGCTATTACTTCTCCTTCTATTTTTTCTTCCAATTTTTCATCCTCCAATGAATGTATTAAACTCACATCCACTGGATCAGCTCCCAAAACCTTTTCTTGTACTTCCTCTATACACTCATCTACTGCATCCATAAAATAAACAGACTCCTCTACATCACCCAATGGATACTTTTGAGCCTTGTTCATATCCACCACTAATTTCTCATCATTGAATCTCAAGGTGACTGTCTGACCATGTACATCAATCAGCGCCTTTGCTGTATTTAGAAATGGTCTTCCCACAATCAATGGTATCTTTCGATCCTCTTCCATTTCCATTACTACAAAATCTACTGGAAAAATAAATTTCCCCACTTTCACCAATAAATCCTCAATCACTCCTTTGGGTCTCCTTACCGACCTATCTGCAAGTTGGAGTCTCATTCCAGTCTCCTTGAGCTCTCCAAGATTCAGCTTTCTGCAAATAGAATAAGGCATCAGATTTATGCTCACACCCAAATCACATAAAGCATTTCCATTAAAATCTTCACCAATTGCACAGGGTAGAGTGAAACTACCTGGATCCTCCAATTTTTTAGGAATTTTGTTCATTATCAATGCACTGCAATTTTCTGTAAGCTGTACAGTTCCATGCCCTTCTAATTTCTTTTTATTGGAACATAATTCTTTCATGAATTTAGCATAGTTCGGCATGTGAGCTAAAGTTTCAGCAAATGGTAGATTAATATGTAGTTTCTTAAACATTTCTAAAAATCTAGCCAATTGCTCATTTTTCTTTTCTTTTTTAGCTACAGCAGGAGATGGCAATCTATTGATATCAAGATCCTCTACTCTAGGATTCACTAGACTTTTACCCTTATCATTTTTAGGAGCCTTTTCATTAACCTCTACCTTAGAGTTAGGATTACTTACCTCCCGCGTTGGCTTCTCCTTACTTGTGGATGGTGAAGAATTTTTGCCTTGGTCCTCTCTTGGTGCCATCTCTTTGCCACTTCTCAAAGTGATTGCTTTCGCCTCTTCCTTAGGATTTCGATCCACATTCGACGGAAATGTTCCTGGTTGTCTTTGAGACACAGAATTTGCAAGCTGTCCTAATTGAGTTTCTAAATTTCTCATCGATGTGTCTTGATTTCGATTCCATTGTTCTTGGGATTTCCACCTTGCTTCTTGACTGGCCATAAATTATTGTTGGCTGTTCACAAACTGTCGCTGACTATTCATGAAGCTAGCCAACATATCCTCCAAATTTGGCTTCTTTTCTTGTACAGGTGGCCTTGGTTGATAACCCGGTGGGTGATAAGCTTGAGAATGGGATTGGTTTGAGCCCTGCCCTTGGTTATAGTTCGATGGATATGGTGCTTGGTATTGAGTGGACGATTGATGTTGGTATGACTGATTGTGGCTGTTATGCATGTTTTGATTGAAAGGGGCTCTCTCTTGTGGTTGAGAAGATGACGCATTCTGATGGAACATTGGATGGGAGGAGTTCTTTTCTCTGAATGGTCCGACTTATCCTGAGATAACATTGGAGTTCCTTAGTACGTTTCAGTACTCTCCTAGGTTATCTCTGGATGATCGGAATACCATTCAGTTTAGAGTGCGCAATATCCCTTATTTTCTATCGATTTCTGACTTGGCGAGATACTTGGGATTGCCAGTGGATGGGGAGGTACATGTTGTGGGTGAATCAACTGCGCACTGGGCTATTGTTGGGAAACCCAACATGGAATTTAATGCACGAAACATCAAGTCTACCAAACTCCGCTCTCCGGTATATCAGTACTTGCATAGAGTTATGACATCATCAGCGTTTATGCGACCAGAGTGCCCTAGCAATGTGAGTACATCTGACCTATTTTTTTATATGCTATGGAGGCTGGGGTACGAGTGAATGCAGTACCCTGGTTGTGTAAGCAGCTGAAGAGAGCTGCAGCCACCTCAGGAAAGAGGATTGGGATCGGTGGGTTGATCACCGTTATTATGAGGGCCCTGCATCTACCTACTGCCGACATGGGCAGACACTTGACGTCGTCTTATTTTATTGATGAGGAGGTAGTGCTTAGATGTAGGATAGCTATAGAGGATCCCTCTTCTGAGTGTGGCTATAGAGTTAGGAGAGCGGAGGAGGAGGCTCAGGACTTGGGTGATGATGGAGAGGGTGATTCTGATGACGCCCCAGCGCCAGTTGATCATGATGATGCTCCACCACCACCACCACCGCCGTAGGGACCGGTACTCAGTACATACAGTAGGAGGGTGAGACAGAGGATTGATGTACCGTTCTCCCCTCCAGACATGAGTCGATATGCTCAGGCACATGACGAGCCGTCATCTTCCACAGCACCTCCACCCTCAGCTCCATCGTTAGATGCCTCGCAGGTCCAGACATTGATCTCGGAGATGCGGTCCATGACTGCTATGATGATGAGGTTTGAGACTGCGATTGGCACGCTTCAGGAGTCATTCAGTGAGTCGAGGAGGGAGCAGGCAGCCTTCCAGGAGAGGGTGTGGGAGAGACTGGATACATTGAGCAGAGAGCTGGCGGAGGTCAGGGCAGCTACCGCTCAGAGTGACCAGATGATCTCTGGCATGGACTTATCAGTACAGCGAGCTTGGGAGCGACTGGCTTCTATTGAGACTCAGATGGAGCAGGTGCGCCGAGATATGGTCTTGGGAGCTGAGCAGAGAGATGCATTTTTGGGATCCTTCCAGCACAGGATTATGACACAGTTGGACAGGTTGAGCGTTGAGATTCATGGATTTTTCACTCCTGTTTCCACTGTGTTTCCTCCACATCTGAGACGACCACCACAGTAAACTATTGTATATATTTCAGGAAGTGATTCGTACACAACAGATTTTGTATATATTTATTTATTTATTTTAGTTAATGAAATTGATGTAGTCAGGCAATGTATGATTTCATTTACTTTATTATATTTTGGAATTGTGTGGCTGAGCCAATGACGTGTGATAGGATAGATATTATTTGTGTTGGCTATGAATTTCACAGATTTCAGAGTATTTCATTTTGCACAGTGATTATTGGATTCTTGCACAGGTTTTGAATTTTCTTCAATTTGCACAGGTGGCATGCAGAAATTTTGTATGGTTGTTAATTTTGCACAGTAATTATTTTATGTTTGCCATTTTTGAGATGCTTGCAATTGATTTTAAATTGCAATGAGTTTTAGCACAGCATAGGGGAAATTTTTTGAAAAATATCTTTGTGTGCTTCACTTTCTTGCACTGAGGACAGTGCAACATTTTGAGTTTGGGGTGGAGTACCATTTCAATTCTTCAAATCAAAACCAGTTCCGTTTTATTGTGTCTTTTTAATTGTTGTGTGTTTAGGGTAACATTTTAAATTTTTAGTAGTTTTTAATTAATTTTTGTTGTGTTTGTGGCGTGTTTGTGTCAAGTTTGTGTATAAATATTTTTATGGTTGTTTCTTTTTGATTTTCCTTCGATTTAAATTTTTATTTCGTCCTAATAGTTCTCAATTGTGAATGATTTTGATCTCAGGTTTAGAAATTTGTGTTTCATTCAATATTAAGTTGAGTGAGAAATAGTCATGTTTATATCTTTGTTTGTTAGACTGCATGTAAACCTTGATTATACTTTGCAATTTCTAAATTTTGAGCACTTTGGGCCTGTTTTAAAAAAATTGAGAAAAATCTAGTTGCAATTAGGGGATTAGATGACAACTCACTAAGAGCACTAGAACCTTTCTGATTACCCATCGAAGCGACCTTAGATGAGACACAACTTAGAAAATGATTTAGGCAACCCTTCTTTGTATAGCTACTTTAAATGACTTTTCCTACCTTAATTTCATTGTCTCTTGTTAGCCCGTTGAGCTTATTATTTTAGTATGCTAAATGCGTGCTTATTTTATTGTTACACATATTAAAACTATCTTTAGCCTTAAATGATTTTTGCCTCCCTTAGAAGAGTGGCCACTCTAGTAAGGTTGGGTTTTTATTTTAGGTAAAAGGGAATTTAGATTTTGTCAATTCTTGGTGTAAATTTCTGTTTGAGAATTGATTGGTGTGTGTAATGGAGAGTTGAGCCCATTTAAAGAAATGAGTTTGGGGTTGATAAAGAGGAATGTGATTTAAGTGGTTTATTGGTCTTGTAAAAATTAAAGCTCAATTGTAGTTCTTGCTGGGATTTATAGACGAATTAAGTACTTTATTTATTGTTAATGGCTAGTTGGTTTTTTATGCTTCTAAAAATATATATATATATATATATATAATAAATATATAAAAAAAAAAGAAGAAAATTTGAAAAATAAGAAGCATTGTAAGTTTTTCCTAGTTAATTGGGCAAAATGTGAGTTTGGGGTACAAAAATTTAGTGAGACTTGAACTAGTGCCTTGTAAAAATTGGGGTTGCATATTATGTGGCATTTGTTATTGTAAGTTGAGTTTGATGATGCTAAGGTGTCTTTTAGACCAATTTTATTTTGATTATATGCAATTGAGTTGGGAATATTTATTAGTACAGTTGGGTGAGTGTGTTTTGTTTAGGTAGTGGCTATTTTTCTCTAGTGACTTGATCTTTCTTTGTTAGCCAATTTACCTAAGCCTAACGTTACAACCAAAATGTAAGACCTCTTGATTCTTTGTTTTGTCTTGTTCTATTTAGTGGAGATGACCTTCTAGTAAGGTTTGGTACGTAAGAAGAGGCATATGGTGTTTCTTGAGCTTTGAGTGGAAAGCCATGAGTGCATTCATGCATTCGAGTTGATTCATTTTCCCAACAGTGTATCTAGAAGTTTTGTTTTTAAATGATAAAAAAATTCTGTTTTGGCCTTTTGCACACACACACAGAAATTGTTTAGTATGTTCTTGTGTTTAGTTGTTATTTAGTGAGCATTGGTATTTGCAAACCTATTGTCTTGTCCCTTAATTGAGAATGACTCCTTATTTTCTTTTGTTGAGATTGAGATGATTGAGAATGTGGTTCATTCAGCTTACTTGAGGACGAGTAAAGGTTTGAGTTTGGGGTAGTTGATAAGTTGCAATTATATTAATATTTTAGATTAATTCTTGGCATAATTATGTGTTTTATTTATTTAATTTTAATAATAATTAATTAGTTTTTGTGTTTTTATTAATTTATAATGTTTTTATAATTTTTAATAAGTTTTGGGATGTTTTCAGGTGTTTTATTTTAATCCGGAGCTAAATTGGAGGTTTGGGGCTGATATTAGAAGAAATTGTGGAAAAAGGGCAATTTTAGCCAAAAGCACAGCCGTGCTCTTCAATAGCACAGCTGTGCTTTTGAAGGGACCGCGCAGCGCACAACGTGAAATTAAGCGACACAGCCGTGCAATCTCGCAAGGCACAGCTGTGTCACGCAAAGGAGGCACGCGCAGATGAGGAACGACGACGCAAATCTCGCCCTTCTCGCCCAGGAGCACAGCTGTGCTTCAGTGAGAAGCACAGCTGTGCTTCGCCTTTTTTCCGCCAGCAAACGCGCAACCCTAGCACAGCACAGCTGTGCTTCTCAAAGCACAGCTGTGCTTTTCTCCAGTATAAAAAGAAAATGACGCCGCTGCATTGGGGAGAGCTGGTAGTTTTTAGGTTTAGTTTTAATTGTATTTTTCTCTCTTCTCCTTAGGTTAGACTTAGATTTATTTTCCATAAAATTCCAGCAATATTTTATTTAATTTCGATGTTTTAATTCTTCTTTTAAATTTTGTTTTAGCTTAGATTTCATTTCAAATTGCACTTTTATTCCAATTTAATTTAGATTATTTTTATTTTAATTTTGTATTTTGAGATTTAAGGAAATTCAACGGTGGATGAACAAGAACTTCAAGATCCATTTTCTCTTTTCATCAAGGGTGTATTCTAAACTTAATTTTTCATATTTTATATTTATATTCTTGATGTTAAGGTAGTTGTTCATGCTTGGGAGTTCTTGAATCATATGTGTATTCTGGAAATTTGGATTTAATAAATATTTTCATGTTTTCTTTTATTCCTCTTGTTATATATTGTTTTGCAATTATAATGATGATTGGAGCTAAATCCGAAAATTATTGTTTGTGCAAATGCTCTGTTCTTTTAATATTGATATTTATCTTTCCAGCTTAATCCATGGATATGGTAGGTTGGTTTGTGGGTGTTAATGTTATTAGATTAAGAATTGTGAGGAATAAATAGGTTTTAGATAACTGAATCCGGGATGGTAGGTCGTCTTAGATCTAGGAATTGGTCATATTATACATATAGTTCAGTTTTATCTTCTCTGAAATTATCTGTTGTTGCTGAATTGAATGCAAGTTAAGGGGAGATCTACCAGGATAAACTTTGATGGTAATCAGTTCATAAATACATACATATGCTCTGTTCTATTTTAATCAACTTTCATTGGTTTGATGAATCCGAATTGGTATTTAAATCTGTGAATGTTTATTTTAATAGGTTCAGAATGGTGGAAGATAAATGAGTTTGATATCTGAATCCGAACTGGTAGGATTATCTGACTTAGAACTTACAAACATGTGATAATGCTAATATATGTGCTGAATCCGAAAGGTAGGTTCATTAATTAGAATAGCTGAGTCCGAAAGGTAGGCTTGGGTTTAGATAGGTTATCCAGAATTTCATATTATATTATTTTACCAATTTTCAGTTACATATATGAGGATAGAATTTCCCAAGTATTTAATTTCATCTTTGAATAATTTCTTGATGAACAATTTTATTTTCAATTGTTAATTTATTTTCTGGTTTAGTTTAATCTTCTCCACCAATCACACCGGGGACATCTCAAATTCACTCAACCATAGATATTTAACTGAACAATCCTTTTTCCCTTGGGTACGATAACTCGGGGTCCTAACTATACCCCACTTTATTACTTGTCGATTCGGTACACTTGCCGAGGACCCGTCAAGTTTTTGGCGCCGTTGCCGGGGATCACGGTGTTGTTTGTTTTATCTCTTTAGTTGAGTTAGTTTGAGGTTTTTATTTTTCTTTTTATTTTTAATTTGGTGTTTATTTTTGCAGGAAAATTTTGAGACATTTTCAAAATGATGCAAGATAACGATCAAGATTATGAGTTGGTCCTTTTGCGAGCTCAAGTGAATGATATGATGAGGGAGATGCAAGAGTTACGACAATTGTATTCAACTTCACCAGTCACCTATTCACCTTCTTTTGAAGATCCTCACTCTTCATGTATATCACAAGAGTCTCACTTTACCCATATCGAACGTCTTTCAAACTACATCTCTTGTAGAGAGAAGGAATACCAAGCAGAAAGGAGGGAGATACAAGAGTCTAACTCTGCCAAAATCGAAAGCTTTTTAGACTACATATATTGCAGAGAGAAGCAATTTTGTGCAGAAAAGGGAGAGTTGCAGGCTACAATCGATTATCAAGAGGAGAGAATCAAGGCTCAAGGGGATCTATTAAGAAGTCAAGCACTGGAAATCCAAAATTTGGAATCCAAGTTGGAGCTTTTAATTGTCTCTTCAGTTGATCAAAGAGATGGTGGTGAATTGAGTCATGCACCTATAGAGATTAATGAGAATATTGAAATTCTTGAGGATGGGTTGCATGAAAAAGAAAAGGAGCCAATTATTGTTGAAGACAAATCTTGTGTTTGTTTGGAAACTAATTTCAATTTTTCTATGCAGGATAATGCACCAAAGGAGCAAGAGTTGAATGATTCTCAAATGGAAACACTGAATTCAGTCCATTTAAAGGATTTATTTAGGCTTGAGGAGCCGGTAGAGTTCGTGTATAGTGAACCCAAGGTGGAGTCATACTTCATCGAAGACATGGAATTTCCCACCTTGGTAGCTTTCGATGATTTTCTCCTACTGATGGGGGAAAATGAAGAGCAAAAACCGGAAAGACCATTATTTGGTTCACAAGCTCGTCCACCCGAGAGTGAAATGAGTCGAGCTGGGACTCAATAAACCAGAACTATTATTTTTCTTAACCCTTCCTATTTAATTTTCTGTGTTTATGTTTTAATTTTTAATTACTATTTGTTTGTATTTGTATTTTTATTTTTCTTAAATAAAAAATATATATATATATATATATATAAAATAAAATAAAATAAAAAAATTAAAAAAAAAAAAATATATATATATATATATAATAAAGTATTCTATAAAAAAAAAATATAGTAATAATAATAATAAAATAAAATTATTATATATATTTTTATAAAATAATATTCCTTAAATTTTTAGTGTGTTAGAATGTTAATTTGTTATTTTTAATGTTTAATTTGTTGGATTTAATTTTGTGTATTTGGTTTTGATTTGTTTAATTGTTTTGGAAATTAACAGTTGAGAAGGAAGAAAAATTCAAAAGGAGCAAGAAGTGAAAAAAAAAAAAAATTTTGGGACAAGGAGGGCAGTAGCATCAGGTATAGCGCGAAAACACAGCTGTGCTTTTAAAAAAGCACAGCTGTGCTTTCATTTAAAACACGCCAGTGCGAAGCGCTGAGTGTAAAGCACGGCTGTGCTTCAATCAAAAGCACAGCTGTGCTTTCAATTAAACGCACGCCGAAACGCAGCGCTTTCAAAAGCACAGCTGTGCTTATTTCAAAAGCACAGCTGTGCATTTTCGCACAGACCTTTAACACACGCTGTGCTCCCTCTTTCTTCTTCCTTTATCTTTTCTTCTTCTCTGTTTCCCCCTATTCTTAAAAATCAAAATTTTCTCCGATCTTCAATTGCAATCCAAGCTGTTAACAGGTAATTTAAATCTAATTTTAATTTTCGAACTGTAATTGAAATATATTCTTAGTTTCTATTTAATTTTCGCTTTTTCCCCAAAATTCTGCCCGATATTGATTTTTCCCCATTTTCGCACAAGTTCTAGATTTCTGCTCAAGTTCGAGATAGATTGAACTGAACCTTTCCTTCAATTCTCGGTTTTCAAATTTTTAACTTTAGCATTCCAGTAATTTTGCAAGCTTCAGGTATGTATATTTCCCTCATCTCTGTTCTACACACTACTGTGTAAATGTGCATTTTCTTTCACTAAATTTCTCTGCGATTTTTATGTTATTTGTGATTATGTGAATTGTGCTGCTTGTCTTGTACGTTTGTACAGATCTTTGGGTGTTGGGGGTTATTAAATTTGCACACAAATCCAGTTTATATTCATGCACACCAGCTGTTTGCTTAAATGCCTCAATGGATGTTCAAAGAATAATTTTGTGCTTTTGTTTGATTTGTACAACAATTCTTGTGCATGAATTCTTATAGAAATTGTCAATTTGAACTATGCAATTTATGTTGGAGCTGGATGGCATGAACTTTGTGCTTATTTGTAATGAAAATTTATTACCAATGGCACTGTTGGAGCTGATTTAAACAGCTGCTGTAATGAAAGTCTGGCCAACTTTTAATGGAGCAGTTTGTTTAGGAATTATCGGTCTTTAGAGCTTGATTTTTATGTCATTCTTTTCTGGGTATTGAGGCTGCCATATTGACTGGGTTTTGGGCTTACTTTTCAAATATCTAGCTTGCATTTATTCTCTACTTGGTCAATTGAAAGGGAGGATCATGGATGATGGGATTTTGAGCTTCAATTGGGGAAATTAAATGTTTTCATTGTATTAGTTTATTTGGGCATAGCAATGGATGGGGAGATGTTGAAAGTTAATTTTAAATTACTTGAGATTATGCTTGGTGATTGTATTGTGTGATATTGGTGTTGTTGCTTTTAGCTTTTTAATTTAGATGCAATTGATATTATGCTTATTGTTTTGAGGAACATGCATGTTTGCTAGCTCCCGAATTGATGGGATTAGGATGAGTTGCAATGGATACCAATTTTTCAAATTCTTATTCACATGTAACTTTGAATTTTTCCTACATATTTTTGCTGTGAATGACGCAGTGATTAAGTAGACTTTGCATTTTTCTCTGTTATTCTCCAATAATTGCATTTATTTTATTTTTGGCATGTACATTTCAATGATGAATTACTTGTGCGTATTTTATTTTCCATCGTGTGCTTTTCATTTTCAATTTCTTTAACTTCAAATTTGTGCAATCTTCCAATTGTTACTATTTTGCGCATAGAATTTGTACTTCAATAGGTTTATACATTTGCCTTATGCTTAATGTTTCAATTTTTGCATCATCATTAGCTAGAAAGTATATTTATTTTGCAAATTTCTGTTGTGAGTTTTGGTGAGTTTTGATATTATTCTTCCAATTTAGTTATAGATGTGGTATGCGCTTAATGAAACCAAGAATGTTTTGAACAAAGTGTTTACTTTCTTTTTCAGGAACCATGGTTCGCAACAGAGAGGAGCAACCATCAGCGCCCATTCAGCCTCCTGATTGGTTGACTCCAGCGCAGCGCACCCTGTTCAACAAGCTGGCTGCGAAGATTATTATTTCGAGTAGGTTCATGAGTATGAAGATACTCATTGACCTGGGCATTCAAGAGAGGGTATTATCTCTGCTGAGGAACATTGGATGGGAGGAGTTCTTTTCTCTGAATGGTCCGACTTATCCTGAGATAACATTGGAGTTCCTTAGTACGTTTCAGTACTCTCCTAGGTTATCTCTGGATGATCGGAATACCATTCAGTTTAGAGTGCGCAATATCCCTTATTTTCTATCGATTTCTGACTTGGCGAGATACTTGGGATTGCCAGTGGATGGGGAGGTACATGTTGTGGGTGAATCAACTGCGCACTGGGCTATTGTTGGGAAACCCAACATGGAATTTAATGCGCGAAACATCAAGTCTACCAAACTCCGCTCTCCGGTATATTAGTACTTGCATAGAGTTATGACATCATCAGCGTTTATGCGACCAGAGTGCCCTAGCAATGTGAGTACATCTGACCTATTTTTTTATATGCTATGGAGGCTGGGGTACGAGTGAATGCAGTACCCTGGTTGTGTAAGCAGCTGAAGAGAGCTGCAGCCACCTCAGGAAAGAGGATTGGGATCGATGGGTTGATCACCGTTATTATGAGGGCCCTGCATCTACCTACTGCCGACATGGGCAGACACTTGACGTCGTCTTATTTTATTGATGAGGAGGTAGTGCTTAGATGTAGGATAGCTATAGAGGATCCCTCTTCTGAGTGTGGCTATAGAGTTAGGAGAGCGGAGGAGGAGGCTCAGGACTTGGGTGATGATGGAGAGGGTGATTCTGATGACGCCCCAGCGCCAGTTGATCATGATGATGCTCCACCACCACCACCACCGCCGTAGGGACCGGTACTCAGTACATACAGTAGGAGGGTGAGACAGAGGATTGATGTACCGTTCTCCCCTCCAGACATGAGTCGATATGCTCAGGCACATGACGAGCCGTCATCTTCCACAGCACCTCCACCCTCAGCTCCATCGTTAGATGCCTCGCAGGTCCAGACATTGATCTCGGAGATGCGGTCCATGACTGCTATGATGATGAGGTTTGAGACTGCGATTGGCACGCTTCAGGAGTCATTCAGTGAGTCGAGGAGGGAGCAGGCAGCCTTCCAGGATAGGGTGTGGGAGAGACTGGATACATTGAGCAGAGAGCTGGCGGAGGTCAGGGCAGCTACCGCTCAGAGTGACCAGATGATCTCTGGCATGGACTTATCAGTACAGCGAGCTTGGGAGCGACTGGCTTCTATTGAGACTCAGATGGAGCAGGTGCGCCGAGATATGGTCTTGGGAGCTGAGCAGAGAGATGCATTTTTGGGATCCTTCCAGCACAGGATTATGACACAGTTGGACAGGTTGAGCGTTGAGATTCATGGATTTTTCACTCCTGTTTCCACTGTGTTTCCTCCACATCTGAGACGACCACCACAGTAAACTATTGTATATATTTCAGGAAGTGATTCGTACACAACAGATTTTGTATATATTTATTTATTTATTTTAGTTAATGAAATTGATGTAGTCAGGCAATGTATGATTTCATTTACTTTATTATATTTTGGAATTGTGTGGCTGAGCCAATGACGTGTGATAGGATAGATATTATTTGTGTTGGCTATGAATTTCACAGATTTCAGAGTATTTCATTTTGCACAGTGATTATTGGATTCTTGCACAGGTTTTGAATTTTCTTCAATTTGCACAGGTGGCATGCAGAAATTTTGTATGGTTGTTAATTTTGCACAGTAATTATTTTATGTTTGCCATTTTTGAGATGCTTGCAATTGATTTTAAATTGCAATGAGTTTTAGCACAGCATAGGGGAAATTTTTTGAAAAATATCTTTGTGTGCTTCACTTTCTTGCACTGAGGACAGTGCAACATTTTGAGTTTGGGGTGGAGTACCATTTCAATTCTTCAAATCAAAACCAGTTCCGTTTTATTGTGTCTTTTTAATTGTTGTGTGTTTAGGGTAACATTTTAAATTTTTAGTAGTTTTTAATTAATTTTTGTTGTGTTTGTGGCGTGTTTGTGTCAAGTTTGTGTATAAATATTTTTATGGTTGTTTCTTTTTGATTTTCCTTCGATTTAAATTTTTATTTCGTCCTAATAGTTCTCAATTGTGAATGATTTTGATCTCAGGTTTAGAAATTTGTGTTTCATTCAATATTAAGTTGAGTGAGAAATAGTCATGTTTATATCTTTGTTTGTTAGACTGCATGTAAACCTTGATTATACTTTGCAATTTCTAAATTTTGAGCACTTTGGGCCTGTTTTAAAAAAATTGAGAAAAATCTAGTTGCAATTAGGGGATTAGATGACAACTCACTAAGAGCACTAGAACCTTTCTGATTACCCATCGAAGCGACCTTAGATGAGACACAACTTAGAAAATGATTTAGGCAACCCTTCTTTGTATAGCTACTTTAAATGACTTTTCCTACCTTAATTTCATTGTCTCTTGTTAGCCCGTTGAGCTTATTATTTTAGTATGCTAAATGCGTGCTTATTTTATTGTTACACATATTAAAACTATCTTTAGCCTTAAATGATTTTTGCCTCCCTTAGAAGAGTGGCCACTCTAGTAAGGTTGGGTTTTTATTTTAGGTAAAAGGGAATTTAGATTTTGTCAATTCTTGGTGTAAATTTCTGTTTGAGAATTGATTGGTGTGTGTAATGGAGAGTTGAGCTCATTTAAAGAAATGAGTTTGGGGTTGATAAAGAGGAATGTGATTTAAGTGGTTTATTGGTCTTGTAAAAATTAAAGCTCAATTGTAGTTCTTGCTGGGATTTATAGACGAATTAAGTACTTTATTTATTGTTAATGGCTAGTTGGTTTTTTATGCTTCTAAAAAAATATATATATATATATATATATAATAAATATATAAAAAAAAAAAAGAAGAAAATTTGAAAAATAAGAAGCATTGTAAGTTTTTCCTAGTTAATTGGGCAAAATGTGAGTTTGGGGTACAAAAATTTAGTGAGACTTGAACTAGTGCCTTGTAAAAATTGGGGTTGCATATTATGTGGCATTTGTTATTGTAAGTTGAGTTTGATGATGCTAAGGTGTCTTTTAGACCAATTTTATTTTGATTATATGCAATTGAGTTGGGAATATTTATTAGTACAGTTGGGTGAGTGTGTTTTGTTTAGGTAGTGGCTATTTTTCTCTAGTGACTTGATCTTTCTTTGTTAGCCAATTTACCTAAGCCTAACGTTACAACCAAAATGTAAGACCTCTTGATTCTTTGTTTTGTCTTGTTCTATTTAGTGGAGATGACCTTCTAGTAAGGTTTGGTACGTAAGAAGAGGCATATGGTGTTTCTTGAGCTTTGAGTGGAAAGCCATGAGTGCATTCATGCATTCGAGTTGATTCATTTTCCCAACAGTGTATCTAGAAGTTTTGTTTTTAAATGATAAAAAAATTCTGTTTTGGCCTTTTGCACACACACACAGAAATTGTTTAGTATGTTCTTGTGTTTAGTTGTTATTTAGTGAGCATTGGTATTTGCAAACCTATTGTCTTGTCCCTTAATTGAGAATGACTCCTTATTTTCTTTTGTTGAGATTGAGATGATTGAGAATGTGGTTCATTCAGCTTACTTGAGGACGAGTAAAGGTTTGAGTTTGGGGTAGTTGATAAGTTGCAATTATATTAATATTTTAGATTAATTCTTGGCATAATTATGTGTTTTATTTATTTAATTTTAATAATAATTAATTAGTTTTTGTGTTTTTATTAATTTATAATGTTTTTATAATTTTTAATAAGTTTTGGGATGTTTTCAGGTGTTTTATTTTAATCCGGAGCTAAATTGGAGGTTTGGGGCTGATATTAGAAGAAATTGTGGAAAAAGGGCAATTTTAGCCAAAAGCACAGCCGTGCTCTTCAATAGCACAGCTGTGCTTTTGAAGGGACCGCGCAGCGCACAACGTGAAATTAAGCGACACAGCCGTGCAATCTCGCAAGGCACAGCTGTGTCACGCAAAGGAGGCACGCGCAGATGAGGAACGACGACGCAAATCTCGCCCTTCTCGCCCAGGAGCACAGCTGTGCTTCAGTGAGAAGCACAGCTGTGCTTCGCCTTTTTTCCGCCAGCAAACGCGCAACCCTAGCACAGCACAGCTGTGCTTCTCAAAGCACAGCTGTGCTTTTCTCCAGTATAAAAAGAAAATGACGCCGCTGCATTGGGGAGAGCTGGTAGTTTTTAGGTTTAGTTTTAATTGTATTTTTCTCTCTTCTCCTTAGGTTAGACTTAGATTTATTTTCCATAAAATTCCAGCAATATTTTATTTAATTTCGATGTTTTAATTCTTCTTTTAAATTTTGTTTTAGCTTAGATTTCATTTCAAATTGCACTTTTATTCCAATTTAATTTAGATTATTTTTATTTTAATTTTGTATTTTGAGATTTAAGGAAATTCAACGGTGGATGAACAAGAACTTCAAGATCCATTTTCTCTTTTCATCAAGGGTGTATTCTAAACTTAATTTTTCATATTTTATATTTATATTCTTGATGTTAAGGTAGTTGTTCATGCTTGGGAGTTCTTGAATCATATGTGTATTCTGGAAATTTGGATTTAATAAATATTTTCATGTTTTCTTTTATTCCTCTTGTTATATATTGTTTTGCAATTATAATGATGATTGGAGCTAAATCCGAAAATTATTGTTTGTGCAAATGCTCTGTTCTTTTAATATTGATATTTATCTTTCCAGCTTAATCCATGGATATGGTAGGTTGGTTTGTGGGTGTTAATGTTATTAGATTAAGAATTGTGAGGAATAAATAGGTTTTAGATAACTGAATCCGGGATGGTAGGTCGTCTTAGATCTAGGAATTGGTCATATTATACATATAGTTCAGTTTTATCTTCTCTGAAATTATCTGTTGTTGCTGAATTGAATGCAAGTTAAGGGGAGATCTACCAGGATAAACTTT
This sequence comes from Excoecaria cochinchinensis, assembly GCA_947683425.1. Taxonomy (NCBI): domain Eukaryota; kingdom Viridiplantae; phylum Streptophyta; class Magnoliopsida; order Malpighiales; family Euphorbiaceae; genus Excoecaria; species Excoecaria cochinchinensis. The sequence goes on from CANTUQ010000004.1 coordinate 48,795,143, forward strand.
GATGGTAATCAGTTCATAAATACATACATATGCTCTGTTCTATTTTAATCAACTTTCATTGGTTTGATGAATCCGAATTGGTATTTAAATCTGTGAATGTTTATTTTAATAGGTTCAGAATGGTGGAAGATAAATGAGTTTGATATCTGAATCCGAACTGGTAGGATTATCTGACTTAGAACTTACAAACATGTGATAATGCTAATATATGTGCTGAATCCGAAAGGTAGGTTCATTAATTAGAATAGCTGAGTCCGAAAGGTAGGCTTGGGTTTAGATAGGTTATCCAGAATTTCATATTATATTATTTTACCAATTTTCAGTTACATATATGAGGATAGAATTTCCCAAGTATTTAATTTCATCTTTGAATAATTTCTTGATGAACAATTTTATTTTCAATTGTTAATTTATTTTCTGGTTTAGTTTAATCTTCTCCACCAATCACACCGGGGGCATCTCAAATTCACTCAACCATAGATATTTAACTGAACAATCCTTTTTCCCTTGGGTACGATAACTCGGGGTCCTAACTATACCCCACTTTATTACTTGTCGATTCGGTACACTTGCCGAGGACCCGTCACTGGTTTAAGTTCAAATTGCATTCCCCTAGGCAACACAATTGTCCTGTGATCCTCATTCCATCTTGGTACAGCATAGTCTCTTATTGTCCTCTGCCTTGGGACTTCTTCTCCATAATTACCCGGCATCTCTTCTTGTGCTCGTGGTACTTGTTCGTTCTTGGGAGGAAATTCATCAATAGGGAGAGGATCGTTTTCCATGTTGTTGTCTCTGTTGGCTCTCCTGCGTTGATGCAAAGTCCTCTCGATTTCAGGGTCGTAAGGTGCTACTTCTTCTTGCCTCAATCTGCTCATACACCACAACTACCTGAAAAGAATAAAAAATTAACAAAATCAGAAAAATAAAAACACATACAAATAAGAATCAAAACTTACTAACAACGCCACTCCCCGGCAACGGCGCCAAAAACTTGACGCGACCTCAGCAAGTGTACTGAATCGGCAAGTAATATAGTGATGTATACTTAAGACCATAAGTTATCGAACCCAAGGGACTGTGTTGTGTAAAATTTTGCAATTAAATGTATGCTAAAGAATTCCCAATTGTTTGATGTGATTAATTATTTAAGATGAAAATTAAATACTGTAATTGATAAAATAACTAATTAAAGAATATTAAAAGACTCAATACCAATACAAATTTGATGAAATAACTAAAAGATCTTGCCAATGAATACCCATCCTCCCCAATAACACCATGTAAATGCTCCAACTTATCAATCACATATGCAAATCAGTGAACAACCTAGCCTATACCATAGCCTGCCTTTCGGATCAAGTTTTTCTAACACATGCACCTACCACCCTGGATTTAGCACATATTTTAGCATCGAAACAGGTCTTAAGTCCTAAGCTTAGATGATCCTACCATCCCGGATTAAGATATCAAAACTCAATTATCTTTTACACTTCTGATCATATTAAAATAGAGATCCACATATTTAACTACCTTCCCGGATTAATCAAACCAGTGGAAATCAATAGAAATAGAACAGATTATATATAAGCTAATGAAATGAATACAATCAAAGATTATCACAGCAGATCACTCTTTAACTTGCATTAAATTCAATAACTAAAGCAGATAAATTTTGAAGAAGATAATACTGAAGCATATGCATAAATCAATCCACACAAGCATTCACATGATTATTGGGGATTCAAGGCATCCCTTAACAAGAAAAACAACTACTCACTCATAATTGAAATAAAAGCTGAAATAAATAGAGAGAAATTGATATTACCCATTTTAGATCTGAAAATGAAATTCTTACAATAATAAAATTTATGTTCTTCCCGTTCAATCTGTTCTCAAGACTTTAAAAATAAATAATAACTTCCAACTATCTCTGATTATATCCCCCATATTAAAATAACAACAGCATAAAATTTATTCTAAAACTTTTTTTTTAAAAATTAAAAATCTAAATCTTAAGTTACAGAAATAAATCTTCCTTTTTCGTTCCAGAAAAATCCCTTCTTCCTCTCTGGTATTCTTTCTGACTTTTTATTGCCAAAATTCTTTCGGTCGGTAAATGGGAAAAGGATTCTCTCTTTTCTTCGAAAATTTGGTAGATTTTGAATTTATGAAAACGCTGGCAGTTGATGAAAAAGTCATCAAAATGCACTGTCGTGTTGAATTTTCTAATTGTAAATGCACGGCCATGTGAAATTTTGCACTCCCGTGCATTAAGCAAATAACACTCACTTGGCCATGTGAGAATTTGCACTCCCGTGCATTATGCAGATGCACTTTGTTCCATTCTTTGACTTCCACAAATATGAGAATTACCAAATTGATCCAAAACTTAGCATTCTTTTCAATTAAATCCTTTTTCCTTTATTTTAATCCTGAAAAATACCAAAATCAACAATTAAACTCTAAAATATAAAATTAACTAATTCAACTATAATTCAACCAAATAAATACTAAATTAACTTAAATAAATAAATAAAAACACACTAAAAATATCATTAATTTCACAATTATCATTTATTAAAAAAAATCTCATTTTCGTGGGGCTCTAGAAGAAAAGGATTTTGAAGTGCGAGCAAAATATAGAGTAATAAAGATAATCTTTGGTGCACTTGTGGTGTTAAAGGAAATTCGAAAGAATAACAGATTGTACCACTACCAAGGTACTACTGTTATTGGTATAACAGCAGTGGCTTCTATTGATGAAAAGGAGTTAGAAGTAACCAGGTTATGGCATATGCATTTAGAGCATGCAGGTGCAAAATTCTTGAATCTCCTGGTGAAACAAGGATTGTTGAAAGGAGTTCAAACTTGCAAATTGGATTTTTATGAGCATTGTGTTAAAGGAAAAAAGACAAGGGTAAAATTTGGAACAACAATCCATGATACTAAGGGTATTTTGGACTATATTCATTCTGATGTGTGGGGACCTTTCAAGACGGCTTATTTAGGAGAAAAACACTACTATGTGATCTTTGTTGATGATTTTTCCCGAAGAGTTTGGGTGTATACTATAAAGACTAAAGATGAAGTGCTGGGAGTTTTTCTCAAATGAAAAAAGATGGTGAAAATTTAAACAGGCCGAAGGATCAAGCATCTCCATTCAAATAATGGCGGTAAATACAAGAGTGATCTATTTATTAGTACTACTATTATTGGTACAACAGCAGTGGCTTCTACTGATGAAAATGAGTTAGAAGTAACCTGGTTATGGCATATGCGCTTGGGGCATACAGGTGAAAAATCCTTAAATCTCCTGATGAAACAAGGATTGTTGAAAGGAGTTCAGACTTACAAATTAAATTTTTGCGAGCATTGTGTCAAAGGGAAAAAGATAAGGGTGAAATTTGGAATAACAATCCACGATACTAAGGGTATTTTGGACTATGTTCATTCTGATGTGTGGGGACCTTTCAAGACGGCTTTTTTGGGAGAAAAAACTACTATGTGACTTTTGTTTATAATTTTTTCCGGAGAGTTTGGGTGTATATTATAAAGACTATGGATAAATTATTGGGAGTTTTCCTCAAATGGAAAAATATGGTGGAAACTCAAATAGGCCGAAGGATCAAGTATCTCCGTTCAGATAATGGCGAGAAATATAAGAGTGATCCATTTATGAAGGAGTGTGAAGATGAAGCCATTGTCAGACACTTCACAGTCAAAAATACACCACAACAAAATGGGGTGGTAGAACGCATGAACCGGACATTACTGAAAAAAGTTCGGTGTATATTGTCCAATACTGGGTTGGACAGAGAATTTTGGGCTGAAGTTGTTACGTCTGTGTGACGCGCTCCGGACCAGCAAGGCCCTCTTTGAGCCCACCTTTCGGGGCTCGAGAGATTGGGTCACGTCATTTTCGATCATGGGCGCCATGAGGCATCATAGGTGTATTCCTCCCAATAGAACATTAGGGAGAACCGCCTAGCCTAATGACACCTAAAGGCACCTTGAGGTGTGTTGGAGTCGCCACCCAAAAATAATCACCAATAAATGTAAAATAAACATAAACTAAATGATATTAATAACAATGATAACATAATAACACTATTAATAAATAAATCAAATAATAATAATAATAATAAATAAATAATATAAAAACAGAATAATAAATAACAAATAAATAAATATAATAATAATAATAATAACAAACTAATATTAATTAATAATAATAAAAGAACATAAAAATGAATAATAAATAAATAATAATAAATAATAACATAAAATATAAGTTAAGGAGGGAAGAAGGAGACTTACCTCGCCGGAGCTGCCACGGGGCGGAGGTGGCTGACACCTCCCACGGCGGTGGGTAGAGCACGTCGCCGGGAGCTCGCCACCGGGGTCCACGCCCCGGAAGGGGGCTGAGATTTGCCGAAAAATGCGTCGGAGGCCTCGCCGCCATCTCCCTCCGATCTCCCTTCTGCCGGCGAGTGGGGGAGGTCGGAGGCCACCGGAAGCGGTGTCCCGCCGTGGGGAAGCCGGCGCCGCCGCGCGTGGCGCCAGCCGAGGCCGGAAGTGGCGCCGGCCACCTCTTCTTCCTCTCCCCTTTTTCCTTTCTTCGGTTTCCGGCGTGTCCCTGGTTGTCGTTGGCTTTATTTCCCTCTTTTATTTCTTTTGCTTTCTTCTTTTTAGTTTTCTTACTTTCTCTTTGATTTCCTATTTGTTGGCCACTCTCCCTATTTTCCTTTGATTTCTTTTTCTTTTACTTGTCTTCCCTTCGCTTGCTCTCTCTTTACATTTCTTTTCTCTTGCTTCAGCCGAGAGCCCCCTTTCCCCTATTCATTCTTTTCTTTTTATACCCACAATTAGGGATTACCTAATAATTTCCTCCATCTTTTCTTACTTTTTAATTAATCTAATTTACTTAGATAATTACACACTTTACTAATTAATTTATTTAAATTATCATATATATTCTAATTAATTAAACATTCTACTAATTAAATACTCTATATTTTTATACCTATTTAATTTAATTAATCTACTTAAATTATCACATCTAATTTATTTAATTAACCCTATATCTATTTTCTCTTTTTTTTTTAATTTTAATTATCCTAGAATATTAACTAATTAATTATAACTAATTAATTAACTAATAATATTGACTAATTAATTAACTAATGAATTCTTTTAATTTTTTTATTTTACACACCCATATATATATATATATATATATATATTGGAGGAATTATTAAGAACCCAAAATTGTCATTATCATTTTTCAAAATTTGACTCAGGACCCGGTGTCTACAATTAGGTATTAACTTCAAATAATATTTATCAGATGTAATTTATCTATTGTATATTTAAAATTTATGTTATTTAACAAACTCTTGTATTATCTATATATTCTGTAACTAATGAAAATTATGTGAGTCTTTCTACTGTAAACTATCATTCTCTTTAGGTAACAGAAACCCAATATCAGTCAATAAAGGCTAAAGCTAAATTAACTCATATGCATCAATAGAAAAGAAGCGATACTTCGCCTCTGTAGATGATCTGGAAACAACCTGTTGCTTCTTTGAATCCCATGAGACCCAATCCCCACTAATAAATACTGCAAAGCCTGAGACTTTTGGTCATTTAAAGAACCAGCAAAGCCACGCAATGGCGGAGATAGGACCTACACCTAGTGGGGGCATTTCACATAAACTATTACTACATTTCATATAATCAAATAAATCTTAGGATATTTCATATAACCCATTACTACATTACATGTAAGCATTTTCCACATTCACATGCATGTGGCTCTGCCACTGTCAATCAGCATCAGAAAAAGCGTAAACTGGAAAGTATCGAATTTGGATAAGAAAATACCCGAATGATGTTATACCTCATAGATATCACAATACTAGCTTAATAACTTGCCAGAGATGATCGGTTGCGCAATGCATGTACTGCAAGAGTTTATTGATTGCAAATGCGATGTCAAACCTATTGTGAAAACTCGGATTAATTTTCGCCAAATTCACCTCGAACATTATTGCGCAGGTGAATAAAGCGTAAACAATTGTACTGAAAAATCACACAATGTAAAATTTCCAGGAAAGACTGGAGGGGTCACAAATGGTCCTACTTAAAATCCAATCTCCTTAGATAGAATTTTCCTAAGTAATTTAACAGCACAATAATTTACTGATAATATATCCGACAATAGCTATTAAATAGACAAATAAAGAACACCAGAATTTAAAGAGGTTCGGCCAATTATGGCTACGTCCTCGGATACTACCAAATTATATTTTACTATTTTAAAAAAATAATACAAGTGAAATATTTATAAAAGAGAGAAAAAATTTTGCATTAGAAAAGAATGGCAATTTTGGGATGATTAAAGTAATCAAATGAAGCTTGTTTATATAGGTGATCAAACTTCCTATTTTCCTTGAATTCCTGATATGGGATTCCCAAAATTTGTTAACAAATCTTCATTTGTCAATAATGGTGGGTAATGAGCCACAAATGTCAACAAATCTCCACCTTGACAAACTCCACATCTTCAAATCTCTCACAAAACTCAATTTTAGTAGTGTCACCAAATGTGCTTCAAAGCGCCCAACTTCAACTTTTAACAATATTGATCAATCCCAAACAATGTTGCAACTTGACCGCAGTCACCACTTTTATCAACATATTAGCAGGATTCTCAGTGGTCCTAATCTTCTGGATTGTTACTCCACCTTCTTCCAGAACCTCTCGTACAAAGTGATAATGAACATCGATATGCTTCATCCTTGCATAGTAAACTTGGTTTTTTGCCAAAAGAATAACACTCTGACTATCACAATGCACTTTGATGTGCTTCTGTTGAACCCCTAATTCGCCAAGCAACCCTTGAAGCCAAATTGCCTCATTCACAGCCTCTGTAACTGCCATATATTTTGTCTCTGTAGTGGATAAAGCAACTGTTAACTATAAAGTAGACTTTCAACTAACTGGTGCCTTCGCAAGAGTAAACACATAATCAGTAGTTGATCCCCATTTGTCCAAATTAATAGCATAGTCAGAATCACAATATCCAACTACACATTGACCATCTTGATCATCCCGCTGAAATACCAAACCAATATCTACGGTGTTCAGAATGTACCGCATAATCCATTTCACAACTTACCAGTGCTTCTTTCTAGGATCATGCATATACTTGCTCACAACCCCAATTGCCTGTGAAATATCGGGCTTTGTACACACCATAACATACATCAAGCTACCAACAGTATTTACATATGGTACTTTTGCCATGTATTTTCGTTCTGCATCATTATTTGGAGACAAAGATGTACTGAGCTTGAAATGAGGAGCAAGAGGAGTACTAATAGGTTTTGACTTTTCATTCATACCAAAACGTTTTAGCACCTTTCTCAGATACTATTTCTGAGTCAAACAAACTCTCCCCAATTTCCTATCTCTGCTTATCTCCATACCAATAATGTTCTTGGCTTCACCTAGATCCTTCATTTCAAACTCCCTATTCAACTGAGGTTTTAACTTCTTAATTTTTATCAGACTCTTGGAAGCTATCAACATATCATCAACGTAAAGAAGAAGATATATGTAGGATCCATCTTGTAGCTTGCGCAAATACACACAATGATCATATTTGTTTCTTATATACTTTTGCGCCATCATAAACTTATCAAATCGTTTGTACTACTGTCTCGGAGATTGCTTCAATCTGTACAATAATTTTTCAAGCTTGCATACCATATTTTCTTTTCTAGTAACTTTAAATCCTTCGGGCTGAACCATATAAATTTTTTCCTCCAAGTCTTCATGTAAAAATGCAGTTTTTACATCCAACTAAACTAGTTTCATATCCAATTGTACTATAAAAGACAACAAAATTCGAATGGGGAAATATTTTACAACTGAAAAAAAAACTTCATTATAGTCAATTCCCTCCTTTCGAGCGTAGCCTTTAGCCACCAGCTTTACTTTGTAGCAAATATCATCCTTGTCAGGAAGTTCATCTTTCTTTGCATATATCCATTTGCACCCAATTGCCTTCTTTCTCTTCGAGAGACTAGCTAGCTTGCACGTATGATTCTTATGAAGGGACTGCATTTCATCATTCATGGCTTTTCTCCACTTCTCTACTTCTGAACTTTTGATTGCTTCATTATAAGTGGTAGGAATGTCATTAGTTGCAATTTGAAATGCGTAAGCCACCATATTAACATAGTGAGCAAGCTTTTTAATTGTCCTCTTTGGCTTACTTAATGTAATTGATTCAGGTTGCTATAGAGGTTCTTGGGTTAAAACCTGTTTTTCATCTGAATTCTCATCTACCATAGGAGTTTCTGTATCTGTTTCATCATTTGTTGGGCTAACAATTTTCCTTTCAAACTCCACCTATTTTGAAATACCATTTGTCTGCTCAACATTTTTATTTGTCACCTTTCTCAACATGATAGATTCATCAAAGGTAACATCCCTACTGAAAATTATTTTCTTTGACTCTGGACACCAAAGTCGATATCCTTTCACACCAGAGGTGATCCCCATGAAAATTGCTATCTTTGCATGTGGATCCAACTTTGATTCCTTGATATGATAATATGCAGTGGAACCAAACACATGTAAGGAATTATAATCTATAGCAGGTTTTTTAAACCATTTCTCCAATAGCATTTTACCACCAATAGCACTAGATGACAGGCGATTATTGAGATGGAAAGCAGACTGTAGACACCGGGTCCTGAGGCAGTTTAGACCGAGGTTACCCGATGATGAAAATGACAGTCGCTTTCGAGCAAAATGATTAAAATTAATGATCTCCTTGTCGAAAATCTCTTTTTTTTTTTGTTTTTGTTCTTTATTTTATTTTATTTCGTTTCCATCTATCTTTTATCTTTATTTCTATTTTTATTTTATTTTTTATTTTATTTTATTTTTTTCATTTTTTTCGGTCCCGGTGTCGTGTGGTCCACACTCCCCCTCCGCAATAGGTCCCATATGACGGTATGGCTCACACCTCTGGTATGCCACATGTCCATCGCACTCAGTCTGGTTATCAGGGGGCATCTTCTTCCGCGGTCTCCCCACCACCACAGTACAGGGCACCTCCTAGCCAGCCCACCTCAGAGCCTGCGTTCCAGGATATGTACCGGGACATGATGTCAGCGTTCGCCGCTATGGGGCAACGCCACGATAAGAGTATCCATCTCCTGAGACAGCATATGCTGGACGAGCATCAGCACATGATGCAGCAGATCATAGACGAGCGTCAGCTCATGAGACAGCAGTTCACGGACGACCGTCGGCTCATGCGGCAGGAGATGGCACAGGGGTTTGGGGAGATAGGTAGGTAATTGGGCCAAATAGAGAGATCTATGTCTACCACTCTCGAGACCCATGCGCAGAGATTTGAGGAGGCTTATTGATACGGATCCACCAACCATCAAAGATCATTTGAAGATGCCTAGTGGTCCAATAACGAGAGGACGTGCTCAGAAGCTAAAGATGGCTATGACATCTTTTGTTCAGGCTTTTGTCACTCAAGAAATTCATGAAGAGGCTATTGAGAAATGTTCTGGAGAGCTTGAAGGCCAAATTAAAGTACTTAGCCTTCTGGAAGCAAGTGAAGGAATTGGGTCAATTTAAGCCATCAAGGGCTTATACAACTTTGGGCTTTTAATTGTACATGTCATGTGCCTCATTTAAAAGTCACATGACTCACTTAAGTTGTATTTAAATGGGCTAGGCGTGTGGGCTTCTTGTTGGGCTTGGTTTAGTTAGTTTGATTGTTTATTTTGTCTTGTTTTGGGCTTTCACATTCAGCCTTTAACACTTACCTTTAAGTATGTTTATTTTCTTTATTGTGGGCTTAATTTAGCTTGTAAAGCCCATATCAATTTCGGCCTATGAATGATTAAGGCCTTAGTAGGGTTTGTTTTAGGTTTTAAGAGTAATTAGGGTTAGCCACCATATAAATAGGCTAACATAAGTTGTAACCTGCAGATTTTGATCAATTAAACATTTGAGAGTATTCTCTTCTTGGCTTGGCCGAATTTCTTTAGGGAGATTAGTGAGATTGCTTGCTTTTCTTTTCTATTGCATGAGGAATTTGATAACTTATCAATTGTCTTGATTGTGGCGTTTTCATTTTCTTCGATTTCCCAATTATTTGCGTTTCCATTCACGTGTTGTTTGGGGGTTCAATAGGGAGGGTTTTTGTCTTCTTTGTCTTTGCAATCAAAGTGTATGTTCAAGGTGTTTCGGGTTCTTTAACCTTGGGGTTCCGCATCATTTGGTATCAGAGCCAAAGTTAAGGTAAATTCCTATTTATCTTAGTGTTAGGTTTGCGTTTTCTTTCTTTGAATTCTAGTTATTTATGCCGAATTAGGTTGCATTAAGTTTCTTAGTTAATTGTGTTTATTCGTGTGTTTAAATTAGCCTTTTCTTTGCTTACCTTTACCTTGAACCGAATCTTGAACATCCTTAGCTTGATTTCGAATCTTAGTAGAAGAATATTAGAGGTTAGTTGCTGATTTGAAAAAAAAAAAATCAGAAAACTTCGAAAGGCCATAACTTTTGACATAGGAGTCCGATTTGTTATTATAATATCATTCCGGAAAGGGAATTTCGTGCTCTACAATCGTTACGTGGGCAAAGCCCTACGTAACTGACTTTTTCGGCCCTTAAAAACGACGTTTAAGCCTCCGTTCTTCACTTTGAAGTTTTTGCGTTTTGAAAAAAAAAAAAAAAGTAAAAAACCGAATTTGAGTTCTGATCACCTTGGGCGTGAGAAGTTTGGTGATTTGTGTTATCCATTTGTGTTATCCATTTACTTATCCGTTATCCATTTACTTATCCATTTGTGTTATCCATTTACTTATCCCTTTGTGTTTTCCATTTTCTTATCCATTTTTGTTATCCATTTTCTTATCCATTTGTGTTACTTATCCATTTGTGTTATCCATTTACTTATCCATTTGTGTTATCCATTTTCTTATCCATTTGTGCTACTTATCCATTTGTGTTATCCATTTTCTTATCCATTTTTTTCTTATCCATTTGAGCTGCCATTTTTAACATTTCTTATCCATTTGTGGAATCATTTTTTTTTATCATTTGTGTTACCATTTTGGTATCTTTTGCCATCATTTTTCTATCACTTTGCCATCCTTTTGCACACAACTTGACACATTAATTAGAGCTTGATACACCATTCGGCCTACTCATCTTTTAGCTCTTAATTGAATTATCTTGCATGCAATTTGCTTTATTTAGTTTAATTTGTCTTTTTATTGATTTCTTGCTTTGCTGGGTAGAATATCTAGGTTCTATATTTGGTTTACTTTGTAGTGAATCAGATTCATACATCTTGTCCAGAATTGTCATTTTTTTTTCTTAATTCTTGTTGCTTATTTCTTTGTTTTAAGCTTGCTTTTGTTCCTTTACACTGTTAGAGTATCTTTGCTTGTTCTAATACTCTAATTTGGATATAATCAAGTGGTGCACTACTCTTGACCGTGTATCACCTCCATTGTGTCTAGTGTCTTCTTTTTTAGTTTTGAGCTATCTTTTTATTGTTAGTGCTTACTTATTCTTTGCTTTCTTAAACGTGCTCGAGATTCTTGATCTGTGAATTGATTTCTGAAGTGCAATTTTGAAGTTGCAACCCCGAGTGGTAAAAGGCAAGAGAGTGTGAGGACATTAAGAGGGTAAAAGCCTTGATTGTGTGAAACACGAGAGGAGTGACATTCTTTGAGTGTAAACACGTGAGGGAGTGCTTGTGAGGATTTTATCTAACAAATTTTACAGGTATTACACCATGACTGAAGAGACTAGTGGGAAAGGAATATCCCAAGCTGAAGATCATGTACCGGACAACAAGATGCTATATCAAGCCTTCATCAGTGAGATGCGAAAGTTGTCTCTTAGAATGGATGGAATGGAATAGAGGCTTGAAGGAAGTATATCTAATGCACCTAGAAGGGCAGCAAGGAGAGGCCGAATTATTCAAGGGCATGGGGAGCATGATTTTGACGATGAAGAGGAGGAGGAGACTAGTGCAAGGATAGATGGGAACTTGGGGAACATCAAACTCAAGATTCCTCCATTCAAAGGCAGAAATAGTGCAGAAGAGTACTTGGAGTGGGAGAGAAAGGTGGAGATGATCTTTGAATGCAATAGATATTCAGAGGAAAAGAAGGTGAAGATTGCAGCTATAGAGTTCACTGATTATGCAATGTTTTGGTGGGAGCAACTCAATTTGAGCAGAAGGAAAGTGGGGAGGCGTCCTATTAGTAATTGGGAGGACATGAAGGAAGCCATGAGAAAAAGGTTTGTTCCTTCACACTATTTTAGGGAATTACATCAAAAATTGCATAGACTTGTGCAGGGAGGAAAATCAGTGGAGGATTACTATAAAGACATGAAAATGTGCATGGTGAGAGCAAACATTGAGGAGGACGAGGAGGTCACCATGGCTCGGTTTTTAGGTGGTTTAAACAAGGAGGTTGCTGATGCCATTGAGATGTATAGATATGACACGATGGAAGAGATGTTGCACATGGCAATAAAGATTGAAAAGCAAAAGAGGAGTAAAAATTTCAGTAAGATCAACAACAACTCAAGCTATACTTTGGGGTCTAAATGGACCAAAAAGGAGGAGAAGAAGGATTTTAGGGTATCTAAACCCTATGGGGCAGATTCGAGTTCCAAAGAAGTAAAAGCAACCCAAGTCCCAAATAAAGGTGTTAAAGGTAACTCTAGTACTCCTACCCCTAGTAGAGAAATTAAATGTTTTAAATGTTTGGGTAAGGGGCATGTAGCACGAGATTGTCCTAATAAGAGGGTAATAATTGCTAGGGATGATGGGGAAATTACTTCTGAATCAGAACAGAGTGATAATGAAATGCCTCCTTTAGAAGATTGTAGTGATTGCGATAGTGAGGGGGAGTTGTTAGTTGCTGAAAGTGGGAAGTCATTAGTTGCTAGGCGAGCTTTAAACTTGAATGTTAGGGAAGATAGCCTAGAACAAAGAGAGAACATATTTCACACTAAGTGTTTAGTTAATGGGAGAGTGTGCACAATCATTATTGATGGGGGGAGTTGCACAAATGTAGCTAGTGTGAGTATGGTTGAGAAGTTGAACTTGGCATGTGAGAAGCATCCTAGACCTTATAGATTGCAATGGTTGAATGATAGTGGAAAGGTTAAGGTGACACGCCAGGTTAGAGTGCCATTTTCTATTGGATGGTACAAGGATGAAGTTTTATGTGATGTTGTACCTATGCAGGCAGGCCATTTGCTTTTGGGAAGGCCTTGGCAATTTGATAGACAGGCTATTCATAATGGGTACACTAACAGATTTTCTTTTTCTTATGAAGGTAAAAAGGTTGTTTTAGCCCCATTATCTCCTCAAGAGATTTATGAAGATCAAAAGAGAATGTTTGAAAAAGAGAAAGAGGTTTCAGCCAAAAGAGAAAAAGGGAGAGAGGTTTCGGCCCAAGGGGTGAGAGAGAGAGGAAAAGAAAAGAAAGGGGGAAAAGAGGCCCAAAAAGAAACAAAACAAATAAATGGCCCAGTGGTGAGTGAAAACAAGCAAGGGGGGAGACAAAAACAGAATTTCTATGTTAGAGTAAGGGAGGTCAAGAGTGCATTAGCCTTACGGCAACCTCTGGTTCTTGTTATCTACAAGGAAGTTTTGTTTACTGACACTGACCCTAACCTTGACTCTTTGCCTTCTAGTTTTGTTTCTTTGTTGCAGGAGTATTCTGATGTTTTTCCTGATGAGATGCCAGATGGTTTACCACCTTTGAGAGGGATAGAACATCAGATTGATTTTGTGCCAGGATCTACCATTCCCAATAGACCAGCCTATAGAAGCAATCCTATGGAAACTAAGGAGATGCAAAGGCAAGTGGAAGAACTCATGGAGAAGGGATTGGTGAGAGAAAGCATGAGTCCGTGCGCAGTACCTGTTCTTTTGGTGCCTAAGAAGGATGGAACATGGAGGATGTGTGTCGATTGTCGTGCAGTCAACAAAATCACTGTAAAGTATAGACATCCCATCCCTAGGCTAGATGATATGTTGGATGAATTATGTGGTGCTGTGTATTTTACTAAAATTGATTTAATGAGTGGATATCATCAAATTAGAATGAAATCGGGAGATGAGTGGAAAACAGCTTTCAAGACTAAGTATGGTTTGTATGAGTGGTTGGTTATGCCATTTGGGCTATCTAATGCCCCTAGCACTTTTATGAGGCTTATGAACCATGTATTGCGTGTATATTTAGGAAAGTTTGTTGTTGTGTACTTTGATGATATACTCATTTATAGCAAGTCTTATGAAGAGCATATTGAGCATGTTAGGCTAGTTTTACACGCTTTGAGATCTGAAAAGTTGTATGCTAAGCTTAAGAAATGCACATTTTGCATAGATAGACTTGTGTTTCTTGGTTTTGTGGTGAGTGCACAGGGAATTGAAGTGGATGAAGAGAAAGTAAAGGCAATTAAGGAATGGCCTACGCCTAAGACTACTTCAGATGTGAGAAGCTTTCATGGCTTGGCAAGCTTTTATAGGCGTTTTGTGCAGGACTTTTCTTCCATTGCTGCACCACTTACAGAAATTATCAAGAAGGAAGTTGGGTTCAAGTGGGGAGAAGCACAGCAAAAGGCATTTGAGACTCTGAAAGGGAAGTTGTGTTCTGCTCCTATTTTATCTTTGCCTAATTTTGATAAAACTTTTGAAATTGAGTGTGATGCTTCTGGTGTAGGTATTGGGGCTGTTCTAATGCAAGAAAAGAAACCAGTAGCATACTTTAGTGAGAAGCTTCATGGAGCCCAAATCAATTATTCAACCTATGACAATGAGCTTTATGCATTAGTGCGAGCGTTGGATGTGTGGCAGCATTACCTCCTACCCAAGGAGTTTGTCATTCACACCGATCATGAGTCCCTCAAACACTTGAAGGGACAAGGTAAGTTGAATAAAAGGCATGCTAAATGGGTTGAATTTATTGAAACATTTCCTTATGTTATTCAATACAAGCATGGAAAGGATAATATTGTTGCTGATGCATTATCAAGAAGATATGCCTTGATTTCTACACTTAGTTCTAAATTGTTAGGATTTGAGCATGTTAAGGAATTATATGTTGGAGATCTTGATTTTGGTAATGTGTATGCAGCATGTGAACATCAAGCTTTTGATAAATTTTATAGGCATGATGGGTTTTTGTTTAAGGGCAGCAAGCTTTGTTTGCCTAAGTGTTCTATGCGTGATTTGCTTGTATTAGAATCCCATTGTGGGGGATTGATGGGACATTTTGGGGTGCATAAGACTTATGATATGTTAAATGAGCATTTTTATTGGCCTCATATGCGCAGGGATGTGGAAAAGGTATGTAATTCATGTGTTGCATGTAGGCAAGCTAAGTCTAAAACTATGCCCCATGGTTTGTATATGCCTCTACTTGTACCTAGTTCTCCTTGGACTGATGTTTCTATGGATTTTTTGCTTGGATTGCCTAGAACTAAACGTGGTAGAGATAGCATTTTTGTTGTGGTGGATAGGTTTAGTAAAATGGCTCACTTTATTGCTTGTCATAAATGTGATGATGATGTTCATGTTGCTGACCTATTCTTTAAAGAAGTTGTGCGTTTGCATGGTATACCACGCACCATTGTTTCTGACAGAGATACAAAGTTCCTTTCTCATTTTTGGCGTGTTCTATGGGGTAAGTTGGGTACAAAGTTGTTATTTTCTACTACTTGCCACCCGCAGACAGATGGTCAAACAGAGGTAGTGAATAGATCTTTGGGTACCTTACTTCGTGCTATAGTGGGTAAGAACCTCAAAACATGGGAAGATTGTTTACCTTTTATTGAATTTGCTTATAATAGAAGTATTCATTCTACTACTGGGTTTTCACCATTTGAGATTGTTTATGGTTTTAACCCACTGACTGTGCTTGATCTTTGTCCATTGCCTTTAAATGAGCTTTCAAGTTTAGATGGCAACAGGAAGGCAGAATTGGTAAAGACTTTGCATGAGAAAGCCAGGACTAATATTGAGAAGAGGAACCAGAAGTATGCTGAAAGAGCTAATAAAGGAAGGCGACAAGTGGTATTTGCTCCTGGAGATTGGGTTTGGGTGCATTTTCGCAAGGAAAGGTTCCCAAACCAACGGAAAGGAAAGTTGGATGCACGTGGTGATGGTCCATTCCAAGTCTTGGAGCGCATCAATGATAATGCTTACAAGATAGATTTACCAGGTGAGTATGGTGTTTCTGCAACATTTAATGTTTCTGACCTTTCTCCTTTTGATGTGGATGCAGATTTGAGGACAAATCTTTTTGAGGAGGGAGGGAATGATACGGATCCACCAACCATCAAAGATCATTTGAAGATGCCTAGTGGTCCAATAACGAGAGGACGTGCTCAGAAGCTAAAGATGGCTATGACATCTTTTGTTCAGGCTTTTGTCACTCAAAAAATTCATGAAGAGGCTATTGAGAAATGTTCTGGAGAGCTTGAAGGCCAAATGAAAGTACTTAGCCTTCTGGAAGCAAGTGAAGGAATTGGGTCAATTTAAGCCATCAAGGGCTTATACAACTTTGGGCTTTTAATTGTACATGTCATGTGCCTCATTTAAAAGTCACATGACTCACTTAAGTTGTATTTAAATGGGCTAGGCGTGTGGGCTTCTTGTTGGGCTTGGTTTAGTTAGTTTGATTGTTTATTTTGTCTTGTTTTGGGCTTTCACATTCAGCCTTTAACACTTACCTTTAAGTATGTTTATTTTCTTTATTGTGGGCTTAATTTAGCTTGTAAAGCCCATGTCAATTTCGGCTTATGAATGATTAAGGCCTTAGTAGGGTTTGTTTTAGGTTTTAAGAGTAATTAGGGTTAGCCACCATATAAATAGGCTAACATAAGTTGTAACCTGCAGATTTTGATCAATTAAACATTTGAGAGTATTCTCTTCTTGGCATGGCCGAATTTCTTTAGGGAGATTAGTGAGATTGCTTGCTTTTCTTTTCTATTGCATGAGGAATTTGATAACTTATCAATTGTCTTGATTGTGGCGTTTTCATTTTCTTCGATTTCCCAATTATTTGCGTTTCCATTCACGTGTTGTTTGGGGGTTCAATAGGGAGGGTTTTTGTCTTCTTTGTCTTTGCAATCAAAGTGTATGTTCAAGGTGTTTCGGGTTCTTTAACCTTGGGGTTCCGCATCACTTATCGGGAGATGGATGACTCACTAGCTATCACCCGACAGCGGATGGACATTCTGGAGCAGGCTACCGGGGGGGTGTCCCGGGATGTGAGAGACCTGCGGGATGATTTAGGGAGAGATCTTCCCACCATCTGGTCCGACCTGGGACACTGCATTGACGGGTACGCCGCTTCTCTCACAGGTTTGGCCTCCAGCTTTCAGGAGCTATCATATACAGTGACGAGCATGGCCGTCCCTTTTCTAGGCAGACAGGCGGGGGTAAGATTCAGGACATCTGATCTGTTATCTTCTAGGCCGCCCCTCGAGGATATCTCATATCAGCCTGCGCCTCCTCTGACTCAGCCAGACGATCCTGGACTACCCTCCGTGGTAGATTTATTTCGGGGAGTTGACAAACATTATTATTTTTGTTATGTGATGTACAAAAATGTTTTATGTATAGTATAAACCCATGCTTACACTTGCTTTTACATTTATTATGTTTGTATTGCTAAATGGGGCACACACATCACAAAAAATGATGACGATAATGAATGAAAAATGAAGATGAAAATGCAGATGAAAATGAAAGATGAAAAACGAAACATAATGAAAATAAATGAACGATGGATAACAAAAAATGGAAATGACATAAAAAGAAAATTAATAACGATAATGGATGAACCATGCACGCATAAAAATTCATAAAGATGAAAAAATTGAATTGATTGATCAAAATTGCTAAGATAACGAAAATAAACTGGTTCACACACCATCAGGACGGATCAATTAAAATATCTCCTTTGAACATCCAGGCACACGACGACGACATCTAGTGGCCACTCAAATGAATGATTAACTTAGCAACTGAGAAATGAGGTTTACCATGACACCACTTCGGCTGGAGCTAAACGCCGCACAGGTTATATGTTTCAACGAATACAAGGCTGGACACCGCATAGGTTAGATGCCGAGACGGCTGGAGCTAAACACCGCACAGGTTAGATGCTTCAACGAATACAAGGCTAGACACCGCACAGGTTAGATGCCGAAACGGCTGGAGCTAAACACCGCACAGGTTAGATGCTTCAACGAATACAAGGCTAGATACCGCACAGGTTAGATGCCGAGACGACTGGAGCTAAACACCGCACAGGTTAGATGCTTCAACGAATGCAAGGCTAGACACCGCACAAAGTTAAATGCCAAAGACGACAAGGGTTAACACGGCGGCGGACAGACAGTATCTGCCCCAAACAACCCTATTCAAGACAGAAAGACAGCTGCCTCAGGTACGTGTCTCTTCTTCCTTTCCTTGAGTTTTGCCTCACTTAGGCACCCAGGCACTACATTCCCCAAAACTGGGAGCCTATATATATATATATATATATATATATATATATATATATACATATATATATATATATATATATATATATATATATATATATATATACATATATATATATATTAGGGAGAAGCAATTATTGCATGGGACAGTTAATTCTGTGCAAATTACTTGTATTAATTGACTACGTGACAAAACTAAATTCCTATATAATCATTCTACTTTAACATATCACATTCACACACATTCCTTTCAATTCTCTTTCTTTTATATCGTGTGGGGGCGACAAAAAGGTATGCATGTTTCTCTTATTTTTATTCTTTCTTTTGCTAATTGCTGCTCATTATCATGTATGCTAGGACAAAGAATATCACCCTATAGGAGACAACATTCGCTAACTTCTATATATTTTTTATTTTTTATATATTTTTTTATTATTATTATTTTATCATCTTATTATTTTTTTTTCTTTTTCGATACAAACAAACTAAAGAAACTAGTCCTCAAGCGGCATATATAATTTTCATAACTATTTATTTTACACATGCTACTTGTACTAAGACAAAGATAAATGTACTACTCTAAAATTCATCAATATATGAAATAAAAGTAGTAAAATATAACATCATGAAATAAAATAGAGAAGCTCAAGAAAACCAACCTTATAGTCGAAATACCCACTAAAAACGGTCGAGAAATTTAGAACAAATTATATCAACTTGAAGATCGCGAGAATGTGATCGTTTCGGCGTAAAAAGTACCCGAAATGGACCACAAACGAAGCAGATACAAGTAAAAATAAGGTGTGTGAGACGAAAGAAAATTGAAGAAAATAGAATTAAGAAAAGAAAGTAAACACGCGGGGCACCAAAAAAAAAACAAAAGGGGGTTCAAAACTTCCCAACACGCGGCCCAAGAGGGAGCCGCGTGTTGGGCCCCCCTAACCACGCGGCCCAAGGCTGCTGGAAGCAGCCTTGGCCACGTGGTCGGCCAAGACCACCCGTGTGAGTGCGGCCACGTGACCGCACTCACACCACACAAAAACCCCCTTTTTTATTTTATATTTTTTTTTATTTTAACTTTACTTTTTACCTACCCCTATTAATTTTTCTTTATTACTCATCAAACCCAACGTCAGACTTTACATTTTTTTTTTTGTTTTTATTTTTTATTTTTTATCTTGTCTTTTCTTACCTACTCTGCTGACTTCTTTTATTACTTACCATAATTTTTTTTTGACCCTTTTTACTTTACTTTATTTATTATCTTGTATTTTCTATCATTAATTCAACATATCACACTTAACTTCACGTCAAAAAACTATCTCAAAGTCTATTTATATTTTATCATTTTATTTTTTTACCCACCTTTACTATTCTATCCCTACCTTTATCACTTAACCTTACCTTCTTTATTACATAACTTTTCCTCATTAAACCTTCACCTTCACCTGTATCCGATCCGCCCAGCACACACACTTTTTTTTTTACTTACTCCCTGAATTCTTACTTTAGACTGGTTGTTTGTTGCCGGCTCTTTTTATTAAATATTTTCCTACAAATAAATTACACATACCAGGATACTAATAATAATAATAAATAAAAATTAATTATGCTAGTGAAAATGCATGATCCTAAAATGCCCGAAAAAGTGGTCTATTTTTTTGAAGACGGCCGAATTAATATTTTATCTTCTTTCTTTTACTAATCTCGCTTATTTGTTCCTTGTACAGGTATCCGAAGATGTCAGCACCCATTCTTGACATAGTGCGCCGGTTACTTGACAGCCCTGAAACCTGGAGAAATGACACCTTAGCCCCCTTGTCTAGTCTGAAGCTCTTGAGAAGGATCAGATTGGATCGGGATCTTTTATCAGTTGCTGCTCGCTATTAGGACCCTCGATTCCATGTCTTCTGATTTACTCATCAGGAACTATGCCCTTTAGCAGAGGAATTTGCTGCAATTTCTGATGTGAGGCTCCCTCCTGGAACTCTTCCCTGTGTTCCCAGTTATGGACCGTACCAGCTCAGGGATGTGGCTTTTGCCCTGGGGCTATCACCCTCTCAGACAGCTCGGCTAGTTCCTCGAGGGGATTCTTTTCCTCTGGAGCCCTTACTCGATGCACTTAGCGACTTTTCTGATGTGCCCACTTATTGGACCAGTGTCGTCTTGTTGATCTGCCTATCCAGATACCTGCTAGTGACCTCGGATAAAGCAGTCGGTGACTACAGACTATTCAACATTGTAGATGGCATTCATCGCGGGCTGATCCCTTTTCCTGTTATTCTGGCTGAGACGATCATCGGCCTGGACACTCTGCGCTCTGACCCTACTGCTTTCATGACCGGGAACCCCTTATTACTTTAGGTAATCTTAGTCATTATTTTAAAGGTAGTGCGCCCCTTTTGGGTTTTCACACTAGCTTTTCTTATTGGAAAATGCGTCCCATTAGGGATTTTCACATAATCCGGTGCCTTACTTTTGCCTGAAACGAACCCAACTTGTTCTAGCGGCTTTTGTTTTTTTTATTATTATTTTTTTTTCATTTTATTTTATCCTTTTTTTAGGTGTGGCTGCAGGAGAAGCTAAAGCTTTTGACAGAACCCCCTCCCCGGGTGATTGGGACATATTCACTGGTACACTTCTTCCACAGAAACGACTATATTCATTCGCAACTCCTGACGGAGGCATTGCTAGATTCAGTGAGATATCAGATGAGGGCATCAGCTTCATGCAGTCGTTGATGGATCTTCGGGGTGAGTTCCCCTATGCGGGCTTTGTCAAGCTACTTTCTGTATTACTGCCCGATGTGCTCGTCAGCTCGGAATGATTCAGGACATAGTGAGGGTCCCATTATCCTTCCGGGGAGGAATCCTTTCTATAGCCTTCACCTCTCGCTATCAGGAGCTTTGGAGCCAACTGCCGGTGAAGACTGTCATACCTCCTTTCGGCACCCATTATGTAACTTCTACTGGTAAGTACAAAAGACGGATACTCAGTCCGGCATCTGACAACAGGACATGACATCTCAGGTATTTGGCTGGCGAGAGTAGCGGTAGAGCCTAGCTTAGACTAGTTATGTATGCCTTTCGAGCATGATGTTTCTTTTCAAAGCAGAACTAGAAAATGATGAGAAAGAAAATAGTAATTCTTATTCCATTTCACAAAATAGTGTACATTTTCATAGAATTTCAACATACATGATAATCATTTGTTACTAATTCAACTGTCTAAACCATATTAATTTATGAAACCAAATTTTGATAGCATCAAACTCCTGTTACCAATCGGCCCTCTCGGGTTTTCTCGATTGGATATTCTCTCATGCCTCTAATTTTTGCACAGGATGCCTTTTTTCGGTTTTCACCCTGTCGAGGCCCCCAATTTTAGCAAGGCCGCCTTTTTTCGATTTTCGATCCGCGGGGCATTTTTATTCTCTTCTTTTTATCTTACAGTCTTTAACCATGGAACCTTTTGAGTCTGTCTGTGTTGATCGGTTCTTTGAATTTTACTTCCCCTGCTGTCTGTTGGAACGCTGCTTTCTTTAGCTCCTCGAGAATGCATGGGTCTTCATATAGTGGCCGGGATTCACCTCGTCCGTCTGCAGTACTTGGACCTATTTGTTTGGAGACCAAATCTCACTCTTTTCGTGGGTATTTTCTGACCTCCCTCATGAATGTTTGGAGCTAAATATTCCCTAGTAAATCCAGCTATGGTAATAATCCTATGACCCGTCCGCGTGCGACGTGTTTAACTGCCGCTGCTATTATTGTGCCCCTTTAGCTTTTAGGACTTGGGTTGTCTTGAAGGTCTGAACTCTATCTCGACCAGCTGTACTGCATTTCCCCCAGCGTCAAGGAAAAATGAGCGACTCCTGTGAATATTCCAATGGCAACCCTCCTACCTTGAAGTGTAAAAGGGAACTCTTGTGATTTTGAACCTTGAACACCTTAAACTGTCCTTCCTTGGACCTTGTGTGGTGCAACGAGACATCTTAGGTTCTTTAATGACCCTACCCCTTAATGGTCACAGCGAGCCTTTCTCTTATGACGTCTTCACTATATCGAGCATCCCACGCCTGCTGTAAGTCAATCGAGAGTCAAGAAAAAATTGGAAGGTGCGCATGTGCGTAAATCACCAGGATTTGAACAAAGCTTGCTCCCCACTAAATAGCATTCTCCTGCCCCCTGATCACCTCTCTCTTCTTCTTCTTCTTCTTTTTTTTTTCTTCTTTTTTTTTCTTTCTTTTTTCTTTCTTCTTTTTCCTTATTTTTTCCTCCTTTTTTTTTCTTCTTTTTTTTTCTTTCTTTTTCTCTTTTTTTTTTAGCAAGTTTTGTTCAAATTCTGAAGTTTACACATACGCATACTCTTATTCCACCCATTGGGATCATCATTGTTCAGTCTAGCCGGGCATTACATTTCAGTAGGGATCTTGGTCCTGCTCCCATTTATAGATCTAACCATTCCTACCCATTTCAGCTTGGGTCTTCTGAGCTTCCTTGCCGTCTATCCATGATTTGGCGTCATCTTCTGGCATGTCTTTATAAGTCCAGGCAAAGACTCTCTCTTTTTTATTTTTTTGTGTTCTCTCAAATTTTCCTCTTTCCTCAGGAGTCACATTTGATGCTATCAAAATTTCTTTCGGATTTTTCGAGGTTCCAAGATCAAATGGAACATCATCAGCAGAATCAATACTAAATATGAATAGGGTGGGATCATGATCATGCATATTGAAATTATCAGAAACATCGCACAAGTAAGCAAAATTGTTCATTCTATTAATAAAATTAAAATTATCATTTACATCATTAAAAAGTTCAGGAATGAAAAGGCAATCTAAACTGGCTTCTTCATCTCCTCTTGCTAGCGCAGGCGCTCTTGTCGATGATCTGCAATCACCCTCTGGGCTTATCCCCCATTCCTTTCATCTCTTCATCAATGAGATGGTGCACTTGTTCCTTCAAAGCCCGGCATTCATCGGTGTCATGCCCAGTCTGCTGATAATAAGCACAATACCTGTCCTTTCAGCGATTAGGGTGCCCTTGGTTCCAGGTAAGTCTGGCTGTCTTTGACCGCAACTTCCCTTGCTTAATGAAATAGGCAAACTGTTCAGATAAAGGCTTTCCTAGAATGGGATAGTCACTTCGGGTTACACTTCCAGGTGAAATCTTCATGCCTCGAAAACTTGTTTTGCTACCCTCTTCACGGCTTACGCTCTCACCAATTTTCACTTCAGGGGGCATGGGTGGTTCAAGACCCCAAACTTGCTTACTTGGGACTCGCCAGTCATCGAATAGGTCTGTGACATACTGATGTGGATCCATTACCCCAAAACCCATAGTCGGCTTAGTTGACCGCGTCGGAGGGAATGACTTGCCTACACCAAATGAATATTTTTGGGCCACTCTGACCACCGACTCTTTCTCGATATCTTGAATGCCGATAGAATCGATCCCTCTGCATAGATCATTTTCTAGATCTGAGCCCGTGGTACCAAAGGCAAACTTCTTGTTGGCATCTTGGGTAATAGCTCTTTTGGACCGCTGAATTGCCTCCTCGAGTATGTCTATTCTTCTCTTGGAGCCACTCATCGTCGACACCCCGAATTCCTCCTTACCAGCATATCCTAGGCCTTTTTGCCTCAGCTGCGGAACACAAGGCATCTTTCCTCTTAATCCGTATCCTGACATGCATGATGCCGTAACCGAGCTATGCTTACTCTGTGACACAGCAAGGCTAGTGCACTGCGCCTTGGTAGATGGTGCCATTGCGGCAGCGATATCCTCCTTCGTAGTCTTTATCCTGACCTCAAACTCTTTCAACTTTCTCTCTAAATCTTGCGCTTTCCTATCCATTTGGTCGATAAGGAGTGTAGGGGTCGCTCCCAATCTGCTCGATGGATTGGCCATCTCTAATGATAATTCAATCGGCCATCTAAACCACTAGACCACGGATTCATACCTATGATGGCTGAAAAATCAAAATTGTTAGCATGATGCATGAATGACAGTAACAATGCATGATCGTGTTAATGTAACAGAGACAACTACACACAGGCACATAGCACCTTCAGACCTTATTACTCCCACACACGCAGTAGTGCAGTCTCTTTCCTAAGTGGGCTTGACCCATGGGTTAACAGGGAACCCAATGGGCGCGTATAGTGCATGGTGAAAAACCAGCAGCACAACATTCTTAATTTAAAAGCACATGCGTATTAGTTTTGGCCATTAAATATTCGAACCTTTCAAACACCTTAACTGTGGGCCCACTAGGGCATGAAAGCCTTTGATGAGCGCCCAATTAATATGCTCGAATTGGTTGAATATATAAAGACCCACGTAACAAGCACATTTGTTAAGGTACATATAACCTAGTGGAGGTTTCTATGGCCATTACATGAGATTTAGTCAAGGGGTGGTGTTACTTTAGGTCTACCCAAGCATGGTCCCTGCCAACGGGTCTAGCTCATCACGAGCGTAGCGGCTGATCGGGTCTCCATTTGATATGCTATTAATAGCACGAGGCTTGGGCTGGTGATTATCCCGAACACTTTCTTACAATGAGTGAAAGTAGGGTCGTGTTTTAGGAACGCACCGGGATAAATAGGGGACCAACTAACATATTATAAGGCTCTAAATAATGTAATGCAATTTTTAAAAAAGAAATGGAATTTTGGTTTCATTAATAACTCATTTATAATTTTAACTTAACTCACTTTCGAAGCAAAGTTTTGATCTTTCCCAGTGGAGTCGCCATTGTGACACGCGCCGGACCAGCAAGGCCCTCTTTGAGCCCTCCTTTCGGGGCTCGAGGGATTGGGTCGCGTCATTTTCGATCATGGGCGCCATGAGACATCATAGGTGTATTCCTCCCAATAGAACATTGGGGAGAACCGGCTAGCCTAATGACACCTAAAGGCACCTTGAGGTGTGTTGGAGTCGCCACCCAAAAAACTTGGGAGAGGTCTCTAACCTCAATGGTCTTAAACCAAAGACGGTGTTCAGAACTTTACTTTTATTAATGAGTCAAGTTAAGTCTTATAAATGGGTTTTTAATGAAACACAATTGCACTTCTCTCCTCACGCGATCATGCATTGAAAATAAAACACATTTCATTCACATTGAAAAGTAAGCAATAAATAGATGAATAGATTACAAGAATAAAATTTGCCCCAAACACTTAAATTACAAGGGCCCAAAATGAATAAACATGAATAAACACCTTAAAAAATAAAATCTAACATACATAAATCGGGACATTTATTGGATTTTGGGAACATTGGTTCCCCCTTTTTATTAAAAGATTAGAGAACTACTTTTTAGACATTTATTGCGAAATATCGGGATGAGTGATCCCTATTTTGTGAAAATTAGTTCTCTATTTTGATGGTGAGATTTCATTAGATAAAAATTGGAAGTTGGTCCATTTTATTAATACAAAATTCCCAATTTTACTTATTGTAAATAATTGTGACTTTTGTAATGCGGGCGAATTTTGAAATACATTTATACATACAATCACATAAAAAACATAAAGAGATAAATACGATGATTAAGAAATGCAAACCCAAGCTTCCGAATGATTTAGTTTTCTCGGTCCCCGATCCACTCGAAATATCACTCAAAGTGAAGTAAGCGCATTTTGGGCAATTAAAAAAAGAACAAAATAAAATTATGTTAGTGAACTAAGTAAAATCCATAATATAATATAAAAAAAAAAAACAAATGAGCATGTAAATTAAATGAATAATTAACCAAATAAATAATATGCATAAATAGCTAATTGAACAAATTAACCGAAAAAAAAATAATCATTTAAGCAAACAATACAATCTATTAAATTATTACCCAAATTAACTAAATTATTTAAATATTCACAATTAATCATGTCAAATAAATACAAATAATCAGTTAATTATACATATAATAGAATGAATCAAATAAATTAAATCCACAATTAAACACTCACTACCAATTATATAATTATTAGCCACAAGCCTTAATATACATGATGCCAACAGTTCATTCTAAATCCAGATTATTTATTTGTTGACAGCACAATATATACAAGCAGAATGACAATAACATGCCAAATAAAAATAGGCAAATGGCAAATACCCTATAATCCACTAATATACTACATGTTACACTAATCATAGGATATGAATTTTAAATACAAACAAGCCGTGAACAACATGCATTATCAAAGGATAAAAGAAAAAAAAAAACGTGAATAATAAATACAACAATAAAAACAATATCAAAATATAATGATAAACATGGTTAACAACAAAGAGTGAAGAATGGTGAGTAAACAAGTCATTAACAACAACAATGAACAAAAAAAAAAGGATGAACAAATGATACAAAACGCCACAATAACATTGTTTAGATTGTGAATGAAAAAAAAAGATAAACCAACATATTGTTAACAACAACAATAAAAATCAAACGAAGATGAAATAGATAAAAAAAATGAAGAACAATACAACAAATATTACAACAATGAATATATTACGACAGAAAAATGAATAAATATAAGCAAAAGAAAAAATAATTAAGAGATTTCAGCTCAGATATTTACCCTCAGAAATATTATATTTGTAGCAAAAATGAAGAATTAATGATCTCCTGTCGATTTGCTTCAGATAAAAATAAGAAGAAATTTGATTTAAATGTTTTGAATAACACTGATTAATGAAAACGAAAACTCGAACCTCAAGAATTAATTTCTTGGACTCAAGATTAATTTTCAGATGATTTTTGCTCTTTAAGAAAAGCTTTTCTCTCAAAATTTTTTTGGGTTTTTTCCTCCTGTGTTCACCGAAAAAAAAAACCCCTCCTAAAAATTCCTCTCCCTTTCTTTTTATGCTTCCTTTTTTTAGGGAATTTTTCTGGGTTTAAAACCACTAAAATGCCCCTCAAAATCGACTGGAAACGGCCAAAAACCGACCAAAAACGCGCTGGAGGAAGAAGACGGGCTACAGTGCCTGCGCACAGGGCGCGTGTTGCGCAGTGCAGCACGCGGCATGCCCTGAAGCAGGCCGCGCGCGCTGCGCGTGGCAGAGGGGAGCACGCGAAGGGAGCACCGCGCTGCAGCGTGCAAGGGGAGCACCGCGCGGTGCTCCCCGCGCGCGCAGGGTAGCACCGCGCTCCCCTGTGTCGCGCGTGAGGGATGCACCGTGCCGCGCGGTAGCGCGTGCCCCCATGACCACACACGCGGCGCGGACCCCACGACACCAAGACCGAAAAAAATAAAATAAAAAAGAAAATAAAAATAGAAATAAAGATAAAAGATAGATGGAAACGAAATAAAATAAAATGAAGAACAAAAACAAAAACAAAAAAAAAAGAGATTTTCGACAAGGAGATCATTAATTTTAATCATTTTGTTCGGAAGCGACTGTCATTTTCATCATCGGGTAACCTCGGTCTGAGTTGTCTCGGGACCCGGTGTCTACACTAATCCTTTCTTTGATTTGGTAAATATGTGGCAAGTGGTTTAATACTCCCCCGCAAGATTAAGGTCCCACTAAGGACACCAATCTTGGACCTATTAAGAGCAAACTGATTCTTAGACAGAGGCCTAGTGAGGAGATCGGCCAGCTGATCTTTTGATGATACATGTGAGACCCGCAACTGGCTTTTTTATACAAAATCATGAACAAAGTGTATATCAATCTCTATATGTTTCATCTTTGGGTGGAACACCGAATTTTGACAAGTATATGTAGTGGAAATATTGTTGCAATGAATAGAATAAAGAGAAGCTGGAACTCTAAGTTCTGCAAGTAACGATTTGATCTAGATAACTTCAGCAGCTGTAGAAGCAACCGCACAATACTCCGCCTCGGTAGATGATCGAGCAACTAATTTTTATTTTCGAGAACTCCATGAAACAGGAACATTACCCAAATAAACCAGATAACCAGAAGTCGAGGTTCGATCAGTGGGAGTTCCTGCCCAGTCTGTATCTGAAAAAGCATGAAATAAAAAGGTAGGTTGAGGATTAATGTGAATTCCAAGTGACATGGTAGATTTGAGATATCGTAGCAGTCGTTTTAAGGCATCCCAATGAACCTGTAATGGACAATGCATGAATTGGGATAACTTATTCACTGACTAACAAATATCCTGTCTAGTACAAGTTAAATATTGCAAGGTACCAATAGTTTGACGATAAGTAGAGGCTTCAACTAGTTGTTAGTTTGTTGCAGAAGATCCAAGCACCAGTGAAGTAGTAGCAGGAGTTGAAACAGGTTTGGCACCATCTATTTGATTCTTTTCAAGTACTTTGTGCACATAATAGTGTTGAGATAAAAAAAGACCCTTTGTTGTAGATTGCACATCTATACCAAGAAATAAATTGAGTGGTGAAGGATCTTTAAGAGAAAATTGCTGAGCAAGTGACTTAATAAAGTGGTGAATGAATGATTGATCACTGCCTGTAAGAAGTAGATCATCCACATAAACCAAAAAATAACAAGTGATAGCATCTTTGTGATAAATAAATAAAGAGTGATCATTGTGAGCTTGAGTGAAACCAAATTCAAGTGCAAAATTTCTAAGAGAATGATACCAAGAACGTGGATGCCTTAACAAGCTTACACACATGATGAGGTTTAGAGGGATCAATAAAGCCTGGAGGCTGCTTCATGAAAACCTCTTTGTGTAGGGGCCCATGTAAAAATGCGTTATTGACATCAAGTTGCAGAATTGGCCACTTATAAGTAATTACAATTGTAAGAACCACTCGAATTGTGACTGGCTTTAAAACAGGACTGAATGTTTTACCATAGTCAATGCCAAGTCATTGATTGTAGCCTTTGGCCTCCAAATGAGCCTTGTATTTTGCCACTGAACTATCTGCATTCTTCTTTATTTGGAATATCCACTTACACCCAATCAGATTTTTCTTTGAGTTAGGAGGAATTAAAACCCATATGCCATTTTTAAATAAAGCATTAAACTCATCTGACATGGCAGAGCGCCATTCAGGGATGGTTAAGGTTTGTGTAACACATGTTGGCTCAAGAGAAGAAGGAAGTGGACGTTTTATAGTAAAAAAAGCTCTGTTGAGTTCGAAGATGTTATTTTGAGAATGAGTGCACATAGGATTAATACGATTTATAGGTTCACAAGGAATAGAATTTACATTATTTATAGGCAATAAAGGAGAAAGAGTTGTGGAGGAAGACGGAGATTGAGAAAGAGGATTTGGAGAAGTAGTGGTATAAAATGGAATTAATGAATGAGTCATTGAAATTTGAAGAGATGGGTCAGTAGTAGGACAATCATACCAAGAGTTTGTAATGGTAGTGGAATTGGACTCTGAGGCATAAGGAAAATAATTTTCAATAAACACTACATGTCTGGACACATACATGCATTTGGTGGAGAGGTTCTAGCAGAGATAAGCACTTTGATTTAATGAGTAACCCAAAAATAAACACGGAACAGATTTGGCATCAAATTTATTTTTCATGTATGGTCGAAGACAAGGATAACACAGAAACCCAAACACACGTAGACTCTGATAGGTGGGTTATTTCTAATAGAGTTTGAAGAACGGTGAGGAATACTTCAAAATTGGAGTGGGAAGGCGATTAATGAGGTAGGCGGCAGTTTGAAAAGCAAAAGACCAGTAGGTAGAGGGTAAGAAAGCCATTTGAATGAGAGTTAACCCCGTTTCAACTAGGTGACGATGTTGTCGCTCAACCGCACCATTGTGCTGGGGCGTGTGAGGGGGTGTTTGAAGGTGGTTAATGCCATGAGACCTAAAGAGTGATTTAAGTGCTTGAAATTCACCCCCACCATCTGTGTAAATTGAGACAATTTTTGTTTGAAAAGTATTTTCAACAAGTTTTTGGAAAATAGGAAAAATAGAGAAAACATCAGACTTAGCTTTTAAAGGATATAGCCAGATGTATTTTGAGTAGTGATCAACAAAAATTAAATTGTATTGAAACCCATCAATTGATTTTACAGGTGCAGGTCCCCATAAATCTGAATATAAAAGTTCAAGTGGACGAGTGCCGGATAAAGAAGAGGTGCCAAAAGCAAGTCTGTGACTTTTATTGCATTAACATGAATTACAAAAGGAATTCTTTAAGGAAGACATAGGTAATTTAAAATGAGACAAAACATAATTAAAAAATTTTGAAGCTGGATGACCATGTCTTTGATGCCAAGAAATTGATGAAGTGCGAACATGATGAGCAATTGGTGTTGACAAATGAGAATTTGAAGAGGAGAGATGATATAAAGATTGCTCAATTGACCCTTTTGTGATTATCTCCCCCGTGGATAGATCCTTAATAGCAAATGGGTGAGGAAAAAATTCAATTGAAGCATTATTAGTGTGACAAAATTGAGAAACAAACAATAAATTTGTTTGAGCAGAAGGAACACAAAGAACATTTGTTAATGAACAAGATTTTGATGGAAAATTTAAAGATTTATAAGAGCCAATGTGTGTTATTTGCAAACCTGAACCATTAGTGAGTTGAAGCTCATCCAATCCCTCATATAGTGCATGTAGAGATAAATTTCGCAGGTCACCGGTATCAAGAACCCAACTTGAGTCTTGAAGTGAATCGGTGTCGGCATAGTGAACCTGGGGTTGAGAAAGGAGATTTCTGAAATAATCTTTTACCTTGAAGCATTGTCAGGCCTAATGTCCTGATTTTTCACAAATTTGACATTGAACTTTGGAAGAAGATGGACCACGTTTGAACTGAGAGTGAGCATTATTGAGTTGTCCAAAACTCTTAAACCTTGAGAGGAAGAAAAACCAGATGCATGGTGAATGTTACCAAAATTATTAGAAGAACCAAAATTACCTTGATTTGGATTTTTAAATTGGCGTTGATAAGAGGAGCCTTTTTTTTTTTTTGCATGGTTTGCTGTCATTGGAATCGGATCGTATGAAGAATCAGTTCTCTTTAAAAACATTTCATGAGCCAATAACTTATCCTGCAATTCAACAAAAGTAATTACAGTGTCTTGAGCATGCACAGCTACTGCAATGTCTCAAAATTCAGTGCCAATCCCATTTAATACATGAACCACGAGATCAACATCAGATACAGGGCTACCACAAAGTGCGAGTTCATCTGTTGTAGTTTTTATCTGCTGTAAATATTCAGCAACAGGTTTTGTATCACGTTTTGCATTTGCAAGCATCTCCCTAAGGGGCAGAACTCTTGTTGCCGATCTATTCGTAAAAGAGAGCTGAAATTTTTCCCAAGCATCTATAGATGTTGTTGTATTTGCAATGGTGTGCATTACCGAGAAACTAGTAGAAGCAAAAATAGCTGCCAATATTAATTGATCTTGACTGTACCAAAATTCATAGGCTAGATTGGGAATCTGATTTCCTTCTTTCTCAATAGTTGTGGCAAGAGATTTAATAGTGCCATCAACATAGCCAATAAGATTGTGACCAAGAAGTACTGGAATTATCTGAGCTCGCCATGTGGGATAATTTTGAGAAGTAAGCTTCAATGGAAGTTGGGCTGCATTAATAGCTATTAGAGTTTTTCCTGATGAATGAGTGATATTGGTATTGCTTAAAGATTCCATTTGGTTAGAGAAGTAGGATCGAAAAGCTTAAGCTTTAAAGCTCTGATACCATAAAGAGAATGATAGTTTGCAATAGAAAGACTCACATAATTTTCATTAGTTACAGAATATATAGATAATACAAGAGTTTCTTAAATAACATAAATTTTAAATGTACAATAGATAAGATTACATATGATAAATATTATTTGAAATTAATATCTAATCCTTTCCTTGATTTGGTGAATATGTGGCGAGTGGTTTAATATTACCTACTTGTCTGATACTTTGGGGTGACAACATCAGTGCAACATATGTATATTTTACAGTAAATCTAGGTTTTCATTCGTGAACAAAGAACATGGAAATTGATTTCCATTTTGTCTATGACCGAGTGTGCAAGAAACAATTCCAAGTTCACCATATTTTGTGCGTGACTGATCACTTAGCAGCTATGCTAACTAAGCCACTACTCAAGTCCTGTTTTTAGCTTTTTCGTAACAAGTTGACTGTGGTTTTTCCCCCAGGTCAACAGTCAACTTGTGGGAGGGTAATAAGGATATTAATCCTAATTATGTACTGATTATATTATTGTGTATATTTTCCCTATCTTAGCTAGAGTCATACACCTAGTTAAACTATTAATTATAAATGAATATGTGATCATGCTATGAATATGTTATGAATGTATATAATAAAAAAAAATATGACAATAAAGAAAGATAATAGTGGAAGATGAATGATAAAATGAGTTTGATGAGAATGTAGGACAGCCATGCATAAGTATGTAGAGATGAAATGTAATCATAAACGTAATCATAAGACTCGTACAATTGCTTTAAAGACATGCTTACATGAATTGTGTCGGTTATTGTAAGTCAAAAATTGTAGGCTAGAAAAAGAAAAAAAAAGAGAGAGAGAAGAGAATCCCACATTGGAAATGATTAGGTTGGAGGGGATATTATTCCTTATATATACAACCCTCCTTTGGTTATTCAAACCGTCTCATTCTTGAGGTCTCCTAATATAAATAGAAAGTGTTTCTCATATTTTTTTGTGTAAAATATAGAGAGGTTGTAACTCATATTTTTATAGTAAAACTTTGCTCCTTTTGCCCGTGGTTTTTACCCTAATTTATTTGGGGATTTTCCACGTAAATCTGTGTGTTCCTTATTATCTCTATTTTAGCTGCGGTTTTGCTCTAATACGGTCCTTATTTTTACAACAAGTGGTATCAGAGTCAGGTTCTGTCTTAGTATGTTCTGTGGTTGCAGCATAGGCTGATTTCCACATCAAAAAATACTTTTTCTTGGATGCTGTTCACGCATATGATATTGTTCACATATATGATCATTGTTCATCCATACGATTACTATTCATGTTTACGGTTACTATTCACGTAAAATAGTGGGAGCTAATTTTTTAGCAGAGAAGTTAGTGATAGAAGCAATGGCGGCAAAATATGAGATTGAGAAATTCAACGGGAGTAATTTCTCACTGTGGAAATTGAAGATGAAAGCTATCTTGATAAAAGATAATTGCCTAGCGGCTATAAGTCAAACGCCGGCTGATTTCACAGATGATAATAAGTGGAACGAGATGGATGGGAATGCTATGGAAAATCTTCATCTGACATTAGCAGATGGAGTGTTGTCAAGCATAGAAGAGAAAAAAATGGCAAAAGAGATCTGGGATCATCTCACAAAATTGTACGAGGCTAAATTACTACATAACAAAATTTTCCTGAAAATAAAACTCTATACTCTTCGTATGGCAGAATCTACTTCAATGACAGAGCACTTAAATACTTTGAATACTATATTTTCTCAACTCACTTCGTTAGGTTATAAAATAGAGCCAGAAAAACGTGCTGAGATTCTACTCCAAAGTTTACCAGATTCGTATGATCAACTCATCATCAATTTAACAAATAATACGGATGCTCTAGTCTTCGATGATGTTGCACCTGGTGTTCTAGAAGAAAAAAATAGATGCAAAAATAAGGAAGACAGGCAGATAAGTTCACAGCATGTGGACGCCTTGATGGTGATGAGAGGAAGATCAATGGAACGTGGCTCAAGTGGGAGCCACAATCATGGTAGATCAAAACCAAGGAGTAAGAAGAATATTAAATGCTACAACTGTGGCAAGAAGGGTCACTTGAAAAATGATTGCTAAAATCTAAAGGATTCAAATTCTCAAGGAAATGTGGCAAGTTGTTCTGACGATGGCAATGCTCTATGATGTATGATGGTACAATTCGTACTATTCAAAACATGTGACATGTGGAGGGCCTAAGAAGAATCTGTTGTCTATAGGATAAGTGGATGATTTGAGATACAAGATATTGAGAATGGGATCATAAAGATAAAAAGAGAAGCGCTTGTACTTATAAAAGGAGAAAAAATAGCTGCAAATGTGTTATGAATAAGTAGCATTGTTTGAAGTTAAAACACATAAAATTCTAGAAGTAATGATGTTCTAGAATTGGTTCACTCTGACGTATGGTAAACACCAATTTCATCCGTAGGAGACAATTATTCCAGGAGATGTTGAGTGTATTCGATAAAGAGAAGTTAGATGTGTTTCTAGTTTTCAATACAAAGCGCGAGGTAAAAAAAGTGGTGTGAAGATCTGATTGATACCCAATCAAATCTTTAAGTGGGAAATTGTAAGTAAAAAATCGTAGGCTAGAAAAAGAAAAAAAAAAGAGAGAGAGAGAGAGAGAAGAGAATCCCACATCGGGAAATGATTAGGTTGGAGGGGATTTTATTCCTTATATATACAACCCTCCTTTAGTTATTCAAACCATTTCATTCTTGAGATCTCCTAGTATAAATAGAGAATGTTTCTCATATTTTCTTGTGTAAAATATAAAAAGGTTGTAACTCCTATTTTTATAGTAAAACTTTGCTACTTTTGCCCGTAATTTTTACCCTGATTTGTTTGGAGGTTTTCACATAAATCTGTGTATTCCTTATTATCTCTATTTTAGCTGCAATTTTACTCTAATCCGATCCTTATTTTTACAACAGTTATGATATTACATGCATGTCAGCTAGTTATTATAGTTTTATTAATACATGCTTTGAACTATATAGCATAATATGAAGGAAAATGACATGAATCAAAGGTTTCTTATTCGAATATATGTGTATAATTGGATGAAATTAAGGTGATAATATGTGATAAGAAAGTGATGTTTGATAAATATTGTATATGGTACCTAAGTTAAGTAACATTACATAATGTGAAAGTATGAAAAAAAAAAATAAAAATTATGACATATAATGAGAAAATAAAAAAAATAAATTATTTTGTCCTTAGTAATTGGTCGTGAAATCTGAAATATAGAATGTAATTGGTTAGCTATAAGAATATTGAGATATGACATTCGATAGCGAGTCATGACAACTCGTAACAGTGGACCAATAGCTGATCCGCATCGATATATATATATATTGATAATGTTGTTGACATTAAAACTGAAATATGGACCCTTGGGGTCCTAGTCCCGCACATTTGATTCATCGGTGTGATTTCCACTGAAATTATTAGGGGCAAAACAGTAATAATACAATGAAATTAAGGCTTAAAAGGCAAAATCGTAAATAATTTATGAACTAGATAAAAAGATTTAAATAATTGCCGTGCAAAAGTACTTGCCTATATATGCAACTGTGTTATATGTGAAAAATAACTGACAAACATTATTTGATATTAATAGAGAAACATATATGTGTGTGTGTGTGTGGAAAGTAACTGAAAAGCATTATTTGATATTAATAGAGAAATATATATATATATATATATATATAAATGTATGATATACGAAAATATGCGGACACATATGAATATGGCATAAACTATATTTGACTTTTGGATACATGAACTGTAAATGAATACGTGAATTAATTGGAATATATGAACATTATATGAAAGAAATATTGAAATTTATTTATATTTCTAAATGAGATGTTATTAAGGAGAGAATGATATAGGTTATATATGAAGCAACAAAGTTTACTAAAGAAGGAAATTAAGTGTAAAAGCTAGATTATGCTAATGTTATATATGAATAATCTAACACATGCGACTCAAATGTGTAGTAAGGTTTGTTATTAAATATGAAGCTTCAATCAAACAGGGATCACATAAACAATATAAATTGCCAAGATAAAAAAAAAAAAGTATTAAGTTACATAGATTGAAAATAAAAAATGGGATTCATATAGTAATAAAATTCTTAACTCACATAATATGTGTATATGTTATAAACAATCATGATTCTATTTAACTTTGTTAAATTCTATGATTATTTGCATGATTAAATATGTATGCTTTTATTTTGATGACTCTTGTAAGAGATTGTCTACATTGTGTTCTTTTCCCCTTTAAGCAAATAAACTTAGCACGAATTTTTATTCGTATAGGTTCAAGAAAATTTAATCTGTTTCTAGGATAATTTACAGTTCTAAAGCACATCACAAGAGATTATTAAATTGAAAATTTTTACATGTTGTAGTTACTTTTTTGTTATGTATTTAAATATTAATAAAATAATAGTGAGTAAAAGCCACGTATAAATATAATATATAGTAATATCCTGTCTAGACTAATAGACATTAATGGATGTGACGTGATACACATGACAATACATGATAGATGTATATGATTATATAATCGTGTTAGTATACCCAAATAAAAATTTAAAGACTTAATGCAATACTATAAAATTTGAAGGACACAATAGAAAAAATGTACAAATTGAAGGACTTAAAATGTAACAACCCATACTTTTTGTCAACTAATAATAATAATAATAATAACAATAATAAAAAGAAAAAATAGATTTTACTCAGAAAATATCAATCCCTCTCTTGCATTTTCTTCTTCCTTTCATTTTCTCTTATTTTCTCTCTCTAAATTCTTTTCCATTTTGCAACAAAATCAAGCAAATATCTACATAAAAATCTATATAAACAATTTTAAATTAAAAATTGCACATACTAAAAAAATATTGAGTGCATAGTTGAAGTTCAATAAATTTTAAATTTGAATTTCTAATTTTTCACTAGTTTAAATTCCCATAACACTTATAATTTTAAATTATTTTTTTAAACAAATGGATTTAAATAGATGGATATACATGGATAGATAATAAATACCCAAATCTGTCCCGAATCCACTTATAAATACCCATAACCCTAGTAAACGGGACACCCTAAAAAAACCTACCCGCTGCCATCCTTACATCCATATATAATATGGATTAATTTTATCTGTGATTTACACATCTTTTATCCAAATAATATTATAATTATTATTTTTCGACATAATCTAGACATTAATTGAATGTTATTTTTTTCATGTAACATGTGATTGGAATAATACGTTTTGATATTTTTAATTTCATTATTATAAAATTATACATAAATTATTTTATTGTTACCGGTTACTCCCCCATTTTTTTAATATGTGTCACTTTTGTTATTTTTACTATAATTAAGAAATATTAATTAGATTTAAATTTAAAAAAAAATTAAGTAATTCAATGTATATTAAATATTTTATTGTATAAATTTAAATTTAATTGATCAATTTATATTAAAAAATATTAAATTAAAAAAAATTAAATTAAATTAAAAATTTTAAAAAAATAGATAAATAAAATTTGATTTTTTTAAAAAACGGCACATATTAAGAAACGTTAATTAACTAACAGCACTGTTATTTGGACAAAAAAAAAAAGTTGAGTTAAAAAGAAAAAAAAACTGTGAAGGATAGATAGATAGAGAGATAGATAAGGGAAGGAACTGACATCTCTCTCAGTTTCTTATAACTTATCTTGAGTGAAAATGAACATGGCTTCTCCTGCTAGGTGATTCCAATTTCCAATTCTTCATTTCAATCTTTTTATTGCTTTTTCTGTTTTTGATTTTTCTCTAATCTTTCCAAATTCTGCATTTGCCTCAACCACCAGTTCTTTATCATGGCGGACATCTTCGATCACTTCCGTACACCTAGGGTTTCGCTTTACTCATTCACTTCACTTTTCCTTTCCTTCTTCTTCCTGCAACTTCTCACGCTCCCGGAAATTCTACGTGGCTGCTGCTTCTTCTTCTTCTTCTGGTATTTTCACCTTCTCTGTTTGCTCTTCTTATTTACTCAATTTTGTATACTTTAATAATTTTCTCTTTTCTTTTACTTCCATTTTATTCAATTGTGTAAAGATGTGTTCTTTCTCCAAAATGGATTACATGGTCCACTGTAACTGGTCAAAACATAGTCAACAGTCCATACATAGCTGTCTTTAGCCATTTCTACTGTTGTTCTTATCGCTTGAATTACAATGTGAATGATAGTTTCATGGCCTAACTTGTTGGTTTTGCGTCATTTACCTCTTTCTTCATGGGCATCCCAGTAGTTCCTGTTTTTTACCTTACATTTTTCTATTTTCCTACTGTCATATGGAGCTGATTTGAATAGTGCCTATAGGAACAATGTAATTACTGATGATTCTTATCAGCATTTCAGTATTGCAAGGGTTTGCAAAGATATTAGATTATAGGTATCTACCCAAACTGATGCTTGAGAATGGGCATATTAGAGATTGAGTTATGCATGCCATTGCCAGAGTTAAACATCTATCTGGGGTTCAGAATTTTATTATAAATTCAGTACTCTAGTTTCTTTTTTCTTTTTTTTTTTATTTTATTCCGTTTAGAGCCATGAACTGGAATGTTGACTGACTGTAGGCACCTTGCCCTATTGGTTTGATCTCATATTTTATCTGGATCAGTGAATTAAGATGGTATTATTAGGTACCTATCAGGAGTATTATTTTAGTTATTTTGATCAACTCATTTCTATTCTTTGCTTGAGTTGTATGCATTAATGCATTCATTTTATGGCTGCTGTCCTAGTTCATTGTTCTAAGATTACCTTCATTACTAAGTGCTTGGACTTGAGGCAATTGTAGTAGGATATTTTCAGTGCTGTTCTTGTAACCCAATGGCTTAGCTCTGTTGTAATGTATAATATATATGACATGTTTTTTTTTTCTTATTATCTTGTAGAATCACATAATAATTTTCTTGAAAAATTCTCAAGTGTTTATTAATGAGTTGCTTTAACGACATTGGGCCGACTGCTATGCAACAATTTTTGTTTCCCTATTTTTTTCACCCAGTCCTTATTTTACTCAGATCCACTCTTGGTTAAGGCTGCCAGAGGGGAACCTGTGAATAGGCCTCCAGCATGGATGATGCGTCAAGCAGGAAGGTATATGGCTGTTTACAGAAAGCTTGCAGAGAAATACCCATCCTTCAGAGAGAGGTCAGAAACAACTGATCTCATTGTGGAAATTTCTTTGCAGCCCTGGGAAGCTTTTCGTCCAGATGGTGTTATTATTTTCTCCGACATACTTACGCCTTTACCTGCATTTGGTGTTCCTTTTGACATAGAAGAAATAAGGGGACCTGTTATTCGGACTCCAATTAGTTCTGAAGAAGGATTAAAGTCTCTACATCCAATTGAATTAGAGAAACTCCATTTTGTGGGAGACTCGCTTAGGATATTACGACGTGAGGTAATCATCTTCTTTCAATGAGTATTTGGCCAAGCATCTCAAGTTTATGTTTTATCTTGGTAAAATTACCCGTTCTTTTATGATTTTGGTAGGTTGCTGGGCGTGCTGCAATTTTAGGTTTTGTTGGAGCACCTTGGACAATTGCTACGTATATAGTGGAAGGGGGTACAACTCGCACATATACTACCATAAAAAGCATGTGCCATACAGCACCGCATGTATTAAGGGCTCTTCTATCTCATTTGACACAGGCAATATCTGATTATATTGTTTTTCAAGTCGAGTCTGGAGCTCATTGTATACAAATATTTGATTCCTGGGGTGGACAGCTGCCACCTAACATGTGGGACAGTTGGTCAAAGTCTTATATTGAAGAGGTAAGGTATTATGGCCTATAGATAATGGTGCTTTTTCTGTTAATACTTAATAGTTCAACAATTTATTTCAAATTTTTTTTTTCAAAAAGATGCAAAGTAAAAAGGAATATGAATGCTTAAGTCGGATATGGATTTGTGAAATCTGTAATTATCATGAGATCACTTTCTTGAGCTGAGTTGAGCTTTGGCCAGCTGAAACTTAGTCCATTTATCAACTGAGCATTAAATTTGGTCATGGGCTTGGTTCATTTTGAAACAAGTAAAGCAGTGTAAAATCCTGTTATATACAGTTCAGGTGTTAAAGAGGCCCAAACAAGTTGAGATTGAGTCAATGCCTTTCTCAATAGACTTGAGTTATCATTATATTCATTTGCAAATTTGTTAAAAGTATCAAAATATATCTTTTTGGAATTTTATTCTGAAATTATTGACCCCACTAGTAGGTTTATGATAAAATTTATAATCTTAAAGGATTAACGTACATTTAATACATGAAAATACTTAGATCTTATTGAAATGAAATTATTTGTAAATTCTTGCACCAGCTAGTTAATTAACCCACAAATGAGCCAGCTCCCAAGTATAGTGAGCTGAGCTTTACCTATAAATTTAGCCTGAGCTTAGGTACAGCTCATTAAACTTTGTTATTGAGCTCAGTCAAGTACTTAATTAAGTTGAATTTTGAGTGGATGAGAGTGGCTTGGCTCATATGTAACCCTAGTCCCATTAAAGAAATTATAATGTACAAAATTGTAGGTACAATTTAAATTAGTGCTGTCAAAAAAATCAAAAAACCGTTAAATTGATTTGAAAAATGGAGTCCAAACAGACTTTAGCAATTAATTAGTCTAATTGGAAGCGGACTTTAATTTTTAAAATTATGGTTAGTGGACTTGAATTTTGACTTAAGTGTTTGATTAATCGGTTGGTTAATGGTTAATTAGTTTATATATAATTTTACACGTATATATGGATATGGGGATAATTTTCACATGTATTAATATTATGTCCTAATATTAGAAGTAGATGATTAATAAATTAATATTTATATAATCTTATTTTATTGTATTATTAAATTTGAATGACTTGTATTTGATGTTTAAAATTTAGAGAATTTATATTTTAATTTGATGAATGAATTGAAACTTTTTATATGATTTTTTTTAACGGTAAACTAATAGTTAACTGATGTATTTATCGGTTAACCAGTTGTTAATGGACTGAATTTGAACTTTAATTTTGAAAAACTGACTTTAACGGACTGAACTTTAAAAATAGGCGATAGATTGGTTAATCAATCTATGCCCACCCTTAATCTAGAGGCTGCCTTATCTTTTGGTTTTGTCCCAAATATTTCATCTTCTGGGATATGCATATAAAGCTACAGAATATACACTTGTCTTTTGTTTTGTATCAATTCAACTATATATTTACATTTCTGAAATTGCAGATAGTTCGGAATGTAAGGAGTAAGTGCCCTGACACACCACTTGTTCTCTATATTAATGGGAATGGTGGCCTTCTTGAACGTATGAAAGGAACAGGAGTTGATGTAATTGGGTTAGACTGGACAGTGGATATGGCAGATGGAAGGAAGCGTTTGGGTACTGGGATCAGTGTACAGGGAAATGTGGACCCCGCTTATTTATTTTCACCTCTTCCTGCTTTGACAGATGAAATTCAAAGGTTGGTGAACTTCTTTTTTTTTTTGTTTTTTTTGTTTTTTGCCCCTTGTATTCCTAACATTTTTGGTACTATTGTCTGCTTACCCCTGTATTTGCATTGTGTTATGTGACCTGAGGCTTGCGTATTCATTGTAGTTTTTAGAGTTAAAATTTAGACCTCACTGACATTAACTCAGTTATGACTTGGAAGATGAGGAATGCAGTCATTCCTCTAATTCAAATGTTTGAAAGTTTTCCTGAACTGGAAACTCTTTGTTAGTTGTAGTTTAAAGTTAAAATTTTAACCTCACTTACATTAACTCCATCATGACTTGGAAGATCAAGAACGAAGTCATTCCTCTAATTCAAATGTTTGAAAGTTTCCCTGAACTGGAAACTCTTTGTTTGCTGATATAGCTTTTCTTCTGTGGCTATGAACTGGTCGTCATGTATTAAAATTTCTACCCTAATTAATGCTCAGATGGGTAGATGATGCAAGGAAAGACAATAGCTAAGGAAGGAGTGCCATTTACATTTGATAAGTCTTCTTGATCTATTAATCCTAATCATATGGATATGTGACATGAGGAAACAGGATGGCTAACATAGGAGTAACATACTATCGATAAATCTCTTTGGTTCATGAATCTTGCATTCTGTTTGGCTTGAAATAAGAAATATGCGAAGTTGCTGAAAGCCAGTTGATGAATTCCTATATTAAAATTCTTTTTCAGAGTTGTGAGATGTGCTGGGTCAAGGGGACACATTCTTAATCTTGGACATGGGGTTCTCGTTGGAACTCCTGAAGAAGCTGTTGCTCATTTCTTTGAAGTTGCAAGAAGCTTGAAGTTAAGTACGTCTCTACAAGATCATGCAGAGGAAGAAACAAAATTGGTAGTTTGAAGAGGGTATTGACAATTTTGTCTTATAAATTGGTAGTAATGAGTTGTAGTCTTTCAAGGACTGATTGATTAAGATTAATCTGAGTCTGAACAACTTTCTAGGCACTGATTGCAGCTTTGATGTTCTGTACATGCATGTGCTTTGGCTGGCTAGTTATCTTCAATTATAATGTAATTAAGATATTCAAATTCAGTCAATAAATTTCTTGTTTATTTGAGTAGATGTTTTTGATGAGAATGGACAAAACGGAAAATCTTATCTTTTGAATTTATGCACATCTGAATTTTAATTTTTCTTGGCTTTTTTTTTTGGTTGGACCTATATATTCTTGAAAATAACATTGGTGTTCATTTGAGCATATAGACAAACTAAATGTCTGGAATTAATGATTTTCAGCTTGCAAGTAGCTTTATGGAACTTCTCGGATTTAATTTTCGACCTTTTTTTTTT
The DNA here is from genome assembly GCA_947683425.1 of Excoecaria cochinchinensis. NCBI lineage: Eukaryota > Viridiplantae > Streptophyta > Magnoliopsida > Malpighiales > Euphorbiaceae > Excoecaria > Excoecaria cochinchinensis. The sequence continues at coordinate 48,838,285 of CANTUQ010000004.1, forward strand.
TGAATTCCCCTCAAGTGAAATGTTGCTTACACATGTGTGCAGTGGCTTTTAATTAGATAGGTTCTGAAATTCCTCGGATTGTATGATGTATCTATCAATAATACGTATGATTGCAATCATCACTGTTACACTTTTCCTATAGTTATGAAGGCATATACCTTTGTCCTGCTCCCATGGCACATTCTTCCTTTATAATGGGTAGAAACTTCGTTTAACTTAATTATTAATATAATTTTTTATTTAATTACTGTTTTCCCTTCTTTTTTCATCTTTTTTGCGGACAAGATAGAGCTCACATAAGGTAACTCGTGCTTTGGATCTCTTTTTGTTCTGATTGCTTCTCTCTCTCTCTCTCTCTCTCTCTCTCTCTCTCTCTTAATTTTGTCGGAACATAAACTATACTCTTAACAGTTTTGTACAACTGGGTCTTGGAAATTTCTAGGTAATAGTTTCTCGAAAGATGTCTTGTCCCAAGCCAGAAGAACTTTCCAGTTGATATCTTCTTTTTCTTCTTCCTATTTACTGTTTTATGGCATTTTTCCCTGGGTTCTTAAAGTGTATTATTTTAGTTTATTGGTTATATTAAGTAGTGGACTGAATTCTACATTGGTTATTAATGTAGATTTTAGTTTGTTATAGAACTTATTAAGAAGAAGTGGCCTGAATTCTAAAAGGGGTTTTTAGTGATGCAGATGAAGGCAAGTTTCACCAGAAAAGTGGAGCAGGTATAACTTTCAGTTCTACTGATGCTGTCTATTTTTTGGAATGATTACAAGTTCTATGTGTGATCATTATTAGACCAGTCTTGTTAGTTTCCACATTTTGTTCTGCATTTTCTTTTTTTGGCAATTTATAAATTAGGACCACCAAAAAGCAAAAAAAGTTAAGTATTCCAATAACGATTTAGTAGTAATGGAGAAAATTCCACAAATTGTTTGTGCTTTGTTTCATTTCTTGGACAACTAAGTGTCTAATGTTCAATAGTTTATAGATACTCATAAAACTAACTTTACTTCATTTCAATGCATTTTCCATCATTTGAGGTCACAATTTAATATGGAAAAAGTTCAAACTCTGAAGTCTGGCCTAGGAAAATGCTCAGGAACTGGACAGTATATTATGCCTAGTACTGGATAACTAGATTTCCAGAATTTAGTGGTATGAGAAGAATGGAAACATATACCTGCAATACAGGGATATACTGCCTAGGGCTGGGCACTTTCCATGAAGAAACTTAAGATTAAAATCAAGAAATAGAAAAATGAGAGAATAACATCGCTTTAGTGTCCTTGTATCAGTAACCATGCGAAAATAATTCACAATTAACCAAATCTAATTATCTGAATTACACATTCTTGGCCTTGTCTAGATATTTTTCGCCTATTAGATATTACTGATTACAAAGTTCAATTAACAGAATAGGAGGTAGGCATGTAAATATTTCTGAGGTTGTGACAAATTGAAAGTAGGTAGGGTTGCTAGGTCCAAAGACTCTGAATCACGTTGGGCTCTAAATTTATTTTGCTCCTACTTAGTGTGGCCTTCATTTGAATATTACAAGGCCCTGAAGCTGAGATGATGATATTGCTTCTCTTCAAACGTGTGTTCTGTGAGACTATCTAACCTGCAAAAACAAATTGGCTTGCAGATTAAATGCATATTTAAATTATTGTTCTGTTGGATGTAGTTTTCTTGGATTGTTGTGCAGTTGGCACAAATCTTGAAATGCCCAATTTACTTACAGGTAAAGAGAACTGACATTTTCCTAATTTGCTTACCAAATTAATTATTGGAGTAACATGTTGGCCAACACATATTGCTATTACACGTGCATAAATTACTGATCATTTGTTGCTTATTGTTCTTTTCTACTCCGTCAAATATATATGATGTTGCCACTATTATTTTATATGCACAATAAGAATTAATCTCTTCTTTCTCATTTTTCTTTATCGCAAGACCCAATATTTTTTGGGGCATTTTTCTTTTGGTCATTCATCATCAATTCATCATTGTAATTAATGAGATAAGAAAAATTAATTCTTATCAACTGAACTGATTATGGGGGATAGTTGTAATTGAACTTTCAATGAACTGTTTGATAAAATGTGAAAACTGGGGAATATTAGTTGAATGCTTGCTGTAGATGAAACGTTATTCAGATAGATCCGCATACAATGGTTGAGAAGTGATAGCTAATTTCCATCTTGTTTCTGACTTACTTGTGTACTAGAAGATGGTCTATCATTAGCATATACTGGTTCAAACTTCAATGTCTGGTTAAACTTTCTCTTAAGTTTTATAATTTTAACTATTTTTATTTTCTAATGTTTCTAAATTTTAAATGATCAAGTGACAAATGCTGAACTGAGATCCATGGGTACACTTCTAATTTTTATTTGTTTTTCTATATGGAAATTTGGAACTGCAACTTTGAGGCAGTTCTACTCCTTTATTTTCCAGAATTAGACTGATAGATTCCCTCTACCATGCATTGGACCTATCATATGGGGTTTACCCTTCTGTGGCATCTGAGATTCACTGACAGAAAAAAGAATCTCTGGTATTATCTGATTTCAGGGGCTATCTTCAAATTCACCAGAAATAAGCTCTGTATTTCTTTGTCTATGAATCTCTTTACTCTTGGGTTACTTTTCGTATTAGTAATTCTGTGGTCAATGAAATATAGGTGAATTTTGGATCTCAAATCAATCTTGTCCATGTATTTCCATTTAGTTTCCATCCCAAATAAATTGCTGAGAAGGCACAAGTAAGCATTCCTTGGGCTTTGATTCATTTTTAGTTTTGCATCACAGACCCAACTTATTTTCTGAATTTTTTGCTTTGCATATATATAAAGGTATATAAATCAATATCTTCCCATTGTTTTCTGAATCATTTATTGGTTATTAGAGAGATCTAAAATTATGCTTCAGGTGCTTAAGGTTACAATTCCATGACTAGTCTTAACTTCTGTCATTAGTTCTCAAGATGTTTTTGTAAGGTTGAGACCTTTAGCATTTGTTATTGCATCTTCTTTGCATATTGGATGTTTTGACTCTGCTATTATCTCCTGTTGGCATTGAGATATATTGGCATGCATTTGTCTTGAGATATTGTCAATAGATCCAAATGGAAGGAATGGACTAGATTTTTACATCTTCATGCATTAGCTGCCAATTTAAATAATGATGAATTTCAACTGAAATATGCATTGAAAGTGCTGGTAACAGAAAATGTGAACTTCTGATCTCCTTAATAGGAAGTTCTAGGCTTAAAGGATCTTATGTGGTTTTAAATTCTACATTTAGCATAAACACCTCAGATGCTGAGGTAGGACTGGAGTTGTCCAGCCTAGCACAAACAGTCAGATTAAAAACTTAGGACCTTGGAGGGTATGGAGATGGACTCCTGGTTCTTACTTCCTTTATCAGTAGAGTATACTGTCTGTTGAATTTTTTTCTTTTTCAGTTTTGTACCCTCCCTGGTGCTGCAAGGGTGATGTGGAGACAGCAAGGAGGCACATTCTGAATGCTTCTTAATAATGATAGATGCCTAGAAAATTTATTGTTCCTATGTCCCAGTCCCATTGCTTTTGAAGTCCACTTATATTTGGTGAATGATAGATGGATCTTCAACAAAATGGCAGGCAGACCCTGCTTTGAAGGGTGCCTGGAAGCTAAAATTTAAAAATGTGTTATATGTAAGAAGATTGATTATTACTTTTATGAGCCGCCCCTGGAGGATTGCATTATGTTTTGGTTTGGTTCATCGCATGGGGTACATAAACTGGAACTTTTCTTTGCTTTATTGGGTTTTAACTATATCTTTACCCGTAGCAAGTATAACTGAGGAAATTTGAAGGATCTCATAATCCCGTAATGTGAAATTTTTTAAATATGCCATGTAACTCTGCAAATTGAAATTTGCAAATGCCAATTGGAGATGCTCTTGCTTCATTTGCAGGCCAATTTGTGAAGATAATTACGAACACCCACAGTTGTCTTTGGGCAAGTGGGGTTTCAGGAAAGGATGATGTAGATGTGGTCCTACCTTTCAGCATCTCATTTTTTCTTTAGCACTGTTAATAGTCTATTGCAGGATATAAAAGTACGGCGAAAGTATTCAATGGTCTGCAGATGATTGGCCAAAAGCTCCACTATTTTAATATCAAAGAAGATGGTGGGACTCCCTACCTTCTCTTATAGAAGTTTGGGTCATGTATTTGTTATTGCTTAAAGGAGTTGATTTGGAAACTTTTAGCTAGCAAATCATACTTCTTTTGTCCACATTCATTATTTTTTTAGCTTGGAGCCAGTGTTTCCTTAGTGTGGACAGACTCTGAACTTTGTACTAATATTCCTGGTTTTGTCTTTACAGATCAAAAGTATTGTTGAGTAAAGGGCAGTAGTAATTCTCCCTCTTGTTGGCGCCGTCATCTCTATCAGCTTCATCAGACCATATTGTCCTATCAAAAAAAGTCTGTAAGCACCGCCGCACAGGACAAAGAAAGTGCTCATTCTTGCTTTAGTAGTAATTCCAACTTTTGTAGTTGCCAGTTGCTTTCCAAAAATCTTTTTTTGATGCTTTTTCAGATAAAGTTCTGAATTTTTTATCCAGTTTGGATTTAAAGTCAAAATATTGCAACTCCTGATCTTGTCAAGAGTGTGTACATGAACAGCAGCTACCACTTGGGTGTTTACACGGTATCTGAAGGAGGGATAGGATCCATTTTCTGTTCAGCACAGGGAAGATGCTCCACTTTTGCGTCATCATTCATCATGCATATTACTTGTAGAGGAGCATTAGGGAATCCAGCTTTTGAAATTTCTTAGGAATTCTTAGGTAAAGATGTCCTTAAATTCTGGAGAATGTCTCCTAATAATTTAGAAGTGGCCATCTTATTTGAGCTGTCTGAATAGACTTAGGTGGTAAGTGCAATTATTAGGATGGATAGGGAATATGATTATGATTTGTTGATATTAGTATGGTTTCTATGATTGTGCATGCACAAGGAGAGTATTACAGGTATGAGAATTTCAGATTCAATCATTCATTCACGCTAAATTATTCTTTTATCGACAATGTGCATTTGCTGTTGTGTATGCTGTCTGTAGATAACTGCAGAGATTGATTTCACATTTGTTGAATAAGCATCCAGGTCGTTTTGGATCAATCTCAAGTATGCATTTTCTTTATGGACAAGACCTTTGATAAGTAAATGAGCCATATCCTTTTGCAAGGAATATTAATCCTGTTCATGGATCATTTGATTGCTCATATCTATCTGATCGGACAGTTTAAAGTATGTGCATCATATCTGCGAGCACACTGTACTTTTAACCCTTTTGCGAGTTCACATTTTTAAATTAAAAAAAAAAATTCCTAATAATTATCTTAATCCAAGTGCAATAACTTTAAAAGACACTTAACTTGATAATGGAGCAACTGGTGAAAAATTTACAGCTAAGTATTTGCTGATAATTTTTTCATTAATTTCGCAATGCATTTGAAAGATAATATATCAAACTGTTCATTTGCACGGATTATTACAAATACCATTTTTTTAAAAAAAATCAGTAAATTTTTTTATTATTATTTTCCTGGAGAGAAAATTCAAGTTTTTTTTATAATACTATTCCATCTGTTCCATATCAAGTGTTCATTTAGAAAGAATATTTATTTCAAAATATATATTTTTTTAAAAAATAAGGTAATTTTGTACACTTTATTCTAAATATTACTCGTATAATTGAAGATAGAAATAGAGTAATCAACGGAATTTATCTTTTTTAAAGGCTAAATTAGTAAAGTGTAAGAGTGATTAATGATTTTTTTTTAATTTTAGTGAAATATTCAAAATAGATGACATTTAATATAAAATGGAGAGAATATTTTTTACCAGAACATACATGTTCTCTCGATTTTTACACTAATTTATTATTCAAAAATTAATTCTCATATCCATAAGGATGTTTAATGTTACAATATACCCATTCCGTTTTTTATTATCTGTCACTTTTAAGTAAAATTCAAATTTTATTTATATGTTATTTTTAGATTTTCAATACAATTTATTTTTTTTTTCAATTTAATTTTCTTTTTCAATACAAATTGACCAATTAGATTTAAATTTATATATTGAAACACTCAATTTTATCTTAAATTTAAACCTAATTAATACTTCTTAATTTTTGTGAAAATAGTAAAAGTGACTGTTATTTAGGAACGGAGGGAGTACTAATTATATATTGTTGTTTATTTATATCCGTCATAATTAATTTTTGGAGTGATAAATGCCTTTTATTTAATACTTTCTCTTTTACCTAAACGTCTTTTATATGATACTTTCTCTATTACATTCCCCATATTAGATTTATGAAGTGTGAAGTTTTTATTGTTTTTATTAAAAAAAAAAAAAGTCAGATCACTTGGGCACATGGCATTAATATAATGGAGAAGGTAAAAGAGAAATTATTAACATTTTTCAACAATTTAATTACAAAATCGGTATAATATCAATGGAAAAATATAATAATTGGTGACTTACAATTTTTTTTATTTTTTGGGTCTTTTATTATGAATTCAAGCATCATTCGCTGGTCCTAAACTGCCATTAGAAATTAACATTTGGAAAGAGGTGTTAGATTTGTCTAAATGTACTTAATGTAGAAGACTGCAAATGGGCAAAAGAATAATTAGGGTTTATTTTTAATTACTTCTCTACAATCGAGTCCTTCACGTGCGTTGATGTACAAAATGCATGCGTGGGTGGTTCCTATCGTACTACGTATTTCATTTTAGTGGGGTCAATTTCAAAAAAAAATTATAATTATAAGAATATTTTTTAATTTTTTTTCTTAATTTAGCGGAGTTAATTTTATAAAAAAAAATTAAAATTAAAGAGTTTTTTTTTCTTGGTTGAGTGGGGTCAATTGACCCCACTCAACAAGGGGCAACTATGCCCCTATTTTTAAGTATTCTCCACTAGTTATAAAAATATAATTTTTCTTATAAATATTTAGATAATTTTTTCTCACAACTTAAATTTTTGGGGTTGAGTTAATTAGATCCAAATATATTTTTATATATATAATATTAGAGCTACCAATCATTGATATTAAATTATCATTAGATATTCAGTTATGCAAACTTCACGCTTCAAGTTTTCTTTATGTGTTCGACTCTAAGTGTGATAGAGTTGTGTTAAATATCCTAAAATTTAAACAATTTTTACCTCACAAATTAATTTCTTTTCTAATGAATCCTTATATTATTTTAACTTAATGCTTTTTATTTAATTTGTAAAAATTTGATCCAATTTACAAATTCGACCTATATGATTCAACCCAATTCGACTCATTATGTGATCCATTAAGATCATTTTATATTTTTATAAATTTTAATATTTTAATGAAAATATAAAAATATATTTTTTTATAGTTTATACATACATAATTTTTTATTTTGAAAAAAAAAATAAAAAAATAAAAAATAATATCGTAAAATTTGACTGGACGCATTTGCCGAAATAAAATTGACTATGCCGGCCGAAAGTGTAATTCAAATTAGAAAATATAGATAAAAAGTGCATTTAGAGCTAAGATTAGACCCCAAAAATATGGTTTAATTCTGCAGTTTTGTTTAAAATGAAGCATATAATATGTGGAATAGTTACAAAAATGCAAGATAATTATAAATAAATAAATAAAAAGTTGGTGTAGATATAAGAGGAATAATAAATAATAATTACTAATATTTTAATTATCACAAGCTAGGAATGGAATTGTCTTTTCTGTGGTCTTTTGACTGAATAAACAAAATCAATGAAATTTGAGGAGGTGGCCACTTCAAAGTGGCCATGAATCTTAATTATTATTGTTACTATACTTCTTATTATTATCGAAATATATTATTTTAATAATCGAGGATTTATGCTGTTTGGATTTGCCATCATATATACCTGGCCCATACTCAACAAAATTAAGGTTTTAATAACATTTCTTTTTTCCTTTCGGATATAAGAATTTAAATTTTTAATAAAATTGATTTTTTTTTTAAAAAAAAAAAGAATTTTTGGTTATATTTTTATAATCCTCAAGTATAATCCCAATTCAAAGCCTAAATTTGATTTTGATTCAAATTACATATTTAAGGAAAATTATTAATTAAAAACTGAGTTTTTTCTTTCAGTAATTTAATTTTGTTTACTAATAATTTGATTAATATTTTTGTATTAATATTATGGATAATTATATTTGAATTGAGTCATTTGAAATCTTTTTAGCTAAATTAAACCAAATGCAGTGAATGCTAACTCTTAGAAGGATGAGGAGAAATTGATAAAAAAAATTTAGAAAAATTGGAGATTTTATTTTTTTTAAATAATTGAGGTAGGAGTTGACGGAAATTTGAATCCGGACTAAAAAACATTCAAATACTTCAACTATTCGGCCAAAGTTGATTCCTGAAAAATTAATAAATTGCTAGTTTACGAGCGACAAGCCTAATGTTTAATTATAATTCTAAATATTTACTAGGAGAATTAATTAAACTTGAATATCTAGTATTTTTAATCGAATGCTGGTTACTACAAACCAACTTCGTAATGATTAGAATTAATTATCTCATCTTACTTTTGCGATTAACACTTTTTCCTTTTAATACTAATCCCTATTTTTTTCACCTTTGGCATCTATATTCAGCTACAAAAAAATTGAATATTAGGAGGGGAAAGAACTAATAGTATTCACATTGGTATCTTTACATTTCTTTTGTATTAATTAACGCACTAATTAATTAAGTTTATGATTGAAGGGGAATTATTATTTGAAAATTTTTGTACTAATGTTTAGATGGTATATTTACATTATGTTTGTCTCCACTTTGTTTCGATTAGAATCAAGGCATAACTAACGAAACGATACAATGTATATGTCTAGATTTGAAGAGTTGAGTTTGATAATTGTAGGTTAATTTCATCATTTAACCATAATAACCCATTAAGCATATGATATGGGATTATTTACAACACTCTTCGCTCTTGGAATAGTTATCACTTGTTAACAAGATTAACAACAACATTGAATATATATATATATATATATATATATATATATATATATACAGTGCCGTAGCCAGAAATTCAGTCCAGTGGGGTCAAAAATTACAATAGTTTATAAAAAATTTATTTACATAAAAATATAAATAAGTGCAATTTTTTTTTTCAAAATATTAAATCGGTACAAATTTGTTATTCAAATTTATTTTTTTAAAATGTGTTAAAATATTAAAAATTATACAATGCTTTTACGAAAGTAAATATGTATATTTTTATGGATGGCGTATATGAAAATATGGTTCGTATTTATTTTAAATTATTGAAATGATTTATATTTGCCCGTCAAAGTATTGAATAACAACAAATTTGTAACATTAAATAACTTGAAAGGTTTTTTTTTTTTTTTTAAATAAATTTTAGAGACAAATATGTACTATTTTTAATAATTTAAATATAAATTTAGACTTTATCATTAAAAAATAAGAAATTCATTTAAATATTTTAGTGGGGTCAATTTAAAAAAAATAAACTTATATAGCTATTTTTAATTTTTAAATAATTAAATAGGGTCATTTTTTTTTAAAAAAAATAAAATTATATGAGTAATTTTGAAATTTTTATAATTGAGTGGGGTCAATTGACCCCACTCATTAGAAGGTGGCTACGCCATATATATATATATATATATATATATATATATATATATATATATATATATATATATAATGTGAAAATATTTATTTTTTTAAAAAAAAAATCTTATAATTTTATGTTGTTTTTAGATTAATTTTTAAATTATTTATTCTAATTTATTTTTATTTTTTTAATCTCCTATCATATTTAAATTTTGGCTCTTATCTTTTATATATTTTGCATCTGCCCCTAGGCTCTTGCCTTGGAACTTTCCCATTTTCCTGGACTTTTTTTTTCTTTTTTATTTAGCTGCAGACTTTCTTAATTTTAATATAAGCCTTTCTTCTTCGAGGTCTAGTTAGTCCTTTTATATATTTAATACCATGTTAAGTTTATGCGTGAGAATAAAAGATATAGGTTCACTACTGCTTTTATATGAGTTAAATATAGGCACAAATTTATTAGGAATAAGGGTCAAATTTACTCTTAGATTACGAGAAATGATATAGATTAGTACTTGAGTTTTTTTTATTAGTTCAAAAATGTCCCTATTATAATTAAAATGACTTACATTTATTATTATTTGTAATATTAAGGATAAATATGAATCTTTTTTAACAACAAATAAGAGCTGATGTGAATCAGTTTGGTAATAAAAAAAGTAAATACGAACCAATTTGGTAATGACGTATAGATATTTTTGAATTAAAACATAATTCAATGGTAAATTTAGGATAAATTTAGCTCTTTTCCTATTCCATTAATTAATAGTGACAATAAGATCCAGAATTCACAAAGGGTAAAGACTTACAAATATACTTAATAGAGATGAATGATTTGAGGAAAATTAAAGGACAACAAATTGCAAGACACTTGAATGCTAACTATCAAAAAAAAAAAAAAAAACTTACTCATAGGCATAAAGCATTACATCTTATAGTAATCTTGAGAAAAATTATCATAATTTTACCCGTTGCCATCAACACGCATCGAAAGTTTAAGCTGAACAACATAGGCTGAATATTATAGGTATGTTTATTCAAAATAACTCATGTTATTTTAGAATAATTATCAAGCTTTTCAGATTTATGCAGACTTTACATGGTATCAAAGACATTAGAAGATTACCTACGTATGACTATGAATATTATGGATAACTTCTAAAATCCAAAAATAATCACTAAAAAATGTGAAACAGTGATAGAATAAGAAGTTTTATCGCTAACTATAGCGACAAATTTTCAAGGAAAAATGAACATTATCGCTAAAATAAGAGGTATGACCACAGGAAAATCTTTTGCAATACAAAAGCAAGCACTAAGAAACATTGTTGCTACTTTAGAGCGCTAATTTTATGTTGTCAATTTTAGTGATGATTTTGCACGACAATGACTTGCAACATAATATATTTAGCGACAAACCATCCATCATGACTAATTTTGAGCACTTAGCAATGGTGCGAATGATTAGCATGGAATTGGCAAGGAAAACTTCGATGCACCGAATGGTGAGGACAAACAGTTCTTGCTAAATATGTTAAGCCAGATAGGGTTCTCGCTTATACCATTTAGCAACGAAATTTCAACAATTAGCGAGAAATATTATCTTTACTAAACAAGAATTTCCTTGTAGTGAATAAAGATTTAGAGTAGAGATTTCAGCTCAAAGGAAAAGAGAAAAGATCATATAGATGAAATTGTAATTGATTGGAAATGGAGTATCAAAGAAAATTCATTTCAGACCTAATAAATAAAATCTTGTGACGTCAATCCCCAATTTCAAGTCTCGTTTCAATTAAGAGATTCCGTCAATAAATTTATTAAAAGGTAACGAATCTTGCTGATTCAGCTAATATATGTGGGCTCCACTGTGAATTAGGATGCCATATCGCCCTTCTTCTTCCTAAAGACATTCTCTTAATTTTTGAAGCCCTCCCTTACTGAATCCTAGTGTTCTACGTTGAAACCACAGAGGTTGATGACAGGTATATTCTTAGCACAGTCATCACCATCATCATCTTTCTCAATGATGGGTTGGTTCTCAGGTTGCTGGATATACTGTGAAGGGATATCTAATATGCCCACTAGTGCCAGGCTCTGCACTCTGACTAAAGAGCTTCCCGCCCCCTCCATCTCTTTCTTTATACAATTCGAATTCAATACAAATAAATAAATAAACGATAGCAAAATCTGTAATTACAACACAAATTCGTAGATGTTTCTATATCTTATTTCGATCAATCAGAGAATAGTGCTCTCTAATAATGGTTTCATTGGCCTTGAAGGTGAGAACAAACTAAGATTGAGGTTACTATGACATGTGTTTGAGACTCAAATTTCTAGTTTGGGAGAAAAAATACCTAATGTAAGGCTAATTATTATGACATCAGACAACCAATTCCAACAGCAAACCTTCATAGAGGTTTAAAATCCATCTATAAATCGATAACCACAATATCCTCAAGCATATGATGGAGAAATGAACTAAAATATTGAACCTCACCTGAATCTCGAAGCAAGATAAGAGTAGAATCAGCTAAAGGATGTGGGGAGATCAGACAGCTGCAATTGAATCCTCGGCAGCGTCTAAAAGGTGAGGTAGTTGATGTGGGTCTTGGGTTACGGGCCGATGATGGGGCGGTGGCGATGTGGCAGTGGAGCCTATATATTAGCTAAATCAATAAAATTCGTTAACTTTTAATGGATTTATTGACAGAGTTTACGTCTAATTTGTAACTAATCCTATTTATTAATTATGTTAAAGGACAGAAAAGAATTTTAGAAGAAAATCGAGACCATATGAGGTGGCATGCCAACCAGATCAAAACATGGAGCACAAGAAAACCACAGACTGCATACACAAGAAGTCGAACTCGACAACCAAACGCCATCAAATCCTCTATGGCGCGCTTCCAATCTTCAATATATAGCCTTCATTTCCACGGCCTCAGCCTCGACTAAGCATGACTTGGCTTTAAGGACTCGCCTCGGAGTGGTACACGCCATGCCTAGGCAAAGAGTGGCCCTAGGGCATGGCATGCTCCGGCTGAGGCATGGATCGGAATGCCATGCCCTCACTAGAGCCACGCAACACCTCAACCTAACACGGCCACAGCCGAATTCATCCACTCGGTCCAAGCAATGTGAAGTTATGCATTGTCTTAAGTTGTATAATATATATGTATAATATATATAATTGAATAATACAAACAATGTAATATATATGTATAATTAAAAAAATATATAATACAATTATAAATATATAAAATATTTTTTTAAAAAGAATAACAAAAATTGAAAATAATTTTGTGTTATAAATAAAAGTAAAATCAAAATAGAAATAGAGAGGAATGAGAAATATATATTTTCTGATAATTTTATTATATCACTTTAATAGCTCATAACTAACATATTTATAGTCACAAATACCTAATAATAGAATTTGATTAGAAATATAGTACTTGTAAACTTAGAGTCTAATTAGGACTAAGTGTAGTCATTCAATAGGAATATTCTAATATTTCACAACATTTTAGTTTTTAAAAAATTAAAAACTAAAAATATGCAATCTTACTTAATGCACCTAACTAATTGAATTATGATTTTTTAAAAGTGTAGATTAATTTTCCAAATCTCACAAATTATGTGAATGCCAACAAAATTTAAGTGTTAAATTAAAAACTCAAATTATGAGAATTGAATTCTAAACACTCTATAGGAGTAGGAAATCCATAGATTTAACAGTGGCCTCAAGAAAAAAAGAAAAGCATTAAATAACCCAAAATTGACTCTTGCTGTAGACATGAGATTTACTTATCAAAAACAGTTTTGAAGAAGAAAAAAAATATATAATTAGTTGCTAAAAAGAAAACTGATTAATACAATTACAGATAGAAGTATCTAAAAAAGGAATCCAATGATAAATCATAAAAACCAAAGCACATGATCAAGAAGTGGGACATTGCATTATATATAAGTGGGGGATGCCATAGAGAAGGTACTAGTTTTCATTGAGAATATGGTTAATTAACTTATATCTAAATTGCCCTTCTTTTGCTTCAATATTAATGACCCACAAAAATATATATATAATATACATTTTAGGTCTAATTAATTCTATAATTAGTAGAATAATACCGCATTGCATATATGATAATGTGGTATACATATCAAACTCACTACCTAATTAAAGCATTATATATATATATATATATATGCTTCCACAATATGTATAGTCTCAAACTCGAGATCTCAAAATTCTACCCTTAAGCCAAAGCTTATTGGTTAATATATCTAAATATATATATGCTATATTTGTTAATTATGATATTTGATTGCCAAAGAAAGAACACAAAGTAAAATTGAGAAATCAAAAATCATTAATTAAGATAAAGTTTTGCATTGACTGATAATACATGTCTGGATAATAGTACATGATGATTATAACAAACTTAACTATATATTTGATATAATATTAATTAAAATAGCAAATAAACTTAGAGCAGAAAATGTGACTTACCACATCATGGTTTCTTTTTTTATCTTCACCAACTTCACTCATTTCTCTCATTTTTAGCTATAGATTACAGTGCTTCAGCCATTAGCAAATTTAAGTTCTCCAAGAACTCAATCCAGAGGAAGAGATTTTGGTATAGAGCTCCAGAACGGGATAGTACTATTCGCGAATCCGAGATTCGGAGATTTTTGAGAGCCTGAAATTGAAATTTCAATCATTGAATAAGATAAATGATAACATACAAGACAAGGCATAAATTTAATTATATGAAAAGCAAAAGCACTTTGATTAAAGAAATTAAAGAGATATATTTATTTCAATAATTAATCTTACTTGGATTCTACTTAAAATGATAATATAATTTGAGCATCAATTAAGGTTAAAGAACTAGTTGGAAATTTGAGAATAGTTTTGTGATTAGCTCTCTAAATTATTTGAAATGCTAATTAAGAAAGTGGAAGACAATCATCAAGCTGTCTTGCTATAGCTACAATTATTACTTACATAAAATAATTTCCTATTGAATAGATCATAAATAATTATTTATATATCAATTTGATCAATTATTTTGAGAATTTTTCTATAAGTATTTCTTAGGTACTACTGCTTGTGGGGTAGCACATAATAGAATGTCATCAAATTTTCATTTTTTTTTTCCTCCAAGAAGACAAAAGACAATCTGGTTCAGGTAAAAAGGCTAATTTCATTGAGGATTGCCAAAGAAAAGGACATTATAACATAATGAGAATATATTTTAATAATAATAAACGTAGACAAGAAATATTACAAAATAAGAAGCAGACAAAGAAGCTTAATCCCATTTTATATTCTATCATCTTATGATTTTATTAGCTAATTAACAACAAAATTGGATGATCTTATAGTGTTCAATCAGAAAATTTTCTTAAAGATACTGAAAAGGATATTTATATATATTATACTAAATAATTAATTAATGCACTATGGTTATCTTTTTATATTAATTAATTAATTAATTATCTCCATTGCTGGTTATAGTTTCATATTTTAAGAGTCCGTTCATGGCGAGCATAAGATCGTGCAGAATCCCAAAAGAATTAGAAACAAAAATAGGTGTCTTTATACTACGATTATAGCATCTATTTTGTTTATTTAAAAATGAAAAAAGACATTAATTATTTTAAGGCAAAAGTGCGTATAATTAATAACTACTGCCATGTCCTTGAAAATTCCTAGTATTATTAGCAAATTAGGGTTTTGAAGCACTTGGCCTAGGGTTTAAAATGGAGCTACGCTTAATGTATTAATTAATTTTCTTCTCAACTATACACATAAATGTTACCTAATTATTCAATTAATTTTCCCTTAATTTACTTGGTTTAGAAGACAAGGCAAGCAGCTAAAACTTGTAAGTCAAAACAAAATAAATTACACATGCACATATCATAAATATAATTAATAAAATAAAAATAAATTAATTACCAAATAATAATGAATCCAAGAAGATTACTGCATGGGATGGAAGCTTGAACTCTGATCATCAGTAGCAGAAGCTTTAATTGGATTATTATTATTATTGTTATTAATATTTCTTTTCTTCTTCTTCTTCTTATAAGGGATCCCTCTAGCCTTCGCCTGAGAGTCTCTAACTTCACGAAGATAAACTCTAATAGCCCCACTTGCAAAAGGGTTAGTCTCGGGCAGCCCTCCATTTTCTTCATAAGCTGCCCTTAAACGGCCAATTAGGGCATCAAGACTGCCCCAAGCTTGCTTTAGAGGACAAGTACAAGGACCTGGTGGCTCTGGTTGTCCGAAGAACACACATCCTTGTAAGTGTACTTTCGTTTTCCCAAATTGATCCAAATATCTTAGGAAATCAAGCACATGATTTGAATTGCACTGTGATAATGCTACTGGTGGCCTCTGGTTCCTTAAGTACTGCCCGAAAGTGTTCCAATCTCGCCGTTTCTGTGATTCGTACCGGCTTAATTGAGGCGGATTTGACGGTGGCTCCGATGATCTTATTGCTATTGCTGTTGTTGTCGTTGTTGTTGATGATCCTTCTGCTATTTCTTTCCCTTTGCTTCCTGACATCAGTAGAGAGACACTTCTAGTTTAATTCTGAGTATAGTTTTTTTTTCTTTTTAATTTTCTTTTTCTTTTTTTTTTTGGTTTGTTTATTGGAAGTGAGAGAGAGAGGAGAGAGAGAAAGAGGGGAGAAAAAGAAAAGAATATTTTTGGGTGGAGAAGATGAGTAGAAATATTACTAGTCTTAGAGGGAGCGAAAAATTATTATTATTATTTAAATCCAAGAATTATATTTCGATCCCTAAGTTTTCACTTTTTTCAAATTTAGTCCTCTAACTTTTATTAAGTTATATTAAGTCCAAATAAGATCTTAATCACAAAAAAAAAAAATATTAATAGTTTTTGTGATAATTAATTACATTATTTGGAAGAGAAAAAATTAAGTATGATTTGAATTCTAATTAATTGAAAAAATATCAAATTTTTAATTATTTAAACTGCGTATAATTATTAAAAATTAATAGTTTTGGACACTCATGTGTATGGAGATAATATTATTAATAGTCTTATTCAATTTGTTGAAGTTTGATTTGATGTTGCTACAGTAATTAAGGGAAAATTTCACTTGTTTCTTTGTCGGTCCCTAAACTTTAACTTTTTTTTATATTTTACCTATCAAATGTTATTTTGATACACATTTAGTCTCTAATTTGATAAATATATGTGAGTGAATAATATTTATGTTATAACTAATTAGCTTGAAAGAAAAAAAAATACTTGGAGAATTGAATGTATATAAACACAATAATTGAAGGACTTAATATGACATACATAATAACTAGTTGAGGGGCGAAAAATCATAAGAATGTAAAAGTTTTGAGAAGAAAATATACTTTTTTTTCACGAACAATTAACAAAACGTGCTATTCATTTACATTATTTTTTCATCCAATCATCCAATCAGATACTAAATGAACACCAAAATAGTAATTGAGAAATTAACGTAATTTAATAATGCAATAATAGTGAAGGGATAAAATACAAAAGTAAAGGACATAAATGCACTTTTACCTAAAATAAATGCTTACAGAATTGTTTAATTATAATAGAATAGAAGTTAAGCAACTAGACTGAAAAAAACCTTAAAATTAAGGTACTAAAAAGTGAAATTACCTTAAAAAAAGAAAAATCACATCATCTGAGGCAATTGAGGAGACATGCTATGGGTCCTATGAAAGTGCTTTAGCTTCTCTTTTTTTCTTGCAATCACATTATTTTCTTCCTTTAATGGTGCTATTAATTCGCAATAGCTAATACTTTTTTGCCATATAATATATTATTGTGTTTCCATCAACTGAGCAATCATTATGGAGTACATTAGCGTAATTAGGACCATGGTTTGGTTTTAATTAAGTCTTGGGTTAGTACGTATACATTAGAGCTATGGCTGGCTACCCAAATTGCCTAATTAAACCCTAGTTAGGGTACATTTTTACCCCATTTAGAAACCAAATTACATGGTCCATGCCTTCCCTAACTCACCTTATTTCTCTTATAGCAAGTATGGTAATCCATCTTATTCATCATCTCATATAATTCTTTCTCTTGAAATTTGAATTAGATTCCAATCTACGGTTGAAACATCTGAATGCTTACTGGTCATTAGAGCTCAGATTTTCATACACCTCCTCTTCCAACTACATACAAAGCCTTAGCAATTTGTTAATTATCTTGGTCTTTCATATAATTAACACCTTATAATTGATTCTTTGTATGGAAATAGTAACTAGTCAAAATTTGAAAAACTAATTTCAAAAGAATAAAATATTTTAATTATTATTAAAAGTGATCAGTCCTAATCAGGAAATTAATACCGTTGAATTTAAGCTTATTGGCATAAGAGAAATTGTGTTCTTGATACATAATTAAGTAGAGGTGGAAATTAAGAAGTGTATATATATATATATATATATATATATATATAAGAGTAATGAAAAAGAATTCATCAAGCGACTCTTTATTTCTTAGTTGAAAGTGAATGATCATATATATTTAATTAATTATTAAAAAGAGATAATATATAAAATCATAGTTTTATAAGGGTGAATGATGCTTTATTGGCGGCATTCTCAAAAGGATGTGCATAAGGGGACAGGTATCTCAACAGAGGTTAGAAAAAAAGACAGTGTGATCTTCACTTTCCCTCTTGTGTCTATTAATATTGTGAATGTTTTTATTCTTTTGCTTATACATCTCACAAAATATTGTCACTATCTCAAGCAATATATATATATATATATATATATATATATATATATATATATATATATATATATAAAAGAATTTTTGGAACTTCAAATATTATTTATTTAGATTTGGATTTTTAATCAAAATAAATTTAAATTTCTTATGTTGATAAATGATATAATATAATATAATATAATATAATATGACATATGATTCTAGAAGAAAAAAAAAAAGTTAAAATTAGGCATACAATTTTGTCCTAACGATGGCTTTATACCCATAAATTAAAGATCTAATTAATTAACAATTGCTGCCATACGCAGCAGTTAGTGATAAAAAATAATATATATATATATATATATATATAAGATCTTTACTTTTTTTCACCATTATTTTAAAAAAAATAAGATAATTAATATAAATATGAAGTCCAATTTCTCACACTAAGCATGTGGAATACTATTACTCTTCGTCTGCTTTGCAATTAAAATGCATTTCATGAGATGCATGCACTGATTAAATTTTGTATTTTCCACATTAGTTACTTTAATAAATTTAAAATATCATTTAATACATATTTTTCAATTTTACCCCTTATATAATATCAACAAAACATTTAATCACTTAATTAATATTTTTTAAAACATACTTTACTATAATAGCTTAAATTAAGATGGAAATTTTAGTCTATTCAATATATTTTTTCATAAAAATTAATAAAATCAATTATTACTTTAATATTGATAATTTATGTAAAAAGTGACAATTTGGTGGGACAAATTTAATTTTTTGCCTATTTATAATAGCATTAAAATGATTATCTTTTTTATGATTCCCTAATTAAGTATACCAATCCACATATACTCATGTAGAACCAAAAGTACATTTTTAATTTATGCATGATAATTAATTGAAAGATCTAAAGGTCATTACTCAATCAAATATAATTTAATTAATTTCTTATCATGTTAATTTTTATAGAATAAAATGTAATTGGAATTTGAACTCAAAACTTTAAAATTCTAAAATACACATTTGTCCCAACTAATTTTTTTAATTGTTTTATTTCAATCATCTGGTAATTATCTCACCGCGGCTGTTATAAATTAATTTTTGGATAATTTTCACTTTATAAATTAATTTTTGGAATTGAG
Source organism: Excoecaria cochinchinensis (assembly GCA_947683425.1). Lineage (NCBI taxonomy): Eukaryota > Viridiplantae > Streptophyta > Magnoliopsida > Malpighiales > Euphorbiaceae > Excoecaria > Excoecaria cochinchinensis. The sequence goes on from CANTUQ010000004.1 coordinate 48,857,902, forward strand.
TTATGACCAAATTCATTTTTTTCACATGCAAATATCAAAATAACCAGTTCTGTGATATTGAGCTTTACACAAATATCCAGTCATACAAACTTTACATTCCAAATTTCCTACATGAATTGGATCCTAACATAAAGGGTGTGTGTTTAGTAGGAGGTGTTCAATAATGGCTGACTTGAATTTAATTTATATAGTACATTTTGTAAAATGATATGTAGCTCAACTATATATATTAATTTTATCTTTTAGATAAATTGAGTCAAAAACTAATTATAACTCGTCTAATCCATTTTTGAACATCATTAATGTTAAGTATCTCAACTGTTATAATAACTAAATACTCTTTACACCTTACAACACAAGTTAATTTTTAAAGTTGAGTTAGGGTTAAATCTATTTTTTCACTCTGTGGCGCACTTGTACTCTGACCCACCGATCTAATCATTATCTATAAAACAGAAAGAATTTTTTTTTTGTTATTTTCTTATTCATTATTTATCAATTTACTCTACCAATAAAAATAAATAAATAAATAAATAAAGGGAAATAAAATTTTATTAAAACTATAATGCACGTTCCTATGGTTGAAAAAGCTTAAAATATTTTTGACTAAATTGGTGGAAAAGATGCACATAAGGCAATGGAGGTGATCTTGTTGACCCAATAATTAAGATAATTTATAAAAATATTTAAAATAACATTCCCAAAAATGCCCAAATGACAAACATTTTGAATAATAAAAGCTGTTTAAGTGGCTAGTTATGGTTAAGCCTTTGTTTAATTGAGAAGACAGACTTGTTACCCTAATATTTCTTAAAAAATAAAAAATAAATAAATAAGAAAATGCTAGTCACTACCATTACTGGCACAATCACCACTGCTGATAATGGCTGCTTATTATTTGTTTGATATTAATAATATAATATTTAATTGAATGGTGGTAGTGATGTTTTTGTTCTTTTGCTCTTCTTTTTTCTTTTATTCTTCTTTTTTATCACTAACATGTCACACTACAAGCATTTACTCTGCTTGTCTAAAAAAATAGTTCTTTTTTTTCTACATAAATTTAAATAAATAAATAAATATTTACACTCTATCTTAAAAAAAATAATAATAATAGTCTTTTTTTTTTTCACATAAATTAAAAGCATATTTAATCTATTTACCCCTAATCAATGTACTTCTAAATAGGAAATATTCAAAAATTGAACTATTTTGCCCTCAACACCATTAATAAATTAGTCTTTTATTTTATTTTCCATTATGTATTTATCATTTTATTTTTCAATTTATACTTAATTTACAGTAGATAGATTATAAGTGGCCCATCATCTAATTATTAATTTGCTACCCACAACACTTATGAATTGTCTCTGAACAACCTCTTTACCTATCTAACGCCTTTATTTCAGTATAAACAGTAACATAACAAATTTTGATTATATATATATATATATATATATTTGGGAGATGACAGAGATATATTTAATTTTTAGAAGATGACATGGCAAAATTCAAGCAGTAGAATTTATAACTGAAGTGATGATGTGACAACTATATATGCATTTAATCTAACCATTTTTATGAGTGAGTTAATTTATTTATTTTCATTAATATTTAATAAATATATGGTTATATATATATATATATATATATATATATATATAAAGTTTGAATAAGAACACTTTTCAAAGCTGATGGGCAACATTTCAAATGATTTTTTTTAACTAAATGGCTGATATTTTTTAGTTTTACATAGAAAAAAATAGTGAATGACCCACCAAATTTTTATTAAAAACAATAATTTGCAGTTTTCTAAGTTTCTAACTTCATTGACAATTTTGAATTTTCAAGTGGGCATGTGTTTTGAATGAAATGAATTAATGTACGTAACTTTTGAGTTTTTCTCAATTGTTCAAGTGGGCATGTATTTTGACTATATATCCGCATTGTACTTGAATGAAGACTTAGTATTTCCTTTTTCCTTTTATTTCTAATTAAATAGTTTCAAGAGCCCATTTTAAAATTTCAACAGATTCATAATTTTTCCTTTTCTATTTATCTTTTTAACACTACTCGCTCCTTAATTTCATATGTTATTTACAAGACAAATTATGAAGTGCTTTTCTTTTAGCTATATATTACTTTTCAATTTCCATTAAAGATCTCTTATATTTGGCAAAATCTATTTTCAAATTCTTAAACTTTTAAGTTTTGTTTACATTAGATCTTTTAAAAAAAAAAATCTTAATTAGATCTCTATACTTTAATATGAGATAATACGCAATTACTCATTAACGAGACTAGCGTGCATGTATTCAATTTCCATTAAAAGACACGTCATTTTTTTTTATAAATTGACTCAATGTAAAAAAATTGTAAAAGTTCAAGACCAATGTGAAAAATTTTAGAAGTTTAAAGAATGGATTTTGCCATTATGATGTGCTATTAACATTGATTGAAATGTACGCGTCAGCGAATTATTTATGAGAGACCGTTTGTTATCTCATATTAAAGTATAGAAACCTAATCAAATTTTTATATTTATACACATATAAATGGATGCAATGTAAAAATTCCAGAGACCTAAGAATGAATTTTGACCTATTTAAACATGACCAAAGAAGAAAAATGATTTTGTATTTCTCTCCTATAAAACGCTCACTATACTAATAATAAATAATAAATAATAAAATATTATAAATAAAAAGTAAAATCAAAACAGAAATATAGAGAATAATGGAAAATATGTATTTTATCTTATTTTATTTTATGTCTATACAATAATACTAAGAGTATTTATAGACATAAAGACTTGTCCATATATGAAAACTTGGCTTATAGGAGAAACAAATAAATTTAGGAACAAATCAAGTTATATAGGAAATAACCAATATGAGAATATAGGTAGTCGTCCAAATAAGAATATTTTACAATACTTTTCCTTGGATGACTATACAATATAAGCATGTCTCATTAAAATCTTGTTAAGAAAAATTCAGTGGGATAAAAATTTAGCGAATAAAAAAGAGTACAATATCCATAAGTACTTCCCGTTAAAAATAGAATGAATCACATTAAATTTTTCAATTGGCGTATTCCAATATTATACGTACACATACTCTTTGAAAATGGAACTTGGTAGGACATTTGTGAACAAAACTGCTGGATTGTCACTTGAACGAACTTTACATTTGTCCTTCCTTCATAAGTTCATAAGTGTAGAAAAATTTTGGTGAGATATGTTTGGTTTCATCTCTATTAATATAACCACCTTTGAGTTGTGATATACATGCGGCATTATTCTCATACAATTTTGTTGGCTTGTTCTCCACTACTAATTCACTTGCTCCTTTAATGTGCTGAGTTATGGTTCTCAGCCACATACATTCACAATTTGCTTCATGAATAATTAATATTTCTGAATGGTTTGAGGAAGTAACAGTGAATGTTTGCTTCACAGATCGCCAAGAAATAGCAGTGTCACCATATGTGAAGATATAATCTATTTGTGACCGAATTTTATGAGGATCTGATAAGTATCCAGTATCAGCATATCTTGCCAATTCTGACTTTAATCTATTTGGGAAAAACAAACACATGTCAAAAGTGTCATGAAAATAAGTAAAATATATTTTACACCATTTCAGTGCTTTCGAGTTGGTGAAAAACTAAATCTTGCTAATAAATTAACTACAAAGGCTATATTTAGTCTAAAACTATTTGCAAGATATAAAAGTTCACCTATTGCACTAAAATATGGTACTTCGGGACCAATATGAAAATATAGTTAGTCATCCAAATAAGAATATTTCACAATACAAGAAAAATAATTAAATGATTAAAACCAAATAGCAAAATAGAGCTAACTTGTGATGCTAATTTTGGCATATAACTATTTGGTATCCAAAATTCACTGGTCCGATTAATTTAGATGATCTATAAAGTGGGGTAAAAGATACTCTCTTCCAAGTATTTAACTAAAAATGATCAATTCTAAGAACTCAAATCCAATATCTCTAGTTAAGGAAGAAAAGATTCATGTCATCTCATTTCATCTCTTGAAAATAACTTGTGATGTTAGTTTTAAGAATAAGAAAGTAACAATCAATATCATTAGTCTTTAGTTTTCAAATTAACATCTTTAACTAATTATTGGGATCGAAGCAATTAAATTAAACACTTTTAAACACCAAAACCCTAGCTATAATGGTCCTAATTAACAAAAAATATATCAGATTTTTTTTTTCTTTTTCCAATTTTAATTAGGGGCATAAACCTGATGATATGGTGGGCTTCCATATGTAACAGAACTAATCGGAAGGCCCATTATGTGAACCCTAAGCTATTTCATGGGCTACTGCCTCATTAATTAGGCTGGTTTTAGAAACGTTTAGGAGAAGTAAAATTAAGGTATTTATTCACATGCAACATGAACATGCACACGAAATTTTCATTAGACTGTTGTCATTGACACTGAAATTCTGAAGCCTTTTGCTTTGGCAAATGCTTTCTGGCAAATTACCTGTCAACTGGTTTTCATAAAGTAAAAGCACAGATAGCTTTGGGAGACTTGCTATCTGTTCAGGAATTGAACCTGAAAGATGGTTTCCATAGAGATAAAATAACTCTAACTTGCTCAAATTTCCCAAGGAAGCAGGAATTGAACCAGAAAGAGTATTTTTGCTCAGCTCTAGATCATGAATAGACTTTTAAGTTTCCAAGCTCTTCAGGAATGAAGCCGGAGAGCTGATTTTCATAAAGATGAAGCGTGATAAGACTTGTCAAACCACCTAGTGATGATGGAATTGGGCCAGAAAGATTATTTTCGTAAAGACTCAGCACACTAAGATACTTCAAATTTCCAATTTCTGGGGGAATGTAACCAGAAAGTTGATTTTGGAACATAAGCAAATGAGAAAGCTTGGTGAAGTTCCCAAAAGTGGAAGGAAGGGGACCTGTTAGAAGGTTTGTATCAATCGAAAGTAGAACTAAGTTGCTCAATTTTCCTATTTCTTGGGGAATGGAACCGGAAAGTTGATTTTCATATAGATACAGCCAAGTCAATTTAGTCAAATTGCACAATGTAGCAGGAATAGGACCTTGTAGATGGTTGGTATACAAGTGAAGCTCAACAAGAGAACTTAACTGACCCATTTCTTGAGGGATTGAACCATTTAACTGGTTACAAGAGAGATGCAGGACCTCAAGATTTGTTAGCTGGCTAATCTCTGGTGGGATTATGCCGGAGAAGTGATTAAAGGACAAATCAAGATATCTAAGCTTGGAAAGCCAAGTGATTTGAAGGGGGATAGTACCAAATAATGAGTTTGAAGAGAGATCAACAAATTCAAGACCTAGAAAAGACGGAAAAAAAAGCTGATGGAGTGTACCATTTAAACCTGCACTGGTGAGGTTTAATCGGATAACACTCCCACCATGGTTGCAAGAAACTCCAATCCAAGTACATGGGCTTGTGAGGTTTTTATCAAATAGAGGCCATGAGGATATGTTGGAATGTTCTAGGGTTTGAAGAGTTGCGGCCCATTTCAAAAGAGCATTTGTTTGTTCCTTGTTGCTATAAGAAGTAACATTGTGTGAGGAAAGTTGCTGCAAAAAAAGGACAAGGGGAATAAGATGAACTAGAAATTATTGTTGAGTTACATCTAAATATCAAAAAGCAGACATTTTCACGAAACCCTTGAAAGTTGAATTTATTTTACAAGTTGAAGAAAATGTTTGGAATGATAAAACCAAGTTTAAAGGACAATGTTGGGGGTTAAACTTGGTCCATACAATTTTATAATTTACTTAATTTTGAAGTAGTATGAGTTGGAGATAGTTGTATCTAACTTGGTCAAAGTACCAAATCAAATTGGTTTTGTATTAGTTTAGAGAGTTGGCTACTTGGAGTGGGCAAGTATTACTGTCACCAACTTTCAACTCTTATAAATATGGCCATTGGCCATTGAAAAGGTGCGAGACTAAAATGTGTAAACTTTGTGAAGTGTACAACTTCAACAAGTTGTGTAATATGGAAGTATAACAAAATTTTGATTGTATGTTTTTTAACAAGTTTGTATTTTAGGTAATTATATAATCAATTTAATTGCCAGCATATTATCCTTTCAATATTGACAAAAACATATATTTAAGCACTTGTGCTTTTATCCTTTCAATATTGACAAAAGCAGTTCTTTTCTTTTATTATACTAATCTTCCAGATTTCACCAACTTAGAGAATTCGATTTTATGCTAGATCAATTCATAAACCCAGCAGAGTTTTTTTTTTTTTTTTTTTTTTCAAGTTAATGAATAAGGCAATTTGTTTTTTTATAGAAGAAAAAAAAAAGTGCACTTCAAAAAAAAAAAATATTAAGCTAGTTGCTAAAATAGCCCGCACTGTGCTAAATTTACTTATATAATTAAGCATTATATTCCCACCATTTTATTATAGATGATTTTTTGTATAGTTTTTATTAAAATTAATGAGATATTAATTAAATTTAAATTTATAATAAAATTGAATGATTAAAATTAAAGTTTAAAATAAATTTAAATTTAATTGATTTTAAATAAGTCAATTTTTATTTAAAAAAATTAAATAAAAAAATAAATTTTATTATAAATATAAAAAATCAGATAAATAAAATTTAAATTTTATTAAAAAAACGCATAGGACAAAATGTAAAGAATATTACTCGTTTATAATCGTTACATTTCAACTTTATTAAAAAAATATTGGAAATCTCAACTCAATTATTCATGCTTCTTACGAAAAAAATGCTGTTAATTGTGAGGATAGAAGGGCAGAATGGTAATAACAATGCAGGTCCTTGGAACTTGTGAATTATTGACCACTTGCCACTTGCCATGCATATGGAGACAGGCTGTCTTAACTTAGATATCAAATTGGCAAATGCCCATCCGATTCTATTCTTTATTAATTTTTTTTTTATTTATTACTTTGCTTAAAAATTTAAATTTCATTTACGTACTATTTTTAAATTTTTAATATATATAAGTATTTTTAATATAAATTGACTATAAATATTTAAATTTATATATTAAAATATTTAATTTTATTTTAAATTTAAATATAATTAATACTCTTTAATTGTAATAAAAATAATAAAAATGAGATATAATAAGAAACCGATTAAGTAAAAATTAAGAACAATTATGCATAAATGATTAATTTTGGATTGTGAAATTGTTTGGAGAGCATTCACTATTTCTCACCCCATCATCGGGGTGGGACAAATCATTACAGAAACATGCTGAATTCTTACCCTACCTTCCCTGAATGGATCAAAATCACAGCAAATAATACACCACTTAATACTATATAATTTGATGACTTTGCTGCAAACGTAGATTCTTTCTAGCTTTATAGAAAGAAAATGATAAAAAGAGAAGAATGGAAGAAATTGGGTAGGCCACGCTACTGTAACTATATAAGCAATTGATGAATAGACTGAAGACTTATCCACCTGCACAATAAATAAATGGATTCGACCCCCACCTCTTTTCGTATCCTTTGCCCACCGACATAGGTTAGGTTATTAACGGAGACACCATTCAATTCTGATGTTAAATAGAACCAAAATGCAATGGGCAGACACCTCTTTTTACTATAATCCTAAACTAAAGGCATAGCTGTAGTCAGAAATTTAATTTAAAAATAAAAATAAATTATTTTAATATTTTCATTGAATCAATTTTAAAAATTTTAAAATTATAATTTTTTTTTTAATTTAATGGGATCAATTTTATAAAAAATAAAATAAAATTAAAGAATTTTTTTTTCTTAGTTGAAACAAGCTTCAGCCTGCTAAAGGCCCTACAAGATTTTTGTCAAAACATCCATATGCAATTTGTTTTGTACATGTATTTTCCTTTTTTATATATATATTTAAGAGGTAATTTGTACTTTTTTTTTGTCAATATCACATAAATTTAACAACAAAAAACCCATTTATTAAAAGAATTTAAGGGCACAATTGATATGCTTTTATCAACATAGGAATCATGTGTGCATATTGTCAAAATTGAATGGATAATAGATTATTTTAACTAATTTCAAATGTGTAAAATACCATTCTTAAAGTTCAAGTATGTAATTAATTTTTTTTTTAATATATTATCCATTTTCTCAATCATAGCTGTAATAATTTTTATCAGCTTAACACAATAATTGGTCAAGTTTCAATTTTTTAAATAACCACAAATTAATAAACGAAAAATAAAATGGGAGATTTATAATAATTTCAAAAATTAAAATACAGATAACAAAAATAAATGCAAAAAATTAACGGAAATGAAATTGATATGAATAAATTCCAGCCAAAATAATTCATAGTACAAGGTTCTGCTGACTAATTATGGATGCAGGAACAGGAATAAGATGAACTAGATTATCTATAATGAATTTTGTCATTTGTTTTTCTTGCCTTGTATGCAGATTTATTTTCTAAAGTTTCAAAAGCAACGTATAAATATATTGCTGTAAGCTCCTGCAAAATTTCCTTGCAATTGAAGCCATTTAAATTTTCCATATTTGATCTTGGAATTTTAGTTCTTCGTGGAAAAAGATTGTTCTTAATATTCCTCCTAGAAATCTACCTGGTAAAGGAGGGCAAGACTTAGGAAGGATGAGAAGAGGTTTAGATAGATATATGCACAAATTTTGAGTTTTTGTAATTCTTTCCCGATGTTTCTTTCATGGAAAAATCTCTTTTTATTTTTTATTATTTTGACATCATATGATCCATTTCAACTTTGACCCATTAATAATCCGTTTGAAATTTGACCCAAAAAATTCGCTGCTTTATGATATAATTCAAATCAGTCCAGTTCGAGCTATTTGCCAATCTATAAATTCTATATATAATTAATTCCAGGGTTAAAATTAAATACAACAAAGTCGATCTTTAATGCAAAATGAAAATATCTCTTTGTGGTCCCTCATACCAAATAATTGAAAGGAAATCAATGATGACATCTAACTAACTACTAGTCATCTTGTGCATAATTAAAATGATAATAAAATTTTAACATAAAGTTTTCTTCTTTGTTTTATTTTCTAATTAAAAATTAATCAACATCATGATTAATAATATTCTTTCTCGGTAGTGAAAGATTAATTATATTATACTACTTTTGCATTAAAAAATTATATCATAGTACTCCTAGGATTGAAGAAAGGTAATCTAACAAAATCTAGGAATGATTTGAGATTGGTTTAAAAAATTAAAATACATATTTAAATTGTATCATAAAAAGGTTATTCCATTAAATTATTGGTTCAATTGAGTCCATAAACGTTGCAATCGTGCAACCCGTGTGTCCATACGCAACGTCAGAAAATTGGAACTAGTGTGTATGTAGTTCAAATCCAGTTGAATAATTTCTTCTATACTTGGATTGGACCATTATTGGATTAATGACTAGCAATCTTCTGCAGTGGTGAAAAGGGAGCATATTTAAATTTTATTATTTTCATTTGTTTTTCTCATAAAAATTCTTATCTTGATTATAATAAAATAGAAGCAAACTGACTGTAAAGCCAAAATTATAAGCTAATTTGACCTAACAATTGAAGTTATAAATTCAGGGCCAAATACCTCCCCTTACCATTCAGTTTAGTGTAGTTAAAATTCAACCAAGTTTGCAGGATATTGTAACGACTTCATTACAAAGCATCACATAGCACCATATTGAAACTTTTCAAAATTTAGGAAAACATGAAGCCTATGTTTTTAATAGGCTTGCCTTGCCGACCAACATTTTTAATGTTGGGACCAACTGGAGTCCTAGGAATCCAAAGAATCAGTTAGGGTGGAAAGGGGATTACAGCAATAATAGATTTCCATCCCAAAAGAATGCATTTATGTTGTAATTTTCTGCAAGTTTATGCATATGCATCAAACACAAATTTTATTCCAAGGTTAAATTCTAACAGGGTACATGAGAGCAGCAACTACCCAGGACAGACATTTGATTACAAAAATTGTTCCGCTTATTTAACACCCCTGACAAAATCATAGGTCTGGCTGTGTCCTGAGTAATCAAATGGAATGTTGCAGTGCCACAGACTCCATTATGAACTTTCCTCTGCCTGTCTCCGAGCCTCCTCCCGCATAGTCGCTTTGACATAAATTTCATAGCAACAACCTGGAATAGACGCAACATAAGAATGCTGAGAGACATTAGATGCCGTAATTCCATGCTACATAGACATTTTCTTCAAATCAATCCACCCAAAAACAAAAGCTAGTCTTTTCTTGTAATCAAGGTGCATTAAATTAATCCTTCCGGTAAGCAATCCAATTTCAAGATACTCAAGGACATATTAAAAATAAGAGAAAATACAAGAACAGAAGCCTTTAATTTAGCATATCAAATGATCATCCATGATGTGTATTAGAAGGAATAGATTTTGAGCAATCAACCAAAAAGAAAAGGTGTAGATATTACTAGTGGCAAAATAAAATTTCAGATCGGCACAACTACCATAGAAAAACTTCCACTGTGAATAAGAAGATATGATATAGGCAGGATATGGAGCTCATGTTTGTGATCCACCCAACTTTTTGCAGACATCTACAGAGAGAAGATGCATAATTCCTTGTTGCAAATCCCAATTCAATAGGCAGGGCAGTCTCTTAGCTTGTTAACCGATGATCATCATTTCATGCATGCATGTATGGTTCCGGCCAAAAGAATGCAACTTAGGAAAAAAGAACCAGAAAGGAAAAGATTACTATGAGCCTATAACCCTCCAAGGAGGCAAGAACATAAAGTTACTCAATAAATAGATTAATCTCCAGTCTAGTGTGTTTTCTAACCCCTTGTTCGTGTCATTGTTAGGGATGGTATGCTATGCTACTGTACTGGTCAAGTGGTTGATTGGGAAGCTCCCCCAACTCATTGGTGTAAGAGGTCACACTAATCTTGCAGGCCCCAAAATCTCTATTGTGAACCTAGAACACCAATAAATTATTCCCCTTGTCTATGAGCACATGGTTACAACACGACCAATTAGATACTACTTTCCCTGGAGAAGCTTATTTTGAAATCTCTTTAGCTTGACATGACCATGAAAGCTCATTTCAAGTTAATAAATATTTCCTATACATCTTCACATAACATACAATCATTTTCAAGAACAGGAGATTATGTGCACAAATGTGGTATGCAAACAACTTCTTCAATTTTCTACACTCTCCAAATACTTCAGTTTCCGAAGGGATCCTTTCTTGCTGTGCATCTGAGAACCCATTAATGCCGTTGTATATAATGTTCAATTGTCCAAAAGCATTATTAACAGCATAAATATAATCAAACAAAAAAGGGAAAAGAAAGAAGATTTACTATAGGAAGAAGGTGTAAAAACAACATAATCAATTATTTAGTTTTTTAGATTACAGCAAACACATGAACGTACCTGCTACAACAACAATTGTGAGAACATCACCAACTCTTTTAAGTGTCTGAACACTTTTCTTATGTGATTTGAATCGGTTAAGAACTGGGTCTTCTGACAAGAGCTGGAATGTAAATAACTTATCATGTTAGGCTCAGATGCAAACCTCAAGGCATGACACATCAAGTGCCTTTACCAAGTAATCAACTCCCCATAAAAAATAATGTAGGTATGGTAGCATACTTGAATTTCAAAATGCCAAAAATTAATTTCACAAATAGTATCCATCTTTCCAAATGATCAGCATGGTAAAATGTTTTGTACTTCTCCTATTAAATCTCCATGTTGAGAGAAGCCTCTTGTAGTGCTAATTTATGAAAATTCTTCATGGATTTCCAACCTTTTAATGGTTTTATTTTGGAAGCAAATAAAGCTTTTAAATGTTGTCTATTATCAATAACAAAGGACCTTAAACATGCACTTAGATCAAATAATACTGGATCAAGTTAGTGATTCTAGTATAGGAACAACCAGCGCTGCAGCCAGAATTTTTGTTCAGGGGTCAAAATTTATCATAATCAAATAAAAATTTACTCACACCAAAATAATAGAAAATCACTTAAAATTTGATCATAATATAACAAAAATCTTTAGAATTCTATAATTGTCCTCTACAAGTTCTCATATTTTGAAAGTATTGAATGATCACTTCATTATCAATACTATCAAATACATCCTTTTCAACACATATAACCAAACAATCATTAATTGATCTCTCATTCGATTCTGCCGAAAGCTTTTCACTGTGTTCATAACAGAAAATGACCCTTTCAACACTTGTTGTTTTCATTATATTACTATATTACTGCATATGTTACTCACTGAAATACCCACATAAACACTAGTAATTCCCCATCAATTAAAGATCCAAAGTGATTAACTTTAAGGCGAAACTAAGATTTCTCAGTCATGACAAAGTTGACAGATTGTTTGAAATCCCAACCAATGATAAAGTGCAATCAGAGAGAAAGGGTAAAAACTCACCGCTCGCTCGCGCGGCCCAGGTTCAACATGAAATCCACGACGAGAAAGAGATAGTGGGCCCTGCGTCTTCTGTTCAATTTGATTCGGAGAAGAGAAGAATCAGTAAGAGGAATAGCAAAATCAAAAGATCGAATCAACTGGAAAAGCATCGATTGATTGATTCAATAACATAGAAAGCACATAAAGAAAAGTACCTGATAATGAGATCGGAAACGAGAAGAAAAGACAAAATTGTTGAGCAGAAATGCCATATTCCTTTCCCCAAATCAGAATTTCCCTATATCAAATTCCAAAAAGAAAAATCAAAGGGAAAAACACCTGCTGAAGCTGTATCATCTAATTCTTTATTGGAAAATGATTTGCACATTCAATTTAAACGTTCAGAAGCTTCGTCAGGGTTGCAGCAAAAAGGGAATGGGGGAGAAATAGACATAAGATGAAAACCTAGAAATGAAAAGAACATTAACACTAAAATTGTCAAGAAAAAGAGAAAGAGCTTCGCTTACTGAAGGATTGAAGTTGCAAAAGAGAAGATCCAGAAGGATAAAATCGTCACTAGAAACCGTTCACGTACAGTTGTTTGGACTGTCGATTGCGGAAGCGAGGCATGAAGAGGGCTAAAAAGACTTCTAGTAAACGACGTCGCTTAGTTTTGTTCTACAGATAATTAATAAAACAATTGTGTTTTCCATTTTTACTCAATTTCAATTTAATAAAGACATCATGCATAAGGGGCCTCTGGAACTTGTCACTAAAAATTATTTAAATTATCGTATTTTAACTTTAACTAGGCAAACACTTAGAGTTGATAAATGTGCATGTAATAAACACTAAAAATGCAAATATCCGAGTAATAAACATGCATGACTGACGGATGCGCTGACATAGAATTTGACTATCTAAAAGCTTGACACGTGTCCGATCCTTCTCTTTGAATCCATTCTCTTATCTATAGCTTCCCATACAACATCTCTATCATCTTCATCTTCGCCCCATTTCCCCCCTCCACGGCCTAAGCCAACAGCGGAGCTTCCAGCTCCACTAATAGTCATGGCAGATCGACTAGGAAGATCCGAGGCAGCACGAGCAGGACTAATATCAGATCGGGTGAAATGCGTTGACGCCGTCGGTGCATTTGCCGGAGCTGGAGCCACTGGAGGAAGCAGTAACATGCTCCCATCTATCCTACCATCGGAGCTGGAGCCACTGGAGGATTCAGAATTTAGCATCGGATCCCCAACCTGAGTTTATTTCTCTTTATTCTGTTTATTTCTCTTTGTTCTGTCTCTTCTCCGTCCTGGCCTCCTCCTCTCTACGCTTGGCCTCTTTTTGCCTTTGGCCAGTTTCTTAACTTCAGTTAAGTCAATTCATAACAATAGCTGTTGGTGTGTGCGCTTTTTATAGTGGGTGTTGTATAGTTTTTGTTTTGAGTTACTGTTTTAGCATTGAGATTTTGATTTGTAATTTTTTGTGTTTGCTTAAAGTTGCATTTTTTTTATTTCGATCTTTTGATATCAATTTGGCAATCTTGCAAGCTCTTTGAATTGAAGGTGTTTTGAGTGAGGAAAAGTTATCATGGCTTGCCTTTTAATTTCTGAACTTGCAGATTGGTTTTATTGTGCTTTAACCTTGCTATTTTTTTTTTTCACTTTTTCAATGTCAACTATACAGCTGAAAGTGGGAAATGATGCGATCTCTGTGTGCTTGTGCTAATAATGTATTATTGCCAATTTCTATTTTTGTGGCATTGTTTGATAAATATCTTGCATTCTAAGGTGAGCAAGGTTCATATGCCTGATGTTTTATACGAACCTTGACGGCTACAAGACAATTATCCAAAATCTAATTCTTGTTTAAGAAGTGAATCACTTTTCTTTACAATTGCAACCTTTTGGAATTAGGAGGCTATTCTTTTGGAGCCATAGGTCTTGTTCAATTTCTTGGGGTTTATCCAAACTTTGTCTGAAAATTCATATTGAATTGGTTTTTTCAATTGCTTTTAATCCTGGTCGGATTATGTAAGCAAGAACATTTTGATAAGAATTGAAGGCCATTTCCTATTTAGTTCTTCTTAAATCAGAAAAAAATAGAAGAATTACAAGTAGATAATAGAAGACTAGGTCTCTGTTTTACCAATTTCAACACAGAGCAAGAGAAAGAATTTTACAGAGAGAAATACTGCAAATATGGGAGGAAGAGGACATTTAATCTATCCTGATATTTTACTGTTACATCTCACAAGTTTTAAGCCTTGCACGAGCTTAATTTTGTGTCCTTTGCACGCGGCGTGCCAGCTCAGCATTTATGTTATTACATGCACATTTGCCAACTTTAAGTATATATCTGGTCGAAGTTAGAATTTAGGGATTCAACTGATTTTTGGTGATAAGTTCAGGGAGCTTCTTATGTGTTATCCCTTTAATCAACGAACCTATTAGCGAGATTCATTTAGATTATTTCATGGATTCCACCAATATAACTAGAGGGTTTGAACAGTCCTAAAATTATATTATTTACCATTTATGCTAATTCAATTAAATAATGATAGATAATTCAATTAAATAATGATAGATTTAATCTCATTAGTTAGTGTAGGTTAATCTATTAAATGATCAAAGGCTTCTTATTGAACAAAAATAGACCAACAATTGATATGGGATTTCTCAATAAGCATAGAGAATCATATGAATATAACAAGAATTAAAGAGATAAGATAAAACAATTATATCTCACAATCCATCAAGAAATCTCGACTTTAAATTAACCTTAACTGAAAAATAAAATTTAGCCACAAATGCTCAAGAATATAAAACGCAGAAAAAATATGAAAAATAATGCATATTCAGAATTGAACAAAGAAGGAAGGAGAAGTCATGTTCTCCTCTCTAGAATATATATCCTAAAATTAAGGAAATTGACCTAACCTAGACAATTAAGGAAAATATAATTAAAAATTAATTATAATCCAAAAAATCTTAAACAATTGTCATCCAATTCCTAAATGATAGCTTAAATGTACTCCAAAAGTCGTCTAAAATATCTCTAGCAACTATATAAAATTTGCATGCATAACATAATTTTCAATTTAACTCTACACTATCAAATTTGGTTGGGCTTTTAGGAAGCAAAAACTAGCCTTTAACTTTCACAAGCCACTTTGAGATCCATTTGGCTAAATTTTTAAAAGGGCTTCTAGTTTCTCTTGGAAATGCTTTCTAGGAAAATATGGAAACCAATTTTTTCTTTTAATGAATTTTTTAAAATTTTAATTTTAGGCCTAATACATAAAAATGCACTCCAACTTAACACCATTTTTCATTTAAACACTTGAATTAAACCAATGACCTAATAAACACCTTAACTAAGAGAAAAACAAATACTTAAACCATTATTGATGAAACCATACAGAAAGGGAGGAAAGTGCATTTCAAACGTGCTTATGTGTCAAATATACCCAATCAAATATTGACACCTTGCAATGATTCTGCAAAACCCCAAAATTCCACCATTTCAAAAACAGAGGCTCTCCTTTATTGTTTCCCTCTCTTCTCTTAGGCCACTTGCTCTTATCTCTCTCTTTCTCTCTATAAATTCATAATCAATGGCAGAGCAACGCATAAACCCATCAGTTATGGAGCCAAAGCCACTACACCCACTTCATGAGTTGATTTCACCTACGGTCACTCAACTTAACACTTATCGCGCAAAAGTAACCGACTTTTTTTTGACTTAAATGTCACTGAACTTTTAACATTTTTACAAAAAAGTCATGTTGACCGGAATCCGGCGAGAACCCTCGCCGGATTGATGACATGGCATGCCATGTCAGAAACTACATGTCGTTTAACAATATTTTCAATAAATGCTACATCTAAATCAATTTCACTCACGATCACTAAACTAATCATTTATTGCGCAAAAGTAACCAACTTTTTTTTTCCAACTTAAATGTTACTGAACTTCTAACATTTTTGCAAAAAAGTCATGTATTTACTATTCGTCGTCACGTGTCATATGTCATATCATCAATCTGGCAAGAGTTCTCGCCGGATTCCGGTTTACATGATTTTTTTGCAAAAATATTAGAAATTCAGTGACATTTAAGTTAGAAAAAAAAAGTCGATTATTTTTGTGCGATAAGTGATAAGTTAAATGACCATAAGTGAAATTAACCACCCACTTTACCAGATAGCAAGCCGCGGGATGCCAAGAATATATTCAATGAATTTTTCAGCAGATCTGGCTGCGGTGTTGACGGCTGTAGGAGTGGAAAGAGTGGGTTTTACCGGAATGAGGAGACTGAAAATCAAGGGAACTGGAGTGTGTTCTTTTTGATTTATATCAAAAACCCACCAAAAATATCTCAAAAGGATTTGAGCTTTTGTTTTAATATCTTTGATTCTGTTTTGTAGTTGGTGGAATTGATTAATCATCAATGGCTGACATATGGATGGGGGAAACTGAGATTGAGACCTTTGCTTTTCAGGCGGAGATTAATCAGCTTCTCAATCTCATCATCAATACTTACTATAGAAACAAAGAGATTTTCCTTCGTGAACTCATCAGCAACTCTTCTGATGTAAATTCTAATTTTTTTTTAATTTATTTATGATTTTAATTTATAGAAAGTTTTGATTTTTGAATTCTAATTTTTATGGGTTTTATGGGTTATGAAATTAGGTCTTTTAGGCACTGGATAAGATAAGATTTGAAAGCTTGACAAATAAGAGCAAGCTTGATTCTCAACCTGAGCTCTTCATAATGATTGTGCCTGATAAGGTTAACAACATCCTTTCATTATTGATAGCGGAGTTGGGATGACCAAAGCAAGTAAATTAGAAACTGCATAAATTAATTAGATTCTTAGTTTTTCTTATTATGTTTTGAGATTTGGGTTTTGATTGAATCTATAATTATTGATACACCGGCTCACGTTGGTGCCTGCAGATAGTATCCGCTTTGGGCCTGGGCCCTTACAGTTTTGTTCCTGGGGTGCTGCCTCAAAAGATCTCTGCAGGGAGAAGGTGTGCACGGCGTTATAAGAACCGCTTCCAACTCTTCTACAATCGATGTGGAATAGGAGATAGCGATGCTATCACTATTCCCCCTCCCGAGGAGAGGTTATCGGGCCTTGAGCCCTCATCTCCCAACGAAAGTACCAAATGATACACCGGCTCGCGTTGGCGCTTACAGATATTGTCCGCTTTGGGCCTGAGCCCTCACGATTTTGTTCCTGGGGTGCTGTCCCAAAAAGCCTCTGTAGGGAGAAGGTGTGCACGGTTTTATAAGAACCGCTTCCAACTCTTCTACAACCGATGTGGGATAGGAAATGACGATGCTATCAATTATGTTTGTTAGAATTGGTGAACAATCTGGGTACAATTGCAGAGTCTAGTACAAAGGAATTTGCTTTCCTTCTCTTTTAATTTCAATATCTCCCTTTCCTTGTTCAGCTTGCTTGATTTTTTTCCTTTTTTGCTCTTTTAGTTTCCTTTTTTTTTTTCTGTTTTAGAAGGAAATAACTAAGATATGGAGGAGAAGGAGAAGAAGAAAGAAGAAGAAGAACACAGCTCACACACTCCATTTGAAGTGAGAAGCATGCTTTGTGCCATATCAGCATGAAGTGTTTATTTTATACAATTTTGGAAAGTTTAAGAGCTTAATTGGTCATATATTTAGTTGAGGTGTCAAAATGAAAAACCATGCCAAGTTAAAGTGTCAATTTATGTATTTGACCTTAATTTTATCCTAACATGTGTATATATTCCATTCATGTTCCATTTTGATTATGTTTTTAATTTTCTTTTCATTTTTTCACTTGTATTCATTTTTTTTCAAAATAATAACTCAATATATTTTACACATGATACTTGCCTCCTCTCATAGAGTAGTAATAATTTTAGTTCTTTATTAAAAAATAAAAATTGATATGTGTTGCACAATTTATTTACCTTTTATCAAAGTAAATTATTGATTAAAATAATTAGGAGATATTTTTATTGTTTGATGTGATATTTTCATATGTTTAATGAAAAATTTAATATAATATTATTACTAAATGGTAAAATAATCATTATTTATATTATATTAGTTTAAGATATATTTATCCCAAAACAGATAAAAAACTCTTATGAAATAAGAAATATTTTTAGAAAATAGTTTTCAAACACCAAATAAAAAATTCTGACTTTTACTTCTCTTGTTTTGCTGCTCAAAAGTCAAAATAAAAACACAACCAAACTGGCCCTAAATACTCATTTCAATTAGCCACTAGTGGCCCAAACTCATTTCAATCAGGTCCAAAATATTTCCATTTAACCAATCAAACTCTACAAAGATCAAAAAAAAAAAAAAATGAAAAGACTCCAATTGAACCAAAGTTAATATCTAAAATTAGACTAAAATCAAGTATAAATATGTAATTTTGACCATTCAATATTTTCAAATAAGGAAAAATTTAATATTAAAATGGGATTTTTTTTTTAAAAAAAAAAAGGTTAAAAATATAAATGGGAGCAATTTTTAAAGAAAATATTAAAAATGGAGTATACTATATAATTTCCTCAATTATATGATAAAAGTTTTAGCCTTGATACCAGAAGATTGTGGGCTGATTTCCTAATTATCCATTTTGGGCCAATTTGGAGTTTCTTATTTCATTTTTAACCAACTCATTCCACATTGTTAATAAAATATAACCAATTTTTGGTTGGAGTGTGCATTAGTGGAGTCAATTCAAAAAAATTAATTGAAATAATCTAAAACTAAATTAAAGAAAATTAATGATATGATGATCAAAACTGTAAAATCTCGAATTTGAGTTCTAATTGAACTATTTGAATATAAAAGTAGAAAATAAAGAAATCACAAAACTGAACTGAAATAGGTAAGAGAATTAAATTCAAATAAAAAAAAATATATACATTTGCTTTTTATTTTTTTTTTAAATAAAGAAATTGCCACAATGTTTTTTTAAAAAAAAAACTCTCATGTATGTTTTTCTAATGAAATGCTAACTTAGCTAATTTAGCATGGTACAAATGGTCATTTATTTTGCACTTTGAATTTCATCCGTTGTCATTGTGGACAGTAAAAAATTGATTGAAGCAGATCATCAGTTGCTGAATATTAATTGTAAAGATGCCATTGTTTCCTTGCAATTCCTTGAGTAGTAGACTATCTTTCAATGGTCTTCCGTGGACCTTTTGGTTATGGATAGTGTGCATTGATTGACAATGAGATCACTGGCTAATAAAAAATTGCCATGCTTCTTGTGAGGGAACCTTAATTATCTCATTTTGTGGCCGAGTGTTCAAACAGACTGAACAATGCTTCTGCCTGAATTAGCATAGTTTCATACTTTTTCTCTCTAAAAATTTTCTCTATAGATATTTACTGACTTAATTTTTAGAGTATTTTTTCGGTCAACCGGGCATTCACTTTTCCGATTAGATTCTTCATCAATTAAGTAGAACGAGAAACCAGATCATCTGCAAGTTTATTCAAGGAAATGAGGAAATGTCAGATTGCCCAGTTCAGCTTCATCAAGTCTACGTCATGTTATGAAATCACTGCCTGCAGTTTATGCAACTCAAGTTTGTACCATGCAGGTGAGAGAATACAACCCCACAGATCCATACAATACTGCTGTTAGAACAGAGTTAAAGCTCTGTAACAATAACAAATTGAAGAATCATAGGTGATGGGAGTGCTTCTGCAAGAGGAAGCTTCGGCAGTGCTTGGCCACTGTTTCAACTGAGAAGATTCATCAAATAAAATGTCAATTAAACAAGACATTTGAGTACACATACTTAGACATCCACATGAGAAATTTTATCAAACCGGTTGTGTGTATATTCGTTCTAACCTAGACGGGGGATGGCAACCTCCAAATCTTTGGCACCCACACGATATAGACGAGCTGCACATACAGCATTTGGGGAATGATATGCTTCTATACATTCGACACCCTTCCTTGGACACTCCTTGATCTGGATCTTCTTTCACTTTTGAGTATAGAGAAATTTACAAATTTTCACTGAGCTCTTCAGCCACACAAAATGGATATCGGAATGCTCGTCCCCCTGCCATACATCTGCTGCTACGATCCACGCGCTAAGACTCGCCGCTGATTGCTCCACGGTGTAAGTACTGCCACGTATACTTAATTAACAGAAACAGTGGCCTAAACAAAATGGCTAAGTCTCCCAATTTCCAAACCGCTAAGAGAGAAAAATGGCATTGAGAGGAGCTGCAACTGCATGCTTCATTGCAACCCAAAGACACCATTCCTCCATTCTTTCTATCCGAACCCTCAAATGTCATCACTCGCCCTTAAATTCTCTCCAGCCACTCCCTTCTCAAATTGGTCTCATCCATTTCCATCTTCTTTATATTAATCCCTTTTGTTTTCTCTAAATTTTGATCGTTTGCAGTGATCCAATTCTTTCGCAGGAATTCGTAACTATCCAATTCGTGCAATACATGAAGCAACCGCGGATCCTATAACCGCCAAGAAACCAAATGAGGAGCGATCTCCCCAGGATTGGAAGATTAAAATGCTCTATGATGGAGATTGCCCACTTTGCATGCGTGAGGTCAGCTCTCGCTCCTATATTTGTCCATGAATTATTACGTGCGCATTATTAAAAATGTTTGTTTATTGTTAGGTTAATATGCTTAGAGAGAGGAATAAAAGCTACGGAACCATAAAGTTTGTTGATATAAGCTCTGAGGATTACTCTGCGGAGGAGAACCAAGGCCTAGACTATACAGCTGTATGTTAATTCACTTCATATATTTGAACTCGATGACCATGTCTTTGTAGGCTGTTTTGATCCTTAATTAAGTATAATGTAGGTTATGGGAAGAATTCATGCAATACTTTCAGATGGAACTGTGGTCACAGATGTCGAAGTATGCTTCCAATCCTTATCTCCATTGAGTTTTGATTCTTAGATTTCTATCTCTGCTGCTGCTGCAACTTTCTTAAAAGTGTGGTACTTGTTAATCTGTGGTCAACTAAACATTGTTTAACAAATATATCTGGCATCTTAATTTGCTTGAACTACTTGCTTGTTCTGGAATCTTGCTGCTGTTACTGTGCTTTTGTTTTCAGTAAGTCAGATTTAGTTGTTTGTTGCATAAGCACAAAAAACTATAACATCCCATGTATATACAGAACATCCTAGAGTTATTGCTTTTATTACATGTTTATTCTTTTTTTGTTGTGGGTTTTTTTCGTGAGAAGTTTGCTCTACATAGATTTTACTTGTTGGTCATGTAGAATGCAAAATTATCTTATTAGAGTAAAATCACATCGAGCAAAATTCTTGTGTTATCCATTAAATATGTTGGTGCATAAAGAATGCTTAATTGCTAGGTAATATGCAGATATCAAAGACACTATTGATTGATATAATCTACCGATCAATCTCATGCTAGCCGTTGGTCACTATTGCAGGCATTCAGAAGGCTATATGAACAAGTTGGTCTAGGGTGGGTTTATGCCATTACTAAATATAAACCGGTGAGTACAGCGTCATAGTTCTAAAGTGTCTAAACTCCACTTTGTGGAGCTGGGCGCTCGTATTCTTATTAATAACAGAAAATTATTTTGTATTTTAGATTGGCACAATAGCTGATGCACTATATGGATTTTGGGCTAAATATCGTCTTCAAATTACTGGTACTTATAAATGGAATTTTCATTTGCTTCAGAAATTGACTTGTAGCTATCGAAATTCCACTCTTGTTTACTTAAGTTTACATAAATAGGCTGGATGAATAGTCTTCATAAAGATGGCTGTTTCAAACATGAGTGTTCAGTGGTTTAATGATAATTACCTGTTTTGGTTTTAGGTCGACCACCTTTAGAGGAAATCCTGGAAGCAAGAAAAAAGAAGGTAAGCACATGCCACAGGATGGATTTCCTTCTTGTTGATATTGAACATCATAATATTTAATGTGTGTTTTCGCTCTGAGTCTGAATGTTGATGAGAACTTCAACCTCACCTTTTATGTAATGACTGATCGGAAATTCCAAAATAACAGACATTTTATAACATGCTAACCTTAATAAGCATATCAAATACAGTGCTGAAACAGCAGATGCTGTATGCAAACCTGAATTTCAATTAATTAGAGTTCCCTTAAAATAATGTTTCTTTAATGACAACCGATTGGAAGTTTAGCCACTTCTCTCGATTTTCCACACAAAAAGCTTTCTGATACTTACATGCTATCTTCAATTATTATATATATATATATATATTTCGATATATACATGCTATCTTCATTTAAATTTCAGCAGTTTAGATGTATAGAATTATCTCAATGGTACAAAGTTCTCGAAGATCCAACTACTTCAAGTTTTCTTAATCATAACAAGCACTTCAGTGATACATTGTTCTTTCTATTTCTATAGTCTTGCTAGTGAACTAATAATGCATTTACTTGGATATTGATCTAATCCTTCTGAGTGAAATTCTCATTGCATTTATTCCTGTTTGCCGTCTACTTTACCTGAAAATTTTAGCATATACCATTTGATCAAAACATTCAGAGATGGTTCAATTTCAAATATTTTCTTGCAAAAGGTAAGCCAGAATAGATTGACGGTTTGCAGATTCTCTCTTGAGAAGCATACCATGAAATGCTTGGATTTTTGGATATAAGGCATTTGGTTTTGGCCTATGCATATATATCACTTTCTGATCTGCTTGCAGGGCGAATCATGTAATGCTAGGAATGATTGCAAGATGTGAAACTCTCTTCAAAGATCTAATGGTTAGGATTTTGAAGAATTTAAATGTAAAGTTTCCGGCTCTCATGCATCATCCGTATATCTATTATCAACAAAGCGAGTAGAAGACATTAACAATTTAACATATTTGAGGATTTTTTTTTTTTTCCCTTTTAAATACTGCATTGTTTCACACTGTATATTGACTTGAAAATATGCCGGAGGTAAAAACAACACCAGAGATAGGAGACATTGAAAATTTGCCTTTTATTTTATAATACGGTGTGTACTAATACAAATTCAAGGTTGAATTGTGTACTATTTTATATAATTATATGGGATAATTGAATTTATGGTGTATTATATTATTCCCACTTTAATTTTTTTAAAAATCTTTCAAACACTGTATTTGTATTAGCATGTATTATATAATATTATTACATGTGCAGTATGGTGATATGGTGAATTAAACATGTCCTACTGTTTTCACTTGACTTATAGATATGCCTATGCGTAGGGGCTCTTTCATTAAATTTTTCTGCACGAGTTTGAATTTAATTATCCAAATCAATTTCAAATGTAGCCAAATTAAATATACGATGTTCATAACTATTATAGAACATATCTAATTTAATTTGGCCCAAAAATTAGGCCATTAAGCCCTCTTATCTCGCTTATGTGCTGATGACTTTCATCCTAAGCCTGAAATTAGCTTTCCAAGTAATTCAAAAAATATTATTTCAGTCTTATAACATTTATTATCTAATAATATTTTATTTCTAATAAAAATAGGGACAAAGATTTGAATGTGGCAAAGTGAAAAAATTTTTACCAAAAAGGGGTGAAGTAACAGTATTTCTCGTGGGGGGGTGGCATGTGAAGACGCAGGAAAGTACTGCGTCTTCAGTGGTGTGGGGCCCACCTTGGAAGCCCGGTCAAATTGATGCCGCAAAGAAGGACTGCGTCATGTCAGACTGAAGCCGCAGTCAAGGGCTGCGGCTTCAGAGTCAAAGACGCAACAGTTGCGTCTTTGACTCTGAAGCCGCAGCCCTTGACTGCGGCTTCAGTTTAATTTAATCCCCCCCTCCCCTGCGTTTTCTTATTTTCGGAGAGGACCACACGATAGTTTTCGTAGAGAAAGCAACGTTTGTGCAACACAAAAATTTAATTCTAGGGAAAGCAACGTTTGTGGAGAGCAACAGGAAAATTATTTTTAAGGAAAGCAACGTTTGGAGTAAGTTAATCACATTCAGCAAAAATTTATCAAGACGTTTGTGCAAATTCAGGTATGGCGTTAAAATAATTTATTTTATCTATTTTCATACGAATTGCAATAAAATAAAAGTATGTTAGTATTATAATATGTAAAAATGTTTATTAGGTGAAGCAACATTTGGAGTGAATATACAACATTCAACAAAAATTTATCAACACGTTTGAGCAAGAAATTTCAAGGTACGGTGTGAAAATATTTTTTTTTATCAATTTTCATACGAATTGCAATAAAATAAAAGTATGTTAGTATTTTAATATATAAATGTTAGCATGTAATAAAATTGGAAATAGTTTTTATGTAGTGTAAAGAAATTAATTATTGTAATTGTGATAGATGGTACGCACATTTTTAACTCCAAGAGCTATGATGAGTGATATCGCAAAGCAAATGGTCGCACAAAAGTGGAATAATTTGTATAACTGTCGGATTGGATACCGCATAACAATGTTTAATCATATTATTGTAATTAATAAAAGGCTACAAGAAATTATAATGAGTGGATATCCAAGCAAGTGGAGATGGTTGAAAGTCTTTACATGACCATACCATTACGTTACTTGAAGTCTATATTGGATATTTGGAATAGCGATGATGTGACAAAATATGAAGAATTGGTCTTGATTTTTGTGAAAGATGTAATCGAAATTAGTGAAGATGAATATTTAAAAATTAGAGATACGATGCCAGTGGAACAAAAAATTTATTGTAAGTGGTACAATTACAATATGTGGCCTGCACGTTATGTTCATTAGTTTTTTTATGTATAATGTAATGGGAGTTTAGATTTCATGTTAAATAATGTTGTAATGTGAAAAATTATAATGTAATGATATTAGATTGTCGAAATTGAAATATTAATAATATTATAGTTATAGTTACTGTTATTATTATCAGTTGATAAAATGTAATAACCAAAAGAAGTCTTAAAATATAATTAATTTATTTATTATCAAGTGATAAATAATAAGTCGTTTTAATGAACGAAAAAAAGTGTTAAAATTTTGAAGAAACAATTTAAAGTTAGTAATCTTGTATTATAATATATAGGCAATTTGACGATGGCAGCATATACGGACTTTTATTTGCACACCGGTGGGCAAATAAGTTATGGATCGGGAGAATTTCAATACGATATATCTGGTCCGAATGCAATCACGAGGAGGCTAAGGCTTAGGAATAAGCCAAATTTTGCAGAACTGGTTCATAAAATTCACGTTAAATTGGGCATCAGAATAAATGACGTCATTTCAAGAATTATATACAAGAGTCCAATATACAATCGATGGTCAATATGCTGGACATCGGTGGACGTGGTGGATGATGATGATATTGAAATGATATATGAAAAAATTAGAAGAATTGAAGATTATACGTTGGTGGAATTAATTGTTGTGGTTACTGAAGCAGATGCAGCTGCAAATATGGCGACTATTGATGTAGGTCAAAGTCAACCTATATATGTAGATGAGGTGGGTGGGAGTCAGCCAGAGCAAGATGTTACTGGACATGACACTGAACTGTTATGTCAAACTAATTTTTACGGTGGAGAAAACACCGATACAGGGTATAATGTAAGCAACAGTCGAGAAAGGCAAATAGATCGAAATGTAGTGGAAGTTGTTCCTATTCAGCCTAGGCAGTCAGTCAGTTGCATGCCCAGTGATTTGAGCAGAGTAGGGACAAATGAAGGATTCGCGTACGGTGAGCTTCGTCGATCAGTAAGCCAGAGAGGTGCGAGTTCTGTGAGTCAACCCAGAAGATCAATTAGCAGGCGTGTCGGTAATTTTATTAGTAAATCATTATTTGGGATAAGAGCAGGCAGCAGGTCGAATGACTTAAATCCGATTGCAGTTGAAAGTCATAATACAGAGCAAATTGGATCACGACGATCGGTTCCACAATTTTTGGATGACAGTCAACGACGATCTGTGTCACAGATTCCAACAGAAGAACCAGATCAGCGAAATGAGTCACGTAGTAGAAGGGACTGTGATGTCTTGGTAGATTCCATACCCGTCAACACTTCAGTTAACAATGCAGATGATGTCAGATTATGTACTCAAACCAGTGCCGAACATGACAAAGAGCTGTCCTGTGAGATGGGAGACATGGAGGATGATGACCCCGATTTTTTATTAAGCAACGATGTTGAATCGGAGGATGATGTTGAGGGGGCCACTGCCAACATGAGTGGCGAAAGTGGGGATAGTGACACATCTTTAGCTACACAATATGCGAGTCCTGTAGCATCAATCCATCCCGACGAGGACACAGGCCATGCCAGGTACAACTTTCCTTTCGATATGCGAAGAAACATGTATATGAGCAAAATGGGTGAAGGGTACAGGTTCACCCCAAAATGTGTTGAAGTAATGAACAAACGTGCTGTTAGTGCTCGGGGCCACATGGTCGTTGAATATGATGGTCGTTATCGGTTGTTTAGTGTCGTCGCATGCAGGGCACCTGAAGCCGATACTGAAGTTGATACGTATGTTGTTAGTCTCGATAGGCGGGAATGCGAGTGTGGCAAGTTTCAGGGTACAAAAATGTCCTGTTCACATGCTATTGCTGCGTGCATGCACAGGCACATTAACATATACATGTTTGTTGATGATTGCTATAATATTACTGAAGCACTTAAGTTCTACGATGGTGAATTTCGGCCCCTATCACATAGAGCATATAGGCCCATGTGGAATGGTCCTAAGTTGGTCCCCGATATGGAACTGAAGCAAAAGAAAGGTCGGCCAAAAACATCTCGCATACGCAACGAAATGGACAGACGCGAGAGAAGCAACGTTGTCCATTGCAGCAAGTGTGAAAACACCGGACACAACAAAAAAACATGCACTAGTGCGGCAGGACCATCCAATCAGCATTTTTGATATTCAATCATTAGTGACATTATTATTAATATTTTAATGTTATATGTTTACGAATTATAATATGATATTAATATTGTGTGCTTAATACGATGTCAAGTAATTTTAATTTCTTAATGTTGTTGGCAAATTATAATATGATAGTAACATGTGATTTATTTAACAATGTTTTCACCGCAATAAAAAAGTACAAATTATACAACAAATTCAGAACCTCCTACTGTCCCGGCGAGTACTTCGCGATGAACTATCGGCCATATTGTCCTGAGGATCGGACTCATTTGGGTTCGTCTCATGTGGCATATGCAGGACATCATCATAATCGCCACTGTATAGCGTACGATCTCGGAACCTGACTGCAGTACTAACATTCGGACTGTAAAAAAAATCATTCATAAAATCATCAGGAGGGAGAATCGGATCGACGTGTCGATAGGTGCTACCCGGTTGACGATCACCCTCAGCTAAACTGACATTCAAATCCACATTCAGTCTGGAAGGGCCAGCATCAGACTCATAATAATTAGATGGACCGGCTTGAGTTTCATAAAAATGCTGCTGATCATATTGTTGATGATGACTGAAACTAGGAATGTCGAATGAATGTGGACTCTCATCATTTAAAAATGGCCATGACATGGGTGGAGGGACCTGATGAACTCCTGGGGGAATAGGGATGGATGCTACTGAGGTGCGCCGCTCTGACATTCCTCTCCTGCTACGCCTCGTAGACCGAAAATCTTCATATGGTGTAGATAGGGGTTGAATCTGTACAGCATGCGGGACTGCCTGTCTAGGGTATTCAACTGATGTCCTTCCTATTTCTCCCAGCGAACCTAAAATGCTTTCTGACGTTAAACGAATTTCACCAACATCAATTGATGACGAATCATTGCCTGCATGGTAAATCCGTTCAACCCCATCGGCCTGCATTACAAGCAATATCTATTTAGAGAAAAAATAGCAAATAACTCAAACTTCATTGCAGTTAAGTGTCATACCGTTGATCCCATTGAAGCTCCAATATGGGTTATCCATCGTCGAGTCCGCTGAATGTACCATTGCATGTACTGCGATCTCTGGTGTAGGGGAGCATTCAACAATTGAGTTTGCACAGCCCGATTCCATCTATTTTGCCATTCAAAAATGAAACTTGTGAATTTTTCTTCCCAATTGACATCGTGGTGCCCTCGCAAGTCCACAGAATGCACAATATCATTATTTTGTGGCTGATATGGAATAGGTTGTTCCATACCAAATTGTCGTAAGCACCTATCTGGTTGGTGCCACTCGATAATGTGAAAACACACTAACGGCACTACTGATCGCCAAGTATTGACACCGTCTCTACAATACTCGGGCAATAAGTTGATCACATTGTTGTAAGGCTCCCATTCCATCTGAAAAAAATTTACATAATCAACTAAATAAGTTCGAATTTTGTATGCATTCCTAGGTATTAAATCATATTAATTAAATCAAAAACTAGACAAACCTGATTGGTCCCTTGCATGTCTAAATCTAAACGATAGTCATTGACATTTTTATTATGGAATCTTCTCAAATCAATCCGAGATCGCCACCTGACAACGGAAACAAATTATAAATTATTTTATGAAACAATTAAGTAAAAATTAAATGTGTGTGTTTAATTATAAATATATACATTACCTAAAGCCATATGGCATGGTCTGATTAATCACAACATTATCCAAAAATGCAGGCCGCATTTGAGACAGCCTTTCCCACGCCCATAACTGAATCAGTTGCTGATAACCACCTAAACCATTTGCACTAGGACGTGTCGCACGGCATAACTCTCGATAAAGCCACGCCAGACAAGCCGATCCCCAACTATAATTACCGGCTTGATCTAAATTTTCCAAGAGCGGTAGCCACATTAGGTGTATGTAATTATTCGACTGTCCCGGACATAACAATCCGCCTATACACCTCAGTATCCACGCCCGGGCAAAACATTGTACAGTATATTCATTTGCCCTCTCAGGTAACAAACTAAAATTCCGACTGAGCCAGGTCATTTTAACTTAATGTCCTTTCAGGACATTTTCGGGCGGAACTTGTCCCAACAGCCTTCCACATACATCTGCCCAATTGTACTGCAAATGTCCAGTAACAACCATTCCTTCTATAGGAAGACCGGTCAGGATTCCAACGTCCTGAAGAGTTATTGTTGCTTCACCTACAGCAAGATGAAACGTGTGTGTCTCCGGTCTCCACCTTTCTACCAGTGAAGTTATTAATTGGCAGTCCACATTTATAACTCCAATTTGAGCAACCCCGTAAAATCCAGCCAATTGAATGTACGTCATTATTCTCGGGTCAATATTCCTGTAATGGCTCTCCACGCTACATCGTCGTGCAAACAATACTTGATGATCAACCTGCAAAATTATTCAATTCCAGTCGCACATCCCTAAACCATTATGTACTTTGTAAATAAATGAAAATATTTATAAAACTGGTCTCGTAGCTATACATACATTATTAGCCCAAACAGCATCTGCACGGTGTTTCCCATGCAACTTCAGCAGCTCATCCACAATTGGACCCGGATTTATGTATTGCTGATTTCCAAATTGATTCATTTTTTTCGCCTACGAACAAATGTTACTGTAATTTTTACTAATTCAACGACAAATATTCAAAAATATTAACTATTAATGTATGTTAAAAATTTTAAGGTCCTAAATTACATAATCAACATTCTATTCAAATACGTAACGTATTAATATTATGTTACCTCGCTCCATGCAAACTAATAAATCCGTTCGAATTTAATAAAATAATCTATTAATATTTTCATTCATAAATACCATTATTCCCCCCTACAGCTCAACAATTGCATATTCAAATAATAATACATATAAAAAAACAACAGTTATATTATTTGCTACATTTCTATTACTTATCTATACTAACATACTATGACCAAAATTTTAATGCGATTCCACTATTATTCACACATGAAATTATTACTATATTACATTACATAATTATATACTGCATTACATAGAAAAATATAGATAAGTACCTTCTTCACTACGTCCTCCGAATCCTCGAAAAAATTCCTTCATAAAACGTATAATTATAATTAAATATTTTTTCGTGCGTGTTGTTATTTCATAACGTTTCTGGATTCAAGTAAATTAACAGAAATATTTTAGTTTTTTCATTCTAACAAATGACACACATAATAAAATATTAGATTTCACAGCTATCGTTCACATATATAATACTTACATTTTCTCACCCATATAGTATAAAAATAAATTTCGACTCCGTTTCATGCAATACGTGCAATACACTATTTGTCATTCATGTTCCATAATTAAATTTATCAACTTCCATCCGTAAATATAATATTAACATAATAATTTTCTAACAACCCAAAATTATTTTATAACGACTATATATTATTTGCGTTATATTTTTGTGGTATATAAAAAAAAATTAATATACTACTCTACAATCATGTTCCATAATTTTTTCTACTCATTTTTTCCGCATATTGTATTTTAATAAACAAAAAAAAAATTATTAAGCATATTTACTTGCCTTTTAGGGATCCCTTTTCCAATGCGCTTAATTAAATACCTATAAATTTAAACATAACACAGTCACATATTTAGTTAAAAACATTAACTTCACAATAATTATAATAAGATGGCAAATACAAATTTCATTATCGCAAAAAATTAAATCTTACCAGTAGTTCCGTGCAATTTATACGCTATTACACAAAATACACCCTTAATTATCAATAAAATTGAAATCTGTGTACAAATTACACAGATTTTAACTGAAAGATTTTTTTAGAAAGCAATAAGGAACGTAATATAATTTTTTCGTTCGTGGTAATGCCTATATTCACCCCTTATAAAGGGGACGGACGCCACAAACTCTTCAATTGTGTTTATTGAAGAGATGAGAGGCAGTCACACGTGACACTGTTCACGCGTGACTGCCTTGCAGCCTTGCAGGGAGCAGCTGAGAAGCTGCTCCCTCTTTGTCATATGCCGCAGCTACATGCTGCGGCATATGACGTTAGTTGCCGCAGCTACAAGCTGCGGTAACTGACTTAGATGCTGCAGCATAAAGCTGCGGCATCTGTTCCCAATGCCGCAGGTCAACCCTGCGGCATTGACTGGACGGCCTCCCCTTGGGAATTATTTTTCCCCCAACCCTATTACGGTAATTTATTCTCAAAATTGCCACAGTCAAATCTTTGTCCCATGAAAATAGACCCATCTGATCTATTTTTACAGACCATGTGCATAAGATTCTATGAACTCTTTTACAAAATCTTTTCCGCATGTATAATTAATTACACTTTTTAATTAATTATGTCTAACTTCATTCTCTCATTCTATAATAATATCATATATATTACTAATAATGTCATTTTACCATAATATTATTTCTCTATAGGTGTGTGATCCATTTAGTTTTCTAGTTCACTTGACGGTACAAACATAATTGCAAATATAGAATTATTTGATTCAAATTCTTTAAATCATTATATTAATTTTTCAATTAATATTTATTCATATGTACATGTACAAAATATGAAAAGCTTATAGCCAAGCATCATCATTACCCAAGTGATAAAAAAAGTCAAATGGTTTTAACTGTACTCTTACATAAAACAGTTATCATACAATTACTCATTTCACCTTTTTTTTTTTTATCTCATTTAGATTTTGAGTATGGATAATGTCAACTCATATAAACCTAAACATGGTTGTTCAAATATTTTAACCTTTATTCCCAAAATGCCCCTTGTACATCTCATCCATCTTGGCATTCCATTATGACTAGATATTTTCCGAACAAGAATATTATAGAACAAGTGACATAATTTCCTTAATAAATCTGGAATGATAAATCATTTATTAATCATTCAACTATCTTTAAGTAGGTTGTTGTATACCTAACTTCCTAACTATGTTCATCTCTTGATTAACGTAAGTAGTTATGAAGTCAAAATATATCACTCACTACTTAAAATAACTTTGTTGATCTCAAGTCTGAGGATACTTGCACCATTCATATAAAAAGATTTTTCACTGATATGGATTTATATCCATGTGAGGATTCACTTGGCAGGTTTTCAATGTATTTGTTCTTTTAACAAGTATCTACATATTAATTTTGATCATTCCATGATCACGGTTATGAAAACTATTATTTGAACCTTTCAAGAATCATAACATGTGCTAATATATTCGTATTAACAATATCTTGTTTTGTTAATACTATAACAAGGAATATTTATGTATTAACATATTTATATGCAATAGGCATCTCATATCATGAACTATTTCATGATTGCCTTTACACTGTATTTATAATATTAAGGATTTTATTTATTAATTTAATATATAACATCAAACAAAATATAATCGAAATATATATAGTTTTAATAAATAAATTATGTTTTCTCATAAATGATAATGAGTTCATATACATAAAAATGATATCTAATCTACATAAGCTATAGGTCATACTTAGGGATGATCACGAGGCAGGGCGGGGGCGGGGGCGGGGAATGGCTCCCCACCTACTGCTTCGTCCAGGGGCAGGGATTCCCTGTCCCCGCCCCCTGTAGGATTACAGGGGAAAAATTCCCACAGTCCCTGCCCCGGCGGGAATCCCCAACCCCGACGAGGATCCCCGACCCAATCAAAATTACTTAAAAAAATTTAATTATAACTAAAATATAATATTCAATAATTAAATATAATTAAAATATATTTAATAATTGAAAATTTAATTTATAATATTAGGAATATCAAAATTTTATATATATATATATATATTATTCTGACAATCTATTTTTTATCTTGAAAGCTATGGTTTTTATTTCATTCTTTTCACTTATTTATAGCAAGCACTTGGACTACCTCTTCTTTTAAATATCCAATGTGGGATAAATTAAGGCACCATTTGCTCTCTTAAGTTATCTCACATTGAATATTTATACCAAACACTTGGACCACTCTCCTTTCAAATATCCAAGTTATCCCACATCTAATATTTAAAATGGGAGCAGGTCCATGTTCTTGTTATAAAGAAGTGAAAAGAATGGCCTATAAGGCAAATAATATATTTTAGGGGTTGAGAGAAATGAAAATACATATAATGATAAAATTTTATAATGAATAATTTTCGGGGTAGGGGAACCCACGGAGCGGATACCCCGCTTCCCATCCCCGCCCCGAAATCAACTTCGGGGATTTTTTTATCCCCGTCCCCATTCCCGCGGGGGAAAAAGACGAGCATTCCCTGCCTCGTTCGGGCCGCCGGGTTCAGGTATTCCCCTTACCGTGATCATCCCTAATCGTACTCCTAACAAGTATGGTAATGCATTGCCAATTTGCCATTAATTATTGTTAAATCCTCACTGTTTTTGTTGAAGATTTACAATTTTTTTATATTTCTTAAGATTCTATTATATTATGAGGATTTATTTTTTTTTTTTGCAATCATTTTTGTTAAACTTGCTTTGATTACTATTTTTATTCGTAATTTTTAGTTTTATATGTGTATTCAATAATTAATTAATTGTCAATCTTTTATTCAATTTCATATCACGGATGATTTTTTCTTATTTATTCTTTTATATTTACTTTGTAATTCAATATATATATATATATATATATATATATATATATATATATATATATATATATATTTATTTATTTTCATAGCTCAATTTTATACTTATTTTCATATTGATCAAACATTTAACCAAAAGAAGAATGCATAAAAAATAAAAATAAACAATCAAATAAATGATATTCAATAATTAATTATATGTTAAAATGACATGAATTAAAAATGTATAAGTAAGTGAATATATGAGGACACATAAATAGCCATATAAACCTTTATGTGTGTGATAAAGCCATGTACCAAGATAATGAATGATTTTGCAAGTATTAAGTAAGCTTTGTGATATTCACATGGTTAAAATGAGTATAGTCGTACCTAGCATGACCGTGATATTTCTTTTACATTACTAAGTGATATATGATAAGTTTATGTAATATATTGTATGAGCTAGAGAAAAATACAATGGTAACATGAAAAAAACTTGCGTTTATTATGACCTATTAAAGAATACTCTAAGTTAACTATGCGATAAGAGTTTCAAATTGATAAAGCCATTTCTGACTTTATCGGGAGGTACGCCGGGCACTGCATATATTGTCCGCTTTGAGCCGGAGCTCTCACGGTTTTGTTTCTGGGGTTTTGCCCCAAAAGGCCTATAGGGGGTTAGAGGGTATGACCCACTCAACTGCCGGTGCTTTCACAGCTCAGGATGAGCACCCGCCTATATATTGTCCTCTTTGGGTCGTCTTGGGGCGCTGTGGCCCTCTAACCCTCAAGGTTTTGTTCCGCTCTTGGGGAGGCCTATGCAGGGAGAGGGTGTCCATGGCCTTATAAGCGCCACTTCAACCTCATCTCCAGCCGATGTGGGATTGAATGATAGCATTGCTATCACTATTCCCCCTCCCGAAGAGGTCTTCAGGGCGTCTTCGGGCGCTAGCCGCTTGTCGGGACTGGCCACTTTGGGCGCGCCGATCGGGCGCTGGCCCTCGTACCCCTCGTCTCTCAACAAAAGCACCAAATGATAAAGCCAAAAAATGTCTTTATCTGTAGAAGAGAAGGCAATCCGATCGGATGAGAAAATCTACAATAAGAAGAGCCCGGTCGGACCAGGAGTGAGCACTCCGAAACTTAAGTTAGTAGCTTAGAGAGAGAATGTGCTTTTAGAGAGAGAGTGTCTTGGATTCAATACCTGGAGCCATCATTGGCTGGGCTATTTATATGAGATAGTTGAGGGACACTTGAGTGCCTGGGGTGTGATTACTGGCTGTCAGAGTAGGTATTCGGCGACATGACAAGGAGCAGGTGGTAGGCATGGGCGCTGCCTTGTGTCAGGCGGCTGATGGGACTGGCGGTCACATCAGCCGATCGGGCTTGTGCACTGCCTAGGAGCTCGTGTCTGCTACCTTTGGTTGATAGGCCTTGGGCCTTGCCAGTTGAGTGGGCCGGCTTGATGGGCCTTATAGCAAATGATATTTGCTGTGTTATCACAAATGAATATGTACATGAAGAATATTATATGAGAATCGTATTATGGGTATCCAAGTGTATATGATCATCAGATGATCATAATAATTGTTTGTGAATATAAGGAAATTCATTATGATATGAGTATTATAAGAATGAAACCGATATGAGTATTAGCCTGCGTTAATCGAGTTGTCGATAGATAGGCATGCTTATAGGGATCTCTATTGCTGCAGCCTATGAATTTTTTGGTCCTGATTGGATCCTAATGCGTTCTTGGACCCCATTTGGGTCCCTATGTGTTATTAGATCCCGTTTGGATCCCTATGTGTGATATGATACTAGTACCCTCGAGTACCTATGCATTTTAATTCCTGTTATCCACCACCTTGGAAATAGGGGTGAGCAACGGTCGGTTCAGTTCAATAACCGAACCGAAATAATCGAAAATCGATTTATTAGGATTTGG
Source organism: Excoecaria cochinchinensis (assembly GCA_947683425.1). NCBI lineage: Eukaryota > Viridiplantae > Streptophyta > Magnoliopsida > Malpighiales > Euphorbiaceae > Excoecaria > Excoecaria cochinchinensis. Next base: position 48,893,845 of record CANTUQ010000004.1, read on the forward strand.
ACAAATCAAACCGAAATAATATAATAACTAAACTCAAATCGAACCTATATTTTCGGTCGGTTCGGTTAATCGATAGATCTGAAATTTCAAAATTATAATTAAAAAAATTGTCTAAAAATTATATAAAATTACAAATCATAAAAATAAAATAAAAACATTCAAATTAAAAAATGTGCACATATTTAATTTGAGTTCAAGTCCTTTAGATTGAATTAAAAAATACAAAAATAAAGTTAATTTTTGTAAAAATTGAAAAAAAATAACATATATTAATAATTATTCGGTCGGTTCGATTTTTTCGGTTTTTTCCTTTCAAAACAAAACTGAACTGAAATAACTGAAATTGATGTATTTTTAAAACCAAAACCGAATCGAAAAACTGAAAAACCGAACCAAATTAAAAAAAAATTGGCCAGTTTGGTTTGGTTTCTCGGTTTGAACCGAAATTTGCTCACCTCTACTTGGAAAATGCAGGCATCAAGTGTGCAAAAGAATGTTAAATGTATAACACAAAAATATAAATCAGCAAACAAATGTACTTATATGTATGAATCTTAAATGCATTTACGATAAGTGTTTAAGTAATTTGTTATTCATGAGTGATTCTTTGGTGAATATAACAACTGGTATTTCGAAGGAAAATATAGAAATAAGCATTTCATATGCATGTACTAATAATGGTTATTTGTAATAGCTGTGTTGTTCTGTATATATGCATCATGAACATACGATATTAATGATGATAATATAATTAATAAAATAGGGTCTATGATTAACATGTTTAAAATTGGGATATGAAGAAAGTTAGGTATTCTAGTTTGGTATTGAGATAAGCAATATGTATTAGCATTAATGTGCACATTATTAAAGGGATGATTTTATAATTTTACTTATAGCTATATGTTTGCCAATGTAATGAGTACGGGTATACTATTGATTACATAAAGAGCTAACAAGTTAATATGATTTACCTCACATGAAGATATCCTAATAACACTTCAATTATATATGAATAGACTTTAAAAAGAACCATGTATATTGGATATGTATGAATAACCTTATACTGTCTTCAGGTGAATATGATAAAAGGTTAAAGTTATGAACATATGAATATGATATAAAATATAAAAAACTAACTTTAAATAGAGTATGTTCAATAAAGAAGAGATATTGGGTCTATAAATGTTTATGAGAGTGTTTTTGCGAAATGGTACATGTTTGGCTTAATTAAATGTATGAGGCAAATACTAATTTTGAAAAGTACATGATAAATGCATAATATGGTTTTTGACATTATATGAATAAAATTGTGTGTGTGTATACTATCTATGCATATTATTATAGGTAGTTATTTTGTTAAGTAAATATGTGTGATTAAGTAACGGGGTAAACATATATGTATGACTAATGTAAGTTTTGGTTATTGTTAAGTATTATGAAAGTGATTGTTAATATGCAATCAGTTGTATAAAAGTTTATGTTTGATATGCATAATCAGCTTGATCAAATGTTTTATTGTGAATTCTTTAAACATAATCATGGTATGGAAGTTTATATATGTGTTTACTACTTGTAAAAGTAATGATCAAATAATGTATAGATGTGATTTTGATAAATGCAAACATTCGTGTGTTTTGTTGATGACTGCTGTGAGTGTTCGTTTATATTATGTTTATTTCCCCATTAAGTATTTGTGTTTAGCACGGGTGTTTCATCCGTATAGGTATTGAAGATAGATGTGTCTCCAAGGATATTCCGCATACGTCAAGGCCAACGAGTATGTAAGAGTTTCTTTGAATAGTCTTCATATTATGTGTTGTGATATAAGTGAATGACATATATATGTAATATGAGTATTATGTAAAGAAACCAACTTTTGTATTTATATATGTAGCCATTTATGAGTAGTGTATCTTTAATGAATGGTATTGTAAACTTTGTTTAATGTGTTATGCGAAAACTGTTTTGTAACAAAAGAAATTTTATAATTCTATCTTTTGTTATTTGTTTCTAAGACAAGCGTTCTTAGTTTGGTAACATCCTTCACTTGTTGTGGTAAACCTGTCATACTATGATATAGTTACTGCATATAAGTAAGGGGTGTTACACCTCATCTGTTAGTGTTATAGGGAAAACTCTACAGAATACTCGGGTATATAATGGCTTTCTTCACATTAATATTATTGGCATGTTACATTATTGTAATGTTTATGAATAACGATGTTATTCATTTTATCCCTAGTCATTTATCACTAAAGGGTATAAAGATAAATTAAGACTAGTATAGATTTGCATTGATAATCATGGGATGATTATATATAATGATATAAATCAAATTTATAGGTACTTGTTAGAGAACAAAGTACTGGATAGACCCACTGTAAGATCACTTCGTGGGATAGTGTCATAAGTGATCTTATAATAGATATATTATTTAATCCTTTGACCTGAGGTTATCATGGTTTCCTACATAAGGAACATTATATTTTGACATAATCAAACGTTATCTTTAATCGGATAATTATAAAGTTTATGATCGGACATAATGAGAATTATGCAGAGGAAAGTGAATAATCAATATGGAATTTGTCCCTCTCTTATGAGAGAGATATCTTTTGGGCCCCGCGATAAGTAGGACTGTAAAATGCATGGCCATACTCGAATGAATTGATAGTGTCATCAATGTCATTTGAATTTATCAGTCCACTTAGTAATCCGGAAATTATATGTTTGAACAATATATAAGTTTGACATGGACCATGACTTATGTTCAAACAAGATATCGTGTGACAAAAAGATAATAACATGTTCTATTGTCAGGTTAAAATCGGACTAACGATATTTATATTATTTGGGTAGTCATAATGTCTTGCTAGAGGCCAATTATGGCTTGTGGGTTTATCATGGGATTAGGCCTACTGCCAACATAATATAAACTTATTGGGTCACACACTAAGACCAAATGAACAAGATGGATTTTATTAGGTTATTTCGGAATAATATATAAATAAAGGTATTTATATTTAATTTTGAAATTACATATTTATATATATTTATATATGTACATATACATATATCTCTTATTTTGAATATGAGATAATAGTATGTATTAATATAATATTTCTTATTATTTTGAATAAAAAATAAATATATATATATATATATAATGTAAATATCTCTTAATTTTGAATTAGAGATAATATCATTATTTACCTATTATTTAAACTTATTTACATATATATAGATATATGTTAAGAAAAGAGATTAACCCTAATAATTGAAGAATCACGTTCTTCTAAAAGCAGAGATTGATAGTGGCTGTAACTTCTTAAGTGAAGAAAGAAAAATAACCTAGCCAACATTTTTCTTTGAGAAAGAAATAACACAAAATCCAGTCGCAACATAAGGGAGCTAGCACCCCTGCGAACTTTTATTCATCGGTTCGTCGTGTGGATACCGATAGAGGACGTTCGTGTTAAAGACAGCGTCTTCAGTCCAAATTAAAGGAATTAATTTCGTTCTAAAGGTTAGTAAATCTTTATCTCTTCCTTTTGAATTAATTGAATATACATGGATCCTGTTTCGGGTTTCAATTTTGTTCCGCTGCATTAATGTTGAATTAATCCGCTGAAACCCAACAGTTATGCGAAAAACTGTTTTGTAACAAAAGAAATTTTATAATTCTATCTTTTGTTATTTGTTTCTAAGACAAGCGTTCTTAGTTTGGTAACATCCTTCACTTGTTGTGGTAAACCTGTCATACTATGATATAGTTACTGCATATAAGTAAGGGGTGTTACACCTCATCTGTTAGTGTTATAGGAAAAGCTCTACAGAATACTCGGGTATATATCGATATTTCGATATATTTCGATGTTACACCTCATATAAGAATGCATCTGGATTTGCACCAGGAACTCACAAAGGTGGGCTTTTGGGTCGGTCCTGCCTGTATATTTCGATATTTGTATCTCTCCAAGTCTTGGAGGAAGCTCAATCTCTAGTATCTTCTGACAAAAAGGGGGCTGAAGTGTGATTCGGTTGTGCCAGAAATTCCTCATTGAATTTATGAGTTGAATCAGTATTGGTGGGGGATCACTGAGGTTCATTCCGCCCATCTGTTGACATTAACTCACTTTGATCCATGTCAAGTGAACAAGCCCTTTTCTGACTCAGCTTGTGTAGAGCTTCTCAATCCTACCATAGACTCTCAACAAAAGTACCAAATGATAATCTCTGAAAAATTATAAGAGGGAGAGGTTGGTATGGTAGTAAAGCTTTGACCGATTGGGCCTGCAAAAAAGTGAGTCAGCTTGTGTTGGGCATTAGCACTCCGAAACTTAAGTCAAAAGTGATAAAGAAGGTAAGTAGAGAAAAATGAGTTTTCTGATTAAATTGTGTTGTTACCTAGGTGCAAAATGACTAGGCATTTATACAAGCATAAGGATCCACTTGAGTGATCTATTATGGTGTCAGAGTAAATTGTGGCAACGTGATGCAGAGTAGGTGTGAGATAGGGTAAGGCATGTGTCAGTGAACAATTGACAAGAGTGTCCCATTAGTCCGATCGGACAGCCTACTACTCTTATCCCCTTGGTTCTCACGCTTGTCTGCTTGACCACGTGCCAAGCCTTAGAGATATTGGGCCCTTGAGTCGGGCTTCAACTCGAGCCTAAAGGTAAAATAATATCTTGGGTATTATCATTTATTAAGTGAGAAATTACAGTATTTGAGATAATTAAAATAAAAAATAATAAATATGAAAATGATGTAACGATATTATATATAATTAAATAAAAAAAAGATATCGTGCATTATAAATATTAAGTTTAACAAAATATCAATAAAAAAACAAAAAAAAAAACCTTAAATGACTCTGCGCGAAGCTATCACAAAAGAGACCACTATGATTCACGTGTAATTTATTTTTTTTTCATAAAATTTAGATAAATAAAAGTAAATGATAAATATAATTTAAATTTATTAACTGAGAAAATTTGAAATTTAATTATATTGAAAAAACATTGCATACAGTATGCTTCATGGTTAATAAGACTCCCTCATTTGAGAAAATTATTTATTTTTTCATTATTTTTGAAATTAATTAATTTTTCTGTTAATTCAAGATAATTAAGAAATTTTTATATGTAATCAGTATTTTAATAAATATTATCAAAATCTATGCTTACTATATATAAATGAAAACTTTTTTGGACTTAAATAACATTTTATTAAATTTATTATTAACTAAAATAACATTATCAAGAGTTTAATTAATAAAAATAAAAAATTGGTCTAGAATTTTATATATAATAGATGACTATCATAATAATTGATAAAACCATTTCTGACTTTATCGGGAGGTACGCCGGGCACTGTGTATATTGTCCGCTGTGGGCCGGAACCCTCACGATTTTGTTTCTGGGCCTTTGACCCAAAACGCGTACACAGGGGTGAGATGTCCATGGCCTTATAAGGTCCACTTCAACCTCATCTCCAGCCGATGTGGAATTCATGATAGCATTGCTATCAATAATAATAATAAAAAAAGTTCAATTACCTAAGATATACAGGTAATTAATTGATTTTGACGTTTTTAACGAAGTGTATGCTATGTTACTAATTTACTAACAAGATGTATAGTTAGACCTGTTAAAATTTGATCTGATCAATTAATCTAAATTGTATAATTTGTATTTAAATTTGATCCTATCGGTAAAAATTTAAACATGATCCAATTTATATGATCCGAAAAATTCGAATCGGATTAAAATATACGAGTCAACCCATTTTGACTTGTATGATTGGATTACATATTGAACTGTATGAGTCGTATTATTTCACATTCGTTTATAATTTGTTACATTACTACTACGACCATGCGTGGTTGATACTTTATAATAAATCATCATAACAATGGTAAAGTCTAGGAAGTGGAACCATTCAGAATGTATTTACATATTCTTTTGATATTTTCAAATGCAATTCAGGCCAGTGAGTCATATATATATATATATATATATATATAAACTCATAATTTAATATTTGAACTTTAACATTTTTATATATCGAATTCCTATATTTTAAAATTTACATATTAAATGCTTAAACTTTAACGTTTTTACACGTTAAATTCCTATAATTTAAAAACTATACATTGAGTACTCGAACTTTTCATGTATAATGCATTAAATCTAAACGGACGGTAAAAATAATACTGTTTCGTTAAAATACATGCAACTTTAACCGTACTTTTATTATACTGTTGTTTGTGGCGTTTATTTTGAACTTAATGTATTTTTTTCAAAAAATTCGATAATTTAATATATAATTTTTAAAGTATAAAAATTCAATGTGTAAAAATGATATATATATATATATAATATACACACACGTGGAGTTTTCCTTGATGAAATAAAACGGATCTATGGTCTCGTTAACCGTTACAAACTATTAGCCGGCAAAAAGCTCAGCCCAACTCAGTTTACCGCCCGACCCTACCCAGTATTTAGAGTCCAATTTTCTGTTTACCTCTCTCGTTTTTTCTTCTCTCATTCTGGCTCACTGTTTTCATCTTCTGAAAAAGAAAAATCAAAGCAAAGAGGAGTTAATGAAGAAGATGGGTGCGGCCGAACCCGACTTGGAACATTTTTTCGAAGAGAAGAAGCGCGTCAGAAACCCTTGGGTGCCCGTTGGTAAAATTTGCTCTTCACCTCTTTGATTTCAGTTCTACATTTAGTTTTCGAGTATTTAACTATTGCTTGATGTCTGGTTTTGATCTTTTATATTTTTGGTGCGGATTATGTTGATGAGGAATTTTTAGTTTTAGTCAAATGTAAATGAAAAGGCCTGATTTAGGTTTCGGGGTTAATTATAGTATATTTAGGAATTTGTGATGTTTTTGTGCTAATGAGTCTGGATTCGTTCTAGAAAGTCGTCTGCATTCTTTGGTTGAGGAAATTCGTGAAAATTAGGTATCAATCTGTCAGAATTTGACTGGTTATGTTCTAAAAGTTGTGTTGATAATGAGGAAATAAATCAAAATTTTTGCTACATTATCAATTTTCCGGGGAATAATTGTGCATCCAAGTTATATTTATTTTTTAATGCTTGATTTATTGGGTCATACTAGGGCCTAATGTAATGTATGTAACTGGTGGAATTCGTTTCAAGAGCTGCAAGTAAGGTTTTAAGGGAAGAATACATTTGTTATGTTCCAGTGATTGTTAAGGGAAACATTTGCAGCCTAAAAGAGATGAGGAAAATGAAAATTTAGTTTTATTTTCTAGTTGCAGATTTGTACCATAAACAGTGTCCTTGAACTGTGTTTTGGCTATCTACTAGGAGTTTGATGCTAATTGAGTGGAATCTGATTCATTCTTAATCTTCACCTCATATCTAATGGTCCAATCTCTATATAGCAAAAATAAATTCCAAACTTATCAACAAAATATTAAATGGGATGTGTAAGATAAACCGTTTCTTATGACATTAAAGTAAGATAAACCGTTTCTTATGACATTAAATGGGATGTGTAAGATAAACCGTTTCTTATGACATTAAAGTACGCCAGACTTTAGAGGTTTCTATTTGGCCTTAAGCAGAATTTGGATATATATATATATCAACAATTGTTTTTTTATTTTGTTGCTGGTAATTAGCAGCTAGTCTGAGCGTAACTTGTACAAATATATATACTTGTATGGTTAATGGTAATTTTTATATGGCTTAAATTTCTTATTTTTTTACAGAAGTGAGAATAGAGTTTGTTGCAACGAGTATGATCTTTTTTTTTCTTTTTAAATTATTGTTTTAATGGACTATTCTCCTTCTCATTTTGTTTCTAAAGAGAGCCATATATATTGAGGCATACTTAGGCATTTTTTTATTACTTAGACATGCAGAGATGAGCCATTGATCACATGGGAAACAAACTTAGCTTTTTTGATGATCAAACTGAAAGATTTATGTGGAAGAAATAAGGGAGTAGTTGTTGCATACTAATACATGAAATATTTATCGTATTGGGGAAATAGGTGAGGAAGCATAAGAATGTCAAGGCAATTGCATAGAATTCAGGAGCCAACTGCAAATGTTCAGAAGTCGGACCTGATCTGTCCAAGGGTAGCTGTCAGAGGGCAGGAAGGCAGGTGCGATTATGATAGCCACTTATTATATATAGTAAGCTAGTGCTCAGAGCAAAATGTGCTTGTTACCTTTAGATTTTGTCATAGCAGAAGCAAAACTTGCATTGGAGAGGATAGAAATTCATGTCTAAGAATTGAGATACTGTGAGCTGATGCTTAAAAACCTGTGCGTATGTCCAGGCTCTTTCATGCTGGTTACTACGCCATCATTTTTCTAAGTTGCTTGCATATTGTTTTTAGCCTCTTGTTTTACATATTTGAGTTTTTGAGTTGCCTGGAATGGTGGGTTGCTTGGTAAGCTTGGTGGTGAAGAGCTGTCAAATGTCTATAATGATTTTCTTTTTTCTTTTCTTTGCCCACTGTTTTCTTGATGCATGGAATTGTGAAGGAAGAATGGTTAAACTAAAAATGTGAAAGTAATTTTTTTTTTTCCTGGGGGAGAAATGCAAGTAATATGATTCCAAATTCTGATATGCATGTGAGTTATTGGAAGGAACTATGATATTCATATGGGTTTCCCTTATATTCCTTTTGCCTAATAGTGTGCAAATATTACAGGTGCACTTGTGACAGCAGGAGTGCTCACTGCTGGCTTAATCAGTTTTAGGCAAGGCAATTCTCAATTGGGTCAGAAATTAATGAGGGCTAGGGTGGTTGCCCAAGGTGCTACAGTGGCACTTATGGTTGGAACTGCCTTCTACTATGGAGATAACCCATGGAAAAAGTCGATGTAAGAGTCCATTAACTGCACTTTAACCCCTTCTATCTCGCTATAGTTTCATTGCAATGGCTTTCTAGTGGCGATAAATGTCATCCCCTTGGCAACAAAAATATTATTTTAGCTAATATGTACAATTGGAGTAATGATATTTTTTTTTCCTCTTCCAGTGTTGATTTTTATTATTAATATTTAGAATAAGTTAACAGTTCGTTCATTTAAATTGCAAATGTTGTTAAAAGGTGCAAGTGGGATACATCTGCTTCATTATTCACTTCGGGTGTGTTCGGGATGATTGTGGTTTTTGAATTTCTGTTTTTTTAAGGAAAAAAAAAAAAGAAGCTAAACGTATTCAGTTAATATAAAAGATTTATGCATTTATTAAATTAAATGGAAATGATTCTATAGAATTAGCAAAATTTTAAAATGGAGTCTTTATTTATAGCTTTTTAGATTACTGTAGTATTTTTTTTTATTAGGCACACTATTTAATTTTTTTAAAAAAATATTTTTCAATTCTTTCTTGGCATTTGCTCTAACAATTATTTTATTATTTTTACAATAAACACTCATAAATAATTGATATTTAGTAATAATTAAAAAAAAGTAATTATTAATATAATAAATAGAAACTAAAAAACTATTTTTTTAAATAAAAATTGATATTTCAGTTAGTTTTACTAGAATTATAGATTTGGTATTTGAATATTTTTTTTAGTTATTCCAACAATATATATATATATATATATATATATATATATATATAATCAATTTCTAATTTTATACATATTCATATTTCATGTTTCCTTATAATGGGTTTTTTCTAAACATTTTATTTTTTTTATATTATATTGTATAACACTTATTTTATTAATTTCATGCAATAGCTACCAAATTTATATATAATAACTTGTTATGGCGAGTTCATGTAGAAAAATCAAATTGAATATTTATATTTGAATTTTATTTGTAGTGGTTTATAATATTAACATTGATCTTTTTAAATATGGCAAAGTTTTAGAATATACTATAAACAACAGATTTTTAAAATGTAAAATAGTTTTCAAAAAATGGATAATTATACATTAAAAATTAGGGGTGAGCATGGTCGGTTAACCGGTCCATAAGCCCCAGTCCATTAATATCGGTTTTTTGAAATTTCAGTCCATTAATCAGTCCATTACCATCGGTTAACCAGTCCATCGGTTTCGGATTTTCGGATCGGTTATCCAATATTTTTCGGTTAACTACTATAATTATAAATATATTCATAAATAAAATTAAAATGTTCAAAATACTTAAAAATTAAAATTTTTTCATTTTAATATAACATTATTGTTGTTAAAATAAAAATATTTGGTAAATATAAGCAAATTTATTTTTAAAAATTAATATTTAATAAGTAAATATATTAACCGATCCATAATCACTTTAAATTAGATAAATTGTTATACTTACTAATAACCAATTAAAAAAACTTAAAATCTTTAAAATAATTAGTATAATGAAAAAAAAAAGTATATAATCACCTTTAATTAGGATAAATTGTTATAAATTATTAATAAATTAATTAAAAATTCGGTTTCGGTTCGGTTAACCAGTCACATGAATCAAAAACCATTAAACAGTCCATTAATGTCAGTTTTTTCAAAACACTAACTATTAACCAGTCCATTACAATCGGTTAACCAGTCCATCGGTTCGGTTTCAAATTTTTTTTCGGTTAACCGAGTCTATCAGTTTTTTTGCTCACCCCTATTAAAAATAGATTATAGTTTTCAAAAAATAAAAAATTGAAAACACATAATTATTCCTGTGTTAGATTTCAAAACATTGTTATACTGGCCAATTTTTTATCCAACTCGAATTCATCTGAAAATAGTAATCTGAATCCAAAAGAAATATGAATATCATGAATCTATCAACAATGCTATTGATTAAAATGATAGTGTTAATTTAATGAAGGATGCATGGAAGTATAACAACTTTAACTAAACACAAAAATTGTAGAGAAACATACTGCATGGGGTAAAAATGGTGTCTTGTAAACATTTCAGTTAGTAGTGAGAGAAGTATAACATTGAATAGCTGCAGCTTTCACAAGCATTAAATGAAAATAAGCACAACTTTGAATCGTTAAAGGAAAATAAAGATGATTTACTCTCATTGTAGACATGATCCCTCTAATTTTTATTGATTGTTTTCAATAAATTATTTCCTTCTTTATGCCAAATCCATGGGAGCCGGTAACGCACTTGGAATCTCTAGCGTTTTGTCGATTGAATCATATTCCTTTTTTGTTAGAGAGAATTTCATGAGAGAAAGAAAAAGAAATAGCAATTTAGTACACTCATATATTTGAATTGGCGTATTCAATTAATTTAATAATTTAAAAGTATGCATACAGTATCTAGTACGCGCATATATTTAAATTATCAAATTATACGTATTCAGTTAATTTAATAATTTAGGTATCCGTATACAATATCTCATCTCGAGAAAGAGCAACATTTTTGTCGGAATAAAAAAACTTAACAATGAACATTTACAAATTACCTAAGAATCTAAGTTACGGAAAATTTGATGGTGTGTATGCTGGCGGACCAGAGAGTACTTCATACCGAAACCTTACTCTTAAAAAGCCAAATAATATTTTAAAACTAGAGCTGTACAAAACCGAACCGAAATCGAAAATCGAACCGAATAAATTTTGATCTATTTGGTCCGGTTTTTGATTTGTTTGGTTATAAATCGAATTTAAATTTCGGATATTTCGATTCGGTTCTTATGATTGTAAAATCGAAAAAACCGAACCGATCGAAATTTGTTAAACTCACAATTTTGCTTTTATATATATATATATATATATATATATATATATATATATATATATATATAACCTAAACCTAAATATACATTATAGTTATATTTATTTACATGTATATTTTTTTTTTAAATTGAAGTACATTGAATATATTATTAATAAAAATTTATATTATATTTATTTTTAATGTATATTTTTTAAGTGTAATTTTGTTTATTATTTATTATGAACATAATATGAAAAATTTATGTATGTTTTTTTTAGTTATTTTAAATGGTTTTATTTTGTTGAATATGAGTTAATTTAATTTATAAACTCATATAAGTTAAAAATCTAAAAAAAAAAACCTATATTTGTAAAGAACCGATTGGACCGAACCAATTGAAATTATTTCAATTTCTTCGATTTCGGTTCTAAAAACTTCGGTGCGTGGTTCGGTTCTAAAAATTTCTCAAGTTCGGTTTTCGATTTGTTCTGTTCGATACAAAATCGAATCGAACCGACCATTTGCACACCTCTATTTAAAACAATGTTTTTAGAATCGAATCGGACCGGAAACGTCCGGATTGAACCGGATGAGAATCCGGTATCTTGTAAAAACGGATTGTTCTTTTTTTCTTTTTCAGAAAAAAGGTAACAAAATCTTAAAATTGAAATTACCCCCAAATTTGTGCAGCTCGATTTTCTGTTCTTCCTTCCCTGCCTCCCTCTGCTCTTCTCTAACCCCAGCCGCCGTCACCGGATTTTGACTCGTCGGGCACTGATCAAAGTCTTCGTCGAACCGTTGCCAATCAGATTCATTAGTTTTCGGTATCTATACTTTTTTTTTTCGCTTTCTCTCTCTTGTTTCAATCTTACCTTCGTTGGTTTATCTCTTTAGCTTTTTTCGGATTAGTGTTTGTATTTCCTATTTTTAAACTGATTCAAGTTGTATTGTTTTCCTATGTTCTATGGCATTTAGATTTTAGTTCTTTAACCCAAAGAAATCCTTATATGTTCAGGAAAAATTGTATCCTATTTTCTTTTGACTCTGTTATTATTATTGCGTATTAGCTAATTATGAAATTGGTTAAGTTGCTTGCTCTGAATTTGCACTTATGTTTTGGTCATAAAATTTAATTGAGCTTTCTATTGTTTTAAAATTTTTAAGCTTGTTGCTTTAGGCCTGTAGCTTTATTGATGTTCTTCTTCTACTTGACTATTTGCGATTCTTGTATGGTGGTTCTTCGTTGTTCTTGCTTGCATTAGATTACTGGGTTCGGTGAATTTGGTCTTGGTATTTTGAGTTTATCCTTTTTACTCTCGTTGTCGTTATCTAATTTAGTCGATGTTTGGATGTAATTTAATTTCAAAGAGGAATTTGTCATATAATTTATGTTCTTATACTGTTCTACTTGCTAAGTTGTGAACCTATACCCTTTGGCTCATACTGTTATTATTAGTTTGGAACTTTGGATAAAAGACAGAGCACGAGATAAGGATATGGATTATAGTGTTCTACTTGCTATGTTTTAGAATTAGATCACAATTTTACCATGTTAGTGAACTGAGTTATACAGAAAATGAGATAAGGATATGGATTACCATATTTGGAATTTATTAGTGATAATATAAATAATTTGAGGAATTTATCTTTATATATCCATGGAATCTTTGAAAGGAAAAATCACAATATTTTTGAAGGGATAGGTTAACCATCAATTTTCCAACTGTTACATGAGTGGATTAATTGGACAATAACAGGATATTATATTTGTGAACATCTCACGGTTTTGGGGATGCCTTAGTGGCCCAACCCAACTTGTTTCTTTTATATAACGTGCTAACTTTAACTTGTGGATTTTTGGCTTAAACGAAGGTATATTCTATATGCGTTCCTGAGTTAAGCTGTTCTGTATATGTGCACTTTTGCACTTTTTGTTTCCGCCTTCGCTTTATATATATTTATTTATTATTTGTGGTTCAATAATTTCTGGTGCGTGATTTCCGAGTTTCAAGGTGAAGGATTGGCTTCCATTGGTAGGGGCTTTTTTTCCCCCCTCTTTCAGTTGTATATTCTTGCTTTATTCATAACATGTTTCAAGGAATTGTGGTAGGATTGGTTAAAGGAATTGACACTGTCGTATTTCTTTGGAGTCTTTAACATAGAAATGTAATTTGTTACAAAGCCTTGTTAATTTCTACTTTCCTGTTTATACAAATGGGATATTGGTGGGGGGATATATCATAAAAAACCCCATGAACTTATACAACAAACCCATTACACACTTAAACTTACAAGCGACCTCTTACCCCTTAAATTTTGTTAATTGAATCCTTTGCCTCCCTATATGCCTGTGATTTTGAGTTGAATTCGGGGTTGGCTTTATTGCGCCATGTGGCACTTAGGGGGGTTAAGGGGTTAACTTTAACAAATTTTAGGAGGGTTTAAAAGGTCAGCTGTAAAGTTTGGGTGTATAATGAGTTTTTTAAAATAAGTTCAGGGGGATTTTTATACTATGTCCCTATTCTATGTATAAGAATTTTAATTATCTTTGAGGTCTTTCACCAAGCCAAACTGTTATCCTAGAAGGATATAAAAAGGAGCATGTTGGTAAATATTGTCGCTCAATTTCATTGCCCTAGCTAATTTCATATAGCGAATCAATGCATTTACAAATGGAAATTTTTTTCTTTTTCATTGGTTATTTTCTTGTTGCTTTGGGCATGGCTGTTCCTAACCCTTGCATCTAGGCCCTGAGACCCATTAGAGCCTGTTTGCGTTGTTCAAAGTGGAAGTTAAAAATTTGCTTGCTTGTAATTCTGTTTTGCAGTTGCCTTGTGAGTGTAATATTTAGTGTAATGCTATTTTTGCTTCTTAATAGTTGTCTTTTTTGAGATATGGGTTTGAAGGTCGTGACTTTCTCAGATTGTATATATGCAGGTTATAGACATAGTACATTCTAGTACATTGGAACATGGCCAAGCATCATCCAGATTTGATTATGTGCCGGAAGCAGCCAGGAATTGCTATTGGAAGGCTTTGCGAGAAAGATGATGGGAAATGTGTAATCTGTGATTCTTATGTGCGTCCTTGCACTCTGGTGCGGATCTGTGATGAGTGCAATTATGGATCTTTCCAAGGTCGATGTGTGATCTGTGGAGGAGTTGGGATCTCAGATGCTTACTATTGCAAAGAGTGCACTCAACAGGAGAAAGATCGGGATGGGTGTCCAAAAATTGTTAATCTAGGAAGTGCCAAGACAGATCTCTTCTATGAAAGAAAGAAATATGGTTTTAAGAAAAGATGACGAGTTATATGTATGGTGAGTATCTACTGGGGAAGATCTGATCTAAAATTGTTGTTTTCAAATGCTGAATTTGTAGTGTTAAACAAGTTGCCTAGAACTTAACAGGCTTATGTCTGAGCATAACTTGTACTTCTTCTATGATGTAGCGTACTTCAAATAGTAGTTCTGTGTTTATGCTCTATATGCATATGCATGAGACCTTCGCTGGAGTATTGAAAAGAGTAGTTGTTTGACAGAAATTGGGAAATACGAGTCCTAAACAACTCAAATTTGGGTCAATTTTGGAGGGCTACGGTCCAACCTTTATATAGCAAAAATAAATTCCACACTTGTGATGAAAAAATTAAATGGGATGTGTAAGATAAACCATCATGTTTCTTATGAAATTAAAGTAAAGCTAGACTTTAGAGGTTCTTATTTGGCCTTAAGAAGAATTTGGAGTGCAGCTTTTCAACAATTTGTTGTTTTATTTTGTTGCTGCTAAGTAGCAGCTAGTCTGAGCATAGCTTGTACGAATACATATACTTGTATGATTAATGGTAATTTTTATATGGTTTAAATTTCTTTAGTTTTTTACAAAGTGAGAATAAAGTTTGATGCAATGTGTATGAGTTTTTTTTTTTTTTTAAATTATTGTTTGAATGGACTCTTCTCCTTCCTTCTCATTTTGTTTCTAAAGAAAACCGTATATATTGAGGCATACTTGGGCATTTTTGGTGACTTAGACATGCAGAGATGAGCCACTGAGACATGGGAAACAAACTTTACCCTTTTGATGATCAAGCTAAAAGATTTATGTGGAAGAAATAAGGGAGTAGTTGTTGCATACTAATACATGAGCTATTTATCGTATTGGGGAAATAGGTGGGGAAGCATAAAAATGTGCTTGTTACCTTTGGATTTTGTCATAGCAGAAGCAAATATTGCATTGGAGAGAATAGAAATTCATGTCTCAGAAATTGAGATACTGTGAGCTAATGTTTAAAACCTGTGTGTAAGTCAGGCTCTTTCATGCTGGTAACTAGGCCGTGATTATCCAAGGCCCATATATGTTTGAGTTTTCTAAGATGCTTGTATATTGTTTTTGGCTTCTTGTTTTACATATTGATGTTTTTGAGTTGCTTGGTAAGCTTGGAGGTGAAGAGCTTTCAAATGTCTAAAATGATTTTCTTTTTTCTTTTCTTTGGCCACTGTTTTCTTGATGCATGGAATTGTAAAGGAAGAATGGTTAAACTAAAAATGTGAAAGTAATTTTTTTTTTCTGGGGGAGATGCAAGTAAAATGATTCCAAATTCTGATATGCATGTGAGTTATTGGAATGGTTGGAACTGCCTTCTACTCTGGAAATAACCCATGGAAAAGGTCGATGTAAGATTCCATTAACTGTACTTCAATCCTTCTATCTCGGCATAGTTTCATTGGAATGACTTTCCAGTGGTGTTAAATGTCATCTTCCTTGGCAACAAAAATATCGTTTTAGCTAATATGTACAATTGCAGTAATGATGAATTTTTTTTTAACTTTCAATGTTGATTTTTATTAATAATATTTAGAATAAGTTGAAAATTTGTTCATTTTAACTCCAAATGTTGTTAGAAGGTGCAAGTGGCATTCATCTTCTGCTTTATTATCCACTTCATTGTTAGGTTTCAGAACACTGCTATCTGTTTGCTGCTTCCGTATCATTAAGCTTTTTATTCAAACAAGTGCAACCACAGCAAGTATTGGCATAGGTAACAATCTACCCAATTCATCCCAACACTGGTTGATTTTATTGTAATACACAGTAACAGAACGTCTTAGCAGTAGGGCAAACTAACTTGCGGCAAATTGATTTTATTGTAATGCATGAGCCTATATTACCCACTAATCATCTTCACTGTGTCTCCCTTGATCTTCAAACAAGTCTTCAGCTGGGTCATAAACAATCATGTTCGGAAATAGTTCTAAAAAGTCGTGCTTTACCTTCTCTCTTAATTCTGGGTATGGAATTAGCCCTTTCAATATTACTCGAAAAGGCAAAGATAATGGAAGATCTGGAGATAGCCTCATCTCCTCATATACGTCCATAGCTTCTGAGGGCAACCCACTATCTAAGAAGGCTCTGATAATGTCTCCAAAAGTATGCTGATCAAACAAAACACCCTCTCTTTTCAAATCTTGCCAAATGAGCTTTGCTTCATCAACCTTCCTATTTCTTGCAAGCATCATAAGCATGTCCCTATAGAAAAACATGTCTGGCCGATACCATATTTCTTTACGCACTACGTCATATAGCTGAAGAATCCACAAGAATGCCCATTTAATATCAAAATGCTTAAAAAGGAGAGGTATAATAATAATAATAATAATAATAATGCAAATCACACACAGTATGTTCCCTCTGAAAATTAATGGAACTAAGGCAATCACCACAGGAATACACCCAACAAAACCATAGAGCAAGTGAATGCGAGAAAGGCATTCACTCATTGATTGTCAACGCAATACAATTTTACTCCATACCTGCCCAATGTTTAAATACCAAATCAAAAATCAAATATTGGATAGTCTTGATGGATTGCTTTCAATTTTCTACGAATATTTGATAAAATTACTGAAGTTACCTCGTTGGATCATCTGGGGAACGAAAGACTAAAATGTTAACATTTTTGCCTTCAGCCTTTCACCATTCACATGACTATAAGACTCGGCTGTTCAAAACATAATTTTACTTGAACCTTCAAATCATCCATATTCGATAATATAATACTAGATAAAAATCCCAAGACATCTTGACTACGATATTCAGCCAGCTAAGCTACAGAAGTTCCAAAATCAAATTGATATTTGAACTCCGTACACCATCCAGTGTTGCTGCCACTTGCTTTTTGAAAGAAAAATTATGCTGAGTTATAACTTTCTCGAACAATAAGCCATTTTTTAAGTTCAACCATTATATGCCCATATCAATTAAAACGGTATCTCCTAGAACCTCAAAATGCTATAATTGAAACTTGTTGGGAATAAGGGATTGAAAAAATATATCTACTTTATTTAGCAGTGATAGATTTATATACTCTCACAGTGCTTGATAGGAATGACACATTTGCATTATTTACCAGCTTAGAAAAATCTTTTGGTGATGTTGTGTGATGGCCCTCAACTCAGATCAAGTAATGTAGCACCTCATTTTTCTGACATTATCAACCAAGGCATTAGATATTATATTTGCAATGTTACATAAAATTTAAAACTACCCTGCATCATTCGACATCACTGCTGAACTCTTAAGGAACATGCTCTTGTTACTACCAAGTTGGTAGGTCTTCTCCAATTTGAATACCCCAAAACCTCACTTCAGCTACCAATTACTAAAATCCAAAATGATTCTTTTAAGTAATGAAAGACAAATCCAAATTCAATTCTTTAATTGTATATCTTCCTCATCATGACTTCAATTGTCCACTGTTATCACAATAGATGGGTTACAGCAAGTCTGATTATATTTATAAATCTCAAAGTTCTAACAGCACAGAACAAAATAGCATACAAGCAATAAAACAAAGAAGATTTGATGTACAAAACTATTAAATTAGGAATAACTAAATTAAGAACAATAAATTCCAAAAAACGCAAGGATTATAATTATCATTATCGCAAAACTAAAAAACAAAAGAACAGTACAATTCCACTGCAATGGGTTTCAATTACTGGATAGTTAATTTTTTTATACTGTGTTACTTCTGCATTTGTGTTAGAGCAAAACTAGCTCAATGTTAGAAGTAATTAGAATTTGGATTTCCCAATGCTCCAAAACTAAATAAAGCCTTAATATCACATCTCATCTGGCAAACTTTCTCAGCAACCAAACAACGGGAAAATTAAAAACTAGAAACAGAAGCTAACCTTCATGCAAAGAAAAACCTGGTTTTGCCTCTGGAACTCGGCAAGAACAGAGACAAGATCAGACTTGAGCAAGCGAGAAACATGGGAATTAATGAACCGGTCAAGCCGTATGGGGTTTGATTGGAGTCTCTTGAGCTCCTTGGCCACAATCAACCCCTCTTTTCCCATCTCTTTCTTCCGCCTCCATATCGACAAGCTAGGCTTTGAAGCCAAATTAGAAATGTGATTCCAAAGAACAAATAATTGCTCTTGCTGCTGCTTCTTTTGACACTTTATATAGCTGAATTCAAAAAACAGATTGCTTGGAGACGATGAAGTTCTTCTAGCAAAATTTGAAGCCAATCGCCACATAGAGTAAGCAGCTGCACTGAAATTTTCTTTTACTGATTTTTTATATTCTCACATTCTCTGGGCAACCAGTCTAGTTTTCTTTCACTCTAATAACAAGATCGCTTCATAGCCCCAACCCAGCCCAGTTGATTTTCAGAATTTTGAGGCCTCGTTACTAAAAGTTATATATGTGCCCTCAAACTTCTTTGCTTCCTTTATCATCCCTATTTTGCTACCCCCTGGATTAAACAACGTCACTATCTTAGGTGATGGCAATGTCAAAGGTAATTAATTTAACCTAATCTCATAATTAATTAAATTTTCTCAACACATAAAATGCATGAAATCCCTCTTACCTACACAAATTAACTCCCAATTTTTAAATCCCTAAAACCCGAAATCCCTAAAATTTACATCTTCACTTTGCTTCCTATTTTGGGTCTCTAGCAGCCAAACCTTCATCTCTCAGTTGCCATTCATGGTGGAAGAGGACGATGGAGCTCCGGTGGTCGGCGGCGAAGGAAAACGACGGAATGGACTTGAGAGAGAGAGCTAGAAACGCAGAAAAAGGGGAAGGAGACTGCTGCTACTGAGAGAAATCGCCGGCGGCAGCACTCTTCTCGACGGCAGAAGGTGGTGGTGACAGCCCGGTATGAAAAACAAAGAGAGAAGAGGATGCAGCTATAGAACTCGCTAGAAACGCAGCAAAAATGGGAAGAAAGAAAACCCAGTCCAAAATGGAGCGGGGCATGAGCATGGGAAAACGACGCCGTTTCTAAAGGAAATAGTGGCTGACTTGGCTAAATTCAATTTTAGGCCTTGTTAAATATCAATTGATCCTCTCAATCTAAGTTTACTTGGGAAATTTTGAGAAATTATAAAAGTTCTTTTCCTCCGTGTACTATTTATTACTCCCTCCGTTCTTTTTTATCTGTCACTTTTGAGTAAAATTCAAATTCTATTTATCTGTCACTTTTAGATTTTTAATGCAATTTAATTTTCTCTTTCCAATTTAATTTTCATTTTTAATAAAAATTGACCAATTAGATTCATTTTTTTATATTGAATCACTCAATATGCATTAAATCACTCAATTTTTTTCTAAATTTAAAACTAATTAATATTTCTTAATTTTAGTGAAAATAACAAAAGTGACAATTATAAAAGAATGGAGGGAGTAGGTGTGAGCATATTACCGGTTCATGAGCCTAAAAAAAAAAATCAGTCCATTAATATCGATTTTTTGAAATTTCAATCCATTAATCAAACCATTACTATCGGTCAATTAGTTTATCGGTTTCGAATTTTCAGACCGGTTAACTAATATTTTTCAATTAACCACTATAATTATAAAATGCATTCATAAAAAAATTAAATTGTCAAATATATTTAAAATTTAAAATTAGAAAACAAATATAATTCAATAGGGGTGAGCATGGACCGGTTAACGGTCCATGAGCCAAAAAAAATCAGTACATTAATATCAGTTTTTTGAAATTTCAGTTCATTAACCAGTCCATTACTATCGGTTAACCAGTACATCGGTTTCGGATTTTCGGATCGGTTAACTAATATTTTTCGATTAACCATTATAATTATAAAATCCATTTATAAAAAAATCAAATTGTCGAAAATACTTAAAAATTAAAATTAGAAAACAAATATAATCCAATATAATAATTAAATATAATATTCAAACAACAAATATAAATTAAAAATATTCAAAAATATTATTTTTACATATATTAAAAATTTTAGTTAATATATTAATTTTATATAACTTTTCTAATATATTTTGATTTTAATTAATAAAAAATTGATATATCAGGAAATAATAAGAAATACTAAATATGTACATATTAAACAATTAATAAATTAACTAAAATAATTTTAAAAAAATTAAAATAAAATTGAAATATTTTAAAATAAATGAAAATTAAAAGGATATAAATAATTAAATATGAAAATAATGAAATAAAAAATTATAATTAAAATAAAAAATAGTGAAATATAATTAATAAAATATAGAGGTGTTCATTTATCGGTTTCGGTTCGGTTAACCAATTTATAAGTTAACAAACCATAAACCAGTCCGTTAATATCGGTTTTTATAAAACACTAACTTTTAACCATATATATCGGTTCGGTTAGTGGACGAATAACTTATTCATCAACCTTTGATAAGTAGCACCTACATTATTCAGCTTAAAAGACATAACTCAAAAACAGTAAGTAGCTCGATGAGTGATGAATGCAGTCCTTTCTTCATCTGTCGAATTCATTAGAATCTGGTGATAATCAATAAAAGCGTCCAGAAAAGCACACTCTTCAAATCCAGCAATGGAATCAACTGAGAGGTCGATATTAGGCAACAAGTAACTGTCTTTAGGGCAAGCTTTGTTTAAGTAAGTGAAGTTAACACACATTTTTCACTTTTCATTAGTCTTCTTTACCTAAACTGTAATGGCCCCAATATCAGGTTAGCCGGGAATAGTGTTTCTCGATAGTGAATAGTGACACCGCAGTGAATAGTACCTTCCGGATTCAAAAAACATTTTATTTGATTAGTGAAAAATATAGGTTAAGTGAGCTTGAGGTTAAAATTTGGAGTCAAATTAAGGTCAAATAGGGTTTCAAAAGTCGAAAATAAGAAAAAGTATCGGATTCGATATGAATAGTAACTAGGTTAACTGGAAGTTTGACTGAACCGTAAGGAGTGCTACAGATCTCAAAAAAATGATTTAAAAATATGAACGTACTTGAATTGATGAGTTGAATCATATGCTAATGAGAAATTAAATTTTGGTGACATTGAAAAATTAGATTATAGGACTGGTAAATAATTACCAGACCGAAAAATAATTTTCGATTAAGCCCAAAATATTATTGGAGTCTAAATAATATATGCTGAGAAATATGAAGTTGTTTTTATGAGAAATTGATCTTAGGAAGTAAGGAAAAAGATGCGATTTCGGTTTGAATAGTACTCGGATGACCAGAGGTTTGACCGAGACTTTAAAAATAGTAAATGATGTCCAAAAATTGTAGGAATTTTCATATAGGCTATAAATAATATGTAGAATTTTTCGTATTAAAATGGGAATTTTTTGAGAACATTGATAATTATTGATTCAAACCGATTTGATTGAACCGGATCGACAATGGACTCATATTGGGCTGAATTTTTGTGTACAGCCTAGTTTTTATATGATATGAATTTTAGAATCAAATTTGGAGTAATTTGGAGTTGAAAATTGAGAAAACCATAGAAAAGTGGCATTATGGGCTTAAATGGTTAAGTGGGCTTTATTGGTTGGACCATTGGGTGGACCATTGGTTGGATCACTTTGGGCCACTATAAAAGCAATTTATGGCAGCTGATGGGTGGACAATCCTTATCTCTTTTCTGCTCTCCTCCTCCCCTTAGTGGCCGAAGTTCCTTTCCTTGCTTTTCCTTTTAATTTTCTTCAAAATTTGCTCCCATTTCTTGCTTGGTTTAACCACCTTAGATGTAATTCAGCCCCTATTTGAGATAATAGCAGCCTTTAGTATCCATTTAATGGATTAAAAGCAAGGAAAATCAAAGATCAAAGATTATGTCTCAAATTGGAGGTAAGAGATTTAGCTTGATTTAATTTGTTTTAATGGTTTCTATGAGTACTCTAGGATGTCTAGAGTATGTTTATAAGGTTAGACTTGATAAAAGAAGAAAATTGATGTGTATTTCTTTGTTGTGCAAATTCGGCCATGTTGAGGAATTCATGGAGGAAATTGGCTTTTCAAGGGCCAAAAGCAAGAATTGAGGAGCTTGTAAGGAGTTTAGCATGGATATAAGGTGATTACCTAATCCATGAATTTTATTTGGAAAAAATTAGGGGTTCTATTATGTTTTATAGTGATTATATGTGATTTGCATGTACAATTGAAATTGAGGTGTTAATTGAGCTTTGGGAGGGTAACTAAGCTAATTGGAGTGATTAGAATGAAATAAAACTAAGTGCAAGTGTTAGGCATAAAGTGACATAATGGTATATTTAGGTATATTTGAAGTATACCTAGTGGTTAAATGAAATTAAATGGTATATACATGTGAATTGAGGTTGAATTTAGTGACTTGAGTGATAAAAGGATGAAAACTAAAATGTTAGTGAAAAACCCTATGTTGGCCGAATGGTTTAAGTAGAAGAATATGATAGATTATATGGTATACATATCATATGAAGTGTAAAATGAATAAATGAATGAATTAGAAGTGAAATGGAGGGTTAAAAGAAAAGAAATGCATGAAAAGCAAATGATTGATTCAAGTGAGTTTGTGTTAAAAGTATGTGTAAATGAATAATAAGCTTAGAAAGGTGACTAATAACCTTTAATATGACAATTGAAATGTTTAAATGAAATTAAAAGAAATTGTAAGGTAAAGTGCCTTCCTTGGCCGAATGAACCCTTAGTGTATACTAAGGTGAAACTTGTGCGTAATCAAAAATTAATGGCCTAAAATGAAATTAGATATGAAAAGAAGTGTTCATAAATTTATTTGGAATTTATGGAAATTATATGAATATTTTTGAGTATGATATTCCATTATGCTCAAAGTGAAAATGATGATAAACATTGAAATTATACGTATATTTGATGTATCTTGATTAAATGAATAATCGAAATTGCAATGATAAGAAAAGAATGAAATCAGCTTTCAAATGAATTTATATAGCCATTGCATTGCTTAAGTACACTTATTATGAGAAATAAGTATATAGTGAAAATTGTGCTAATTGATCGAAATAGTGATCGATTAGGGTATTGAAATGTTAATGAAGTGAAAGAAATGAAAATGAAGTTACTGAAATGAAAATGTATTGATAAGTCATATGTAATATGTTAATATGCAATATGAAAAATGAAAGGGTTAAAAAAATGAAAGTGGATTTGAAAGTATATTTGAAAAGATAAATTTTGATAAATGTGAAAGTTTTGCCCTTAGTGGTCTGGCGGTTTAATCTAATTCAGGATATATTGGGCTAGCCATAGGGACACCATTGATATCGCGGTGCAGGTCATGACCACTTATTTTGCTATAACAGATTCGCGATGATCTCTCATAGCCCTCTGAGTTCGAGTGTAACTCGTGAAAATAAACAATTATTTAGACAATAAAACAAAATGAAATGAATGTTAGTAAAATAATTAAATGACTAATGTGATATGAACAAATAAATTGATTGAATAAAATAATTAAAATAATTAATAGATCAATCAAATAATAAACAGTTAAATTAATCAGGTATAAACAATAAATTAAATACAAAACGTTTGCATTAATAAAATGTAAACTGAGTAAACAGAAGCAAAAGAACAACGAAACAAAGGGGAAGAACGGAGAAGAGCCGAGAAGGGGTTACGGCTCGTGAATGCATTTCACAAGTCGTGAAATGCATTCACGACTAGTGAATACATTTCACTTGTCGTGAATGCATTTCGCTAGTCGTGACTAGTCGTGAAACACATTCACGACTCGTGAATGCATTTCGCGAGCGTGCAACGCATGCAGAATTCGTGCAATCCGATCGGGGAGGCGGAGGCTTTCTGACGACCGAGAAAAAAAAAGAAGAACAGAGGGACAATTCGATCGGGAAACCAAAGATACAATCCAATCGGGAGGTCACAAACTCAGCAAAATCAAATCACGACTCGAACGGCAAGTCAAAACTCGGACAAAACAAAGATACGATCAGATGAATAACAAAGCAGAGACGAACAGAGGATTAATAATAGGCCAACAGATACAACATCATGCAATCAAAACATATATAATGATACAACTAGCATGCTTATATATTCATAACAGCAACAAACAAACGATCAACAAGTTAATAAGATCAAACAAGAAATATATACAATATATATGAAGAACAGAACTTACTGGTTCAACAAAAAGAAGAAAAGAAGTAAAGAGAAAGAAGGAAAGAAGAAGAAAGAAAATAAAGGAAAAGAGGTGGCTAGTAATTATTTACCCTTAGATATTGATCGTTGATATGCAAATGAAAGGTTCTGGTTTTCTCTTTGCTCTTCTTGAAAATGAAGTTAAAACAGAGACTCCAAAACTCTTGATGAAAGTTTACGTTAAAAAGAAAACAAAAGGTGATTGAATCTCCAACTCAAGAATTGATTTCCTGGGCTTAAGAGACAATCTCAGAATGCCTTTTGAGAAACAAGAATTATTTTCTTGCTCTCAAAGTTTTTCTTTCTGTGTTCTTCTTCTGTCTTTTCGTTCCTCTCTAATTCTCTCTCTAATAATTCCTCTCCCCAATAATTCCTCTCCCCTCTTTTTCTTCAACTTTCACTTCTCTTTAAATGTTTCAGACAGGATTAGTTGTTTTTCCTACCAAATCTCACGTAAAACCATACTTTCAAACCAAATCTCCATGAAAAACGGAAGAGGAAAGGTGAGAGTCCCCCCTTTCATGCAAGCTAGGCCTCACGTGGTGAGGCAGCATCTCACCAACGTGAGATGGGCCTCACAAACGTGAGGCTCCATCTCATATGGGTGAGATGGGCCCCACCCTACAGGCCTCCAAAACTTTTTTTTTTTAAATAAAGCAAAATGAAAAATATTTTTCGAGGGAACCGTCACTTCCATTTGTCCATTCGCCCATGAACAGGCATAATTTTCATCATGGGGTAACTTCGGTCTGAGCTGCCTAAGGATCCGATATCTACAGAGCCACGGTTGGATAACACTACAGTTCAACGACAATAAGTCGCAACATTCCACACGACAAAACGGTAAGGGCTGCCTCAGGTACGCGTTTCTTTCCTTATTCTCTGAATTTTGGCTCATTTAGGCACTAGTGCACTAGTTTTCCAAAAATTAGGGGTAACTGTAGGCACCAGGTCTTGAGACAGCGCAGATCAAAGTTACCCAATGATGATACGATGCCTTTTCACAGGCAAAAGGGTAAAAATGATAATTTACTCGTCAAATTTACATTTTAGAGTGAAAAAATAAAAAATATTTTGAAAATTAGATTTGAAAAATGGGGTTTAAAAATTGTAATATTTTTAGTCAAATTTAAAAAATATTTTTTTTTTTAAAAAAAAAGTGAGAGTGTCGGCGCGGCAGCGCGCAGGCGCACGGGCGCCCCGCGCATCTCCTTTGCGCGAAGAGCCAGCGCGCGAGGCAATCGCGCAGCGCACTACGCGGCGAGCGCGCAGCGTGCACGACCGACGGGCATCGGTCGGCCGTGTCCGCCGCAAAACCGTCGAAATCGCCCGAAATTTATTTTTTTCCGATTTTTCACCCAAAAATCCGTTTTCTATCCCATTTTTCAGGGTTTTTAAGGACTTATTCAATTTTTAAAATTTAAAATAGATAATATTTGATTTAATTAGGTTTTTATCCTTTAATTAATTTTATTTTCCATTTTTCTTCATAAAAAAAATTAAAATGATGGAAAGAGAAAAGGGGGGAATTTCTTTTAGGTTTTCTCTTCTTCTTCCTCTCAAATTCTCTAAAAAATTTCCAGATTTTCCTCAATCAAAAATAAAATAAAATAGTTCAATTTTTCTTCTTTTTCCAATAGAATTTCTTCTATACTTATTTTTAAAAGGAATTTTGTTGATGAACTTAATTTTGAGACAAATCAAATAATTATTTGCTCTCAA
The DNA here is from genome assembly GCA_947683425.1 of Excoecaria cochinchinensis. NCBI lineage: Eukaryota > Viridiplantae > Streptophyta > Magnoliopsida > Malpighiales > Euphorbiaceae > Excoecaria > Excoecaria cochinchinensis. The sequence continues at coordinate 48,920,707 of CANTUQ010000004.1, forward strand.
AATTCAGTTTTTTAACCTTTTTATTTGTTTTCAATTAAATTTTTTCAAGGTTTTTTTTATTTGAATCCTTTTTGATGAACAATGGATTTTGGGGCAAACAAAATAAATTATTTTGTTCTCAAAATCTAATTTTTTCATTTGATTTTCTAAAAAACAAGTTTTTTCATAAATGTTTTTTTTCCTTGAGATAAACAAAATAATTGTTTATTATTGAGAATATTTTTATCAATAAAAATCATTTTTTAGGCAAACAAATTAATTATTTGCTCTTGAAGAATTTTTCTTTCATCATTCTTCTTTGCAATTTATTTTTTTAGAATAAAATTCCAACATTTTCATCATATTCAATTCTAATTTTGCAAATCACAAACAAGAAAATTAATCATCATTTTTTACTTTCATCGAATCCAAAAGTCTGAGGGTAAACATTCTAGACTTTATCTCTTTTTTCTATTCTTTTATTTATTTTTGTTCATATTAAATCATTTAATTCTTTCATCATTTAATGTATATTTTCGTTTATTTTGATTTATTAACATTTTAATTCAATTATTAATTTTTTACGTCATCTTATTTTATTTTAATTTGTCATTCATTATTTTATATGTTTAATTGATCTTATTGTTTTAATTACTAACATTATTTTATTTGTGCTTTTTTATTTCAAATTTATTTTCTTTACTTGGCCATTTTTGCGAGCACACAAGGAGATCCAGAAGGCTCGTTTGGGGTTAAATATTTATTTGTAATATTTTATTTATTTGGCCTTTTTATTTATTTTACCATATAATTTTCTTATAAAATTATTTATTTTAGGCATGCTAGAAAGAAAATCATAAAAATATTTTTATTAATTAACTTGGAACATTTTCTAATAAAATTGGAACCAATGTCCCAGTTTTCTCCAGCTAATAAAATCGACACTTAAAATTATTTTGTAATAAGTATGTGTAGACACCGGGTCCTGAGGCGGTCCAAGATCACAATTATCCGATAATGAAAAGGATACTTGCCACAAATAAGGGTGTCAAAAATGATATTTCCCTTGTCAAGACCCTCATTATTTTTAAATAGAAAATAAATAAATAAATATATAAAAATATATTATCAAAAAAAAAAATTAATTAAAATAATTTTTAAAATAATATTATTAAGAAGTGTTATTTTTCATATTTAAAAAAAGAGAAATTATATTAGTTAATTAATTTAATTAAATTAAATTAATTAATTGATTTAATTGAAAAAAGAGGAATTAAATTAGTTGATTAAAAAAAAGATTTAAAAAAAAAATTAGAAACGTAGAATAAGTGGCCAAAGTGGCCACTTTACCATTTGTGGCCGCGTGATGGCAAAGTGGCCATCACGCGGTCACTTTTGCTAAGCGGCCAAAGTGGCCGCGTGATGGTCACTTGGCCATCACGCAGCCGCTTGCCGCTGGGAGTGCGCATGTGCGCACGGTGCCAGCGCAACGCGCGCTCTGCCGAGGGCAGCACGTGTGCAGGGCTCTGCGCGCGCTACCGAGGCAGCGCGCGCGTTTTCCCTTGTTCACTCGGCCACTTTTCCATCGTTTTCACTGGTTTTTCTGCGTTTTCCAGTCTGTTTTCCGTTTCTTTCACAGTTTTATGATATTTTCGATTAACAAAAATTAAAAGCTCATTTGGTCTTTCTCCATTTTGGGACAATCCAGTGACTGAAATGGAGGATTGGCCTTCATTTTTAGAGGACGGCAACTTTGATTCAAAAAAAAGACTTTTATTTTTCCTCTCAAGTTTTTCTTCTTCTCTCAAGCAAAAAACTTGTTTTGTTCTTCTGCAAAAATTCTTCAAAATATTCTTAAGTTCTTTTCTTTTTTCTCAAGCTTTAATTTTTTTATTTTTCTTCAAAATATATTTCATCTTTGGATTGATCTTGAGCTTGGAAAATCAATTTCCTTTGCTCAATCATTCACCAAGAATATTTTTTACCAAAATATTCTCTTGAGTTAATTTATTCTAAAATATCGATTTTTACATTTTTTTTTCAAATATTCATCACCACAATTTCGACAAGAAAAATAATTCGAGACACCGTTTCTCCGATCTAAAAAAATTCTGAGGGTAAACATTTTTGGACTCGTTCTCATTTATTTTCCTGTATATTATTTATTGTTATTAATTTTTTCTTTTGCTACTAATATCATGTTCCTTGTCTAATTGTTGTCCCTCCTTTTAACCAAAGAAATGAGAAATATCACACAATAAAACGAAGAGTCGGTTTTCTCCAAAAATGGGATCATTCATCCCGGTTTTCACTCAACAATCAAAATGACTCTTCGAACCCTCTTTAAATAAACTTGAAGGAACCAATATTCCTAAACCTTCGAATAGGCACGAAGGAACCAATGTTCCCAAAATAAATGCCCCTATTTACGTATGTCTCTTTTACTTTTGACTTTGTTTGATTATCTTTAATTTAAGTTCATTTCCTTTTTGGGCCCTTGTAATTAATTTTGGGGCAACTTTACTTTTATTGGGGTTGTATTCTGCCCCCTTGTTTCTCTTGTAATTGTGTGCTTGCGTGTTTACTTCTTTCATTTATCGCTTTCTTTATCTCGTCTATCGCCTTTTATCGCTTTCATTTATTTTCTTTACGTGCCTTCATTGCGCCTTTCATTTAAATGCATTGATCGCGTGAGATAAGAGATATAATTTTAAGAAGTTAAAAACCCATTTATAATTAACCAAAGCATAAATAAGAGGAAAGTTTCGAACACCGAATCTCTGGTCTAGACCGTTAGAGGCTAGAGACTTTTTCCAATTTCTTGCAAATTGGGTGGCGGCTCCAAATACCTCAAAGGTGCCTTTAGGTGTCATTAGGCTAGGTGGTTCTCCCTAATGTTCTAGTGGGAGGAATACACCAATAATGTCTCATGGCGCCCATGATCAAAAAGACGCAAACTAATACCTCGAATCCCGAAGGTGGATTCAAAGCGAGGGCCCTTGCTGGGCGACCGGTGCGCGTCACAGTATGCAAGCGAGGACTAATGTCCTCATCTTTAACGAATATCCCGTTTTATGCACGCTTTATGTATTTACAATGGGGGTTATATTCTGCCCCTAGTTTTGTTGTATTTATTTTTATGCGCTTTACTTTAATTATGCTTTATTTACTGCTTTCCCTTGAATGGACAACCTGCGCTTTAAATTAAATTGCATTGAACTGAATGAGAAATTGGATGAAATAATAAATTCAAAACTCAACTATAAGATTAACCAAGGTATGAATAAATGAAAAGTCCCGAACCTATTCTGGTCTTTAGGCTCAACGAGGCGAGAGGACCATCTCAATGTTCTGTTGGATGAAAGCCTCCAAGACATTTCTTGTATCCCATAAAAGGCTCAAAATTACACAGTCCTAGGCGCCACGAGGCGAGAGGGCTATCCTAATATTCTATTAGGGTGAAAGCCTCCAAGACACCTCTGATTTGCCCACGCATGAGGCAAGAGGGCCATCCTATTGTTAGGGTGAAAGTCTCCAAAATACCTCCAGGCTTGCTTTCACAATAAAACATTGAAAAGGACCATCTATCGCCATAACACCTTTAGGCACTTTTGAGGTATTTTGGAGTCGCCACCCAATTTACAAGAAATTGGGAAAGTTTAACCTCTTATCGGTCTAAACCAGAGATGGTGTCCGGAACTTCACACTTATTGGTGCCTTGGTTAATTATAAATGAGTTTTTAAATTATAAAATTTCATTTTTCATCTCACACAATTAATGCAGTTTATTAAAGCGCATACCAATCACATATAAAACAATAAATAAATATAAAATAAAGATAAAAATAAATTACAATAACACTAGGGGCGGAATACAACCCCCATTGTAAATAAAATATAAATCATACATAAAACGGGGTATTTATTAGTGTTGAGAACGTTGGTCCTCTCATGCACAATTAAAGAAAATTATTTTAAAGTGACAATTTATTTTTGGATAAAAAAAGCTAGGACATTGGTCCCATTTTATTAGAAAACCCAATTTTATTTGTAGAAATATTTTTGTGTGATTTTTTGATTAAGGGTGCATAAAATAAATGGTTCAATTAATTATTACATGCCCAATAACTCAATAAAACAAGTAAACGAAAAATAACAAGTACAATAAAAAACAACAACTCCTTGGATCTCCTCCTTCATTCGTACGGGTACTCAAACAGGGGAATACAAGTATTTGACACCGACAACAAATACAAATAAACTTAATGTTAGTAATCGAAACAAGAAAATCAATTAGACATTTATAACAATGCATAAATTAAATGAAACATGCATACCATGTGATAAATACATTAAATGACATATTAAAATAAATTAACAAATTAATAGATAGCTATTTAAAACATAAAGTAATAATAATAAAAATAACAACAACAACAAAAATAATAATAACAATAATAACGACAATAATAACGATAAACAATGATAATAACAATAAATAACACTAATAACAATATACTAATGACATATATAATGATGGTAATAACAAAAAATAAGTAAATACGTAAATAATAATAATAATAATAATAATAATAATAATAATAATAATGAGAACAACAATAATATATAATAACAATGAAAATAATGATGAAAAATGACAATAATGATAATAAGGATGAACAATTAAAAGAAAATGGGAACAAATAACGAAATCAAAAGTTAGATCTACATCTAAAAACAATATAAAAAGTTAGATCTACATCTAAAATGACATAAAATAAATAAATCAACAACAAATATGTAGATCTACATGTTTACTAATTTGAATATTAGCAAAAACGATAAAAATAAAAATTAAATCAAGAGATCAAGTCTAGAATGTTTACCCTCAGATTTGACTGACTTTAGGCCGGATGTTCGAATGCTTCGGTCCCACACGCTTCACGAGAAGGCAAAATATCAAAAACGCAAATTTTTAATATTTTGCTCTTGAAAAGATGAAAAAAAGGAATTTTTGGAAGAAAAATCGGATCTTTTTTAGAGAGAGCTCTTTTTTTTCCCTAAGATTTTTCCCCCCTAAGATTTTTCAATCCCAAATCTTTTGCTCTTTCTCCCCATCAAATGAAATGAAATCCTATTTATAGGCACGATAGACAGACGGGCTGCCCGCTCGTCGAGCCACCGACGGGCTGCCCACCCGTCGGGCCATCGACGGGCTGCCCGCCCGTCGAGCCACCGACGGGCTGCCCGCTCGTCGAAAGTCATCGACGGGCTGCCCATCCATTGAGCCACCGACGGGCTGCCCGCCCGTCGAGCCACCGACGGGCTGCCCGCTTGTCGAAAGTCATCGATGGGCTGCCCATCGCTCGAGTCACCGACGGGCAGACTACCCCTCGAGTGACCGACGGGCTGGCCGTCTGTGGAGCAAACATCCAAATTTTAAGTTAAAAACTCCCCCAAAAATTTTATTTTATTTTATTATATATATATATATATATTAAAAAAAAAAACGCGAATGAAAATCCTTGCTTCTCGTGAGCGTGAAGGGCCAAAATTCCCGAACTCTATCCGTTCTTTTAAAAATGGGCATCGTTTTCGTCATCGGGCAATCTCTGATCTAGACCAACTCAGGACCCGGTGTCTACAGTTGCCCCCAGTTTTGGGGAACTTAGTGCCTGGGTGCCTAAGTGAGCCAAAACTCAAAGAAAAAAGAAGAGACACGTACCTGAGGCAGATGTCTTATTGAATTGAGTGCTGTTGTTGTGATTGTAGAAGCGGTAGTGCCGTGATCATGCTAACCCTTATGTTGATTTGAAGTGGTAGTGCCGAGGCCGTGTGTCGACGTCGTGCTAACCCTTCTGTTTTTTGACTTTGACATTTTGCCTCCTCAGAAGGCTTTGATGTTTTGCCTCCTCAGAGGGCTTAAGATTTTTTTTTTCGCCTCCTCAGAGGGCTTGGAGAATTTGCCTCCTCAGAGGACTTTGAGGTTTTGCCTCCTCAGAGGACTTGAGATTTTGCCTCCTCAGAGGATTTTGAGATTTTGCCTCCTCAGAGGACTTTAGAATTTTGCCTCCTCAGAGGACTTTGAGATTTTACCTCCTCAGAGGACTTTCGGATTTTGCCTCCTCAGAGGGCTTTGAGATTTTGCCTCCTCAGAGGGCTTTGAGATTTTGCCTCCTCAGAGGGCTTTAGGATTCTGCCTCCTCAGAGGACTTTGAGATTCTGCCTCCTCAGAGGACTTTGGGATTCTGCCTCCTCAGAGGACTTTGAAATTCTGCCTCCTCAGAGGACTTTGAGATTCTGCCTCCTCAGAGGACTTTAGGATTCTGCCTCCTCAGAGGACTTTGAGATTTTGCCTCCTCAGAGGACTTTGAGATTTTGCCTCCTCAGAGGACTTGAAGAATTTGCCTCCTCAGAGGACTTTCAGATTTTGCCTCCTCAGAGGACTTTCAGATTTTGCCTCCTCAGAGGACTTTGAGGTTTTGCCTCCTCAGAGGACTTTGAGATTTTGCCTACTCAGAGGACTTTGAGATTCTGCCTCCTCAGAGGACTTTGAAATTCTGCCTCCTCAGAGGACTTTGAGATTCTGCCTCCTCAGAGGACTTTAGGATTCTGCCTACTCAGAGGACTTTGAGATTTTGCCTCCTCAGAGGACTTTAAGATTTTGCCTCCTCAGAGGACTTTGAGATTTTGCCTCCTCAGAGGACTTTGAGATTTTGCCTCCTCAGAGGACTTTCGGATTTTGCCTCCTCAGAGAGCTTTGAGATTCTGAGATTTTGCCTCCTCAGAGGACTTCAAGATTTTGCCTCATCAGAGGGCTTGAGATTTTGCCTCCTCAGAGGGCTTTGACATTTTGCCTCCTCAGAGGGCTTCAAGATGCTTTGCCTCCTCAGAGGGCTTGAGATGTTCTGAAGTGGTAGTGCCGAGGTCGTGTGCCGACGTCGTGCTAACCCTTCTGAGATGATGAAGTGGTAGTGCCGAGGCCGTGTGCCGATGTCGTGCTAACCCTTCTGCTGATTTGAAGTGGTAGTGCCGAGGTCGTGCTAACCTTCCGTAGAATGGTAGTACCGGCAGCGTGCAAACCCTTTGAAGCAGTAGTACCGAGATCGTGCAAACCCTCCTTGGAGTAGTAGTACCATCCTCGTGCAAACTGTTTTTGGAGTGGTAGTACCGTTGTCGTGCAAACCTTCCGTAGAATGGTAGTACCGGCAACGTGCAAACCTTTTGAAGCAGTAGTACCGAGATCGTGCAAACCCTCCGTGGAGCAGTAGTACCGTCCTCGTGCAAACTGTTTTTGAAGTGGTAGTACCGTTGTCGTGCAAAACCTTCCGTAGAATGGTAGTACCGGCAGCGTGCAAACCCTTTGAAGCAGTAGTACCGAGATCGTGCAAACCCTCCTTGGAGTAGTAGTACCGTCCTCGTGCAAACTGTTTTTTGGAGTGGTAGTACCGTTGTCGTGCAAACCTTCCGTAGAATGGTAGTACCGGCAGCGTGCAAACCTTTTGAAGCAGTAGTACCGAGATCGTGCAAACCCTCCGTGGAGCAGTAGTACCGTCCTCGTGCAAACTGTTTTTCGGAGTGGTAGTGGTGCTGTCTATGAGCTCTTCGGTTGATTGTTTGCCCCTTGAGAGGTCTTTGGTTGATATTTGTTTTGATTGATGATTGAGCTGATGTTGATTTGATGATTGGACTGATGTTGGATTAGTGTCGTCACTTGCCCTTTATCGGTGCTAGCATCGAGTTTCTTTTTCTGCAAAATTTAGAAGGTAGATATGCAGGTATAGATGGTGAGCATGCATGTGAAATGTATGTGTCATGCAGCAATGCAGGATAAGAGTTCATCCGAGTGGATTCGAAGGCGTCAGCTGATTTGGTTGTCAGTTACGGTAGGATCTGTGCCCCCTTGGATTGCCTTTGAATTTCATGCCTTTAAGGGATTATGAGGTTCTCCTCTGGTACCTGTAGTCATTATTTGAAGGTAGTGCGTCCCTCGTGGATTTTCACACTAGCTTTTCTTAGTGGGGGATGCGTCCTTGTCGGATTTTCACATAACCCGTGCCTTATTTTTTTACCTGGAATGGACCCAACCCAATCCAGCGGCTTTTATTTATTTTATTTTTGTAGGGCAAACTGCCTGTCGCCAGGTTTTCACCCTGCCCTTTAGCCTAACTTTTGCTTAGAGCGCCAATCACGGTTTTCATCTCTAACGGCCTTTTTTTTTTTGGTGTGAGAGAAGTTGGAGTTGTTGCGAAAGGTCTTTTGGGTATGATTGGCATGTGCTTATGTCTCAGATATTGGTTGTATGAGCTTGGTTCTTTATTGGGAAGGTGCTGTAGGATTGGCTTCACAATAGGTAGCAAGATGATTTGACTGAAGTGCCTAAGTAGCGAGAATGGTAGAGGGTAGATGATAATAATGTGCTGGTTTTATATCGGACTCAGACAACTTTGAGTGTGCAAGATGAACCGCCTTGGTTATGCCAATACATCTTTGCATAAATGCATATATTTCAATCTGATTTTATAACACATGATCACTATTTGGCATTAACTCGAAAAATATGAGACCTCATCTAATCTCGGGATAGATCTTGAGAGCATCAAACTCCTGTTATCAATCAGCCCTCGCGGGTTTTCTTGATTGAATATTTTCTCTTTTTTTTTTTATTTATTTAGCCTCTGCCATGAACCCTCCTTCAGTTTGTAAGTATTGGTTGAATTTGCTTTCATCTTCATCAGCCGGGGGGACTGCTGCTTCTGAGAGTGGCTCCTCTTGGTATCAAAGTCTTGGTCTTAGCCCTTGTGCAGACTGGTTGAGGTGATGGGTTCCTTATTTGGGGCTTGAATATGAAGTTTCACATTTGGCCTTTATTGGCTTTGGCGGTTCGAACCCTGGGATGGACTTTCAATGGTTGGGATAGGGTGACAGGTTGGGCTTGGATGATCTGGGATACTTTTATCGATTTTTGTGGTTTAAACCCTGGAATGGCCTTTCAACGGTCGGGGTTGGATGGATGGTTTGTGAATTAGCCTTCTAGGTCCCTTTCAGATTTCTTTTGGGCTTTCCCAATAAATCACTCCTTATCATTAATTTTCTTTCTATTAAGCACATCAACAACTCTAGCAGCATCATCCGCATTCTCAAAGTTGACAAATCCAAATGGGATTTGAACAAAACTCGCCCCCAAATAGCATTCCCTTGCAAGCTTTATTTAAGTCATGAAGTTACACGTACGTGCACTTTTCATCTTAACCACTGGGACCGTTGTGGTTCAATCTAGTCAAGCATTGGGTTTTAGCAAGAAACTTGGCGATAAGGGTTCTGGATGGTCAAGGGTCAATCATAATTGATTTTTAGGGTGCACATTTCAAAGGGGGTCAGGAGGAAAGAGGTCATATGGTTTTGTCCTGATGGGTCATATATTTCTCGTGGAGGTCCTGAGTTTTATTCGTCCAACTTTTGATGTAGATTTCGGGGTTTGATCTTATTTGGTAGCGCCATAGGCAACTTAGATGTTGTGGATGCAAAGAAATGGCTTTCAAAATTTGGTTCGTCGTCATGTTGGCACGTGGAAGTAGTACTGATCTCAAGAACGTCCTTATCAATTTTCAGCATGTCACACCAGGTCCTGGCAGAGGCTTTTTTTATTATTTTTTTATCTCTCAAAATTATCCTCTCCTCAAGAGTTATATCAGATGCTATCAAGATTTTGTTTGGATTCCCCAAAGTTTCGAGACTAGATGGAGCCGTATTAATTGAATTAGTGTCAAAATGAATGCATCATGACCATGTGAAATGAAATCATTAGAAACATCACACAAATAAGCAAAAATTGTTCATCAAATTACAATAACCAAATTGTCATAAAGAGTTCTTGAAATGAAAAGAAATAAGGCATAAAAAAAACATAATCTTCTTCCCCATTCTCTCCGACGAGTGTCTGCGACTTATTCATATCCATGTAGCTCCTGCAAAATATGACATTCTGCTGGATCAGATCCGATCACATATCTGGTGGAGGGACTGCATTGTAGGCTGGCTCTTTCTTTTTCTCCCTCTTTTCGGGGTCCGTGATCTGTTTGGTGTCGATGAGGTCTTGAACACGACACCTCAAGGTCTTGCAATCATCTGTGGTATGCCCGGTGTGCTGGTGAAAAGCACAATACTGATCTGCCTTGTGATCGGGATGCCCTTGGTCTCCTGCGGGCCTAGCTGGCAATGGCTGTAATATTCCTCCTTTCATTAGCTTCTCGAAAACCCATGACAAAGGTTTGCCCAGATCAGAATAGCGCCTTTGAGCTACTTTAGCCATTGGTACTTTCCCTGTCCTTCTTGTGCCGCTGCTACCAACTCCCTGACTTGCGAGGCTAGTGATAGTCATATTGAGGGGTGCCTGGGTAGTTGCCATGAGTTGAGCTTGAAGAACTAGTGCCATGGTATCCATCCTTTCCTTAATTGCGGCCAACAACCTCCTTTCAAGCTCCTCAAACCTTCTATCCATCTCTTGGGTCATTAAGGCACGAGCCTCTTCCATAATAGGCAATTCAATTTGTTCAACAGCAGAGGCCACAGGCGGTTGCCTGGCATTTGGTGCCATCTGAACAGCGATATTTTCCATCATGGCGAATGTCCCCTTTTTAAAATCCTCTAATTTCCCAGTGAGGTCTTGAGTAGTCAAAGCTCCGGTTTCTTCTGCCATGGAAGATGATTCACTAGCTATAAAGAGTGACTCAGAATCCCAAACAGGCACTAGTTCTTAGCAATTCAAAGGGCGAGTCCGTACTCACTAGCGAACCGTCAAGACCTCTAATCCACTTAGACGAATCTATGATGGCTGAAAAATTTAAATTATTAAAACGGTGCATGAATGATATATATACAATGCATGATTGTGAATTATGCAAGTGGTCCTGGATGAGTGAAAGATCAATAAATTACAGTGATATAATGCGATGCATGAAAAGAATATACGTAAAATGATATGCAGACAAAAGGATATACACACATAAAATGAAATGCATTTTTTATTTTTTTATTTTTTATTTTTTTAATAATTTTTTTTTCATTTTTAATTTTATCATAAAAACATGCATGAATGACGTATACAATGAATGGTCGTGTGTTATGCAACATAGACAAACACATGCAAGCAAGTAGATCCTTCCAACCTTATTACTCCCGCACACGAGGTCAAATAGTCTCTTCCTAGGTGGGCTTGGCCCATGGGTCAACGGGGAACCCAATGGGCGTGTTAGAGCATGACATCTCTCAAGATGCGCACACGTATGATTTTCGGCCATTGTGTATTTGGACACTTCAACCAAATTAAGGTGAGGTTATCGAAGCTTTAAAGCTTTCCATAGAAGACCACTTAATTTGTTTGATCTTGTTTAATACACGATGACCCACGTAGCAAGCACTGTATTAAGGTACATACCACCTAGGGGAAGTATCTATTGCCATTATATGAGCTTTGGTCAAGGTGGTGTTGCTTTAGGGCTACCCAAGCATGGTCCCTGCACGACGGGTCTATCTCATCACGAGCATAACGACCGATTAGGTCACCATTTGATATACCATTTGATGGCACGAGGCTTGGGCTGGTGATTATCCCTAACACTTCCCCAAATTGAGTGAAAATGAGGTTGTGCTTCAGGAACGCACCGGGGTTAAGAAAGGGACCAAACTAGCATAATTCTAAGACTCTAGCATGGATGCAATGCAATTTAGATGAGAGATGAAATTTTAGTTTTTAAAAACCCAATTATACATTTTAACCAAGACATTTTCAGAGCAAAGGCACAAACAGTCCCCAGCGGAGTCGCCACTGTGACGCGCGCCGGAACCAGCAAGGCCCTCTTCGGGAATCCGCTTTTAGGATTCGAGGGATAGGTTCGCGTCTTTTCCGATTTTAGGTGTTATGAGATATTTTCGGCACCTCCTTTCACAATAAAACATTGAAAAGGACCATCTATCGCCATAACACCTTTAGGCACTTTTGAGGTATTTTGGAGTCGCCACCCAATTTACAAGAAATTGAGAAAGTTTAACCTCTTATCGGTCTAAACCAGAGATGGTGTTCGGAACTTCACACTTATTGGTGCCTTGGTTAATTATAAATGAGTTTTTAAATTATAAAATTTCATTTTTCATCTCACACAATTAATGCAGTTTATTAAAGCGCATACCAATCACATATAAAACAATAAATAAATATAAAATAAAGATAAAAATAAATTACAATAACACTAGGGGCGGAATACAACCCCCATTGTAAATAAAATATAAATCATACATAAAACGGGGTATTTATTAGTGTTGAGAACGTTGGTCCTCTCATGCACAATTAAAGAAAATTATTTTAAAGTGACAATTTATTTTTGGATAAAAAAAGCTAGGACATTGGTCCCATTTTATTAGAAAACCCAATTTTATTTGTAGAAATATTTTTGTGTGATTTTTTGATTAAGGGTGCATAAAATAAATGGTTCAATTAATTATTACATGCCCAATAACTCAATAAAACAAGTAAACGAAAAATAACAAGTACAATAAAAAACAACAACTCCTTGGATCTCCTCCTTCATTCGTACGGGTACTCAAACAGGGGAATACAAGTATTTGACACCGACAACAAACACAAATAAACTTAATGTTAGTAATCGAAACAAGAAAATCAATTAGACATTTATAACAATGCATAAATTAAATGAAACATGCATACCATGTGATAAATACATTAAATGACATATTAAAATAAATTAACAAATTAATAGATAGCTATTTAAAACATAAAGTAATAATAATAAAAATAACAACAACAACAAAAATAATAATAACAATAATAACGACAATAATAACGATAAACAATGATAATAACAATAAATAACACTAATAACAATATACTAATGACATATATAATGATGGTAATAACAAAAAATAAGTAAATACGTAAATAATAATAATAATAATAATAATAATAATAATAATAATGAGAACAACAATAATATATAATAACAATGAAAATAATGATGAAAAATGACAATAATGATAATAAGGATGAACAATTAAAAGAAAATGGGAACAAATAACGAAATCAAAAGTTAGATCTACATCTAAAAACAATATAAAAAGTTAGATCTACATCTAAAATGACATAAAATAAATAAATCAACAACAAATATGTAGATCTACATGTTTACTAATTTGAATATTAGCAAAAACGATAAAAATAAAAATTAAATCAAGAGATCAAGTCTAGAATGTTTACCCTCAGATTTGACTGACTTTAGGCCGGATGTTCGAATGCTTCGGTCCCACACGCTTCACGAGAAGGCAAAATATCAAAAACGCAAATTTTTAATATTTTGCTCTTGAAAAGATGAAAAAAATGAATTTTTGGAAGAAAAATCGGATCTTTTTTAGAGAGAGCTCTTTTTTTTCCCTAAGATTTTTCCCCCCTAAGATTTTTCAATCCCAAATCTTTTGCTCTTTCTCCCCATCAAATGAAATGAAATCCTATTTATAGGCACGATAGACAGACGGGCTGCCCGCTCGTCGAGCCACCGACGGGCTGCCCGTCCGTCGGGCCACCGACGGGCTGCCCGCCCGTCGGGCCACCGACGGGCTGCCCGCCCGTCGAGCCACCGACGGGCCGCCCGCTCGTCGAAAGTCATCGATGGGCTGCCCATCCATCGAGTCACCGATGGGCTGCCCGCCCGTCGAGCCACCGACGGGCTGCCCGCCCGTCGAGCCACCGACGGGCTGCCCGCTCGTCGAAAGTCATCGATGGGCTGCCCATCGCTCGAGTTACCGACGGGCAGACTACCCCTCGAGTGACCGACGGGCTGGCCGTCTGTGGAGCAAACATCCAAATTTTAAGTTAAAAACTCCCCCAAAAATTTTATTTTATTTTATTATATATATATATATATATTAAAAAAAAAAAACGCGAATGAAAATCCTTGCTTCTCGTGAGCGTGAAGGGCCAAAATTTCCGAACTCTATCCGTTCTTTTAAAAATGGGCATCGTTTTCGTCATCGGGCAATCTCTGATCTAGACCGACTCAGGACCCGGTGTCTACACTTGCCTATGATGGACATAGCAGCGCTGTTTTAGACTCACTGAGGCGAGATAACCTTTTCCAATATTCTATTGGGTAGCGACTCCATGAAACCTCCTTGTTGCCCAAAATGGACGCACTTATAATTTCTTTACAAGTTTTCATAAACCTCATCCCGAAAGCCCTATAGGAGGGCGGTTCAGGGCACCCCGGGGTTCAGCGCGCGTCACACCCATATCCCGTGTATCTACTTTGCAGATTTTCTGCTGGGATTGTACTAGGAAAATGATTGTAAAGTGATCTGAAATGTAAAAAGTAAAATGATAATGTGTAATATGATATAATATGTAACATGATATAAAGTAAAACGATAAAATGTAATATGTAAAAGTATCATATGCAAAAGTGTAACATGTAATGGCATAATGTCACACGACAGTACGTAATATGACATAATATGTAAAAGCATAATATGCCAAAATATAACATGTAAAGCCATAAGTGACATGATATAATATGTAAAAAGCATAATGAATAAAAAAGCCTAAGTGTAAAAGGACAGAATCATAAAATGATATGATTATGTCAAAAGTAAAATGACTTAAAAGTGTGAAAAGTAACATGAAAATGAGTAGTTATATGAGAAAAGGACCTAAGTGAAAGAAATGAAAAGTTTTGGATAAAAAGGTAATTTACCCAAATCATAAGTCAAACGGGTCATAATGATGAAAATGACTTGAAAATGTAAAAAGTATATTGAAAATGAGAAATAAAATGAAAAAGAACTCATATGAAAGAAAATAAAAGTTTAAGGATCAAAACGTAATTTACTGCAAAAACAATTAATCATGAGTCTAATTGATAAATTATAAGCTCAAAAGGGAACAAATGTGAATAAATAACGAAATTATAAGTAAACGTTAAATGAGGGACCAAATTGTAAATTGCCAAAAGTTCAGGGGCAAAATCATAATTATATGTGAAAGTACAGTAACAAGTAATATGTAAGTGAAATATCAAGCTAAAATGACAGTCCTGCAAAGAGTCCAAAGTTCAGAGACTAAAATATAATTTGCTGCCAAAATGCTAAAACAAGGACCAATATGTAATTTTATAAGCCAAATAATGATTTTAAATGAAAGGAAAAATACACTAGTGGCAATTCCATAAATAATGTCAAAAAAGGGCAAAAATGTAATTTATCCTAAAAGTAATAAAGTAAGGACTAAACGGTAATTTGCACATGAAATGATAAAGTAAATGAATAAGAATGATGAAATGAGTGATAAAAGAGTTAAATGCAAAGTAAAAGCCTAAAATGATTTAATACGAAAAATGTACATCAAAGTAAAAGTTCGAGGACCAAACTGTAAATTTACACGTAAAATGTAGAGAAGTGTACAAAAAGTAATGTTAATGTGAGAATAGCAAATATAGTAATATGTGATTCAATAAGTGAAGTAATAAGCCAATAAGGATTGAAATGAAAGTTTAAGAACTAAATGATAATATGGCAATTTAGATGCCATTAAGTGAATAAGAGTGATATTTGTAATGAAATGCTAATGGAGTGGTACAATAGTGATTAGTTAAATGGAAAGGTAAGATGATAAGTATTGAATTAAGTTAAGGGGCTAAATTGTAAATTGCCCATACTAAGGTTAAATGAAGGATTGTAATGTAATATGACACCAAGTGAGGGAATTACAGGAACTTAAGGAAATAATTAAATATAGCATATTTGTGCATGTGTGCATTTGTTAGCATTAGAAATCATTATATTTGTAATCACCACTGAGCATATTTAATGCTCAGCACGTAGTTGTTTAAATGCGTGTAGGTACCAGGTGGAGCGTCTATGGAGCAGGCGACCTATCAGATTTGAGATCAGTCTGGACTGGTAGATTAAAGATAAGAACGTTTTGTTTATTGTTACTGGAATATATGTAAAAGCTATATGTTATGAGAATAGGTATATGTAAAAATAAATGTTATTGTATTTGGATTAGTTACATGTATTATTTGGAGTGTAAATAAGCTATATGTATTGTGCCCCTGAGTTGGGCTGTGTATTGTTTGAATTGCAGGTTTTGGGTAGCTAGCATTATAGTCGTTATGCTGTCGAATTTTTGATCAAATGAATAGTATTAGTGGCATGTATATGTGTAATGGTTTAGCATTAATTTTGAATTGTATGATTTAGACATGTCAAATGTCATAGATATTGATTAAATGATATGATAAGTTAAATGAAATGTCTGGACTGTATTAAGTGATTTGATAAGTTTATAAGCTAAGGAAAAAAAATTACCGCATTTGTCATAAGCATCGATTCGACCGTATTGCCGTGACACCCGATATCCGTACCAATTGCGGGTATGGGGCGTTACATAAACTGCATTCGATAACCATTCCGAGTGTAAGACCTCCCATATGAACCCATTTTTTAACAAAGTATCAGTGTCCTCAGCCATTGCAAGTTGCTGGTCAGGAGCATGATTCCGCTTCCTTTGCTTGACATGCTTATAATCAGGCTGAATATTAAGTGAATAGCACATTACCTCGGGAGATATGCCTTTGATATCTGAAAGATGTCAAGCAAACACATCAACAAACTCTGCGAGTACTGCGATGAGTGCATCTTTCTCAGCCTCTTTTTTACTAGAAGCAATTTTAACAATTTTGCCCGGTGTGAGTTTAACTTCTTGCAGTGAATCTAGTGGCTCGACTTTTCAAGCTGTATCTGTTGGAACGTCTAGTGTGTCCAATGGCAATGCTTGGTTTGCTTCCCTTAACATTGTAACATACGTCTCCCGAGCTACCTTCTAATTTTCCTGAAGTACTGCAGTACCCCCTGAAGCAGGAATTTTCAATAACAGTTTGAGCATAGAAATGTATGCATCCATACCGGTCAGTAAAGGCCATCCAAAAATAATGTTGTAAGCAAGGGGTATGTCCACCACCATGAAATAACTCGTACAAGTACGAAAAAATGCATCGTCTCCAAGTTGAAGAGCTAAGTTTATAGACCCTTCTACCTTGACTGGCTGCCCAAATATTCCAATAAGTGGTGCTGACACTGGCTCTAGAATTTTGGCAGACATTCCCAATGCCTTGTATGCTTGAAGTATAAGATTGATCGCACTACCCGTATGTAGCAAAATTCACTAGACTAAGTAGTCTTGAATCAAAGCTTCCACTACTAAGGAGTCAATGTACGGTTGGCAGATATGAACTCTATCAAAAACTAGAAGAATGGATCCCAAGGAAAATACCTCTTTTGCTTTTCACTTTTTAGAATCATCAAAAACATCATAGTGCTTGGCCCCCGTAATAACATGAATGACTCCAGCTAAAGCCTTTTTACTTGTGCTAGCTCTATTTTCCTATCTCCGAGGTGATGGAAATCGATCCCTGTCATTCCTATCTTTATTTTTTACAAACTAGTCGAGCTTGCCCTTTCGAACTAAAAATTCGATCTCCCTTTTGAGTTGTTTACAGCCATTCGTCTCATATCCTTTATCTCTATGAAATGAACAGTAAAGGCTCTAGTCTCTATTGAGGTCTTCCCTCATGGGTCGTGGCCAGTTTACTTTCTCGTTTTCCTTCAGACATTTCAAAATTTGAGATCTTGTAGCCCTCAAAGGTGTCCATCGATCTTCATTCTGATCTCTAGATCGTGGGGTGAAAACCACAAAAGCCTGGTTTGAGCTACCTAACCCTTTATTCCTTGAGTCATTCCGCCCCACGTTGTTTCTATCGCATCCCGACTTGTTGTAGTCCTTGACCGTATCCTCATGTTGAGAATTGTATCGAAGATGGTGAGCTTCATCCATCCTGATGTACTTATGAGCTCAAGATATGAGCTCGATGAAATCATTAGGTGGCTTCTTACTCAATGAATCACTAAAATCTTAGCACCCGGTGTTGCGTATCAGAGCACTATTAGCCACTTCCAAGTTCAAGTTCGGAATGTCCATTGCAACAGTGTTGAACCTCTTCATATAAGCTCGCAAAGGCTCGGCCTTCTCTTGCCGGACCAAGTTGAGGTCGGCTGAACCCTTTATGGGATGAATAGCTGTGACAAATTTTGCATTAAATATATTACTGAATTGCTTGAAGTTATCCATTGAGTGCTCAGACAAATTTCGGACCCATATCTGAGTGGACTCCACAAGGGTCTAGGGGAAAATTTTGCATAAGGCAGCATTTTCAGTAGTGTGTATGAGCATAGTATGATGGAACTGGTCCAAATGAGCTCGAGGATTTGTACTGCTATTGTACTTGGGCAAATTCAATGGCTTTATCTTAGGGAAAGGAGTAGCGAGAATCTCTCTAGACAGGGATGATCTAAAATTGCTCTGATACTGCAAAGTATTCTTGTTTTGGTAATTCTTCATTTGTTCCTCAAAGAGCTTTTCGAACTGATCTGCATTTAGGGTTATGTTTGACCTTAGGGCCATTGTACTAGGAAAGTGTGGCAGCACAAGTGTGGAGACCAGTAAAGCTAGCATAAAGACCTGAGAAGGAGGCACGGGGGCCTGAGGAGCAAGGACCTGAGCTGCCATGGCGACTAAAGTTGCTAAAAGAGCTTGGGTGGTTTGTGGAGTGAGCCTAGGAATAGCTGGCATAGAGACATGTTGGGGGGTTGCAGCTGGTGCATAATTTTGTACTTAGGGAAAAAGTTGTTGACTTGGGAATGGCGAAATTTGTTCATGTTGATTTTTCGGTGGGGCAGGGGATGTATTTAAATCTGGAAAAAGATCCATTGGGTGAAAAAATCTCAGGTTCCACGCTCACCGCACCAAATGATGACGTTCTGAAAATTTTGAGTTATATTTTTCAGCTGGTCATCTGAAAACAAAGAACTCCGGTGGGTTTCGACAAGAGAAACTCCGACAATCAAGTCAGAAAATTGATGAAAATGGAAAAAGTGTGGTAAAATTGGAAAAAATATCAAGGGAGAGAGCAACATGCTTGGATTCTTTCTTGTATAGAGTTAGAAATCAGGGTTGTAATAAGAATCAAATCCTAAATAAGATTCAAGTCCTAAATAGGATAGAACTCTCATGGATTCCTGATTTGTAATTCTTGATTTGTAGAATTAGATAAAGTAAATCCCTATAATGATGGAATTGGAATTCTCAAGAGATTGAAAATCCCCACAAGTAATGGAAACATGCTGATTCCGAGCTGTTAGAGTGGACCGAGCTGTTGATGAGATAAATATTCAGATAAGTTCGGTTAACCGAATTCATGAGCGAAATGTCTGATTATCAATTGCTAAACATAGCTAATTTGTTAATTTTTTAATGCTAATTTTTTATGATATATTATATGAATATTTTAGCTATAGAAATTCTATATCTAAAATCCATCACTATTTATATAAAAAAAATTATTATTTCATTTAATTTTATTAATAGTAATACTTTTAATTAGGAAAATTTTCGTAGCTATTCCACCTATTTTCAGGAAAAAACTATTCAGAAATTTATTTTTTCCAAATTTTTTCCTATATTAGAGAAGTTTTATCTTTTTGATAAGGGATTCTTAATCCTTAGATGCACTAACTAATGGATTTTTCATTAATTAATTTTATACAATTAATTTATTTTCATCTTCAAACTTCTTTTTATTACTTGAACTAAAAAAACATGCGCGCACTTCGCGCAGATACAAGTACGGAATTAGAAATTGGAGAAAAAAAAGTATATTTTTAGGGTTATATTGAAAGGAATTCTTGGAATGTGTTGCTTGGTTTGATATTGGGTTTTTCCTTTTAAATTGAAAATTGTGATTGATTAATTTTCATAATCATCTATCATCTATCAAGTATAAATGATCTTAGCAAACTTCGTCTACTGAGTTAATTATTTGAATTGTTCCATTCTGTCATTATTTTCATTGCATTAATTTAATGATCGATCTCTATAATCACGATTTCTCAAATAAACTTAGCAATAATAAAATATTTTTAAGTTAATTAATTGTTTCTTGTAGAACGATATACATGTACTTTTATATTCACTTTTCACTTGACGGATTTGTCATAGCATAGATCTACACGCGTCAAGAATTTGGCCTTATCACGAAGAAGTATAGAAGTTGCTGATATTTGCTATTTGTAAATTTTAAACAAACATGTGTACGTAAAGGACAATATGGAATGTCATCCTGCAAATATTTAAAAAGGTTAATTACTAAAATTTTCGGATTTATAATCTTATTTTCATTTTAATCCCTAACTAAAAAAACTGACTAAATTGATGTTCAATTTTTTAGAAATTTTCAAATCCAACTTGCGGTTAGATTTTCAGTTTAAAATCTAAGGGAATATATCGTAAAACTGTCATTCTATCGTTATTCTGTTAGATTTTTGACAGAAAAATTAACAAGGAGTTGAATTTAAAAAATTTTAGAAAATTTGGGATCTATTTGATCAATTTATTAATTTAGGAGGTAAAATGAAAATAGAGTCATAAATTGGAAGAAGTTTAGGAGTTAACCCTATCTAAAAATCAGTATGGTATAAAGGTGGAGTATGAGGTGCATCTTGGAAGTCAGTGCTGCGTCTGGATGTTTTTATGTGGTCGTAGTTCATTGAAACTTCTTGTGGTTGCTAAATGTAGGCTTTGGTCGAAACTTCTTGTGGTTGCTAAATGTAGGCTTTGGTCGAAACTTCTGACTGCTGTTGCTAAATCTTTCTTGTTGGAGGTCTTCACGGTGTGAACTGTGAACCATCAGATTTCTGTTTGGCTAATCAAGTACAAGTTGATAAGATTCCCATTGTTTTGACTTTTGATTTTTATTTTATTTTTATTTATTTATTTTCGATGAACAAGTTTTTTTTTTTTTTGACGAAAGCTGGAATTTATATTATTTAAACAACCAATACATCATTTTGCAGAAAACTCATGACAAACAAAGGATCCCCTGCCAGACCATAAGACTAGCATGAAAACGAGCTACTTTTGCAAGGGCATGAGCAACTTCGTTTGCTTGTCTACGAATAAAACCAACAGACACATTAAGGCCAGATTGAGCAATAGAAATACAAGCACTCATAAGGCAACCAAACTCTGAGAAATCCAAAGCCTTACTATGAAAACTATCAACCACAATCTTCGAGTCGGACTCTATTATAACATTCGAGATGGATTGATCACGCAACCAATTTAAAGCTTCTTTAAGACAACTTCTGCAAGAGAAGGACTAAAGATAAAAAAAAAAATTATTCATTAAAATTATACATAATAACGATTCAATTATAAAAAGATAAAAAATTATTTCATAAAAATATTTCAATTTTTAAAATATTATCATTAAAATTGTATTAGTCGAAAAATTATAAATCGAGCGTTGAATATTGATGTGATAAGTTATCCAACTTCAAAATGTTTCAAAAATATCACATGAAACTTTTCAAAATAAATTATATTGTTATTTTTAAACTACGTGATAATTGTTAAATTCAATTTTTTTTAAGCCAAAATGACCTTTGTGTTAATATTTTAAAAATTTAAATATTTTTAGAAAAATAAAATTTTATTTTATAACCAAATCGTTATTAAACTAAAACTTACTTAGAAAATGTAAGTAGGGGTGATCATTTACTGGTTAACCAATCCATGAAATTTAAAAAAATTAGTACATTAACTATCGATTTTTGAAAATTATTAATTATTAACCAGTCCGTTACTATCGATTAATCAGTTCATTGGTTTCGAATTTTTGAATCAGTTAACTCATATTATTTCGGTTAACCACTATAATTATAAAATATATTTATAAAAAAATTAAAATGTTCATGTTATTTAAAAATAAAAATTAGAAACTAAACACAATTTAATATAATATTCAAATTATAAATATAAACTAAAAATGTTGTGTCAATATCCATGCATAAAATAGAAAAATGTAATAAATGGAAAAATTGTAATTTATGAATTTTATTAAATATTAATTATTACTTGCAACAAAATTTTTTTTATTTTTAAAACGAAATATATTTAATTCATGCATAAAATAGAAAAATGTAATAAATAAAAAAATTATAATTTGTTAATTTTATTAAATATTAATTATTACTTGTAACGAAATTTTTTATTTTTAAACCAAAATATATTTAATTAGAATTAAAAGTGTTAAATATTACCTATAAAAATATTAAAACTAACATTTTACATTTTAATTGAATATTATTTATCATATTAAACTTTAATAATTTAAATATAAAATATTTTAATTAAAGAGTCAAAATTATTAAATTAATTACAATTTGAAATTAATTATATATATTAAAATATTTGAAAAGTAAAAAATTTTGTGTGTGTAAAAATAAAAGTGTATCACAGATATAACTTTTCGTTAATATGTTAATATTATATAAATTTTTGAATATATTATGATTTTCGTTATTGAAAAATTGATAAATCAATAAATAATAATAAATATTAAATATACACATATTGAATAATTAATAAATTAACTAAAAATTCGGTTATCGGTTAGGTTAACCTGTTATATGAACTAAAACTATTAACCAGTCCATTAATACAAATTTTTTCAAAATACTAATAATTAATTAGTTTATTACAATCGGTTAATCAGTCTATCGGTTCGATTTCGGACCGGTTAACCCATCAACCGACCCTTTTTTTTCTAACTTCTAAGTATAAGCTTGCCTCATTCCAAATTGCCAGCACAATTAGCCATGAAAGTTACATACATATATACATACATATATATATATATATACATACATATATATATATATACATACATATATATATATATATATATATATATATATATATATATATATATATATATATATATATATATATTTTCCTTTTTTCGTTAAGGCCGTATTTGTATCTTGGTTTGCAATGGGATGATATAAAGTGGTATGGTTTAATGCGTTAATTTGAAAAAATGGACTCTCCATGGTTATGGAACTATGGTTAATTCATGGTTTGACTTTATCCAAAATTTTTAAACCACTAAATTAGTAGTTTTACATAATTTTCTATATATTTTTTTTCTCTTAGCACATATGTTTAATTTTGATAACTCCCTTTATTTTTTTAACATAACACAAATCTTTTATCTCTTTTTATCAATTTTTTGTTTTTTTATTAAAAACCTATTAAATCATAATATTCCATGCCTTCTTGCTAAACATACTAACAAATAAAATTATACCACATCACACTATTCCATGCAATAAAGATATATATAAGGTATTTGAAAAAAATATTTTTCAAATTAGGGTAGTTTTAATACTATTTTCCTGAATGGTATTTTTTTAATGCCACAGTTCATAGCTGCGGCATTGAAAACAACACCTGCTGCTCTGACGTATCAGATGCTATTTTAATTTAATTTTTTTTATTTTTTTATCAAATGTTGCAGCTCATTTGATTTTCAATTACCAAGTGCTGCTCTTGGCCTTTTTTATTTTTATTTTTTTATAAAATATATTTTTAATAAATAATTAAATATGGCATATAATTATATAAAATAATTAAATATGCATTTTTTATATATAATTACGGTTAAATAAGTATTTATTTTTATTTAGATTAATTTAATTTTATTTGTATACTGCATATTTTTATCCATAAAAGTCAAAGTCTGAAAAATAAAAAGTAACTTTAAACGTTCATTTTATATTTATTAAAATCAATTTTTTTAAGCATTCAGTGTATTTTTTTAATTTGTAATTTTGTATTAAAAAAAAGAAAATAACTTCTCTTCCTTTTTTTTAAACAGTAAATATATTGTTAAAAAATTAAATTACATATATGTGAATTTGATTGTCCAAATTATTTTTTTTAAAAAAAATAAGAGAAGTTATTTTTTTTTTATTTTTTTAATACGAAATTACAAATTAAAAAAATACACTGAATGTTTAAGAAAATTGATTTTAATAAATATAAAATGAATATTTAAAATTACTTTTTATTTTTCAGAATTTGATTTTTATGGATAAAAATATGCTACATATTGTTAAAAAAAATTAAAGTATATAGACATGAATTTGATGATATAAATTAATTTTTTTTTTTAAAAAAAAAATAAGAGAAATTGTTTTCTTTCTTTTTTTAATACAAAATTACAAGTTAAAAAAATACACTGAATACTTAAAAAAAATGATTTTAATAAATATAAAATGAACATTTAAAGTTATTTTTTATTTTTCAAACTTTGTCTTTTATAAATAAAAATATAACATATACAAATAAAATTATATTAATCTACATAAAAATAAATACTTATTTAACCGTAATTATATTAAAAAATATCTATTTAATTATTTATTATAAATATATTTTATAAAAAATAAATAATAAAAAAGGCCAAGAGTAGCATTGTGCTGCTCTTGACCTTAGTAATTGAAAATCAAATGACGCAGCTCATTTGATAAAAAAAATTTAAATAAAAGCAGCCGAAGCAGCAAGACTCAGCAGGTGCTGCTCTTTCAATACTGCAGTTCATATTGAAAAAAATTTATTCAGGAAAATAGCGTTAAAATTACTCTAATTTGAGAAATATTTTTTTTAAATATACTGTATATATCTTTTTTTTCCCTAAAATTCGTGAAATATCTCATTTAAACAAAGTGGAACTTCAGTCTTAAATAGCTACGCTTGTAAGTTTCTAATGTCGTTACCGCTGGGTTAGTCGCATAAGTTACCGCGTATGTCAGAAGACAAACTAAAGTTTTCGCCGGCGAGTTAGCAGCGGACTGGTCAATCTCCTTCAAGAATTTTCTACATATACTTGTCCAAAAACTCCAACCTTAAGCTATCTCACAATTTGGTGATTTATCATTTTATGACAACCCAATGAAATACAACCACCTCATAATTTAATAATTAAATAAATAAATAAAAAAGATACGCGGAGATTAATTTACAAATACTTGTTCAAATTAAAACCTTCCTCTCTTTTTCCTTTGGGTTTCATTCTAATTAATGATTTCTCCATATTATTAAGACCCTCTCATATTTCTCCGTTACAAGTCCATCTCTCTCTCTCTCTCTCTCTCTCTCTCTCGCGGTCATGGCTATCCCATATTCACCAATAGTGGAGCATGAAGAAGAAAAAGATTATTATGAAGAAGCTAGAGGGTGCAACTGCAATTGCTTTCATATTTTCTCCTTAAATTGGGGGAAAATTAATAATAATAATGAAGATAATCATCCTCTGAAGCAGAAAGGCGAAACATGGGTTGTGAAGAATTTGAAGAAGGTGAAGGAAGGGTCAGAGGTAATTGCAGGGCCAAAGTGGAAAACTTTTATTAGAAAGATTAGTGGGTATCTCAACAAACAGAACAACAATCAGTTCCATTATGATCCTCAAAGCTATGCTCTTAACTTTGATAGAGAAGAAGACGACGATTTGCTTCTTCCTGCTTTCTCTTCAAGATTTACTGTGCCTTCTCATCAACGTCAATAATATTGTTTCATTTAATTGCTTCTGATTCTTTAGTCTTGTTCTTCCATTTGTTTCATTGTTAATTAAAGGGGCATAAAGAAACTTTACTTGTCCCAGAAATTAAACTCGAAACTTTTCAGCCCGTCAATTTACCATATTAAATCTTATTATTTCATTATTATTTTTCATAAATTATTTGTTTTCATCAATTTCTACTTTTAAATTATTCGAAATGGAAAATTTTATTTTAATTTTGTATGACAATCAATAGATACATATTAAATCTACTTATAATAATAATAATAATAATAATAATAATAATAATAATCCCTTATATTTAATGGAATGGAATAAAATTTAGAGCCCATGGGTTGAATTATGACCAAACCGAGTGGTAAGAATTCAACTGAATATTTTTTTTTTGGAGAGGCCAAAGGATATAACTTGCGTCTAATGGAATAGTGACAAATCTATAATAAAAATGTACAAGTTGCAACTAGTAACAAATAACTATTAGGGATGAGTATAAACCGGTACTAATCAATCTATTAGTAATTTTTTAATTAGTCTATAAATATCAATTTTTAAAAATCATTAACCATTAATTAATTTTTTAAATTCGATTAACCGGTATTTGGATTTCAATTTTTGTGATTTGATTAACCACTAAAGTTTTTAACATACAATCAATTAAAAAAATTAGATTAAGTTCAATTTCATTTCAAATGTTCAAAATAATTCAAAATAAAAATAATACTAGCCAAAATTTATATCTCATTTTCACCATTCTCTAGTTCTTATAGTTAATTATTTTAACAAATCAATAGTTAATTATAAAGTGAATTCGATATTTGTTAAAAATTAACATGCTTAATCTTATAACAAAAAAAAGAATAAAATTAAATGTTAAAATATAGACTCTAAAACATAATAAAAAAAAATCAGACAAGATATAGGTATCAATATATATAATAAGAAACAATATATGTAAAGCTTAACCGGTTACACTATATAAATATTACTCTATATAATTAAAGAGAACGACACATAATTTAAATATGCTTTAAAGTATTATTTTATACAAATTTTAGAGAGAAATAAGAAAAAAATTTAGGGTATAAAAATAAAAATATAATATAAATATTAATTGGTTAATAAGTACTCAAAAACTGAAACTAAAATTGATAATCATAAATTTTAAAAATTAAAATTAAAATTGAGTTCATGGAAACAGTTAATCGAAAAATTCGAACCTAAATTTTTTTTCTTCACCCTATATATTTCCTTTGGTCAAAATCTATGGAATTCTATGAAATAGCAAGTGTTCTTTTTCTTTAATTTTAAAGGTCAAATTCTGAGTGTTGAAATTTTTTTAAATTGAAACAATGTATTATATAAAACTATTCAATTGAAATTGGAATTAATCCAATTAATAAATTTTGGATACGGTAAATTTAAGGTCACACCAAAAACAAATGGATGGATTTGTTGAAACATAGACTCAAAACAAAGTGTTTGACCAAAATTAATTGAGTGTTTATCTACACGTATATAAAAGAGTTCTTTTTGAATATATTTTATTTCATACCATATGCTCCAACCATGTATACAATATATCCTATTTGCCTTTGATTATAGAACATTTCTATTAAAAGGCATTAAGAAAGAAAAAGACATTCAGAAAATACTACTATTATTTATTTACCATTTTGATTTGAGCCATTAGTTTTTAAATACTTGAATATATATATATATATATATATATATATATATATATATATATATATATAAGAAACCAGAAGGTAAACGACTCTAAATTAGACATTAATATCCAGCCATAAAAGTCAACTCAATCAAATACCATTTGCTATAGATCCATCGTTTTCTTTGTATGTATTACATAGTAAAATGGTTTCTTCCACTCAACATTATAAGAAAATATCAAAAGAATTAACTAAGAATTTCAAATGGACATGAAATCTAAAATATAGAGCATTTTTAAATATTTTAAAGATGATATTTTATTTTATTTATAAATATAGTCAATTTAAAGCAAATTTAAAAAAATATCGATAGAATATTTTTAAATATTTTAAAAAAATACTTTACTTTATTTATAAATATGTTCAATTCAACGCAAATTTAAATTAATCAATTTAATGCGTATAGAATGTTAATTATTAAATAAAAAAATTTCAACTTTATGTGGCTATAAAAGGTAACCTATCTTCATATGTTTTATTATGCAAAACCAAATTAAGACAAAAAAAACCATGTCCTCCCTTTTTGTCAAACACTTAAAGTTCTATCTTTTCTCAATAATCAGCACCAACTTCTTCATTGCAGAAGCTTCTGTTCCTCGCTCTGCAACATTCAAGTACGTGAATGAAGGAGACTTTGGTATTTACATAGTAGAATACGATGCTACATACCGTCCTCTGAGCCCATTTGAACATCCATTTCAACTATGTTTCTACAACACCACCCCTAATGCCTACACTCTTGCTCTGCGTATGGGGGTGGCCCGATCCGAGTCACTAAGGCGTTGGGTTTGGGAAGCCAATCGTGGACATCCTGTTCGAGAAAATGCCACACTCACATTTGGTACTAATGGAAATCTTGTCTTAGCAGATTCTGATGGTCGAATTGCTTGGCAAACCAACACTGCTAATAAAGGTGTTGTTGGGTTCAAGATTCTTGAAAATGGTAACATTGTTCTTTATAATTCTAAGGGTAAGTTTATTTGGCAAAGTTTTGATTATCCAACGGATACTCTTTTAGTAGGGCAGTCTCTTAAGCTTGGGGGTGCCACTAAACTTGTGAGTAGAGCTTCTGAGAAGGATAATTTGAATGGTGATTATAGTTTGGTACTGGAGGATAAGACTCTAATTATGTATTATAAAACATTGGTTTATTATTCATTTTATGAAACATTAAGTGTAAGTAATTATAGTTTAGAGCATGTAACATTTGAGCCAGGGTTATCACTGTCATACCAAGACGTTAAGTCTTGGAGTAGTGGGAGTCTTACTCTTAGAAGGCCTAGATACAATACAACATTGTCGTTTCTTAGGTTGGAAATTGATGGGAATTTAAGAGTCTATACATATGATGATGATGCTGATTGGAGTGCTTGGGAAATACCCTTTACTCTCTTTTCAAAGAATTCATGGGAAAATGAGTGTCAATTGCCTCAAAAATGTGGGAATTTTGGTCTTTGTGAAGATGATCAATGTGTTGCTTGTCCTTCACCTAAAGGATTATTGGGTTGGAGCAAGAGTTGCAAACCAGCAAATTTAATTAACTTTTGTGGGGTGAAAAATTATGGTTACTATGAACTTGAAGGAGTTGATCATTTTAATTCAAAGTATAGTAATGGAAATGGACCCATGAAGCAAGATGGTTGTAGGAGCAAATGTACAAAAGATTGTAAGTGTTGGGGTTATTTCTATCACACAAAATCATCAATGTGTTGGATTGCTCATGATTTGAAGACCTTGACCAAAGTGCAAGATTCAACTCATTTGGCCTTTATCAAGACACCGTATACATGATTTAATAATTGGAGTTGGCTTTGAATTTGAAGCTTTATCCAATATATGAAACAAGTCAAACAATAAAAACTTAGGGAAGTGCCCAAGCAATAATGTAGTAAAAAAAGAATTTAATTTTTTGTATTTCAAGAAAAAAAAATTGTCTTTGAATTAATTAAAAGTTAATAAAGTTTATTTAATTTTACACATGTTGTTTATGCATGCTATTAAAGGGCTGTTACATAGAATTTCTAATTCCACTATGATGAGAGAATTTTTACAACTACTGATCGGGTGATTTCTTAATAAATTATATATATTTCAAAACCCTTAACCTCTTGTGCATGTATGGGCTTCAAAAATAATCCCGATTATACTAGGATTAGCAAATTTCTGTCCTCTATATAATATGATTTGTTTTTTTTTTTTTTCAATACGACTAATATCCTAATTTTAATTCTAATCTTATTTGGAATAGAATTTATACATCATAAAATTTTAGGATAGCAATTACTATCAATGTCAAGCTGAATATAAAGCTATTTACACATTTCCCTAAACTATATTTTATACAATAATAAATTCATTGTCGAATTATAATCTTTACTAAGTTTATATTAATATATTTATTGAAATACATTAACCTTAGACATGGCCATATATTTAAATAAATCTTAGTATACAACAGTAAATTTGTTTAAGCTGTGTAAATACTAGTCTTGTTAAACTTAAGGACAATAATTAAACTATAAACATAATGTTTATGTATGATTAAAAAGATAATGTTTAAAGATATTTTAATATCTCATTAAGAGTATTAATAATCTATAATATGTTATTGCATTTTATAATTAAGACATTAACCCTTATAATTTCATAGTATAGATTGTAACAAAGCCACATGCATATGTTAAAATATTTTTATGAGAATTTTAGAAATAAATACCTTGTACGATCATATATGGGTTAATATATTCAATTAATTCATGGGTTATTTTAATATATTAGTAAACAGATGCAACAATTAAGAGTTTCACAAAGAAATAACAGGAACTCCTTTAGAGCATTACTTTAATATTGTTGAGTAAAAGAATAAGATTGTTAATATTCTTTAACCTAATGTACCAATCCCTATAGGATTAAATATCAAATTTGATAACCCATAAATGTATTGTGATCTCATAATGTTTGTGAAACATTGAACAGAGCAAAGATTTAATCCTATAGGGATTGGTAACCCCTCACAACATCTTCATATTAATTCATATTTTGCTCGTGAGTCAAATTATGACCGTACCTCACTTATCATTTTTCATCTCTGTTAGATGTTTTAGCATCGAATGATCCAACTTTTTTGATATGTATCAAATTTAATCATTAATGCTTGAAACTTAGTCAGAGTCACATCTCTGAACCTTTCCCGCAAAGTGATCCATAGATTCATTGTTAAGCATGTTCATACACTATCTTATCTCCTTAAGAATATAACCTATAATTATTAGTGTAACACCCCCATACCCTCGGGAAGGAATATCAGGGCGCCACGTGGACACATACATATACAAATGCATATACATACGCTAGCGGAAACGATTACATTATACACATCCAACAAGATTACAGAAAATAAGATAATACTACACTAGGGCCCAACATGTAATTACATACTAACCACAATTAGACATACATGTTCATTTTTACATACATGTTCAAATTACAATCTGTTTCATTTAGCTTTACATATACATTTACATGTACCTTTACTTGTGATTCCTCTACTTATATTACATAATAATGTTACTCAAAAAATCACAAACTCTATCTCTAACTTGTACAAAAGATATGACAAAACTCCTAATGGTCTTGACCCGCAGATATCTGCTCGCTGATCTAAACCTGTAAATCTACACGAAAATAAACATCCGTGCTAAGCGATAACGCTTAGTGGGGATGAAAATAATACAAAGGACTTCTTTACGAAGTCACAAATAAATCATACATTTCATTTGACAAAGTTAAATATCACATACATATAGCTCTTATACGTGTATAGGTTGTATGCTCAATTATCCAAACTATGAGCTCACATATATATATAACATTTACTCTTTTACTTATTCATGTACGCTACAACTCGTATATATCATTTATTCAAATATCCGCTATCATGTGTCCACACTCATATAAACACACTCATGTAATCATACACTTGTATACATAACTATAATGTACTTAAACATTACTCTCATGTACTATAACATTTATTCAGAATAATACTTTTAATCATCTCAAATTCACTACACAACATTTAAAAAAACAAGCCTGAATTCCTTTCATGATGGATACGGGCAACTCTGAATACTGTTTACAGTATCTTACACGTGGAGAATTAACTCAAAACTCTATGGAACACACAAGGTATTCCGAACTCTGGGCACAATTAAGGCCAACTCTAGCAGCTGCACTCTAACTCTTTATAAGCATGCTTATCTATCCACTATAACGGTAATCAGGATCAGTATACCACTCACACACACTATATACAGATACCAACTCATCAACTATAGTTCAAGTGCATTTATCAAATTCAGAGGCATTTAATTCATATACAACTTTATTAATCATGTTCATTTAATATTACTATTCATGCAAGAGGTTTAAAAGATAGTTTTAAACTAAACTCTATCCAAATGGTAACATGCAAAACTCATATAAACTTATAACAACTCACAACAGGAACAGAAGATTAAAACAGGACAAGCAGAGAAGAGGGCATGAGCACGACTCGTGCTCACTCTCTCACACAACTGGAGCACATCTCGTGCTCTCACACTTCTCTTTGGTTGAGCACGACTCGTGCTCATGAGCATGACTCATGCTCCTGCTCCCTTTCTTTCTCTCCTGAAGTATGTCTCATACACCCTCCCACTTTTCTCTCTAGTTGAGCACGACTCGTGCTCCTCCTTCTTTTTCCTGGAACACTTCATGTGCTCTCACTTTCCTCTCTCAGTGAGCACGACTCGTGCTCTCGAGCACGACTCATGCTCTCACTTCCATTTCTCTCCTAGTCACACTACACAACACGACTAGGATAACACCCCCACTTGCTAAAAGATGTGTCTCTGTTGCGATCGCGACCACTATCGCGCTCGCGACAGAAGGCTCCATCAGGAACCTTTCCAAGACTGCTTCTCACCTCTAACTTATATCATCTAAACCGACCTCTAAACGTCATTTTTAGGCAAAGCATCCTTCTTAACAATTGTTCCCTAGGATCTTAACTTTCATATGGGACAAATGTCAGATCATTTGGATATCTATAACTCCAGATGTGAGCTAAACAAGATCTACTGTTCCAGTAACCCGACCCAAATAGAGACACTTCGGTTTTTAACATTTTCCAGGATTTTAGAGCCAGAATTGGATTCCGATTCTTTAGAGACAATTTTAGATCTATGTCTTATATTTTTAATGACACTGGAATCATCTAATTTGGAGGGCTAAAACTCTACTTATGACAAAAACAATACACAAAGGTTTAAGGACAAATAAGCAGAATTTGCCAAATCAAACTTTATCATCAACACACACACTCAATTGATCATCTCATATACTTATAAACATATATACACATATCACAAGCACTGCAAGCAGTCAAAATGAGATTCGCACACGATCCTTACCTCTAGGAAGCTTGAACTAAGCTCTCTATTCAGCTTCAACCCTTTCCTTTCCTTGGCCAAACTCTTGTCCACAGCTCTCATGTATAACCAGACCAAAACACTTAGGTTAACCCTCTTTTCACTTTAAATCAAAAACAAAGAGAAAAAGGAGGTCAGATCGAAAAACAAATCCAACTTACCTTTTGAAGAGACCTAATCAAGTCCTACTTGTAGGTCCCAAAGACACTCAAGAGGGGGGTGAATTGGGTGTTTCAAAATTTTCTGGCTGATTTTCTAATGAAACAGATTTGACAAATTAAAATTCAGAATATAAAAATAGAGTAGAAAAGATATCAGAAAAGCTTGCACACATAATTTATAGTGGTTCGGCCAATCATGCCTACATCCACTCCCCAAGATTCACTACATGAGCTTTTTTTCAATCTTAACTCTTTTAAAGGCAAGAGTTAAAGCCAATATACAGTCCTAAACTAGTATATCTACTCACAATCTTTTTTCCAAAGTCACAATCTTAGGTTTCTAGCCAACCTAACTCACAATCTTCATCAATAAAATTTCCTCACACTAAGATTACAATAAAAGCTATAACCAAATTGAGGAGAATTTATAAGGAATGAAGTGCAAATATGTAGAAAGTGAAAGTAACAAATTAAGCTTTTTCTCTTAAGAAGTAGAAATTATTTCCAAACTTTTTCTAACCTTCTAATGGGTAAAACATCATGTATTTATACTCAAAAAATTGGTTTGAGAAGTTTAAATCATAAACTAGCCGTTTATGGCTGTTGGAGGGCAAAACAGACAAGTAAAAAACCAACTAGCCGTTTTTTAGCCGTTATTTTGTCTTTTTGTGCGATTCTGAGTTTTGCCCAGAATTCTGATATGATCAGAAATTCAGTTAGAAATTGGTAGATAGAAATTTATTTAGAAAACTGGTACACAGAAATTCATTTTCTAAAGAATCATTTTCTGACGAAAAACCAGTTTTGATCACAAATTCATTTTCTAACTTAAAATCATTTTTGTGCAAATTTTAAAACTAAAGTATGCATGCATGAGTGAGAATATTTTGCCTCAATTTGATCTTACATTTTAATAACCTAATTTTCTAATATTCTAAAGCAATAAATAAATATTACAACTTAGAATCCATGCTTTCTTCAGAAATGTGATCCTCAGATAAACTCATAGAAAGTTTCCTGCAGAAATTTGATTAGAATAGAATTCTTAATAGAGTTTATTTAAGGTTTGATAATCATCAAAACTAGAGTGTGACATTGGGCCAACAATTTTCCCCTTTTTGATGATGACAAAACCTTAATAAACTCCAATTAGAAGTCTATCTAGGTTAGTAAAAAAATGCTCCCCCTGAATATGTGCATGGGGTAAATATAAAAGCTTATATGTTCCCTGTGCAAAAATATAACCATTTTATCATAATAACTTTACCCTTTGACAACCATAATAGCAACACTATATAGAGCAACAATTCATCTCTATATAGATCAACAATTCAGCAAGATAATTCAACATCTATGGATAAACAGTAATTCACCACCAATATTCATCATCAGCAAAAAAACAAAATAAACTAGCTGTTAATGTTTAAAGACAGCACAATATCCACAAAACTAAACAACAGAAATAACTAACTCCACATATCATTTTTCTCCCCCTTTTTATCAACATCAAAAGGAGGAAACAGCAAAAACCAAAAAAAATAGCAATCATCACCTCAGGGATCAACATCCATTGGATTGAGGCTGTTACCAGACTGCCCTGGTTTGGGTGGATTCCTAGTCCTCAGGAGAGTGCGATTGGATTTGCGATGAGTGAACACGGGCTCATCAGGAAAAGAAACTTTGGCTTCTGCTTCGGAGACAGGGGATTGGGGCATTTTCAAAGGAGATGGAGGAGGATTTTCAGGGTTTCTGAAAATGAGCAAAGGGATTGTGGCAGCTAACTGACTAAAAATGTCACCCAATTGTTGAAAGATGGTAGAGGCAGAAACAATGTTGTCTTCAAATTTTTTAAGCTGAGCTTCATCCATATAATGAACTTTAGAAGGTTCTGGGGGATCTTTGGGAACTGTAGGAGACTGGATTCTAGGGGATTTCTCAGCTGCCACAGCAGGAGGATTTGAGGGTGCATCTTTCGAAGATGAACTTCCAGACTCAGAGACAGTAGGCGTTGCCACAGAAGAATCTTTGTTATCTGATTTCTCTGTAGGCTCAGCAACATTTTCAGTACCAAATGACTTAGAGGAATGAGGAGACTTACCTGATTTGGAGGACGAGGCACTGGACACCGAAGGCTTTGAAGCAGGGGAAGGCTCTTTGATAGCCACACTAGAGGAGGTCTTCATCCAAGTTAGAAATTCCAGATACTTGGATTGTATAGCCTCATCAAGTTTTACCAGTTCCTTTCCCTTGGTTGTGACTGGTGAAGATTGAACATCCAATTTTCTCTTTCCAGCCTTCTTGCCAGCCTCTTTGTAAAATACAAAGTTAACTTTTTCAAGCTTAAATGATTCCCCATTCGAGGTGGCAGATACCAACTTCCAGTGTTCAAACAAGCGGGTAAGAATCATGCCAAATGGTTGCTTTTCATCAACAGATCGAGTGGCCATATAGTTAAATATCAAACATGGCAAATTAAAGTCCTTTTTAGTGTAAAAGTGCCAGAGAAACACAATATCACAATCAGACAGATATGACATGCTACCAACCCTTGGAGTTATGTATTGGCTCATACACTTATACAAGATTCTATAATGAGACAACAGATTTGAAGCTAAGGGATTCTTGGAAGCCTTACTGCCATCACTAGAAATTTTGGCTAGAAACGTGTCTTTATTGAGTTTAGGAAAATCAAGTATCCTACTCTCTGTTCTAGTACTTATAGACCCACCAAATTTCATAGAAAATACCTTTGCAATCAGGTTCGGAGTTACTGTGAAAGTCCTTCCCTTGATGATTACCTTGAAGCTCTCTGTTCTAACCTCAAAGCGCGAGGCGTAGAATTCCTTGACCAGTTCTGGGAAAAAAGAGCTCCGACGAAACGAAAAGAACCGTTTCCATGATTGCGATTCCACGTAATGAGCAACATCTGGAGCGTTGTGCGCTAAATCATCCCATACTATGATTTTAAAAGGCATTATAGAGAGGGATTTTGTGGGTAAGGAAGATTTAGATTTAGTGGGTTTGACAGATGGGGGCGGATTAGGAACGAGGCTAGGGATTTCATCATCGGGGGTTTTCTCTGATGGGATGGAGGCAGTATGTGACGGAGATCGCCGGGGATGCCGTTTGGCTAAGGATTTCGATCTCCCCATTTGAGAAATAGGTAGGGTTTCTTTTTGAGAGAAATTAAGAAATACAAACAGGAGAGGAGAGTTAGTAAGAAATAAATAAGAACTTTGAAAAACTAATACTTACAGTAAACTGAAGATGAAAGGATGTGATGGTTATCGTGCTCAGTTCAACCACTTCTCATAGGGAAACTGCATTTGTGCAGTTATCGAGAGGCGGGAAGACAGGGATTTTGAGTAAAAATACCAAATTACCCTTTAAATTTTAAAAGGATATTACAAAAGATATGATCAAAGGGACTTTGCACCCTTATCTTCTTCACTGTGATACTCAATCTATCAAATCACGTTTAATAACTGTCAGGATAAAAAATCAAAACATATCTTTATAAAGAGAAATAAATTCAGACATATCTTTATAATGATTAAAATAGTTTTGTTCAAGAATAAATCCAGAAATTATACCATACCATAATTTTTACGATTCTGACTTTCCCATACCTAGCTTTCTTCTCAGTTGACAAAATCTGTCTTCCTTGAGGGGTTTAGTGAAAATGTCGGCTATCTGATTTTATGTAGAGACAAATTCTAGCAAGATATCTCCTCTTTGCACATGATCATGTATAAAGTGATGTCTAATTTCAATATGCTTTGTTCTTGAGTGCAAGATTGGATTTTTTGTCAGATTAATAGCACTTGTGTTATCACAAAATATTGGAATGTTGTCAAATTCTATCCCATAATCTTTCAGTTGCTGTCTAATCCATAGAATTTGAGCTACACATCCACCAGCAGCTATGTACTCAGCTTCTGCAGTAGATAATGCTACAGAATTCTGCTTTCTACTTGACCAAGTGATTAGCGAATTTCCCATAAAATGGCAAGCACCAGAAGTACTTTTTCTATCAATTGTACATCCAGCGTAGTTAGCATCTGAGTACCCAATCAAATTAAATGAAGTGTTCTTAGGAAACCAAAGTCCTAATTCTTGTGTACCCACCAGATATCTTAAAATTCTTTTTACTGCAATCAGATGAGATTCCTTTGGAGCCGATTGAAAACGTGCACAGAGACAGACACTAAAGTGAATGTCTGGTCTACTTGCTGTTAAATATAGCAGAGATCCAATCATAGTGTACTTTGCATTAGACATCTTGAATTTTTTCAGCAATTCCTTAGTGTACTTTGATTGACTTATGAAAAAACCATCAGCACATTGCTTGATTTGGAGACCCAGGAAGAAGGTTAACTCACCCATCATGCTCATTTCGAATTCCTTTTTCATTAAAGCTTCAAATTCTTTACACAAGGAAATGTTAGTAGAAGCAAAAACTATATCATCAACATAAATTTGAACAATTAAAGTATGAGATAATTTTTCTTTTATGAAAAGAGTGGTGTCTACTTTTCCTCTGTTAAAACCATGAGCAAGTAAAAAATAGCTTAACCTTTCATACTAAGCTCTAGGAGCTTGCTTTAAACCATATAAAGCCTTTTTAAGTTTGTAAACAAAATTAGGATGATCAGCATTTTCAAAACCTGGAGGTTGTTCAACGTAGACTTCCTCATTTAATAAACCATTTAGAAAAGCACTTTTAACATCCATTTGATATAATCTAAAGTTTTTAAAACATGAAAATGCACACAAAATTCTAATAGCTTCTAATCTAGCAATAGGTGCAAAGGTTTCATCGAAGTCTATACCTTCCTCTTGATTGTAGCCTTGAGCCACCAATCTGGCTTTGTTTCTAACCACATCACCTTGCTCATTCAACTTATTTCTAAATACCCATTTTGTTCCAATAATAGAACAATTTGAGGGCCTTGGAACTACATTCTAGACTTTGTTTCTTTCAAACTGACTTAACTCTTCTTGCATAGCAATGATCCAGTTTTCATCATTTTGAGTATCAGTATAATTTTTAGGTTCAAGTTGAGAGATAAAGGCAACGTTACCACAATACTCACGCAAGGCTCTTCTGGTCATCATTTTCTGAGATAGATCACTCAACAGATTGTCCTTTGAATGATATTTGTGAAATCTCTAATCTTTAGGTAGTTCAGTTGGTTGCTCAGACTGTTGTTCTATCTGAATTTCTCGTTCATTTTCTTCCTGTATTCCAGAATTATCTTCAGTTTCATCACGTTGATCCATACTTCTATCATTTTGATCTTCCTGCTGATCTTGTGATTTCTCTGTTTCAGCACTTTGTCCTTCTTTATCTTTTTCTTTCTCAAAACCTGTTTCATCATCAGACAAACTACTTTCTCCAGAAATTTTGTTAGTAAAATCAAATTTAACATTTATTGATTCTTCTACTTTACGTGTTCTTTTATTAAATACTCTGTATGTTTTTGAATTTAAAGAGTATCCTAAAAATATACCTTCATCAGATTTTGCATCAAATTTAGCTAAGTTACTTTTATCATTAAAAATGAAACACTTACAGCCAAATGGTTGAAAATAACTGATGTTGGGCTTTCTTCCTTTCCATAGTTCATATGGGGTCTTTTCCAGCACAGACCTGATTAAAATTCTATTTAAAATATAACAAGCTGTATTAATTGCTTCAGCCCAGAAATACTTCGGTAGGTTGTTCTCATTCAGTATAGTTCTGGCCATCTCTTGAAGGGTTCGATTCTTTCTTTCTACTACACCATTCTGCTGAGGTGTTCTTGGAGCAGAAAAGGTGTGATTAATACCCGAATTATTGCAAAATTCTTCAAACTTCTTATTTTCAAATTCTCCACCGTGATCACTTCTGATGTTTGTTATCTTATATCACTTTTCATTCTGAATCTTCTTGCTTAGCTTCTTAAATGCTTCAAAAGCATCATCTTTATGAGCAAGAAATAGCACCCACGTGTATCTTGTGTAGTCATCCACCACATTTAAAACATATGACTTTCCACCGATACTTGAGGGATTAATTGGACCAAATAAATCCATGTGGAGCAGCTCTAAAGCTTTCTCAGTAGACATACCAGACTTAGATTTGTGAGAGTTTCTGGTTTGCTTCCCAAGCTGACATGCATTGCATAAATGATCTTTGTCAATTTTTATCTTTGGCATTCCTTTCACTAAGTCTTTTCTCATTAGCTTCTCAATCACGTGGAAACTGGCATGACCCATTTTTCTATGCCATAAAATACTTAAGTCTTCTTTTGTGATTAAACATTTAGCTTCACTTTTCTTAATATCTTCAAGACTGACTAAGTAGATATTTCCAGATCTCTGACCTTTCAAAACAGATTCTCCAGATTCAATATCCCCAACTCTACAATGATCAACTTCAAAGATTACCCTTCTCTTCTTATCACACAACTGACTAATACTCAAAAGATTATACTTTAATCCTTCCACAAGAGAAACATCTTTAATAACTGGATTAGAGCCAATTGATCCAGTTCCAATAATTTTTCCTTTTC
This sequence comes from Excoecaria cochinchinensis, assembly GCA_947683425.1. Classification (NCBI taxonomy): domain Eukaryota; kingdom Viridiplantae; phylum Streptophyta; class Magnoliopsida; order Malpighiales; family Euphorbiaceae; genus Excoecaria; species Excoecaria cochinchinensis. The sequence goes on from CANTUQ010000004.1 coordinate 48,960,146, forward strand.
GATTGTCCCCGAAACTAACAGAACCACCAGTAGACTTTACCAATTTTGTGAACTTGATTCGGTCCCACGTCATATGCCTGGAGCAGCCACTATCCATATACCATTTTTCAGTCTTGGTGCTCCTTAGGCAGACCTGCAACAATTTCAAACATTTTTAGGTACCCAATCCTTCTTGGGTCCTACAGGGTTAGCAGTAACTGTTCCAGAATTCTTAATCACCCATTTTTGCTTGCTAAAATTTGCATTCTTCTTATAAAAACAGAACTTTGAAATGTGTCCCTTTTTACAACAGTAAAAGCATGTAGCAGAAGAATTATTTGCTAATTTTTTATAAGATGTTGCTTTATCAGCCTTTTTCGTAAAATTATTTTTCTTATAAAAATTCTTTGATGAACTTGCAGGAAATAATTTCACATTTTCAACAGTGTTATTATTGCACACACAAACTTGTTTTCCTTTGCATTTTTCATGTAAAGATGCATATTTAGTTTCTAAATCAGAAAAATCATTTTTCCATTTCATTTCTGACTGCTTAGTGTTCTCATGTTCCAAACTCAATGCATCAAAATTCCTTTTTAATTCAGTATGAGTTTTCTTAAGCAGACAATATTTATGATGTAATTTTTCAAAACAATCAAGCATTTTTTCATACTCATTACCATCAAAATCAGACTCTGAATCACTTACCTCAGATTTTTCTGAGTTATCAGCTGTGGCCTTTACTTCTTTATCTGAAGATGAATCTCGTTCTTCACAATCAGAGACTGCCATCAAACCGATATCATCAAAATTTCCAGATTCTCCTTCGCTTGTGCTTGATTCTTCATTGTCATTCCACGTGGCCTTCATAGCCTTCTTCTTGAATCGTTTCTCCTTTTTCTTTAGATTTGGACATTTGGATTTTATATGACCTGGTTTGTTGCATTCGTAACAGATAATATCTCCTGTAGGTTTTGAAGAGTTCTCTGCCTTGTGATGAGAGAATTTTTGATGATGTCTTCTATAGGACTTATTTCCTTTTCTGTATAGCTTCTTGAATTTTTTGGTGATCAACGCCATTTCATCATCTCCTGTTGAATAGTCACTTCCAAACTCTGCCTTGAGAGCAATAGCCTTCAGTTTCCTGTCTTTTTCTTTCTTTGCATCTTGAGACTTAATATACAACTCATGTGAAATAAGAGATCCACACACATTATCAAAATTGAGAGTACTGAGATCCTTATCTAATAAAATTGAAGCTTTAGCTTCCCATCTAGGTGTAAGACCTCTTACCAGCTTTGCGATCTTATCATATTCATCAAGTTTTTTACCAAGAGCTTTTATATCATTAGTCAATTTTACGTACCTGTTTATTACCTCAGAGATTGATTCCTCAGGCTTCATCTTAAAGCTTTCATAATCAACCATCAGAACATGCAATCTTATGTCTTTAACTTGATTTGTACCTTCATATGTTGCTTCCAGCTTGTCCCATATCTCTTTGGCAGTATCGCATCCAGAGACTCTGTTAAACTCATTTGTTTGCAATGAGCAAAATAGAATACTCATAGCTTTGGAGTTCAGCTGCACAAGTTTCTTCTCTGCTTCAGTAAATTCTTTTCTCGTTTTTAACACAGTAGTGGCACCAGAAGCTCCTGCTTCAGTTGCTGGTTTCCTTGGAGGCTCATATCCGTCTTCAATAATATCCCAGCAATCCATGTCTTGTGATTGAATGAAGTGCCTCATTACAACTTTCCAGAATAGATAATTTTCACCACTGAACATAGGCAGATGATGAACAGAGTGCCCTTCTTTGAATGGAGTTGCAACTGGAATGTCAGCAATTTGTAGGATCACTCAAGGGTGTTAAGCCTTAGGAAAATTGAGAACCGCTCTGATACAAAATGTAGGTCCCAAAGACACTCAAGAGGGGGGGTGAATTGAGTGTCTCAAAATTTTCTGGCTGATTTTCTAATGGAACAGATTTGACAAATTAAAATTTAGAATATAAAAACAGAGTAGAAAAGATATCAGAAAAACTTGCACACAGAATTTATAGTGGTTCGGCCAATCATGCCTACATCCACTCCCCAAGATTCACTACTTGAGCCTTTCTTCAATTTTAACTCTTTTAAAGGCAAGAGTTAAGTCCAATATACAGTCCTAAACTGGTATATCTACTCACAATCTTTTTCCCAAAGTCAAAGATTACAAACACTTACTAGAATAATTTTTCTTAGGTTTCTAGAACTCACAATCTTCATCAATTAAATTTCCTCACACTAAGATTACAACAAAAGCTATAACCAAATTGAGGAGAATATATAAGGAATGAAGTGCAAATATGTGGAAAGTGAAAGTAACAAATTAAGCTTTTTCTCTTAAGAGGTGGAAATTCTTTCCAAACTTTTTTTAACCTTCTAATGGGTAAAACATCATGTATTTATACTCAAAAAATTGGTTTGAGAAGTTTAAATCATAAACTAGCCGTTTATGGCTGTTGGAGGGCAAAACAGATAAGTAAAAAACCAACTAGCCGTTTTCTAGCCGTTATTTTGTCTTTTTGTGCGATTCTGAGTTTTGCCCAGAATTCTGATATGATCAGAAATTCAGTTAGAAATTGGTAGATAGAAATTTATTTAGAAAACTGATACACAAAAATTCATTTTCTAAAGAATCATTTTCTGACGAAAAATCAGTTTTGATCACAAATTCATTTTCTAACTTAAAATCATTTTTGGGCAAATTTTAAAACTAAAGTATGCATGCATGAGTAAGAATATTTTGCCTCAATTTGATCTTACATTTTAATAACTTAATTTCCTAATATTCTAAAGCAATAAATAAATATTACAACTTAGAATCCATGCTTTCTTCAGAAATGTGATCCTCATATAAACTCATAGAAAGTTTCCTGCAGAAATTTGATTAGAATAGAATTCTTAATAGAGTTTATTTAAGGTTTGATAATCATCAAAACTAGAGTGTGACCTTGGGCCAACACTACTATGCTCTCTTTAAGCCACTTCAAGTGGTTCTCTCAAAGAACTAAGCAAATGAAAAAGAAAGGAACAAGAGAGAGGCAAAGCAAGGTGAACGGCTGACCAAAGAAAGAAACTAAAGAAAAAGAACAAGAGGGCCAAAACTAATGTAAAAGATGAAGAATGAAGCAGATGGTCCATGTAAATCCAAAATTAACTATGCTAATAAATGCCATCTACCAATTAAATACATGTTTATCCTCTTTTTAATTCTAATCTCTTTTTATTTTATGTAATAATATCCCACTCTTGCCACATGTCACATCCTTACAAAGCCATGTGTCACTCTCCTCTGCCGCCATGTGTCCAATACACATCAAATAATAATCCAACTCAAGTAGGTTTTACGCGAAGCATTTTGTCGTGCCCGCGACAGAACTCACACCAACCCACTTACTCAAATACATTCTCGTATACACACAAATTCTTGAATTCCTGAACAAAAATTTCGAAATTCTATTAGGGCCAAATCGAGTTGTTACAATTAGTACTGCGAATATTTTTAACTTATAAATTTGAATATGAAATGTAAGAATCTTAACACATTATCCAAAGTAACAAGGTTTATAGCTGGTATTGTGACAAAAATATACAAGTATTAGTTGAGTAGCACTAAAAGTAAATGAAATTAATTGGTAAAATAATTATATAATAAATTGCTCATTTTGTATACCTACACAAATTGTTTGAGTTGCATATTTATATAGATACACTACAAGAAAAATCAAAAATAGAGACGGAAAAATAGAGACGGAATGAATTCCGTCTCTAAATAGAGAAGAAAATCATTTTCCGTCTCTAAATAGAGACGAAAAGAAATTTTCGTCTCTATTTAGAGACGAAAATTTCTCTCCGTCTCTATTTAGAGACGGAATTTGTTCCGTCTCTAAATTTGGTCGTTAATATGGCGCGATTTTTTCCCGCCAAAATTGGAGACGGGATTTAGAGACGGAATAGTTTTTCCGTCTCTAAATAGAGACGGAATGATTTTTTCGTCTCTAAATAGAGACGAAAAATTCATACCGTCTCTAAAAATAGAGACGGAATAATATTTCCGTCTCTATTTAGAGACGGTATGAATTTTCCATCTAAAAATAGAGACGGAAAATATTTTCCGTCTCTATTTAGAGACGGTATGAATTTTCCGTCTCTAAATAGAGACAGAAAAGTCATTCTGTCTCTATTTTTAGAGACGGAAGACGATTTCCGTCTCTAAATAGAGACGGAATTTAATACCGTCTCTAAATTTCGGATTTTTAGACCTAATTCCCTTTCTTTTTTCCCTCTTTCTTTTCCCCTCTCCTTTCTGCTCCCTGTGTTCGCTGCCTCCTCCCTCCGTTGCCCGAGCCGTCCATCCGCGTTTGTTCCCACCGCCGCCGTCGAGTAGAAGCCGGTGAGGTAAGCGTTTTCCCCCCTCTTTCTTTTTTTCCCTCTTCTTTCTTTTCCCTTTCTCCTCCTATTCCGCTGCCCCCTGTACGTTGCCCATCGTCGTCCGGTGCCCTTGCCCCCGACAAGTCGTCGTCGGCGTTGTTCTCCGGCCCGTCGTCTGCTCCGGCGTTCCTCCTCCGGCCAGTTCTGCAGCATCAGGTAATAAGTTTTTTTTTTATTTTTTGAATTATTATACTTAAAATGTAGATTAATTATGTGTTGTAATTTCAAAAATTCATAGAAATTTTATATAGTTGTATGAATTTTAACATTTTATTGGTGTTGCCATATAGTTGTATGAATTTAATTTAGTGGTGTTGAAAGAAGATTGTAACTTTGATTGGTATCTCTTTTTGTTTATAAAACCAATTAGAAGTTTAAATTTTTTGCAATCATGAACTAATTTTAGGTCAGGAATGTGGAGCTATGGTTGAGCTTGAGCTTATTAATTGAATGGCTATTACATCTGAAAAGTACTTCAATTTTTTCTGTATATAATATCTAAATTTGATTGTCTCCATTAGTTTGTGATGTTTGTTTTTCTCAATGTGTTTGTTTGAGGCTATGTGAACAACCCGCACAGGGAAGAATATTCTAGAATGAAGGAAAAAAAAAAGACGTTTGGTTGGCAAGTTTGTTTTCAAAAATCCAGCTCGACTTTGAATTATGGGAGGTTGTATGTAATTGTGTTAGAGTTTTGAGTGCATTTAGTTTTCATGTGAGTCAGAAAAGTACATTTTGCTTTTTTGGTGTTTATAGAATAACAACATTGGCACTAACAGCAGATGAATTATAGGCAGCGCTGAGTGGTAACAGTTGGAGTTAAAACTTTGGGTCATTTCTGCCTTTTGCTTCTGAATGGATACAATTTTATGATGTACAATTTCAATTAACCATGATTTCATTACCTCTATTCCTGCTACCCATTTGAGACTTTCTAGTTATGTTTTTATAAAATTGCTCATTTGAAGAGACTCCTACTTAAAGTTTTCTGTTACCTTGCCTAAATGAAATTTTATATAATGGTGATTCTTCGATCACGGCATGGATGTGAGAGGGTCAAATGCATGTAACAACTATGTGAGAGGGTCAAATGCATGTAGCAGTTGTTACGTTATTTAATTTCAGTTTTCATTAGTTGCAGTTTATCCAAACAATCAGTGACTTGTATGAATATTGAAGCATTTGGTTGGCGTAGCAACTATCTAATGTTCTTGCAGTTAGCAGTTCGTAGTAGACTTTTGTTAATCTGTTGTTTAGATTACACAGGAAGAATGATAATGATATAGATGGAAGCTATAGAAGATAAGAGGACGAAAGATCCTATGAAGTATATATCTATGCATGTTCCTGTGGTGGATTAACATTATTTTATCGTGAAATAAATATGAATGTTTGGGTCCCAATTAGATTAATGAAAGGACCTCTGAGATTTATATCTATGGCTGTTCCAACTACGTGAGTGGTCCAATCATTTATTGTGGAATATTATAGATACAATCAATTTTTTATTGCTTAATCATCTGCTTTCACACCTAAACTTTTTCAACAATTCTAACATAAATATAAGAGTTATTTGATTATAAAATAATATTGAATAATAATAATAAATTTATTTGTATATGAAATGGTCATGTATGAATTCAATTATATATAGTTGTCAGAGTAAATGTAATTTTTTTAAATGAAATTATATATCTTGTTTCATGTACCCCGCCGTTATCGGTATTGACCGCTGATCAGTTTCGCATCACGCGTTTTTTTTATCCCCTGCCCCCTAGCTCCCTGACCGACTGGTATATGACAAAAGGTCAGTTTTTCGATATCAAACTGAATTTGATAATAATAAATATTTACCGTGGATTAGATGTGAGAACTTATTGCATAACTAATTATGCATTAAATTGATTGAAGAAATAGATTATATAATAGAATTGAATTTAATTATGAGAATTGGAATGCTTTGGTACTAATTATGTATTTTTTATTGTTGCACTACAGTTTAACAATAATGAATAATTTAGACAGAAGTTGGATGTATAGAAGACTAACGCCTCATGGTTTCATTAATCTTGAGTTTGCTGAAGGCGTTCAATATTTCATTGAGTATGCAAGATCTCAGCCTGCATATATGGACAGTTTGAAAATTAGATGTCCATGCAAAAAGTGTTAACATAGGTGTTATCTACCTACGGAGGAAGTGCATCTACATTTGCTGAAGAAGGGATTTGTGCCCAATTATTTTGAATGGACAAGGCATGGAGAACCAATAATAGGTAGCACGTCCAGAAGTTCGGAATTTGGGCCGAATATAGTTGAAGCTGAAGTGCATTCGGAATTTGCACCAGAGATGGTTGAATCTGAGTTGCATGGTGGGGAAGGAAATTTGATGGCAAACAATGTTTTTGCACCTGAAAATCCTTATGCCAAAATGGTTTATGATGCAGCGGGAAATACTTTTCAACCCAATTTTGTTGGGAATGAAGAAGAGGAACCGAACCCAACAGCTAAAAATTTTTTCGACTTACTTAATGCTGCTGACCAGGAATTATGGCAAGAATGTGATAGTATGACACAGTTAAGCTCCGTGGCTCGAATATTGAACATTAAATCTGAAGGTCATATTTCTGATCGGAGTTTAAATGAAATAATGGCTTGGTACAATGAATCGTTGCCATCGAACAATCAAATGGTTGAAAGTTTTTATGATATGAAGAAGTTGCTTAGGGGTCTGGGTTTGCCTGTAGAAAAAATTGATTGCTGTCGACTCGGATGTATGATCTATTGGGGAGATGATGTGGATTTAATGGATTGCAAGTTTTGTAATCAACCAAGGTTCAAGTCGATTAGTGGTAATAGGAAGCAAAAATTAGTATCATGGAAACGAATGTATTACTTTCCTATTACTCCAAGACTTCAGCGGCTATATTCATCCGATGTTACTGCATATCACATGCGATGGCATGATGAACATGAACAGGCAGATGGAGTAATGAGCCATCCATCAGACGCAGTTGCATGGAAGCATTTTAATGATATTCACCCCGATTTCGCTGCCGATAGTCGAAATGTTAGATTGGGTCTAAGCACTTATGGTTTTCAGCCTTTTGGGCAATCAGGACAACAATATTCATCATGGCCAATAATAATAGTTCCTTATAATTTGCCTCCATGGATGTGTATGAATGAGGCTTACATGTTTTTAACAGCAATTGTGCCGGGCCCGAAGAATCCAAAGCAGAAAATTGATGTATACATGCAACCATTGATTTCTGAATTGCGGCAATTATGGGAATTCGGTGTGTTAACATATGATGTGTCACGCAAACAGAATTTTATGATGAGAGCAGCTTTGATGTGGACAGTTAGCGATTTCCCTGCATATGCTATGCTATCAGGTTGGAGCACAGCGGGAAAGTTAGCTTGTCCCTACTGTGGCAACGACTCAGATGCTTTTTATTTGACTAATGGGTGTAAAATTTCGTGGTTTGACAGTCACAGGAAATTTCTTCCTCCAAATCACCCATTTAGACGAAATAAACACAAATTCATTAAGAATAAAGTTGTCCATGCTCCCCCTCCACCTAATAGATCGGGTGAAGAAATCCTACAAGAGATTGATGAATTGGGTTTGCTGAAAGTAACAGAACTTGAGGCTGAAGAACTCAACAGTAACATTTCCAAAAACTTTGGTTGGAGAAAACGCTCTATATTCTGGGATTTGCCTTATTGGAAATCAAATTTGATACGGCATAATTTGGACGTGATGCATATCGAAAAAAATATCTTCGAAAATGTATTCAACACGATAATGAATATTGAAGGAAGGACCAAAGATAATGCAAAATCGCGTGCTGACTTGAAATTGTATTGCAAAAGAAGTGAATTAGACAAAGATTCCCGAACGGGCAAGTATCCAAAAGCGTGTTACACTTTGGACAAAAGGCAAAAGGAAGTTTTGTGCGAATGGTTGCGAATCATAAAGTTCCCAGACGGCTATGTTTCAAATTTAGCAAGGTGTGTTGACATGAGAAAGTATAAATTGTTCGGAATGAAAAGCCATGATTGTCATATATTCATGCAAAGGTTGATGCCAGTTGCTTTTCGCGAGTTGTTGCCACAGAGAGTTTGGAAAGCTATAAGTGAGTTGAGTATATTTTTCAAAAACTTGACATCGTCTGAGATAAAGATGGCTGACATGGAAAAACTCGAGAATGAAATTGCAGTCATACTTTGCAAATTAGAGGGATTTTTTCCTCCGAGCTTTTTTGACATTATGGAGCATTTACCGATACATTTAGCACATGAGGCCAAAATGGCAGGACCCGTTCAATATAGATGGATGTATCCCTTTGAAAGGTAAAACTAAATCTTTGATATACATACGGTCGATTAATTTGGTAATTTATTATTAACTAGCCACAATTTATCATGTAGGTATCTGTATCACTTGAAAAAAAATGTCAAAAATAAAGCACGAGTAGAAGGCTCAATATGCAATGCGTACTTGGTTGAAGAAGCTAGTACGTTTTGTTCTCATTACTTTGAGCCTCACGTCAGCACAAGACGCCGCAAGGTTCCTCGTAATGACGACGGATGCCAAACAAGTACGCATGATGGAAATTTAGCTATTTTCACATATCCTGGTCGATTACACGGACGTTCTACCAGAAGAATGCTGACAGATGAGGAATTGGAGGCTGCACATGGTTATATCTTACTTAATTGCCAAGAAATTCAACCATTTGTGCAGTAAGTGTTACTTGTTTGACTAGGCGAATATTTATTTAATAATGGTTCAATATCATATGTAAGTTATGTTGTCCGATGCAGTTTATATGTGGAATGGTTAAAGGAGCTTATGCCACATATAACACAAAATGACATAAATAAGGAAGTCGAAAAGCACTTTCATTTATGGTTCAAGACATATGTAAGTGTTAACTTCAAATATATTTAAGACATATATTGTATTTCGTGAATTGATTAAATGACTAAATGCAATTACATTATGTAGGCATCGACGCATACAATTGAAAATAATTTCATATCTGATGTTGCGAAGGGACCATTGCGTACTGTTAAATCTTATCCGGTTTATTTTGTGAACGGCTACAAATATCATACGCAATCTCATGGTCATAACAAGGCTACTACAAATAGTGGAGTTTGCATTCAAGGTGAATTGATGAATTATTACGGCAAAATTACAGAGATATTGGAAATTGAATACCCCGCCTTGCCAATAAAACGATGTGTGCTATTTAAGTGCGAATGGTTTGATCCAACACTTAATATTGGAACAAAAGTGAAAAACGCATACAATTTGGTTGAGATAAATCAAAGAAGAAGACTTCCTAATTTTGAACCTTTTGTATTGGCCATGCAAGCGATTCAGGTGTATTATCTTCCGTTTCCTAGCCTAAGGCGAGATAAGAAGGATTGGTTGGCAGTTTGCAAAGTAAAACCGAGAGGCTTATTTGAAATGAAAGCTAATCGACAAAATAAACGAATTGAAAGTAAAGCCTTTCAGGAAGATGAAGTGGCGAGTCATGAAATAAATGAAAGCATGCCATATGAAGATAATGAGCCTTTGAACAATGTCGACAATGAAATGGTTGATATTGCATCGGACGAGGAATCCAGGTCTACATCTGAATTGGAAAGCGAATTTGATTCTAATTATTCAGAAAATGAAGACGATAGTGATAATGAATTACATTTAAGTGATGATAGCGAATAATTTTTTGACCACGTGAGTATGATCCATATGACCCGCATATCATTTAATACTTTCTGTTTGGTTTAATTTACAAATGACACATATATGTATTATTACCACATATAATTATGATTATGTAATAATAACTTGATGTATAATATTGTTCAATAATATATTCAGGGAAAAAAATGCATCACAAGAGAAGGACTGGTGCTATCTTACCACCTAGGGTGCGTTCGTCATTATCCACACCAGTTAGTCAAGGTGATGGATCGTCTCATGCTTCTGCACCTCCGCATACTGCTGCAGAATCTACGCCCCCGACGTATCCAGGCCCATCTCATCTTACTGGTACATCATCTGCTGCAGCGCCTCGTACAGAGATTCCATCTGAGGCATCTCAGAGATATCCTGATACAGTTGAAGGCCCTTTGCCCGGATCAGTTGGTGTGGATGGACGGATTTATATTGTCATTGAAGGAGAATAGTGAGTTATTAACATTCGTATTTCTATTTATTATATAGGATATGCTGCATTTCTTACAATTTATTATATTTATGTTGTCTATTAGCTTCCGTCCATCTGGTGTTTGCTCCCGCTCCATGGCTCGCACATTTAAGGAGAGAATGGAACTCAATGGTTTTTTATGGAAGAATATATCTCATGAGACAAAAATGTTTATTTTGAAGAGTTTCGGGTAATTAAATTAAATTATTTATTTCTAATTATTGCACCTTAATTCATGTATTATTTAAATTTTATATGTATTGTACAAATACATACATTACGCTTAACTTTTTCCTTTTTGTTGTATATTTCTCAGAAAGCTTTTTATTGGGATTCCTCGGTTGATCACCTAGTCTACACTGTTTGGGAGAAACGTGCTCGTGTACGTTACAAGGACAGGCTTAACAAGCTGCACAAAAAGGATCGACGACCACGGTACTTAAATGAAGAAATTTGGGCACATTGGTTGCAGAACTGGTCATCACCGGAGGCCCTCACAATTGCCGATCGGAATTCTACTAATAGGATGGGCGGGCTAGAGGGAGTTAGCGTTTCTATACACACTGGTGAAACGTTGACCCATCGGGAGCATGCTGACAGACTCGTAAGTATTCATACATCTTAATTTATACAAGCTATTTTTTATTGCAATACATCACATCTTGATAATAGACTAAATATTTCATTGCATGAAGGAGGATGGGAAAAATGTTGTGTAAGGAGTTTGAAAAGAATTTTGATTGTGGATAATACAATTCTAAATATATTTTCATGCTTTTTAAGCAGGGAGTTTGTTACAAATTAAGGGGAAATTTCGCCGAAATTTTTTAAATTTATGTCCAAGTGTTATTGTTTTTTGAGATTGCAATACATCACATCTTGATAATAGGCTAAATATTTCATTGCATGAAGGAGGATGGGAAAAATGTTGTGTAAGGAGTTTGAAAAGGATTTTGTTTGTGGATAATACAGTTATAAATATATTTTCATGCTTTTTAAGCAGGGAGTTTGTTACAAATTAAGGGGAAATTCCGCCGAAATTTTTTAAATTTATGTCCAAGTGTTATTGTTTTTTGAGATTGCAATACATCACATCTTGATAATAGGCTAAATATTTTATTGCATGAAGGAGGATGGGAAAAATGTTGTGTAATGAGTTTGAAAAGGATTTTGATTGTGGATAATACAGTTCTATATATATTTTCATGCTTTTTAAGCAGAGAGTTTGTTACAAATTAAGGGGAAACTCTGCCGAAATTTTTTAAATCTATGGCCAAGTGTTATTGTTTTTTGAGTTAGAATTGTTTTCGCTTAGTATTAATATATTAACATATATGAGTATTGTTGTGCTTTTTTCATATTACTTTTGATACAATTTTAAGGAACGTTAATTTCAAATATTGTTGACCTATAATTTATTTACAGGAGTCTAGAATGGGCAGAGTACCGTACCCTCATGAGATATTTATGCATACACATACGCGAAATCATGACGGTGTCACATTCGTCAGCGATCGAGCTAGACAAGTTCATGTATGATTTTTAAAATTGTTAAACTTAATTTCTATATGTTTTTAGTTTTAGATTACTCTTAAATAACATTCGATTAATTTTCATTATAGGAACGGGTACTAGAGGGTCTTCAGAGTCAGCAGGCAGATGGTGGTACTGTTGATCATGCAAGAGTATATTACAACGCAGCTGGTGGTAAGGACCGCCGTGGACGGGTCTTCGGCTTGGGCTCTTATGCAAATACTTGTTATTCGCATGCTGCTTCATCCTCTACGGCAACGGCGAGTAGACTTGCTGCGACTACAAATGAGGTTATTGAGCTTCGCGGCACAGTCGACACTTTAATGTACCGCATTGGTAGGCTAGAGGAATTCATTACCCAAAATGTTCGTGTACCGCCGACTGATCGTCCACAGTCACCTCCGTCTTAGTTAGTACTGTTTAATACACTTTTCAAGTACTTTTGCTTGTAGTCTTATTACATATATATATTAATACATTACTATTTATACTTCTATTTATTTTACTTAATTTTTATTTAATACTTGTTTCATTAATATTATTATATATAATTTTGCCAATTATAGTTTTATTATTTAAAAAAATTATGTATTGAAAATAGCTTTCAAGACGGAAAATACATTTAAATATAACTAAACGATATAATTAATAATATATTAAAAAAATATGTATTTAATTTAGAGACGGAAAAATTATTTCCGTCTCTAAAAATAGAGACGGAAACGAGTTTTCCGTCTCTATTTTTAGAGATGGAAAAAAATTCCGTCTCTAAAAATAGAGACGGAAACGAGTTTTCCGTCTCTATTTTTAGAGACAAAAAATTTCGGTCTCTAAATTTAGAGACGGCCAAAATAGAGACGGAATTTTTCCGTCTCTATTTTCAATTAGAGACGGAATTCCGTCTCTATTCCCCTGATTTCTTGTAGTGATATAATAATTATTATAATAATTAAATTTATCTTTTTAATAAGTAAAATATTCATTTTAATTTATTAACTATTTATTATCTTAATTTCTTGTATTAAAATATATATAACAAATATTATGAAGTTAAATTTATATAATAAATATAGAATAGAAATTACACATAATATTTATATATAAATTATTAGTATTATATATAATAATTAATAAATATCAATTTTTTTCGGTCCAATTTGATTCCCAACTTTTCGGTACAGTTGAATATAGTTTTCGGTCCGATTCTAGATAAAATATCCAGATCCGTTCTAAATAAAATCAACAGTACAAATCGTTTTTTGATATTTTTTATCGATATTTCGGTTTGGTACATAAAGATTTAGACACTAACCATGAGAGGAACAGCAATTAAGCTTGTAAAGAAAGCTTAATCAAAGGGTTATGAATGGAGAAGGATTCGAGAATTTTAAATAAGGAAAAACAATAAGAATTAGAAGGAGCAGAGTATACTAATAGTAATTCATTAAACAAGGAAACAAGGCCATATCCACATGGCCAGTACACAAAATATGGTAGGAAATACAAAGGAGTAGAATTGAAACATGTTAACTCCACTCTTACAAGACACCATAAATTATTTATAAGAATTACATTATTACCAATCTCACACACATAACATTAACATTTATGAATTTTGACGAGTTTAGTGACCACAAGTGCAGCTTGTGCAGCTGCAGTTGGCACCACACTTGCACTTCCCATCGTTCTCTCCTGCTGGAACCTCCATCACCTCAGTGGAGACAAAGCTGCAATTTTATTTTATTTTTTCATTAAAATAAAAATTATTTGTACTTGTGCAACAAAATTTTATTGCTTGATTTAATGATAATAGTTTTCTTATATAACTATGGTAATTAATTTTGATAATATGTTAATATTTCAGCCGGTGCATGTAAACTAGAAAATACAAGTACCTCATCTCAGTCTCAACGATGTCAGCAGTGTAGCTGCTGCCCTTCTTCCTGCAAAATTGAGAGTGCATATTCTCAATAATTAGTAGACATACATGCATATCCTAGCTATAACTTTTTCATTTTTTATGCAACTTTTTAAAATGGTTAAGAAATGCCATTCAACTTTTTTTTTTTAATTGTATTTGTCATTAAATTTAAGAAAATAATTTTCACTATTTTGTAAAAATTACCAAATTTTTGTTATTAAATTTATGGAAATAAAAATATTTTATTCATTTTTTATATGGCATGATGATATGATCAGTAGTTGCATGAAATAATTACAACTTTTTCGATATTTATTTTGAAAATTAATGACAAAAACAATTACAAATATTTGAATAACATTATTTGTTCATTAAAAAAATTAAAAATATATTAAGATTGTAAGAAGCAAAATTTAAAAAAAAAAAATTACAAAGAAGAAATTCACATACACGCACTGGCTCTTGTCAGCGCAATCGCAGTTACCGCACTTGTCCGACATGGTGATAAAGGTTAAGGAAGAAAATAAAAAGCTTTTGTTACAACTTAGAAGCGTGTATGGCTATGGGTTGAAGGTGCTGAAGAATGGGGACGCATTTATAGAGGGAGAAGGAGATGGAATGGGACCCATTTTTGAAAATTGGTTCTCCTTGGGACCACACTTACGCATGAGTGAAGCACACGCCTCTCAAGGAACAAACTATCCCAAAGGAATCTTTCATAATGGAGGGGAGGCTGTATTTCCTCCTCTCATGTCTTCTTCATTTCTCTTTTCTATCAAAATCTCCATTATTTTCCACAATATTATTCCCTTTTTTTTCTTTTTCTTTTTTTTTTAAAAGAAAAAAAAATAAAACACATTTCAGAGAATTTTAACCTATCTGTTTGTCAATTTTCTATGTTTTTAAAAACTGATATTAGATTTTTTATATTTTTCAAAACACTCCTCCAATTTAGATGGAATTGTTGAAATTAAAACATACACTTTATTAATTTTGAGCAAATTCAATTTACCAAAAGATCTATTAACACATAAAAAATTAAAAAAAGTCAACTCATTATATTATGCATGTATGAATTGATTATATAATTTTTCAATTTTTTTACATTTCGGTGGGTTCGACAATCATTTTAAATTGATATTAGACGAAATTAACAGTCGTTACATTTTAATTTCGTCAGTTTTGTCTAAATTGAATATACTGTAAATAATAGAAAAAGTATAGGGATCCATTATAAACTTTTGAAAATACAAGAATCTAATACGAAAAAAATAATAAAGTTATAAAAATTATTTTACTTAATTTTATAAAATTATAAAGATTTTTTTTCTTTATTTTCCTATATGTTAATACCCAATATTATCATTCACTAAGCCCGGCCCAATAAGATTAGTAGCTGGTGATACCCAATATTATCATTCACTCAGCCCGGCCCAATTCCAATTGTCACCAATATAAGTCAATTAATATTTGGTCAAAGGACATAATATTATATAATTATATTTAATAACTATATATACTTGTGACTAATATTAATTCGTAATATAACACATTTTATGAATGTGATAAGTTCACACAATATGTATTATTTACATAGTCTTAGATATCAGTATCCATATACTATTATTCGTATATACTCAATAAACCCATATTGAGATAATAATATAAATTAATGTCATATAATTTGATGTTGATAGTGATAATTAGGATTTTTAATATCAAATTGATTCATACATAATGTAAACAGTTATTAATTGTTTAATTAAATGCATTAGTAACTTACTAACATTAAGCATTATTCATATGGATATTTAACATTGATTACTGTATATCACAATAAAGTAGTAAATTTTATAATTATTAGATATTTATAATACATTATCATAATCGTAATTAAGATTGTATGAATTATATTTGAAATATCTAATAATTTATATTTATACTGCATTATTAATGTCTATTAATTCAATAAACATATTTGAAGACGTAATTTACTGAATTGTGAAATGAATAAACATATTTGAAGACGTAATTCAATAAACTGAATTATGTTAATAACAACTACATTATTGTTCACTGAACATTAAAGGTAAAAGGGTAAATCCATTTGAAAATGTATCAAATAAGTTAATATAAAACAGATTATTAATTCAACATAGCCAATTTAGACATAATATTATTTGAATACAGGATTAATATTATCGTAGATTAATGAAGGGATTTAAGTATTATATTATAACATTATTGGTATAATGTATTTAATTAATTATCATTATTATATAATTAAATAATATCCACTTCTCAAATTTGGTAATATAAAATATATGGAATATTAAACATCATATTTGTTATACATTGAATTAAAAGGAGATAATCGGTCAAAGTTCTATTCATTTGGTTTTCATATTATTCACACCCAGATCGAGATTATCATTCTTGGTGTAGTTTTTACTGATATTAACTAACATCTATCGATTGCTAGGAGCCATATAAATCTCCATTATCAATCTGTTTAAGACTAAGATCCATTTTCAACTCATCTACAGCCGATATGAGATGTGAGATAGCGTCGCTATCAATATGTAACATAATATATGATAATTATATATTATTATAAATATTGTTGCAGTATAAGTACAAGGTTTATTGTTGTATGTTAATATTTTACAATATTATAAGTTCATGAGTGTATTATAATAATGTGTGAATATAACATGATATTTAATAATCCAAGAAATATGAAATATGAATTAGATCACTATTAATGGTTTAAATTGATAGAGTTTGGGTACGCCCATAACTCTAATTTGTATAAAGGTGCAATTCAGATAAAATTAAATAATTCAATCTGATTAAAATTACTAAATTCTATTTTAAAAAGAGTTTGAGTTAAACTAGAGTTAAATTTCTAGTTTTTAGGATCTCTATAAATAGATGAGGGATCTCGGTATTTGGTAACGAGAAAATGTGTACAACGCAAGCCTGCTCGTTCCCACTCACAGTTTTTTGTCTTAATCTTTCAGGGGCTTTTAAATTGTGGAATAATTGTTGTTATCCCGCATGTGGATAAAAGTCAGGCCAGTGACCAAAAACAAACGGGATCCTTGTAGACGCTTCCGTAACGAGTTTCTACGCTACAAGAGTTAGGTACCATTTATTAATGTTATCTCAACGTAAATTATATTTATTATAATTTTCTATTCCATCATTGGTATCAGAGCCTGATTTTTGCGTCATGACATGTGGCTAAATAGATCTAAAATTTTATGTGTAAAATTATTAGATCTGGGATGTAATGAACACAACAAAAATTTAATTTTTGTATGAAAAATATATATGTGTGTATATTTCGGCTCAATTTCATGTATGTGTACACCGAAACCCGAGGGGACGAACATGAGTGTTCAAAACGGCTAACTAGAAGTCAGAATTTTTAATTTTTGACCTCACCATTGAATTCACAGACCCTGAAAATCCCCCACCGGCTGGAACCGGAGTGCCAAAATTCGCTGGGAAGGAGGCGCGTGGACTACACGCGCCGCAATACGTTCGTCGCCACGTGTCAGCAGTATTGCGTCACTGCTGACACATGGCCCAATGGCTGAGTGCCACGTGGATAGTAGAGGCCATGCCACGTCGCACATGCGGGGTAGGATACGTGGATGACTGTGGTCATGCCACGTGTCATGATGACATGTCAACCGGGTGATAGGTGGCCCAACCAAGAAGAGACACGTGGACCACTGAGTTAGTGCCACGTGTCATGCCATGTGTTAGTGATGACGTGGCATCAATGACATGTGGCCCAATGGTACCACGCCACGTGTCGTCCATGTGTCATTGGTGACGTGTCACCAGATGCCAAGTGTTTGAAACATGGACTAATAGTATTCGGACACATGGCAGGATCGGATGTGGACACGTGGCACTATGCAGTGTTGCCACGTGGCAGAACGAAGGGGGAGGCGCGTCTTCTCTCCCCCAGCCGGCGCGTGTAGGCGCGTGCGTCCTTCTCCGGCCACCAAATCAGCTCCAATTTTTTTGCAAATTGATTTTTCAAATTATTTCTGATTTTTTGGTCACGTTTCAAAATTTTTTAATGACCAGAAAATATATTGTGTATTTTTTGATATTTAAATGTGTTTAATTTCAAAATAAAATATTAAAAATGTGTAGAAAATGTGTTTTCTGCTTTCGAAAATTTTTAAAAATATTTTGAAAATTTTTTGAGATTTAGTCCTTACTTATTGAATGACATGTGTTTCAATCATGTGTATTTATACATGAGTGTAAAAAAAAATTATGTATTATATTACAGAAATGTTGAATAAATACACTAGTTCTTCCTTAAATTACGCATAAATTGTTTTAAGAAATGCAAGAGTGCAATCTATAAGTAACATAAGAATGCGAAGGAAGATTTGAACTGATAATATTGATGCAATAGTGCGTCATAAAGCAAATGTGTGAGAACAAATGTAAGAGTGCATTTGGACTGGTGGTCTGAGTATGAAAATGAAACTTTGGTTAGAGTTGTCAAAAAAATGGCAAGTGTTTAGAAGCAACACTAAAATCTGTGATAATATTGAGAAATGGACGGAGGGTGCATCGTCCATGGCTTCATCATTTGACTTATGAGTTGCTTGATAAATTGATAAAATAGGTCAAGGACGTAATCCTAATAACTAAAAAGATTTTATAAAATCTGGACTTTAATAATAGTTGACATAAGTGTCAATTTGAGTTGGCGTTTGTTGTTATTAAAATAGGATTTATGTTTCCTATTAATATTTGACATGAGTGTCTTATTTTGAAATTATTGAATTTTATTTATTGTTTAAATAAATGTGTTTATTTATTATGATGGCATTTAACTTTATAATAAATGTGTTTATTTTAATTGTTAATTGTCTCGCGATATTTTATGAGTAAAATGATTGCATGTTTATTAAGTAGAGGCTTAATAAAATCCCCTCATAAGTTTGAGAACTTAATAATCCAATAATTCAGATTTATTATATTGAAATTTTAACGTGTAAGGTCGGATATTAGGACTTAGAGGGTAATTTGATACTATAAGTAACTTTTTCGAATTTGAGCCTAATAGAAAATTTTACTAGGTTATTATTTCAGGTGCATAATAAATTGCATGTGTTGCCTTATCTCCCTTAAATATGTGCAATATTGTTCCATTTGAGATCAGAGGATCTTAATGGATGCTGCTTCCAAAATTATGAAATCTGGAATACGAAAATTCAGTGTGTGCTTGAAGAGCAAAAAGCTCTTGAACCCTCAAGTTCAGTTATGGCTAAACCTGAGGATGGCACTACAGCCCAGTATAAGCGGGACCAAGATGCCTATGTGGTATGGAAAAATAAGAATTTCACTGCTCATATCATCTTTCTAAGTGCGATTGAAGATGATATCACTGAGCAATTCCGCAAGTATCAAAATGCAATGGATCTGTGGATCGCTTTGCAGGAGAAGTTTAGAGATGTGACTCTGAATAATCTCCGATCATTGACGATCAAATTTGATATATTTCAGAAGAAGTCTAATTATTCGATGCGAAAACATCTAAGAGATGGAAAATAATAAGTGAGTTTAGTGACTTTGGTCATAAGTTGACTGACGAGCAGCAGGTTCAAACTGTTATCAATTCCTTACCCAAGAGTTGGTAGCATGTGAAGATGCAACTAACTCACATGGATAAGCATAAAGACATTTGAGAATATCGCTTGTCATTTGGAGCTTAAACGGGACCGTTTGGCAGCAACTAAGGTCAATGCCATAGTGCATGTGACACAGTCCTGTTCTGGTAGAATGAGTTCTGACTAGAATAATAAAATTAGTTTCAACAATAGGGATAAGAAAAAAGGCTCGAGAGCTTGAAAAGCAAAAGGAATAGAATCACTACAGGTCCAAAGGCAAAAAGGAGGTAAACGTTTAAAGAGTGAAATATTTCAATTGCCAATAGAAATGAAACTATGCAAGAGACCGCGTTGTGCCTAAAACGATACACTATTCTGACTCAAGAGTGAGTGAAATTTATGTATCCAATTCTGAATTTCATCCTTTGTGGGTGATAAATTCAAAACCAATGGACCATATAACAAGGGATTGAGATGTCTTTGTTATGAAATTTAGGTTCTGTTCTTGCTTTATTGAAATTTTTTTTCAATTTATATTTTAAGGATGACAGTATATGCTTATGTTTGAATGATTTCTATTATGGTTCTGGTTATGGATGTGGACCATGATTATTTTCCTTTAATTTATTATTTTTCACATTGTTATGAGAATAATGTGAAATTATGGCATATTACGATAAACCATATTGGACAAAACAGAATGAGTCGATTAGTCAAAGAAGGTTTAGTAGGCGATTTAAATAAGGTTGAATTGTCCACACATGAGCATAGCCTAAAAGGAAAAATTAGATAGAAAATCATTCGAAAAAAGTACTAAAGCCAAATTTCCATTGCATTAGTTCATTCTGACGTATGTGGTAAAATAAATATGAGGACAAGGCATGTGGCCTACTATTTCATCACATTTATATATGACTGTATTAGGTATGGTCATATCTATTTGATTTCTCATAAGTCAGAAGCATTGAGTTGCTTTAAGACTTATATGAGTTTAGTTGAGAATCAATTAGACAAAAGGTTCAAAGCTTTAAGAACTGACAGAGGTCAGTTATATCTTACAGATAAATTTAAAGTTTCATGTGATGAAAAATGATTGAACGTCAGTTGTTCATTCCTAGAAATTCATAACAAAACGGTGTTGAGGAAGGGAGAAATAAGACTCTCCTAAATATAGTTAGATCTATGATGGTAGAGACAAATTTGCCTATCTCCTATTGGGGAGATGCTTTATTGACTGTCACATATATTCTAAACCGAGTGCCCTCTGAATCTGTCACTTTCACAACTTATGAGTTGTTGACTGGTCGACAAGTTAACCTAAGCCATTTACAACTTTTGGGTTGTAATGCTTGCATTCATGATACCTCAATTTGGTAAATTTGAGACCAAGAGGTGAAAAGAGTATCTATGTGAGATATTCTGAAGTATTAAAAGGATACATTTTCATGGATAAGCAAGAAAATGGCATAATGATAGAATTTGAATCACTAGACATCATATTCTTAAGAGGATGATATTTCAAAATTGGGCGAAGTGAATTAAGATCTTACTTTTTATTAATCTCAGGAAAAGGAACCATCAGGATCACTCCATCCGAGTGAGAGGGATTTAGAGGAAGAAGGTTAAGACCTTCATCCTCCAAACGATCCGGATGTTTGAGACCCTGATTCGAGTGGGAGCATTCTTGACTCCAGTGGGAGGAAAGAATATGGTATTCTTGACTCCAGTGGGAGTATGGAACATGGTCCCAGTGGGAGCATTATGAATCATGATGAATATATGAGGCATATTTATCAAGATTCAGAACTGCAAAAATCTAAAAGGATAAGTGCTCCATGCCGATGATTTAAAATCGAAAGCTTGAACGAAACCCTTTAAGTTATCCCACAAGATAAGAAAAAGTATAAAATATTTAAAAAGGCTTTTTCATGCCCATCTAAGGAAAATGGATTAAAGCAACGGGAGAAATAAATGGCATCCATGAGATCAAACCATGTTTGAGAACTAGTTGATCTGCTGGAAGGAAACAAATTGAGAATAAATGTATTCTCAAAAGAAAAGCAAAAAGCTGAAAGAGGTATCGAAAGATATAAGACTCGGCTAGTCGCTAAGGGGTTTATATGACATGAAAAGATTGACTATGAGTAGACTTTTTCATCTGTTGTAAAATTTACGTACATAAAGGTTAATTCTGGCCATAGTGGCGAGTTTGGACCTAGAGCTTCATCAAATGGATGGAAAGACTACTTTTCTCAATGGAGAAAAGAATGGAACAGCTTATAGTTTCATCGAAAAAGGCAGCGAACATAAGGTTTGTTGATTGATGAGTTCAATCTATGGCCTTAAATAGTCTTCAACACAATGGTACTTGAAACTTTATCATACAATCATGTCGAATGTGTTTAACATGATTGATGAAGATCGTTGTGCTTATAGTAAAAGCTCTGAAAATGAATTTATCATTTTGGCATTGTATATAGACGACATACTTAAAACTGAAAATGATAAATGGTACGTAAATGAAATCAAAGATTGGTTATCGTCCAACTTTGAGATAAATTATATGAGTCATGCATATTACATTCTTGAAGTTAAGATTTCAAGAGATCATTCGAGAAGATTATTGTCTGTTTCTTGAGAGAAATATACCAACAAAGATCTTGAGCGATTTAATATGCAAAACTGCAAACTCATAGATTACCCCATTGCCAAGAATCAGTTTTTTAGCAAAAATATGTGTCCTAATAAGCCAGAAGAAATGAACGTATATGCCAATGTCGTGAGTAGTCTTATGTATGCAGTGTTGTATATAATACATGATATATGCTATGCAGTGAGCATGGTAAACATATATCAATCTGACCCAAGCAAAGCACATTGGAAGCAATTGAAAGGATACTTATATATCTTAAAGGTACTGCAGACTATTCTCTTTATTATCAAGAAAGGGATCTGCAAATGAGAGAATACAGAAACGTTGATTGGACAGGAGATGTGGATGAGAGGAAATCCACCTCAAGTTTATATTCTTGTTTGGCCAAAGTGGCATCTCATGGAGTAACAAGAATTAAACCAGTGTAGCCTTATCAATAGTGGAAGTTGAATTTGTCACTTCCTCAATTGCAGTAAAGGAGACAATTTGGCTTAAATGGTTTGTGAGCAATTTAAAAGTAATTGCCTCAAAGGTAATAGTGACAGTCTATAGTGACAGTCAGTCGTTGATAGCTTATAGTAGAGCTAAGCATATCAACATTAAGTATATATATGGGAGATATTGTTGCACGAGGAGATGTGAACTTACAGTATGTTTTTACGCATGCAGATCCATTGAGTAAACCTATAACGAGAGATGTGTTTTGAGAGACACATTAGATCTCGAGGTTTGCGTAGAATTTAATTAGTGTTGTTATATTTTATATAATCGCTTAACGTTATTATTTGTGAATAATAACTAAAGTTCATTGTTGGCAATACATGAGTGTGAATGTTTATGTGTAAACATTTACTGTTATTGATATGAGTTTGAACATGTCGGACAGAGAAGTAGCCCACTCATAAGGGAGTTTACCTTAGTTTAGTCAATGAGTTGGCAAAAACTAAGATGAGGCGATTTTTAAACATATGAGAATGCTCGAAAGCCTATTCAAAATAAAAGTGCCGTCTTGCAGAAATTATAAGATGTGTCTGTTAAAGTGCGAGATAAAGACATACATAAAGTTGTATGCTTTGGATTGAGATCTAAATAAGGATTGTGTGGAATCCGATGGTAAGTTATATGTAACTATCATGTTCTGTCTAAAAAACCAGAAGTAGTCCTTAAGTAAGCGGACTAAAGTTGGGCGCTTCAGTGCATCACAACCTTACGCTTTTGTGTGGTGTTTGATATATACATTATCGAAATGTGAGACATGCGCTCCTTTAAAGGAAGGAAAAAATACCATAACACATATTTTATACCGTGTGTGCTTATGTGACCACAGGGATGGGAATTTAATAATATTAATGATCTCAACTTTTTCTATTGTGAGACTATATTTATATTTCGACCCTTAGAACCCTTAACTTATCCCTGAAGTATGGTTCAATATGGCTAGCTTAGTTAGTTTTCAAGAGACCCGGGAAAAGTTTAGTCCTGGAAGATCTAACTAGAAAAGCGAGTTGAATCATTATGAATGGCATCCAGTAAGAGGGAAAGATAGCCTTTTGATCACTTTCATAAGGTTTCGTGGTTCACTGGCTAGCCTATTATAGTTTCTATGAGTAGAAACATAATAGTGAACACGAAAATTGTTTTATGAGATCATGAGTTAAAACAGTGAATGTGAGAAGGTAATCTAGGGTTAGGCATACGTGAAATGGAGGATTTTGTTTTTTGAGACGCTATATATCCCTAACAAGTGTATAGTACTAGTGCTTTCGAGGTATGCTGGTCACACAATCTATCTGCCAGTATAACTAAAAATTAAGAGTAGAATGCGTTCCGTCATGTGCGAGTGAGAGATGATAGAGTTTGGGTACGCCTATGACTCTAATTTGGATAAAGGTCCAATTCAGATAGAATTAAGTAATTCAATCTGATTAAAATTTCCAAATCCTATCTCAGAAAGAGTCTGAGTTAAACTAGAGTTAGGTCTCTAACTTTTAGCGTCTCTATAAATAGATGAGAGATCTCAGTATTTGGTAACGAGAAAACGTATACGCCACAAAACTTCTCGTTCCCACTCACAGTTTTTTGTCTTAATCTTTCAGGGGCTTTTAGATTGTGGAATAGTTGCTGTTATCCCGCATGTGGATAAAAGCCAGGCCAATGACCAAAAACAAACGGGATACTTGTAGACGCTTCCGCAACGAGTTTCTGCGCTATAAGAGGTAGGTACCATTTATTAATGTTACCTCAACGTAAATTATATTTATTATAATTTTCTATTCCATCGTAAATAAATTCATACTAATAATATTATGTACCATATATTAACATATATTTATATAATTTGATCATGAATAGTGACCTAATCATACATAATTGAGTATAAAATATATATTTGTTTACCCTTAAACCAATCCACAATGTTATGGACTATTATTTATTCAGTATTTGTAATACCTTCACCTATATAAGGTCATATTGAATTATTTCAATTAATTTTACTCTTATATTAAATTAATAGTCCATAACATTAATATTAATGATTATTTCCATAATCGGTAGTCAAATTCATGTTTGAGTGCTGATTATTTGTTAAATAATTTATATTATAATCATTAAATTTAAACAATAACCATTATAATACAATTTTTATGTTTAAATTGTTTGTATATATGGTATAAATGAATTTATAATTGAAATATGGAATAATTTACTCATAATTGTAATGTTATATTATGAATATTATAAATCAATTATTAAGTATTATTTATAAACAACAATAATAGGATATATCATAATTCCATACAAATCATAGTCATATATATATAATATACTTAATAGGGGATATTCAAATATACAATTTATATTAATATCATGTTATAAATCGCTTATTATCATACCCATAATTACTAATAAAATCAATAATTATGCACACATTCAAATCTAAATTTATATATTCATTTATAAGTTATATTTATCACTCAATAATTTAATATTAAATTGTATAGATTAAGAGAGATTATATCGTGTTATTATAATCATATAAATATCTAATTATCATAATTCTAAAGTGGTAGTATATCTATTAATAATATATATTATTCGTAGGAATTACCATTGCTCTTCTAAATAATGGGTATTTTAGAATATGTATTAATGACACTTAAGATTATAATATTCAATAACATAGTTATTTAAACCAATTTACTTTAAGTATATGATATTCAGTATATGAAATAATTTAAATAAATTGTTTGTATATATCCTTTGAAATATTTATAATCATGTATTTTTATATATGTATTATAAATAAGCATTAAAATAAAATTTAATATCAATTTGAATAATATGAATAACCCTACAATAATAAATAATATTTAAATTATTTGAAATTTGGAGTATAAGTTAAATATATATACAATAATAATTTAAGATTATTAACCAATATTTTATAATATATTATCATTGTATATCTTAACCCATATATATGAATTATGAATGAATATAGGACAATATGATTTAACACATTAGGGGATATTAAGTTTATAATATGAAGTATATATACTTGTGACATTAAAATATTTTAATACCCAGGAATTATTGTATAATCTTATATATAATCTAATAAGTATACTTAATTAATCTACAATTCCTATATAATACATAAATTTAAAATTATACAATATATCCTATTCATATAACATATATCTAATGTTAATTCATATTTGTAAGTGAAATAGTCAAGATAGAGTTCTTCTCGTTTGGGACTCCTTACACCTGTATTTCACTTAGTGTATACTTCTACTCTGTTTATAATTTCTCTCTAGCACTGTTGTATAAATCTGTTATTCATCAATGAGAACTGTGTGGCATATTATTCTCATATGGTATCAGAGCCCCAATAGGTTTAAACACCAAATTCAAAATGTCTACAGAAACTGTAAACTCCTCAACTTCAATGGCATCTACGCCTGTGCCCACCTTTTCTTCAAACCTTTCTCATCATCTCTCCATTAAGTTAAACTCAACTAATTTTTTGTTATGGAAAACACAGCTTACCCTTGTTCTTAAAGGCTGTCGTTTATTCTCTCATGTTGACAGTAATGATGCTCCTTCTTCTAGTAGTGATGCCTTCTATCAATGGGAACAGCAAGATCATCAGATTCTGTCATGGATCTGCTCTTCCATTTCGGAAAATATGCTGCCCCAAATTATTGGAGCTACAACAGCGAAGCAAGCTTGGGATAAGCTTCATGCTGCATACTCTGTTGGCTCTCGTCCTCAAGTTCACAGTTTTTGACAGCAGCTGTTGGCCCTTAAGCGTGAGAATGATAGTATTACGGCTTATATGCAGCGGGCTAAGAGTTTGTTCGATCAACTAGCTGCTTTACAGCATCCTATGGCTAACGATGATTTTATTGATTGTATTTTGGCAGGTCTGGGATCCAGTTATCGCCCCTTTGTCCTTGCTTTAGAAGCACGTCTCGAATCCATTAGTTTTGATAATTTATTTGGGTTATTGCTGATTGAAGAGGCTCAGTTGGCACGGGATATTCCTGGTGAGGATTTTCCTCCTACTGCTCTTTATGCCCCTCGTAATTCCAACTCTCATAGGGGTCGTGGGCGAGGGAGACACAACAGGGGTGGTCGCTCTTCCCACTCTTCTGGTACCTTCTCACCTCAGTTTTCTTCCTCGGCTCCTTTGGACACTAGCTCTGTGATTTGTCACAACTGTAAAGGTCAGGGACACTTCTCTCGTGTGTGTCCTTCTCCCAAAATTCCCAAAGAAAACCGCACCCAACCAAAGCCTGCCTCTCATCTTGCCTCTGCCTCTTCTCCTTCCTTTCAACCATGGGTTATGGATACTGGTGCTACTCATCATCTTACCTCAAATCTGGAAAATCTGGCTGTTCATTCTGAGTACCAAGGGCCTGAGGAAGTCACCATAGGTAATGGGTCTAAACTTCCTATTCATTCCACTGGTTCATTCAACTGTCATATTCATGGTACTCCTCTTAAGTTTCGTGATGTTTTGTTTGTTCCTTCAGCTACTCAAAATTTGATTTCTATTCGTGCTTTAACTTCTTCTAACAATATTTCCATTGAGTTTTTTGCTGATTATTTTTTGATTAAGGATTTGGCAACGAGAGCCACCCTGCTACGAGGCCAGAATAAGGACGGATTGTACTACCTTCCAGTCTCCCGGTCTCTGCCTGTTCAAGCTCACTTAGCTTCCTTATCCACTTAGCATACGTATCTTGGCCATGCTGCTGTTCCCATTGTTAAAAAATTGTTAGCTTCCCGTTTGATTGATGCATCTGTTGACAATAATAAAAATACTTCTTTATGTTATGCTTGTTCTGTGAGCAAAATTCATAAGTTGCCTTTTACTCGTTTTATTTTTGCTGCTACACAGCCTCTTGAGCTGCTTTGTTCAGATGTATGGGGACCTGCTAGAATAAAATCCCAAGATGGTTTCTCTTATTATGTTATCTTTTTTTATCATTATAGTAAATATACTTGGATCTATTTCCTTAAACATAAATCCGAAGTGTTTTCCACCTTCATTAAATTTCGCTCCATGGTGGAAAAATATTTTGGTCTTCCCATTAAATCTTTTCAAGCTGATTGGGGTGGAGAATTTCGTGGTCTCACAAATTATTTAATTGAGCATGGGATAACACAACGTTCTTCTTGTCCTTATACGCCCGAACAAAATGGCTGCGCTGAGTGCAAGCACCGTCATATTGTTAAATCTGGACTTGCTATGTTAAATCATGCTAAGTTGCCTGCTCAATTTTGGTCATATGCTTTCGATACTACTGTTTATGTCATAAATAGAACTCCAACTGTTACTCTAGACTTTGATGTTCCATTTCGTAAGCTCTTTGATCATATGCCTGATTTTAGTCAAATGCGTATATTTGGTTGTCTTTATTATCCTTGGCTTCGTCCATATGCTTCTCACAAGCTAGCTCCTCGTTCCACTAAATGTGTTTTCTTGGGTTACAGTAAATTGCATAAAGGCTACAAATGCTATGATCCCCTTACTCACAAATTGTATGTCTCACGCCATGTTTTTTTTTCTGAACAAGATTTTCCCTATGAGGTACTCAACAAACAAGCACATGGTATCCATGACTCTACTCCACCTCTTCTACCTACACCCTCTGTCACATTTCCACTCCTTACCCAACACCATTGTTCTCCTTCTACTTCAACTGACCGGGTTTCTCCACCCCCCTCAACCTGTCCCATCCCTGGTGGTGCTCCTACTGCTGTTCTGTCCATGCCACCTGTCAGTTCACCACTTTCCCTAGCTGTTGACTTAAGCCCTTATGGTCCACTTTCTTTTATTGCATCCGTCGTTAATGTGTCGGGTTCTGATGTGGTTCCTTCTACTGTCCCACTTCCAGCTGCTGCTCCTATTTCTTCTCGCATGATCACTCGCTCTCAAACAGGCTCCCTTAAACCCAAGGCTCTCCTCTCTCACTCTCTCGAGGCGGAACCCACTACCTATTTACAAGCCTCAAAGCACGCATGCTGGCGTAAGGCCATGGAAGATGAGTATCATGCCTTGCTTTCTAATGATACATGGGATTTGGTTTCTCCTCCTCCTAATGCTAATATTGTGGGCTGTAAGTGGGTGTTCAAGACAAAAACTTTGCCTGATGGTTCTATTGACCGGTATAAAGCCCGCCTTGTTGCTAAAGGATTTCATCAACGACCAGGTCTCGACTTCACTAAAACCTCCAGTCCAGTTGTCAAGCCTACAACCATTCGCTTAATTCTTACATTGGCGGTCTCTCTTGGCTGGCGGGTCTTGCAATTAGATGTCTCCAATGCCTTTCTTCACGGTGTTCTTCATGAGGATGTGTATATGGAGCAGCCTCAAGGCTTTGAAGTTCCTTCCTCACTTCCATTGGTTTGCAAGTTAAAGAAGTCCTTGTATGGCCTCAAACAGGCTCCACGCATGTGGCATGAAAAGCTCACTACCACATTGTTGTCTTTTGGGTTTGTGGGTTCCAAAACGGACTGCTCTCTTTATTACTTTATTTCTGAAAATGTGCACCTCTATTGTCTTATTTATGTTGATGATCTTCTTCTCACTGGGAATGACTCTGCTCTCATTCAAAAATTAATTGCCTTTCTGGAAAGTAAATTTGCCATCCGCAACTTGGGCCAACTCGCCTACTTCTTGGGTATTGAAGCTGCCTGGACTGATAATGGTTTACTTCTGACTCAATCTAAATACACCAGAGCTATTCTTGATAAATCCAAGATGTTTGCTTGCAAGTCCATTTCTTCTCCTGCTCATCCTACAGATAGATTGGCCCTTGCTGATAGTGATGTTTTTTTAGATCCTGGCCACTATCGCAGTATCGTTGGCAGCTTGCAATATCTCACTTTTACCCGCCCTGACATCTCTTTTGCAGTTAACAAAGTCTCTCAATTTATGCATGCTCCCACTATCCATCATTGGACTGTTGTTAAGCGAATTTTGCGGTACTTGAAAGGGACTCTTGATCATGGTTTGTTCTTCTCTCGCACTGATGTCTGTAACTTGCATTGCTTCTCAGATGCAGATTGGGGTAGGTGCCTTGATGACCGCAAGTCCACCACCGGGTTTGCTATCTTTATTGGTTCGTGTCTGGTCTCTTGGTCCTCTAGGAAATAGCGAACAGTATCTCGGTCATCTACGGAGGCTGAATATCGTTCTATAGCTTCTACAACTTCAGAACTCAGCTGGTTACTTATGCTCCTTCGTGAAATTGGCTTTCCCCTGTCCAAGCCTCCTGTGCTCTGGTGTGATAATCTCAGTGCTGTTTATCTTACTGCCAATCCCATCTTCCATCGATAAAGTAAGCATTTGGAGATTGACTTCTATTTTGTTCGTGATAAAGTCAAGTCTAAGGCTCTTGTTGTTCGTTACATATCCACTGTGGATCAAACTGCAGACATATTCACTAAACCTTTGTCTAAAGGTCGGTTTCAACTTCTTCGGGACAAGCTTCGAGTCCGTTCCCTCCCTCTTCAGCTTGCGGGGGAGTGTAAGTGAAATAGTCAAGATAGAGTTCTTCTCGTTTGGGACTCCTTACACCTGTGTTTCACTTAGTGTAGACTTCTACTCTGTTTATAATTTCTCTCTAGCACTGTTGTATAAATCTGTTATTCATCAATGAGAACTGTGTGGCATATTATTCTCATAATATTGAAGAAATAATTAGACATAATCCCTAATTAAATATACACAAGTACATAATACTAAATCTTGAATATTAGTTGATTATAATTACACTATACATAATCATATTTGTATCTTCATGTCATTTTGATATACGTATGATTACACAATTTAATAGTTATGATAATTACATAAATAACTATATCTTTTATTTCATAATTTATAAAATTGTGTAATCATACGTATTATTCATTTACACAATTTCAAATTAATTGAGATAATATAATCTAATTATAATTGATAATTAAGACATATACGATATTATCATTTAGTGTTTGCATTATGAGGATTATAATATTTTATAATTATACATAAACGGATATATACATTTTTATCTGTAATTATATATATTAATGGTTAACAACTTTACGATTATGATAATTTGCAAAAAAACATCATATTTACAAGAGAAATTGATTACATTAGGTTAAAAAATATTAACAATCTTATTCTTTTACTCAACAATATTAAAGTAATGTTCTAAAGGAGTTCCTGTTATTTCTTTTTTTATTAAGAGATACGGGATGTGTATTAAAATAATATTAATACAATTATTAAATACCTAGATTATATCATAAAATTAATTAATATTTGATGTTTATTTCAATCCAATAAACATATACCTTTAATAGTTTTGAATCATAATTCATATATATAACATAGTATATATATATAATTATATATAGTATATTAACTAATATGTACTAATATTAACATATAATTAATAAACATTTGATGTGTACTAATATGGATTAATTTGAAAATTTTATTTCGTACAAATTTTTATTGCATTTTAAAATATAACTCATTAAGAGTTTCACAAAATATATATCCAAAGTAACCAACTCCTCCTCCATGTCTTATAATGCAAATGCTTAAGAATAATTAACACGACGATCCAAATACTGATATTATGTAAGTTCATGAGTGTAGAAAAACTTTGGTGAGATATGTTTGGTTCTATCTCCTATGATATAGCCACTTTTGATTAATATTCCATTCAATATCACCACGGGTTAATAATGTCCTTATATATGTACAGATTATTTGATATACACTCTTCAAATTGGATCGCTGTGTCATTCCAATATTATCATTCACTAGGGATTTCTTAACACTAACTTCCACTAGTCGTAAGCTGACCCTTGCAATAGTGACACTGCATAAGTCATCCGCTGATGGAGACACCAAAGCTTAATATGAGTATATAATGTTTAATATGTTCGGTTAGACAGACATCGTAATTGATAATCGACCGTGACACAAAATAAATTCCTTAACTGTAATATGTCATTATTTAACTCAATTTGAATAACTTATAATATAATTATAATATAAGATTTTAAAACACTAAAACAGACATATTAAAATAATCAAGATATGTACCATATCATAACATATGGTATTAGGGCTGTGCAAAAACCGACCCGAATTAGCTATTCGGGTAGGGTTATTTTGGGTAATAGGGTCGGGTCGGTTCTTCAAATCTGAGATAGTTTGGTTTCGGGTCGGGTCGGGTTAAAACAGTTAAAACCCGAACCCGACTGATGAGAATATATAAACCCCTCTCATTTTTTTCCCTTAGTTGCCCCTCCTCATCACCCTCACGATTTGCTCCTCTGCCCCTCCCTCTCTCTTCCCTTCACCTTCCCCCTCCCCCTCCCCCTCCCCCTCACGATCTACCCCTCCCCCTCCCCCTCCCCCTCCCAGTCGCGATCTGCCCCTCCCTCTCTCTTCCCCTCCCTCTCCTCCGTCGCTGCTGGATCCCTCTCTCTCTGTCTCTCCTTCTTCTTCTTCTTGGCCGACGATTCTGGTTTGTGGGTTTTTCATTTTTTTCTCAGATCTGATTGTTCCACTCCCACTTTTCCATTGCTGCTGGATCCCCCTCTCTCTCTCTCCTTCTTCTCCTTCTCCTTCTTCTTCTTCTTCTTGGCCGACGATTCTGGTTTGTGGATTTTTCATTTTTTTGCTCAGATCTGATTGTGTGTTTGATTTTAATGTATTTGTATTTATGTGTGTTTGATTTTGTTGAATTTGAGTTTAGTTAGGGTTTGATTTGTGTGTGTTAAAAAATGATGAAAAAACACAGAGAGGGGGAGGGCTGCGAAGGGAGGAGAGAATGCCCGGGTTAATCGGTTCGGGGGCTCGAAAATTATCGGGTTAATCGATTCGGGGACCTATTAATACATAGTGTCGGTTCGGTTTAGAATATAGGTTATATTTCGGTTTTCGAGTTGGTTGGGTTCGGTTCGGGTTGACCCGAACCCGACCGATGCACACCCCTATATGGTATGATCTAAATCTTGTTCAACATTAATTTAAACATTATAAATTCATAATACTCATTTAATATAACTCATAATAGTATAGAGTATATGAACATAATATGAATCTATAATAACTTATCATGTTTAACACATGATAAGGGTATGTACAAATCATATGAAATAATTATATTTTAAATATTTAGTATATTTATACTTATAGATATCTTATTATCAAATAATTAATCTGTACATATGTATCACAACACAATTTCTATATTTACTGTTAATTCATATAGAAATAGTAGATATGATTATATTATTTGAAATAGTAGATATAATTTAGAGACATCTTTAATAATGTTATATAGTCTATTAAAATAATCAATATGGTTTGAATTATGAAATTATAATATTTAATGTTAGTAAGTGCACTACCGCACTTGTCCTTAAGTATATACATAATGTTTATTACGATTATGATAATACATTTTATATCATGTTTAAGTTGAATCACAATAATTTTATTGTGGATTGAGATATAATTATTGTTTATCTGCGAATATCTTTTGGGTTTCATATATATTATTACAATAAACATTGGAATTGATAAATCTATACTGCAACAAAAATAATATGTTGTGCATCGGGAGAACAAGCTGTATAGCACAGTTATTAAAACCGGATCGGCCGGTTCAACTGCGAATTAGACTGGAAACCAGTTGGTTCGACTATATAAAAACGGCTTTGAAAAAACCGGTCAGAATCGAAAAAATCGGCCAGAACCGGAAAAAACCGGGTAGAACCGGAGAAAATCGGGAAAAATCGGAAAAAAACCTGATTGAAATAAAAAATTATTTTTTTTAAAACACAAATTATTTTTAAAACATCCCAAAGCTCAAATTATTTTTTAAAACACATTATTTATAAAAAAAAAATCACTCAATTCATCTCCTTCCATCTAAATAATATTTTTTTTAGGTAATAGACTATATAATTGAAATAGAAATTCATAATTCTAATAAAAATATATTGTACATAAAAAAATTTATGAAAAATAAAAAAACATATATTTCTGTTAATAACATAATCGAAATAAAAAAAATTAAAAAAAAAAAAAGAAAACCTCCAAAATTAAAAAAAAAATAAAACAAAATATTTTTTTTAAAATACACCCTTTATAAAAAAAAAAGTCCAATGAGAATTACAATGATAATGAGTGATGAAAATGATTTTTTTTTAAATATATATAATGTAAAATGAATTTATTTGAATGTTTAAAACTTATGTTTGATGAATATTTAATATGTTTTGTAACTTATTATTAGTATATTTGTGGCATATGTTAAATGTTTTAATAGATTTTTTTTTTGTTTGAGTGTTTATGTAGTAATATTTATAAAAATTATACTAATTAATAATATTTTAAAAAATAGAAAAAATCCGGTCGAATCATGAACCCTCAGCCTTACCGATTTTTTATCCAGTTCGGTTTCAATAACATTGTTGTATAGATTATTAATTATTTTAACATTGGTAATAATATTAAATATCCTATAAAATATTTGTATAATCATATACCGACTAAACCACTTGATAAATATAAGATATTAATATCATTAATATGGATGTACTATATATCTATATTTAATATTATTACCAATGTTATATATAATTAATAATCAAACATAAGAAATATATTGATTAATATAAGATATTAATATCATTAATATGGATGTACTATATTAGGGTAAATCATAATATTGTCAAATTATTGTGTATGATAATTTATATGATTTATAATACATTATGTGTTATATGTATATCATAAATTAGACAAATCATAATAACACATACATATATTAACTAAACCTATTTATTAACTGATAACACAGCAAATATCATTTGTTCTAAGGCCCATCCAGTAGGCCCACTTAACTGGCAAAGACCAAGACCCAACAACCAAAAGCAGCAGGCACGAGCTCCTAGGTAGCGCACACACCCGATCGGCTGATGTGACCGCCAATCCCATCAGCCGCCTGACACAAGGCAGTGCCCATGCCTACCACCTGCTCCCTGTGACTCCGCTGAAGTACCTGCTCTGACAGTAATCACTCCCCAGGTACTCAAGTGCCCCTCAACCATCTCATATAAATAGCCCAGCCAACGATGGCACCAGGTATTGAATCTCTAGCATTCTCTCTCTAAAAGCACATTCTCTCTCTAAGCTACTAACTTAAGCTTCAGAGTACATACGCCTGGTCCGACCGGGCACTTCTTACTGCAGGGTTTTCTCATCCGATCGGCTCGTCCTCTCCTCTTCAGATAAAGACTTTCTAGGCTTTATCATTTGGTGATTTCGTTGAGAGAAATAGCGAACTCACGATCCAACGAGAACACAACCCCCATGGACCTTGATCACAACGATAAGGCACCTCGAGAAGGAGGGAAGGGCCCACCAGGTCCCCAACGAGGACCAACCTCCTTCCCGAATTTGATGATGCCACTCTGAGGCAGCTTGAGGATACCCCTATCACCATCAGAGACATGCGCGCTATCCTCAGTGATTTCACTAAAAGCATCGTCCAGACGCTCAAAAAGGGCAAGATGCCAGCCACTTCTGAAAGAGCCCAGGAGGAATACCTCGCGGGCGAAAACTTCAGGAGGAGTAGAAATAAGGGAATCATCATCAATGAGCCTCAAGCTCAGGGAGCTCGAAGGGGTGCAGTCAGAACCCCGGGAAGGTACGACAAGGGGAAACAGATGATGTCCACGAGCAGGGGCTCCCCTTACACAAGTAGATCCGTCACTCCCTCTATAAGGGATGACTTATCCTACATGTGTACCCCAAGCCGCAGCTACATGAGAAAGCACAAAGACGAGTCCACCGCTACGACCCTGAGTAAGGAGGATCAGTGGCTCAAACAGAAACTCAAGCAGCTTGGCTTTCTCGCTCCAAAGAAAGGTGCTTTCGAAGGGAACACATGCGGGAACACTGCCTCCCTATTTTACAGGGAGATAACTGACTCTGAGCTGCCTCCTAGGTGGAGAGATGTGGTCATAGATAGATACACGGGTAAAACTGATCCTACCACCCACTTAGCAGAGTACCTGACTAAGGTGCAGGTATACACCTACGACGAGAGGGTGGCCTGCAGAGTCTTTCCCACCACCTTGGGAGGAGACGCTCTCAATTGGTTCCACGAGTTACCTCAGGGATCAATCACCTCCTTCAAACAACTAAAAGAGCTGTTCACCATGAGGTTTATCGTTCAAACGCGCGCGCCAAACATGGTGAACGACCTGTGCAATCTCTATCAGAGATCAGATGAAAGTCTTCGAGACTACATCGATAGGTTTCAGGCTACCATGTCTGAGGTGAGAAATGTCAGCGTAGAGATGGCGACTAATGCCTTAACAGGGGGCATCACTGACCGTCCATTGTTCGAATCACTCACAACAAGACCCCCATCCAGCTTCGCCGAACTCATGGAGAGGGCTAGGCAGCACATCCAATTGGATAATGCCCTCAGGTCCAATAGGAGAAAAAGGACCAGCGTATTGGACCGGCTGTAACATTCGAATGGTCGCTCTTTCCACAGAGCTCCCGCTTCCGATCGGACAGCTAAAAGCCCAGACAGAGCTGCCAGTTCCAGAAATTCAGGCAAGAGGAAAGAGTCGGGACGAGACCGATCCACGCGTTCAGACGATCAGCCCGAGAGAACATACACCCCCCTCAATGCCACTCCAACCACGGTGCTAATGTGGATAAAAGAGAAGCACCGCCAAGTCAACTGGCCCAGGGACTTGTCTGAAAGAAGCAGGGTTGTGAGGGATCCGAACAAGTACTGCGAATTCCACAGAGATGTCGGTTATTTAACCGATGAGTGCACTTCGCTCAAAAAGGAGTTGAAAGGCTAATACGCCGCGGAGCCCTCAAAAAGTTTATAAGCCCAGCCAGAGGGGATAATCCCTGTAGACAGCCGAAGCCTCGCAGGGACGATCCTGACTCAGATGATGATGAGCGCAGGAACCCGAGAAATGTCGACCCGAGCAGGCCATATACCGGGGTAATAAATGTGATCACCGGAGGGTCGTCCTACGGAGAGGATCTCTC
The DNA here is from genome assembly GCA_947683425.1 of Excoecaria cochinchinensis. Classification (NCBI taxonomy): domain Eukaryota; kingdom Viridiplantae; phylum Streptophyta; class Magnoliopsida; order Malpighiales; family Euphorbiaceae; genus Excoecaria; species Excoecaria cochinchinensis. The sequence continues at coordinate 48,997,202 of CANTUQ010000004.1, forward strand.
CAGAAAAAGAAAGGGGAAAGGTGTCTACCTCTCCCACCAGGCCGAGCAGCCTGCCTCAGTCACCATATCCAGCGAAGACGCACGAGATGTCATGTTTCCCCATGAGGACTCTCTCGTTGTAAGAGCTCGGATTAATAACTTCAACGTCAAAAGAATTCTAGTGGACAACGGCAGCGCTGTGAACGTCCTAACTCTCCAGGCCTACCGAGCGATGGGACTCTCGATTGGGGAGCTGAAACCGAACGCTACGCTACTAACTGGGCTGGGCAACGCCACTATCCAGGTAGTGGGATCGGTAGAGCTCTTTATCGAGCTAGGCCAAGAGGCGATCGCTCATGCATGTAAGGTAATTTTTATGGTTATCGACATGACATTTGCCTATAATGCCATCTTTGACAGGCCACTGCTCTTCCAGACCGGAGCTATCACCTCCATCCGCTACATGGTGATGAAAATTCCGACCAGAGGACGCGTCGCCATCTTGAGAGGCGACCAAAAGGCATCCAGAGAGGCTTATATTACCATGATAAAGCAACAACGGGAGGCAATGGTCATAGAGCCCGGCTTAGAGCGGCCAGAACAGGCAGAAAGGCGTAGGATGGACCCTGCCGAGGAGACAAAGATGAGGGCGCTAACCAAATGGAAAAAATGTTCAAGTTGGGACCAGCATGGATAAAGAGAAAGAAGAAGCCATCATGCAGGTCTTGACAATCAATCAAGCGACCTTCGCCTGGAGGCCGGAAGACATCCCTGGCATAAACCCCAAGGTGATCACCCACAAGCTGAATGTGGACCCCAATTATCCTCCGGTCCGACAAAAGCTGAGGAGGCACGCATCCGATCGGAGGAAGTTCATTTCTGAAGAGGTGGATAGGCTACTTAAGACCGGAACAATCCGAGAGGTAGACTATCCCGATTGGCTGGTTAACGTGGTTCTGGTCAAGAAAAAGTCGGGGAAGCTGCGGATGTGTGTAGATTTTACTGACGTTAATAAAGCATGTCCCAAAGACAGCTACCCCCTGCTAAGTATAGACCAGTTAGTGGACGCCACCGCAAGCCACGCCATCTACTCTCTGGGGCCACGTATCAGCGTCTCATGAATAAAATCTTCAAAAACCAGATCGGGCAGAATGTCGAGGTGTACGTAGACGATATGATCGTTAAGAGCCGAAACCCTGAAGAACACCCTGTCGATCTGGCAAAAGTTTTTGACACTTTGAATAAGTTCCAGGTGAAACTCAACCCTGAGAAGTGTGTCTTCGGAGTACCATCAGGAAAATTTTTAGGATTCCTGGTCTCCCAGAGAGGGATTGAGGCTAATCCGAAAAAAATAAGGGCTATCTTTGAGATGCAACCCCCCAGGAACATAAAAGATGTCCAGAAGCTAAATGGAAGGATAACAGCCTTAGGACGATTCATCTCCTCCTCAGCCAAGCGGTGCACTCCCTTCTTCAAAAAGCTAAGGAAGAGTGAAACTTTCATCTGGGGGGAAGACTGCCAACAAGCCTTTGAAGAGCTGAAAGCGTTCCTCACCAACCCACCGCTACTTAGCTGGCCAATACCAGGTGAAAATCTGTACCTTTATTTGGCCACCTCTAGGAAAGCTGTTGCAGGTGCTCTGGTCCAAGAGGAAGGAACACAACAGTTGCCTGTGTATTACGTCAGTGAAGTACTTAGAGGTGCGGATTTAAAGAAGGGACCGGTCGAGCAGCTCATCATCGCCCTTATGATGTGCGCAAGAAAGCTGAGACCATACTTTGAGGCACACATAATTATCGTCAGATCGGGTCACCAACTCCTACAAATCCTATAGACCCCCGATCTGAAGGGCAAAATGGTGGGATGGGCAATCAAGCTGCAGTCCTGGGATGTGAGATACGAACCCAGAAAGGCAATAAAAGCCCAGGCTTTGGCAGATTTTATCGCTGAGTTTGCCGGTGAGGAATCACAAAGTCAGCCCAAACTACAAAGTTGGGAAATGACGGTGGATGGCGCAGCGAATGACACTCGAGGAGGAGTAGGCCTAGTAATAAAAGGCCCCTGGGCATTACAAGAAGGTACGCAATAAAGCTTAATTTTAAAGTTTCAAATAATGTAGCAGAGTACGAGGCGCTCCTTCAAGGGCTGAGACTGCTCTACGCAATCCGACCGGAGTCAGTAGTCATCAAGAGCGACTCCCAGCTAGTAACGAGTCAGGTCTTGGGCACCTTCGAAGCCAGAGAAGCCAGCATGATCCAGTACTTATCCAAGGTCAAGGCTGCCTTCACAAAACTTGAAGAAACTAGGTCAGAGTGGGTCCTCCAGAAGGTGCCAAGAGACCAAACATCAGAAGCCGATCGGCTAGCAAAAATGTCTGCGTCTGAACAAAGTGTTATAGAGGAAAACATTGCCATTGTCAACCAAACTTCCTCCTCCCTAGACGAGCCGAAGATGATGGAGATCGACCAAGGGGATGAAACCTGGATGAGCCTAATCAAGCAGTACCTCCAAACAGGTCAGCTGCCCGATGCTAAAGACGAAGCTCGAAAGGTATCAAGAAAATCCCTTAATTACTCCATCATTAATGGTGATTTGTATAAGAAAGCTTTCAGTCACCCTTGGCTCAAATGCGTGATGGAGGAAGAGGGAGACTACATCCTCAAAGAACTCCATGAAGGTATATGCGGAGCACACGAGGCAAGCAGAGCTATGGCAAGAAAAGCCTTCCAGACGGGGTACTACTGGCACAGCATGCTCAAAGATGCTCAAGAGAAAGTGAGAAGATGCCCGCAATGCCAGGTACATGGGAGGATCATAAGGCAGCATGGAGCAGACCAACAGCCGATCGGGATCGCTTGGCCGTTCGATCAATAGGGGCCGGATATCCTAGGACCTTTTCCCTAAGGCAAGAAGCAGATGGATCGCTTGGCCGTTCGATCAATAGGGGCCGGATATCCTAGGACCTTTTCCCTAAGGCAAGAAGCAGATGAAGTTCCTCATAGTAGCGGTTGACCACTTCTCCAAATGGATTGAGGCTGAACCTGTAGCCACCATCACAGTCGAGAGGGTCAAGAGCTTCACTTGGAAAAATATCATCTGCAAGTATGGCTTACCCAATGTTTTTATTACAGATAATGGCAAGCAGTTCGACAACTCCACTTTCAGAAATTTTTGCCAAGGCCTAAACATCAAACTGAGGTTCACGTCAGTCGCTCATCCTCAAAGCAATGGAATGACCGAGGTCTCCAATCGGACCATCCTAGAAGGGTTTAAAAAGCGACTAGGTGAGGCAAAAGGCACCTGGACTGAAGAACTGCAGAGTGTCCTGTGGACGTACAGAACTTCGCCCAGGATAGGCACTCATTAAACGCCATTCTCCCTTGTCTACGACTCCGAAGCAATGATACCGGTAGAGGTCGGGCCTCACTTCTTACTGATCGGCGCTCTATTCCGAATAGATGAACGCTCAAGAAAGACACCAAGATCTAGATCTGATAGAAGGAAAGAGGGAGGACGCCTACACCAAGATCACTGCCTATAAGTAAAGAGTCGCCAGGTATCACAATACTAAGGTGAGGTCAAGAACTTTCAATGTCGGTGATCTGGTGCTCAGAAAGGCAGACTTGGGCTCAGGAAATACCGGGGTGGGCAAGCTAATGCCAAATTGGGAAGGGCCCTACGAGGTCTCCAAAGTCTTTAGTCCGAGCACGTATAGGCTCCGAACCATAGAAGGGCAAGATGTCCCCAGAAGCTAGAATGTCGAAGTACTCAAAAAGTACCATCTCTAATAATGTATTAGAACTTGGTAATTGCCTAATTAATAAAGAGGTTCTTTCTTTCACCCTTGTTCAAATTATGCATGATATATAACTTATACGCTAGGCTTGACGGCCATCCCAAGCCGAAAATGAGAAAGTTGTTGTTCGTCTATTTGCAAGATGAAGATCTCCGTTAAGATCGACTAGGAGGATCTCACCTCCCTAAATCTGTCATGATGGAGGATCTTACCTCCCCAAGTCTTTGTATTATGGAGGATCTTACCTCCCCAAGTCTTTGTATTATGGAGGATCTCACCTCCCTAGCTCGATTATGCAATTTTTATACAACTTTACGAGTATTGTCTAGCTCGATTATGCAATTTTTATGCGACTTTATGAGTATTATTTAGCTCAATTATGCAATTTTTTATGCAGCTTTACGAGTATCACTTAGCCTGATTATGCAATTTTTATACAATCTGAAGGGCTCACGCACTAGGTTTGACGCCCACTCTGAACTGAAAACGCGATGGTCGCACAGCCTATTGGCAAGGTCGGATGCTCCCAACCCGAAAATACGAGGACTGTCTCGATCCATTAGGGTCGACAATGCTCCCAAGCCAGATTGAGCTGATCGGCCACTAGACTTGAAGGTTATTCGAATTCGGGAAGTACTTGCAATTATTATGCAATTTCACGAGTAGTACTTAGCTCGATTATACTGATAATTTCAATGCATATTTATGTGTTCTTGATTGCAGTGATCATGCAAATCAACACTTTGCAGAAAAATGCGACTTTATTAAGCAATTTCCAACTGTATACTTTACAAAGAATTGTTACGAGAGTAATTTACAAAACGAAAAAGAAAAAGCTGACTTAAGCTCCTACACTAATTTTCTATGTCTATAATGTCTACACTGCCAGGAGGGTCGCCAATCTGCTCCGCACTTGGCTCAGTGATGGCTTGAGAAGGGTCGGCAGCAGGTGGAGCGGACCCTGCTCCCCCTTCAGAGATAGGCCCCGCTGACGGCGGTACCACGGGCTCGGCTTCCGGCGGCAGAGACGATGTAGACCCGGCTTCAAAGTGGACTTCTCGATCGGTCTCCAGAGGCGAAGGGTCTTCTCCTGAAGCTTTCTGAGCTGCCTCTCCCTCAGGAGCGTCTTCCTCATCATCGCTGGATGGAGGAGCGGGCAATGCTGCCAGATCGTCCATCCACTCCAGATCGGTGCCAGGGAAATGCCTCTCAGCCTCATGAACTAAGCGAGAGAGCAACTGCGCCTGAGCCTCAGCCAGCTCATCTAAAAGACGCTCTTTCTGAGCGACAAGCTCCTCTTCCAGCTTTTTGGCCTAGAAGGTCTCCCTCTCCTCCAGGACGTCTTCAAGGACTCTTCCTCTCTGCGTGCCTAATCGGCCTCAACCCTTAGCTTGGCGTTCTCAGCAGCCAGCTCTTTGCACTCGGCATCCAGTGTGGTTGCATCTGCTTCAAATCGCCTACTTTGGGCATTCTCGGCAGAGAGATGAGCTACATCACCCTCCAGCTTGTCTACCTCGCCCTGCCGAGCCTTCAGCTCTTGCGCCTTCTGGTGAACCTCCTTCCTCAGAGCTACTGTCTCCGTATGGGAAGCAGCAGACTGCTCTTTCACCCTGGCCACCATAGCCCGAAGGGCGGAGGCTTCTTTTCTGGTAGTCTCACATCGGGCGTTCGCCTTGGCCTTGGCGCCCTCTTCAGCTCTCCCCTTCCAATCGCTGGCCATGAGGTGCAGCCGTTGAGTCCTCCTGGCAGCCTGCGCAAAAGAGCAAAAATAACTCAGAAAGGCACAATGGGATATCAACAAATCCCAAAAAAAAGAAGAAGATAATAGGCCATACGTCCATCAATTGCTGGCTGATTGCACTGCACTCTCTGCTGAGCTGGCTGGCGTCACTGGCCTCCCTGTGATCATCGTGTCGAAGGAGACCATGACAGATAAAACTGGCCACCTAGTTCAGCGACCAATCACTGCCGAAGTTCTCTTTCAAGTACTCCTTCAGGGGAACTGGCCGCCGGTCGCCCGGTCGTCGTTGCGCCTCGATCTGAACGCATTTGCCCCTGGCAGCCACACGAGCATCTATCTCGGCCACCAGCTCAGCAGCTCTCTTCTTGGCGGCCTCCTCAGCCTTCTTTTGGGCAGCCTCGTCCAGTCGTGAGGCCACCCCCTGCGCTACCTCTCTAAGTGTCGCGATGATGGGCACATCATCCTCATCCGACTCATCTCGCAATCTTGGGGGACGAGTGCGCATTAGTTAAGGAGAGGTTTCAGTTGGTCCAGCGGCAGTGGCACTGGGCGCGATAGTAGCAGCTGGGGGAGTGGAAGATATAGGGACGGCGGAGACTGCAGCGCCTTCCGAGTGGGTCGGTGGCAGTTTAGAGGAGAGCACGAGCCTCCGCCTCTTCCTTTGCTCTTTAGCCTATCGCTCGGTATCCCTCTTCGCTCGAGCCCTGTCACCCAGCTGCTTAATCAAGCCATCTTCGCCTGCTATTTTACCTGCAAACAAACAATAACAAGATAAGTTCCTCACATAAAATTTCATGCAAATGTAATGCATGTTTTGGTGCATGATGGCAGTTTGATTTGCCCGATCCTAACGCTCACTTTCTATAGCAGCTTCAACGTTCGAACCAGCCCTAGCTATGGAGGGCCCCTTAAGTGCCTCCAGCAATTGCCTGGATTCGAACGGCCCCTCTTTCCGCGCCACAACATTTGTCAACTTTCCAATATCCAGCTCATACATGGATTGACCAGTGGCCAAGTCCTTCAAAATATTAGCCGAAGCCGATCGGGCTAGGCTCACCCCAAAGCCACCTTTTCGGCCTACCAAGAGGTACCGCTCCCTGAAGCCCTTCATCGAGGTGGGAATGTTGATAAGCTTCTTCCTCGGTCGGCTAGTGAAGAAGAACTCTGACCCATCGCTCCGACAGGAAACGTAGAAAAAAATGCGTGAAGAGATCGAGGGTCGGGGCCACCCCCTCCAGTACACACAGAATCTTGAAACAGGCCATCGTTCTCCACCCATTTGGATACAGCTGGTAGGGAGCAATACCATAGCCGTTCAATACAGAGATTTCGAATGCACCGAAGGGGAGGCGCATCCCAGCATCCAGACTCCATAAGTGGCAAATGAACCACTCATTATTGTCTTCCCCGAACGGCCCCTTCGTCACCGCCATGGAATCAGGGCAAGGCGCTACACTGACGCTATCAGGGAAACCGTATTTGGCAGGGACTTTAGCTACCTCCCCTATGGTCAGTCGGGAGCACAGCTCAACCGCTGCTTTATCCCTATACTCATCCAGAAAACTCCTGTCCAACACCTCACTACTGCTAGAAGCCATTTTTAGCAGAGAAAGAGGGGAAGATATATGCAAATCCCTAGTTTTTTGAATGGATGAATGCAGGAAGAGAATGAAAAACAAAGATGAAGTGAGAAAGCAAAAGGGAGGAGTTACTTACTTGGTAAAGGGGACTTAGCAAATTTGAAGAAGGAGCGATTGCGAAAATCTGGGAGTTGAGAAAAAATTTTGGCAGAGCTTCGCTAAGGATTGCAAAAAGTAAAGAAGAAATTCTTTTAAAAATCCCTTATTTATAGGCCAGAGCTTCCAGAGCACGCCAACCATCTCGCCACTAGAAGAGCGCCACGTGTTAAAGTCATTATGGCTGTACGCAGAACAAAGCGTCACCCTCGGAGCACGCGCAGCATTAAATAGAAACAGCTGTCCAGGCAAGAGTGTCTCTTCAAAAAAAGTGCCTCACAAATTCAAAAATTCCACCAACGCGCGTCTTTGGATCGGGAAAATTCAGTGTTGACTCCATCCGAACGGGACTACAAAGGCAATTTCATGCCCGATCGAACCTATTGAGGGGGGACAAGTGATAACACAGCAAATATCATTTGCTCTAAGGCCCATCCAGTCGGCCCACTTAACTGGCAAGGCCCAAGGCCCAACAACTAAGAGCAGCAGGCACGAGCTCCTAGGCAGCGCACACGCCCGATCGGCTGATGTGACCGCCAGTCCCATCAGCCGCCTGACACAAGGCAGCGCCCATGCCTACCACCTGCTCCCTGTGACTCCGCCGAAGTACTGCTCTGACAGCCAGTAATCACTCCCCAGGCACTCAAGTGCCCCTCAACCATCTCATATAAATAGCCCAGCCAACGATGGCACCAGGTATTGAATCTCTAGCATTCTCTCTCTAAAAGCACATTCTCTCTCTAAGCTACTAACTTAAGTTTCGGAATGCTTACGCCTGATCCGACCGGGCACTTCTTACTGCAGGATTTTCTCATCCGATCGGCTCGTCCTCTCCTCTTCAGATAAAGACTTTTTAGGCTTTATCATTAACAATCTAAGGATAATCAAGAATATTAACAATCTTATAACTTTTGAGGAAGATGAACTTTCGATGTTTAAGGACTCCTTTCAATTCCAAAAGAAAAATAAGAAAATCTCGTAAGGACAAACAATACTATGGGAAATAATAATATATAACACATGATCATAGATTAATATTATCTCTATGAATTAATCATAATATTTGAATTTAACATAACTAATAAACATGTTATATGGTATTCCATATTGATGTTACACAATTTATAGATTAGTTGTAATTAACATAGGTATTAATCTCATTATACAATATTAATCCCTAAATATAAATCTAATATATTTTGCAATCAATGATAAATAATCTATTAAATACTAAAATTGTTAAGGCATTTGCCTAATGTTCATTAATTATCATAATCGTAATAAACATTATGTATTATAATTTGATAATAATCCTATTAATATGGATAATTCAATGAATATATATAATGAGTATATATACAAATATATACAATATTAAACTTTCATAATATAATAGATTATTACACTTATAAATAGTCAATATTAGTTATCACATCCATAATATTGGTCTTAATCATAATGACATTTTAAATTTTATATAACATATGTTACATATAATGGATAAATAAGTTAGAATTATAAGAATCTTAAAAAGATTACTAAATTGAAATAAATGGACTAAAATTACCTTTGGAACCAATTTGAAGCCCTTATACTGTTGAACGGCCCAAATACTGATATTATGTTGTGTTGGAAATGATGACGATTAATCAGTCTGTTAATAACAGTATTAATGACTGCTTAATATATATGTTAGTAACTGATTTAATAATGTTTATGATCAAACTGATTATTATTGAATATCATAACTGTTTAATTGGTGTAATATTAAATATACTATTATTGTCCATAATATCCATATGTATATCTTTTTAATAATAGTCTGAATTAATATATATATTATTATATCTATTAATAATGTAACATATGTATCATATATGATCCCAAACAATTATAAAATGCAATTTGTAATAAATTTTACTATATAATCCATATTATAAATCTATTAGTAAACTCAGAGAACTTCCAAATCTCATTAAATTCAGCAATAGCTATTTCATTGAATGTCAGCCCTTGAGAGAAATGATAATAAGTGTTAATTGGTTTTATATTGATAATTAACTTAATACCTTTGAATTATGGGTTATTAACTTATATATATACTATATCTTTTACTATGTCCATATCAAATATAATAAGAGAAACCAGGAATAATATGAATATATGAATATATCAACATATTACATATGCATAGAACATAAAAATCCACAATTCTATATAATTGTTAGGGGTTACCGAATATTATTTTGCATTCTATGTTTATCTTGTTCTATAATATACAATAAATTATTAATATAATATACTGATATATTAAACATATAATTATATAATTTAGTCATATATTAATATAAATATATTATCCCCTATTTAAATTAATTATATATTAAAATAATATTCATAGTATCAAATTGAAATGATTATTTATACTCATACATATTACAATTATATAATATCCATATTATTTAAATTATCATTTTGTATATTAAAAATGGTTTGCATGTATTATTATAGTTATCTTAATTGTATCCAATGATATATACTTATGTTATATCTAATCTAATATTTGTATAGTTTAGGATACAAGATAACCTATGCCAATGCATATTATTATGAAATAATATTATAATTATATAGATATTTACTTAATATTATCATTTACATTCACTTATGAACTATATTTATGATCAATTTTCCAATACATTAATATTTCTACTAAAAGATTCCGTTAAGCTGAAATCCAATTAGATAAAGCCCTTTTGGTGTGAACAGGTGCTTGTTTGTGCTGAAAGTGAAGTGGTAGTTTCATTGTCATGCTAACCTTTTATAGAATGGTAGTGCCGCCATTATACTAACCCTTTTAAAGTGGTAGTGTCATGTTCGTACAAACCTTCCGTATACAATATTAAATTATGTTATGACCTAATGATTATTAATAACATATCATAAATTTTATCATATCGTACATTATATACATATTTGATATATGATATATATTGAGCAGTAATTATACAATAATTATCTAATGATTAACAAATTTATTATAGGGTAGTATTATAAATATTTATTAATCCCTATTTACAGAATTCATAAGTATATTAAGTATTGGTAGAAATAATATTATATATATGTTATAGTAGCAAATATATAATTCACAATTTGACATTAAAGGTATGTACTATTGATATAATAATTTATATTTAAATATAATGCTCATAATCTAATAAGTATAAAATAATAATTTATTTTATAAACATATTGTATGGCTCCTAGCAATCGATAGATGTTAGTATATTATAATTGTGAATAATAAATTGGATATTGATGTATACAAGTGAGTGCTATATGAATATCCATATTATAATATTGGTTATATTAATTATTGATTTATTAAACTATATGCCCCTAATATATATAAGATTATACAATAATTCCTGGAGTTATATCTGCAAACACTAAAATTGTTATTTATAGACACAAAAAATACATTATGTGTTATTCTTAGAATGTGTGATTATAATTTATTGAATATATATTAATTATATATCAAGGTATATTAACAGTCATTACATATGTACATTATTAATTATTCATCCTAACATTTGAATATCCCCTAATGTGTTAAATCATATTGTCCTATATTCATTCATAATTCATATATATGGATGGATCCAATCTAATCCAACGACTTTTTTTTAAAGACAAACTGCCTGTTTTCAGGTTTTCACCATGTCTTTTGCCTAACTTTTGCTTAGAGTGCCAATTACGGTTTTCATCTCTAACGGGTTTTTTTTTATTTTTTTTTGTAAAGGAAGCTGAAACTATTGCTGGAAATCTTTCAGGCATGATAGGTATGTACTTGTCAACGGATAAGGATAGCTTCACATCTCCAGATATAGTCACGGCACTGTACCTGTTATTGTAATTTTATATTTTGATTGTTTCTTTGTAAATATCTCTTGTAACTACCTACTGTATTGTTACTAAGCATTCTGCTACTGCAATACTAAGCTATTTTTCATTATCACCAAACACCTTTACTTTACATGGTATTGGAGCTTTTCCAATGGCTTCAACAACACAATCACCATCTATTCCTCCTACCACTTTCTCACACCACACCTTCTCCATAAAACTCACCAACAAAAACTATGTAGCCTGGAAAACCCAATTTTTACCTTTACTCAACTATCAAGGCCTTATGAGATTTATTGATGGTACAAACCCAAAACCCGAAGCCACTATTGCAGATCCTAGCAAACTTACTGATCAAATAGCCAATCCGGCCTATCCTACTTGGTTCCAAAAGGACCAAATGTTATTATGTTGGTTGTTATCCTCTTTATCTGAAGAAGTCTTCCCATATATCATTGGCATGTCATCTTCCCAAGAAGTTTGGAATGTCTAGCCAGTACCTTTGGCTCTATTTCTCACAACCGACAATTGCAGCTCCATATTGAGCTTCAAGAACTCAAGAAAAATGACATGTCTGTCTCGGAATATTTACAGCGTGCAAAATTGTTTGCTGATGAATTATCAGCTGCTGGTTGTACCATGACTACCTCTGAGTTTAATGCCATTGTTTATAGAAACATTGGTAGTGAGTATCACAATATTATCACTGCACTTAATCTCAGACCTGAGCTGGTTTCTTTTAATGAATTGCACAGTCATTTATTTGCTCATGAGATCCTCCTCAAAAGTGCAAATGCCATTCCTGTTACCAATCTTGCTCAACGCCAACCTTTAGCTCCAGTAAACACCAATTTCCCAACCTCCACACCTTCACAAAATACCAGATCCTCCAAAAAAAATCGTGGCCCATGTCAAATTTATGGGCTGCGCAACCACACCGCTGATCGTTGTAGGCGTAGGTACGAACCTCGATAAAATTCTGGCACTTCGACCTATGGTGCACAAGCCAATCTCACCACTTATCAGCCACCTATCCATACACCACCTACCCACCCTCAAACATCACCGTTTCCTTGGATAGTTGATTCAGGTACAAACTTCCATGCCACTCTAGATCTCACTACCCTTCACACTTTCGCCAACTATAATGGGACTGATCAATTGAGGGTTGGTAATGGTCAAGGTTTGGATATTGCTCATGTTGGTAATGGCCATCTCATTTTCTCTCCTCATTCTTTTCAATTGCAAAATGTCTTACATGTTCCAAAATTATCACAAAGTTTGCTTTCAGTTCATCAATTTTGTGTTGATAATAAATGCTTTTTTGAATTTTGGCCTAATTTCTATTTTATTAAGGACCAGGTGACCAAGGCAATCCTCTTAAAAGGACTGAATAAAGATTGACTCTACCTCATGCCACTTCAAGGGCGCAAGGCGGCAAATGTTGCTTCCCTCTTATTTGAAGATTGGCATAATAAATTAGGTCATCCTCATGCCAAGATAGTGTTACAAGTGATTAGTGAAAATAGTTTAGAGTCAGCTACTTCGTCTGCAAGTTCTAAGTGCATTGCTTACTGTATGGGAAAGCTTTCCCGCACCACTCTAGCACCCGTTTCTCATTATAGCACCATGCCCTTACAACTTGTATTTTCAGATGTTTGGGGTCCTTTTCCAACTATTTCTAATTTAGGTTTTAAATATTTCCTTGTATTCATTGATGATTACACCCGATACTCTTGGGTTTATTTCTTAAAAAATAAAAGTGATGTTTTTTATTTCTTTCTTCATTTTTGAACTATGGTTGAAAAACAATTTAATTATCCTATCAAAGCTTTTCAATCCGATTTTGGTGGGGAATTTCAAAAACTTGCCCCTTATTTTCTTAAAAATAGGATTATTCATCGAATTGCTTGCCCCCATACACATGAACAGAATGTAGTAGCTGAACGGAAAATCCGACATATAGTCGACAATGGTTTAACTCTTTTGGCTCATAGTCATGTCCCTTTTAAGTATTGGCCTTATGCATTTGAGCATGCTCTACTTACTATCAATTTATTACCTATTGTTGTTTTAAATGGAAATAGTACATATCAAAAATTATTTCACAAATCTTATAATTTTCAAAACCTCTATGTTTTTTGTTGCACTATTTTTCCATTGTTAAGGCCATATAACCACCATAAATTTAACTTTCGAAGTAAGCCATGTGTCTATCTAGGGAACTCTCCTAATCACTGTGGGTATATTAAAAATTATTTCACAAATCTTATAATTTTCAAAACCTCTATGTTTTTGGTTGCACTATTTTTCCATTGTTAAGGCCATATAACCACCATAAATTTAACTTTCGAAGTAAGCCATGTGTCTATCTAGGGAACTCTCCTAATCACTGTGGGTATATTTGTTTAGATAAGGATAATGGAAGGTTGTATATTGCACGACATGTTCAATTTAAAGAGAATGAATTTTTATTTTAAAAAGTTTCAGCTCAAAATGCACATGTGCCATGTCCACCTTTGCAACCTTAGCTTGAGGTATGGTCTTCTAATTCAGGTACACCTCTTACTCCTACTCTCTCTCCACTTATCTCTCCTTCCACCACATCAGATAAATCACCTCCAATCACTCCTATCACCTCATTACCAAATTTGTCTTTATCTTCTCATCCTAATAATTTACCTTTATCCTCTTCTAATGTGATGACACCACTAACCACTCAACCCCACTAACCACTCATCCAGCCACTTTATCTCCTAATGCCTTGGAACCACCAGTCCGTTCCTTATCCTCCGCTTCACCTGGTCTCAATCTATGTGTTGACCTCACCTCTTATGATGTTCCATGACCCACCTCTCCTTCGTCTTCTCCCACTCGCCACCATGGCATGACTCTCCATCCTTTTACTTTGGCCAAACGACATGCCAATGTCCTCTGTCTTGCACCACCTACCAAATCTAAAATTGATTATCTCAATGTAGAGCCCCTCACTTATACCCAAGCTCAACCATACAAGGAATGGCAACGTGCTATAAAATCAGAGATAGATGCCCTCAATGCTACTCAAATGTGGACTCTTGTCCCAAAACCACCAAATGTAAACATAGTTGGCAACAAGTGGGTCTATAGAATCAAACGTCGACCCAATGGGCACATTGAACTCTACAAAGCACGCTTAGTCGCGAAGGGCTATCACCAGCAATTCGGAATTGACTTTCATGACACTTTTAGTCCAGTTATTAAAACAACCACTATCCGGATAGTGCTATCCTATGTTACCACTCAAGGATGTCCCATTCGCCAATTGGATGTGTCCAACGCCTTCCTCCATGGTTTTTTGGCAGAGACTATATATATGTCTCAACCACAAGGCTTTATTAATGCCGCCCATCCTGATTATGTGTGCAAGCTTAAATGATCTCTATATGGTCTTAAACAAGCACCTCGTGCTTGGTTTTATCGGTTAAAAATTCATCTCTTGACCCTTGGATTTTTTGCTTCAAAGGCTGATACTTCTCTTTTTATTTACACTAATGGTGCCACTAAAGTTTTTATCCTTGTGTATGTAGACGATATTCTCATTACAGGATCTTCTCTTGGAGCTATTCAACAGTTCATTTATGCCTTAAAGAAAGAGTTTCCAGTTAAAGATTTGGGTGATCTCTCCTACTTTCTCGTTGTCGAAGCCATTCGCACCCCTAATGGCTTATTTCTAAGTCAACAAAAATACATCCAAGACCTTCTGCATCATACCGGCATGATCCATGCTAAGGGCTGCCATACTCCTCTTGCTACAGTTCCACCTCTTTCCAAGCATGATGGCACATTACTTCTCGATGGCACCCAATATCAATAAACAGTGGAGGCACTTCAATATGCGACACTTACACGGCCTGACATAGCCTTTTCTGTCAATAAATTATGTCAATTCATGCATGCACTAAGTGATGTCCATTGGAAGGCAGTCAAACGGCTTCTTCGCTATTTGGCCGCTACAATTTCCTATGGCTTATTCTTTGCTGCAGGGTCTTCTAGTATTTTACAATGCTATACAGATAGTGACTGGGGTGGGTGTCAAGATGACAGGCGCTCCACAAATGGCTTTGCGGTCTATCTTAGTAAGAATTTAATCTCTTGGGTTGCTAAAAAGCAACCCATCGTTGCTCGCTCCTCTACTGAGAGTGAGTATAAAGCTTTAGCCAATGGCACTACGGAACTCCTATGGATTCAATCCCTTCTTCGTGAATTAGGTGTTCCTCTGTCCTCTCCTCTAATTTTGTGGTGTGACAATATTGGAGCCATTTATCTTACCTCCAACCCTGTCTTCCATGCAAGGACAAAACACATAGAGCTCGACTATCATTTTGTTCGTGAACGAGTGGTCGTTGGACAGCTTCAAATCAAATTTATTGCCACCGAGGATCAGATTGCAGACATTCTTACCAAGCCACTGCCTATTGCTCGATTTCTGTTCCTTCGCAGCAAGCTCCGACTACTTCCTCGCCCGGTATTAGCTTGATGGGGGGTGTCAACGGATAAGGATAGCTTCACATCTCCAGCTATAGTCACGGCACTGTACCTGTTATTGTAATTTATATTTTGATTGTTTCTTTGTAAATATCTCTTGTAACTACCTGCTATATTCTTACTAAGCATTCTGCTACTGCAATAATAAACTATTTTTCATTATCACCAAACACCTTTACTTTACAGTACTTATATCTTAGATCATGGTTGTATGATGATCATGTGTCAAATTATCAAATTGAAATATATGCATTTATACAATGATATTGATGTGACCAGAGTATAATCATTCAATTATACCATATAATATATTACTATTATAAATTATGAGACATATTAAAATGCCTCATAATGTTATAACCTAACCATTATAATAGAAAATATGTGGTAGTAATTACCACAAACAAGTAATATTTATATTTAATTGTATAAACCTTTTCAAATAATATTGTATAATATTATCTAAGTCATATAATCATATTATCCATATAATTAATATATTAATTTGAATTAATCAATTTATGAAAATATATTTAATAAGTGAGGAGTGTGCTTAGTAAATAATCTTTTATGAATTGAATCTAAATTGATTTTAAATATTATATCATTAAGAATAATATTACAATTTGATTTGATCAAATCACAATTTGAAATTATTAATATAATTTGATGTGGTCATATGAATAATTATTTCACACAGGCTGTATGTATTATATATGAATTTATCGGTGATTTGTACATATGAATTATAAAACATTAATATTATAATATTGGTTCAGTTTATGATAGGAGGTTCATTGCAATATATTGTTTAGATTTGATATAAATTATAATATTATAAAGGTTCAATATAATGTATAGTATCTGATTATTATAGAATATAAGATTATAATTATTTTCTTATATTGGAAAATGTTAGTAACTGATTTAATATATTATTGATAATTATTGGTTAGGAATTAATTAGTTAATTATACCTAATTATTTAAATTAATCCATAATATGATTATTTATTGGTTACAATGATTATATTATAATTAATATTATAAATCTGTCCTCTATGTAATATGATTTTTTATTCATAAACATGATTATATATATTACATGATAATATTAATTACATATATTAATTATATATTAAATATAATGCTTATTAATATCATAGGGCAGATTTAGTTGGATAATATTATGTATATATACTTTATTTACTCAAAATAAATATAAGTATATTAATGTTATAAAATATACATATTATGTATAATTATCATAATATGATATTGAGTATTAATCCTTATTTGAACAGTATGTTTAGTCATAATATTGTCAAATTATTTACATTGGATTAATGGTTCAAAATGTTAACTATTTGAAATATCTTATTATATTAATTGGTAACATTAACCAAAAATAAGTTTATGTTAGTTACTTAAATATACATGGATTAATGGATATACAATATGACCGTAATCCCTCATTGGGAAACAATAGCCAGTATACAGCAATATTAATGATTAATGTATTATTCATAATTATTGAATAAATGTGTTTATCAACATTAACACATATAACTCAAAAAAATCCAATATCATATCTTAAAACCCCACAAATATGAATAATACCTCATAATAGGGATTACGGTCATAAATCCATACATTATACTTAATTCACAAGTATATATATTTATAAATTCAGATTATCTTATGACGTTTTTAGGCACCTTTAAAATAGTTTGGAGTCACCACCCAATTTACAATAAATTGGTATACAATTAAGTGACATATAATTATTATTAATTATATAAATATGTATTATTAAAAATATTGGTCTTAATAATATTATTAGTTTACGATTAAATATATCTACACTACTTTACTGATGAGCAATAAATTAATTAGTATAGATTATTAATTATCATAATCCATATTATAACTAATCATATACTATTATAATTATACATAAACAGATATATACATTTTAATCTGTAATTATATATATTAATTGTTAACAACTTTACGATTATGATAATTTGCAAAAAAAACATCATATTTACAAGAGAAATTGATTACATTAGGTTAAAGAATATTAACAATCTTATTCTTTTACTCAACAATATTAAAGTAATGTTCTAAAGGAGTTCCTGTTATTTCTTTGTGAAACTCTTAATTGTTGCATCTGTTTGCTAACCTTTGGGATTCGAGGTATGAAGGTTCGCGTCTTTTGATCATGGGCGCCATGAGACATCATCGGTATGCTCCTCTCAATAGAACATTGGGGAGAATAACCTAGCCTATTGACGCCTAAAGGCACCTTTGAGGTATTTGGAGTCGCCACCCAATTTGCAAGAAATTGGGAAAATGTTTCTCACCTCTATTGGTCTAAACCAGAGATATGGTGTCCGGGACTTCCCTCTTATTCATACTTTGGTTAAATATAAATGGGTTCTTAACTTCTTAAAATTATATCTCTCATCTCACACGATCAATGCATTTAATTTAAATAACGCATTTCAAGCATACGAAAGCGGTAAAAGGAAAGCAATAAATAAAGCGATAAAATAAAGCGATAAACACGCAAGCATGCAATTACAAAAGAAATAGGGGCGGAATACAACCCCGTCGAAAGGAAATCAAAGATGTGAATGGGGACGGAATACAATCCCCTAAAATAAATAAAGTTGTCCCAAAATTATTTACAAGGGCCCAAAAAAGAAATGAACTTGAATTTAAAACACTCACTCAAGATTAAAATAAAAGAACATACATAAATCGGGACATTATTTGAGGAATGAATTAGTTGAATATATTAACCCATATATGATCGTACAAGGTATTTATTTCTAAAATTCTCATAAAAATATTTTAACATATGCATGTGGCTTTGTTACAATCTATACTATGAAATTATAAAGGTTAATGTCTTAATTATAAAATGCAATAACATATTATAGATTATTAATACTCTTAATGAGATATTAAAATATCTTTAAACATTATCTTTTTAATCATACATAAACATTATGTTTATAGTTTAATTATTGTCCTTAAGTTTAACAAGACTAGTATTTACACAGCTTAAACACATTTACTGTTGTATACTAAGATTTATTTAAATATATGGCCATGTCTAAGGTTAATGTATTTCAATAAATATATTAATATAAACTTAGTAAAGATTATAATTCGACAATGAATTTATTATTGTATAAAATATAGTTTAGGGAAATGTG
Organism: Excoecaria cochinchinensis; assembly: GCA_947683425.1. Lineage (NCBI taxonomy): Eukaryota > Viridiplantae > Streptophyta > Magnoliopsida > Malpighiales > Euphorbiaceae > Excoecaria > Excoecaria cochinchinensis. The sequence continues at coordinate 49,016,119 of CANTUQ010000004.1, forward strand.
TAAATAACTTTATATTCAGCTTGATATTGATAGTAATTGCTATCCTAAAAATTTATGATGTATAAATTCTATTCCAAATAAGATTAGAATTAAAATTAGGATATTAGTCTTATTGAAAAAAAAAAACAAATCATATTACATAGAGGACAGAAATTTGCTAATCCTAGTATAATCGGGATTATTTTTGAAGCCCATATTCATATTTCATATCTATAATTCAATTTATGAATAATTGATTAAATAATCCATTTAAGAATCATGATTTGAAAATCTATTATTGAGGTATACTTGTTAATATTAAATTAGGAATATATGAAAGGGATTGATATACAATTATATTCAGATATAATATTTGGTCTTTGCTTCATATTAGTGATATATAATATATTACATAAATTTTAGTATATAAATAAGTTATTTATATTCATATCAGAATTGATAGCAATGTTATCACTATCCCACATCGGCTGGCGAAGTGGTTGAAGTGGTCCTTATAAGGCCATGGACTCCCTTCCCCTGTGTACGCGTTTTGGGTCAAAGGCCCAGAAACAAAACCGTGAGTGCTCCGGCCCACAGCGGACAATATACACAGTGCCCGGCGTACCTTCCGATAAAGTCAGAAATGACTTTATCACTTCCTTTCGCGAATACTAAATTTAGATATTTAACGGTGTTACCATATGTATTACGACTCATATAGTATGTGAATTGAAATTTGATAGAGTTGGGATACATACATTACTCTATAATGCATTGAGTTCCAATCCAAATTAAATTGAGTTATTTAATCTGATTAAAATTACCAAATTCTATCTCAGAAAAAGTCTGAGTTAAACTAGAGTTACGTCTCTAGTTTTTAGGATCTCTATAAATAGAGATGAGATTCTCATTATTTGGTAATGACAAAACGTACACGCCGCAAGACTGTTCGTTCCCACTCACAAGTTTTCTATCTTAATTTTCAGGAATATTTAGATTGTGATCTAGCTGTTTTTATCCCGAATGGGTAAAAGCCGGACCAGTGACCAAAACAAACGGGATATTGGTAGACGATTTCGCAACGAGTTTCTGCGCTATAAGAGTTAGGTATCATTTATTTATGTTACCTCCGTATAAATTATATTTGTTATAATTTTCCGTAATCTATCAAAATTTAACCCATAATGGATTAATGGATATATATGCAGAAATGATATATATTGTATATATATTTAGCCCAAATAATCATTTTATATACTTGATAAACACAAGAGTATATTATTAATAGATATAATAATATATATATGATTATTTAAGTATATTTTATTGATTATTAAATATTATACTTAATTCAATTATATGTTATGAATATAAAATGATAATTTTATATAATAGGATGCAACAATATTTATAATACTTTCAATGAAACAAAACTAAGTTTCCATCATTATTTTGATAATATTTTTATATACTAGTCTTGTCCTTAAGTATATACATAATGTAAACAGCTATGATTGGTTAATGAGTGTTTAAGTAAACAGTTAAATAAGACCTCAAAGGGTAGTTGTTCCTCAATATTATTATACATAATCTTAGGCTAATCTGAAATATTTGTTTCCTTCCTTCTGTTAGAAATTTTTAATTTCTAATGTTGATTCATATATTTTAAGTAATTGATAATTGCTATTGTTGTACACACGGTGATGATTAGTGTAGTATTGAAGAGACAATTATCGGGTGTAAATCCCTCCGTCCCATATCGTGAAAATAAAAGTTTGAGTGGTATTTTGTATAATGATAAAAGTATAAGAGTCTTTTGGTATTTTGTGAATTAAAAGGTATTTTTAATTCATCAAAAGACAGTTTTTCTAAATATACGTTTTTTTACTTCCTCCCTTCAAAAATCAAATACTCTGCTCTAAGGGTTTAATTCAATAATCAAGAATTAAACAAGCCCTTATATCATCAAAGGGCGAATTGAAGATCATTCGATATTGGAATTGGAAAACATTGCTTATTATCTGCATTTGGGATATTCATTAGCATAATGGAATCATCAAGTAAGTTTTCTATTCCTGCAATCTTTATAATTATGCCACATGATTTAATGTTTTGGTTGATTTGATTATTTTATTAGGATCCTTTGTTAATTGCTTCCGCATATTAGTTGATTTAACATTTGGTATCAGAGCAACCTAATAGAAATTAAATTACCAATTTAGGGTTTATGAGAATTTGGGGATTTTCTCAATTAAAGTTAATTAATATTTTAAATTAATTATTTATGGCATAATTAATTGTGGGCATTTAATTTTGGATTGATATTTCGTTCAAATGGTTGAAATATTGCTCCCGAAAATATTTGTTTTTAACAGTGCCATGGTTTTGTTTTGGTTTTAATGAAATCAAATTATTATTGCTTTATTGCGGCACTGTTTTTGATAAGCCAAAGTTTTGTCCTGTTTTGTGAATTGAGAATGGATAGTGCATTCTTGTTTATTCAATGACTTTTTGCACATGCATAATAGTAGCTCGTTGATTTGAAAATGGGAAATCTTGCAATTGAGGAAAATTATAAGGCCAACTTTCCACTTCTATCAACATCTAATGTTTCACATATATTTGTTAATGTATTAAATTAATGTTCATGTTGTGCATACAATATTTCATGGCTGAATATAACTTACTGTGCACGTTAACCACCATTTCAATTTTTTTATACAAAAGCCTTAGTTTAATAATTCATTAATTTAAGTATTATAATGATATTATTAAACTTAATAATTTAAGTTTACATGATTTAAATCTTTAATATTTTAGTGAGTGCGTTAGTCACCAAAGTGGCCCACTCGGAGTTCGTTAAATGATTTGAATTATGTTTATAAATGTTTATTTGATACAGCATCATGAGTGACATTTAAGAATAATAAACATTTATAGTTATTAACATGTAGTTATACGGTTACCCAAAGGTAGATCTTACTCATGTTCAATAACAATTGAAGTAGGTTACAAATTTTGTTTGATTAAATATATAATGTACATCCAAAGATGACTTATATGTTAATGTAAACTTAATGATTGACCTTATATATGTTATATGAATGATGCATATTTGATGATTGTTAGTTGTGTTTAGATTTAGCCCAAAGGTGAATTTAAATGCAATGTTTTGGTATGTTATAGTCTGAATTGTTGTTTAAATTCAAAGCAATTGATATGTGAGATGTAAATGTTTGCAGTGATCTCTACTATGTCAAATATGGCTGTCAATGGTATCAAGTTTAATGGGCAGAACTATGATGATTGGATCGAATATGTCAAGCTAAATGCTGGCCTTTTGGGACTCGATTCAGCTCTAGTTATGGATGAGCCCACTAAACCGACCGATACTAGTTCGGAGGCAGACAAGAAACTGTGGGAGAACTGGGAGAGGTCAAATAGGCTTATGATGAGTTTTATTAAGCTTAGCATAGCGCCTAATGTTAAGCCTTCCCAGCCCAAGACTGAAAATGTGAGGGAATTTATGGCTGAGATTAAGAAGTGTACTATGACAGACATTGTGGATAAGTCTGTTGTTGCTGCTCTAATTAATGATTTATCTAATAGAGAGTACACTATAGCTCAGTCAATGGATGAACACATTACTCACATGGTGAATACCTACAACCGGCTCAAAAGTTTGGAGGGTGTTGGTTGAGTTCATGCTAAAATCATGTAAGGGTGATGATTTTAAGCAATTTCGGAGAACTTACAACCAACTTAAGAAAAAATGGTCTCTTTCAGATACTAAGGCCATGCTCATGCAAGAGGAGGCAAGGCAAAGGGAAGATCTTAAGGTTAAACTTCCCCAAGCCAACTTTGCCTATCATGGTAATCCAAACGCTGGTTCTAGTGGCGGCAAAGCTCCAAGTAAGAAATGGAAGAACAAGGCAAAGCAGCCATTTAAGGTGCAGCCTGGTAAAGGGCAGGGAGAGGTTGAAAAGATTCTGAAATGTTTCTTTTGCAACAAACCTGGGCACAAGAAGGCTGATTGCCTAAAGAGGAAAGCATGGTTTGAGAAAAGAGGTATACATTTTGTTTCAGCATACTTTGAATCAAATCTGATTGAAGTACCTTCTAATACTTAGTGGCTTGACACTGGTGCAACCACTCATGTTTCTAATGTTATGCAGGATTACCTAAATCTCCACCGAATGCTAGAAAGTGAAAGCTTTCTATTTATGGGAAACAGGATGAAAGCTAGAATTGAAGGTGTCGGTACATATAGAATTGTATTAGATACGGGCTATTGCCTTGATCTAGAGAAGTGTCTATATGTTCCTGATTGCTCTAGAAATCTTGTTTCTGTTTCTAGGTTGGATGTTTTAGGATTTAATTTTAGGATTGGACATGGTTGTTTTTCATTGTATCGTGGAACAAACCTTTGTGGTACTGGTTTATTGTTAGATACTTTGTATTGTTTCAATCTAAATTCTACTTTTGTTAATTCCCTGTTTAATGTTGATGTTGAATGTGATATTGGTATGAAAAGGAATGCACTCAATGAGTCTTCTGCTGACTTGTGGCATAAAAGACTCGGTCATATATCCAAAGAGAGGATTTTGAGACTAATTAAAAGTGAAGTTTTATCTCAATTGGATTTTACCGATTGGAATGATACTTGTGTGGATTGTATTAAGGGTAAGCAAACCAAACATGTATCAAAATAGGCTGCCACAAGGAGTAGTGGATTACTCGATTTAATACATACAGATATTTGTGGTCCTTTCGATGTACCGTCTTGGGGCGGTGAGAGGTATTTATTGATGATTACTCTAGGTACTGTTACCTATATTTACTGCATGAAAGAACTCAATCGGTTGATGTCCTTGAGACATTCATTACAGAGGTTGAGAGGCAGTTAAATAAAAAGGTTAAGGTAATACGTTCCGATAGAGGTGGTGAATATTATGGAAAGACATCGAAAGTTGGACAAATTCCAGGTCCATTTAAGAAACTCCTTGAGTCTAAGGGCATTTGTGCACAGTATACAATGCCCGGATCGCCACATCAAAATGGTATAGCTGAAAGGCGTAATCGTACATTGATGGAAATGGTAAGGAGTATGGTGAACGATAGTTCTGTACCTGTTTCATTGTGGATGTATGCATTGAGGACAGCCGCATACATATTGAATAGGGTACCTAGTAAAGTAGTTCCTAAGACACCTTATGAACTGTGGACATCTAGGAAGCCTAGTTTAAGACATCTTCACGTGTGGGGCTGTCAAGCCGAAGTGAGGATATATAATCCACATGAAAAGAAGTTGGATTCCATGACCATTAGTGGTTATTTCATTGGATATCTGGAGAGGTCAAAAGGGTATAGATTCTATTATCCTAACCATAGTACGAGAATTGTGGAGTCTGGGAATGCTCGCTTCATTGAAAATGGCAGAGTCCGTGGGAGTGTGGGAGCACGTAATGTAGAGATAAGAGAGTCATTGATGGACCAGAACCCATCAAGTGATCCATCTCAAGTTGATGTTCCTATTATTGTAGCATTGCCACAAGGCATTAATATGGAACAACAACAAATGGATGCTCCAAACCCAATTGTGGATGCCATTGTTCAAGAAGAGGAAGAAAATGCCCAAGTTAATGAGCAAGTGCAATCTCAAGAAGAAATAGCATTGAGGAGGTCTACTCGAGAGAAAAGATCAGCTATTTCAAATGAGTATATAGTTTATGCACTTGAGCATGAGAGTGACTTGAGCATTGACAATGACCAAGCCATGAGCAGTAAAAATTCTGACAAGTGGTTGATGGCCATGAAGGAAGAGTTGAAATCTATGGCTGACAACAATGTCTGGGAAATGACGAAATTGCCGAAGGATTCTAAAAGAGTCGGCTGTAAGTGGGTCTTTAAGACCAAGCGAGACTCTAAGGGCAATGTCGAGAGGTACAAAGCCAGACTTGTTGCCAAAGGTTACACTCAAAAGGATGGCATTGACTACAAAGAGACTTTCTCTCCGGTTTCTAGAAAGGACTCTTTAAGGATTGTAATGGCTTTGGTGGCTCATTTTGATCTTGAGCTTCACCAAATGGATGTTAAAATAGCCTTTCTCAATGGAGATTTGGAAGAAGAGGTATATATGGATCAACCTCAAGGTTTTGAGACCACAAATGAAGGAAATCTGGTATGTAGGTTGAAGAAATCAATCTATGGATTAAAACAAGCTTCTCGACAATGGTACTTGAAGTTTAATGATACTGTATTGTCATATGGGTTTGTAGAAATGACCGTTGACCGATGTATCTACATGAAGGTTGTGGGAAGCAAGTTTGTAATCCTTGTGTTGTATGTAGATGATATTCTTCTTGCCGCTAATGATAGTGGGTTATTGCATGATGTTAAGGATTACCTTTCTAGTAACTTTGAGATGAAGGATATGGGTGAGGCTTCCTATGTGATCGGAATAGAAATATTTCGGGATAGATCACAAGGAATTTTAGGACTGTCTCAAAAGGCTTACATCAACAAAGTTCTAGAAAGATTTAAAATGGAATCATGCACACCTAGTCCAGTATCCATCCAGAAAGGGGATAATTTCAGTCTATCTCAATGTCCCAAGAATGACGTGGAGTGTAAAGAAATGGATAATATCCCTTATACTTCTTTAGTCGGGAGTTTGATGTATGCTCAGACCTGTACTAGACCAGATATAAGCTTTGCGGTTGGTATGTTGGGTCGTTATCAATCAAATCCCGGACTATTACATTGGAGAGCTGCAAAGAAAGTTTTGAGGTACTTGCAAGGCACTAAGGATCACATGCTCACATATAGAAGAACTAATAACCTTGAGGTTGTTGGTTACTCGGACTCAGACTATGCCGGATGTTCGGATACCCGAAAGTCCACATTTGGCTATTTGTTCCTTCTAGCTGATGGAGCTGTCTCATGGAAGAGTGAAAAGCAGTCTGTCATTGCTACTTCCACTATGGAGGCTGAATTTGTAGCATGCTTTGAAGCTACGGTTCAATCGTTGTGGCTGCGCAATTTTGTTGGTGGTTTAGGCATTGTTGGTACCATTGCTAAACCATTGAGGATTTATTGTGATAATGCGGCAGCAGTGTTCTTCTCTAAGAATGATAGATACTCCAAGGGTGCCAAGCATATGGATTTAAAATATCTATCTGTCAAAGAAGAGGTGCAAAATCAAAGAGTTCAAATAGTGCACATTGGCACCAATGATATGATTGCGGATCCGTTGACCAAAGGGCTAGCTCCTAAGATATTTATTGGTCATGTTAGTGAAATGGGAGTAGTCGAGAAGTCCTTGTATAGCGGATGATTGGTCATACATGTATGAATTTATGGATTGCACATTTACGTTTATTTGATACTTTAGATATCGATGTTTGTTTAGATTTTGCTTATCTATGAATCATATTTCAGCTATGTATAATTTGTTATGATTATAGATGTTGGGTCTTATTTTAAGACATTGTGGGATAAGATATTTTCGGGTGTTTATCTTATCAAATTATGACTATTTGAATTGGATTGACTTGTGATACATGGAAGGAATCAGGACGTTTGTCAGGCCCGTGACCGCCATGATTCGGTCGGTTTAGTTCTTACGAAGTTGTGACTTGTATATTGCATTATTTAAGTGAGCTCAAATTTATGTTAATATGTCATATACTTGTCATATATGAATCAAGAGGGAGAATGTTAGAAATTTTTAATTTCTAATGTTGATTCATATATTTTAAGTAATTGATAATTGCTATTGTTGTACACACGGTGATGATTAGTGTAGTATTGAAGAGGCAATTATCGGGTGTAAATCCCTCCGTCCCATATTGTGAAAATAAAAGTTTGAGTGGCATTTTGTATAATGATAAAAGTATAAGAGTCTTTTGGTATTTTGTGAATTAAAAGGTATTTTTAATTCATTAAAAGACAGTTTTTCTAAATATACGTTTTTTTACTTCCTCCCTTCAAAAACCAAATACTCCGCTCTAAGGGTTTAATTCAATAATCAAGAATTAAACAAGCCCTTATATCATCAAAGGGCGAATTGAAGATCATTCGATATTGGGATTGGAAAACATTGCTTATTATCTGCATTTGGGATATTCATTAGCATAATGGAATCATCAAGTAAGTTTTCTATTCCTGTAATCTTTATAATTATGCCATATGATTTAATGTTTTGGTTGATTTGATTATTCTATTAGGATCCTTTGTTAATTGCTTCCGCATATTAGTTGATTTAACATTTTCATCATATGTAGTATTTTGTTTTGTATCCTTGACAGTGAGGAAATGAAATCCTTTAAAGTTTGGACAGTCGATTATGCTAATCTGTCTCAATGAAGGACATTCTAAAATGTCAATTCCTGAGTATATGGATATTATGGGTATGATAATATTAAAATTAGGCTTTTTAATGTAAGTATCAAAACAAATTTAAAAGGAATGTATGAATAATACCAAAAAATATCATATGTTAAACAATCTTATTTTAGTATAAGATTATATATTAATATATGGCCATGTCTAAGGTTATTTAAATTTATTTAAAGTTTACAATTATATTATAAGTTATATTTATCACTCAATAATTTAATATTAAATTGTATAGATTAAGAGAGATTATATATTGAGATAATCTGAGAGATTAAGATAAATACATATTTTATAAATAATTATTTTTATGAATAAACTTATTATTGTATGTTAATGTTATACGATTGATCAAATTTGTAAACTTAACATTAACAAAGGTTAGACAAGATTAATTATTTAGATAACTTCAGCTAACCAAAAGTGGTAGTGCTAAATCTACATGTTTATTGGATTGAAAATCTATCATGATCATACAATTTTAATAATCTGTAAATGCAAATGCTTATATTTCATACATATCGGAAATTATGAAATTATAATTATATATATTAATCAATTTTAATAGGCTCCAATATTGAATATAGATTGTCATTGATTTATGGGCATTACAAGGGCCCGAAATGTATGAACATAAATTTAAACAAACACACAAGATCAAACATATGGATTTACACCATCTCTGGTTTAGAGTAACATAAAAGATATGATTATTTACATATAATTATTAATTACTAATAATATTATTAAGACCAATATTTTTAATAATACATATTTATATAATTAATAATAATTATATGTCACTTAATTGTATACCAATTTATTGTAAATTGGGTGGCGACTCCAAAATATTTCAAAAGTGCCTAAAAACGTCGTAAAACAATCTGAATTTATAAATATATATACTTGTGAATTAAGTATAATGTATGGATTTATGACTGTAATCCCTATTATGAGGTATTATTCATATTTGTGGGGTTTTAAGATACGATATTGGATTTTTTTGAGTTATATGTGTTAATATTGATAAACACATTTATTCAATAATTATGAATAATACATTAATCATTAATATTGTTGTATACTGGCTATTGTTTCCCAATGAGGGATTACGGTCATATTGTATATCCATTAATCCATTTATATTTAAGTAACTAACATATACTTATTTTTGGTTAATGTTACCAATTAATATAATAAGATATTTCAAATAGTTAACATTTTGAACCATTAATCCAATTAATGTAAATAATCATAATTAATGTTATGTCTAAATTGTATAAGAATACAAAATGAGAGTAGATTAATATCTATATATTAGTCAACAACATTCACAAGTATATAATAATAGACATTAACATTCCTCATATTCAATTAAGTTTATTGTGATAATATCGATTTAATGAAGATTACAAGAAATTAAGATGATTATATTATATATGAAAACAATATTAAATTTTATTTAAAGACAATCATTAAATATCTTATTATATTAATTGGTAAATTTGGATTATATATTTTGTATTATATAGATTGTATGAATTAATAACCTATACAAGATCCACAATGTCCAATACTCAAATAAGTTTATATTAATATATGAGTTATATTAAAAATTATGCAAAAAACTCTTAATAGTATATATTATTGTTACTTAATTACATAACAAATAAGTTATAATTTTGTGTACTCATAACAAATATTTAGGGGAAATATTGTAATTAAGACATAATTACATCACTAGCCACTTCTCAAAGTATTAACAAGTTCCAAGCCAATCTCTCTTCTTTTACTTTGAAATGATTGATTATTCAACCCTTCGTTTACAAGTCATTGATTTAAGCATTTGCATTTGACTTAAACTTTCCCGAGGAGAATCACTTCGTGCCCACAAGAGATACGGGATGTGTTAAAGGTCCTGGTGGATGTGAAGGTGTATCACAAAGGTTTGCTATTACAGTTAATACTAAAGGCCCTCAAAACAATTTACGTGCACTTGTTGTCCTAGCCAATCTCAGATAAATGGATAAAAAAGTTTCAGGAATGTCCCCCAAAACAATATGATCTTTTATGTTACTCTAAAATGAGTGTGGACATAATTGATTCATTTTTCTGAATATAATTGAAATTAATTCGATTCCCCTATCAGTATATTTATTGTCATAACATATAATTGAATTCTTATTTGAACAGATGTTTAATTTATAGTATTTAATCTTGTTATATATTCATTTATAAGTTATATTTATATATTCATTTACATATGCATGTGTATGACTTGTTTATCCATTTAGTGATCATACATTACAATTTAACATTAGGTCATAACATATGTATTATTTGGATATTAATGTTAATTATACTATTTACTATGAATTATATGTGAATGAGTAAATAATCCACAATGTTAAATTGTAAACCAATATTATAATTAATATATTTGGAACATAAACCTTTGTTAATAAGATATTTTGCATTGGCCAATGCGGAGGTGCATTTTGAAGTGAGGTTATCCATTTGATATAATTGGCGCACTATGATTAATGTTATTCAATAAGTAAATATCTATAATAATTACAATAGTCCATAATTTATATAGAAATAAATATGGGATTTATGACCTATAGTCCATATGAATAAGTTTTGGATTAATGGTTTATGTAGGTAAGTACATAACATAAAATTTCAAAGGTTAAATTAATATGAATTTAAGCATTAATTAATAAATCTTTATGAGAATAATTTGACTTTATAAAAATGATACATTATAAAGTTAACCTTTGATAATTAATAAAATTCGCTCGTATAATATATGAGGATTATATTCAAATACTTATATATGTTAATTACAAATTTACTGTTAATATAACTGATTTCAATTTCTTATAATATAATTAAATTAATAGTAACCATATTGAGAAAATCATTATATTGTGATTAATATTATTCATTACAATATCATATTTGTATATTATATATCCATGACTCAACAAAATATCTACTTTATCCTTTATATAACATCTTTAAATTTGGTTTAAAACTTAATTATTCAAACAATCAATGCAATTCCATATCTTAATATGAGGATATAAAGTGGTGGCATCATTTTATTTTCAATTATAAAAAGTTGGAAGAAGTGGCCAATTTGTGGCATAAAGTTTGCTAGTAAATTTCAATTCATCTTAATACGATTTTTTATAACTAAAATAGCAAACAATTTTGAATTTATGATCAATTTTACCCCAATTATTCAACCAAATTAGTAAAATTGAATTTCTTATAATTAATTTAGTCCAAATCAACTAATCTAAGGTGGCCTACTAATGCTTTGATTAAAAGTACTATTACATATAACGTACTTGTCCTCAATTTCCTTACTTGTTTGTTAGAAATTGGACAAAATTATCCCCAAACTAAGAGTTGGATTGGATACCAATTTAGTTATAATGTCAATTTGGACAATTTATGGGAGAATGGGAGAATGGAGACTTTAACTCAGATTTCTCATATTGAGACTAGTTTTACCGCTATGGTGTCTCCTTGTACACAAATTACCTTTTATTGATATAATGCAAATACAAATTGGAAGTGATTCAAAGAACACAAATTACAAAGAAACAAAGTAGAAAGCAAGATAGAAGTTTCTTAATACCAAGCCTTCTCTACACCTCTCCAGTTATTGTTGCAAATAAAAGATTCAATCCGAGAAAAAACATATTCTAATTAACACGTTTTATGTAAAGAGGTGCCTTGATGTAAGCCAAATGGGTGGAATTTTGAACTTTGGTCAAGGTCTTGAGATCGTAAGCAATCCAACACCTTGATGATTGGGTGTGATAGAAAAAACCCAAACACTTGCAATCCACTGTACATTTGGCATCACAACCATCCAATCTCATGGGTCCATCTCCTTTAGTGTACTTAATATTGAAATGATCAACTCCTTCAAGTTTATAATACTTCCAATCTTGAGGTTTACAAGATTTTAGCTTTGCTGGCTTGCAATCCTTGCTCCAACCCAACAATCCATTAGGTGAAGGACAAGCAACGCATTGGTCAGCCTCACAAAGCCCAAAATTCCCACACCGTTCAGGCAATTGACACTCTGTTTCCCATGAATTCCTATCAAACAAAGTATAAGTCACTTGCCAAGCACTCCAATCTGCATTATCTTCATAAGTGTGAAGCCTAATGTTCCCATCTATTTCTAGCCTAAGATATGTTAAAGTGGTATTATACTTGGGCCTTCTCAAAGTAAGAGTACCCCCATTGTTCGCTGCCCCTTCATACTCTATTGACAACTCTGGCCCTAAAGTTATATGCTTCAGAGGACCGTTTGACACACTCACCAAGTCCTCAAATGAAAAATAAAGCATTTTTCTTGAAGAATTTGGGCTTCTATAATACATAGAAAGAGTCTTATCTTCCATAACCAAACTATAAGCACCATTCGAATTATGCTTCTCAGAAGCTCTGCTCACAAGTTTAGTAACACCCCCAAGCTTAAGAGACTGACCAACTAAAAGGGTATCAGTTGGGTAATCAAAACTTTGCCAAATAAACTTACCCTTAGAATCATGGAGAACCATGTTCCCATTAGAAAGCAATTTGAACCCAACAACGCCTTTATTAGAAGTGTTGGTTTGCCAAGCAATTCGGCCATCAGCATCGGCCAAGACAAGATTCCCATCAGTGCCAAAGGTGAGTGTGGCATTTTCTCGAACAGGATTGCCGCGATTGGCTTCCCAAACCCAACGCATAAGTGATTCGGATCTCACTGTGCCCATACGCAGGGCAAGTGTGAATTCATTTGGGGTTGTGTTGTAGAAACAGAGTTGAAATGGTTGGGCAAATGGGTCTAATGCTCTGTAATTTGCGTCATATTCAACAATGTATTCTCCGAATTCACCTTCGTTCACGTATTTGAATGTTTCAGAAGTAGGAACAGAAGCTTGAGCAATGAAGGGGAAGATTGAGAAGATTATGCAAAGAGAGAGCAATGATGTTTGGGTTTTCAGTAAAACCATTTTAAATTTGTTTTGGTACGAATGGAAGGTTAGAGAGCTGTCCTTTTATAGCAAATATTGAAGGAGTTTTTAGTCATTTACACTGGATAAGGACATTTAATATCCTTTTAATAAGAAATTGGTCTAAATCCGGTAAAATCAATTTCAATCTATTATAAATAGTTATTCACGATAAATTGGTTAACGGGATGTAAATGACTAATTAATAGTTGATATTTTAAAAAAATCGATATTAATTGGCTGATTTTTTGATATTCATACAGGTCTATGGTCATTCCTAAGTATTAGAGAAACAAATGAGTATAATAATTTAAGTCTATTATAAATAATTATTCACCACTTAAATCTGTGTACTGATTAACCGATTATAACGGACTGATTAATAATTAATATTTTAAAAAAATTGATATTAATGAATTAATTTTTTGAAGTGAAAAATCTGAAGAAATATGTAAGAGTGCACATATTTATATTAAGCAAAAAAGAAATATTGACATTAATTTTAGTTATCCAGGCAGGATGGCGTAAAGGAGTAGAAAATTAGATCTATAATTAAAGAATATATTAAAAAAATAAAATGGATAAGATAAGATGCATGAACTATTATTTTTAGCATTAAATAAAGGAAGCAAAGCTATAAATCAGCAAATATTATATGAAATGAATTATGATGGATGGGTTCCACTTTGTTCTGTCTTTGCTCAAACAAATTAAACATAATGATGCAGTCTATTTTGACGCCTTTCGCCTTTGAATTCGATATCACTTCTAGATTTTCTTCTTCAATTTGTCGTCTGCCTAATAAATTCTTCCAAGTTCTCTAACGGAATTAGAGGGTTAAGAAATTCTACTGGAAACTTTTATTCTCGTGTCACGTTATACATTTTTATTCAATTGTACGACACATATGCTAATATATCAATCTAACATCTAGAGCAGTTGTCACGTTAGCCACTACATTATAATTAATGAGAATATATTTTATGAAAAATTTTTTAAAATAAATAAAATATAAAATTTTTATATATATTATTTTTTCATTAGTCGTGATATTAAAATATTTTTTTAAATTTTAATGTTTTTATTAAAAAAATTTATTTTATAATTTTTTATTTAAAAGTATAATAATTCACTGATTGTAGATGAAAATAATCCAAGTTGGATTACCATTGCAACTGTCACAAATGAATTTTTTTGCGAAAAAATAAATTAAGTTTAAATTTTTCTCAATTAAAATAATAAAATTAACACATCTTTGATATGAAGTATTGACCTAACACACCACGTTGAATGGGTAGGTTCTAAAATCATCACGTCAACTAGCCACATCAATTCGGGGTTAATTTCATTCATGGTCATCGAATTTTAGAGCTTATAACCAAATGGTCATAATAAAATAATTTGTAACACAAAAGTTATCAAACTTTTATTTTATTTCAATTAAGGTAAAAATAACTGAAAATTTAATTTTTCGTCACTAGAAAATCATACTAATATGCCACTTTATCAGTTATTTTTTATAATACACCCAGTTAGTATGTCATGTAACCCGTTTACATGGAGAAATTTACATATCAGTAAGTACACATGTTATACCAACCTGTACAATAAAGAAAAAAAATTTGCTGACACGTATATTTATTGATGCGTCAATTTCTCCATGTACGCAGGTTACATGGCATGCTGACTGGGTGCGTTTTACAATATTACTAATGATGTGACATATTTATTTGGCTTTCCGGTGACAAAAAATTAATTTTTTAGTTATTTTTACCTTAATTGAAATAAAATAAAAGTTTGATGACTTTTGTGTTACAAATTATTTTATTATGACCATTTGGTTATAAGGCCCAAAATTCGATGATCACCGACGAAATTAACCCCATCAATTCGACATGCAAGACAAAAATAAAATGAAATAAAAATAAATAAATAAATAAATAAATTTAATTTTTTATTTAAAAAAATAAAAAACATATATTTACATTTTTTATTATTCGACTTTTTCTGATTAAATATCTAAATTTTTAAAATTATATATTGGGTTCTTGTATTTTAATTTTATTTCTTATTAGATTTATGTAAATTTCCTAAATTGTTTAAATTTATAATATTACCCCACATCAATCTCTTTTCATTCCAAAACTTATTTTTTTCTCTAAACACATTCAAAATATATAAAATTACTCCAAAATATTTAATACAAGGCTCTAATAACATTTATTACGAGTATACTCTACATTAGAAATTTTAACTCACTTAGGTGAAATTATAAAGTTATATTTTGAGATATTTAAAATTATTTTAGAGACCAAATTCTGAAATTTCGAATTTTTCTCAATTTTTCATATTCATTAATCGCAAGTTCTCGGTAATTTAATGAACATGAAAAATTGAGGTAAGTTCGAAATTTCATAATTCAGTTTCCAAAATCATTTTAAAGATCGCTGAGTAGCTTTATAATTCCTTTTAGGTGACTTAAAATTTCTAGAGTAGAGGAAGGTAACAAAGTCTTAAATTAAATATTTTTGAATTATTTTATAAGTATTGAATGTGTTTGGAGAAAAAAAATAAATTTTGGGAGGAAAAGAAACAGTTTTAGGATAATATTACAAATTTAAAGAATTTAGAAAACATATAAGTATTTAATAAGAAGTAAAATTATAATACAATGTTTCAATATCTAGTTTTTAAAATTTAGGAACTCAACAGGAAAATGTCGAGTATTTCATAGACCTAAATATATATTTTTTCAAAAGTATATATGGCCAATGGATTTATGTTGAGTATGCGTAGATAAACACCTCATTGCAAAATATTGGCAATCGCATTAAATCAAATAATAAAGTAGAGTATATTTATGGTCCAATATATCTTCTCCACATGAATCGTGATGAACTATTAACTTATGAAATTTAATTCCTATCTCAAATCTAAATTAAACCACCGTTTCAGCAGCATTCAGTCCAAATCAGTCATATCTCTATGAAAAGATATGAATAGCACTAAAGCAACATCAATTCATAATCCGCCATTCGGACAGCAAACACTATTCACATATTTACGAAACGGAAATTTGTATTACGGTGAAGAGTAGCATGAAGAACTTCTCCATTATTTTGATGATACAAATAATTTGCATTTCTTATTAAAAAGAGTTTTACAGAAAATATGAAGTATTTAGAAGTGTTTTTGAAAATTATTTCCTCAATAATTATATTATTGAATCTCCCAATTCAAGTAAGCACTAGAAGTCGAGAAAGGACTAAATCTTATTAGACATCATACTTCAAGTAATTAATTTAAGTATCTAAAAATGGTATTCACTTTAAAAGGAGTAAAGAGTAATTTCACATGTGATTACTCAATTTTTTTACAAGTAACGTATTCATAATTATAAAATAACCTAAATACTATTTTATAACAATAAAGTCGAAAATACTGGATCATTATATTTTCAGTGATCGACATGGATTTGACAGGTGATTTTCAACCACTGGTTAGGATAAAAATAGAAGAGAATAAAACAAAGTTTTATTTGTCCAATATAAGGGAAAAAATAATGTTTGACTTTCCTGAATTAGCGATTTTTATGCGTGCTGATGACCGATAATTCAATTATGCAGCGCTTTTTACTTACTATTACGAAATAGTACTTAAATTATTTTATTGTAATTAATTAAAATAGAGTGACCAAAATATTATTTGTGAGAATATTGAGCAACCACGAATAAAATTATCCCAAATAGTCGTTCTCATATCAATGATATATCTGACCCTTGCCAAGAGTTTACAAAAGGATTTCTTTGAGAAAGATAAAATGTTTTGAGGTGTTAATGGAATTCCAATAAATTTAAGGAAATTAAAAGGACGAAAGAAGAAGGAAAATAAAAGTTTTAAGTGCTCAATCAAGATAATAAAACTTATTATAAGGTCTCAATCATGAAAACAATAAAAATTCAAGTTAATAAAAAAAAAAAAAAAAAAGAATACCTTTAGCGCTAGTTGAAAAGGAAATTATTATGTTCTAGTGCCAAAATGGTCCCATTTCCCATTGTAAATAGCAACTTGCCTCTCTTCATATTCGATTCTCTGCATAAATCTCAATGCCTATTTAATACTATTTTAATGGCGGAACAGAACAGTGCAATTATATTTATATTGCAACCTACGGAAGTGTTATTTAATTAAGAACTAAAATCAAAATAATTTACTTTAGGAATTTGATTCTTTTTGAATATTATAAACTAATAAAAGTGAATTTTTATACCATTTCTGCATGTGCAGTGCAGAGAGAATTTATCAAATCCTTTTAATGAAAAAATGGTATCCAATGCCACCATTTGCACACGAAGCCCAAAAAATATATATTAAATAAATACTGATTGCCAAAAACCACGTGCGTCTGTGCTGGATTTTGTTTCCTTGTTAGGGCATAGAAATGGATTGTTCAAGGACACCAATCAGGACTCAACTTACCCTTTGACCCAAGGAAGAGCCATCCCTCATAATTCTTATCACCATAAATAATGGACGAAACTTTTTTTTTTTTTTAATAATTATCATTATTATCCGGCTCTAATTAGATAGGCCTATTATATGCATAAAATATTTTTAATATTAATTTTTATTATTTATATAATTCGAATTTAAAATTTTATCTTAAAAAAATAAGTCTTAAATTACTTAAACTAACTAATATTATTAGTCGGCGTAACTCTTTATTTATATAGATTTTTTATTCTACACACTATACTACTCAAACATGCAACCTTCATATATTTCCTACCGTTGATCATAGAACCACTCTTTGAGATACAAAAATCAATTTAGGATAGTAATCGGTCTGTCTTTTTGGTACCCAATTTATTCCGACACTAATGTAACTGAAGTATATATAATGGATTTAGATCAAATTCGAGTATTGATTTTACTATATATTAGTATCCCACTAAGCATCCATTGTTAAACTTGTCTACAAAATTAACTATTAATTAATTAAAAAAGAATATTTATGTTCTAGTATAATATCTAATTTTTAACTTTAATTTCGATTTTATTATAATTAATATAGTTTACTTTTATGAATTATGTATTATGTAATATACATTATTAATTCAATATATTTAATTATATATCAATATTTTAATAGAATTTCATTAGTTAATACTCCCTCCGTCCCACTTTTAAAGGCTGTTTTCCCTTTTTTATTTGTCCCACTACAAATGTTCTTTTCGCAATTTAAGAAAGAAATTTACGTATTTATACCTACTTATTATATAATTTATTAAATAAATATCACTTACTTTTTCTTTTCCCAATGTAATAAATAAGGACATTCTTGTCATTTTATATTATTTTTTTATGAAATTGATGTATTTCAATTATTTTCTTAATTACCGTGAAAAAAGGATAATAGCCTTTTAAAGTGGAACGGAGGGAGTATGTATTTATTATTTGGGTAATAATGAATATATACAGAAATTATACGAGTAGCATAAATATTTCGAAATTAAATATTTATGTTCTAGTATTTTATCTAATTTTTAACTTTAATTTCGATTTTATTATAATTAATATAGTTTACTTTTATGAATTATGTAATATAAAATATTAATTCAATATATTGAGTTATATATCAATATTTTAATAGAATTTCATAAGTTAATCGGTGTTTATTATTTGGGTAATAATGAACATATACGGAAAGTGTATGAGTTGCATAAACATATCTTTAATTGGATTCAGACATCTTTACATTAAATCGAATTTAGATTAAGATAGAATGTGATAGAGTTTGGGTATACTCATAACTCTAATTTGGATAAAGTTACAATGCAAATAGAATTAAGTAATTCAATTTAATTAATATCACCAAATCATATATCAGAAAAAGTATGAGTTATACTAGAGATAGGTTTCTATTCTTTAAAATCTCTATAAATAGATGAGAGATTTCAGTATTTGGTAACGAGAAAACGTATACACCGCAAAACTACTCGTTTCAATTACCTATAAAAAGGACATTATGCAAGAGACTGTATTGTGCCCAAAAAGATACACTATTTGACTCAGGAGTGAATGAAATTTATGTATCCAGTTCTGAATTCCATCTTTTGTGGGTGATAAATTCAAAACCAATGGACGATATAACAAGAGATAGAGATGTCTTTGTTATGAATGTAGGTTCTGTTCTTACTTTATTGAAATTTATTTTCAATTTACATTTTGAAGATGACAGTGTACGCTTATACTTGAATGATATTTATTATAATTCGGGTTATATACTGAACGATTTAATTGTTATAGATGTTTACCATGACTATTTGACGAAAATTAGTTTTTCAATTTAATTCCTTCTTTTTGACATAGTTATGAGAACAATGTGAAATAATGGCATGCTAGATTAAACCATATCGGATAAAGACCGAATGAGTTGGTTAGTCAAAATAGATTTAATAAGTGATTCAAATAAGGTTGAATTGACTACGTGCGAGCATAACCTAAAGGAAAAAATAGTTAGAACATCGTTCGGGAAAGGTATAAGAGCCAAATTTCCATTGCAATAGTTCATTCTGATATATGTGATCAAATAAATGTGAGGGCGAGGCATTGGGCCTACTATTTCTTCACATTTATAGATGATATAGATGACTATATTAGGTATAGTCATGTCTATTTGATTTCTCACAAGTCAGAAGCATTGAGTTGCTTTAAGACTTATATAAGTTTAGTTGAGAATCAATTAGACAAAAGGATCAAAGCTTTAAGAACTGACAGAGATCAATGATATCTTACAGATAAATTTAAAGTTTTATGTGGTGAAAAGGGGATTGAATATCAGTTGTTCATTCTTAGAAATTCACAATAAAACAGTGTTGCAGAAAGGAGAAATAGGATTCTCCTGGATATAATTAGATCTATGATGACAGAGGCAAATTTTCCTATCTCCTATTGGAGAGATGCTTTATTGACTACCACATATATTCTGAACCGTATACCCTTTAAATCTGTCACTGCCATAATTTATGAGTTGTGCACTGGTCGATAAGTTGACCTAAGCCATTTACAGCCTTGGAGTTGTGATGCTTACATCCATGATACCTTAATTTGGTAAATTGAGACCAAAAGGTAAAAATAGTATCTATGTGAGATATTCTAAAGTATCAAAAGGATACATTTTCGTGGGTGAGAAAGAAAATGACACTGTGACAGAATTCAGATCACGAGTCGTCGTATTGTTCGAGAATGAATTTTTAAAGTTGGACAAAATGAATTAAGATTTCAATTTCTATTAATATCAGGAAGAGGAATCATCAGGATCACTCTATCCAAGTGAGAGGAATTTAGAGGAAGAAGGTTAAGACCCTCATCTAGGGCTGTGCATCAGGCGGGTTCGGGTCAAACTGACCCGAACCCGAATAACTCGAAACCCGAAAAAGATCAGTATCTCTCCCCCGAACCGACCCTAAATATATTTTGGGTCCCTACCCGAACAACCCCGAAAATTTTGGGCCTGACCCAAAATACCCTAACAACTCGAATTCACCATCAAAATCGATTCATCTGTGATTTTTCAAACAGATTTTCCATTAACAAAGAAAAATTCACAAATTATACACACAAAAAATTCAGATCTACTACAAACTAAACTTAAATATCAAGCAAAAAAACACAAATCAACACAAAAAGCTAAATAGATCTAAGCAGAGACAGATCGAGGGAGAAAGAGGAGGAAAAGAGGAAAAAAGATGGAGGAGGAGGAGGAGTGCAGAGGCAGAAGGAAAAAAAAAAAGAAAAAAAATTATAAATTGTGTGTGAATGTGTAGATCAGAAGCTTGAGGATGAGGATGAAGAGAGAGGGAGGGAGAGGAAGCAAGAGGAAAATGAAAGAGAGAGAAGGCGGGTGGGCCTGAGGATGAGGATGAGGATGAGGATGAAGAGAGAGGGAGGGAGAGGAAGAAGAAAGAGAGAGAGGGGGGTGGGCCTGAGGATGAGGATGAAGAGAGAGGGAGTGAGAGGAAGAAGAAACAGAGAGATAAAGAGAGAGGGTGGGATTTTGCTTTTCTTGATATGGGTAAGAAAAAAATACAGAGAGAGGAGGTGTAGAACTGAAATGGGAAAGTAAAAAGAGAGAGGAGTTGAAAATTAAAAATGGTTAAACAATTTTACATACCTTAGGATTTGAACTCGGGTATTTAGAAAGGGAAAGTTACGACTTTACCATTGGGCCAACTTTCACCAACTTATATCAAATATTATATATAATATATATAGGGTTTTTCGGTCGGGTTCGGGTTAGGCAAGGTTTCACCCGACTCGACTCGAACCTGAACAAAAGCAAAACCACACACCCGACCCGACCCTAACTACCGGAACAATTCTACCCGAATAAATATTTCGGGTCGGTTTTCTCGGATTATTCGGGTTGGGTCGGGTTTTGCACACCTCTACCCTCATCCTCCAAACGATTCGGATGTTCGAGACCTGAATTGAATGGGAGTATTTTTCACTCCAGTGGGAGGAAAGAATATGATATTCCTTACACTAGTGGGAGTATAGAATATGGTCCCAGTGGGAGTATTGTGAATCATGATGAATATATGAGACATATTTATCAAGATTCAGAATTGCAAAAATCTAAAAGAATAAGTGTTCCACGCCGACGGTTTAAAATCGAATGCTTGAACGAAGGCCTTTTGATTACCTCACAAGACAAGAAAGAGTATAGAAATATTCAAAAAGTTTTTTCATACTCATCTAAGGAAAATGGATTAAAGTAATGGAAGAAAAAATTGCATCTATGAGATCAAAACATATTTGAGAACTGGTTGATTTACTGAAAGGACACCGATTGGGAATAAATGGATTCTCAAGGTGAAGCGAAAAGCTGATAGAAATATCGAAAGATATAAAACTCGGCTAGTCGCTAAGGGGTTTACACAACAAGAAGAGATTAACTATGAGAGGACTTTTCTCATCTGTTGTAAGATTTATATCCATAAGGTTGATTATAGCCACAGTGGCGAGTTTTGACATAGAGCTTCATCAAATGGATGGGAAAACTGCTTTTCTCAATGGAGATTTGGATGGAACAACCTATAGGTTTCATCGAAAAAGGCAGCAAAAATAAGGTTTGCTGATTGATGAGTTCAATATATGGCCTTAAATAGTTTTCAACACAATGATACTTGAGACTTCATCATACAATTATATCGAATATGTTCAACATGATTGATGAAGATCATTGTGTTTATAATAAAAACTATGAAAGTGAATTTATCATTTTGGTATTGTATATAGACGACATACTTAAAGCATAAAATGACAAATGGTACGTAAATAAAATCAAAGATTGGTTATCGTTCAACTTTGAGATAAAAGATATGGGTCAACCATATTATATTCTTGAAGTTAAGATTTCAAGAGATTGTTTGAGAAGGTTGTTGTCTTTTTCTAATGAGAAATATATCAACAAAGACCATAAACAATTTAATATGCAAAACTTCAAATCCATAGATAACTCCATTGACAAGAATTAGTTTCTTAGCAAAGATGTGTGTCCTAAGATGTTAGAAAAAAAAATAAGCGTATGAAGAACGTTCTATATGCCAGTGCCGTGGGTAGTCTTATGTACGCGATAGTGTGTACAAGACATGATATATGCTATGTAGTGGGCATGATAAATAGATATCAATCTAATACAGGCAAAGTACATTGGAAGCAATTAAAATGATACTTAGATACCTTAAAAGTACAGCAGATTATTCTCTTTATTATCAAGAAAATGATATGCATTGAGAGAATATAGAAATGTTGATAGGGCAGGAGATGTAGATGAGAGGAAATCCACTCCAGGTTTCATATTCTTGTTTGGCAAGAGTACCATCTCGTGGAGTAACAAGAAATAAACCTATGTAGCCTTATCAATAGTGGAAGTTGAATTTGTCACTTCCTCAATTGTAGTACAAGAGACAGTTTGACTGAAATTATTTGTGAGCCATTTAAGAGTAACTGTCTCAGAAGTACCAATGATAGTCTATAGTGACAGTCAGTCATTAATAGCTTATAGTAAAGTTAAGCATATCGACATTAAGTATCAATATACGAGAGATATTATTATATGAGTAGAAGTGAACTTACAATAAGTTTCTATGCATGCAGATACATTGAACAAACCCGTAACGAGAGATGTATTTTGAGAAACACATTAGATCTCGAGGTTTGTGTAGAATTTAATTGGTACTGTTATATTTTATATAATTCCTTAACATTATTATTTGTGAATAATAATTAAAGTTCATTGTTAGCAATACATGAGTGTGAATGTTTATGTGTGAACATTTACTGTTATTTATATGAGATTGAGCACATCGGACAGAGAAGTAGCATACTCATAAGGGTGTTTACCTTAGTTTTGTCAATAAGTTGGCAAAAACTAAGATAAGGCAATTTTTGAATATATGAGAATGTTCGAAAGCCTGTTCAAAACAAAAGTATTTGTAGAAATTACAAGATTAGTTTTGTTAAGGTGCGAGATAAAGATATACATAAAGTTGTATGCTTTGGATTGAGATCCAAATAAGGATTGTATGGAATCCGATGGTAAGTTAAACATAACTACCATGTTTTGTCTAAAAAGACATAGTAGTCCTTAACTAAGCGGACTAAAGTTGGATATTTCGGTACATCACAATCTTACGCTTCTGTATGGTGTTATATATATACATTTTTTAAATGTGAGACATGCGCTTTTTTAAGGGAAGGAAAGAATACCATAACGTATGTTTTATACCGTGTGTGCTTATATGACCAAAGTGATGGGAATTTAATATCATTGATCTCAACTTTCCCTACTGTGAGACCCTATTTATATTTCGACCTTAGAACCCTTAACTTATCCCTTAAGTATGGTTCAATGTGGCTAATTTAGTTAGTTTCCAAGAGTTCCGGAAAAAATTTAGGCCTAGAAGATCTAGCTAAAAAAGCGAGTTGAATCATAATAGATGGCATACAGTAAGAGGGAAATATAAATTTTTGATCACATTCAATTGTTTCGTGGTTCACTGGCTAGTCTATTATAGTTTTTATGAGTAGAAATATAATAATGAACACGAAAATTATTTTATGAGATTATGAGTTAAAACAGTGAATGTGACAAGTTAATCTAGGGTTAGGCATACATGAAAAGGAGAATCTTATTTTTTTGAGACGCTATATATTCCTAATAAGTGTACATCATTAGTGCTGTCGAGATATGTTGGTCACACAATTTATTAGCCTGTATAACTAAAAATTAAGACTATAATTCGTTCCGTCATGTGCGAGTGGGAGATGATAGAGTTTGGATACGTTCATGACTCTAATTTGGATAAAGTTCCAATTCAGATAAAATTAAGTAATTTAATCTGATTAATATTACCAAATTTTATCTCAAAATAGTCTAACTTATACTAGAGATAGGTTTCTAATTTTTAAGATTTTCATAAATAGATGAAATATCTCAGTATTTGGTAGCGAGAAAATATATATACCGCAAAACTGTTCGTTCCCATTCACAGTTTTTTGTCTTAATCTTTCAAACGCTTTCGCAATGTTTGTGCGCTACAAGAATTATTTATCATTATTTAATATTATTTTATTAAATTATATGCGTATAATTTTCGTTTCGGAATGTTTTTAGCAAATACCTAATTATTGCCGTCTCTAAACTACTTCGACAAATCGTTAGAATAATTACGTTAATAGAATGATGAATCATTTATATATATAGTAATTTCTCTTTTATATTTTTTACTCAAAAGAAAATCAACGCTACTAAGAATAAAATCCACGTGTTGTGGACCTTACACTATAGCTTTTCGATAAACTTTTAAGCTGTTGGTGATACATCATTTACATTTTTTCTTCTTTTAAAGAAAATTTTTAATCTCCTTTAATATCACATCATATAATATATTTCACTTTAATTTACAGAGATATAATATAATATTTAAAATGTGGGCCCCAATCCTTATACTTATCATATCACATAAATAATAATAATAATAATTATTATTATTAACATAAAACAAAATGAAACTGTAAATCATTATGATTTTGTAACCACATATATCAATATATGCTAGAGATACCTAACTTTTAATTTTTAAAGGCTTAAGGTGCATTTTTTGTGCCGATCGTTTTCCTAAAAATGTATTTTTACCCTTAACGTTTAGTTTGAAACAAAAAATCGCCTAACGTTTACAAAATTGAGCGAATGTGTCCCCATCGTTAGTTGGGGTTAAGTTGGACAAAAATTCCGTTAGTTGACTGATAACGTGACACTGATGGGATACGTGTCGCCTTGCTACTGGGCATGTCAGCGCCAACGTGGAAGGAGCATTTTGAACACGTCCAATAGCAAGGCGACACGTGTCCTATCAGTGTCACGTCATCAGTCAATTAACAGAATTTTGGTCCAACTTAACCCTAGCTGCCGGTAGGAGCAAATTCGCTTCATTTTGCAAATGTTAGGGGCTTTTTTGCCTCAAATTAAACGTTAAGGGTAAAAGTACACTTTTGGAAAAACGATTGGGGAAAAATTGCACCTTATGCCATTTTTAAATTCACATATATTCTTTTACCATGTGACTAGATCGTAAATCTCACATTTTAACGCCTCCAATTTTTCTTTGTTCCCATTTATTGCTTTCCCTAAATTCTAAATTTTAAATTTTAAACCTTAAACCCTAAATATATAAATGGGATTGAGATATAGTACGCGCGCATATTTAAACTGTTTGATCGGTTAGATGTGTGCAATTTATCTGTTCGGATATACACACACTAAATTACCATTTACATAAATATATAATTAAAAAAAAAAACCATAACTCTATCATTCAATACTAAGATTTATATAATTAAAATAAGTTAAATCTTGTAATTGTTTATCCAATAAGTTCCATCATTGTAAGTTGAATTCGTAACAACCCGCAAATGAATTGAAAAGTAAAAATCCAATCAAATGAGTTTTATTTGATTCAATGAATTTGAAACTTTAATAAAATTAAAATTGAATTTAATTCCAATTGAAATTTAATTCTCTATGCTTATGCTCTCTCTAATCGCTATATATGTGTATATATATAATTCACTTTCTAAGTTATAAATATTGCAAGAAGTAACCAGAAATTTGATTTAATGGGGTCAAAAATTTATCACCGATAAAAAAATCATTCACATAAAAAAACTTATTAATACAATAATAATATATATAACAATATTCATAATATTACAGTTATCCTCTACGAGTTTTCATATTTTAAAAGTATCGAATAATCATTTTATTGTCAATACTTTCAAATACTTACTTTTCAATATAAATAACTAAACAATCATTCAATAACTGATCTCCCATTCGATTTCGTAGACCACTTTTCACTATATTCATAGCAGAAAATGTCCTTTTAACAGTTGTTATCGCGACTGGTAATATCAGAGCTAATTTGACAAGCAAATAAACTAAATGATACACTAAATTTATTCATGTCTTAACTAACAATTGAGTAAGATTATTGATTCCTTCCAACATCAAAAAATCATAATTGGTATGTCAATAATATAAGTTTCAAGTTGATTGTCAAGTGAAAAAAGTTGTATCTGTGAAAAATCATGAGGATAAAACTGAGCAAATTGAATCAATTTTTTTTTTTTGTCAAAAGAGGAAAATGCATTACTACCAATTTTCTTTTATATTTATATTTAATTATCAACTTTACTACCAATTTTTCCATATATTTCTATTGTTATTGTTGCAAAATATAAATATATTGTGATTAATTTTTAATAAAAATATTTAAATATATTAGTGGGGTCAATTGTTAATTGGGTTATTTAGTGGAGTTAATTTAAGAAAAAAATTACCAAGAGTATTTTAATTTAAATACAGTCATTACAATGAAAAAAATTTATTTTAAATTGACCCCACTCATTACGATGTGCCTACGCCTCTAGAAGAGATGATGATGATACAAAAAATAAAAAAGAAAATAAATTAATGAATTAAATTTATTACATTTATAATTTGAATTAAGGATAATATAAACCTTGATATAATATAATAGGAATGTGATAGCATGTGCATGTAACACCCTATATCCGGTCTAGTGAATAGACAGTTCATTTTAAAGTCTATAATACACGAGTAATTTTTTTTTTAAACTTACATATCACTCCAATTAGTATTATTAAATTTATAATAATTTCGGTAGAATTTCCTCTATAATATTGCCTATCCCCCTATAAACAAAAGTTCTTTATACTTCTAAAAATTATACATTCATTCACAATACTTCAAATCAAACTCTAACACAAGTTTTCCATCCTCCTGTATACAAACCAATCTTATATATATATACATATATATCAAACAATTCACATATATGCTATCAGTACTGAATACTCGTTTCAACTATATATATAAACCACAATATATTGCTTCCTCATCATAAAACACAATTATTAGTAACTTAATTACACATAATACAAAACTCCTACGTAATTAATATCAAAACATAATAAACTTCTAACTTAGCTACAATTATTTGCTACAAACTCCTATTATACATAATTTTCTAGCCAATCTAGTGTACATGCCATACTAAGACGGTAAAATCCAATTATTGGATTTACAAAGTAACGCCCCAAATTATGTATCCTTTCCTTTCGCTTTTGAAGTGATTCAAATTCAGTACAGGTCCATTGGACTACTCTTTTCTATCTCTCGAATGCAGTCCTTTAACCTATGCATGAAAAGAAACCACGTGTTAAGTTATACGGCTAGTGGTAATTACCGAATTTACTTATTCAATATCCATGATATTAAATATACACATACAATTCAAAGACACATACATGATTATGTTTTTGTACAATGTTTCCATTTCGTATTATTCACTCATTTTATTTAGAGGAATAAACATTCATTACGCCCATTTTTATATTAAATGATTCAATATAAAACTATTTTTCACAATCAATATATCAAATATTATTCATCTATAATTTATCAATATTAATTTCATAATGAACACAGATACTTCGTACAGTAAAACAACATTCATGCAATATATTCAATGTTCATAAACAAACAAGCAAAACTTCATAAAACATCTATAGTCAAATTTCCAACTCAATAACCTAAATCTCATTACATATTGTTCATATTTAAAGCATACTTATCATGTGTAACCATACTAATTTCATAAATTCCTAAACAGCCAATGTGCATATAATATAACATTTAATTTCTCATTTTCACATCAAGAATTATTTTATCTTTCATCTTATCCTATAATTGCTACTGGCATATATGCATGTATGTTATACATATTGGTGGTCACGAAATTCATATGAATACATATAACCACTTCATCATGCCATTAGTTAATAAGTTCAATTACCAATATCATTTATTCAATTAAAGTTTTTATCGTAAAACTATCATTTTATTTCTTAGTCTGAAATGTTAATATGCATTTGTATCTTTTCAATTAAATATCTATTTTATACTCTAATATTCCTAGTGGTGAGCAAAAAAACCGATGGACTTGGTTAACCGAAAAAAAATTCGAAACCGAATCCGATGGACCGGTTAACCGATTGTAATGGATTGGTTAATGGTTAGTGTTTTGAAAAAACCGATATTAATGGACTGGTTAATGGTTTTTGACTCATGTGACTGGTTAACCGAACCAAAACCGAATTTTTAGTTAATTTATTAATTTTTAATAATTTATAACAATTTATATAACAATTTATCCTAATTAAAGGCGATCATGTATTTTTTCATTATACTAATTATTTTAAAGTTTTTAAGTTTTTTAAATTAGCTATTAGTAAGTATAACAATTTATCTAATTAAAAGTTATTATGGACCGGTTAATATATTTACTTATTAATTATTAATTTTTCAAAACAAATTTGCTTATATCCACCAAATATTTTTATTTTAACAACAATAATGTTATATTATAGTGAAAAATTTGTAATTTTTAAGTACCTTGAACATTTTAATTTTATTTATGAATATATTTATAATTATAATGGTTAACCGAAAAATATTGGGTAACCGATCCGAAAATCCGAAACCGATGGACTGGTTAACCGATGGTAATGGACTGGTTAATGGACTGAAATTTCAAAAAACCGATATTAATGGACTGGTTAATGGACCGGGGCTTATGGACCGGTTAACCGACCATGCTCACCCCTAAATATTCCCTTCTTCATTGTTAATTAACATCTTGTTTAGAGTTTTACCTTTTTGCTATTTAACTTTACTTTTTATTATTAAATTACTTTCTGTTCCTTTAATCCGTATTTTACTTACATGATTATCATTTATTTCCTTAGTTTCTACACTTAATTCGGATTTACCAATTTGTTATTTAAATTCACTAATTTACCCTCTTATACTAATTCCTTTTTATCTCATTTCTTTTACATTTATGGTACACTTTCACATTTAATCTTATTTTCTTAGTTTGCCCCTAATAGTTATTCGGTAGAAATCTCCTAACCGGATACATAGAACATAAACCCCACAGGTCTAAAATAGTAAAAAGTGACCCCGAAAGACTACAACAGTCAGACATAGTACAGTGAATAATTAAGAATTTTAATTATGATAGACCGCCATTAGCCTACATAAACGAGTCGCCATAACTCGCTACCGCAGTATGGGTGTCACTATTACTAGCTAACTATATTCTGAACTAGATTTAACTGCCGGAAATACTAAGGGCAATATACATTCATCATTTATTTCCACACTTTCCATTATCTACACAATACCACATCATATTGTATCACATTTTCATTCTTTTATCCATATATGTAACGAAATAAACTCATATACATTACGTTTCATTTCATTTCCATGTGCACATTCATCAATCTTCACATAATATACCATTCAGTCACAATATATTTTTATTCTCCAATTTACTTTCTTTCACATTTTATAGTTCCATTATTTCCTTTACTTATTTAGTTATTTCTCATCTCATTATGCCACTATTAAATTTATACATTTTATTTTTATCATTTAGTGCATAAAACTTCCCTAACCTAGAATGTGCTCAATTAATTCTTAAAGATTCTCAATTGCATTATTTCAACCCAATTTTCACTTTTTTGACTCTAATTCATTAAAGTGTTATATAATTAACTTATATCGTTATTTGCATAACCTAAGTCTCATGAAAATTTCATCTTCTAGATATTTTTCCATCAATTTCCTCAGTCTATACACATCATTTTAACTTTAATTTCATATTCTTGCATCTAATTTCAATTAATCTTGTACTTAATTACATAAACATAATTGTAAACACACACATACATTATTTTTACATTAAATAAACACTTTCATGAAAATTATGAACATTTTCCCAAATCATACATTTTTCCATATTCAAATATCGTTTTCACATTCAAAGGATATGCAAAGATTCAAACAATATGTCATACATATATTATTCATGTATGATCTTAATATTTATTTTATTATCTTTTTCATGTACTAAATTAACAGATTCACACTGCCAATCTATAAGTCCTTTCTAAGTAATTGCCATAATATATTTCATAGATCTACATTAAGGTTTTTTTTTATGTCATTTAGCCACTTTCCTTTTTACCTATACTACTTATAAACCATTTAAAAAAAATCTCATAATATTTACATGCCCATGAACATATTCACGATTTATAGTTATTTTTCTTTTATTATTTTTCTTTTTTTATTATACTTTATATAGTATATATATATAGATATACATATATTTAATCAAATCATAAGGGCAAATTTAAATACATGTCTAATGACTTTAAGCATTCATCTATTGGTCAAAACATACACTAACCAAATCCTAATATAATAATAGTACATACGTTCAACCTAATTTAATGAAATGTTATCGTTTCAAGCTTTAAATAATCAAAATTGAATTTTCAATTTAACATCCATTGTCCACCATAATTACCTGTATTGCACTAATTTCACTTTCTTACATATCATTTAAACTTATTTTAATACTCAAGTTATCACTTAGAGCTACACATATATCACTTTGGCTATGCGCATGTTTTACCCCGTTACATGCAATTTTGCCCCTAATTCTCACCTTAATTTAAACTTTACTACTGTGTCGATAACCAAAATATCACATCAAACACATACTTAATTCAAAATCTTTTCTAAGCATGCTATAGTATAAGTTTAAAGGTCATTCCATAAACATTTAAGCAAGATTTCATATTATACGAATTCAAAACTTGCACAACTCTAATTCTGTCCAATCAACAGAGAATTTAATTTACGTTCTTTCAATCTTAAATGTTGCATAGTTTAGTTTAATTTCAATTTAGTCAAGCCAACTCATCAAATAACATAACAAACTAATTAATTTAACTAACTACATAATTTCACATACTGTATTTAAAGAAAATTCCGTAATAAACTTAATTTTATATAAAAATCATACGAAAAAGTAATTTTGGTAGTCACTTACCGAGTTATTATTAGCAATACTGAAAATTTTAGGGCGTTACAGTGCATATATTTAGATCATTTAATTGCACGCTCCACCTATCACATACGATCTATATGCGTGCATTACATATACATATATACTGATTTATTATTTAATATAATTGTAAGGAATAAACCCACAACGGAACAAAAATTATGATTGGATAAATAAAGCAACAACAAAATAGATAAAATAACAAAATAGAGAACGCCAAGAATTTACGTGGTTCGGCAGAGTGCCTACTCCACGGGTGAAGGAGAGCAGAAAATTATTCCACTAATAAACTTGAAGTGGTACAAAAGAGGTGTGGAGAACCTAACTCTCAAAATCCCATAACCCAATTACACCCAAAATCTCACTAATTCTCAAATGAGAATTTCTCTCAAACTAAACAAAAATAATGAAGTTTTGGCACACACACCAAAAGATGATTTTGCATGGCTATTTATAGCCATGGAAAGTAATGTGAAAACATTACTCAATTTCAACAAAAAACACAATTAGAAATCAAAGATGTTGTGCTTGGTTGGCTAATCAAATATTGTGTGCTTGGTAGGTTAACTAGAAATCAAAGATTGTGTGCTTTGGTAGGCTAACTAGAAATCAAAGACTGTGTGCTTTGGTAGGCTAATTTTGTAGGCTAATTTTGACAATTTCAAAACACATTTACAAATCTCCACCTTGTTTTGAAATTTTCTGTGATTCTACCTTCACCATTTATGCCCCTTACGGGCTAACTTCAATTTTCAGAAATGCCAATCAAGTCCAAGCAATGCTTGAACTTCTTTATTAAAAGAGGTTTAGTCAACATATCAGCAGGATCGTTTGCAGTACCAATTTTCTCAACGCTTATATTTCCTGTAGAAATAATATCTCGAACAAAATGGTACCTCACATCAATGTGCTTCGTTCTTTCATGAAACATCTTATCTTTAGTAAAAAATATAGCACTTTGACTATCACAATGCACAATTATCCTTTCTGAATTTGAAATGAATTCACCAATGAAACCTCTTAGGAAAATGGCTTCTTTAATTGCCTCAGCAATTGCCATGTACTCTGCTTCAGTAGTGGATAATGCTACTACAGACTGTAAGGTGGCTTTCCAACTAATAGCAGTATTACCAAAAGTAAACACATACCCTGTAATAGATCTTCGTCTGTCGAGATCACCTGCATAGTCTGAATCAACATAACCGATTACATTTTCTTTGCTCCTTCCGAATTCTAAACAATGATCTGAAGTACCCCTTAAATATCTCAAAATCCATTTAACTGCATTCTAATGTTCTTTTTCAGGATTAGACATATATCTACTAACAACACTTACAGCATGAGCAATGTCAGGACGAGTACACACCATAGCATACATGAGACTACCAACAACACTTGAGTAAGGAACATGAGACATATTCTCAATATCTTTCTCTGACTGTGGTGACATAGCAGCAGAAAGTTTAAAATGAGCAGCAAGTGGAGTACTTACAGGTTTAGCATTTTTCATGCCAAAACGCTCCAACACTTTCTCAACAAAGTTCTTTTGAGTTAAATAAAGTTTACCTCTAACTCTATCTCGTTGGATCTCCATGCCAAGAATTTTCTTAGCTGCTCCCAAATCTTTCATCTCAAATTCACCATTCAATTCTAATTTTAACTTCTTGATCTCATACATATCCTTAGCTGCAATGAGCATATCATCAACATAGAGCAGCAAATAAACGAATGAACCATCTGTAGATTTTCTAAAATACACGCAGCTATCATACTGGCTCCTACAGTAACCATGTCCAACCATGATTGAATCAAAACGCTTATACCACTGTCGAGGAGACTGTTTTAAACCATACAGTGATTTCTTTAACAAACAAACATGGTCTTCTTTGCCTTCAATCTCAAAACCTTCAGGTTGCTGCATATAAATTGTCTCCTCCAAGTCACCATGCAAGAATGCGGTCTTTACATCTAGTTGCTCTAACTCTAAGTTATGCATAGCAACCAATGCAAGCAAGACTTGAATAGAGCTATGTTTGACAACAGGAGAGAAAACATCATTAAAATCAACTCCCTGTACCTGACTATAGCCCTTTGCAACCAGTCTTGCCTTGTATCTAGCATCTTCACCTCCCAAGATGCCATCTTTCCTTTCGTAGACCCATTTGCAACCGACAATCCTTTTATTTTTAGGTGGCTTGACCAACTCCCAAGTTTTATTTTTGTGGAGAGATTCTATCTCTTCTTGCATAGCTATCAACCATTTTGTGGAATCATCACGGGAAATGACTTCTAAATATGTGGAAGGATCACCAACTCCATCCGTCTTTAGTGCAGCAACGCAGGCAAAAGTGATATAATCTGATAGCCTTACAGGTTTTCTTCATTCCCTTTCTGGTCTGTTTCTTACAATAGGATGCTCTTCTTCCTCAAATGTTGACTCTTCTACTTCTGAAGAAGTAGGCTCCTGAGTATTCATCAATGGAGATGATGGATTCTCCACCTCAATTTCAACTTCCACCTGCTTGTTTGAATTAAGAACATTTGTGTCAGAAGAGACAGAAGGCTCCCCTTTTGGATAAAGCATTGCTGATTCATCGAACACAACATTCCTGCTGATGATAGACTTTGGTGATCTAGGATCAGGATACCGGACTTTAAATCCTTTCACACCAGAAGGATAACCGATAAATATGCCCTTTTTAGATCTAGGCTCTAATTTGCCATCATTGACGTGAACATAAGCAGGACATCCAAATATTCTCAATTCAGAATAATCAGCAGGCTTTCCAGACCAGACGTCTTCTGGAGTTTTACAACCAATTGAAGAAGACGGAGATCGATTCACCAAATAGCAAGCCGTAGAAGCTGCTTCTGCCCAAAAGTCTTGTGGTAAGCCAGAATTTGATAACATGCAACGAACTTTCTCTAATAGAGTTCTATTCATTCGTTCAGCTACACCATTCTGTTGCGGGGTTCCTGGAACTGTGAGGTGTCTTGAGATTCCTTCATCTTTGCAAAATTTATTGAATTCTTCATTACAGAATTCCAAACCGTTATCAGTACGAAGTCGCTTAATCTTCTTGTTTGTCTGATTTTCAACCAAGGCTTTCTATTGCTTGAAAGTAGCAAAAACATCATTCTTATGCTTTAGAAAATAAACCCAAACCTTCCTGGAGTAGTCATCAATGAAGGTAAGCATATATCTAGCGCCGCCTTTTATAGGAACACGAGCAGGTCCCCAAAGATCTGAATGAATGTAGTCTAGAGTACCTTTAGATCTATGAACCCCTGAATTGAAACTGACTCTCTTTTGCTTACCAAAAAGACAATGCTCACAGAACTCTAACTTAGATGTACTCTAACCAGAAAGAAGACCTCTCTTACTCAACATCGTGAGGCCTTTCTCACTCATGTGCCCCAACCTCATATGCCATAATCTGGTGGCATCTGAATTTGACATAGTAGAGGAAATTGCAGCAATGCCTGTAACTGTGGATCCTTGTAAGATGTACAACCTTCCAACTTTTCTAGCCTTTATAATGACAAGAGCACCTCTTAGGACTTTTAAGACTCCACCTCCACCAGAGAATCTGCAACCGTTGTCATCTAAGGCAGACAGAGAGATGAGATTCTTCTTCATTGCTGGAACATGTCGTACGTTGGTTAATGTTCTAACCACGCCATCATGCATCTTAATTTTAACAGTACCAGTACCAATAACTTTACAAGGATGATCATTGCCCATCAAAATAACTCCTTTATCTACTGATTCATAAGAGTAGAACCAGTCTCTATGTAGACATATATGGAACGAGCAAGCGGAATCTAGGATCCACCCTTGTCCAAATCTGGCAACATCATCAGAAACGGCATAGACTTCGCAATCCACCTCATCTTCTACAATACTGGCTTCGGCAGGGTTCTCTTCCATTTTATTCTTATTCTGTAACTTAAAACATTCAGCTTTGATGTGCCCTTTCTTCTTACAGTAATTACAGGTCAAATTACTGTGCCTGTATCTTGATTTAGATCTAGATCGATTGTTGCTGCTGCTCGAATCTTTCACTATAGATCTTCCTCTCACAACGAGACCTTCTACGGAATAACCACCTTTATCACTTGAAAGCTCTTTATCAATAAGGTCTTTGGAGAATAGACTTTCTTTAACCTCCTCTACAGTAAGGGTTTTTCTACTGTAGATTAAAGTCTCCCTGAAATTTTTAAAGGACGGAGGTAAAGACCGTAACAACATAAGAGCTTTATCTTCTTCTTCATATTTGATATCTAGATTTTCCAAATCTAGAAGAATAGAGTTAAATTCATCAAGATGTGACTTGAGAGAAGTGCCTTCTGCCATATGAAGCATATGCAAACGATGCTTAACAACTAACTTGCTAGTGAGATTTTTCGTCATGTAGAGAGACTCGAGTTTCTCCCATAAATCTTTGGTAGTCTTCTCATGGATGAATTCACGTAGAACCTCATTGGACAAGCACAACTGGATGGCAGCTAGAGCTTTTTCTTCCAACTCTTGTTTCTGCTC
The DNA here is from genome assembly GCA_947683425.1 of Excoecaria cochinchinensis. NCBI lineage: Eukaryota > Viridiplantae > Streptophyta > Magnoliopsida > Malpighiales > Euphorbiaceae > Excoecaria > Excoecaria cochinchinensis. The sequence continues at coordinate 49,052,640 of CANTUQ010000004.1, forward strand.
CTCTTTCATCGAGGTAGGTAATTGGTCCTGGCCCAAGATTGCTTTGTGCAATCCATTTTGTGTCAAAATTGCCTTCATTTTGATTTGCCATATGGCAAAACTAACAGTGCGATCAAATTTCTCGATATCAAATTTTATAGTTGCCATAACAACGTCCAATCAAAAATTTTTGAGATGGCTCTGATACCAGTTTGTAAGGAATAAACCCACAACGGAACAAAAATTATGATTGGATAAATAAAGTAACAACAAAATAGATAAAATAACAAAATAGAGAACACCAAGAATTTACGTGGTTCGGCAGAGTGCCTACTCCACGGGTGAAGGAGAGCAGAAAATTATTTCACTAATAAACTTGAAGTGGTACAAAAGAGGTGTGGAGAACCTAACTCTCAAAATCCCATAACCCAATTACACCCAAAATCGCACTAATTCTCAAATGAGAATTTCTCTCAAACTAAACAAAAATAATGAAGTTTTGGCACACACACCAAAAGATGATTTTGCATGGCTATTTATAGCCATGGAAAGTAATGTGAAAACATTACTCAATTTCAACAAAAAACACAATTAGAAATCAAAGATGTTGTGCTTGGTTGGCTAATCAAATATTGTGTGCTTTGGTAGGCTAACTAGAAATCAAAGATTGTGTGCTTTGGTAGGCTAATTTTGTAGGCTAATCTTGACAATTTCAAAACACATTTACAATAATATAATAGAATTAAAATGAATTAATTATTATGCAAAGAAAACCAGTTGTTGTTATTATTATTATTAATTATTAATTGCCGATTAATTAATTATTATGCAAAGAAAACTGGTTATTATTATTATTATTATTATTATTATTATTATTATTATTATTATTATTTGTGTGGCACGAATAATTATATCATATTGGACACACTCTTCGCTGTATTGTATTAGCCTGTATAGTATTAGTTTGTATAGCATTAGTCTGTATAGTATTAGCCTGTATTATAGTATATAGCGTTTGGTATAACATTATATTAGCCTGTAATATTTTATACTGTGTTTGGTGCACAATAGTGTATTGTATTATTTTTAAACAAAATTAAAAAATATGCAAAATTAAATTATTTTTAATATTACCAATTTAGACAAAAAAAATTATTGTAAAATACAATTTTTTTAAAGAAAGTGCACAAATTTCTTGAAACATGAATATATAATAGTAGATAAATTAACAATCAAACAAACAACTTAATTAATAATTATCAATTACATAATTGAAATATATTAACAAATGTGCTACAATTAATAATTTTATACATGGTCCAATAACAAATCAAAATAAATAAACTTCATCATTATTATTTTAGACATAATCCAATATACAACAGTGGCCCAGAAGTAGAAAACCATGAAAAAAAAAGGATTTAACAAATAATAATAATAATCAAACTAAATAAATTTAACAAACTATTATGACACATAAAGTATATATTCGCAAAATAAAAATGATAATAAATAATAAAATAGAATTTGTTTAAAATGAGAAAAAGTGGAGATTGAGATAAACACCATATTAAATAAACCCATGGGAGATGTGTGTATTATTTTATCCTATGTATGTAGAATAAAAATTAAACTATGTATTATATAATACATGTATTATTTTTAAAAGAATTAACCAAACACCCTTTAATGTATTAGAGGGTATTATTTTATGCTATATCATGTACTATACGAGAAAGCAAACATGGCCTTACTGTATAAAGGTTAACTAGTACAAAGTTTGTATCTTTTTGGTTCCATTTAGTTTCAACAGGTTAAAGTTGTGAACCAATTTTCAATGGTCCAGATCTTTTGCTTGCTAATCTGTGGTCCAGGAAATATCTACGACAGTTAAGGGTGCTTTCTCCGTGATACTAAAAGGGGTTAATTTCATCCATTATTACTAAATTTTTACTCAAATAACACTAATATAATAAAAGAATTTTTATTCTCATAAAAATTACTGAAATTAGAATATGTTTACAGAAAAATTATTTTAACCGTTTTCTGACGATTCATTTGTCGGAAAGTTCAGCCGGTGTGTACACTCAGTACCTTCATGCACACATAACTTGACACGTGGCATATCATGTGAAAAAAATGACATGTGAGCATGCCACGTGGCATGCCACATAGACATTTTGATAAGTCAGTTTGCCATATGGCATACTTAAATGTCATTTTTTTCACAACGTATGCCACGTATCAAGCCACTTGTGCATGACAGTGCTGAATATATGCGCCAGCTGTAATTTTTAGTGATTTTTTCGCCGAAAAATGGTTGAAATGATTTTTCTGTAAATATGTTTTAAGTTCAGTGATTTTTATGAGAACAAATTTTTTTCATTATATTAGTGTTATTTGAGTATAAATTCAGTGAGTATGAGTGAAATTGGCAAAGTTTTGATTAGCCAACTGAAACCCTTTTAGTTGGTGTGTCTCTTATGCTTGGTGGTCCTGTTAACCTTGTGAGTTGAGCTTATCACAGCATGCTTTGAATGGTGCTTATAGTTTGGTTATGTAAAATAAGACTCTTTCTATGTATTATAGAAGCCCATATTCCCCTAAAACAATGCTTTATTTTTTTAGGGCTTTCATCATAAATATACACAAAAAAAATAAAAATAACAAAAATATAAACAATAATACAAATATTACAAAAATACCATATTTTAAACTTTAATAACAATTTAAGCAAAAACTTTTACACAAATACTACTATTCCTTTTCTCACCCTATTTTCAAATTTTCACTCTCGTTTTTCTACTCTGCCCTAGCGATTCCCTCCGACGACGACGATTTGAGCCCTATTGATTCCCTCCTCCTCCGATTTAGCCCTAGCGAGTCCCTCATTCTCCACCACCTACGATCAATTTATCGACCACTGCTAACCTCTGTCTCGACGAGCTTCGGTCTTCCAAGGCTTCGATTTGCTTAAAGAGCATCGACATTCTCATCTCCCTCAGTTTCCATCTTCGGTTAGTTTTCGTCACCCTTATAAATTTTTACTCCACTCCTCTGTCTATTTCATAGTTAAAATCGAACTATTTTCTGTTTGATTGTTGAGAAAAATAATTTTGATTGATTCGGTGTTTTCTGGAATTTTTTACTTTGAACTTTAATCAGCAAATAGTTTATCGAGATGTGCTTGCTGGACTTTTCTAGTTGCAAGTCGAATAAGTAAATTTCTGTATTCATTTACAGATCACATAACAAGTAAAAATGGTTCAAACTCGAACAAACTCATCTCCTGTAGCAAAGACAACTTCACAAATCATGAACAAGTTGATGAAACCAAATGCTGACACAGACATAGTAATCATAGAGGAGGCAAAGAGGAGAAGAAACAGCAAAGAAACACCAGAACATGACACTCAAATTCCAAAAAAATCAAAGGTATGATATGAGAATGTATTTATGCTTAATATTCAGTGCATATATTCTGTATGTCAATATGCTGGATTTATTAATATATAACCATTTCTTTAAAAATATTTTGAATGTAGTCTATTGCCCTTTGTAATGTATAATTTGCTCATTTGCTTATTCTATCATTTTACACTTTTATAATGTACTGAAAATGTTTACAGCTTTAAAAATATTTTGAATGTAGTCTATTGCCCTTTGTAATGTATAATGTACTAAAAATGTTTACAGCTTTAATTGTTGTACTGTTAGTTTGTGATAAAAGCTCAAGATCATATGCCATGCCAGAGAGTGAGGAAGTCTGATATATTGAAAGTGAATAAAGAAACAAAACTGGAGTTCCACAGTTTTGCATTTGCTATCAGAAATAAAAATAAAAACAAAAAAAGTAATAATTGAAAAATTAGGAATTTAGTGGAGAGTAGGACCGATGAGGGATAGATGACAAGCCCTGAGGCTAAAATAGTTAAAAGTCAAGTTAAGCATCATATATGCAATTGAGTCGGATAATTCCTTAAAAGTGGTACATGATTATGCATATAAACAGCTGGACACTAGCATTACCAGAAATGTAGCCCCCTGGTTTTGATTCAACTTTAGTAATGTGCCTTAATTTTTAAAAGGTAGGGACACACTCCACTACCTAAATAATCAAAACAAATGCATAAATGTTACTATCTTTATTCCCTTTGAACTGAAAAAGGAGAACCACAAGAAAAAATTGATTATAAATTTCATATTTTGCATTTTTCACTCACTTGCTTTTTAGAGGAAATTTGGTATCTCCATCCTCAAAATAATCTGCTTTCTTATATTCTAATTTCTATCAAGCTCAAATCATGCATATTATATATATACATGTATTTGAAAAAAAAAAGTCTGTTTCTATGTATACATGATGCAAAATCTTATGCCATTAATGCTTTAAAATAAAGGATTAACATCAATTTTTTATCTAACTTTTAAAATTAATTAAAAATGCCACTTTTAGATTTTTCTTGGTTATGATCTCTTGTCTAAATCAATGAAAAAGCTTATATGATTAGATTCTGTCTATATGTGTTTTGACGCTCTATCCTGTTATAATAACTTTTTTAACTTTTGGATTAAGTTAGAAGCTGAAAGTTAAAATTGCCGATAAAAGTATAAAAGTAATCTAGTGCAACATTTTGCTTTCTGTTGCTGCTTGTGTGCTTTAACTTTGGAGTTAAGCTTTTGGTGTGGGGAGACGGTCAAATTCATGTGCACACGAGCCTCTGTCTTTTCCTTTTCTTTTTCATTTTTTTCCAATGCATGTGTGCAGTAAGGCAATATATTTGATATCTTTCATTTTTGTTGTGGCTTTAATGTGCTTGCTAAGTGAGATATTTGATTTAACACTTTCCAGTTTTTTATTTTATTTTTTTTATCAAGAAGGTTTCCTGTTGCTGATATTTATTGGTAAGGTGAAGCTTATTTTCAGCCATGCCTTCACTTCAGTTATTGCAACCGACTGAGCATGGTCGAAGCCTCCTGGCTTCCCAAAGGTATTTAACCTTTTTTTTATTTTTTCTTGTTTTGCTTTTATCACTAGTGATCGGGGGCTCTAAAATCACTGCAGTGCTTAATTTTTCTTTTTCACTCTCCTTGAGATAAAATCAACCAACGTTGTTTTCTACGGTGCTTAATTAATCGGCATTGACTTTGTTCTTTATTTTTTTTTCTTTGCTCTGTTCAGACTCTGTTTTACCGAAGTGAAGTTGGGCTCTCCTCCAAGAGAATTCAATGTGCAGATTGATACATGAAGTGATGTTTTGTGGGTTACCTACAGTTCCTGCAGCAATTGCCCGCAAATTAGTAGCCTTGGAGTAAATCCTATTTCTTTTCTTGTCATTTACCCTTGTGCATAGTGACATTTTGTAAATAAAAAACCAGTTTGTGAAGAGTTTGATTCTGTTTGTCCTTCAATTGTTAATTGTTCTTTATTCTTCATTTTCCATTGAATTGCTTCTAACCATTGTAAATATTGCTTCCTTTGACAGTGTTGATTGAAAGGACTTAGGAGTGGAGGTGTAATTATCTAGCGAGTAAAGTCAACAAAAAATTGCTCGACAAAATAGGCATGATAATCTAATTTTTTTTTATTTTTTAGTTTTATTGTTGTATTATTATTTAATATAGTGTACTAGATGTATATTGTGCGTATATTAGATATATATTGTGTATATACTAAATGTGTACTAGTTGTATATTCTGCATATACTAAATGTGTACTAGATTATATTGTGCGTATATTAATTGTGTATTATATGTGTATTATTTGTATACTAGATATATATTATGTGTATATTAGATGTATATTATGTGTATATTAGATGTGTATTAAATGTATATTAGAAATATATTAATTGTATATTAATTGTATATTATGCATATATTAGATGTATATTATGTGTATATTAGATGTATATTATCTGTATGTTAAATGTATATTGTGCGTATATTAGTTGTGTATTATATGTATATTATTTGTATATTAGATATATATTATGTGTCTATTAGATGTGTATTTTATATATATTATGCGTATACAAGATGTATATTATGTGTATTAGATGTATATTACAAGTATATTAGTTGTGTATTATATGTATATTGTGTGTATATTAGATGTGTATTAGATGTATATATTTTTTATATTAGATGTATATTGTGCGTATATTAGTTGTGTATTATATATATATTCTGCGTATATTAGATGTATATTATGTGCATATTAGATGTGTGTTATATGTATATTATGCATATACTAAATGTATATTATGTGTATATTATATGTATATTGTTTGTATACTAAATGTATATTAGAAGTATATTAGTTGTGTATTATATGTATATTATACTTATATTAGAGGTATATTAAATGTGTATTAGATGTATATTGTTTGTATATTAGATATATATTGTGTGTATATTAGTTGTGTTTTATACGTATATTATTTGTATACTAAATGAACAGCTTGCAGCTTCCTTGAGGATTTCTCGAGTTGAGTTACAGTAAAAAATAATAGCTTGTTCTTTGGTGAGAGAGAAACCGGCAATGAGCAATGTCCGTCTAGTTATGTCTATACTCAAAGATATGATCACATGGGGGCTGAAATGTCTGACCTTGTTGTGACGCGCGCCCGGGTCCAGCAAGGCCCTCTTTGAGCCCTCCTTTCGGGGCTCGAGGGATCGGTCGCGTCTTTTTAATCATGGGCACCACGAGACATCATCGGCGCATCCCTCCCAATAGGACATTGGGGAGATGCCACCTAATCTAGTGGTGCCTAAAGGCACCTTGAAGTGTGTTGGAGTCGCCACCCAAAAATTTGGGAGAGGTCTCTAACCTCGATGGTCTTAAACCAAAGACGGTGTTCGGAACTCTACTTTTATTAATGAGTCAAGTCAAATTTCATAATTGAGTTTTAATGAAACGCGATTCCTTTACTCTCCTCACACGAACATGCATTGAATTTAAAGCGCAATTCATCCACAAAGAATAACAAATAAAGCGATGAATAGATAAGCAAATAAATTATACTACAAGAATAAAGAATGCCCCAAACACTTAAATTACAAGGGCCCAACATAAATAAGCACACTAAGAATAAAACAAATCATACATAAATCGCATCATTTATTGAATGTTTGGAACATTGGTTCCTTTTTATTGAGTAAAAATTAGAGAACTATTTTTGGGTATTTGTTTGAAAATCGGGATGAGTGATCCCATTTTATAAAAATTAGCTCTCCATTTGATAGTGAGATTTTATTGGATAAAATTTAGGACATTGGTCCATTTTATTAATAAAAATCCTCAATTTTAGTTATTGTAAATAAAGTGATTTTATTGTGATGCGAGCAAGTTTTGAAATACATTTTTACATACAACACATGGAAATAATAGAATGGAATAAATGCGGTGGTAAAGAAATGCAAACCCAAGTTATTACGAGGGAGACTTTAGTTCCTTGCTCTAATGGCCCGCTCAGAAATATCACTCAAAGTGAAATAAATAAGTTTTGGATGCGGATAAAAAGGAATAAATAAAATATTAGTAAATTAAATCAAATCAATAATAAAATATAAACAAATAAATGAATGTAAGTTAATTAAATAAATAATCAATAGTAAATAATATACATAAGTAACTAGTTGAATACATTAATCAAATAAATAATTATTTCAGCAAATGGTACGGTCAATTAAACAATATCTTAAATTATATAACAGCCAATTAAATTAATTGAGTATGTACAATCAATTATGTCACTTAAATATGAATAACCAATTAAATCAATTAAATGTAAGTAATCAATTAGTTAAAGATGAATAAATAAGTTAAGCAATTAAATAAATAGCTAACAAATAAATTAAACAAATTAAAAATGAATAAGAGAAATCAGATAAGGAAATGCTGTATGTGAACTAAAGAAAATAAAAGGATAAAAGAATTGCATGAAAAGTGAGTTTTGGCCCACGCATGAACAATACACATGAAAAAGAAAAGGAAATAGGAAAGGAAATAGGAGACTGTACTAATACCCAAAGCCTTAAGAATACATGCAAAAATGAAGTTTAACAAACCACAATAATAATAATAATAATAAATACATTAATATGAAACGACAATGGTAATATACATTATATTAATTTAAAATAATAATAATAATAATAATAATAATACAACAACAATAATATAAACAAACATGGATAAGAAATATTAAGGATAAACAAACGGATTATTAACAACAAGAATATGAACAAGCAACCAAAAAAAAACTATCAAAATATACAATATGGAACAACAACATATAATAATATACAGGGTATAGCACGACAGAAGAAACGAGTGGAGATGAAATATATGCAATGAAAAAAAATAAACAAATGCGAATAACAAAAGAAATAGAAAATGAAATTTAGCTCAAATATTTACCCTCAGAAATATTATATTTGCAGCAAAAATGAGGAATTGATGATCTCCTGTCGATTTGCCTCAGATGAAAAATTGGTTTAAAAGATTTTGAATAACTCTGATTAATGTAAACGAAGAACTCGAATCTCAAGAATTAATTTCTTGGACTCAAGCTTTCGGATGACTTTTTAGAAAAACTTTTTTTTTCTTCAAAATTTTCCTGGGCTTTTTCTCTTTGTGTTCACCCAAAAAAAAAAACCCCTATCAAAATCCTTTTGATTTCCTTTTATACTTAGGTTTTTCAGGGCATTTTTTCTGGGTTTAAAATCCTCAAAATGCCCCTCAAAACGACTGGAAACGGTTAAAAAACCGACAAAGAATCGCGCTGGAGGAAGAAGATGGGCTACAGTAACTTGGTACAAGACCGCGTGTCGCGCCCCTCAGCACGCGACACGCCCAGGAGGCAGTCGCGTGTTGGGCGGTACAACGCGCGCGCAAGCTCGCAGAAAGGGCAAGGTGCGTGTTGCCCTGAGCGCACCAAGGGACAACGCGCGAGGGGAGGCACGCGTGGTGCTCTCCTGCGCGCGAGGGGGAAGCATGCGCGGTGCTTCCCCTGCGCGCGAGGGGGGGGGGGGGGGGCACGCGCGGTGCTCCCCTGCGCGCGAGGGGAAGCACGCGCGGTGCTCCCCTAGCACGAAAAGGGGGGCACCACGCGAGGTGCCCCTCGCGCGGGAGTGGGGCACCACGCGAGGTGCCCCTCGCGCGAAAGGGGGGCACCACGCGAGATGCCCCTCGCGCAAAAAGGGGGGCCACCACGCGAGGTGCCCCTCGCGCACGGAGGGGAGCACCACGCGTGCAGGGAGCCTCGCGCGATGCTCCCCGCGCGTGCAGGGAGCCTCGCGCGATGCTCCCCCGGGCGCGACACCGCGTGGCGACACGTGTCGCTCCGCACGCGGCGCGCGGACCCGCGGCACGGGACCCAAAAAAATCAGAGAAAAAGATAAAATAAATAAAAATAAAAATAAAAATAAAAATAAAAATAAAAATAAAAATAAAACAAAATAGAATAGAGAGGCTTTCGACAAGCAATTCATCATTTTTAATCTTTTGCTCGAGAGCGGTTGCCATTTTTCATCATTGGGTAACCTCGGTCTGAGCTGCCTCGGGACCCGGTGTCTACAGTTGCCCCCAGTTTTGGGGAATGTAGTGCCTAGGTGCCTAGGTGAGCCAAAACTCAAGGAAAGGAAGAAGAGACGCGTACCTGAGGCAGCTGTCTTTTGCTCTGACTAGGACTGCTCGGGGTAGTTACTGTCTGTTTGCCGACGTGCTAACCCTTTGCCGGTTTTGGTTTTCCCCCGGTGCGATGCCTCGCCTCCTGTTCGGTGTCTGACCCTCCCTATTTCGGCATCTAACCCGTGCGGTGTCTAGCCTTGAACTCGTTGAAGCATCTAACCTGTGCGGTGTCTAGCTCCAGCCGGGTCAGCATCTAACCTGTGCGGTGTCTAGCCTTGAATTCGTTGAAGCATCTAACCTGTGCGGTGTCTAGCTCCAGCCGGGTCGGCATCTAACCTGTGCGGTGTCTAGCCTTGAATTCGTTGAAGCATCTAACCTGTGCGGTGTCTAGCTCCAGCCGTGTCGGCATCTGACCTGTGCGGTGTCTAGCCTTGAATTCGTTGAAGCATCTAACCTGTGCGGTGTCTAGCTCCAGCCGGGTCGGCATCTGACCTGTGCGGTGTCTAGCCTTGAATTCGTTGAAGCATCTAACCTGTGCGGTGTCTAGCTCCAGCCGGGTCGGCATCTAACCTGTGCGGTGTCTAGCTCCAGCCGTGTCGGCATCTAACCTGTGCGGTGTCTAGCCTTGTATTCGTTGAAGCATCTAACCTGTGCGGTGTCTAGCTCCAGCCGTGTCGGCATCTAACCTGTGCGGTGTCTAGCCTTGAATTCGTTGAAGCATCTAACCTGTGCGGTGTCTAGCTCCAGCCGGATTGGTATATAACCGATTTTTGTGGCTCCATGACAGACTTCATTCCTTGGTTGGCGAGTCGATCATTCATTTAAGTGGCCTCGAGACGTCGTCGTCGTGTGCCTGAATGTTCAAAGGATATATTTTAGTTGATCTGTATTAATATGTTTTGCTGATGTACAAATCAGCTTATTTTCGTTATCTTAATATTTTGATTAATCTATTCAATCTTACACCTTTCGTTTTTTATTCAATTAATTAATTAAATTTTATTATTATTTTTTTTTATTCATTATTATTATTATTTTTTAAATTAATATATATTATTTATTTCTTTTTTTCATGCATGCACGACCCATCCATTGTCGTTATTGATTTTCCTTTTTATGTCATTTACATTTTTCGTTATCCATTCTTCATTTATTTTTATCATTTTGTTGTTATTTTTATTTTATTATTACTTTTTTCTACGTTCTCGTCTTCATTTTTTCATCATTTTCATGCATTTAACAATATGAACATAATAATTGTAAAAACAAGTGTAAATATGGGTTTATACTATACATAGAACATTTTTGTACATCACATGACAAAAATAATAATGTCTGTCAACTCCCTGAAATAAATCTACCACGGAGGGTAGTCCGTGGGCATGTCAGGGTCGCCTGGCTGAGTCAGAGGAGGCATAGGCTGGTATGATGTATCCTCGGGGGGCTGCCTAGAAGATGACGGATCGGATGTCCTGAATCTGACCCCTGTCTGTCTACCCATAAAAGGAGCGGCCATGCTCGTCACTGTATAGGATAGCTCCTGAAAGCTGGAGGACAAACCTGTGAGGGAAGCGGCGTATCCGTCAATGTGGCGTCCCAGGTCGGACCGGATGGTGGGAAGATCTCTCCCCAAATCGTCACGTAGGTCTCTCACATCCCGGGATGCCCCCCCGGTAGTCTGCTCTAGAACGTCTATCCGCTGCCGAGTGATAGCTAACGAGTCATCCATCTCCCGATAAGCCTCCTCAAATCTCTGTGCATGGGTCTCGAGAGTGGTGGACATAGATCCCTGAATCTGACCCAACTGTCTGCCTACCTCTGCAAACCCATCCGCCATCTCCTGCCTCATGAGCTGACGATCGTCTATCATCTGCTGCCTCATGAACTGACGATCATCTATCATCTGCTGCCGCATGAGCTGGCGGTCATCTATCATTTGCTGCCTCAGGAGATGGATACTCTCGTCCTGGTGCTGCCCCATAGCGGTAAATGCGGACATCATATCCCTGTACATGTCCTGGAATGCCGGCTCTGAGGCGGGCTGACTCTGAGGTGGCCTATACTGTGATGGAGGCGAGGCCGCGGAAGTAGATGCCCCCTGGTGGCCATGCTGAGTGTAATGGATATGTGGCATGAAGGAGGTGTGGGCCCCACTGTCATGTGGGATGTGCTGTGGAGGGGGAGTGCGGATGATATGCGTGAGATCCTCCTCATCTGTGTCCTCCTCACCCTAAAATGTACGGGGACCCCTGTCGTTATCCTGCTGTCCGCGGGCATCTCCTGACGTACCGGCAGTCTCTGGAAGGGGAGCTAAGTTACATAGACGCCTGGACTCTGCCATGCTGAGCAGCCTAAACTGCCCTGACCCCTCTGATATGGGCTCCACCATGCCCATAGCCCCGGCGACGGCCATATCAATACCCATGTCGCCATCGGCGTGCCTCCCAAACGAGCCAGGGTGGAGATCCAAACGAAGCAGTAGCTTAGTCACCACTCCGCCGACATGTATGGGCCCAGTGGCCCCTCGTCCAACTCTGACCAATGTGGATATGATCTCATGAGCTATATTGATCCTCTTGCCGGTCCTCATAGCCCATAAGCTCCAAATCTCGGCGGCATTTATGGAGCCCTGACTTCTAGCTCGACCAAAATAACTGCTGGCCAATACCTTCTGTATATATCTCAAGGCCTGCGAACGCAACAAGGTGCTCTTCATCCGACTAATGCGGTAAGGAACCCCCGGTGCAGCAATCTCCTCCCAGCAGCGAGTGGGAACGGATCTGTCTGGCACTGTAACGTACTCCCTTGTCGGGAGCTCCATCATCTGTGCAAAACGCAATCTGCTCATCTCGTAATACCGGCCTAGAGCCCAAAAGGATATGGTACCTGACTCCTCGTCTGGCCTCTCATATCCAGCATACTGAATTGTGGCCAGCACCTCCCTGGTGACCTCTGGGTATGTGGCGTAACACCTCCCCATAAAAGCTGTCCAGCCCGCAGCCTCTATCAGGCCTCTCACCTCCTCCCACAGGCTAACCTGCTCCAAAAAAGACTGGCACATGAACCTACTGGGTACCACCTGTATCTGAGATAATGTATCGAGGCGCTGTCTCTGAGCGTCCGTCATCTCTGTTGGCGGCTGGGGCGCATCGCGTCTCTGGCGTACATGGCGCTGTCGAGGCATCCTGAAAATAAATCGAATGTCAATCCATGCGGGATAAAATACACACTTATTATTTCACTATTTTTGTTTCGTGTTATTTTCCTTTTATATTTATTATTATTATTATTTTATATATCTATTATTATTGATTTTTATTTTTATTTATACTTATTTTTATTATTATTATTTATTATTTTATTTTATTTTAGTTTTTATTTTAGCACACTTACGTATTTTAGCACATTGCAATGCAACACTATTTACGTGCCATTCTTTCATAAAAAGACAAAGTGTCGTAACTATCAAGGATAAAACAATTATTATGCCCGAAAAAGAATTTCTCATACGCACACATGGCCAAATAAATTATATATAAACTAGTTGATTCTATAATTACACACCTTTTGTTTTTCTCTGCCTAATATCTTCCCCTGCTTTTCCATCTATCACATCCGGAGACAAAAAGGTACGCACTTTTCTCTCATTTTAATTAAATTAATTTTTTTTAACCGCTACTCATTGTCATGCATGCTAGGACAAAGAATAAGGCAATATTTGCCAACTCCTACATATTATTATTATTTTTCTCTCTTCTTCTTTTTTTTTTTTTTTTATTTTCATTCTCTTATTATTTTATTTATTATTTTTTTTCTTTTTCGATGCAAACAAACTAAAGAAAAAAGTAAATTAGTCCTTAAACGGCATACATAATTTCTTCGTAAACACCCATTCTACACATGCTGTTTATAGAACAAAGACATGCTGTTTATAGAACAAAGATAAAATAAGAAATAAAAATTACTTTAAGATAGATCGGCTCATGAAATAAAAGCAGTAAAATATAACTTCACGAAATAAAATAGAGAAGCTCAAGAAAACCAACCTTATAGTCGAAACACCCACAAAAAAAAAGGGTCGAAAAACTTAGAATAAATTATATCAACTTGAAGATCGCAGCAATGTGATCGCTTTGACGTAAAAAGTACCCGAAATGGACCACGAACGAAGAAGATATGAGCAAAATTAGGGGAATGGAACAAAGATGAAGAAGCAGAGTTGTATCAAAAAAAAAAAATTTTTGAAATGCAGGAAAAATGGGACGAAGAAGCAAAAGCACCAAATGGTGCTCAAAATGGCCCAACACGCGACCCAAGGAGGGGGCGCGTGTTGGGCCCCTCACCACGCGACCAAAGGCAGCAAAGCTGCTTGGTCGCGTGGTTGGCCAAGGGGGCGCGTGGGTGTGGCCACGTGGCCACACCCACACCACTCACTTCCTCCTACTTTTCTATTTTTTCGTCTTTCCCTGCATTGTCTTTTCTTGTCCTTAATTCTGACTTCTTTTACCACTCTCACACGCCACCTTCCTCTTTAAAACCTTTCTTTACTTTACTTTTTACCAACTTCATTAATTTTCTTTTATTACCCACCAATTCCAAAGTTGACTTCTCACTATATCACAACAAATAACATTTATTGATGGTCACCTTCCTATTTTCGTCCACTCTTCCTCTACACCCTTTTCTTTATTATTATTTTTATTATTATTATTATTATTATTTTACTTATTTATTTATTATTATTATTATTATTTTTATTTTTATTTTTTTACCTACTAATGCTTTTGTCTTTTACCTCTTAACTTACCAATTAATTCTGACTTCCCCGCCAACCTACCATACCCATTTTTATTACTAGACTTAATTCTTTTCCATGTATTTATTTTACTTACCTCCTGAATATTTACCTTAGACAAGCTGTTTGCTGTCGGCTCTTTTATTGAGTATTTTCCTGCAAATAAATTACACATGCCAGGATACAAATAATAATAAATGATAATTAGTTATGCTAATGAAAATGCATGACTCTAAAATGCCCGAATGAGTGGTCTATTTTGTTAAGACGACCAAATGGATATTTTGTCTTCTTTCTTTTACTAATCTCGCTCATTTGGTCCTTGTACAGATATCTGTAGATGTCAACACCCCTTCTTGACACAATGCGCCGGTTGCTGGACTGCCCGGAAACCTGGAGAAATGACACTTTAGCCCCCTTTTATAGTCTGAAACTCTTGAGAAGGGTCAACTTGGATCGGGATCTTTTATCGGCCGCTGCTCGCTATTGGGACCCCCGATTCCATGTCTTTCAGTTTACTCATCAGGAATTATGTCCTTTAGCAGAGGAATTTACCGCCATTTCTGTCGTGAGACTTCCTCCCGGCACTCTTCCCTGCGTTCCCAGTCACGGACCATACCAGCTCAGGGATGTGGCTTTCGCCCTGGGGTTGCCTCCCCCTCAAACCGCTCGGCTAGTTCCTCGAGGGGATGCATTTTCTCTGGAGCCTTTACTTGCCGCACTTAATGACTTTTCTGATGTACCCACCTATCGGACCAGTGTCGTCTTGCCAGTCTGCCTATCCAGATACCTGTTAGTGACCTCGGACGAAGCGGTTGGTGATTACAGACTGTTTAACATTGCAGATGGCATCCATCGCGGGCTGACCCCTTTTGCTGTCATTCTGGCTGAGACGATCATCGGCTTGGCTACTCTGCACTCTGATCCTACTGCTTTCATGACCGGGAGCCCCTTATTACTTCAGGTAATCTGAGTCATTATTTAAAGGTAGTGCGCCCCTTGTGGGTTTTCACACTAGCTTTTCTTATTGGGAAATGCGTCCCATTAGAGATTTTCACATAACCCGATGCCTTATTTTTGCCTGAAATGAACCCAACTCACTCTAGCGGCTTTTTTTTATTATATTTTATTTTTACTTTATTTTATTTTTATTATTTTTTTTGTAGGTGTGGTTGCAGGAGAAGCTAAAGCTTTTTGACAGAACCACCATCCCAAGTCATCGCAGAATATTCTCTGAGACACTTCCTCCCGCGAAAATAACTATATTCACTCGCAACTCCCGACGAGGGCATTGCTAGATTCAGTGAGATATCAGACGAGGACATCAGCTTCATGCAGTCGTTGACGGATCTTCGGGGTATGTTCCCCTATGCGGGCTTTGCCAAGCTACTTTCTGTATCACCGCCCGATGTGCTTGTCAGCTCGGAATGACCCAGGACCTAGTGGAGGTCCCATTATCCTTTCGGGGAGGACTCTTTTCTGCAGCCTTCACCTCTCGCTATCAGGAGCTTTGGAGCCAACTGCTTGGTGAAGACTGTCATACCCCTTCCGGCTCCCATTCTGTAACTTCTACCGGTGAGTGCAAAAGATGGATACTCAGCCCGGCACCTGACAACGGGACACGACAACTCAGGCATCTGGCTGGCGAGAGTGGCAGTAGAGCATGGCTTAGACTAGTTATGTATGCCTTTCGAGCATGATGTTTCTTTTCAAGGCAGAACTAAAAGATGATGAAAATGACAATAGAAATTCTTATTCCATTTCACAAAATTTAGTACATTTCCATAAAATTTCAACATACATGATCATCATTTGTTACTAATCCAACTGTCTAAAACATATTGATTCATGAAACCAAATTTTGATAGCATCAGACTCCCGTTACCAATCGGCCCTCTCGGGTTTTCTCGATTGGACATTTTCTCTCATGCCTCTAATTTTTGCACAGGATGCCTTTTTTCGGTTTTCACCCCGTCGAGGCGCCCAATTTTAGCAAGGCCGCCTTTTTTCGGTTTTTGACCCGCGGGGCATTTTTATTCTCTTCTTTTTATTTTATAGTCTTTAACCATGGAACCTTTTGAGTCTGTCCGTGTTGATTGGTTTTTTGAATTCTACTTCCCCTGTTGTCTGTTGGAACGCTACTTTCTTTAGCTCCTCGAGAGCGCATGGGTCTTCCTATACTGGCTGGGATTCACCTCGTTTGTCTGGAGTACTTGGACTTATTTGCTTGGAGACCAAATCTCACTCTTTTCGTGGGTATTTTCTGACCTCCCCTCATGAATGTTTGGAGCTAGGTATTCTCTTAGTAAATCCAACTATGGCAATAATCCTATGACCCGTCTGCGTGCAACGTGTTTAGCTGTCACTGCTATTCTTGTGCCCCTTCAGCTTTCGGGACTTGGGTTGTCTTGGAGGTCTGAACTCTATCTCGATCGACTGTACTGCACTTCCCCCAGTGTCAAGGAATAATGAGCGACTCCCGTGAATATTCCAATGGCAACCCTCCTACCTCAAAGTGTAAAAGGGAACTCTTGTGATTTTGAACCTTGAACACCTTAACCATAAACTGTCCTTTCGTTCTTGGACTTCGTGTGGCGCAACAAGACATCTTAGGTTCTTTTAATGACCCCACCCCTTAATGGTCACAGTGAGCCTTTCTCTTATGACGTCTTCACTAGATCGAGCATCCCGCGCCTGCTGTAAGCCAATCGAGAGTCAAGAAAAAAATGGGAAGGTGCGCGTATGTGTAACTCACCAGGATTTGAACAAAACTTGCCCCCCACTAAACAACATTCTCTTGCCCCCTGATCAACTCTCTCTTTCTCTTTCCTTTTTTTTTCTGTTGGGAGTTTCATTACCAGATTGATTGGCATTTTTGTCGAAAATCCTATCACATTTGATGCCATCAGACTTCGGCTCATCTTGACTAGCTTTTTCCCCTTGACTCTTTATTTTTCTTTTTTTTATTATTTTTTTCTTTCTTTTTTTTTTTCTTCTTCTTTTTTTTTTCTTTCTTCTTCTTTTTTTTTCTTTCTTTCTTTCTTCTCTTTTTTTTTTAGCAAGTTTTGTTCAAATTCTGAAGTTTACACATACGCGCACTCTTATTCCACCCATTGGGATCATCCTTGTTCAATCTAGCCGGGCATTACATTTCGGTAGGGATCTTGGTCCTGCTCCCATTTACGGATCTAACCATTCCTGCCCATTTCAGCTTGGGACTTCTGAGCTTCCATGCCATCTACCCACGATCTGGCGTCATCTTCCGACATGTCTTTGTAGGTCCAGGCAAAGACTTTCTCTTTTTTATTTTTATTATTATTATTTTCTTTTTGCTCTCGAATTTTTCCTCTTTCCTCAGGAGTCACACTTGATGCTATCAAAATTTCTTTCGAATTTTTCGAGGTTCCAAGATCAAATGGAATAGCATCAGCAGAATCAATACCAAATATGAATAGGGTGTGATCATGATCATGCATATTGAAATTATCAGAAACATAGCACAAGTAAGCGAAATTGTTCATTCTATTAATAAAATTAAAATTGTCATTCACATCATTAAAAAGTTCAGGAATGAAAAGGACAATCTAAACCAGCTTCTTCATCTCCTCTCGCTAGCTCAGGTGCTCTTGTCGACGATCTGCACTCACCCTCTGGGCCCATCCCCCATTCCTCTCATTTCTTCATCAATGAGACGGTGCACTTGTTCCTTCAAATCCCGGCATTCCTCAGTGTCATGCCCAGTCTGCTGATGATAAGCACAATACTTGTCCTTTCGGCGATTAGGGTGCCCTTGGTTCCCGGTAAGTCTGGCTGTCTTTGACTGCAACTTCCCTTGCTTAACGAAATGAGCGAATTGTTCGGATAAAGGCTTTCCTAGAATAGGATAATCACTTCGGGTTACACTTCCAGGTGCAATCTTCATGCCTCGAAAATTTATTTTGCTCCCCTCTCCACGGCTTACCCTCTCACCGACCCTCACTTCAGGAGGCATGGGTGGTTCGAGACCCCAGACTTGCTTCCTCGGGACTCGCCAGTCATCGAATAGGTCTGTGACATACCGATGTGGATCCATTACCCCAAAACCCGTAGTCGGCTTAATTTGCAGCGTTGGAGGGAATGACTCGCCTACACCAAATGAATATTTTTGGGCCACTCTGACTACCGGCTCTTTCTTGATATCCTGAACACCGATAGAACTGTCCCCTCTGCATAGATCAATTTCTGGATCCGAGTATGTGGCACCAAAGGCAAGCTTCTTGTAGGCATCTTGGGTAGTAGCTCTCTTGGACCGCTGAATTGCCTCCTCGAGGATGTCTATTCTTCTCTTGGAGCCACTCAACATCAACAACCTGAATTCCTCCTTACCAGCGCATCCTAGGCCTTTTTGCCTCAGCTGCGGAACACAAGGCATGTTTTCTCTTAATCCGTATCCTGACATGCCTGGCGCCGTAACCGAGCTACACTTGCTCTGTGACACAGCAAGGCTAGCGCACTGCGGCTTGGAAGACGGTGCGGTCGCGGCTACGATATCCTCCTTCATAGTCTCAACCCTGACCTCAAAATTTTCCAACTTTCTCTCTTGCATTTTGAGCCTCTGAGGGAGCACTTCTTCGTTATCCAAGTCTCGGTCTTCTGGGCTTATCCCCTTACCTGCAAACAACAACCGGGCCATTGCTTCAACTCTCTCTTCTATTTTCTTCAGGGCAACATCCTCCTTAGGAGATCTGGCTTTTACTGACATAGACTCCTCGGGTTCATCCTCTACATAATCCTCTTCTGGCCTGTGCTCCCCAACCCTTCTATGCTCGGCGTTGGGAAAAGTCCTGGGCTCAACAACAGAACGGGGCTCAACCACTGTTGCAGGAGGGGCCTCCCTGATCGGAATCTGTTCGGCTTGACCTCCAGCAGCGGTGGCAGCTTGTTGACCCGCTGGCGGCATCAAAGCGGCAGTTAAATTGCCCATCATAGTCATTATTCTTCGTTCAAACTCCTCAAACTTACGTTCCATCTCTTGAATCCTCCTATCCCCCTCTTGAGCAGCATTTGCATCTGGATTAGCCATGTCTAATGATAAATCAGAGACCAGGGATTCTGTGCTATCCGATAGAGATTCTGAACTCCAATACGAAGCTTGCTCCACTGACTCACAGAAAGACCTTCTCCTTACCAATCGGCCGTCTAAACCCCTAGACCACAGATTCGTACCTATGATGGCTGAGGAGTCAAAATTGTTAGCATGATGCATGAATGACAGTAATAATGCATGATCGTGTTAATGCAACAGAGACAACCACATACAAGCACATAGCACCTTCCAACCTTGTTACTCCCACACACGCGGTAGTGCAGTCTCTTTCTTAGGTGGGCTTGACCCATGGGTTAACGGGGAACCCAATGGGCGCGTATGGTGCATGGTAAAAACCAGCAGCATAACACTCTTAATTTAAAAGCACATGCGTATGGATTTTGGCCATTAAATATTCGGACCTTTAAAACACATTAACCGTGGACCCACCGGGGCATGAAAGCCTTTGATGAGCACCCAATTAATATGCTTGAATTGGTTTAATATATAAAGGCCCACGTAACAAGCACATTTGTTAAGGTACACGTGACCTAGTGAAAGTTTCTATGGTCATTACATGAGCTTTAGTCAGAGGGTGGTGTTACTTCAGGTCTACCCAAGCGTGATCCCTGCCGACGGGTCTAGCTCATCACGAGCATAACGACCGATCGGGTCACCATTTGATATACCATTAAAGGGACGAGACTTGGGCTGGTGATTATCCCGAACACTTCCCTACAATGAGTGAAAGTAGGGTCGTGTTTTAGGAACGCATCGGGGTAAATAGGGGACCAACTAACATATTCTAAGGCTCTAATGAATGTAATGCAATTTCGAAAAGAAATGGAATTTTGGTTTCATTAATAACTAATTTATAAAACTTAACTTAACTCACTTTCGAAGCAAAGTTTCGATACTCCCCAGTGGAGTCGCCACTGTGACGCGCGCCCGGGTCCAGCAAGGCCCTCTTTGAGCCCTCCTTTCGGGGCTCGAGGGATCGATCGCGTCTTTTTGATCATGGGCACCACGAGACATCATCAGCGCATCCCTCCCAATAGGACATTGGGGAGATGCCACCTAATCTAGTGGTGCCTAAAGGCACCTTGAGGTGTGTTGGAGTCGCCACCCAAAAATTTGGGAGAGGTCTCTAACCTCGATGGTCTTAAACCAAAGACGGTGTTCGGAACTCTACTTTTGTTAATGAGTCAAGTTAAATTTCATAAATGAGTTTTAATGAAACGCGATTCCTTTACTCTCCTCACACGAACATGCATTGAATTTAAAGCGCAATTCATCCACAAAGAATAACAAATAAAGCGATGAATAGATAAGCAAATAAATTATACTACAAGAATAAAGAATGCCCCAAACACTTAAATTACAAGGGCCCAACATAAATAAGCACACTAAGAATAAAACAAATCATACATAAATCGCATCATTTATTGAATGTTTGGAACATTGGTTCCTTTTTATTGAGTAAAAATTAGAGAACTATTTTTGGGTATTTGTTTGAAAATCGGGATGAGTGATCCCATTTTATAAAAATTAGCTCTCCATTTGATAGTGAGATTTTATTGGATAAAATTTAGGACATTGGTCCATTTTATTAATAAAAATCCTCAATTTTAGTTATTGTAAATAAAGTGATTTTATTGTGATGCGAGCAAGTTTTGAAATACATTTTTACATACAACACATGGAAATAATAGAATGGAATAAATGCGGTGGTAAAGAAATGCAAACCCAAGTTATTACGAGGGAGACTTTAGTTCCTTGCTCCAACGGCCCACTCAGAAATATCACTCAAAGTGAAACAAATAAGTTTTGGATGCGGATAAAAAGGAATAAATAAAATGTTAGTAAATTAAATCAAATCAATAATAAAATATAAACAAATAAATGAATGTAAGTTAATTAAATAAATAATCAATAGTAAATAATATACATAAGTAACTAGTTGAATACATTAATCAAATAAATAATTATTTCAGCAAATGGTACGGTCAATTAAACAATATCTTAAATTATATAACAACCAATTAAATTAATTGAGTATGTACAATCAATTATGTCACTTAAATATGAATAACCAATTAAATCAATTAAATGTAAGTAATCAATTAGTTAAAGATGAATAAATAAGTTAAGCAATTAAATAAATAGCTAACAAATAAATTAAACAAATTAAAAATGAATAAGAGAAATCAGATAAGGAAATGCTGTATGTGAACTAAAGAAAATAAAAGGATAAAAGAATTGCATGAAAAGTGAGTTTTGGCCCACGCATGAACAATACACATGAAAAAGAAAAGGAAATAGGAAAGGAAATAGGAGACTGTACTAATACCAAAAGCCTTAAGAATACATGCAAAAATGAAGTTTAACAAACCACAATAATAATAATAATAATAAATACATTAATATGAAACGACAATGGTAATATACATTATATTAATTTAAAATAATAATAATAATAATAATAATAATAATAATAATAATACAACAACAATAATATAAACAAACATGGATAAGAAATATTAAGGATAAACAAACGGATTATTAACAACAAGAATATGAACAAGCAACCAAAAAAAAACAATCAAAATATACAATATGGAACAACAACATATAATAATATACAGGGTATAGCACGACAGAAGAAACGAGTGGAGATGAAATATATGCAATGAAAAAAAATAAACAAATGCGAATAACAAAAGAAATAGAAAATGAAATTTAGCTCAAATATTTACCCTCAAAAATATTATATTTGCAGCAAAAATGAGGAATTGATGATCTCCTGTCGATTTGCCTCAGATGAAAAATTGGTTTAAAAGATTTTGAATAACTCTAATTAATGTAAACGAAGAACTCGAATCTCAAGAATTAATTGGACTCAAGCTTTCGGATGACTTTTTAGAAAAACTTTTTTTTTTCTTCAAAATTTTCCTGGGCTTTTTCTCTTTGTGTTCACCCAAAAAAAAAACCCCCTATCAAAATCCTTTTGATTTCCTTTTATACTTAGGCTTTTCAGGGCATTTTTCTGGGTTTAAAATCCTCAAAATGCCCCTCAAAACGACTGGAAACGGTTAAAAAATCGACAAAGAATTGCGCTGGAGGAAGAAGACGGGCTACAGTAACTTGGTACAAGACCGCGTGTCGCGCCCCTCAGCACGCGACACGCCCAGGAGGCAGTCGCGTGTTGGGCGGTACAACGCGCGCGCAAGCTCGCAGAAAGGGCAAGGCGCGCGTTGCCCTGCGCGCACCAAGGGACAGCGCGCGAGGGGAGGCAAGCGTGGTGCTCTCCTGCGCGCGAGGGGGAAGCACGCGCGGTGCTTCCCCTGCGCGCGAGGGGGGGGGGGGGGGGCACGCGCGGTGCTCCCCTCGCGCGAAAAGGGGGGCACCACGCGAGATGCCCCTCGCGCAAAAAGGGGGGCCACCACGCGAGGTGCCCCTCGCGCACGGAGGGGAGCACCACGCGTGGTGCTCTCCCCGCGCGTGCAGGGAGCCTCGCGCGATGCTCCCCGCGCGATGCTCCCGCGGGCGCGACACCACGTGGCGACACGTGTCGCTCCGCACGCGGCGCGCGGACCCGCGGCACGGGACCCAAAAAAATCCGAGAAAAAGATAAAATAAATAAAAATAAAAATAAAACAAAATAGAATAGAGAGGCTTTCGACAAGCGATTCATCATTTTTAATCTTTTGCTCGAGAGCGGTTGCCATTTTTTATCATTGGGTAACCTCGGTCTGAGCTGCCTCGGGACCCGGTGTCTACACTTGTTCAGATAAAATTCTTTCTCATTTCTAGGACGATATATTGGTCATTGGACAAATTAATGAACACTATGTAGATTTTTGAGAAAAAGCCACTTGGATGCAAAGCTTGCGATTCTTCATATGCAGGAAGGTCTGATTGGATTGTTGCGTGGTATTGAGAAATTTGATTTTTCAAAGGGGTTCAAAATCTCAACTTATGTCTATTGGTGGATACATTAGGTAAGGCTGCTGTTTGATTTTATTTTGTAATGTGTAAACAACTTGGCATTGGGTAGAATAACCAACTACTTTTGTATGGACATCCCTTGCTAATAATCATAGAGAAACTATCTCCATTTTGGTTTAATATCTATGATTTATCTTTATGAAACCGATGCATAAGTGATTGTCTTATTATTAAACATTTATATGGAGTTTTCTATTATTTTCTGTTTCTGCTGTGTTTTTCTCTCTCGCCTTTTCTGTTTGTCAATACAATTGATGTTATTCTTCTGATTGACTAGGTACTCAAACAACTCCAAAGAACAGTAGAGCTGCTGCAGCCACCTCATAAGAATTAGAAGGGCTATGAAAGATTGTTTTGTTTTCAAATTTGTAAATTTGCAAAACAGGATTTTTGGTTAAATGTGTAATGGTTGTTACTTATCATATCTTAATCATTGGAGAGTTACAAATATTTACTGTTGTGTTATGGTTTTTGATTTGGAATTACCTTCTTTTGCACACATGGAATGGAATGTTTAATGGTTGTATTGTTTTGAGCTAATATGATCTCCTTGGATTGGAAATCATGATATATATGGGGCAGGAAACAAAATTTATTTTTCTTGTTGGTCAATGATTTAAAAGTTCATGGTTGTTAGTCAATGATTATGTAATTTAACTGGTGATTTTGGTGGTTGAAATTTATAAGGTCATAGAATGGTATTTGGATGCCAAGTTACTGCCATTTGATTTTTCTCTGGAATAGGTAAGAAATTTTTATGTGAATAAAACGAAAGCGGCACCGTTTATATATTGTTATATTATATAGAATTGGATTAAGAACAGAAAATTAATAAATCGAAAATCACATATAACTCAAAAGATTAAAAATCTAATTATTTTTTGAATTGAAAAGAATTTGAATTCAATTCTTTCCTATCAGCTAATAAATAAAGTTGAATTGTGGGTAATTTCATTTATTTATTTTTAGTTTTTTAATATTATATTTGGGGTTGTGGTGATTTTTGGATTTCTATTGTTTTAAAAAAAAAATTAAACGTATTCGATTGATGTAAACAAATTTTGTTTTTATTGAATTAAATAAAAATGATTTTACATAATTTACAAACCCTCAAAATGGAGTTTTTATTTATAATTTTTGGATTATAAAATATTTTTCTTTAATGTTTTAGAAGAAATAAAATAAAAAATTTGAAATTGTAAAAAATTAGGATGTAATAAAATGAGAAATAATATCGCTTAATAAATTTAGTTTAGAAGTGTTGAGTAATACCATAAAAAAAAATTAAAATATATCTCAGCTATAAGAGAACAAATTAAAAAAAAAATTCACATTTTGCAAAACTTAATTTTAGTTATGTATATTTTGGTTAAGTTTGAAACAGTTTTTTTTTTTTTTTTTTTTTTTTAATGTAATAGAGGTTGAAAGATTTAAATCAATATGATGTTTTATTTAATTATGTAAAGTGTAAAATTATAGGATATGAATGAAGTGGTATTTTTGAAAATGAAAATTTAAAAAGTGACATTTGTGAAAGTTTTTTTAAAACAAGTATATTTTTGAAAGAAAATTTAAAAAGATGACATTGGGTGTAATTTCCTCTATTTTTTATTTAATGACTTTATCAGTGCGTCAAAAAGGTCCTTTAAAGCATGTAACTTTAGGCCCAGAGTTGTCTTAGAGTGTGATGGGGGACAAAAATATGGCTCGGCAAGGCCCAAGTATAATACCACTTTAACATATCTTAGGTTAGAAATGGATGGGAACATTAGGCTCCACACTTATGAAGATAACGCAGATTGGGGTGCTTGGCAAGTGATTTATAGTTTGATAAGAATTCAGAGAAACCCAGTGCCAATTGCCTGGAATTTTGGGCTTTGTGAGGCTGACCAATGCGTTCGTTGCTTGTCCTTCACCTAATGGATTGTTGGGTTGGAGCAAAAATTGCAAGCCAGCAAAGCTAAAATCCTGTAAACCTCAAGATTAGAAGTATTATAAACTCGGAGGAGTTGATCATTTCAATAGTACGTATACTAAAGGAGATGGACCCATGGAGCTGGATAGTTGTGAGGCCAAATGCACTGTGGATTGCAAGTGTTTGGGTTTCTTCAAGGTGTTGGATTGCTTATGATCTCAAGATCTTGACCAAAGTCCAAAATTCCACTCATTAGGCTTACATCATGGTTCCATTAAAGTAAAACGTGTTTCTTGGGTTGAACCTTTTCTTTGTAACAATGACTGGGAAGGTGTAGAGAAGGCTAGTAAGAAATTCCTTTCTTGCTTTCTCCTTTGTTTCTTTACAATCCCATTATATTTGTATTGGCGTCACATCAAGGAAAAGCTTTCTTTTTCTTTGCTTGTTGAGTGTGAAACTTCATTGATTTACTGTCTAAATTTTCATTGAAGTTCAAGTTTTTAAGATTTAATTTACAGCTAAATTAATATTTAATTGTTGATTTGAGGCTAATTTGCTAAATTACTAAGAAATCTTTAAAGGAATTGTAGATAAATAATATATATGTAAAATAAAACTTTTAATTAAAGGATATACCAAAACCTTACATATGTTGATTTAGATTTGATCAATGATTTTATAATAAATTCAATTTTTATCAATTTGCTTGATTATAAATTAAAAACTTTGATAATTTATATATAAAAGTCACTTTTTTTAGAAAAAAGAAAATAGACCTATAAATTAAATACTAGCAAATTTGGTGCATTTTTTTTTATGAAAATTTGATGCATTAATTTGTCTTTGATTACACTTATAGGGAATGTTTAGTTCATTGTATTGCCCATTAAATAATATAGTACATGTTAATATAAATACGGTGTTTGAGATTTTTAAAAAAATTAATGTGAAAATAATATAATATATAAGTGGTGTATAATATTGTATTATATTAATTTTGTAAAATATTAAGAATAAAAAAATTATATTATTTCTGTTGTTATTAATTTTTAAAAAATATAATTATAAAATACCATTTTGATACATATATTAATATTTTATTTAAAAATAAAATTCAAATAAACTTTACTATGAAAATAACAAATAGAAAAAAATAAAATTATGGCATCATAATAAAAAAATATAAATAAATTAGTAATTTTAAAACATGATGAATTGAAATAAAATTTATATAATGGAATAGAATGCAATTGTCCAGTAAATTATACCACTTAATTCTCATTTTTTCTTATTTTTTATTTTTTGAATCTAAAATAAAAAATTAGCAAAAAATATTTTAAAAAATTTTAAAAATAAAAGCGACAAGAGAAATAAGAAGATATATAAAATTTATCTCTCTATTTTATAATATAATATTTATTGTATTACACAAATGGCAAAGTAACTTGTATATTATTTTATTTAATTTTACTTTCTATTTTTTTTTTTCCTTAGTGGGAACAAACAACAACTCTTATTCCTCAGTATTGCATTTGAAACGATACCGTTCACATACATAATACAACGCGTCCGGGTCTTCAACGAAGTCAATCTCTCTCTCTCTCTCTCTCTCTCCGTGTAGAGCTGAAGCAAAGAACACACACTTGGGCTTGCAATTGAAGCCAATAATCAAATTAACAATTTTTTTGAATGGTAATTCGATTTCTCTCTTTCATTACTTTCTTGCTGTTATTGACTTCTTAATGAATCTGTTTAATCTGTTCATATATCTAACATTTCATTGATTTTGGGAATTTCCATAAATCTACGAAAGTTAGGGATTTTGCGGTTCCATCTGTTTTTTGAGCGATCCAATTCGGTTTCTACTATTGCTGAAATTCGTATTGATGTGAGGTTTTTCTTAGAATTTTATGCTTTTCTTATTTTTGTTGGCGCACACAGATACTTTGAGTGGCTTCAATTACATAGAAAACGAAAATCTTTTGTATTTTAGGATTTATAATTTTAAATAGAGATTCTCTTTGATATTGGTTGATTGTAGTGGTTATTTCTACGTTATAACCTTGCATTTCTGTCCTATTTTGATGAGGGAGCTTTCTTTTTCTTTTTTATTCCCCCCAAGTAGCTTAAATGAATGTTTAATCCAATTACTGGTTCAGTTTACATTTCTAAGCGTTATTTATGAAATAGCAGTATCCATTAGCTATGTTGGGAATGCACATTTTTTATTTCACAAACAACACCACCCCGCCCCCCCCTCCCAACAATCAGAACCTTCATGTTTTCCAGCAACATGAGCAGTATTATGCTTGCCTGTTGATTGACATGGAGCTTTTCAGTCTTTGATTTATCATAAGCATAAGCGGGACTTGGTAATGTTCTGATAGCTTGTTTTCTGTTTTCTTATGTAGGCTAATAGGCACACCATAATTCTGATGCAGACCTCCCAAAATAGAGCAACCAGAACATTTATGGATTATGATTCTATAAGTCAAGCTATGGATGGTATATTTTACATATTAGATCATATTTTATAGTAATTATCATCATCGATTTCCATTATCATGAGAGTCATCACTTACACCTGTGTTAGTCAAGTCCCTCTCAATTTAAATTGATAATTTCCATCATGAGCTGATATAAGCAGAAGCATTAATGAATTTTCTTTTCTTATCTCGTCTCTTTATTGAAATACCTGTTGAGAGGAGTAAACTAAAGGCAATTTCACTAATGGATGACATGATAATTGGGGTATTATCATCTGTTTGTCATTTAATGTGCTTTTACAATTTGGAAAAGGGTTGAGGAATCCATCAACAGCATCAGTTTTGCTGCTTAAGGAAATGCTTGGCTTAGTCTATTTCCAGTAAGAGGAATCCCTAACCAACCCTCATTCTAACAGTATTTAGTTTTCAAAGAATTTATTCAGTGTTGTGCTAGAGAGACAGCTGGCTTGAGATATCCTGCCCATGTGCAATTTATTGGTCTCATCTACTATTTTCTTTGTACTCATCTTATGTGGCTTGAGAGTAGTCGAGTCTCTTTCAGTTTGATAATGACCATCATGATCTGATGAGAGTTACAGTATGATTTCGTGTACCTCTATTATGAGTCTCGTGTTTTTTCATCAAAATGCCTGTTACGAATTAAGAGCAGGCAATTGTTCTAATGGATTATGAGCTTGTGATCCCCTGTTAGTTGTGCTATTTTATGTGCTTTATTCATCGGGAGCTCTTGCACTGTGGAAAAGTATTTGACTGATCTAAGAACATCCTCAGATGTAGTACTGCTTAATGACACTATAACGTTTAGAATGCTCTTTATCTTTCCTTTCGTTCAGTTCTCATATGCAGAATCACGATACCCTTCTTAGTATTCTTTAGTTTTCATTCAGCATATTCTTTTTCTCTTGCTCATTCCATTGCTTTATTTCTTGGCATTTACAGGTATATGTGGAATATATGAAAGGAAGCTTAAGGAACTAAATCCAGCCATGAGGAACATCACTTACGACATTGGAGATCTTTACAATTTTATTGATGGCCTTGCAGATATGAGTGCTTTAGTGTATGCTTCTCTTCTTTCTCTCTCATTCTGCATGTGTGTGTGCACTTACACGTGAGAAGCACTCTACGCTTACCGCTAAACACCTTCAAACCACCACAAAGAAGAAAAGTAATATTTTTATGCATGTATGCATGCAAAGGTGTTTGGAATCTGTCTGCAAAGTTTCATAACTAAATATTTCCGAAGGTTTTCAGTTTAAAAATAGCAATATGAACCCAAGCATTTCTGATCGCTGCATATAATATTTTTCATTGACTAGAGCCTGTTGATTGCTAGGAGAGATTACGTACGCTTTCAGTATTCAAATTCGAATGAGTTATTGAATGACATTCTGGTAACAAAAAGATACTGCTCTGGTTATATGCCTGCTTTTCTGCTGATCAATGAGTCTGCTATACAATACTATGTTGTGAAAACTTTGGAATAAAGTCATAAAACTAAATCTTTTAGACATATGCTACGGTGTTATGCCTTGCAACTTCAGATTTTTGTATGCATGATAATTGGCCTGATGGTGGAACGACTGAAGTTTGACATTTATCTCTGGTTTGCAGTTATGATCACTCAGTTCGGGCATATCTACCATATGATAGGCAGTGGATCAAGCAGCGGACATTTCAGCACCTTAAGAAATTGGCGCACTAGGTGAAAACTCGTGTGAGATCGGCGCACTAGGTGAAAACTCGTGTATTGATCTCGGTACCTAATTTCCCACCAAGTTTTATGTAGAACTAAAATCAAGCTGGAAGAAAATAGTCATAGGGGTCTAGGTTTGGCTCTCGATCCCAACATTGTTCATTGTGACAATTGTATCCTCTCTATCCCTCCTCTTCTTTCTCACTTCCATATGCGTATATAGTTAATAACTCTATCAGTTGTCTGCATAAAGTATTGTTGGGAGTTAATTGTAGTTCATTTGGTGTATTTGGCAAATATACTTTTTCCCTATGTAGCTGGTTACTTGTTTTTGAAGGTACTTTTATAACTCAAGTGCTGACGCATAATCTTTTTCATCATTCTTAGAACAAGAGAAACCTGGATGCCGTTTTATTCTTGCTTTATAATTGTTGTTATTTGTTCTGAATGGTAAATTAGAGCATGTATTATGTAAAGTTTATATACTTAATACAGCCTTACCTTGTTTTCCCGACCAGCCTGAAAATGCAGGGTTTGGTTTCGGTCCTGTGGTTGTCAGCTTTCACTAAAATTGAAACTAATGGCCGGTTTTAGTTGCAACAAACAGCTTATAGTGCGAGTCACATCACTGAAACCGAAACTGCTACAGTGATTTAATGCTCTTTCTAATGGGTCCCAATGTCTGAAACCGAAGCTTCAGATCTCCGTGTTGCACGAATTTAATTTCTTCTAATCTGCTTCTATAAGGTTTTAGCTTTGATTTTGTATGAAAAAATCACGAATTTTTCTGACCAATTTACGGGCAACATTTCTCAAATTTTTATGGAAAATGGTATTAGCCCAAACTTAGGGTTAATTATTTCGGTGGTCACTAAACTTTAAGTGTTGTAACGATTTGGTCACTAAACTTCAATTTGTAACAATAAAATAATACATCTATTATTTTGTAACGAAAAAATCAAAATGATCGGAAATCCGGTTTCGGCGGTAAACGGGAGCTGCTTAAAGACAGTGAAAATTGATTTTTTTTAACCATAAAACCACGTCGGATCCATGTCAGATCCGACGTGGCAAAAAATCTAACGTTCATTCTGCTAATAGGTCACGTGCCGGTTGCCATTTCCGATCATTTTGATTTTTTCGTTACAAAATAATAGATGTATTATTTTATTGTTACAAATTGAAGTTCAGTGACCAAATCGTTACAACCCTTAAAGTTCAGTGACCACCGAAGTAATTAACCCCCCAAACTTACGTGTACAAAATGCGTACAAATCAATTGCAATGACTATTGTGCCCTTTGTTGGAATTGGTGGTAAAACAACTACCAACATCTTTGTTGGTGGTTTTTCTTTGGTCACTAAATTATCTTCTTGTAATAATAAAGTCATTTATTTTCAATTTATTATGTAAAAATCATCTAATTTTAATTCGGGTAACAAAAAAGTTTTTGTAATCAGTCATAGCAGGTTTATAGACCAATACTCAATTTTAATATTGAAAGTATTATTAAGGATGAAAAAGCATAGGGTATCCGCAATGAATTTGAATAAATATATAAATACCCAAACCTTATTCTCACACAATGCGTACCCATCACAAACCCGTTTGCTAATATCCGATAACGCACAAATGTGCATTACATAATTTATAAATCTAAGCTGTACTCTAATATAATAGAATAAATTAAAAATAATTTTTTTTTTTTTATATAATATAGGATTCTAAATATTTTTTTAATTAAGTAATAATTAATTTTATAAGCAGGTTCCGGTAGCAGGTACCCATAAGCCATTGGCATAAATTTGAACCCGTCATGGATAATAAATTTGATACCTAAACCCGTTTAAATATTACATAAATCCATCCAATTAGGATCAAATCGAATCGAGTATCCAAAAATACTCAATCCATTGTCATCTCTAAGTGTTGTAAAAGATTGTGTTTAATAGATTTTTCAATAGAAATCAAGTATTATATTTTAAAAGAGAATGAGTATCTAATAGTCGAGAAATTTTTGAAATACATGTGACTAATCAAAATAAGTCTTTGTGACTGTAACAAACATGTAATAATTTTAGTTTCATTTAATGTTATTATTAGATTTTTAGATCAATTACTAGTAGAAAATGATTTTTTTGATATACTATAATTGTCAATTCACTAATTATTTCTATTTGGATCACATGATAGGCAAGAATCCAGCAATAAAGTTGTTAAATACTGTTATTGATCGGATTAAATATCTAACAAGTCTTTTGAAAGATTTATTAATTTGATAAAAAAATTTTCAAATGTTTAAAAGAATGAACTCTACAACAAAATGAATCTAAAAATTATTTTCCAAAAAAAAAAAAACTTTTGGGGTTTGCTGCTAGTTTCAGATCTAGATATCACAACTAATATGAGAAATCAAAGGATGTAAGGAACCAATATGGAATGCATGCTAGAAAATGTGAGTTCCAAATATATACCTCAAAGGGGTGAATAGAGTATTACAAATTTTTTGTTAAAACTGAAACAAATTAGAACAAAAGTAAAGCACCAAGATCATAATGAATCAATTTCATGCATTTAACTTAAAATATTTTTAATCAACCATTTTTCAATGTTAAACATATGCATGGACAAAGCTTTTGATGAGCAAAAATCAGATTAAAACTTGCTAAAATAATTTATTTTCATCCTATGGTAAAACACGGACTGATTTTTAACTCTATTTTATAAAATACGTAACAGATATAGAACAAACAGATTCAGCATAGCATAAATATGAAAAGCACGAATTTAAAGAGAGTAAAAGATAGAGATTTGACACTACGATTTATAAAAGTTTGGCTATCACATACATCATCTCCTTTAGACATTCCGTCTTAATATTTTCTCTCTTTCTAGTGTAATTATATTTAGCGGGCAAGAGTCAAAAGTTGATTACAAGTTTTTCTACCAAGTAAAAAACTTTAAAACACTTAACCATTTTTCTCAAGTAACAAGATCAAAATACTTAACTTTTTTCTTAAGTAAAAGAAACTAAACACTTGCTAATTTATTTGCTTAGATTCTAGCAATCTAACCTCATATTATCTCACAAATTTGATAAGTCTCACTAACATAATTGCAATATAAAAACTATAATTATATTGAAAAGATGTGATTGTGAATGCCCGTGATGGAATGAAAACTTACAAAAAATTAAAGCTCAAATAGAAAATGTTTTTTCACTCAAATGTTATAACATTTCAACAGGAAATCTTCTTATAGCCAAAATAAAATAGCCGTTGAATGTGAATTCAATTTCAAAAATATTTTCATAAGCAAAAGAGATTTGATCTGTGTTTCGTTAGATGAAATCCAATCTATTAGAAAATATTATAGATTTTTTTCCCTTTTTCAAAGAAGCATGTATATGGAAAAAATAAATTTTGGAAAGGAATAAATATAAACGAGTCAAGATATGATTTTAAAAAAACTTTAAATACAGTGAATGATTTATATAAGTGTGTGAATCCTTAAAAATAATTTTACAAATATTTTCTAAATAGTTTTGATTATCAGAACACGCTACAGATCATTGGGTCTGATATTTATATGAAAGTAGAATACGTCTGGTATGTTCTGAACTAGATAGAGCACTAGTCATCAGATTTGATTAAAATGGACCTGCAAGATATGAACTTAGAAAGACTCAAAACTTAATTGATTAAAAAGTTTAGTTAATCATCAAAATTCAAGATTGAGTATTTAGCTTTTTGAGCCAACAGAGAATTGTAGGAACTTTAATAATAATAATAATAATAATAGGAGGTTGCAATTACAACAGTGCGATGCAAAATCCATAGCGGATTATTCCGAGTGGAGAGGAAAAAAAAATTAACTTAAAATTTGTTCTAGAGATATCCACTTTTTTAGGAGAGATAGATAAGATATCCCCATACTCCGGTATTTTTGATCCGACCAGGAGCAGTAAAAATAAATTCTATAGAATAAAAAAAAAAAGCGAAAAATTGGATATGCAAGATTTTATTTCAGATGCAAAGTAAGGATAGGAATTTGTTTCATTTAATATGGATGTTGATTCTAATGGCAGATTGCATAATGTAATATGGATTCATCCACAATACAAGGCTGCTTATGAGGATTTCCATGATGTTAGTTTTGATACAACATACTTGGTGAATAGGTACAAGATGCCATTTGCCGCAATCATAGGAGTTAATCATCATTGCCAATCATGCTCAATTTTTCTTGTGCCCTTATCTCTAATGAAAGTCTTGAGACTTTTAAGTGGTTGTTCTCTACTTGGTTGTTTGCTATAGGAGATATCAACCTAACTTGCATTTTGACAAATCAGTGCGAGAGTATCAGGGCTGCCATTAGTGAAGTGATGCTCGATATGACTCACAAGTTTTGCATTTGGCATATATATATGAAGTTGCCTAAGAAGCTAAAGGGTGTGATGATTATCATATGGCCAAAAAGGAATTCAAATCTCTTATGTTAAATAGCCTAACAATTAAAGAATTCAAAATAAGATAGAAAAATTTCTCGTTAATCATAAATTAGAAACGAATGATTGGTTGTTGCAGTTGTACACAGATAGACAAAGTTGGGCTTTAGTGTATTTGAGACATATTTTTGGTTGGGATGAAGTCAATTCAATGAAGCAAAAGAATGCATGTGAACTTTAATGGCTATGTAAATAATAAGTACTCCTTGAATGTTTTCTTGAATAATACGAACTTGCTTTAAGATATAGGCATGAAAATGAGATAAAGGTTGAATTCAAGAAAAAGTCCATTATGATGAAGAATGAATATGTTTTTCCATAGGAAGAACGACTACAACAATCATTAGCACGTACAGTAAGAAATGATAAAATTATGGCATTGTGAATTGAGTGTTCTAGTTGATGATGATGGAAATCCTATTGTTCTAATCAATGGAGTTAAGATATTCAATATTACTGACTGTTCTACATGGAATAACTTTTATGAAAATGCATTTGTTTTCACCATTGAGCATAGGCCAGAAGGGCAATACTTTGATTGCACTTGCAACCTTTTTGAAAGCAGAGGAATTATTTATTGTCACATAATGAAGATGATGGCCTGTAAGCAGATAAATAAGCTAAATCAACGTTATATATGTTGGTTTTTACTAGGTTCATACATCATATCTAAGGCAAAAAAATAAAAATTAAAACCATAAAAGGGGCTAATCTTGCCATGAAATCATTCAACCTATACTAAGAGATTTCACAAATACCTTAGAGAGTTGTTGGTCAGTTATTTTTCACCGCATCGGATTATAGAAAGCTACAATGTTCAAATCATAATACTTTCAATGCAATTAAGAGTGAGTAACAGTCAGTTCGGTTCAATAATCGAACCAAAATAATCGAAAATCGATTTGTTAGGATTTAGATAAATCGAACCGAATTGAAATTATATAATAACCGAACTTAAACCGAACTGATATTTTCGGTTAGTTTGGTTCGGTTAATCGATAAAACCAAAATTTCAAAATTATAATTAAAAAAATTATCTAAAAATTATAAAAATTTACAAATCATAAAATAAAAATAAAAACATCCAAATTAAAAAATGTACATATATTTAATTTGAGTTCAAACCCCTTAAATTGAATTAAAAATATAAAAATAAAGTTAATTTTTGTAAAAATTGAAAAAAATAACATATATTAATCATTATTCAGTTGGTTCGGTTATTTTTCGGTTTTTGCCTTTCAAAATCGAACCGAACCGAAATAACCGAAAACTGAATCAAATTAAAAAATCGATCGGTTTGGTTCGGTTTGAACCAAAATTTGCTCACCCCTAAATGCAATAATCTACACCAAAGAAAAGCTAAAAGAACCAAAGAAAATTACACCAGCCGAAAACTCCCAGGTGCTAGTAGGGAGAATTTGGCTATAAAAAGAGAAAGAGATGGACTCAATTATTCACTTAACCTAACTCCACTTACATTAGATTTTTATACTCTTAATTAAAAACCTAATACTAAATAGACTAAATGTAACACTTCTTAAACTTACGTATCACTTAAATTAACAACGGCCAATGGACCTATATCTGTCTAGGGGTATACACGTAAAATATACATATATTTTTTTCTAACAATAAAATTGTAATTTAATAGTCACTTAATTTCTTAAATTCCAATAACAATGTCATTCATTCACTCATCATAGGTAAACCATGTAGGTTTCATATATAATAACACTTAAGGTCATATAAAGATTTAGTTTACATATTCCTATCGAGAGAGTTTCCAATCCTTCTTAAGATAGATGCAGAAGACCAATACTAATAGATACATATGAGTACATATACATGCCTATTCTCACTAAAATACATAATATACATCCTCAAAGTAATTTTCTCGGGTTGCTCCTAAAATATGAGGTATGCTGCTCCCGACCTATGGCGTACCTACATGCAGTCAAAAATAATACGTGCTGAGCATTAAATATGTCCAGTGGTGATTACAATTCTAAATATTTCCATATATCCTAAAATTCATGCATAATCATGTGTTAATAAATATAACAAAAGATATTTATTTAAATATATACTATTAATTATCTTAGGCCAATTAATATCTCCATTATTAGATACATTGGCTAATTGCTCCATTAACTTCCAATACATCCTTATGTTAGATAATTATGCAATGAATAGATTAATCATCACAATTTACATTTAAATCCTTACTTATGGCATATTTACAATTATGCCACGAGTGTATTTATTACCCCGAGTGCGCTGACCGATACCGGAAAATACTATTTACGTTTAATCCGATATTGGGCCATTACACTAAACCTCTTTAAAATTTTGTAGAGAATTAATTAAAATGGATTTTAATTAATTTATTTAGGCTCTAATTAAATCACACATAAGCCCAGTTACGGGATTCTACGCATAAAGCCTCTAGTGGGCTTTTCTGCTTAAATTGATGATTTAAAAGCCCAAATCAACTTTAAATTCAATCAAATTAAATATGTCAGGTATATAATATTTATAGAACATATTTAAGTTATTCTGGCCCAAAAAAGAAGACTCTAAGGTCTTCTAGAAGTGACCTACACAGATCTCTCTCTTAGAGAGGCTTCCAAGTAGACAACATCTATTTTAGACCTATATCAATTCTTCAAATTATCCAATATTAATTTTCTCTTTCATAATAATATCTTTTATTAATAAAGATCTATTTTTTTTACCAATTTTTCCTTTCCCTATAGGTGTATGATCCATTGGAATTTCTAGTTTACCTGGCAATATAAACATAACAACAATTATAGAATTACATTATTTGACCTCTTTAAATCATTATATTAATTCTCCAGTTAATGTGTATCCTTATATTCATGTACAAATCATGAGAGACTTCTAACCAAGTATCATGACTACTCAAGTGATAAACAAGTCAAGTGATCTGACTATATTCTTTTATAGACAGTTACTATATAATTACTTATTTCACCTTATTTTATCTCATTTATGTTTTACGTATGGATTTATGTCAACTCACAACAACCTAAAAATAGTAAATCTAATATTATTTTTCCTTTGTTCCAAAGATGCCCTTTGTGAAACTCATTCATCTTGGCAATTCACTCTGGCTTAAGATTCTCTTAACAAAAATAGTATAGAACTTGTGGGATAAATTCTTTTAATAAATGTGGGATGGTGAATTATCTATTGATCAGTCAACTATCTTCAAGTAGATCATGATATATCCAATATTCTAACTATATTCACCCCTCGATAAAGGTAAGCAGTTATGAAGTCAAAGTATATCACTCACTGCTTAAGATAACTTTGGCAATCTCAAGTCCGAGGATACTTGTATAACTGCTATGAAGAGATTTTTTACTAACATAGATTTAATATTCATATGGAGATTTTCTTGATAGGTTTCCAAT
Source organism: Excoecaria cochinchinensis (assembly GCA_947683425.1). NCBI lineage: Eukaryota > Viridiplantae > Streptophyta > Magnoliopsida > Malpighiales > Euphorbiaceae > Excoecaria > Excoecaria cochinchinensis. The sequence goes on from CANTUQ010000004.1 coordinate 49,090,189, forward strand.
GTACTTAATTTTTAAATAAGTATTCACATGTTAACTTTGATCATAACCATGATCACAGTTAAGAGAACTACTGCTTGAATTATTGAAGAAGTACAACATAGGCTATTCTATTTGTATTAACAATGAATTATTTTATTAATATTATAACTAGGGATATTTAGGTATTAACACATTTGTATACAATAAATGTCTCACATCATGAACTTTTCATGATTACCTTTATACTGTGTTTATATAGCAAGAACATCATTTATTAATTTAAGCCATAAGTAAGCAAATGTTATTAAACATAGCATTAATAGATGAATAATGCAATATCATAAATGATAATGAGTTTATATGTAACACCTTGATACCCCCTTTGGAAGGATACTGGAGCGCCACGCACACACACATATAAACATGCATATAACAAAAACGGAAACATTTAAACCGAAAAGAGATCAAAATCATTATAGTTTTTTTATTCTCATATACATTACTAAAATATTCCGATATAAAAAGTTACATTGCTAAAATCAAAATCTCTTTACAAAAACATATACATATACAAATGTACTAGCAAAAGACATTATATACTATATAAAAAATAAAACTATGACTGGAACTTCCAGTGGCCGACCTGCAGATGCCCGACTCCAAACCGAACTTGGTACCTACACGGAAAAACAATCTGTGCTAAGTGATAACGCTTAGTGGGGAGGAACAAAAGCAGAAGACTTCCAAAGAAGTCTCAAAAGAGTATAATTGCAAATATATATATAACATACTCAAATACAATACATCTATCCACACATATCAAGCATGCATAATAAAAATATATTCAAAAGTAACATCAATAATGTCATGAATCCAACCATATGCTATAACATATATATACGATCGCTATGTAAAATTATCAAAAACAAACATATCAATGTACCACTTATTCATATACCACATGAACTAGCCTGAATAACATTGGAGGTGGATACGGTCAATTTTGATACTGATAGGACACAATATCTAAGCATATGGAGACGTGAGTCTCAAAGCATCTTATGTTAATACTGATACTGATAGGACACGGTATCCAAGCATATGGAGACATGAGTCTCAAGACATCTTATGTCCCCGAAGGTAGTAGAAGAGACCGAAGTCTCTAAACATATTAAATGACCCAAACGGGGCCCGCATAAGGCAGTTGCACTCACACCCTGACCCTGAATAAGCATGCTTATCTATCTACTACTATGACCATTCAGGCCTAAATCGACTCTATTAATATTCTATAAACGGTATCCATAAATATGTATACGTATATAATCATCATATCTCAATACCAAAAAGGTCAATCCACCAATCAAACATATAGTATTGCTCATGTAAAAGATCACATTCTAAGAATAGCAATGCGTTTCATATAAAAACTACTTAATTGAACATGCATATTACTCATGTTGTCCTTTAAATTATCATGAAATGATTAATGATAATACATGTTAGATCTTCATTCATGTGCGAGAAATTATGTAAAGGATCTTAAAGAGTAACATACTAATCATATACATATCAAATTACCATGAAAAGACCTTCTTATTCATGAACATATAACTTATAAGAGAAAAACCTTGCAAAGGATCAAAATAGAAATAACATTGAGGAAAAGTAGGGTTTACAGTGAAAGCTGAAGAAAAGGAGGGAGAGAAGGAATTATTAGAGAGAGCATTAGGGAGGAATGAAAAAAAAAGGACAAAAGAAAAAAAACAGAAAACTTTGAGAGCAAGAAAACAATTTTGGTTTCTTAAAAGGCATTCTTAGATTGTTTCTTAAGCTCAGGAAATCCATTCTTGAGTTGGAGATTCAATCACCTTTTATTTTTATTTTTAACGTAAACTTTCACCAAAGAGTTTTGGAGTCTCTGTTTTAACTTCAATTTCAAGAAAATCAACAAGGAAACCAGAACCTTTCATTCGCAAATCGAACGTCAAAATCTGAGGGTAAATACTGGGATCTCTGCTTCTTCTTTCTTTTTTTATTTCTTCTTATTTTCTTTCTCTCTCTCGTTGGTTTTTATCTATTACCTCTGTGCTTTGTGCATATTGTATTTATTTGTTGCTTGATTTATTTAATTTCTTCATTGCATGTATATCGTTGTTATGATTAAATGAATGTGTATATTGCTTCATAATGCATATTTGATCACTTGATCATGTGTTCGTTAGTCTGTTGAACCTCCTCTGTTTTATTTTTTTCGTTTCTTTGAGTCAATGATTTTGTTTGGCTTGAATTTTGATTCCCGATCGGATTTCGTTCTTATTTTTGCTTAGATTGTGGTTTGCCCGATCGGATTTTGTGTTTCTCGATCGGATGGCATCGTGTTCCCTTGTGATTGATCGGATTTTGCATTGTTTTCCCGATCGGAATCGCTGTGCGTCGCACGACTCGTGCGAGGTGTTCACGAGTCGTGAATGTATTGCACGTCTCGTGCGGTGCATTCACGAGTCGTGAATGAACTTCATGACTCGTGAAGAGCACTCACGAGTCATGAGTGCACTTCACGACTCATGAAGCGCACTCACGAGTTATGAATGCACTTCACGACTCGTGAATGCTCTTAGTGTTTCTTATTCCCACTTTTCCACTTTACCTTTCCATTATATTTCCATTTGCATTTCCATCATTTTGGGCCATCTTTTGTCATTTAGCTAAGTTAATCACGTGATGCTTTAATTCTCTCATTCTTTAATTCCATTCTTTATGTTATTTGGTCCTCTTTTATTTTATTTTATTTTAATTTACTATTATTATTTATCTATGTTATTTTCTCCTCTTTGTTTTATTATTTTATTTTATTTCAATTTACTATTATTATTATTTATTTAGCCTAATTATTATTAACATTTCATATTAATAGGTTTTAGATGTTATTATTAATATTATTTTATTAATATATGTCTTAGTATTGTTGTCATTTTTCTTATTATTATTTGATTAAATCATTGTAATTAATTATTTTATTAAGCTAATTTTAGTTAATTAATTAATTAATTTATTATATCAATTACTTAATTTACTTTACTAACACTTCATTTTATTTGTTTTGTCGCTTCAATGTTTGTATGATTGTGCGAGTTACACGAGTGGTCGGATTGGGGTTTCGGAGGACCGATGAATTAAACCAAATTTAGAGTTTGCATTTTAAATTTCGTATTTTCTTTTATTGTATTTTTTATGTGTTGTATGTAAAATGTATTTTAATTATCCGCGTTATAGAAAATCACGTTTTTTTAATAATTAATAATTTGAAATTTTTATTAATAAATTGGACCCATGTCCTATTTTAACCATTAAAACCTCATCTCCAAAATGGAGAACTAGTTTTCATAAAATGCGATCACTCATCCCGGTTTTTTCTCTAATCAATGCCCTAAAAATAGTTCTCCAATTTTCAAATAAATAAAAAAGGAACCAATGTTCCTAAAATTTAATGAATAATCCGATTTATGTATGTTGCATTTTAATTCCCTTTATGTGTTTATTTATTTGTTTATTTGTTTATTTATTTTGGGGGATTGTTCTGTCCCACTTTTATTTATTTCTATTGTTTATTTTGGGGGATTGTTCTGTCCCATTTTTATTTTGTAATTTATTTATTTACTGCTTTATTTATCGCTTTTCCTATGTGAATGATATACGCTTTAATTTATTGCATAATCGTGTGAGATGATGGATGAAATTTAGATTTGTTAACAACTCATTTATAAAACTTAAGTCATTAATAAGAGTGAAATTCCAGACACCATCTCTGGTTTAGACCAATAGAGGTTAGAGACCTTTCCCAATTTCTTGTAAACTGGGTGGCGACTCCAAAATACCTCAAAGGTGCCTAAAGGCATTTTAGGTGTAGATCCTCCTTTCTAATGTTCTTTTAGAATGGAGGCATCCAAGATGACTCATGATACCCAAGATCAAAAAGACGCGAATCAATCCCTCAAATCCTAAAAGCGGGTTCAAAGAGGGCCTTGCTAGTTCCGGCGCGCGTCACAGCCATGTAACATGCCGAACTAGAAATCAACCAAGTCCAGAGAGCATTTATACGGCGGTATAGAATATCCTTACCATCGTGTGGCCGGACGGACAAGAAAATTCACCACTCCATAATGCTATTACACGGCGGTATGGAATCCCTTACCGCCGTGTAAATCATCCCAAACCCAGATTTTATGCAGGAAACATACTAACTTCAAACCTAACCTCAACATATCTTGCATATAACTTCTAAACACTAAACATATGCACTCTACTGATGCTTATAATCATGTTTCTAGCAATTAACATATATTGGAAGCAAAAATTCAACAAAATTACCCAATAAAATCTTAAACTCAGAAATTACCCTAAATCATACCATACATTTCTCAATTCTTCAATTACCACACATACAAACCACATATAAAACATATAATCAATACTCAACTCAAAACATGCATATAAAACACACTTAATCATTCAAATTTCCAGAATTTACACTACAATAAAACAAATTAGGATTTACACAATATCACACTACAATAAAACAAAATTGAACTTAATCCTACTTTTATAAAACAAATTATGATTTATATAAACTAATTTACAAGACTCAATTGAATCAAAAAATTGCAAACACTTAGGATTTTCATGCATTGAGCTTGGAGAAAAAAATTATAATAAAAGGAAAGAAAAATTATATTATTGTGTACCTTAAAATTGAAGTGAATTTTGTAATCAAATGCTCCACTTTCGTTTTTCCCTGTTGATTGTTGTCCTTCTCTTCTCTTTTGCTTTTGTTGTTGGCCTTAAAATATCACTTTTGTTTTAGCGTTTTTCTAGCTTCTGTAATGTTGCCTTTTCATATTCCTTTCTATATTGTTTTATTTATTGCTTTACATTATTTTATTTCTTTTATATTATTTCTTTAACATTTATGTGCTTTGACTAACTTTTCACCTTCTTTACTTCTTTTGCTGTACAACGGTGGAATGTTGGCATTTTCTTTTTTTTTTTCTTTTCTTTTATTTGTTTTTTCTTTTATATATATATATATATATATATATATATATATATATATATATATATATATATATATATATATATATATATATATATATATATATATATATATATATATATATATATTATTCAATTACACACTTTACTATCAATTTACCCAAAATTTATTATATTATTGTTGTTGTAAAATATAAATTTTATGTGTAATTTTTAATGAAAATACTTAAATACATTAGTGGGGTCAATTTTTAATGTGATTAATTGTTAATGGGGTCATTTAATGAGCTAATTTTGAAAAAAAAAATTTATCAAGGGTATTTTATTTTTTTTTTTAAAAATTGAGTGGGGTCAATTGACCCCACTCTGTGCCTACGCCCCTGCTTACCCCGATTCATTCCTAAAACACGACCCTATGTTCACTCAATGTAGAAAAGTGTTAAGAATAATCATCAGCTCAAGCCTAGTACCTTTTAGTATATCAAATGGAGACCCGATCGGTCGTTATGCTCATGATGAGTTAGACCCATTGGCAGGGACCATGCTTGGATAGCCCTAAAGTAACATCATCCTGACCAAAACTAATGTAATGGCAATAGACACTTCCCCTAAGTGAAATAAACCGTAATACAATGCCTGTCATGTGGGCCGTCATGTATTAAACAAAATCAAACAAATTACGTGGTCTTCTATCAAAGGCTTTTATGCGCCTGTGGGTTCACCTTAATTTGGCTGAAGTGTCCAAATACATAATGGCCAAAACTCATACGTATGCGCATGTTGAGAGACATTGTGCTATCGGTTTCCTACCATGCACTATATACGTTCCTCGAATCCCCCATTGACCAATGGATTAAGCCCACCTAGGAAAAGACCAATTAATCTCGTGTGTGGGAGTTAAAAGGTTGGAAGAATCTACTTGCTTGTATGCGATTATGACGTGCTGCATAGCTCACGATCATGCATCATATACGTCATTCATGCATCATTCTAATAAAGTGAGTTATGCGGCCATCATAGATTCGTCCGGGTGGTCTAGAGATCCTAGTGGACGGCTGATCAGGAATTCTATCTTCGAGTTGTCTAGAGGGGTATCAGTTTGCGATTTAGATTCAGAAAGCAGTGAGACTTCATCTTCAGATTTTTTAGTAACATCCAATATGGTTGATCCTTCTAGAGAGTCTGAGGCTACCCATGCATTAGTTACTGAGGAAGTGGGTAAGAGATTAGAGGAATTCAAAAATAGAATAATGGCAATGATGGGGAATTTGACCACTATAATGACACAGCCTGCTGGGCAGCCATCAGTCGCTCCCACAATGACACAGCCCGCTGGGCAGCCACCAGTTGCTCCTGTAGTAGGACAAGAGAGGCAAGATCTGGGTAAAAAGGATCCTCTAGTGATTTTACGCCCACCAGTGGCTGAACCTAAGGGTGCATCCGAACCTAAAAGGGTTGTAGACGTTGACAATGATTCCTTTGAAGATGACCTGGAGGGCCTAGTCTCAATAAAGGGCAAGATACCTAAAGTTGAGTAGGCAATGTGGAAAAAGATGGAGGAAAAGTTTGAGGCTATGACGAGGATGCTGACTGTGGGAAGGGGAATGAACCCTAAAAATCGGGAGTTGAACAGTGACGATCTAATCCCCCTGAACTTTATGATGCCCGATATCCCTAAGTTTGATGGCACTTTCGACCCTACAGTGCACAGGACAACCTTAACTAGGAAGCAGAAGATTGAGTACTTCTGTTTGAGTCTTATGGGAGCTGCAATTAACTAGTATCACGGGTTGGACAGAAGATCCAAAGAAAATTAGGACTTATTGACTGAAGAATTTCTAAGGCAGTATGATTGCAGTACTAGGATGGAGATCCCGCTGAAGGATCTAGAGTTGCTGCAGCAGAAGTATGGGAAGTCTTTTCACGAGTATCTCATTTGATGGAGGAATCGGGTTATGGAAATAAAGCGTAAACCGAATACCCTCGACCAGATCCGGTTGTTCATTAGGAATTCCAGCCCATACCTGAGGGATGGATTGAAAATGAAAGGGTTGAAAGGCTGGGAGTCTTTAAAGCACATCGCCATAGAGGCAGAGACTGAGTACATGGCAAGGAGGGTAAGCAGTGAGGCTTATACCAGAAAGAGCTACAGTAATCAAAGGGCAAATAAGTTAGCAAGCTCTAGCAGTGGTAACAAAATCATAAAGACGGCTGAGGTTTTAGCAACAGGAGTGAATCAAAGGCACTTCTCAAATTTGGGAAGACCTTTATCTTGGGTGTTGAAGAGATTGATAAAGGAGGGGAAGCTGTAACCCCTGCCACCCAGGCCAGCCAGAACCCAAGGACAGCCAGGGTATAGAAACAATGAATATTGTGAATTCTACCAGCACACTGGGCATCTGACATACCACTGCACGAGACTGAGGCACCAGATTCAAGATTTGATTGATAGTAGCAGATTACTGATCCTGAACAGAGGGAAAGCAAGAAAAAGACCGGTTACAATGCCGTGCCACCACCAGTCTTCCTGATTAGGTCAAGCTTGCCTATGTGGTATGTATTACAAGACTTATATGGTAATGAGTACGTCTGTAAGCACCGTGTCCCAAGGCGGTCCAGATCAGAGATTACCCGATGAAGAAATCAATGCCTAGTTCCGAATAGATGGATAAAATTCGGAGATTTCGGTCCTTTGAGTTCACGAGAATTAAAGGTTTTTATTTGCGGTAGAAAGAAGCGGAAAATTGGGAGAGTTTTGGCTTAAAATTTGAGTTTTTTCTCCACGGACGGTCAGACCGTCGGTCACGGGACATCTGTCGGTCGTAGCGGCAGCCCGTCTCTCTAGCCACGAGGGACGGGCCGTCTGTGAGTTGACCGATGGACACGTGTCCGAAGCAACGAACACGTGTCCGTTGGCCTGTGCCCGTCGGTAGGTCAGACGCCCGTCGCTTTTTTCCTATTTCCTGGTGGAAATGGGATTCAACTAACGCCAGTCGGTCTTGTTTTTCTATAAAAAGGGAAATTTCACATTATTTTCAGGTTGAAAAAATTCTCATTTAACCATATACAGAAAAATCTGATTTTCGCTCCAAAAATTCAATAAGTCTCTTTCTTTGGCTTAGTTTTCTTCTCGTGAAGCGCGTGGGACCAAATCCAACCAAATTTTCATCCAAAAGGTAAAATTCGAGGGTAAATAGTCTGGACATGCGTTCTGTTTAATTTATTTTAGTTATTTTTTGTTCTCTTTAGACTTCCTTATATTATTATTTTATTAGTCTTATAACTTTATTTTGATTTTTTTGGTTTATTTTGAATTTTTGGTACTAGCATGTTTTATTTTTATCTTTTTTATTTTTGTGAAATGCCATTTTCTTGCTTTTTGGTGGATTGAGAGTGAGATAACGGCCGCCGTTCACACCCTAGAGAACTCATTTTGGTTTAATTCTGTTCCTTTATTCTTTCGTTTATGCATTTATTTATTTATTTATTCTTATTCCTTATTTCATGTAAATCATTTTATATCGCGCAAAGATAAAAAAAGACAAATGTTTTATAGTAATTAACTGGGATTTTTTAACAAAGTCAAGACTAATGTCCTATTTTTTATCCAATGAATCTATCACAAAAAATTATTTTTATAATAATCAAAATCAAGGACCAATGTCCTCATAATTAATTCCCCGGTTTTATGTATGGTTTGCACTTTTAAAATGGGAGTTGTATTCCGCTCCTAGTGTTATTGTATTTTATTTTAGATGTTTTCTTTATTTTATTTATTTATCGCTTTCAAATATGGATAATTGCGCCTTAATTAAATTGCATCGTATGGAAAGATGATGAAATAATAAATTCAAAACTTAATTGTAAAATTAATCAAGGTACGAATAAATGAAAAGTCCCGAACCTACCTTTGGTCTTTGGGCTCAACGAGGTGAGAGACCCATTTCGATGGGATCTCCAAGACACCTCTTGTGTCCCATCAAAAGACTCAATTTATAATCCTAGGCTCTATAGGTTTAGAGGGTCATTCCCAATGTTGTATTGGGGTGTTTGCCTCCAAGATCCCTCTGGCTTGCCCAAAATGGATACATGCGCTGTCTTAGGCTCTCCGAGGCGAGAGGAACCTTCCCAATGTTTTATTGGGTGGCGACTCTAAGAAACCTCCTTGTTGCCCAAAATAGATGCACTTGCAATTCATTGCAAGTTGTCAACGAACCTCACTTGCCCGATCGCCCTCAAGCGGGCGGTCTAGGGGCGCCCATGGGGTTCGACGCGCGTTCACAGTGGCGACTCCACTGGAGACATACTTGAGACTTCGATTCGAAAGTACATTGATTAAAATTTATAATTAAGTTTTAGTTTAAAAATTTCATCTTCTTTTAAAATTGCATTTCATCTCATTAGAGCCTTAGATTACGTTAGTTTGGTCCCTTCTCAACCCCGGTACGTTCCCGAAGCACGACCCTATGTTCACTCAATGTAGGGAAATGTTAAGGATAATCACCAGCCCAAGCCTTATACTATTATGGTATATTAAATGGTGACCCAATCGGTCGTTATGCTTGTGATAAGCTAGACTCGTCGGCAGGGATCATACTTGGGTAGCCCTAAAGTAACACCACCCACGACTAAAGCTCATATAATGAACATAGATACTTCCCTTAGGTAGTATGAACCGTAATAACGTGCCTGTTGTATGGATCCTTATATATTGGGTTCGTCTTCATGCTTTGCTTGCCACCTAGCCAAAGGCTTTCATGCCCCGGTAGGGCCATGTCAACGTATTCGGACAACCTAAATACATAAAGATCATTATTCATGCGCTTGTGCATTAGTTTAGGAGTGCTATGCTGCCGGATTTTCGCCTCGCATCATACGTGTCCATTGGGTTCCCCGTTGACCCATGGGCTAATCCCACCTAGGAAAGAGACTGCATGACCGCGTGTGTGGGAGTAATAAGGGTGGAAGGACCTATGTGCTTGCATGTGATTTGTGGGTGTTGCATATCACGATCATGCATTTCATTGCATTCATGCATCATTCTAACCCTTTTTATTTCTAGCCATTATAGATCTACCTAGGTGGACAAGAGGTCCCGAGGGACGGTTGATCTAGAATCCTATGCTGGAGCTACCGGAAAAGGGAAGCTTTTTAAAGATTTATTTAGAAAGCAGTCGTACTACTTCAGAGATGTTGAATTCACCAAAGGGTCAAGGGATGAGTCCGGAAGATAAAGAGTTGGATGGAGATGACCCTATCCCAATGAACTTCAAGATGCTAGATGTTCCGAAGTTTGGTGGTACTTCTGATCCTGCAACACACATTAAGCAGTACTCGTTAGTAATGAAGGCTACTACTTTGATAAGGAGACAGAAGGTCGAATATTTTTGTTTGAGCTTGGCTGGTCCAGCAATGGATTGGTACCATGGTTTAGATCGCCGGACTAAGGAGGATTGGGACTTGTTGACGGAGGAATTTTTGAGGCAGTATGATTGTAGTACGAGGATGGAAGTGACCCTAAAGGATTTAGAGTTGCTGCAACAGAAGGCAGGTGAGTCCTTTCATAAATATTTAACCCGTTGGATGAACCAAGTAATGGAGATGAAGAGGAAGCCCGATACTCAGGACCAGATTTGTCTATTTATTAAAAACGCGAGCCTGTATTTGAGAGACGGATTGAAGATGAAAGGGTTGAGAGATTGGGAGTCCTTGAAGGATATAGCCATCGAGGCAGAAGGAGAGTATCTGGCTCGGAAGGCAAGTAGCGAGAATTATCCTAAGAAAGGGCGCCACCCTCAGGGGGCAAGTAGGCCAGCAGGTTCCAATGGTAGTGTGAGGAAGACAGTCGAGGTGTCAGCTGCTAATGCAACCACAAGGCATTTTTCGAATTTGGGGAGATCCCTATTATGGGTGTTGAGGAGGTTGATGAAAGAAGGGAAATTGCAGCCGTTACCCCCTAGACCTGCCATGACTCAGGGGATGCCAGGTCACAAAGACAATGAATATTATGCTTACCATCAGCACACGGGACATTTGACTGATGATTGCAAAACTTTGAGGCATGCCATTCAGGATTTAATAGATTCAAAGCAAATTATCGACCCTGAGAAGAGGGAAGGTCAGAAGAAACCTGGGTACAACAAGGTGCCCCCGCCTGTGTTCATGATAGGGTCTAGCCTGTCCGAGGAACTTGTTCTGAAAGAGTTATACGGAAGCGACGCAAACACTGTTATCACAAACCTTCGTAAGGGGAGTGAAAAAGTGATGCCTGCTGCAGCAATTGATTGCTGGTCCTCTAGTGAGAGTGGAAGTGATGGTGAAAAGGGCGTTGAGTTTCCTGACTTGTGGGGTTCAGACGAGGAAGAAGCAGAAGAGAAGAAAGGCAAGAAGAAAGTGGGAGTTGTAACTCGCAGTGGAAGGGTAGTGCCGAAAGTAGCAGGGCCTCAGGAGCCATTGGAAGGCCAAAAAGAAAAAGAGAAGGAGCCAGTGGGGGATCAGATAGTGAAACAACTGCAGAAGACGCCAGCACAAATTTCTATTTGGGATCTTTTGAGACAATCCCCATCCCATAGGCAGAGATTGGTAGAGGCCTTATGTCAGACGACTGTGGCTACAACAATTTTGCCCACCGAGCTGCTGGAGGTAGTAAAAGGAGGGGCCGGAGAGGATGTGGTGTTTACAAGCGCGGATTTGCCAGTAGAGGGTCGCAACCATAATCGCCCTTTGTATATTCGGGCTCTGATCAATCAGAAGCACACATCTTGCGTGATGGTGGATGACGGCTCATCGATCAATGTATGCCCGCAGGTGGCAATGGCAGCTTTTGGCGTAACGGAAGATATATTAGCTAAGTCTGATTTAACCATCACGGTATATGATAACTCTCGCAGGCATTGATAATTGTGAAATTAATGATATTTTTAGTGTGTTTTTATTTATTTATTTAAGTTAATTTAGTATTTATTTGGTTGAATTATAGTTGAATTAGTTAATTTTATATTTTAGAGTTTAATTGTTGATTTTGGTATTTTTCAGGATTTAAAATAAAGGAAAAAGGATTTAATTGAAAATAATGCTAAGTTTTGGATAATTTGGTAATTCTCAGATTTGTGAAAGTCAAAGAAAGAAATAAAGTGCAATTACATAATGCACGGGAGTGCAAATTCATACTTGGCCAAGTGAGTGTTATTTGCTTAATGCACGGGAGTGCAAAATTTCACATGGCCATGCATGCACAAATGGAAAAATCAACACGGCAATACATCTTCATGACTTTCTCACCAACTGGCCGCGTGGGATGAATTCAAACTCCACCAAACTTCCGAAGAAAAGAAGAGAACCCTTTTCCCATTTACCAACCGATGAAATCTTTGCAATTAAAAAGGCAGAAAGAACACGAGATCATGAGGATTGGATTTTGCTGGAACGAAAAAGGAAGAACTGAAGATTTAGATTTTAAAGATAGTTTTTTTTTTTAGTTAGTTTTTAGTTTGTATTTTCTTATTCTTTCCTTTAGGCTAGACTTAGGATTATTTTCTTTTAATTTCCAGCAACAATTTATTTTATTTTCATGTTTTAATTTTCCTTTTAAATTATGTTTAGCTTAGATTTAATTTTGAATTGCAATTTCCTTCTTAAATAATCTAGATCAATTTAGTTTAAATCTAGATTTTGGGGATTCAAGTGGATTCGAAGGTTGAAGAACAAGAACTTCAAGATCTATTTTCTCTCTCATCAAGGGTGTATTCTAAACTCTAATTTTCCATCTTTTATGTTTATATTCTTGATGATAGAGTAGTTAATCATGCTTGGGAGTTCTTGAATCGTATTTGTATTTTGGATATTTGGATTTAATAAATATTTTCATGTTTTCTTTTATTCCTCTTGTTATATATTGTTTTGCAATTATAATGATGATTGGAGCTAAATCCGAAAATTGTTGTTTGTGCAAATGCTCTGTTCTTTTAATATTAGCATATATATTTCCAGCTTAATCCATGGATATGGTAGGTTGGTTTGTGGGTGTTGATGTTATTAGATTAAGAATAGTGAGGAATAAATAGGTTTGAGATAACTTAATCCAGGGATGGTAGGTTGTCTTAGATCTAGGATTTGGTAACCCGCGCTTAAGCTAATTAATAGACTTAATCCAGGGATGGTAGGTTTATTAATTAGAATAGCTTAATCCATGGATATGGTAGGCTTGGGTTCAGTTGGGTTGTCCAGAATTTCATGTTATATTGTTTTACCAATTTTCAGTTACATTTATGAGGATAGAATTTCCTAAGCATTCAATTTCATCCTTGAGTAATTTCTTGATGACCAATTTTATATTTAATTGTTAATTTATTTTCTTGCTTAGCTTAGTTTTTCTCCACCAAACACACCAGGGACATCTCAAATTCACTCAACCATAGATATTTAACTGAACAATCCTTTTTCCCTTGGGTACGATAACTCGGGGTCCTAACTATACCCCACTTTATTACTTGTCGATTCGGTACACTTGCCGAGGACCCGTCAAGTTTTTGGCGCCGTTGCCGGGGATAACGGTGTTGTTTGTTTTATATCTTTAGTTGAGTTAGTTTGAGGTTTTGATTTTTCTTTTTATTTTAATTTGGTGTTTATTTTTGCAGGAAAATTTTGAGACATTTTCAAAATGATGCAAGATAGTGATCAAGATTATGAGTTGTTCCTTTTGCGAGAACAAGTGAATGATATGATGAGGGAGATGCAAGAGTTACGACAAATGTATTCAACTTCACCAGTCACCTATTCACCGTCTTTTGAAGATCCTCACTCTTCATGTGTATCACAAGAGTATCACTTTTTCCATATCGAACGTCTTTCAAACTACAATTATTGTAGAGAGAGGGAATACCAAGCAGAAAGGAGAGAGTTGCAGGCTACAATCAACTATCAAGAGGAGAGGATCAAGGCTCAAGGGGATTTATTAAAGAGTCAAGCATTGGAGATCCAAAATTTGGAATCCAAGTTAGAAATTTTAATTGTCTCTCCGAGTGATCAAAAAGATGGTGGTGAATTGAGTCATGCACCTATAGAGATTAATGAGAATATTGAAACTTTTGAGGATGGGTTGCATGAAGAAGAAAAGGAGCCAATTATTGTTGAAGATAAATCTTGTGTTTCTTTGGAAACTAATTTCAATTTTTCTTTGCAGGATAGTGCACCAAAGGAGCAAGAGTTGAATGATTCTCAAATGGAAGCACTGACTTCAGTCCATTTGAAGGATTTATTTAGGCTTGAAGAGCCGGTGGAGTTCGTTTACAGTGAACCCAAGGTGGAGTCATACTTCATCGAAGACATGGAATTTCCCACCTTGGTAACTTTCGATGATTTTCTCCTACTGATGGGGGAAAATGAAGAGCAAAAACTGGAAAAACCATTATTTGGTTCACAAGCTCGTCCACCCGAGAGTGAAATGAGTCGAGCTGGGACTCAATAAGCCAGAACTTATATTTTTCTTAACCCTTCCTATTTAATTTTCTGTGTTTATGTTTTAATTTTTAATTACTAGTTGTTTGTATTTCTTGTGTGTTTTTAGTTAGTTTAAATTTTTCTCAATAGATTCATGAACTACAAAGATACAAAGTTGAAGCAAATTGGATTGCAGAGTCTGGACATATGCATGATAAAAGTTTTTAAAGCAGGGCATTAGTTTGAGTTTTTTTTTAATGCATTAATAGATAGATGTGTGGTTCAATTAAATTAAGGAGTTAAAAAAAATAATAATAATAAAAAAAAAATAATAAAAATAAAAATAAAAAAATCAGAAGCATTGTAGGTTAATTTACCAATTTATTTTGCATTTGTTGAATTTTTAGCATTAGAATTTTTTTAGAAGTCACATAGATAAATTAACCAGGCGCGTGAGAAATCACCCAGCCACGCAAGGGAATGCCTGGCCGAGTGAGGTCATGCGCAGCCGCGCATAGGAATCACCCAGCTGCGCAAGGAAATGCGCAGCTGAGGAAGGCCATGCGCAACCGCGCATGGAAAGGCGCAGCCGCGCATGTCACATGCGCAGCTGCGCATAAAACATGCGCAGCCGCGCATGTCTCATGCGCAGCTGCGCAAAAGACATGCGCAGCCGCGCATGTCACATGCGCGGCTGCGCATCTCACTTGCGCGGCTGCGCAAGTGAAGGGCCCCCTCCCTCCCTCGCGCAGCCGCGCGTGTGTGCTGCCCCTTGGCCCTCTTTATTTATTTGTTCCTCTAGTTTTTCACAAGCTTTTACTCTCTTGCATAACCCGCGGCAGTGCTTCCCTCTCACACACAATCACTACATAAACCTTCATTTCTCCAATTTCTTGCCTCATTCCACTCCATTTCATTTTAAGTAAGTGTTTCTCTTTAACTATTGCTCCTTAATTTGATTAATTATTTCCATTTTTACTTCATTTTTTTGTTATTAATGCACATGATTTGGGTAAATTTCAACATGCCATTTAAATCTCATGTTAAATTCTTTTGGCAAATTTATTTCTTGTGTGCTTAATGTGCATGTACATGTTGCTTAGTTTGAATTTTGGTGGCTAACACACTTTAAATTGGCTTTCAAATTCACTGACAAACATGTGCACACCACATGCTCGATGAAATGCCCCAATCAAATTTTTTAATTTTGTTCATGATTTCTCATTTTGTGCCGTATCTCTGCCTTGTGATTTAAATTTTCGATTGATCATTTTTCATTCATGAATTGGCGATTAAATGACATAAAAAATGAAAAAATAAAAAAAAAATAAAAAAAAAAAAAAATAATAATAATAAAAAAATAAATAAATAAATAAATAAATAAATAATAATAATAATAATAATAATAATAATAGTAATAAAATTTACTTCTGCTTGTGTTTTCTCATTTACAATTTTTTGTCCAATTGTCTGCATTTCCATTCTTCAATTTTCATATTGCATCTGGTAGTTGATTGCTATTATTCTGGTTAAATTTAATGTTGCCATTTTACGTGCTAATAATTTTTATTTTTTTACAGTGGCACCAAAACAATCAAAGAACACTGAAGCCTCAAGCTCTTCTGGCACTCATATACCTTCTTATGTCAATCCAGAAAAATCTGACATGTATGAGTACTTTAGCACGTGCCAATATGTCCAGCCCGCATTTCTCAGTCGTTTTTATCTACATGTTCCTGTTGGAGACCTTTGGACAGAAATATTACCATTGATTCAGGGCATCGGCTGGGAACAGTTCATGGAGCATAAAGTGCAGGTATTTCCAGATCTTGCTCGTGATTTATTATACTCTTTTGAGTGTCATTTTGATGGAGATAGAAATGCTTCTGGCACTATTAAGTTCCGGCTGGGTAAGAAAGGTTATTCAATGTCCTTTAAGAAATTTTCACAGCATTTAGGATTCTCACCTGATGCATTGGTGGAGCTACCTAATGCATCTACTGAGGAAAATTGGGAAAAAATTCGAGATCCTTTAAATGCTGAGCCGTGGAGAGGAGGTAAGCTTAAAGTGCATGCACTTCGGGATCATGCTTTGAGAATTATTCACAGATTTCTATCCCGAAGTATATATAATAATCTTCAGAGCTTGAGTTCACTTAATGCTTCACAGATTATGTTACTGAGGTGTATGGTGGATGGTATTCCTATTAATGGCTCTTTGCTTATAGCACAGCGGATTCAGGATTTACAAAAGTGTTCTTCAAATACTTCTGCTGTTTCCATCGGTTGGATAGCAACCGTTTTGGCTGAGGCTGTTAATTATACTCGTTCTTTTGGTGATCCACTTGATGGTGATATAGCTTATATTGATAATGTCATGCTTAAACGCATGAAGATTTGGAAAACAAAGCCAAGATGTCACTGGACAACTCGAGAGGAATATCTGAGAGAAAATGGCATACATGTAGATGAGATTCCGGGAGCGCCAAATGATAACAGAGGTGATGATGAGCCAGCAGCGGTTCCACCAGCTGAGACAGCTATGTCCTCTGATTTAGAAGATCACCTTAACCGTCTTAGCAGCAGGATGGACCACCAGCAGATCCGCTTGGATAGGATGCAGGGGAGGATGGATACCATGCAGGACACTATTGTTGAGGTTAAGCAAACCATGGAGAAGTTCGTGCATGATTTCTGGACACGTTTTCCTCCACCACCACTTCCACCACCTTAGTTGACTCACTACATTTGCTGTGGACAGCAAATATTTTTGATGGGGGTAGAACTTGTTCAGTTAAGCTCAATTTTGGTTCAGGAAGTAGACACATCTTACCCCTTTATTGTTCATGAATCTATATTCTGTTTATTTATTTTGATGTTTTTATTTTAATTTTATTTTTTATTTATTTTGATGTTTTTATTTTAATTTTATTTTTAATTTGATGTTTTGTAGTTTTGTAATAACTTTTACTCTTAGCATAATGGATGATAGTTGCTTTAGAATTTTCTAGTTTTGCTTAGAAATAACATTAGTTTTTATTACCATTTAGTTTACACTAAAACTTAGTTTACCCCTGTTATTCCTCAAATATTGAACATATTGAACTTGAATTTAGAATGTGCAATTAAGAATTGTTGCTTAGCACGAGAACAAACATGTTGTTTAATGAATTTTTTAGCTAAATTAATATTCAACTTGACTTATATTTGTTAGTTTCTACTCCTTGAGCACAAAAGACCAGTTTTTAAACGAAAAAAAAAATGCATAAAATAATTGAGCCAGGAATTTTAGAGCACTAGAACCTTCCTCATCACCCTTCAAAGCATACAAACAACTCAATTCAACTTAGAAAGTGATCTAGGCAAGATTTTATTGTTTAACCTTATTTTGACCTATTTTTCTACCCTTATTGTATATTTATCCTTGTTAACCACTTTGAGCTTAATAAGATATGCTAAAAGCGTGTCAAATTTTATTTTTGATATACCTGTACAAATTACCATATAGCTTAAAAAGCCGTTTGCCTACCTTTTATAGAGTTGCCACTCTAGGATTGGGTAGATTAACAGAAAAAGGATTGATGGGTATAGTGAGAATTTTATTTTCAAGGATTATGGCTGAAGTCAAATAATAGTGAAAATTATATCTTGTAACTATCCAGAGTATCGTTGTATTGCTGTAAGCATATAAAAAAAAAAAAAAAAATGAAAAAAAAAAAAAAAAAAAAGAAGAAGAAGTTGAAATTAAAAATAATATGCATGGCAAAATCTTAAGTGTGGGGTACTTACAAGGGACAATCAGTAATGACTTCTAAAAAAAAAAAAAAAAAAGGGTATAAATTGTGAAAGTGAGAGATTTTAATTAGATTTCTCTCATAAGAGCTGTGAATTATCAAAGGTTAAGCAAGTTAAGTTTCTTATTGATTAAGTTAATGGGAGACACTTTAGAATTGTTAGTCTATTTTATCTTAGAGTGGCTATTTTATTATTTGATCTTTTATCCATTCTTTGATAACTAATACCTTAACCCCATTACAACCTTTGAAAGACCTAAGTGATTCTAAGTTTTGTTTTTAAGTTGTTCAGCGGAGATGACTTTCGGGTTCCGGTGCTAAAGGAGAGGCCTATGGTGTTTCTAGAGTTTCAAGTGCAAAACTATTTGTACACTTGAGTGTACATTCATTCTAAGCTTGGTTATGAGTTGCATTGGTGTTTTGATTTTTAAATACTTAAAATGTTTTGGTCTTGCACGCACACAAAGAAACTAACTTATTTTGCCTTGTTTGAATTTATTGTGGTTGAAATTTTGTTAAGTGCTCTTGTTAAATTGCTAAGCATGATTCTGAATTGCATGATTCTTTATTTCAGTTTGATTATTTTGAGGAGTTGGATTGTTCTAATTTGCCCGAGGCGAGCAAAGTTTAAGTGTGGGGTATTTGATAATTGTGAAATTAATGATATTTTTAGTGTGTTTTTATTTATTTATTTAAGTTAATTTAGTATTTATTTGGTTGAATTATAGTTGAATTAGTTAATTTTATATTTTAGAGTTTAATTGTTGATTTTGGTATTTTTCAGGATTTAAAATAAAGGAAAAAGGATTTAATTGAAAATAATGCTAAGTTTTGGATAATTTGGTAATTCTCAGATTTGTGAAAGTCAAAGAAAGAAATAAAGTGCAATTACATAATGCACGGGAGTGCAAATTCATACTTGGCCAAGTGAGTGTTATTTGCTTAATGCACGGGAGTGCAAAATTTCACATGGCCATGCATGCACAAATGGAAAAATCAACACGGCAATACATCTTCATGACTTTCTCACCAACTGGCCGCGTGGGATGAATTCAAACTCCACCAAACTTCCGAAGAAAAGAAGAGAACCCTTTTCCCATTTACCAACCGATGAAATCTTTGCAATTAAAAAGGCAGAAAGAACACGAGATCATGAGGATTGGATTTTGCTGGAACGAAAAAGGAAGAACTGAAGATTTAGATTTTAAAGATAGTTTTTTTTTTTAGTTAGTTTTTAGTTTGTATTTTCTTATTCTTTCCTTTAGGCTAGACTTAGGATTATTTTCTTTTAATTTCCAGCAACAATTTATTTTATTTTCATGTTTTAATTTTCCTTTTAAATTATGTTTAGCTTAGATTTAATTTTGAATTGCAATTTCCTTCTTAAATAATCTAGATCAATTTAGTTTAAATCTAGATTTTGGGGATTCAAGTGGATTCGAAGGTTGAAGAACAAGAACTTCAAGATCTATTTTCTCTCTCATCAAGGGTGTATTCTAAACTCTAATTTTCCATCTTTTATGTTTATATTCTTGATGATAGAGTAGTTAATCATGCTTGGGAGTTCTTGAATCGTATTTGTATTTTGGATATTTGGATTTAATAAATATTTTCATGTTTTCTTTTATTCCTCTTGTTATATATTGTTTTGCAATTATAATGATGATTGGAGCTAAATCCGAAAATTGTTGTTTGTGCAAATGCTCTGTTCTTTTAATATTAGCATATATATTTCCAGCTTAATCCATGGATATGGTAGGTTGGTTTGTGGGTGTTGATGTTATTAGATTAAGAATAGTGAGGAATAAATAGGTTTGAGATAACTTAATCCAGGGATGGTAGGTTGTCTTAGATCTAGGATTTGGTAACCCGCGCTTAAGCTAATTAATAGACTTAATCCAGGGATGGTAGGTTTATTAATTAGAATAGCTTAATCCATGGATATGGTAGGCTTGGGTTCAGTTGGGTTGTCCAGAATTTCATGTTATATTGTTTTACCAATTTTCAGTTACATTTATGAGGATAGAATTTCCTAAGCATTCAATTTCATCCTTGAGTAATTTCTTGATGACCAATTTTATATTTAATTGTTAATTTATTTTCTTGCTTAGCTTAGTTTTTCTCCACCAAACACACCAGGGACATCTCAAATTCACTCAACCATAGATATTTAACTGAACAATCCTTTTTCCCTTGGGTACGATAACTCGGGGTCCTAACTATACCCCACTTTATTACTTGTCGATTCGGTACACTTGCCGAGGACCCGTCAGGCATGCTTCGGGAACTTTCAAAGCGATGGTCAGAACGAGGCCAATAGAAAATGAGGTGGAGTTTGTTGTTTTGCCCATCCCTGCCAATTTTTCAGTTTTGTTGGGAAGGCCGTGGTTTCACAAACTGGGAGATGTTCCTTCTACACTTCACCAAATGGTCAAGATACCACAGGAAGGGCAAGTGGTGACCATCAAGGCTGCGAGGGAGAATCAGGTGTCTATACTTGAGATAGCAAGCCAGCCTTTTAATGGGTTCCATGTAGCTGTGATCAATGGGGAAGAGTCGGTAGATGGTAGCCCTCAGGTGTTAGCCATGATGAAGAAAATGTCCTTCCTTCCGGGGGCTGGGTTAGGCAGGAATTCCCAAGGATTGCCAGGAGTCATTGCTACTAAGGGCAGAAAAATAGAAGAGGCCTGGGATATGAAGGTGAAATAAAGAGAGGGGCGAAGCCAACGAAGAAGATTCCTCATATTTGGGAAAGTTTTGTGCCTACGGTAGCAATTTTTGCGTACGCCGGAGAAGCTGAACCTCAGTGGGTTTATGGAAATATTGTGCCAGGTCTTGAAGTATTCAACGACATCTATAATTGGGATGTTGGGATGATCAAGTCAGCTGAAGACTTTTGGGATGAGGAGGTCTTGACCAACAAAGCTATTTGGGACAGAGAAGAGCCCGAGGAGGTTCTGACAGAGGCTATGGTAGCTGACGCGACCTCAGCAAGTGTACTGAATCGGCAAGTAATATAGTGATGTATAATTAAGACCACAAGTTATCGAACCCAAGGGACTGTGTTGTGTAAAATTTTTACAATTAAATGTATGCTAAAGAATTCCCAATTGTTTGATGTGATTAATTATTTAAGGTGAAAATTAAATACTGTAATTGATAAAATAACTAATTAGAGAATATTAAACAGACTCAATACCAATACAGATTTGATTGAATAACTTAAAAGATCTTGTCAAGGAATACTCATCCTCCCCAACAGATCCATGTAAATGCTTTAACTTATCAATAACATATGCAAATCAGTGAACAACCTAGCCTATACCATAGCCTGCCTTTCGGATCAAACTTTTCTAAGATATGCACCTACCACCCTGGATTCAGCACATATTTTAGCATCGAAACAGGTCTCAAGTCCTAAGCTTAGATGATCCTACCATCCCGGATTAAGATATCAAAGCTCAATTATCTTCTACAATTCTGAACCTATTAAAATAGAGATCCACAGATTTAACTACCATCTCGGATTAATCAAACCAGTGAAAATCGATAGAAATAGAACAGAGTATGTGTAAGTTCATGAAATGAATATAATCAAAGATTATCACAGTAGATCAATCTTAAACTGGCATTAATTTCAATGACAAACAGATTTATTCAGAGAAGATAAAACTGAAGCATATGCATAAATCAATCCACACAAAGCATTCACATGGTTATTAGGGATTCAAAGCATCCCTTAACAAGAAAAAGAACTACTCACTCATAATTGAAATAAAAACTGAATTAAATAGAGATAAGTTGATATTACCCATTTGAGATCTGAAAATGAAATTCTTACAATAATAAAATTGATGTTCTTTCCGTCTGATCTATTCTCAAAACTTCAAAAAGAAATAATAACCTCCTCCTATCTCTGATTATTCTCTCAGATTTAAAATAACAACAGCATAAATTAAATTCTAAAACTATCTGAAAAATCTAAATCTTCAGTTGCAGAAATAAATCTTTCTTTTTCGTTTCAGAAAACTCCTCCGCGATCTGGTATTCTTTCTGACTTTTTATTGCCAAAATTCTTTCAGTCGGTAAATGGGAAAAGGATTCTCTCTTTTCTTCAGAAATTTGGTAGATTTTGAAAACGCTGGCAGTTGATGAAAAAGTCATCGAAATGCACTGTCATGTTGAATTTTCTAATTGTACACGGCCATGTGAAATTTTGCACTCCCGTGCATTAAACAAATAACACTCACTTGGCCATGTGAGAATTTGCATTCCCGTGCATTATGCAAATGCACTTTGTTTCATTCTTTGACTTCCACAAATCTGAGAATTACCAAATTATCCAAAACTTAGCATTCTTTTCAATTAAATCCTTTTTCCTTTATTTTAATCCTGAAAAATACCAAAATCAACAATTAAACTCTAAAATATAAAATTAACTAATTCAACTATAATTCAACCAAATAAATATTAAATTAACTTAAATAAATAAATAAAAACACACTAAAAATATCATTAATTTCACAATTATCAAATACCCCACACTTAGACTTTGCTCGCCCCGAGCAAATTAGAACAATCCAACTCCTCAAAATAATCAAACTGAAATAAAGAATCATGCAATTCAGAATCATGCTTAGCAATTTAACAAGAGCACTTAACAAAATTTCAACCACAATAAATTCAAACAAGGCAATATAAGTTAGTTTCTTTGTGTGTGTGCAAGGCCAAAACATTTTAAGTATTTAAAAATCAAAACACCAATGCAACTCATAACCAAGCTCGGAATGAATGTACACTCAAGTGTACAAATAGTTTCGCACTTGAAACTCTAGAAACACCATAGGCCTCTCCTTTAGCACCGGAACTCGAAAGTCATCTCCGCTGAACAACTTAAAAACAGAACTTAGAATCACTTAGGTCTTTCAAAGGTTGTAATGGGGTTAAGGTATTAGTTATCAAATAATGGATAAAAGATCAAACAATAAAATGGCCACTCTAAGATAAAATAGACTAATAATTCTAAAGTGTCTCCCATTAACTTAATCAATAAGAAACTTAACTTGCTTAACCTTTGATAATTCACAGCTCTTATAAGAGAAAACTAATTAAAATCTCTAACTTCCACAATTTATACCCCTTCTAAAAAGAAGTCATAATTATTTTCCCTTGTAAGTACCCCACACTTAAGATTTTGCCATGCATATTATTTTTAATTTCATTTTTTTTTCATTTTTTTTATATATGCTTACAGCAATACAATGATACTCTGGATAGTTACAAGATATAATTTCCACTATTATTTAACTTCAGCCATAGTCATTGAAAATAAAATTCTCACTATACCCATCAATCCATTCCTGTTAATCTACACAATCCTAGAGTGGCAACTCTATAAAAGGTAGGCAAAAGGCTTTTTAGGCTATATGGTAATTTGAACAGGTATATCAAGAAAAATAAAAATTGACACGCTTTTAGCATATCTCATTAAGCTCAACTTGGCTAACAAGGATCAATGTATAACAAGGGTAGGAAAATAGGTCAAAATATGGTCAAATAAGAAAATATTGCCTAGATCACTTTCTAAGTTGAATTGAGTTGTTTGTATGCTTTGAAGGGTGATGAGGAAGGTTCTAGTGCTCTAACATTCCTTGCTCAACTATTTTATGAATTTTTTTTTTCGTTTAAAAACTGGTCTTTTGTGCTCAAAGAGTAGAAACTAACAAATATAAGTCAAGTTGAATATTAATCTAGCTAAAAATTCATTAAACAACATGTTTGTTCTCGTGCTAAGCAAAAATCCTTAATTGCACATTCTAAATTCAAGTTCAATATGTTCAATGTTTGAGGAATAACAGGGGCAAACTAAGTTTTAGTGTAAACTAAATGGTAATAAAAAAACTAATGTTATTTCTAAGCAAAACTAGAAAATTCTAAAGCAACTCTCATTCATTACGCTAAGGGTAAAAGTTATTACATAACTTATAAAACATCAAATTAAAAATAAAAATAAAAATAAAAACAACAAAATAAATAAACAAAATATAGATTCATGAACAATAAAGGGGTAAGATGTGTCTACTTTCTGAACCAAAATTGAGCTTAACTGAACAAGCTCTACCCCCTTCAAAATTTTTTTTGCTGTCCACAGCAAATGTAGTAAGCCATCTAAGGTGGTGGGAGTGGTGGTGGAGGAAAACGTGTCCAGAAATCATGCACGAACTTCTCCATGGTCCGCTTAACCTCAACAATAGTATCCTGCATGGTATCCATCCTCCCCTGCATCCTATCCAAGCGGATCTGCTGGTGGTCCATCCTGCTGCTAAGACGGTTAAGGTGATCTTCTAAATCAGATGGCATAGCTGTCTCAGCTGGTGGAACTGCTGCTGGCTCATCATCACCTCTGTTATCATTTGTCGCTCCCGGAATCTCATCAATATGTATGCCATTTTCTCTCAGATATTCCTCTCGAGTTGTCCAGTGACATCTTGGCTTTGTTTTCCAAATCTTCATGCGTTTAAGCATGACATTATCAATATAAGCTATGTCACCATCAAGTGGATTGCCAAAAGAACGAGTATAATTAACAGTCTCAGCCAGAACGGTTGCTATCCAACCGATGGAAACAGCATAAGTATTTGAAGAACACTTTTGTAAATCCTGAATCCGCTGTGCTATAAGCAAAGAGCCATTAATAGGAATACCATCCACCGTACACCTAAGTAACATAATCTGTGAAGCATTAAGTGAACTGAGGCTTTGAAGATTATTATATATACTTCGAGATAGAAATCTGTGAATAATTCTCAAAGCATGATCCCGAAGTGCATGCACTTTAAGCTTACCACCTCTCCACGGCTCAGCATTTAATGGATCACGAATTTTTTCCCAATTTTCTTCAGTAGAGGCATTAGGTAGTTCCACCAATGCATCAGGTGAGAATCCTAAATGCTGTGAGAATTTCTTAAAGGACATTGAATAACCCTTCTTACCCAACCGAAACTTAATAGTGCCAGAAGCATTTCTATCTCCATCAAAATGACATTCAAAAGAATATAATAAATCCCGAGCAAGATCTGGAAATACCTGCACCTTATGCTCCATAAACTGTTCCCAGCCGATGCCCTGAATCAATGGTAATATCTCTGTCCAAAGGTCTCCAACAGGAACATGCAGATAAAAACGACTAAGAAATGCTGGTTGGACATATTGGCACGTGCTGAAGTACTCATACATGTCAGATTTTTCTGGATTGACATAAGAAGGTATATGAGTGCCAGAAGAGCTTGAGGCTTCAGTGTTCTTCGCCTTTTTAGGTGCCACTGTGAAAATAAAAAAAATTATGAGCATGCAAAAAGGCAACATAAAATTTAACCAAAATAAAAGCAAGCAACTACCAGATGCAATATTGAAATAGAAGAATGGGAATGCAGACAATTGGGCAAAAAATTTTAAATGAGAAAACACAAGCAGAAGTAAATTTTATTATTATTATTATTATTATTATTATTATTATTTTTTTATTTTTTTTATTTTTTTTATGTTATTTGATCGCCAATTCGTGAATGAAAATTGATCAATAGCAAATTAAAATCACAAGGCAAAGATACGGCACAAAATGAGAAACCATGAACAAAATTAAAAAAAATTGATTGGGGCATTTCATCGAGCAGGTGGTGTGCACATGTTTGACAGTGAGTTTGGATGCCAAGTTAAGGTGCGTTAGCCACCAAAATTCAATCTAAGCAACATGTACATGCACATTAACCACACAAGAAATAAGTTTGCCAAAAGAATTTAAAATGAGATTTAAATGGCATGTTGAAATTAACCCAAATCATGTGCATTAATAACAAAAAAAATGAAGTAAAAATGAAAATAATTAATCAAATTAAGGAGCAATTTTTAGAAAAACACTTACTTGAACTGAAATGCAGTTGAATGATGCAAGAAATTTGAGAAATGGAGGTTTATGTAGTGATAGTGTGTGAAGGGGATGCACTGCCGTGGGTATATGGAGAGATGCAGAGTGAATGTGAAAAGAAAGAGAAACAAATAAATAAAAGAGGGCCAAAGGGGGGGGGGGGGGGGGGGGGGGGGGGGGGGGGGGCAGCACCTCACGCGCGGTTGCGTGAGGTTGGAAGGGGGAACATGCGCGGCTGCGCATGTGACATGCGCAGCCGCGCATGTCTTATGCGAAGGGAGATGCGCGGCTGCGCAAGGGAGATGCGCGGCTGCGCATGGAAGATGCGTAGCTGCGCATGGGCCATGCGCAGGTGGGTAATTTCCCACTCAGCCGCGCATGGCACTTGCGCAGGTGGGCAAATTCCCACTCGGCCGCGCAGTTCCTTGCGCGGCGGGTTTGTTTCTATGCGTGGCTGCGCATGGCCTCACTCGGCCAGGGCAGTTTCTACGCGACTGGGCATTTTTTTCACGCGGCGGGGCAATTGCTTAGGCGGCTGAGTAATTCACCTCTGAGACTTAAAAAAAAAAATTCTAATGCTAAAAATTCAACAAATACAAAATGAATTGGTAAATTAACCTACAATGCTTCTGTTTTTTTATTTTTTATTTTTTTATTTTTTTATTTTTTTATTTTTTTATTTTAAACTCCTTAATTTAATTGAAGCACACGTCCATCTATTAATGCATTATAAAAAAAAAAACTCAAACTAATGCCCTGCTTTAAAAACTTTTATCATGCATATGTTCAGAATCTGCAATCCAATTTGCTTCAACTTTATATTTTTGTAGTTCATGAATCTATTGACAAAAATTTAAACTAACTAAAAACACACAAGAAATAAAAATGACTAAAATTTAAAATTAAAACAAATAGAGTAGAGAATGTAGTTCTGAGTTTAAGAGTCCTCAGCTAGACTTTGAATTTACCTCACTCAGTATCGAAAATAATGATTACCGCTGCCAATTCAGCGCGGTTCTCAAAATATGGTTTTAATCGATGGCCATTTACCTTGAATTCCTCACTCTCAGGTTGTTTTCTGATCGTGATAGCTCCGAAGTCAGTCACACTTACCACTTCAAATGGTCCCGTCCACCGCGACTTCAATTTTTCAGGAAACAACCTTAATCGACTATTGTACAATAGGACTTTCATACCTGGAATGAATTCCTTTCTGATCAGTTTCTTGTCGTGCCATCTCTTTGTATTTTCCTTATACTTCTCCCCTTGTTGGTATGACCAATAGCGTATTTCTTCCAACTCATTCATCTGGAGAAGTCTCTTCTCACCTGCACTCTTAACATCGAAATTCAGAAATTTAGTTGCCCAATAAGCTTTGTGTTCAAGTTCGACAGGGAGATGGCATGACTTACCATAGACTAACTTAAACGGAGATAACCCTATAGGCGTTTTGAATGCGGTTCTATAGGCCCATAAAGCTTCATCCAGCCTCAAATACCAATCATTCCTAGATGAATTTACAGTCTTTTCTAGGATTGTTTTGAGTTCTCTATTAGAAATCTCAACCTGTCCATTTGCTTGAGCATGATATGGGGTGGTAATTTTGTGCCTCACACCAAATTTCTTTAATAGGGCAGTAAATTGATGATTAACAAAGTGTCTGCCCCCATCACTAATTATGACCTTTGGCGTGCCAAACCTAGTGAAAATGTTCCTCCTAAGGAATTATAGTACAATTTTGGCATCGCAAGTCTTAGTAGCTATGGCTTCTACCCACTTACTCACATAATCCACAGCTACTAATATATACTCAAAACCAAAAGATTTTGGAAAAGGCCCCATGAAATCTATCCCCCACACATCAAATAATTCCACTTCAAGCATATTGGTTAACGGCATTTCATCTTTCTTAGAAATATTTCCTACCCGTTGACATCTATCACATGTTTTCACAAAACTTTGAACATCTTTAAACATGGCAGGCCAATAAAAACCAGAAGATAAAATTTTTGCTACCGTTCGATTTGGCCCATGATGGCCACCAGCTTCCCCACTATGACAAGCCTTAATGGTTTCTCCTTTTTCTCCATCTGAAATGCACCTTCTTATTACTTGATCGGCACACAAGCGGAATAAGTACGGGTCGTCCCAAATGTAATATTTGGCATCAGCTCGCAGCTTCTTCCTTTGTTGCCATGTAAAGTCTTTTGGCATAAAGCCTCCTGCAAGAAAGTTGGCTATGTTAGCGAACCAAGGAACAGAAATTTCACATGCAAATAAAGCACAGATATGTTCATCAGGAAACAAATCCAAAATTTCCCCTTCTTCAATGTGTTCACTCTCCAATCTCGATAAATGATCCGCTACAAAATTTTCCGCTCCCTTCTTGTCCTTGATTTCCAAATCAAACTCTTGTAATAACAGCACCCATCTAATCAGCCTTGGCTTGGATTCCTTTTTGGCAAACAAATGCCTCAAAGCTGCATGGTCTGACCACACCACGATTTTTGCTCCTAGCAAGTATGGTCTGAACTTCTCAAAAGCATACACAATTGCTAGAAGTTCTTTCTCAGTGGTTGTGTAGTTAACCTGTGCTCCTGTCAAAGTATGACTAGCATAATAAACTGCAAAAAATACTTTATCTCGCCTTTGTCCAAGCACTGCCCCAACTGCAAAATCACTAGCATCACACATTAATTCAAACGGCAAATTCCAATCCGGAGATATAATTACCGGAGCTGAAATTAGCCGTTGCTTCAAAGTTTCAAAAGCTAGCATACATTCACTGTCAAAATTAAAAGGAGCATCTTTCATAAGCAAATTTGACAAGGGTTTAGCAATTTTCGAAAAATCTTTGATAAAACGACGATAAAACCCTGCATGTCCCAAGAAACTCCTAATGCCCTTTACACTAGTTGGGGGTGGCAACTTCTCTATCACCTCTACCTTGGCCTTATCGACCTCTATCCCATTTTCAGAAATTTTGTGTCCAAGTACAATGCCTTCTCTCACCATAAAGTGGCATTTTTCCCAATTTAGTACTAAGTTGGTTTTTTCACACCTCCCTAGCACTACATCAAGATGCTCTAAACAATTTTTAAAGTCAGCCCCATAAATAGTGAAATCATCCATAAAAACCTCCATAAATTTCTCTATGAAGTCATGAAAAATAGCCATCATACACCACTGAAATGTAGCCGGTGCATTACATAATCCGAAAGGCATTCTCCTATAGGTGAATGTGCCATAAGGGCAGGTAAAAGTCGTTTTATCTTGGTCTTCAGGGGCTATAGGGAGTTGTAAATATCCCGAGTACCCATCTAAAAAACAGTAAAACTTATTACCTGCTAACCTTTCTAACATTTGGTCAATAAATGGCAAGGGAAAATGGTCTTTTCTTGTGGCATTATTTAACCTTCTGAAATCAATACAAACTCTCCACCCCGTAACAGTACGAGTCGGGATCAATTCATTCAGCTCATTTTTAACCACAGTCATCCCCCCTTCTTAGGCATGCACTGTACTGGACTAACCCACTTACTGTCAGAAATAGGATAGATAATACCTGAATCAAGGAGTTTCAATACCTCCTTCTTTACCACTTCTTGCATTGCTGGATTAAGTCTCCTTTGAGGTTGAGCAACCGGCTTACATTCTTCTTCCATCGGAATTCGGTGTGTGCAGTAACTTGGGTCAATTCCCTTCAAATCTGAGGTTTCCCATCCAATGGCTCCCTTGTGCTTTTTCAGCACCTCAAGCAGCATTTTCTCCTCGATATCTGTCAACAAAGAAGAAATAATCACTGGCTTTTTCTCATCTTCTAAAAATACATATTTTAAATGAGAAGGAAGGGGTTTAAGTTCAGAATTTGAATCCCCCTCTTTTGGTTTAAACTCTTCTTGTTGTACTTCCTCTTTTCCATCTTCTAATGAATGTATTAAACTCACATCCACTGGATCAGCTCCCAAAACCTTTTCTTGTACTTCCTCTATACACTCATCTACTGCATCCATAAAATAAACAGATTCCTCTACATCACCCAATGGATACTTTTGAGCCTTGTTCATATCCACCACTAATTTCTCTTCATTGAATCTCAAGGTGACTGTCTGACCATGTACATCAATCAGCGCCTTTGCTGTATTTAGAAATGGTCTTCCCACAATCAATGGTATCTTCCGATCGTCTTCCATTTCCATTACTACAAAATCTACTGGAAAAATAAATTTCCCCACTTTCACCAATAAATCCTCAATCACTCCTTTGGGTCTCCTTACCGACCTATCTGCAAGTTGGAGTCTCATTCCAGTCTCCTTGAGCTCTCCAAGATTCAGCTTCCTGCAAATAGAATAAGGCATCAGATTTATGCTCGCACCCAAATCACATAAAGCATTTCCATTAAAATCTTCACCAATTGCACAGGGTAGAGTGAAACTACCTGGATCCTCCAATTTTTCAGGAATTTTGTTCATTATCAATGCACTGCAATTTTCTGTAAGCTGCACAGTTCCATGCCCTTCTAATTTCTTTTTATTGGAACATAATTCTTTCATGAATTTAGCATAATTAGGCATGTGAGCTAAAGCTTCAACAAATGGTAGATTAATATGTAGTTTCTTAAACATTTCTAAAAATCTAGCCAATTGCTCATTTTTCTTTTCTTTTTTAGCTACAATAGGAAATGGCAATCTATTGATATCAAGATCCTCTACTCTAGGATTCACTAGACTTTTACCCTTATCATTTTTAGGAGCCTTTTCATTAACCTCTACCTTAGAGTTAGGATTACTTACCTCCCGCATTGGCTCCTCCTTACTTGTGGATGGTGAAGAATTTTTGCCTTGGTCCTCTCTTGGTGCCATTTCTCTGCCACTTCTCAAAGTGATTGCTTTCGCCTCTTCCTTAGGATTCCGATCCACATTCGACGGAAATGTTCCTGGTTGTCTTTGAGACACAGAATTTGCAAGTTGTCCCAATTGAGTTTCTAAATTTCTCATCGATGCGTCTTGATTTCGATTCCATTGTTCTTGGGATTTCCACCTTGCTTCTTGACTGGCCATAAATTGTTGTTGGCTGTTCACAAACTGTTGCTGACTATTCATGAAGCTAGCCAACATATCCTCCAAATTTGGCTTCTTTTCTTGTACAGGTGGCCTTGGTTGATAACCCGGTGGGTGATAAGCTTGAGAATGGGATTGGTTTGAGCCCTGCCCTTGGTTATAGTTCGATGGATATGGTGCTTGATATTGAGTGGACGATTGATGTTGGTATGACTGATTGTGGCTGTTATGCATGTTTTGATTGAAAGGGGCTCTCCCTTGTGGTTGAGAAGATGACGCATTCTGATTTCCATCCTTCCAAGAGAAGTTAGGATGGCTCCTCCAACCTGGGTTATAAGTGTTGCTGTAAGGGTCATTCCTGCAATAGTCTCCTACAGCATTTACATCTCCCATGGTTCCACCTTCTTGACTATATTGAACACTTTCATACTGCCCACTCTCTTGAGAGACTGAGGACACATTTCGAACCTTCAATCCGCTCATCTCCTTCTGCATTGATTCTATCTGTGCCTTCAGCATTGATACTTCATCCACATTGTGTATTCCTTGCCTTTTTGGAATTGATCTTGGAGCAGCCCATTGAGCATCATTTGCTGCCATCTCATCCAACATAAGAAAAGCTTCTTCTGGCAGCCTATTAAAAAAGGAACCTCCTGATGATGCATCCAAAAGTGACCTTGTCTGTGGTGTAACTCCAGCATAGAATAAAGTCATCAGTTGATGTACAACTATCTCATGGTGCGGACAACTTCTCAATAATCTCCTAAATCTCTCCCAAGCCTCATGGAAAGGCTCTTCATTCATTTGAGCAAAACCCATAATGCTGTTACGAATTCTTGCGGTCTTGGTGGGAGGGAAAAATCTCATTAAGAATTTCTCTTGTAATTGCTCCCATGATCGTATTGATTGACTTGGTAACATCTGCAACCAATCCCTTGCTTTTCCAATCAGCGTAAATGGGAACAATTTCAATCTTACTGCATCAGAAGTGACACCCGGTATTTGAACTGTGTCACTGACCTCCAAAAATATATCTAAATGCTGTGCAGGATCCTCCAATTCTGATCCTGAAAACTGGTTTCTTTGTACCATAGTAATGGTTGCTGGTTTAAGTTCAAATTGCATTCCCCTTGGTAACACAATTGTCCTGTGATCCTCATTCCATCTTGGTATAGCATAGTCTCTTATTGTCCTTTGCCTTGGGACTTCTTCTCCATAATTACCTGGCATCTCTTCTTGTGCTCGTGGCAATTGTTCGTTCTTGGGAGGAAATTCATCAATAGGGAGAGGATCGTTTTCCATGTTGTTGTCTCTGTTGGCTCTCCTGCGTTGATGCAAAGTCCTCTCGATTTTAGGGTCGTAAGGTGCTACTTCTTCTTGCCTCAATCTGCTCATACACCACAACTACCTGAAAAGAATAAAAATTAACAAAATCAGAAAAATAAAAACACATACAAATAAGAATCAAAACTTACTAACAACGCTAGTCCCCGGCAACGGCGCCAAAAACTTGACGCGACCTCAGCAAGTGTACTGAATCGGCAAGTAATATAGTGATGTATAATTAAGACCACAAGTTATCGAACCCAAGGGACTGTGTTGTGTAAAATTTTAACAATTAAATGTATGCTAAAGAATTCCCAATTGTTTGATGTGATTAATTATTTAAGGTGAAAATTAAATACTGTAATTGATAAAATAACTAATTAGAGAATATTAAACAGACTCAATACCAATACAGATTTGATGAAATAACTTAAAAGATCTTGTCAAGGAATACTCATCCTCCCCAACAGATCCATGTAAATGCTTTAACTTATCAATAACATATGCAAATCAGTGAACAACCTAGCCTATACCATAGCCTGCCTTTCGGATCAAACTTTTCTAAGATATGCACCTACCACCCTGGATTCAGCACATATTTTAGCATCGAAACAGGTCTCAAGTCCTAAGCTTAGATGATCCTACCATCCCGGATTAAGATATCAAAGCTCAATTATCTTCTACAATTCTGAACCTATTAAAATAGAGATCCACAGATTTAACTACCATCTCGGATTAATCAAACCAGTGAAAATCGATAGAAATAGAACAGAGTATGTGTAAGTTCATGAAATGAATATAATCAAAGATTATCACAGTAGATCAATCTTAAACTGGCATTAATTTCAATGACAAACAGATTTATTCAGAGAAGATAAAACTGAAGCATATGCATAAATCAATCCACACAAAGCATTCACATGGTTATTAGGGATTCAAAGCATCCCTTAACAAGAAAAAGAACTACTCACTCATAATTGAAATAAAAACTGAATTAAATAGAGATAAGTTGATATTACCCATTTGAGATCTGAAAATGAAATTCTTACAATAATAAAATTGATGTTCTTTCCGTCTGATCTATTCTCAAAACTTCAAAAAGAAATAATAACCTCCTCCTATCTCTGATTATTCTCTCAGATTTAAAATAACAACAGCATAAATTAAATTCTAAAACTATCTGAAAAATCTAAATCTTCAGTTGCAGAAATAAATCTTTCTTTTTCGTTTCAGAAAACTCCTCCGCGATCTGGTATTCTTTCTGACTTTTTATTGCCAAAATTCTTTCGGTCGGTAAATGGGAAAAGGATTCTCTCTTTTCTTCAGAAATTTGGTAGATTTTGAAAACGCTGGCAGTTGATGAAAAAGTCATCGAAATGCACTGTCATGTTGAATTTTCTAATTGTACACGGCCATGTGAAATTTTGCACTCCCGTGCATTAAACAAATAACACTCACTTGGCCATGTGAGAATTTGCACTCCCGTGCATTATGCAAATGCACTTTGTTTCATTCTTTGACTTCCACAAATCTGAGAATTACCAAATTATCCAAAACTTAGCATTCTTTTCAATTAAATCATTTTTCCTTTATTTTAATCCTGAAAAATACCAAAATCAACAATTAAACTCAAAAATATAAAATTAACTAATTCAACTATAATTCAACCAAATAAATATTAAATTAACTTAAATAAATAAATAAAAACACACTAAAAATATCATTAATTTCACAATTATCAGTAGCCGCTCACTTCAGGGAAAAGGCAAAGATAGAAGAAATAGTTCAAGAGGTGGACGAAGAGCCTCCGTTCAACCCGGCTGATGCAGGACCGTCGGCAAAGGCAGATCCGACGTGGGAAGAGGAGAAAGCTAGTTTAGATTGTCTTTTCATTCCCGAGCTTTTTAATGATGTAAATGACAGTTCTAATTTTATTAATAAAATGAATGATTTTGCTTACTTGTGTGATGTTTCCGATAATTTCGACATGCATGATCATGATCATGTTCCATCTATATTTGATATTGATTCTTCTGATGCAAATCCATTTAATCTTGAAACCTCGGAAAACCCGAAAGAAATTTTGATAGCATCAAATGTGACTCCTGAGGAAAGAGAAAAATTTGAGAGAATGTTAAAAAAGTACGAAAAAGTCTTTGCCTGGACCTATGAAGACATGCCAGGGATCAATCGAAATATCGCAAAACATGCCATTCCAACATACCCAGACTATAAACCTGTGAAACAAAAGCTAAGAAGGCTCAGACCAGAATGGGCAGATAAGGTGAAGGAAGAAATTCGACAACAGATCGAAGCCAAGTTTCTGATTGAGGTACAGTATCCCACGTGGTTAGCCAATGTTGTTCCTGTGGCCAAGAAGAATGGAAAGGTGAGGGTATGCGTGGACCACCGGGATTTGAACAAGGCTTGTCCTAAGGATGATTTCCCTTTGCCCCATATTGATGTGCTGGTTGACAGTGCTGCCACTTGCGCAATGTACAGTTTTATATATGGCTATGTCGGTTACAATCAGATCCTCAACAAGATAATTGACAGGATCAAAACGGCTTTCGTCACAGAGTGGGGGACATATGCTTATAGGGTGATGCCTTTTGGCTTGAAGAACGCAGGGGCTACTTATCAGAGGATGGCAACAAAGATTTTAAGTGACTTGATCCATAAAGAAGTGAGGTTTTATGTAGATGACATGATGATCAAGTCAGCCACCAGAGAGGGCCATTATGAAGCATTAGAAAAGTTCTTCACGAAAATAAATAAGTATAACCTGAGGTTAAATCCTAAGAAGTGTATTCTTGGGGTCACATCAGGAAAGCTGTTGGGACATATAGTCAGCCAGAGAGGGATTGAGATTGACCCGAAAAAAGTGAAAGCCATCAGAGAAATGCCAGTGCCTCAGAAGGAGAAAGACGTAAGGAGTTTCTTGGGCAAATTACAGTACGTCAGTAGATTCATTGCCAAGTTGACTTCGATTTGTGAACCGATCTTCAAGCTCCTTAAGAAGAATCAGCCTATGATGTGGAATGAAGATTGTCAAAAGGCCTTTGATGCCATCAGGGGATACCTGTTGAATCCACCCGTGCTAAGGCCACCGCAACCAAACAAGCCTTTGATTCTATATTTAGCCGTAGAAGATAGCTCTGTGCCATGATGGCTCAGGAGGATGAGTTCGGAGTGGAGTTCGCGATTTATTATCTCAGTAAAAAATTCCTCGCCTATGAGGTTAAATATACAGAAGTAGAAAAAATCTGCCTCGATGTCATTTGGGCATCTAGGAAGTTGAGGCATTACTTCCATTCCTATAAGGTTCAAACAGTGGCAAAGCAGAATCCCCTAAGGTATTTGCAGGAAGCACCGTCGTTGCTTGGGAAAATGGGAAGATGGTTGTTGTTGTTACAAGAATTTGATGTGGAGTATGTCACTCGAAAAACCATCAAGGGGCGTGCAGTGGCTGAATTTCTAGCAGAACACCCGATTCAAGGGGACACATATGAGTTTAACTTCCCAGATGAGGATATCGGGGCGATTGCAGTTCAGGGGTGGCAGTTGCACTTTGATGGGGCCGTGAACAACAAGGGGGCAGGAGTAGGAATTATTCTGACAACCCCAGAAGATGAGAAACTCCCTCTGGCCAAGAAACTGAGGTTCAAGGCTACCAATAATGAGGCTGAATATGAAGCATGTCTTTTTTGGATTGGAAGCATTGTTAGCCTTGGGGGCAAAGAATGTTGAGGTTTTCGAGGACTCTGCCCTGGTAATTAATCAAATTAGAGGCGAATGGGCTGTTAAAGACGAAAGACTGATGCCTTATGTCAAGCACTTGAAAGATTTGAGCGGTCAATTTAAAATGTGCGCATTTCATTTCATCCTGAGGGACGAAAACTAGTTGGCTGACGCGCTCACTACTTTGGTATCAATATGGGACAATCTGGAAGAGGTAATCATGAGGCCGATTTTGATTTCTAGCTCGAATAGACCCAGTTTTGAGACACAGTCAGTAACAGAAATAGATGTGGCAGATGGGAAGCCGTGGTATTACGATATCATGAACTATCTAGAAAATACGGCCTTTCCAGAGGAAGCTACAGAGAAAGACCAGAGATTGATTCGCAGGTTGTCTACTTAGTTCATATCCATAAATGGAGTGTTGTATAAGCGACAAGATGATAGGATACAGTTGAGATGTCTGGACGAAAAAGAGGCTAAGAAGGTAATGGAAGAAACCCATGCCGGTGTCTGTGGAGCCCATATGAATGGCTTGATGTTAGCCAAGAAAATCATGAGGCAGGGATCTTACTGGCTCACCATGGACAATGATTGCTCGAAGTATGTGAAGAACTGCCAGCTGTGCCAGTAGTACGCGGATTTGAGACACCTGCCTGTGTCAGAATTACACAGTTTAACATCGCCGTGGCCATTTGCAGCTTGGGAGATTGATATTATTGGGGAGATCCGACCTACAGCGTCCAACGGACACAGATACATTATAATCACAATCGACTACTTCACCAAGTGGGTAGAAGCAGAGTCCTTCAGGAAGGTGGATGCACGGGATATGGCAAAATTCATTGAGAAAAAACTTGATTTGCAGATATGGCCTTCCGCATCATGTGGTGTCCGATAACGGGGTCCAATTCATGGGAGAAATGAAAAAGTTGCTTCAGAAGTACGGTATCGAGCATCACAAGTCATCTCCATATCGCCCTCAGGCTAATGGTGCAGTCGAAGCCGCTAACAAGAATGTCAAAAAGATTCTGGCTAAGATGGTGCAAAGTTATAAAGACTGGGCGGAGAAATTGCCTTTCGCACTTTAGGGTTATAGGACGGCAGTTAGAACGTCTACGGGGGCTACGCCGTATTCCTTAGTGTATGGGACAGAAGCGATGCTGCCAGTTGAAATAGAGCTCAAGTCGTTAAGGGTAGTTATAGAAGCTCAAATCCCAGAAGCTGAGTGGATACAGCATCGTTTGTTGCATTTGAACACGCTGGATGAAAGTAGACTGAGAGCCTATTACCATAACCAGGTCTACCAGAAAAGACTTGCCAGGACGTTTGGGAAGAAGGTCAAGAAGCACCCACTAAAGGAGGGAGATTTGGTATTCAAACAAATGAGACCAGGTGCGCCAGACATCCGAGGAAAGTTCAGACCGACATGGGAAGGACCTTTTATCCTCAAGAAGTTATTGTCGAAAGGAGCAGCGATTTTGGTAGACAGTGATGGCAATGAGTTCAAAGAGCCGGTCAACATTGACAGGCTGAAAAGGTTCCATGGCTAAGACCAAAAATAAAAAGAAGAGAATAAATGCCCCACGGGTCGAAAATCGAAAAAAGGCTGCCTTGGTAAAATCGGGCGCCTCGACAGGGTGAAAACCGAAAAACGGCATCCTGTGCAAAAATTAGAGGCATGAGAGAAAATGTCCAATCGAGAAAACCCGAGAGGGCCGATTGGTAACAGGAGTCTGGTGCTGTTAATATTTGGTTTCATGAATTAATATGGTTTACGTAGTTGAATTAGTGACAAATAGCGATCATGTATGCCGAAATTGTATGGAAATGCACACAATTTTGTGAAAAATATAGAATTATTATTTTCATTCTCATCATTTTCTAGTTCTGCTTTGAAAAGATACATGTTACTTGAAAGACATACAGATTTAAGCTAAACTACGCCCTACTGCTACTCTCGCCAACAAAATGCTTGAGTTGTCGTGTTCTGTTGTCAGACTCTGGACTAAGTATCCACCTCTTATACTCACTGGTAGAAATCACATAATGAGTCCCAAAAGAAGGCATGACAGTCTTCACCGGCAGGTGGCCCCATAACTCATGATAGCGAGAAACAAAAGCAGCGGAAAGATTCCCTCCTTGGAAGGATAAGGGGACTTTCACCACATCTTGAGTTATCCCGAGTTGATGAGTACACCGGGCAACGATATAAAAAGTAGCTCGACGAAACCCGCATAGGGGAACGCATCCTGAAGGTTCGTCAACGATTGCGTGAGGTAAGGGAAGCCAAGCATAAGTGAAGCCGATGCCTTCATCTGCTATCTCGCTGAGTCTAGCGATGCCGTCGTCTGGAGTGGCAAATGAATATAGTCGATGACGTGGGACGAAATGTCTTGGCGAGTATTGAGGGATGACTCGAGGAGGTTCCGATAACAGCTTCAGCTTCTCCTGCAACCAAATCTGAAAAAAAAAACAAAGGAATAAAAATGCCGCTGGAGTAAGTTGGGTTTACTTCAGGCAAAAGTTAGGCACAGGGTTGTGTGAAAATCCGAAAGGACGCACCTCCCGTTAAGAAAAGCTAGTGTGAAAATCCATAAGGGACGCACTACCTTTTCAAATAATAACGTACCTGTAGTAATAAGGGACTACCAGCAGGCAAAGCAGTGGATCCAGAGCAGATGGTGTCCAAGCCCAGAATGGTCTCAGCTAAGATGAGGGGAAAAGGGTTCAGTCCACGGTGAAAACCATCCAAGACCTTGAATAGGCAAGGATCATTAACCAAATCCTCTGAGGTTACGGACAAGAATCTCATCATGCAGAATAAAAACACAATGCTTGCTCGATATGTGGGAACATCAGAAAATCTGTCCAAAGCCTCAATCAGCGGTTCCAGGGAAAATGTAGAGTCTTGTGGGACTAGCCGAGCAGGTTCGGAGGGAGCTATGCCAAGGGAGAGGGCAATGTCCCAGGCTTAAATCAGACCGCAGCTAGGAATGCAGGGTAGAGCATTGGGAGGATACCATGCTCCAATGATGACAACGAATTCTTCAGGCAAGGGGCAGAGTTCCTGATAAGTAAATTTGAAGACGTGAAAGTGGGGGTTCCAGAAGTGAGCTGCAGCTGAGAGGAGGTTGCGATCTATTTTGACTCTGCGTAAGAATTTTAGCCCGGACAGTGGGGTGAGAGCGCTGTATTCCCAAGTGTGAGTATCGTCCAGAATGCGGTACATCCTTTGAAAAGAGGAAGAAGTCATTCTTGAAAGTTAAAAATTGGAAAAAGCAAGCAAGAAACGATGAAGAAGTCGAAAAGCTCAAGAAAATGGTGGAATTTGATGGAAAGCTCCACCGACGGCCTGCCCGTTCCTTATCTCAAACGGCCTGACCCTCGATGGCACCTGGCAGAATGCATGCATCATCATTATATTTGTTATGCGCATTTATTACGCATTAAATGCGAGAATCTGGAGTGACAGACGGGCAGCTCGTCGCTCGCTCCTGGAGACGGCCAGCCCGTCGATCATGAAAATTATATAAGGAGCTGTAATCGACGGGGTAGCGGTTTCCTTTCCCTTTCTTCTCTTCCTAACCGACGGTTTTTGCAGTTTTTTGGCGTTTTCTCTCTTATTTCTTCACTTTTTTGCATTCTTATTTACATTTTCGTGATCCTCATGTTGCCGTGCATCTACCGGGATTTTTTCTTTCTGTTTTTTATCCAGTTTCCGCTTTCTGCACACAACAGATTAGTAAATAACTTCTTCTTTATTTTTACTTCTTTTAATTTTTATAAAAAACAAGTAAGTTATAATGTGTTATTCATTCACTTTGATTGGTTTCTTTTATAATGCCTAAATGCTGCTTGTTCTTTATTTAATTATTTTTATTATTTCATGTTTTTTGACATTGCTTTAATATAATTGTTAGCCAGTTTTGCATGAATGTTGGGTTGCACTGTTGACTAGATTAAGTGCACTATTGACTAGATTAAAACTAGTTTAATTTGAATCTTATGGACAAGGCATGATATTTAGGTGAACTAGATATGATCTGTGGTTAGTTTTTATATGCCTAGAATAGGATTTTCGCATGCTTAGCTCTAAATCATTAGAAAATAAATGTTTATGCTCTTGTTGGGGCCTGAGGCCTATCCTTTTGTTTTTTTTTTGTGCAGGAGGTTGGGAGCACCCTTGCCGGGGTGCTGCCCAAATTTTTTTAATTAATTTAATTTGACTTTATGTTGATTTTGTTATTTCGTTGTCTTTTTATGCCTGAAGGGACTAGAAACCTATCCCGTGCTAGTTTTCTCGCCTCCTTATACAAGGGGCTGGGACATGTCCCTGTCGGGATACGATTTGTTTTATAACTAATTATGTTTTTTATTATTTTAGGATGCCTCCTCATCGACGTGTTCCACAAGATCAGCCTGAGCTGCAGGCTCCTGAGTGGATGAGCCCTGAGGCTCAATAGAGATACAGAGCATTGGCTCAAGTGGAGTTCCGAGCCAGCCGCTTCGTCTCTAGGCCGTTCCTGGAAGCCTTAGGGATGGCAGATGTGGTCAATGCATTGATAGCGAATCCTGGATGGATGGAGTTTCTGTCAGATGCCTTCCCGACTTACCCTGAGGCTGTGCGGTAGGTTTTGGCTACGCTGCATTATGGAGGGTTCCAGAGATCAGACACAAAGCTCGGGGTGGTACAGTTTTGGTTTGATGGATATCACTTCAGCATCACCCGCCAGCGGTTCGCAGAGATTATGGGTCTTCCGTTAGGCAATGGGATGATAGTTCCCCAGTAAGCGGTCCGACGTGACCATTGGGCTACCATAGCCCTACCGGGAGTGCTGTATGACCACGATACAGCGAAGAGTACTATGCTGGTCTCATAGGCGCTCCGATACCTACACAGGGTGTTGTCCAGCTCATACCTTGGACGGGCTGGTAACACAGGGTCGCTCAATACCGCAGAGATATGGAGCCTATGGGCTATGGTGGCGGGTCAGCACCTTAACTTTAGCCATGATATACTGGCTAACATGATGAGGGTTTCCAGAGGGACAACCCCGGTAGTGGTCATCGGAGGGATCATCACCAGACTGCTGCTGAGATTGGGGGTTGCTCCGGATAGGCTTCGGGGTGCCTTGGTCGAGAGCATATATGTAGACGCTGTGGCAGCTATTCAGATGGGCATGATATCGCCACTACAGGGACAACCCGAGGCATATAGGCTTCGCACTATACATGAGACTAGACGCGCCTTTGGCCTCCCCTCTTTGGAGCCTAAGCGGGATCAGCACGGGGATGATGTGCCACCTCAGCCCCAGTTTCAAGAGGGTCAGCCTCCTCAGCACCAGTTTCAGGAGGGTCAGCCTCCTCAGCCACAGTTTCAGGAGGGTCAGCCTCCTCAGCACCTGCATCAGGAGGGTCAGCCTCCTCAAGACTAGCATTAGGAGGATCTGCTGCTGCAGCCACGGCCAGAGCAGGAGGAGCTTAGGACGCCCTCCGATTTTGAGATGGAGTTTACTATGGATGAGTTGCAAGCGACTCCTCTGGCGCCGAGGGCACAGACTCCCCCTCCATTTTCGAGAGTGCAGCGGACTACTCCCCGACCTTCAGAGAGGTTCCATCCCTATGCCAGGGGAGACCTGGGGGCATCTACTTCTACCGCTCCCCTACCAGAGCCGATGCCTGAGTCAGTTCCACCTCCAGCGGCACCACAGCCAGACATATCAGAGATCATTACCTCCATGCTTGTGTTTTTCGAGCGTAGGCAAGAGGAGAGGGATAGGGCTCTCCTTGCTCAGGTTGGAGAGCGGGACAGAGCTATGATTGAGAGGTATGAGCAGCAGCAGGGTGTGATCCAGGAGCAGGCTAGGATCATAGACCAGTTGAGGCAGGAGCATGCGGGGCTCCTCGAGCAGATGACACAGCAGCAGGAGAGGCTGATGGATCAGTTGAGGCGGGAGGTGAGGACCTCTCAGGAGGAGGTATCCCAGGGGATAGATATGACGCTCCAGATGATACAAGAGTCAATGGATGCTCTCCGATCCACGGTACAGGGAGTAGATGGAGCCGTCCATCCTATAACCCAATACATCAGGGAGTTTCGTCAGCAGATGGAGCAGAGGTTAGACCGTATGGGGACCGCCTCTAGTGATCAGACTCATCAGCTGAGCAAGGCTTTCAAAGAGTTGGGAGAGATTGTCAGAGATAGCCTGCGGTTCATGACCACATGTACGCAGCCCTTCTTAGATGGGTATGCTCGGGTGCAATTCCAGTCACAGGTCAGAGCTCAGGCATCTCAGTAGGCTTGACCAACAGATCACTCTAGCTAGCCATCCGCCTCAGAGGCCGGACCCTCAGCGCCTCCAGCGCAGCCCCAGGCGATCCATATATTAGATGATGAGGATCCAGAAGAGGAGCCCTCAGATTATCCACCTCTTTAGTTTTTCAGGGAGTTTGGCTGTCATCTCTCCTGTATTTATTTTTTGTTATTATCATATTTGTATACACATTATACAAAAATTATTTTTCTTTAGTAGAGAAATATTTGTTGTCAGATTTATGTGTTATTTTTCCATATCTGTTATCTTTGCTTTATTTCTTGTTAAAGTTGAATGATTATGTAATGAAAAACAAAATAACAAAAGGAATGAAAAATGAGTAAGTAATAGAAAGTAATAAATGACATCATTAAAACATTCACAAATTTGTTAAGCAAGCCAAATTGACGCATAAATTAACCAAAGAGGTTCTTTGCACATAGGAACACTGTTTAACGTCGATTCAAGGACGGACATCAACTACAATGAAGGATAAGCGAACCAAACGCTACAACCTTCAAGATCAGAATCAACCAGCTGCACACCTTGTAGATCAGATGGAGGTTAGCAGGGGAACTTGACAACTGAAGTTACAGTTAGAGAACACTACCCTTCACATCAAGGTTGTAGACTGAGAGTACTACACCTCACACCATGCAAGCCGAGATGAGGCTAGCGGTGCGAACCAACCACCGTGCAGACCAAGATGAGGTCAGCGGGGCATTGGCGATAGAGCAGATCACAAACCAAGGTGGTAGTCAGAGAGTACTACACCTCACTCCGTTCAGGCCGAGACCAGGCTAGCGAAAAGCCATGCAGACCGAGACGAGGTCAGTAGGGCACCAGCGATAGAGTACATCGCGACGGGACTGCGGTTAGATAACACTGCTTCTCGCAAATTGAGTTTGAAGTCAGAGAATACTACATCTCCCAAAACTACATGGGCCGAGATGAGGCCAGCAGAGGCAAATGAGGTCATAGCTAGAGAACGCTGCATCTCGCCAACACCTTACAGGTTGGGATGAGATCGGTAAGGGCACCTACATTAAATTCATTCATCAACGAGCAGATCGCGACGAGACCTGCCAGATGAACACCCTAAAGGTAAGGATTACTCCAGGTACGCTTTTCTTCCCTTCTTTCTCTGAATTTCGGCTCACCTAGGCACTTGTGCATTAGCCTCCCCAAAATTGGGGGCAACTATAAGCACCGTGTCCCGAGGCGGTCCAGATCAGAGATTACTCGATGAAGAAATCAATGCCTGGTTCCGAATGGATGGATGAAATTCGGAGATTTCGGTCCTTTGAGTTCACGAGAATTAAAGATTTTTATTTGCGGTAGAAAGAAGCAAAAAATAGGGAGAGTTTTGGCTTAAAATTTGAGTCTTTTCTCCACGGACAGTCAGACCGTCGGTCACGGGACATCCGTCGGTCGTAGCGGCAGCCCGTCTCTCTAGCCACGAGGGATGGGCCGTCTGTGAGTTAACCAACGGACACGTGTCGAAGCAATGAACACGTGTCCGTTGGCCTGTGCCCATCGGTAGGTCAGACGCCCGTCGCTTTTTTCCTATTTCCTGGTGGAAATGGGATTCAATCGACGCCCGTCGGTCGTGTTTTTCTATAAAAAGGGAAATTTCACATTATTTTGAGGTTGGAAAAATTCTCATTTAACCATATACAGAAAAATTCGGTTTTCGCTCCAAAAATTTAAAAAGTTTCTTTCTTTGGCTTGGTTTTCTTCTCGTGAAGCGCGTGGGACCAAATCTAACCAAATTTTCA
This sequence comes from Excoecaria cochinchinensis, assembly GCA_947683425.1. NCBI lineage: Eukaryota > Viridiplantae > Streptophyta > Magnoliopsida > Malpighiales > Euphorbiaceae > Excoecaria > Excoecaria cochinchinensis. The sequence continues at coordinate 49,134,598 of CANTUQ010000004.1, forward strand.
TCCAAAAGGTAAAATTCGAGGGTAAATAGTCTGGACATGCGTTCTGTTTAATTTATTTTAGTTATTTTTTGTTCTCTTTAGACTTACTTATATTATTATTTTATTAGTCTTATAACTTTATTTTGATTTTTTTGGTTTATTTTGGATTTTTGGTACTAACATGTTTTATTTTTATCTTTTTATTTTTGTGAAATGCCATTTTCTTGCTTTTTGGTGGATTGAGCGTGAGATAACGGCCGCCGTTCACACCCCAGAGAACTCATTTTGGTTTAATTCTGTACCTTTATTCTTTCGTTTATGCATTTATTTATTTATTTATTTATTCTTATTCCTTATTTCATGTAAATCATTTTATCTCGCGCAAAGATAAAAATAGACAAATGTTTTATAGTAATTAACTGGGATTTTTTAACAAAGTCAAGGACTAATGTCCTATTTTTTATCCAATGAATCTATCACTAAAAATTATTTTTATAATAATCAAAATCAAGGACCAATGTCCTCATAATTAATTCCCCGGTTTCATGTATGGTTTGCACTTTTAAAATGGGAGTTATATTCCGCTCCTAGTGTTATTGTATTTTATTTTAGATGTTATCTTTATTTTATTTATTTATCGCTTTCAAACATGGATAATTGCGCCTTAATTAAATTGCATCGTATGGAAAGATGATGAAATAATAAATTAAAAACTTAATTGTAAAATTAATCAAGGTACGAATAAATGAGAAGTCCCGAACCTACCTTTGGTCTTTGGGCTCAGCGAGGCGAGAGACCCATTTCGATGGGATCTCCAAGACACCTCTTGTGTCCCACCAAAAGACTCAATTTATAATCCTAGGCTCCATAGGGTTAGAGGGTCATTCCCAATGTTCTATTGGGGTGTTCGCCTCCAAGACCCCTTTGGCTTGCCCAAAATAGATACATGCGCTGTCTTAGGCTCTCCGAGGCGAGAGGAACATTCCCAATGTTTTATTGGGTGGCGACTCCAAGAAACCTCCTTGTTGCCAAAAATAGACGCACTTGCAATTCGTTGCAAGTTGTCAATGAACCTCACTTGCCCGATCGCCCTCAAGCAGGCGGTCTAGGGGCGCCCATGGGGTTTGGCGCGCATCACAACGTCGCTATCACTCGCTCAGAGGCAAGCAAAAAAGGGATTCCCGTGGCGGCAATTGATTGTTGGGATTTGACCAGTTAAAGCGAGGCTAAGAAAGTTGATGAGCCGGAAGACTTGTGGAATTCTGAGGATGAAGAGAAGGTGCAGAAACATGAATCATTCATATTTGACATTAACTTAACTAATACTACCTCATTTAATCTCGGAACTTTTAAAAACCCAAAGAAAATCTTGATAGCATCTGACATAACTCCTGAAGAGAGAAAAAATTTTAAGATAATATTAAAAAAAATATGAAAAAGTCTTTGCTTGGACTTATGAAGACATGCCGGGAATTGACCAAGAAGTTGCCGAACATGCCATCCCAACCTATCCAGAATGCAAGCCAGTCAAATAGAAGCTCAGAAGGCTCGGACTAGAATGGGTAGAGAAGGTAAAAGAGGAGGTGCACAAACAGATTGAGGCTAAGTTCTTAGTGGAGGTTCAATACCCAACATGGTTAGCTAATGTTGTCCCCGTAGCCAAAAAGGATGGGAAGGTTTGAATGTGTGTTGACTACCGAGACCTGAACAAAGCTTGCCCGAAGAATGACTTCCTTTGCCTCACATAGATGTTCTACCGAGACCTAAACAAAGCACTGCCGCCTGTAGTATGTATAGTTTCATGGACGGATATGCTAAGTACAATCAGATCCTCAACAAGATAGCAAATCGGATCAAGATGGCTTTCATCACAGAATAGGGTACTTTCTCCTACAGGGTTATGCCTTTTGGGTTAAAAATGCCGGAGCGACCTATCAAAGAATGGCCACCAAAATTCTCAATAACCTAATCCATAAAGAGGTAGAGGTGTATGTTGACGATATGATGATCAAGTTAGTTACTCGAGAGGGCCATTTTGAGGCTTTAGAGAAGTTCTTTTAGAGGATCGACAAGTACAATCTTCGCCTTAACCCCAAGAAGAGCATATGCGAGGTCACCTCAGGTAAACTGCTGGGCCATATGATAACTCAAAAGGGAATCGAGGTAGATCCTGACAAGGCCAAAACTATCAGAGAAATGCCAATACCCCAAAAGGAAAAAGAGGTTAGGAGTTATCTAGGCAAACTGTAGTACATCAGTAGGTTCATCTCCAAGCTCGCTTCAGTGTGTGAACTGATCTTTAAGCTTCTTAGGAAGAATCAACCAGTTCAATGGAACGGTAGTTGTCAGAAAGCTTTTGATACCATCAAAGAATACCTTATATACCCTCCAGTTTTGCAACCGCCACGGCTGGTTAAGCCATTAATCCTTTACCTAGCAATAGAGGAAAATTCTGTAGGCGCCATGATGGCCCAAGAGGATGAATTCGGGGTTGAATTTGGAGTTTACTACCTTAGTAAGAAATTCCTTCCTTACTAAGCTAAGTATGTTGAGGTGAAAAAGATTTGTTTAGCAGTAATCTAGGCTTTAAAAAACCTAAGACACTACTTCCATTCTTATAAGGTGCAGGTAGTTGCCAAACAAAACCCCCTTCGATATCTTTAGGAAGCACCCTCCTTGCTAGGAAAAATAGGGAGATGGCTGATATTGCTACAAGAATTTGACGTGGAATACATTACCAGAAAGACCATTAAGGGCTGGGCAGTGGAAGAATTTCTAGCCGACCATCTGATCGAAGGTGACCAATTTGAATATGAATTCCCGGATGAAAATGTGGCAGCTATTACAGTGCAAAAGTGGCAGATGTACTTTGATGGGGCAGTGAATAGCAAAGGAGTTGGAGTGGGAGTGATTTTGGTAACCCCAGAGGGTGAAAAGCTTCCCTTAGCTAAGAAACTGAGATATAAAGCCACCAATAATGAAGCTGAGTACGAACCTTGCATTTTCGGGTTGGAAGCGCTCCCAGCTGTGAGGGAAAAAGTAGCAGAGGTCTTCAGAGATTCAGCCTTAGTGGTCCATTAGGTCAGGGGTGAATGGTCCATCAAGGAAGAATGGTTGTTACCATATATGGAGTGCTTAAAGGAATTAAGTAGCCAATTTGAAGTCTGCACTTTTAGCTATATGCCTCGAGATGAGAACCAATTAGCAAATGCTCTGGCCACCCTTGTATCTATGTGGGATAACCCAGAAGCAGTAGTCATGAAGCCTGTATTGGTCTTTAGTTCAGACAAGCTATACTTTGAGATCAAGCGAATTATGGACATTGAGGTTACTGATGGAAGGCCGTGGTATTACGATGTCCAGAATTATTTAGAAAAGTCAATATTCCCAGAAGAAGCCACTAAAAAGGACCAAAGGATGATTTGCAAGCTGTCCACTCAGTTCATCAGTGTAGATGGTGTGCTGTACAAGAGGCAAGCTGATGGCATACAGCTAAAATGTTTAGACGAGAAGGAGGCTAAGAAGGTTATGGAGGAGAACCATGCTGGGGTTTGTGGAGCATATATGAATGGTCTAGCTCTGGCAAAGAAAATCATGTGCCAAGGGTTTTTCTAGCTGACAATGGACACAAATTGTTCTAACTATGTAAAATAATGCCAACTGTGTCAGCAGTATGCCAATCTGAGACACATGCCGGTTTCAGAGTTATGCAATATCACATCTCTGTGGCCATTCGCAGCTTGGTGGGTTGACATCATGGGAGAAATTCATCCGACAGCCTCTAACAGGCATAAATTTATCGTAGTCGCTATTGATTATTTCACTAAGTGGGTAGAGGCAGAATCCTTCAAAAAACTTAGTGCTCGAGAAATTGCCAGGTTCATCGAATAACATCTGATTTGTAGATATGGACTCCTGCATCACGTTATGTCAGATAATGGGGTACAATTTCAGGCTGAAACTAAGCTGATGCTTAAGAAGTATGCCATCCAGCACCACAAGTCCTCTCCCTATCGACCACAGGCCAATAGGGTGGTCGAGGCAGCCAATAAGAATGTAAAGAGAATATTGGCTAAGATGGTACAGACCTATAAGGACTGGGCAGAAAAGCTACCTTTCGCACTGTGGGGTTATAGGACCACTGTCAGAACTTCAACAGGAGCTACCCCCTTCTCTTTGGTTTACAGGACAAAAGCAATTTTACTAGTGGAAACCGAGTCCAATCATTGAGGGTGATATTGGAGACCAAGCTACCAGAAGCAGAGTGGGCACAGCAGCAGTTACTATAATTGAACTTACTGGATGAGGATAGGATGTAGGCCTATTACCACAATCAGATTTAGCAGAAGAGATTAGCCCGATCATTTGGGAAGAAAGTCAGAAAGCAACCCCTAAGAGAAGAGGATTTAGTCTTCAAGAAAATGAGGCCAAGAGTTCCGGACTTCCGAGATAAATTCAGACCGACTTGGGAAGGACCTTTTATTCTAAAGAAGATATTGTCTAAGGGAGCTGCAATCTTAACAGACAGTGATGGAAATGAGTTCAAGGAACCGGTCAATGTCGATAGATTGAAAAGGTTCCATGGCTAAAGGCTCAAAATTAAAAGAAGAGAATAAATGCCCCATGGGTTAAAAATCGAAAAAGGCGGCCTTGCTAAGATTAGGCACCTTACCAAGGCGAAAACCAAAAAGGCACCTTGGGCAAAAATTAAGGACTGAGAGAAAATGATAAATCACGAAAATTTGAGAGGTCTGATTGATAACAGGAGTTTTGATACTTTCAGATCCATCCAGAGATTAGATATGGTCTTGTATTTTGAGCCTAACGTTAAATACTGATCATGTGTAATGAAATCACATGGAAATATATACATATATGCAATTATATGCTCAAAATAACTCACTTCGTATGATTAATGCCATTTAGTTCCCTTGTGAAAAGATAATACATTATTTTCCATTAGATGCATGCGATTATCTGTTATTGCTTTTGCCAGCGAGGGGCTTTAGCCGTCTTACCTTAAGGAATATTAGAAAAAAAGAGGGCTGTTAGAGATGAAAATCGTGATTGACTCTCTAAGCAAAAGTCAAGCCAAAGGGCAGGGTAAAAACCTAAAACAGGAAGTTTGTCCTATAAAAAAATGAATGAAAGCCGCTTGATTGGGTTGGGTCCATTTCGGACAAAAGTTAGGCACAAGGTTATGTGAAAATCCCCGAAAAGACACATTTTTCGCAAACAAAAGCTAGTGTGAAAACCCACAAGAGGCACACTACCTTCAAAATAATGACTTTCGATGCCTGGAGTGACAAGGCGGCATTACTTCTAATGATCTCACTTAGGACAAAATAATGCATAATTCAAGACATAAGTCAGAATCCGGGCCGTATGCTCATTGATCGGGGGGCAAAGATGCACACCTGACGATTCACTCTGAGAAGGTTATGAGTCAGAGTCCCTAAGCCAAGAATCATCCCAATTAAGATCCTCGAGAATGAGATTGTGCCTCAATACCTGGGCCACTGGAATGGATTTGTCGCTCGCATTTTGCATAAGCATGTGCACATTCACCCGCATAATTTGCCCCTGCATATTGATTTTAACTTTGTATGAGATATTAGGCAGTTAAGCTTATTTAGAAAAACACCCCAGGCATTCAGGGAGTATGCAAAAAAAATGTATATAAATAAATAATTGTTTAAATTTTTCTTTTTTCAGGATGCCCCCACAACGTGTTCCATCTAGAGAACCAGTAGATGCTCCACCTCGAGCATGGATGAATGCTGAACAGAGGCGAAATTTTGAAGCATTATGTCGTCCACAGTTTTTGTCTAGTAAATTTCTATCCCAGACATTCTTAGAACAGATAGGCATGTGGGAGGAGGTCAACATGTTGTTAACAGCTACAGGTTGGATGGATTTTCTTACACCAGCCTTTCTCACCTACCCAGAGGTTACTAGAGAGTTCCTAACTATGCTTAAGTATGGGGGGCTTTCAAGATCAGATACAGATCCTGAAGCTATATTATTTCGGATCCGAGACGTAGGGCATACGAGGAGTTGCCAGAGTTTTGTACAAATTATGGGTCTTCCGACTGGGGACCATGTACAGGTAGCAGACAAGGCTGTTTTGGCACACCAATGGGAGATGATCACAGCACCAGGGGCCCATTATGACCGTAACACAGCCAAGAGTACTCTATTAGCTTCACAGGTGTATAGATATATTCAGAGGCTTTTGGCTAGCAGCTATTTGGGCAGAACTGGTAGTCCTAGCGCTACCAATACCACAGAGGTTTGGAGTTTATGGGCTATGGCAACAGGGACCCCGCTCAACATTGGTCGAGATTATAGCCGATATGGTTAGACAAAGTTAGAGGACTACAGCATAGATATGCATAGGTGGGGTAGTCACCAGGTTGCTACTGCACTTAGGACACAACCCTGGCACATTTTTCCCACTCGTGGATAGAGACATTTATGTTGACTGGGCCATTGCCAAATATATTTGCATGGTTGAGCAGTTGTCTGTGCAGGCAGGAGAGTATAGACACTTTACTATAGCTGAGACTCGGTAGATGTACCGTTTACCTTCGTTCACAGTTGCGGCACCATCCAAAGATTAGTTTCAGGCCGAGGAAGAGCCTTCACAACCTCAGACTAGATGAGGAGTACTATCGTCCGCAGCCAGAGGGAGGAAAGCCTCACTCGCTGCCAGATGGTATGAATGTGGACATCAATCTGGAAGATTTTGCCATCGATCTGAGAGAACTTCTTCACACTCCATTATCACAACCATTTCCTCCAGAAGATCAGATGCACCCTCCTCCTCATATGCATACTTGGGGACGAGTCCTTAGACATCTAGGAGGTATCATTCTTATGGCCGTCCAGATTCTCCGGGGGCATCTACTTCGACAGCTCTGCCACCACCACCTAGGCCTGGGATGGAGCAGAGCCAGATAAGTATGGAGGTCCTCATCCAGGCCATGCAGAGGGAGATTTTGGCAGCATTGGATGTCAGATCCTAGCATTTTGATGAGAGGCTGATGGCTATGGAGCAGCGTATGGATCAGAGACTGATGGCTATAGAGCAGCGTATGGATGAGAGGCTGATAGCTATAGAGTAGCGTATGGGTCAGCGTATGGGTGAGAGGATAATGATCACGGAGCAGCGTTTTGATGAAAGGTTGATCGCAATGGAATGGCGTATGGGTGAGAGATTACGGGCCATAGATGGCAGACTACATTGCATTGAGTGACTTCTGGAGGGGACGCAACAACACCAGGATAAACTTGAGGAGCCATGAGGGTCGAGAAGGATCAAGCGATGCACACCAACTATGATCCTTTTGACCGATATTCATGGAGATTTATGCTTGTTTTGATCTAATTTATGTACGAAAATGATATCTATATGGATGAACTTTATTGCACTTTGCATGTTTGGATACCCTTTAGCATGAGATAGATAAAAGGGATAAAAATATAAAAATGGTGAACCATAGATAATAAAATGACAAAGGTGGAAATTTTATGACGAACCACAAATTGGTAAAATTATAACGATTGAACCTTCACGGAAGTTAAATAATCGAAATGATTATAGTAATAAATTGATCTAATCGAAGTTTGTTTTATTCAGAAAACAACTGAGGTTATGCTAAAGAGCACTTTTCGAGTTTCGTAAGTCTGGAGCAGACTCGGCGCATCACCATCTGAGGATGACCCTCGCACTTCATAGTCTTGTCAGCGACTCGGTGCAGCTCGAGAGAGCACTTCCTGTGTTTTGTAAGTCTAGAGCCGACTCGATGCATCACCACCTGAAGATGCCCCCCCTCACTTTGTAGTCTTATCAGCGACTTGGTGCAGCTCAATAGAGCACTTCCCGCGTTTTGTAAGTCTGGAGTAGACTCGACGTATCACCATTTGAGGATGGCCCCCCTCGCACTTTGTAGTCTTGTCAGTAACTTGGTGCAGCTCAGGAAAGCACACTTTGTGTTTTGTAAGTCTGGAGCAGACTCGGCGCATCGCCATTTGAGGATGGCACTCACACTTTGTAGTCTTGTCAGCAACTCGGTGCAGCTCAAGAGAGCACACTTCGCGTTTTGTAAGTCTGGAGCAGACTCGGCGCATCGCCATTTGAAGATGGCCCCCGCACTTTGTAGTCTTGTCAGTGACTCAGTGTAGCTCAAGAGGGCACTTTTTACATTTTGTAAGTCTAAAGCAGACTCGACGCATCGCTATTTGAGGATGGCCCCCGCACTTTGTAGTCTTATCAGCGACTCGGTGCAGCTCAAGAGAGTACTTCCTGCGTTTTATAAGTCTGAAGCAGACTCGGCAAATCACCATCTGAGGATGGCCCCCTGCACTTTGTAGTCTTGTCAGTGACTCGGTGCAGCTCAAAAGAGCACTTTTCGCATTTTGTAAGTCTGGAGCAGACTCGGTGCATCATCATTTGAGGATGGCACCCGCACTTTGTAGTCTTGTCAGCAACTTAGTGCAGTTCAAGAAAACACCATCAGCACTTTGTAGTCCTCTCAGTGACTCGGTGCAGTTCAAGAAAAAACCATTAGTACTTCGTAATCTTGTCAGCGACTCAGTGCAATTTGAGAAAATAATTCCTGCATTTTGTAAGTTCGGAGCGGACTCGGCGCATCGCCATTTGAGAATGGCACCCACACCTTGTAAGTCTGGAGTAGGCTTACAGTTCAAGAGAGACAATTTTCTTCTCATAGCAGCAGGAAAGTTGTCGTCTCAGGTACGCGCTTCTTTTCTCTTTTCTGAATTTTGGCTCATTTAGGCACCTGTGTGTTAGTTCTCCCAAAATTGGGGACAATTGTAGACACTAGGTCCCGAGACGGTCCAATATCAGGATTACCCAATGATAAAAATAAAGACCGATTCATAGGTAAGGAAGTAGGGATTAATCATCTCCTTGTCAAATTCTTTTGTCTGTCTCAAATTGCTTTTAAAATATTTATCTTTATTTTTTTTATTTTTGTTTGTATTTGTATTTTTATTTTTTGAAGAAAAAAATAGGCTGCTTGCGCGCGCGTGCAGCCATCTCGCCCCTTCTCGCCCAGTCTCGCCGATTTCGCCCAAAATTCGATTTTTTGATATGTTTTTAAGTAAAAAATAATTTTTGCAAGCATTTTAGTAAAAAATGAGCCAAAAATTCTGACTTTTGCAAATTTTCGTCAAATTTTATTTTTTGGTTAAAATATAATAATAAAAACAAATAAAATAATAAAAAAGGAAGGTTTGGGAACAAAATGGGGGATGTTTTCCTTGAAAAAATGGATGAATTTTAGTCAAAGTTTATAGGTGACAAAGTCAAAAAAAATGAATGTTAAATTCTGAATTTTGGGATTTGTTTTGAAAATTTGGTTTTTTGTTGAATTAGGAAGATTTCAAGAAAAAGGGTAGATGAAGACTTTTGTTTTTGGGTTGAAAAAAAAAAGAGAGGAGCTCTTGAATTTATAATGGGAGGGTTTTCATTTAGGGAGAGGAAGATTGATTTTTTTCCAAAAGGATTTTGGGAAGAAAAAAAGAGAAATATTTTTTTGAGGGAAAAAATGTGTTCTTGAAAAACATATAAGTTATTTTCTTGAGAGATCAAAAAAAATTTCTTCTTGGAATTGTTTTCTTTTTGTTTTTAGATCAAAAATTTTCTTCTTCAATTTTTTTCATTTATTTTCTTAGATCTAAAAATTTCCTTTTTTTGATTTTTGTCTTAATCTTCCTTAAATCTAAAATTTTTTTGTTGAGTTTCGAAACTTGAAAAAGGAAAATTAATTTGCTTAACTTGGGTTTTCTCATCAAATTAAACAACAAATATAAAAAATCACTTTGAATATTTTGGTGTTTTTGAGTTTTTTTTTTTTTGAGACAAAAACTTAGGATTTTCTTGAATTTTTTTGAGCTTATTCTTGAATCTTGACAAGAAAAATAGATTGAGACATCTTACTTCCATATTATATACTATGAGGGTAAAGATTTTTTGATCCATTTTTTCTATCTTATTTCATTTTATTTATGTTAGTTTTTTTTTTCTTGCATTGTTGAATATGTGTTTTTGAGTTAAGATTTATTTCTTTTTCTTAGCATAAGTTTTCAATCTTTATTTTGTTTTTGGTATGAAAATGGATAAATATATATGATGTTGGGAGTGAAAAATAAGATTTACTGATTTTCCTTAGTATGATTTTTTATGATGTCTTTTTTTATATATGTTTAAATATTATTATTTTCTATTACATGTTTGATTGCCTTACTCTTGTTTATTTATTTAATTTCATTGGTTTATTATTATTATTATTATTATTATTATTATTATTATTTGTTTATTGTTATTGTTGTTGTTGTTGTTGTTGTTATTATTATTATTATTATTATTATTATTATTATTATTATTGTTGTTGTTGTTGTTAGTATTATTATTGTTATCATTATTTTCATTATTGTCATTATATTTCGCACGGCGTTATTTCATGATTTAGTTATTATTATTATTATTACCATACTTTGCATGATTTTTAATTATCATTTTTTATGTGTGATGTTCGTATATTAAATCAATGTATTTAATTTAACTTATTTTATATTCTATTTGTGTATTAATTTTATACTAGATCTCCTTTATTTTTATTTTAGTTGATTTTAAAATTATTGCTAATATTTTTTATTGTTGTTTTTTTTATTAGGGCTAAAAATGTAGTGTTCATTTGTTTGAGCAATTTTTGTGACCAAACGAGAGGGTCGCGACACTTAGGAGTTCACATCACTTAGGTGAGACCTTGCCTATTTCTATTTACGTGATTGTATTTGTTTGTAACTAAAATAGTTTATTTTATACGCGTGTCAAATAAAAAATCGCAAAAATATTTTGTACAACCAAATTGGGTTTTTATTAATAAATTGGGACCAATGTCCTAGATTTTAGCCAAGGAATGCAAAAATATCGCGGACTAAAATGAAGAGTTGATTTTATTAAAAATGAGATCACTCATCCCGATTTTCACGACAAATGCCAAAAATAACTTTTCGATCCATTTTTTTAAGTGAGTATGAAAGAACCAATGTTTTTAAAACGAATAAATATCTCGATTTATGTTTGTTATCCTTTTTTAATTGATTTTGTGTGATTGCTTAATTTTATGTTTGTATCTTGTGGGCCCTTATAATTAATTATTTTTGGGGTAATTTTATTTTCTTTTACTTGGGGATTGTATTCTGTCTCGATTTCCATTTTAAATTTTATTCAGTTTTTCTTTTCATTTAGGGGATTGTATTTGTCCCAATTTCTCTTTTGTAAATGGCATGGCTTTGTGTGTTTACCGCTTTATTTTACCGCTTTCTCGATGCTTGAAGTGCACTTTAAATAAATTGCATTAATCGTGTGAGATGAGAGATAGAATTTTGTAATCTAAAGACTCATTTATAATTAACCAAGATATAAATAAGAGTGAAGTTCTGAACTACTCTCTTGATTAGACCAATAGAAGTTAGATCTTTCCCAATTTCTTGCAAATTGGGTGGCAACTCCAAGATATCTCAAAAGTGACTAAAGGTTTCATGAAATTAGATGAATCTTCCCAATATTCTATTGGGTAGGGATTCCAAAATGTCTTATGTTACCCAAGATCAAAAGACGTGAACCAATCCCTCGAACCCTAAAAGCGGGCTCCATTGAGGGCCTTTCCAGTTCGGCGCGCGTCACAATATCTGGCTTCCTTTTCATCTCTATAACTTGATTTCTCCATCGAGTAAGGTAATCATGGAAGGACTCACCATGCTCCTGCTGCAAAAGCTCAAGGTCTTTCAGTGTTATCTCCATCCTAATGCTACAGTCATACTGCCTCATAAACTCCTCTGTCAGTAGATCTCAATCCTCCCTGGACCTCCTGTCCAACCCATGGTACCAATCGAATATTGGACCTCGTCAGACTAAGGCAAAAATACTCTAGTTTTTGTTTCTTTGTTAGCCCCGTACCCTTTATAATAAGGGTATACTGCTTAATATGTGCAGAAGGGTCCAAAGTACCATCAAATTTTTACAAGTCTGGCATCTTAAATCTCTGAGGCAATAGCTCTTCATCACCCAACTCTATATCTTCAGGGCTGATCCCTTTCTCGGCTGATAGTAGACGTGTAATCGCTTCAATCTTTTCTTTCATTTTTTTCACCACATCATCCTCTACTTTGGGAACTTTATTTCTCATAGCCTGAGGAATTACTAATTCATCCTCCTCCTCCACTATGAAGTCATCTTTTAGGTTAGGAATTCTCACTCTTCTCTACTCAGATGGTGCCGCTGCTCTGGGCTCAATGACTGGTTATTGTACAGTAGCGGTTGCTATAGGAGTCTCTCCGACAACAGACGATTTGACTCATTCTACAACAGGAGCTATAGGTGGTTGCCCGATATTTATTGCCATTTAAGCAGTAATATTTTCCATCATGGCTAGTATCCTCCTTTCAAAGTCCTCAAGTCTTTTGTCTAGGTCCTGTACTGTCTAAACTAGTGTAATTCTAAGACTCTAGCATGATGCAATGCAACTTAGAAGAGAGATGGAATTTCAGTTTTAAAAACTCAATTATACATTTTAACTAAGACACTTTTAGAGAAAAGTTACAAAGTCCCTAACAGAGTCGCCACTGTGACGCAAGTCGAACTAACAAGGCTCCCTTTTTATGAAGGCCCGCTTTTAGGGCTCGAGAGATTGGTTCGGGTCATTTGATCTTGGGTAACATGAGACATTTTGGAATCCCCCACCTAATAGAACATTGGAGAAGTTCATCTAGTTTCATGAAACCTTTGGGCACCTTTGAGATATTTTGGAGTCGCCACCCAATTTATGAGAAATTGGAAAAGATCATCTAATCTCTATGGTCTAAACCAGAGAGTAGTTCGGAACTCCACTCTTATTAATATATTGATTAATTATTTTAGATTAGAAATTTCTATCTCTCCTATCATACGATTAATGCAATTTATTTAAACGTACAATTCAAGCATCAAGAAAGCGATAAATAAAAGTTATAAAGAAAACTGATAAATAAAGCGATAAACACGCAAAACACATCTTTACAAAATGGAAATTGAGATAAATACAATCCCCAAATGAAAAGGAAAGCTAAATAAAATTGCCTCAAAAATAATTAATTACAAGAGCCTGCAAGATATATACAACATAAAATTAAACGATCAATAAAAAGAGATTATATGCATAAATCGGGATATTCATTCGGTTAAGAAACATTGGTCCCTTCATACTCACTTAAAAGGGGATCGAAAAGTTATTCCGGCTATTGGCCTGAAAACCGGGATGAGTGATCTCATTTTTAGAAAATTTAACTCTTCATTTTAATTTGTGATGTTTTGCATTCTTTGGTTAAAATCGAGGACATTGGTTCTAATTTATTAATAAAATCCCAATTTAATCATAAAAATATTTTAATAATTTTTTAACTGATACGTGTATAAAATAAAAATATTTTGTTTAAAAAAATAAACACAATCACACAAATAAAGGGTTGGTAAAGTCTCACCCAAAATGATATGGTCTCTTACGTGTCGTGACCCCTCCGCTTAGTCACGACGATGCTCAAACGAACCACATCACATTTTACCCGCATAGCAAAGACAATAATAGAAAAATTAGTAATAATTCTGAAATTAACCAAATAAACATGAAAATAAGGAAAACATAAAATAATATTAGCACACAATTAGAAAGTAAAACGGATTAAATTAAGCATAATAATTTAATATCAAACAACTCACATGCAAAGGGAATTAGAAATTAGTCATGCGAAAGTATAATAATAATGACAATAACAATGAAAGAAAATAATAATAATAATAATAATAATAATAATAATAATAATAATAATAACAATAACAATTGTAGCACCAATAATAATACAATAACGATGATGATAATGATGATGATGATCATAATAATAATAATAATAATGACAACAATAACAATGATGACAACGGTAGTAATAATAATAATAACAACAGTTATAATAACAATAATAAAAATGGTAACAATAATAACAATAATAGTAATAATAATAATAACAAGCAAAGTGAGTGAAAAAGTCTAAGTAATCATACAACAAAAGGTAGCAGTGTATTAAATGTAAGGGAAGACTATTGCAAAAAGTTATGCCAAGAAAATAATAAACTTGATTTTTCGGGCCCCAATCTTATGTATTTAACCATGGTCATATGAAAAGCAAAATGGAGATTGGAAAAATCGCACTAAAAGAATAAACCTCATAAAAACCCACATTTATCAAGCCATTATTCACATGTTTATTAGTGCAAGAAAAAAATGAGATAAAACGAACAAAATAAAATTGGATAAACGAATGGATCCAAGAATTTTTACTCTCAGATTTGATGACATGGAAGCAAGATGTTTTAATCCAACTCCCCTTGTCAAGGTTCAAAACAGATTCGAAATAACTCAAAGATTCGAAAAATACTAAAACAAAACCAAATGAATTTTTTACTTTTGTTTGATAGTAAACTTAAGGTAAGAGAATTGATATCCCTACCTCAAGCTAAGTTCAAACTCAAAACGTTTTTCTGGTTTTCAGAAAATCAAAGAAAGAAACTTCACTTTTAGAAAGATTTTTTTTTTCAAAAACACTCTCTCGTTTTCTTTATCTTCTCCCTTCCAGCTCTTTTCTCTTCTCAAGCTCCTCCCTATCTCAGAAAAGTCCTTCCTCCCCTTTATTTTCTCTCTTCTTCTTAAAATGGGAAAGTACAAAAGCCTCTTTCTGTTCCTCTTATCCTAAAAACCCCTGAAATTTGAAAGAAAACCCTTTTGATAGTCCCCAAAATCTGTCAAAAATCAAATTTTCGGGTGGAAAAAGGATAGGAGAGAGGCTGCCCTCGAGTGGGTGGCCGCATGTCGCACGCCCAGGTGCGGGCATCGCTCATTGGGCGTGCCTTGTACCGCACGCGAAGCCCCAAAAAAACCACTCCTCCCAAAAATAAAATAAAAATAAAAATAAATAAATAAATAAATAAAAAGTGAAATAAAATAAAAAGGTAAAATAAAATAAATGAGAGAAATAGATAATAATAAAAATAATAAACACAACAAAAACTAAAATAAATATAAGTAGATAAAATTTAAAAGTATTTTTGTACAAATATAAGAACTTGACAAGAGGAATTATCGGTTCCCCCTTAATTGCCCACAAATTGGTCCTTATTTTTATCATTAGGCAATCCTAATTTTGGACCACCTCGGGACGCGGTGTCTACAGTCGCCATCTCTTCTATATGCTCAGAAGCAACTAATGGAATTAGAGGAAAAACAGCAGGAGAAGTGTGCTCTTCAAGCAACTACATGAAGCCGTTCGGCCCTTGGATGATGAGTTCTGCCCATCAATATTTCAAGGTTTGAACAGAATTATCACCTCTCGGGATCAATCTCTTCTTTATCCAACCTCTTGCTTCTGCTTAGAGATTTTGGCCACCCTTCTCGACATTTCTTGAGGATTCATGGAAGTTGCAAAATTAAAGTAAATAGATAAGTACTTGTTCAGAAATTTCTAAGTATAAATATAATTTGAATTGATACATACATGAGGATTAACAAAACTATTTTTAACTCTTGAAGGCTCAAAGGATGTGCTCTAGATAGGAAAGCCAGTAGAACCTCAAAACCTCCTCTTATTCCAACACGAGAAATAATGCACAGTTTCATCCCCCTAACAAGAAAAGAAAAAGAAATGGGTATTCCAAGTAGAGGACAAATCCAACCTCATAGACGCAACACCTTAAAGCAAGGGATCATCTTCCATGCACTCGAACCGAGTTAAGTCGAAATGATCCATAATCCATACCAATGAAAAACTAGGTGAGCAGAAACCACAAGTGTGCCTAGGGGTCAATCACACTCATGGTAGAAAAAAATGCATGTTCGAAAAGAAAGTGCCAAAAAGGAGCATCAATATAAATGGGGATAACACTATCCACCAAAACTAAATACCAGCCCACTAATAGGGCTTAGCAAAGCAACCATTCTAGTGGTAAAATCGATAAAACTTCTCATTCAACTCAGAGCTAAAATAGAAATCCACGAGAGGAGCTAGTTGAGAGAAAGCTATCAAAAGGAGAAAAAATCAGAACATATCTTTGGCATTGACCTAAAGGTCATCACACACAAACTTGATGTCGATCTAAATCCCACTCTGTCTAATAAAAGTTGTAAAGACATGCTCCCGATTGGAAAAAAATTCACTTCAGAGAAGTCAACAGACTCTTGAAAGCTGCAACTACCTGATCAAAAAAATTTCACTTCAGAGAAGTCAATAGACTCCTAAATTTTATAACTACCTGATCGAAAAAAATTTCACTTCAGAGAAGTCAACATACTCTTGAAAGTAGAAACTACCTGATCAGAAAAGTTCACTTCAGAGAAGTCAACAGACTCCTGAAAGCTACAACTACCCGATCAAAAAAGTTCACTTCAGAGAAGTCAATAGACTCTTGAAAGCTGCAACTAGACTAAGAGCACACGCTCAACTGGGAAGGACGTTAAGAAATTTCCAAGGTCATTAGCAAAAATATCTATTGTAACATTGTATTATAATCAAATGGATTATTGATTATACAAGTTACAAATGTTTTCCAAGTTATTGCAAAATGAATTCAAATCGATCATTTCCATTTATTGATGATTATTCCCAAAGCTATCTCAAAATCAACTTGATGAACTTATTCACTAAACTTGATGTCATCCCAAGTTAATTTATAAAAGTTATATCCAATCGGATTATTTACGTCATTAAAGTATTTCAATCTATTCACAAAGTCATAACAACTATTTGTATTGATTAACGTTCTTTTCCAAGTTAATTTGCAAACTGATCATGCTATTAAAATTGAACTACAATAAAGGAAAATTTTTTAAGTCTTTTAAGACAAGTGAAATGTTAAATTTAGACATTCATTATTAGAAAATAATTCCGTTCAATTACTATTACAATGCAATAAGTAAAAAATTAAAAAGAGAATACTGGAATTGAAAATTTTCATTTCATTAATTTAAATTCCATGTACATAGAAAAGAAAACATTGAATATAAGTAGAAAAGAGAAATTCCTATCTATTTTTGAATCTATATGTTATTTAGAAAGCAATTCGCAATCGATGTTACTCGTCTGATCAGACTCGATGTTTTTGAGGCAAAGCTGAAATTGATTGAAAGTAAGCTATATAGTACTGCAATCCTCTTCCTCTGAATTCCAACCAGTTCAATAATTCCCTTGCCCAAAGAGATGGATTGGTTGAAATAAAAAAAAAATGCATAACAAAGAGATTCCTATCCATTCCTCATTCACAAATACATTATCCTCTTCATCCCGTAGCTCATTGTCTTAACATTTCACCCATCTATTTCAGTTAACGCACAAGAATGCTACGAGTAAATCCGATGATCTAAAGAGAGCTAAGAGATCTGCAAAATGCAATGTAAGCTCTCTGGTCGAAAACTCACATCATCCTTTGTCAAGAGTTCTAATTTGTCATTAGCCTCTTGTTCTAATCGGATCTTCTCATGTGGCACCTTCTTGGTATTCAGGCTTTCAGTATGGAGGCACATTGCCCTCTGGACCCCTTGTTTAAAATTGGGATTCCGAGTTAGAAGTGGATAGCTTCTTTGAAAAAATCATATACTTGCTAAGAATGGCAAGAAATTTGAAAAAATCACCAAAACTTTGAAGAATGGGAAAAGAAAAATAGAAGATGAAAAAGAAATTCTTGACTTATAAACGCTCTGAGCTTTGAAAAAATGGGAAAATGAGGAAAGTTACCTATTTATAAGAAGATAAAACTTCCTTATTAAACCAAGCATTAAAATCGGAATAGCCATGTGTGTCAACCCATGATTGGCTAACCTAAGAACCAAAGCATTACCAACCTGAAAAATGAAGGGTCACTATAATAAAAGCATTTGATGAAATGACCGCCATTAAATGAGCTGACTGCTGACTGATTTAAAACTGAATTGATGCCTTTAATGAGCACAGTGGATGAAATGTCTAGATTCAATCAACCAACTCCATGGTTGGGAAGGCAAATAATAGGCTCAAAATTTCTCCCTTTGAAATTCGAAAATAAACTGAGCCACCAAAGGTTCTTCCTCTTTTGATCCAATTAGATCCTTCGAGAGGAAAAATGATAATATACATTATCACTAGGCCTGAGTCAACGTTAGCCCAAGGCCCAAATCAAGCTAGAGCCCCGTCAACTAGGAGGCCCAGCATGTGATGAACAAACATGCGAGGAAGCTCCTCGTCACATCGTCGCTTGCATGCTCTGATACTAGAGCAGACCACTCAAGTAGATTCTCAAATCCTTTATAAATACCTTAGGAACTGTAGATCTAGGTAATATTGAATCCTTGGGGCTTTTTCTCTCTAAATTCTCTCTCTAAAGGTATTACTGACTTAAGTTTTAGAGTGCTTATGCCCAGTCCAACACAGGTTCTGACATTTTAGGACTTATCACTTCTCATACTCAAATGTGTGACTAAATAGTTTTTTTCCTTGTTGAATTGTATCATAGTTTGGAGATGCTCACCTATTTTTAATTTCAATTATCTTGTTATTTTTATTAAATTGTACTAAAATGTTGTTTCTTTATCCATTTAATAATTATGAGCTATACATGAATTTAACAGTAGCACATCTTTTTATATTTTAGAATAATAAGTTATTTATTTTTCATTATTTTTTTCAAATTTTTTTTACTATGTACGTAATGTGTGTATTACAATTAATTTGCTTTTGATCTTGTTTCCTAATTTTTGGAAGGCTTCATGTTTCATTTCTTCATGTTGTAGTTGAAATTACTATTTTGAGACATTGTGATTCACATCTTCTTCTAGTATCTTTATTATCACATATTATTCAAATCTTTCATTTTGTATTTTTCCTCTATTATTTAATTTTTTTATTCTTAATTTTTGACATTGAGTTACATACTTTAGTTAGTAATATTTAATTTGTTATACATTTAAAATTGCAGAAGCACAAGAATTTCAAGCATTTAAAAAAAACGTGTGTAAACATTATGATCTATTAGGTCAAATTTTTGGTAAATCTAATACTATTGGACACATGCACTATGCTTCTACACAACTGCCTGTTACTTTAGATGACGAACAATAAAATGAAGAAGAATTTATTCAAAGAGGTATTCATGTATTAGATAGTGAAAATATGGTATTGGTAGCTCTAAAGAGAAGTGAGTTCCTAATGACTACATTTCTGGCTCTGTTAGAGCTAAAAATTATCAAAATTTGAAAAATTAGATTCATGTTTGAAAATAAGGGCATTTTGTTTAAGTGATAGACCAAAAAAGAAATTAGTAAAAGCCCAAAAATACAAATCAGAAAGCAATCAATCTACAAGTGTTGAATCTTATCTGTATTCTATAAAGGCTTGTATGGATATTTTGGAAGAAATTGAAAGATATGTCTAGTATTCTATATAACAAAGCACTTGAAAAGTTTGTGAGTCAAGAATAGAGAAAAATGTTCATCTTGACACGTGGTAATAGGAATAAGAGATTGAATTGAAAGTTTGATATGATATGTAACTTTGATTTATTTTTTTGAATTTTATATATATGGTAGTTATTTGTTAAACTTATTTTCTTCTTTAAATTTTTTAAACTTATTTTTTCCTTTAATTTTTATATACATGATTTATAGATTAAAATTTACATCAAAGTTAAGTAATAAGGTACTCAACAAATAGAGATACCTCTAGTAGCGATGATGATAATGAGATTTTAAATTTATTTATAATTTGATTTTTTTTATGTCCCACTAAAGGGATTTTGTAGAAAGAGTTCTTTGAGAATTTCAGTACTTAATGGAAAAATTACAACCTTGAAGTTCTTGTAATAAATCAAACTAAGTGTGATGAAAAATTTTATGTGGCATTATATGTATTTATAATGTTATGTAACAGGCTAAAATTGATGGGTTTATTAGAAAGTATGAGAGATGTTAGTGTGCAATAAGGCATGGATATGGGATTGACAGTTTTATGTCATAATATTCATCAAATAATTAACGAGGAATGATATCAACATTCAATTAATGGTGTGTATAACTGGTGTAAAATAGTAATTAGGGCATTGGCTAGTTTAGGCACGTGAATAGAGGTATTATGCAACCAAAAGATCAAAGGAATACTAGATGGTATCTATATTTCAAGGTAAGGTAATTTATTTTTAAAATTTTATAATTTGTTATTGCATGGTATATAATAACACCGCATGCATATAATTTTAATAATAAGTTTATATATATATATATATATTGTGTGCGCTAAAAAAATGCATAAATGGAATAAATAGTATTCATGTGGCAACTTGGTATCCTCCTTCTAAACATAATGCTTTTGTAATAGAAATAAAGGCAACACTTGTGACATAAAATTTTATAAAAGAATGTTCTCATATTATTTGTTAGCTCAAAGGGCTTATCTTTAGTTTTTTGATGCATTAACAAAACATTTGCACTTAATAAAATTGGGCTTCTTTTTAGCTTTTTATGTTGCAGGCCCAAGTTTTAGGATCTGATGCAGAGTGCTATATTAAACATAGAACAGACGTGCTCGTGTTCTACTACTATCAGAGCAGACTTACAACATCAAAGGTTTATTAGGAAATAAAATTTGTAAAATCATATTTGAGGAATCCACACACTCACAACACGTTTATTACATTATTTTCTGTATTTAAAATATTTTTCAAATCACATGATTACCTAAAATAAAATTATCTCTTTCTTAAAAAGATAAAAATCCACAATTATAGCTTTTGAAAAAGGAAAGAAAGTCTTTTAAATGAATCTGATTTTTCGTATTTTAGGAAACATAAAATCTGAAGAAAACTCTCTCAATTAGATCTTCATTAACTAAAGAAACACAAAAACAGAAAATTCCTTCAAACATAGAAACATTTTTGAAATAATGTTCACACCTAACAGCTATGTTTTTCAACTATAAAAAGAAGTGTTTTTGGTGTGTTCTCCAAGAGAGTGAAAAACGTTTTTGTTCTAAATTGGATTTTATCTTGTAAGTTTTTCATTCCTTCATGTGCATTCATGATCACATCTCCTCAATATGATTATAGTTTCAATTATAATCATGTTAGTGAGGCTATTCAAATTTGTGAGATAAAATGGTGAGGTTAGGTTGCTAGAACCTAGGAAAATAAACTAGCAAGTGTTTAGATTCTTTTACTTGAGAAAAAGGGCTAAGAGTTTTGATCATTTTACTTTGGAAAAATGATTAAGTATTTAAGAGTTTTCACTTGGGAAGAAAAACTTGGAATAGCTATTTATAAACAGGCTTTTGACTCTTGCCCGTAAATAGAGTCACACTAGAAAGAGATAAACTCTTAAAACGGATTGTCTTAAGGAGAGGATGTAGGCAATGGCCGAACCTCTATAAATCGCGGTGTTAAACTTCTCTATCCCTTACTCTCTTTTTATTTTGTGCTCTATAATTTTCATGCTTAAAATTAACTATTATGTATCTATTCTACGTTGTATATAACAGTGTCAGAAAATCACTTATATTCTGGAAAAACGGGATGAACTTGATTTTTCTATATTAATTAATCCAATGAAAGTCTAATTATTTCTCAAAAATAATTTCGTCCATATGTGTTGTTTGTAATGGTAAAGGATGATCAAAAAATTATGTTAAGTAAATTGCATAAAATGGATTTGTTATAATGATGAAAATTTACATATCAATTATCTGTGTTCTAATATATCCAGATCACGAAAAAATTATGAAATAATCTATTCACCCCCCTCTAGATCATATATTTGGGACTCACATTTGGTATCAGAGCAGGTCTCATATTTTTTTTTGCAGGTTTAACAACCTAGAGAGATCCAAAGATGGCTGGAACAAATCGTTTGAACACAACTTTTGTCGAAGGACAATTATCAACACGTCCTCCTCTGTTTTGCGGACAAAACTTTTCATTTTGGAAAGCTATGATGAGACATTTCATCCAAATGCAAGACATGGAGAGTTGGAAGATGGTGACAAATGGATTCCATCCACCAACAAAAGTTGAGAATGGAACTGAAGTTCTTAAGGTAGAAAATAAGTATTCGAAAACTGATATTTTAAACATTCAAAGAAATTCAAAAGCTATGAGTTTATTATATTGTTCTTTGGATGGTAATGAGTTCAATAGAATTTTAGCTTGTGATACGGCCAAAGAAATCTGGGATAAATTGGTGGCAACCTATGAGGGAACTAATTAAGCGAAAGATTCTCGTTTGCATGTTTTAATGTGTGATTATGAATCATTCAAAATGAAATCTAATGAAATAATTTCTGAAATGAGTGACAGGTTTGTCAAGATTATAGGTTCCATGAAAGGTCTTAGAAAGATTGTAAGTGAAGAAGAGCAAATTAAAAAATTGATCAGATCACTGAACTCAAACTGGCATGAAAAAGTGGTTGTCTTGCTAGACAGAGATTTGCATAATTTTCATATGATGATCTTATACGATCCTTACTATCTTATGAACTTGTGATGCAAAGTTAGGGAAATAAGGAGAAGCAGAAAGGAATTTCTCTAGCTGCTGATTCAAACGAAAATACCTCAGATAAAGAATTTGCTATGATCACTCGAGAATTTCAGAAATTTTATAGAAAGGAAATGAAACATGGAAGATTTCAAAAGAAGGTACGTAACAATAATAAAGTTAAAAATTCTCAACAGAACTCTGGAGAACCAGTATGCTATCACTGCAATAAGCCTAGACATATCAAAACCAAATGTCCTCTTCTGAAAAAGAAGGACAGGAAGCCAAATAAGAAAGCAATGATGGCAACGTAGAGCAACAGTGATGACTTTAGTGAAGATTCGGAATCAGATCAAAATACAGAGGATGCTGGTTTGATGGCTATGTCTGATGAAGAAATTGAACATGGTGCTGTACTGGTGAATCAAGAGGAAACTGAAAATGAAGTTAGTGATTCTGACTTAAATCTAGTAGAGCTAAATGAAATCTTTGAGGAGCTTTGCACAAAATATGATAGCGTAAAGAAAAGAAATTGTGAAATTGTGGTGCTATCAAACACTGTTTGAGGATTATAAAAATTTAGAGGAGTCACATAAAAATTTGAAAATAAATGTGGAAAAGTTATTAAGAAATGCTCAAGAAGATCGAAAAAAATATCTGGAGTTAATTGAAGATTGGAATGATCTAGAAAATGAGCTTAACATAAAATCATGTGATTATGTGGAGCTTGAGATTGTTGTTGATGAATTGAAAAAGGATATTAAAAAATTAAAAAGAAAAAATGAAGAACTAATGGAATCCTCAATTGATGATTTAAAGGAGGAAGTTGAAAATCTAAGAAGAGAAAAAGAAGAATTAAGAAAGTCCACTTCTAAGGAAATTGTTGATCTGAATATCATGATTGGAAAATTAAGAAGGGAAAATGAAGCATTTAAGGAATCCGTTAAAGCTAACGAAATTGGTGACCAAGTTGAGAAAATCAAGTGGGATGAACGGGTAACTGAGTCCAAAGTATCGTGTTCCTTCTGTGGAAAAAATGGTCATATTACTAATAATTGTTATCACAATAAGAAGGGGAAGGAAAAGAACTATGTAGCTGAAAGTAAAAATTTTGCTGTGAAAACTAACCATCAAGGACCCAAAATAAATTGGGTACCTAAAAAGAAATGATTATCTTGCAGGTTTGTCTAAAGAGCAACATGAATAACAAATGGTATCTAGACAGTGGTTGCTCAAGATATATGACATGGGGCAAAAAGAAGTTTGCTGAACTCTCTATGAAAAATGGAGGGACTGTCAGTTTTGGTGATAAAAATAAAGGCAAAATCATTGGAGTTGGAACCATTGGAACCAACCCACGAATCAAGGATGTTTCACTAGTAAAGGGATTGAAATATAATCTCCTTAGTGTAAGCCAATTATGTGACAAAAATAACAGAGTTATCTTTGAAATAAAGGACTGCAAAGTTGAGGATGCAAAATCGGGTAATACTATCCTTACTGGTTATAAAACTAAAAATATTTATCAAGTAAGTTTGGATGAAAATGAAAATATAACTCAACGTGTTTAATGTCAAAAGATGATCAAAACTGGATATGGCATAAAAGACTAGGTCATGCAAGTTTACATGCTATTGAAAAATTATCTAAAAATAACTTAGTTATTGGCTTGCCTAAAATTAAATTTGATAAGAAATATGTTTGTGAGGCATGTCAACTTGGTAAACAGACTAGAAATTCGTTTAAATCCAAGAAAGAAATATCAACTAAAAAATGTTTAGAAATGTTGCATATGGATTTATTTGGACCAATTTCACCATCTAGTCTAAAAGGTAAAAGTTATGTATTTGTGATTGTTGATGATTACTCACATTTCACATGGACAAATTTTCTTGCACATAAATATGAGACATTTAAGGCATTCAAAAAGTTGGCAAAGAAAATATAGAATGAAAAGGGATATCATATTGTCAAAATTCGGAGTGATAATGGAGGAGAATTTGTGAACAAAGAATTTAATGACTTCTGTTCAAAGGAAGGAATTGAACATAACTTCTCAGCACCAAGAACTCCACAACAAAATGGAGTAGTGGAGTGGAAAAACAGAACATTGCAGGAGATGGCACGAACCATGATGAATGAAAATAGCTTGCCTAAATATTTTTGGGCTGAAGCAGTAAATACAGCAAGTTATATCATCAATAGAGTCTTGATTAGAGCAATTCTGAACAAAACTCCATATGAGCTTTGGAAAGGAAGGAAGCCAAATATCAATTATTTTCATACATTTGGCTGTAAGTGTTTTATATTGAATGATAAAAATAATCTAGGAAAATTTGAAGCTAAATCTGATATATGAATTTTCTTAGGTTATTCACTTAAAAGTAAAGCATACAGAATTTACAATAAAAGAACACAAATGGTTGAAGAATCAATTAATGCCAAATTTGATGAAACTAATGTCTACACTAGAGAAAGGTGTATTTCTGATGATGATACAGGTGACAAGAATGAAGAAACTAAAGGAGAAGAACAAATAGATCAAAACAGAACAAATGAAATAACAGAAGAAACAAATTATGAGGAACCAGAACAGAATCTTGATCCACTTAATGAGTGGGATGTCCATAGGAATCACTCAAAAGAGGATCTGCTAAGCAGCCCATCAACTAAGATGATGACTAGAAGACAATTAAGAGAATTCTGCAATAATGTGGCTTTTATTTCTCAAATTGAACCAAAAAACATTCAAGAAGCTCAATATGACAACAACTGGTTACTTGCAATACAAGAAGAATTGAATCAATTCAAAATAAAACAAGGTATGGTCTCTTGTTCCAAAATCGAAATATCATCCAATCATTGGGACAAAATGGATATTCAGGAATAAGCTGGATGAGCAAGGAAATGTGACAAGAAATAAAGCAAGGCTTGTGGCTCAAGGGTACAATCAAGAAGAAGGTATTAATTGTAATGAAACATTTACACCAGTAGCACGTTTAGAAGCTATTTGTATCTTATGTGCATTTGCATATTTTAAGAAAATTAAGCTTTATCAAATGGATGTCAAAAGTGCATTTCTAAATGGGTACCTTAATGAGGAAGTATATGTTGCACAACCACCTGGTTTTGAAAACATTGAATTTCCAATTCATGTTCATAAACTGACAAAAGCTTTGTATGGTTTAAAACAAGCTCCAAGAGCTTGGTATGAAAGACTTTCAAGCTTTTTAATATAATATGATTTTGCTAGAAGAAAAGTTAATAATACATTGTTTATAAAGCATAAAGAAATGGACATCATGCTTGTGCAAATATATGTGGATGATATTGTATTCGGTGCTACTAACATCTCAATGTGCATGGAATTTGAAAAATTAATGAAAGATGAATTTGAGATGAGTTTGATGGGAGAATTGACCTTCTTTTTGGGACTGCAAATTAATCAGAATAAAGATGGAATCTTTATTAGCCAAGTCAAATACACAAAAGAATTACTGAAGCAATTCAAAATGATGGAAGCAAAGGCTGCCAGTACACTAATGAGTCCATCAATTAAGCTTGATCCTGATGAGAAAGGTAAAAATGTGGATCAAAAGCTTTACAGAGGAATGATTGGTTCACTACTGTATTTAACTGCCAGTAGACCTAATATACACTTTAGTGTATGTCTATGTGCTCGATTTCAGTCAAATCTAAAGGAGTCTCATCTATCAGCAGTAAAACGAATTCTAAGATACCTATTGGGAACTCAAAATAGTAGTTTATGGTATTTTAAAGATTCAAGTTTTGATCTTGTTGGTTTTTCAGATGCTGACTTTGTAGGTTGTAAAATTGAGAGAAAAAGAACGTCTGGAACATGTCAATTATTAGGACAATCTCTCATTACATGGTCTAGTAGAAAATAACACTTTGTTGCCTTGTCAACGGCAGAAGCAGAATATATAGCTGTTGGAAGTTGTACTGTACAAATTCTTTGGATCAAAAAACAGTTGATTGATTATAGTTTTGAGCTTAAAGAAATACTCATTTATTGTGATAACACTAGTGCCATAAATCTCACAAAAAAACTAGTGATGCACTCAAGAACAAAACACATTGAAATAAGATATCATTTCATATGAGATCATGTTCAAAAAGGGGACATTACAATGGAGTATATCTCAACTGAACATCAATTAGCTGATATCTTCACCAAACCATTGAAGGAAGAACAATTTTACAAACTAAGAAGAGAATTGGGCATGGATATGCTAGAAAATTCATCCTAAAAGGTAATTTTATTTTTAAGTAATTTTAGTTTACTTTATTTCGTGTTCTATATTTATGTTCTATATGTATGTGATATGTTCTAATGCTTTTCACAGATTAGTCGTGCTCTATTTTTCTTGTTAATTTCAGTTGTGGAGATTTTTTATTATGAGTACTATTTTAATGGAGATATTTTCGGTTTTAAAAAGGAAAGTTATTGCCTTTTTCTATATGATCCACTTTTCTCTTTAAAATAAACTTCTCGTTTTTCTTAAAAAAATAAAAACTCCTTTTTTAAACATTAAAAGTACAACTTTTCACCTACCTTCTTTATTGTTTCAGTTCTTTATATAAAAGATTTAAAAAATATGATTTTTACACTCTTCTTCATCTACTCTCTACTATCCTTTCTCCCAAAACCGCAAACCATGGCAAGAGTGAAAACATCGGCAAACAAAAAAGCCTCATCTCCATCACATGAACTGATTCCATCCTCTGCTACAGACTCGTTGCAATCTGAACAAGAGCACTCTCCACCACCGCGAAAAATATCAACGTTAACACTCAAGGAGATTC
The DNA here is from genome assembly GCA_947683425.1 of Excoecaria cochinchinensis. Taxonomy (NCBI): domain Eukaryota; kingdom Viridiplantae; phylum Streptophyta; class Magnoliopsida; order Malpighiales; family Euphorbiaceae; genus Excoecaria; species Excoecaria cochinchinensis. The sequence goes on from CANTUQ010000004.1 coordinate 49,162,005, forward strand.
GCGAATTTCTCATCCCTAAATCTGTCGATTGGGAAGCACTGCAAAACAATACCCCATCGGTGGCTACATGGCTTAAACGACTTCAATGGAGAGGTATTTTAACTTATGAGTCAAAAATATATCCCTCCTTTGTTAAAGATTTTTTTCGAACTAGGAAAATGCTAGATGATGAATCAATGGCTATTAAGATAGAAGGGAAGTATAAAATCCTCACTCCTAGAACCATAGCTCTACTCTTTAACATGCAGAATGATGGATTCAAAATAACCAAGAACACTAGGCTAAATGAAATTGGGGGATTTAATAAAGTTGAGTTCTTGAGTGAAATAGCTGCTATGGATCAATACTCTAGAAAAGATAAAGCCCCTCCATCAACCAATATGAACTTAGAGTTTAGAATTCTTCACAAATATTTGGTTGAGATATTAGTGCCTAGAGCTGGTAGCGTAGTTCATGTAACAGACATTGATTTAGGCATCATGTGGCATGTTTACAGAGGATATTCTATTAATTTGCCTTACCTGATTTTTTACCAAATCATATTAGTCAAAGAGAATCAACGTTATCCCTTTGCCATGATACTAAGTGCTATTTTCATTTATTAGAATCTGCCTGTGGAGAAAACTAAGTGTGCATTATTCAATGATAAGCTAAGAATTGGGAAGGATTTCTATAAAATGTCAGATCTTCGTTTACAAAAGTCAGGAAAGAGACCTATAAGTGGGAATGTAATTCAAAAGAGCAAGGGAAAAAGAATTAAAGTTGCTCACACCTCCAAGAAAATGATTCGAACATTGAGAGCTAATCCTACTAAGAATCTGACTATTCAAGAAAAGTCAACCTTAGTTGACACATCTTTATCTAGCAGTTCTCAAACTAGGAAGATTTGTACTAAAACTGGAGCAACAAAATCAGATTAGTCTGGGAACTTTGAAGGTGATGATGAAGCTGAGATAGCGATGAAGGTAATAAGTAGTGAAGAGAAATTTGGGGACACTCATAGTCAGTTTGAGAAAACTCTTGCGGACCCAAAGGAACAACAGGATCATTAGGAGTCCTTGTCTGCTTCGGAATCTACGAAGGAACCTAAGGTGGATTGTAAGCCTAAATCTGAGAAATGGATCGAATTTTGGGAGCTTCAACGTCTACTTATAACTTGCACAGAAGCACGATTTGTTGAAAGTGAATTTGGATCTCAACGTAAGATCATTGAAGAAACTATTGATTCACTACCTCCCTCACCTCTTAGTGACTCTAGTTCACCTATACCTGCTCCAAAATTGAGGAAGTCTATGCGTCTTGTGGCAAAGCACAAATTTAAACCAACCTCCAAGCCTGGTCAAGTTGGCAGCAGTACCAATCCCGAAAATATTGATTGAGTTTTTATTATTTCTTTTATTAGGAAAATTACTCTTTTTTTTGCATACTGGTTTATCACTTTTATTAGTGGTTGGAACTATTTTTGTTGATTGCTATTCTGGTTTATGAGTGGTTCAACCTTTATGATTTTATGATGACAAAAAGGGGGAGAAGATTGATTATGTTATCTTTGTGCTGCTGATTTATTTTGATCATGTGATATGTTATTTTGCTCATGTACTGATATTTTAAATATATATATTTTGTTGAAGAATGATTATCTTTGTGCAGATGGTTTATTTTGATCATATGATATTCTGACCATGTGATAACATATTGCAGATGATGTTTCAAAAAGGGTTGATATTTTAATTCGTTACAACATTTAATATGTTTTGATTATTTGGACTGAATGTGTATGCAGAATTTTTTTAACTGAATATTATGCAGGTAGAAAATTGATCAATTAATTTTGGGAATTGATGCAAAAATTGATCTGTGCAGATTTGTGAAAATAATGGTATCCACATTTGATGATTAAATATAATGCTCGACCTGATTTTCGTGCAGGATTTTTTTCTGATCTTGACTTTGAATTCCCTTGTAACTAAATTATTTTTAAGCTTTATGAAGATGGATTCTCTATATGCATAAAGAGTCATGACAAAATGCTACAGGTTAAATAAAATATGTTGAATTGAATAATATATCTTGATGCATTGAACTTAATTATGCTTAATTTTGAGGATTGAGTACCTGAAGAAAGTATATGAGAAAGCATAAATAGAATTAGAGTTTGGAGAATTAGGAAATACATATGTAGAATTTTTTTAATAACTGCAGTACCTTTCGAAACAAGGCTAAACTTATTATAGGTTGTGGCATAAAATAATTATGCAAGGAGATAAATTGATAGTTTTAAGTGCATACATTTAGGTGGAGTTTTTCTCTAAATAAACAGGGGGAGCACAAGCTCAAAATAAATTGATGTTTTGTCATCATCAAAAGGAGGAGAATGTTGGCTCAAAGGGCTTATCTTTAGTTTTTTTATGCATTAACAAAACATTTGCACTTAATAAAATTGGGCTTCTTTCTAGCTTTTTATATTGCAGGCCCAAATTTCAGGATCTGATGCAAAGTGCTCTATTAAACATAAAACAGACGTGCTCGTGTTCTACTACTATTAGAGCAGACTTACAACATCAAAGGTTTATTAGGAAATAAAATTTGTAAAATCATTTTTGAGAAATTCACACACTCACAGCACGTTTATTACATTATTTTCTGCATTTAAAATATTTTTCAAATCACATGATTACCCAAAATAAAATTATCTCTTTCTTAAAAAGATAAAAATCCACAATTATAGCTTTTGAAAAAGGAAAGAAAGTCTTTTAAATGAATCTGATTTTTCGTATTTTAGGAAACATAAAATCTGAAGAAAACTCTCTCAATCAGATCTTCATTAACTAAAGAAACACAAAAACAGAAAATTCCTTCAAACATAGAAACATTTTTGAAATAATGTTCACACCTAACAGCTATGTTTTTCAACTATAAAAAGAAGTGTTTTTGGTGTGTTCTGCAAGAGAGTGAAAAACGTTTTTGTTCTAAATTGGATTTTATCTTGTAAGTTTTTCATTCCTTCATGTGCATGCATGATCACATCTGCTTAATATGATTATAGTTTCAATTGTAATCATATTAGTGAGGCTATTCAAATTTGTGAGATAAAATTGTGAGGTTAGGTTGCTAGAACCTATGAAAATAAACTAGCAAGTGTTTAAGTTCTTTTACTTGGGAAAAAGGGCTAAGTGTTTTGATCATTTTACTTTGGAAAAATGATTAAGTATTTAAGAGTTTTCACTTGGGAAGAAAAACTTGGAATAGCTATTTGTAAACAGTCCTTTGACTCTTGCCCGCAAATAGAGTCACACTAGAAAGAGAGAAACTTTTAAGACGGATTGTCTTAAGGAGAGGATGTAGGCAATGGACGAACATCTATAAATCGCGGTGTTAAACTTCTCTATCCCTTACTCTCTTTTTATTTTGTACTCTATAATTTTCATGCTTAAAATTAACTATTTTGTATCTGTTCTACGTTGTATAGAACAGTGTCAGAAAATCACTTATGTTCTGAAAAAACAGGATGAACTTGATTTTTCTATATTAATTAATCCAATGAAAGTCTGATTATTTCTCATAAATAATTTCGTCCATATGTGTTGTTTGTAATGATAAAGGATGATCAAAAAATTATGTTAAGTAAATTGCATAAAATGGATTTGTTATAATAATGAAAATTTACATATCAATTATATGTGTTCTAATATATCCAGATCACGAAAAAATTATGAAATGATCTATTCACCCCGCCTCTAGATCATATATTTGGGACTCACATTATTTACATTTGTGTACAGGGGATGAGAAGGGACAACGAATAATTTTAGAGTCTTTTTTGATGCATTAATAAAATAGAAAATGATTTTATTCTTCCATGAGGTGATAAGAGTTATTGTTATTATTTCTCCTTTAATATTAATTTAAGTATGTTATATATATCATGGATTCTAATTACCTAAATTTTTAGGATCTTTTTTCTCTATATTATAGTGAAAGATATCATTTAAATGACTTTCTTGAATGAGAACAAATTACAAGAAAATACAAGAAAATATAAATTATTTAATCAGAGTCATTCATCATTATGAAATGTGATAGAAATAGCTTTTTAGAATGTTAAAGGCTAGATTTTTTTTATTTTAAAAATAATACCTAACTATCCTTTACGAAACAAAAGTTGATGCGTATTACATGTTGCACATTATATGATTCATAATTTTATTGGGATAGAAGGTAGGAGTAATAAACTATTTACATTATACGGTAAAAAATAATTAATAATGTGTGAAGAAGTAACTATTAGAGTATAATAAGTGCACATTGACATTGATTTATACAAACAAATGCAAATGATAATATATATTTTTTTTTTGTAATAATATATAACTTTTGAAAAGAGATTTTTTATTTTTTATTTTAATCAGAAGACATAACTAAAATTTCTAATTTAGAAAATGTCCCTTCTTTAATAAATAGGCTTTGTTTTTTCCGTTTTCTATTTTTAAAAAATTATTTTTTATTTGTTAATAAACATACATGTTCTCTAAATTTTTTAGAGAAAATAAACACTCCAGGTTTTTAGAAAATATGACATGAAAGCCATGTTTGGTTCATTATATTGTACATGAAATAGTATAATATAATATACGCTAATACAAATATGTTGTTTAGAAGACTTTTTAAAAACATTAATGTAGGGATAACCATAAGTCCTATTATTTCACATACACTATATAAACTAATATACAATTTACCCTTAGATTTGTATAATACAGTAAACACTGTATTATAAAAATAGAGAAGTAAATTTTCAGTGTCTCTTTGGCATTGTTTAATGTCAATTTCTTTCATTTTGGACTTAAAAAATTAAAAAAATATATATATGAATCCAATGGTGTAACTTATTGGGGCAATTGTATTATGTTTCATTTTATAATTGTTATTTCAGTTCATTGAGTTTTAAAATTACTAATACATACATACATACATACATATATATATATATATATATATATATATATATATATGAACGACGTGATTTGGGCTTAAGTATGAACGACATGATTTCTAGAATTATATACAAGAGACCAATGTACAATTGAGGATCATTATGTTGGACGTCGGTGGATTTAGTAGAAGACGATAACATAGATGCAATATTTGATAATTTAAGGAGATATGATGATTATAACGTGGTAGAATTAGTCATTGTAGTTGCAGATGGTGATGTAGGAGTTAGTCTACATACGCATCCATACGATTATCAAATTACAAATAAAGTAGTGCTAATAGAAAATAACGAGGCACCTGAACAATTGTGCATAAATGACGTAGGTCCTAGTTAGCCAAGGTAGTCCATAAGTCGACAGGATATTGAAATGTTCTCTCAATTTGATAGAGATACAATACAAAATATGGAGGAAAGTCGACAGCAACGACCAAATATCCATGAAGGAGATAGTCGTCCTAGTAAAGCATGTAACACCCCCAATACCCCCTAGGAGGATAAGGGAGTGCTACAGACATTTACTCCTTCTCATCATATTAACAATAATTATACATGCTAATGTAAAATATACATAACATGTCAAGGTCATCATTAACTTTGCTTAATCAAAACTTATATTTCGCGAGTATATTATTGTTTTACAATATACAGTTACATATCCCTGCTATACAAAAATGGTTTTATAATTATACAATACAAAAGATTAAACCTAACTAGAAGACTTGAAGACTTCTCCTAGTGGCCAGTAGATGTTCTTCTCAAAAATTTGAGCTTCCAAGCTATAAAGCTACACAGAAGATAAACACCCATGCTAAACTATAGCTCAGTGAGGATACAAATAAAATAAATGGTCTACTACAGGAAAATCAGGTATTAAACATATAATACCAAAACATACTTTAGATAAATAACAAGTCAAATATTCAACAATACATTCTTTACATCATTAATATCACTAACATCTAAACGATGCAATAAACCCTGAATTGCTACTATATCATGGCAGTTATCCCATATAACACAATATTATAATCAGTCAATGAGATAACAACCTTAGTATAGCCTGAATCAATATAGCAGTGGATAACGAGAACACTAGATACTACTCGGGTATCAACCACTTGATTTTGGGGAAAAATAGTATCAACACTAGATATATGCAAATCTCAAATCACTAGATACCAAACAATATTAACACTAGCAGCTGCGAACAATAACCCTTATAGGCATGCCAATCCATTCAATATTAATTTTATCATATAATAAAACATGGCATGTTCATATTAAACAATAATTGCATAAATCACATCATTCGCACATGCATATGGCTAATCAACAAGCTCACACTACAATATTCAATTCATATACTTACTTAAGTTACCACAGTATAATTTATAAGCCAAACAACTTTATAAAAATACTAGACCAACATACACCTTTGTCGCGCTCGCGATAAAACTCAAACCTGCCACTGTCGTACTCGCGGCAAGCACGAATAATAGCCCACCGCTTAATAAGGACCTCTGTCACTCTCGCAACATAGCCCAAACTCACTAATTCAATCCTCTTTCAATTTATTTTTGCATCATACCAATTCTAATGCTCCCTAAACCCTTAACCCACACTTACACATTTCTAGTGTCACCACTTATATCTAGCCCATAATTAACATGCAACAATCAAAACATAATTTAACTTCAAATTATCACATAGCTTCATCAACTCAATATTATTAACCCAAGTACAATTTTAACAATTATAAGAGTTATTGAACCCCCTCAAAACCTACAATTCACCTAAATCAACCAATCATGCATCTATTAAGAGTTAAAATCCCAAACCTTTAGAAGTTATCTCCTTCAACTTCACAAATCAAGTAACCTTCTCTTTATCCTTTGCTCTCCTACTTGATTCTCCAACTTTCAATCAATAAAATCTTAGATGAGATAAAGAATGAAGAAAAAAAACAAGCAACTACCTTTAAATGAATTCAAACTAAAGAAAAAGGAAGAGAAGGACAAAAAAACTAAACTTACCTTAGGATAGCTGGCCAACAAAAGGAACAAAGAGATAAACTTAGCCTCTTCAAACTTATATATGCACGCTAAGGCTAGGTGTCAAACTCTTGGCTTAACACATGGATTTCACTTACCTCTAATTAAAACTAATTAATCTAACTTAACTTCATTAAACTTCACTTAACACTAATCATGCAAAATTACACTTTAGTCATTTAACTTATTTATTCATGCAATTAGATCTTTAATTCTCAATTATAATTTAGTCTAAAAATTATAAACTCTAAATCAAATTCATCTAATTACCCTAATCATGCACAATACTACTAGGGTGGATTTCAGGTCATTAAAAAGTAAGACAATCTGTCAATTGATGGGATGGTAACTTGATTGAAAGGGAGGCATATGTCAGTTTAAAGCATGGTTACATACCCACATCAATAAACCAGATTCATATTGTTTGTATGAGTCAACCTAGGTTGTCATTGAGTCGAAGGGTTGGTAATTTTCTAAGTAAATCCATTTTTGAAACAAGATCTGAAAGTCATTTAAGAGACAGAAATTTTGTTGAGGGAACAGGTGTAAAGCGAAGTCAAAGTATTAAACACAATAGTCAACGACATTCTGTTTCCTATATCCCAGATGTTAGACATAGAAGTTTTATTTCACAGATCTAAGATGTTAATCAACGTCATTCTATTTTTCAAATTATAGATGCAAATCCTAATTAGCCTTGGCTATTTGTCTGTAGACAAAATGGTGATTTACTTAGAGATTGCATATCTAGCAACACTACAAATTTGGATGCAAATGAGGAAGCTTTTTTATTACCCCACTGGTGTAGATGATGGAAATAAACCATCAATTAATTTGGGTGACAAGGACGATGATGAAGAAGTTGCAATTACCAATGATTATCTATCGCCTAATGATGATCCAGAGGCTAAAAATGCAAACATAATTGCAGGAAGTGATAGCTCTGAATCCGATGATGGTGACGAGTCTGATCATACTCAATACGCTAGTCCATTAACTTCAATGCATCCAAGTGGTGATACATGCCAGGTTATTTTTATGTTTCCATCTGAGCACTATAAAGATATTGACTTCGATGCATCCCAGGTTGATATATCGAAAGGAGTTCAATATCATACTTGGGATGGTTGCTCTGAGTTATAGACTAGGTTGGTTTTTAATAGTAAGGATGAAGTCAAATCTTGTGTAAAAAAGTATTCAATCCTGAACAATATTGACTTCAGAGTTATTGAATCGAAACCAAACTACTGGATTGTGAGGTGCGCAAGTCTGAATGTGGATGCAAGTAGAGGTTAAGAGCAATAAGGAAAGGAGTTAGTCCATTATGGATAATCACAAGGTTTAAAGGACAACATTCATGCCCAGTTGACAATCTTTCAATGGATCACAGACAATTGGGATCAAAAATTATTCACAATTGCATAATGGGTATGGTAAGTAAAAAACCCACCCTTCATATTGATGTTATTATTGCTGCTATTAAGCAGCAATTTAAGTTTAATGTATCGTACAGTAAGGCATGGTACGGGAAGATGAAAGCCATAGAGTCTATATTTGGTAATTATATTGAGTCATTTAAGAAGTTACCAGGTTTTTTACTTGCTTTGCAAGAATACAATACCGGAACTGTTTATGAGTTTGTGTTACATGATACCCAAGACCCAAATGTGAAGCAGTTTCAACGGGTTTTTTGAAATTTTAAACCCGCCATTGATGGGTTGGCTCACTGTAAGCCAATTCTATTGATCGACGACACTTTTTTAACTGGAAAATTCCAACAAACACTTCTGATAGCCAACTTCGTCGATGATAATGACATATTGTTCCTAGTTGCATTTGCGGTGTAGAGTCAAAAAACAAATCAAGTTGGGATTGGTTCATGTCGATGATTAAGAAGTACGTAATTGTACGTGTCGGCATTACAGTTATATCAAACCGATATACTGTTATAATGGCATTATTCCGGGATGAAAGGAGTGGTTGGAAGGAACCTCTAAGCTTTCATAGGTTCTATTTGCGCCATTTTGTAAGTAATTACAACACGCATCACATGAATTCAATAATAAAAGATTTGCTTTACAAGGCTGGTAAGTAAATAAATTTTTAAAATTATTTATTCAAATTTATTATATGAAAATATAATATTGACATATTGGTGTAGGTGTACAATTTGAAAGGCGCAAGTTCCAGATAAATGGATGAAATCAAAGACCTTGACCAAGATTCATGCAACTGGGCGATGCTAATATCGTTAGACAAATGGATATTATCCAAGGATGGTGGGCATAGATATGGTCACACCATGACAAATATTGCTGAAATTGTTAATAGTGACCTTAAAGGTGTCCGCATGATGACGATCACTACGATTGTTAAGCATACTTTTAGGAGGTTGGTCAAATATTGCGAGCAAAGAACGGGTTTCTACACGACTAAAATGGCACAAGGATTACTCTTCACACCTAAATACATTGAAGCTATGATCGAACGGGCTAACAAGGCTTGAGCACATGTTGTTATTAGCTATGATAATCGGTTCAAATTGTTCAGTGTGATAGATCGCAATGCATCGGAGGTGAACATTGCACCAGACACTTATATATTGAGTCTCAAAAAGCACAAATGTGAGTGCGGTAAGTTCCAAGGAACAAAAATGCCTTATTTACATGCCATCACAACATGCACGAGCAGGCATCTAGATATGTTCCAATTTGTCGATAACTATTATAGCATACTAGAGGCACTCAAATGCTATGATGGGCAATTCCGACCGATGGCATTTAAAACATATTGGCCATAATATTACAATCCTAAAATTAAACCTGATATGGAATTACTGAGGAAGAAAGGTCGGCCAAGAATAATTCACATTCGCAATGAGATGGATACGCGTGCTTGAGGTCATGTAACGTATTGTAGCAGGTGTGAAAATGTAGGTCACAGTAAAAAGACATGCATAAGTGCTGCTGGACCATCCACTCAATATTATAGAGGTTGAAATTCTCATCATTGTAGATATTGTACATTAAATATATTTAATAATATATATATTGTGCTTTAATAACTTTAAGAAAAAAATGCATGGCTTTTCGTGATATTTATATATAAAAAAAATTTAAACTACAAATAAGATTACAACATACATGGCCGTATATTTAAATAAAAAACCAAAACAACATGATCAAAATCTCCTACTATGAGATGTCAAACTACTTGCAGGGTTTTGGTAATCCATCTCGTATGGGTTTGATAATCCATCTCCACTATATAGTGGTTGATCAACTAATCCCTGTGTACCGACAACATTTGGACCACTAAAAAGTTCATTAAACAAATCATCTTGTTGTATGGTGTTGCTCATTTGTCTATAAATGTTGTATGGTGGTACATCTCCTTCAGATAAGCTTACATTTAAATTAATGTTTAATTAAGAAGGCCCAGCTTTAAAGTCATAACATCTAAAAGGACCAGTTGCAGGATTATAAAATTGTTGCTAATCGACTAGAGCCATACCAAATGAACTGGATGTTTCTTCAACAATATATGGCCATTATAAAGGTTGAGGGACTGGGTACAGTATAAGATGAATAAGAATAGATGCAACTGTTGTCCGTCTTTCTGCCATCTCTCTCCTATTACGTGTAGAATGACGAAAATCTTCATACAGTGTTGAAAGTGGTGTTATTAGTATAGGATCAAGTATGGGCTGACAAGGATAATCAGTTGACGTCCTATCAAAAGCACCTACAGCACCTAAAATGCCTTTTGATGTCAAATGAATACTAAGTCCTTCATTGGATTATTAAGTAATGTTATTGTAGATTATTCGTTCAGCACCATCGGCTTATAAACAAATAAATAAATTTATTAAAAATCATCAATAACATTTATACAAATATAATAAAAATAATAATACTTCATACTGATGCCCCGAATGATGATCTTACAAAGGTTATCCACTGTCTTGTGCGCGATATATACCATTGCATATATTCTGACCTCGGATGTAATGATGCATTGAGAAATAGAACTGTAACAACCCGGTTATGTCAATTGATCCACTCAAAAATGAAATTTAAAAATTTCATTTCCCAATTTTGATCAGTATGGCCCCTCAGATCAATAATATGTACTGCATCGTTGTTTTGTGGGGCGGATGGAATTGGTTGGTCCATCCCAAATTGCCTTAGATATCTATCGGGTTGGTGCCACTCAATAATATAAAAACATATTAGTGGCACAACAGATCGCCAACTTGCATGTCCATTTGTACAAAAATGTGGCGATAAGTGCATCACATTCTTGTACGGCTCCCATTCCATCTACAACAAAATTAAAAAATCGAACAAAATTTTTTTATAAATTAATTTTTTGTAATTATTGACATTCAATAATTTACCATGACTTCAAAAATTAATATAAACTGATTGAGTCATTGCAAGTCTAAATATTCATGGTATTTTGAAATATCTTTACTATTATTATTTCTTAAATCTAATAGGGATTGCCACCTGAAACACAACAATTAATCAACTTGTCAGCATATTTTTTTAACAAATAAAAATAAAAATATCCCAATGTGAAATATAATAAATTAAATTTACCTATAACTATAAGGCCTGATCTGTTCTACAACAAAAGTGTGGATAAAGAGCCGCCGAAATTGAGGAAGTTTTTTCCATGCCCATATTTGAATTAACTGGTGATACCTATAAGTCCATTTGCACTAGGTCGAGTAACACGACATAACTCTCTATAAAGCCATATTAGGCATGTCGATCCCTAGCTATACTCACTAGCTTTAGCTAAATTCTCCAACAATAGGAGCCACATCATATGTATGTAATTATTTATTTTTCATGGACATAGTAGTCCACCGATACAATGTAGTAGCCAAGCACGAGCAAAACATTATATATGGTAGTCCATCGCATTGGTTGGTAAGTGATTAAAATTTTGAGTCAGCCATGTCATTTTTAATTTAAGTCCTCTGATGACGTCTTGTGGGGAAACTTGCCTCAAAAGATGAGCATAAATATCCACCCAGTTATGATGAAAATGTCCAGTCACAGCACGTCCTTCAATAGGCAACCCGGTAAGTATCTATATATCTTTCAGTGTTAATTTTTGTTTCACCAACAATAAGGTGAAAAGTATGTGTTTCTGGTCTCTACTTCTCAATAAGAGCAGTTATCAAGTCAACATTAACGCGCATTGCACCGATTTGTGACACTTTATAGAATTCTGACAATCTCAGGTAAGGTATGATTCGCTCATCGATGTTTCTATAATGACTATCAACACTTGCTCTTCGTGCAAACAAAACATTGTGTTCGACCTGAAAATAAATAAATTATCAGACAAATATATATAATATATTTTATTTAAAATTATATAATACTTAATTATATAGTGTAGAAATATAATTACATTCTTGTTCCAAACCGAATCAGCTCGGTGCTTGCCATGCCAAGTAAGTAGCTCATCAACGAATGGTCTTGAATTAATAAATTCTTGACTTCTATAATGTTCCATTTTTTTAAAACTAAGAGCAAATACAATAACATGCGTTACATATAGGGGTGTACACGGTTCTGAATTTTCTTGTACCGAACCGAAATACCGAGAAAAAGATCCAGAACTGAATTGTACTGTTGACTTTTTTAACTAGAACTGAACCGAATTGTACTGTTGACTTTTTAATTAGAACCGAACCGAATTGTACTGGAACCGAATCGAGAACCGTATTGAACCGTACCGAACTGTTTTGTACTGAATTGGACCGAAATAACCGATATTTATTAATTATTATATATAATATTAGTAATTTATATATAAATATTATTTATAATTTCTATTATATCGTTATTATATAAATTTAACTTCATAATTATTTATATTAAATATTTTAATGTACGAAATTAATATAATAAATAGTTAATAAATTAAAATAAATATTTTGATTATTAATAAGATAAATTTAATTATCATATCTAGGGGTGAGCAAAAAAATCGATGGACTAGGTTAACCGAAAAAAAATCCGAAACCGAACCGATGGACTGGTTAACCGATTGTAATGGACTGGTTAATGGTTAGTGTTTTAAAAAAATCGATATTAATGGACTGGTTAATGGTTTTTGATTCATGTGACTGGTTAACCGAACCGAAACCAAATTTTTAGTTAATTTATTAATTTTTTAATAATTTATAACAATTTATCCTAATTAAAGGTGATCATATACTTTTTTTTCATTATACTAATTATTTTAAAGTTTTTAAGTTTTTTTAATTGGCTATTAGTAAGTATAACAATTTATTTAATTAAAAGTAATTATGGACCGATTAATATATTTACTTATTAAATATTAATTTTTAAAAACAAATTTGCTTATATCCATCAAATATTTTTATTTTAACAACAATAATTTTATATTATAGTGAAAAAATTTTAATTTTTAAGTATCTTGAACATTTTAATTTTATTTATGAATATATTTATAATTATAGTGGTTAACCGAAAAATATTGGGTAACCGATCCGAAAATTCGAAACCGATGGACTGGTTAACCGATTGTAATGGACTGATTGATGGACTGGAATTTAAAAAAACCGATATTAATGGACTGAGATTTATGGACCGGTTAACCAACCATGCTCAACCCTAATCATATCTATATGAATGTGCAATTAAAATAACTTGTATTTAATTTAATTTACGTTACATAATTTTTTATTTTGTACAAATATTTATATACACACACAAATATAATTATTATATCAATTAAATTTTACTAATTAATGTAATTATGAGTATATAATCATCTTACCAATTAATTTCATTTATTTTTAATATCACTCAACTAGTATTTATCTATTGTAAGTTAATAATTTAATTATATATAATTAAATTTTACTAATTAATACAACTATATAAATATATAATCACCTTATTAATTAATTTCATTTATTCTTAGTATCACTCAACTATATTAATTAATTTCATTTATTTTTAGTATCACTCAACTAGTACTCATATATATTTTTTGTACAATACCTATATGAATAATTGAGCATATAAATTAATAATATAATTATATATAATAATTATTATATATAATGAAATTTACCAATTAAATTCATGTAATTATATAAATATATAATCACATTACCAAATAATTTCATTTGTTTTTAGTATCACTCAACTAATACTTATCTATTTTTGGCACAATACTTATATGAGTAATTGAATTGTAACTTAACAATTTAATTATATATAATTAAATTTTACTAATTCGTATTTAATTTAATTTAACTTTAATGTTACTCTACCACTACTTTTTTTTTGTACAAATATTTATATATACAATCATTTTACCAATTAATTTTATTTACTTTTAATGCTATTTTTACATTGACCCTTATAGTTATTAACTATAATATTAATTAATAATCTTTTAACTATTAAGTTAAATTCAATAAAATTGAGTATAATAATTAAGTCAAGGTAATATATATGGATAGATCCTAACAATATAATCAGTCGAGTCTATATATATAATTACCTTATCAATTAATTTTATTTATATTTAATGTTACTCAATTAGTAGTTATCTATTTTTGACACAATATATACTTGAATAATTGATTTTTTTTTATTAATGTAATTATATACAACTAAATAATTTATTATATAATCATTTTATCAATTAATTTCATTTGCTTTTAGTGTCACTCGACTAATACTCATCTATTTCTATTACAATACCTATATGAATATGTAAATTAAAAATAAAATTATATATAATTATTTATAATAAAATTTAAATTTCTTTTATTTTTAGCTTTACTCAACTAATACTCATCTATATTTAGCATAATTTTTATGTGAGTAATTGAAAATATATTTTAATAATATAATTATATAGAATTATTATATTTTAAAATTTTATTAATTAATATATAATATAATTATATAAGTATATAATTATTTTATTAATTAATTTTTTTAGAGTAAATTAAGAATAAAATTTAAAAAATTTTAGTAGAAATATTTTTCATTTTAAGTTTTGGAGGGAATTGAAATAGTTGGAGGGAATCTAATGCGGACGAGTTCGGTTTTCAGTATTTGGAGCAAGTTGAACGGGCCAATCGTTATTAATTATTTTTTTTGTTATAACTTTTGCTACAGGCTTCCGTTTTCTTATTATTATATGTTTTCGGAAAATTCATTTCAAGCCGGCTAACTTTTACGAAACTTAGTCTCCCGTAACAGCCCATTTCGTGCCTCAAAAATAACATTTGGGTTTTCGTTTTTCAATTTGAAGTTTTAGGGGTATTATTGTAATTTTTTTATTTTTTTTCATATAAATTGTTTGTTACCTTAGTTTAGAGGGCACTTTTCAACTTGGAATAAAATTATTTCATTTTGAGATATTTTCGCTACGTCAGAATCCGACCGATTTTATATTTTATTATATATATATATATATATATAATAAAATAAAATAAAATAAAACCTAAATTGTGCCTGCCTCTTTTTTTTCCGTCTCGAAATCGCGTCTCCGTTGGTTTTAACTTATACTTGCATTTCCTCCTTCTCGTCGCTGCCACTTTTGATTTTGTAGTATTCGTTAATAGTACGTTATTAGTTAGTTCAAAATTTGATCAATAGGCTTGTACATAAGCTTTAATTAGGATGAATTACCAATTAATTTTATTAAATATTAGGATTTTAGGAAATTTATTGAAACAATTTATCTCGAATTTAAAATTTCATTTAGAGTGACTATTGTTAAAATATGTTTTTCTCTTTTCATAAAGGAGAGGAATAAATTAAAATATTTTTTTAAAATTGAATGAAAAATTGTATGTATTTGTTGAGATATTTTAATTATATTTGTATTTATTATTATGTATATTTATATTGTAAATTTTTAAAAATATTGAATTATCCGAAATACCGTATTGTATTATCTTGTTTTGTTTTGTACCGAAAGAACCGAATAACGAACTGAACTGTACTGAAAATTATAAGAACCGTATTGAACTGTACTGAAATTAATAAGAACCGAATTGTACCGAAATTTATAAGAATCGAAATTTCAATACAATATGGAGATTTATAAAGGATCGAACTGGACCGAACTGTGTACACCCCTAGTTACATATGTTGGCTCAAAAGGCTAATTTATAGGTTTTGATGTATTAACAAAATATTTGCACTTAATCAAATTGGCCTTTTCTTTAGCTTGAATAACACATGTCCAAATTTCAAGTTCTGATGCAGAGTATTCTATCAAATATAGAGCAATGTGTTTGCGTTCTACATAGGGGTGTGCAACGGTCGGTTCGGTTCAATAATCGAACTGAATCAAAATAATCGAAAACCAAAATTACAATATTTTACAAAACCGAACCGAAATTATGTGATAACCGAACTCAAATCGAACCGATATTTTCAGTCAGTTTGGTTCGGTTAACTGATAAAATCGAAATTTTAAAATTATAATTAAAAAAATTGTCTAAAAATTATATAAAATTACAAATCATAAAATTAAAATAAAAAAATTCAAATTAAAAATGTACATATATTTAATTTGAGTTAAACCCATTTATATTGAATTAAAAAATACAAAAATAAAGTTTATTTTTGTAAAAAATGAACAAAAAAATAACATATATTAATACAGGTTCGGTCGGTTTGGGTTTTTTCGATTTTTGCCTTTCAAAACCGAACCGAAATAACCGAAATTAACTTATTTTTGAAACCGAAACCGAACCAAATTAAAAAATTCGGTCATTTTGGTTCGGTTTGAACCGAAATTTGCTCACCCATAGTTTTACAACTATCAGAGCAGACTTACAGCATTAAAGGTTTAATAGGAAATAAAATTATGAAATCATCTTTGAGGAATCCACACATTCGCAGCACGTTAGTTACATTATTTTTTGCATTTAAAATATTTTACAAATCACATCTTCATTCAAATCAAATTTATTTCTTTCCTAAAGATAATTTTCCTCAATTGTAGTCATTTGAAAAAGGAAAGAGAATTGTTAATGTAAACTAATTTCTCTTGTTTAAGGAAACATAAAATCTAGAAAATTATTCTTTCAAACAGATTTTAATGAACTAAGGAAACAAAAAGATCTCTTCTATTTTCGAAACATTTTTAAATGGGATTAAATTCACACCTAACAGCTATATTTTTTCAACTATAAAAAAGAGTTTTGTTGGTGTGTTCTAGTAAGTGAGTGAAAAATATTTTTGTTTTACTTGTGTTTCATTCTGTAGGTTTTTCATTTCTTCATGTGCTTTTGCGATCACATCTCCTCAATATGATTGTAGTTTTTATATTGTAATAATGTTAGTGAGATTTATCAAATTTGTGAGATAAAATTTGTGAGGTTAGGTTGTTAGAACCTAGGAAAATAAATTAGTAAGTGTTTAGGTTCTTTTTCTTTGTAAAAAGAGCTAAGTATTTTGATCATTTTACTTGAAAAAAATGATTAAGTATTTTAGACTTTTCACTTAGGAAGAAAACATGGATAGTTACATGCAACAGGCTTTTGACTTTTACCCATAAATAGAGTCACATTAGAAAAAGAGAAACTTTTAAGACGGTTTGTTTTAAAGAGAGGATGTAGGCAGTGGCCGAAATTCTATAAATTGCAGTGTTAAATTCTCTATCCCTTACTCTCTTTTTATTTCGGGCTCTATAATTTTTATGCTGACTGAAATTAATTGTTCTGTATCTGATTTGTATTTTATAAAACAGAGTCAGAAAATCACCTTGTGTTCTAAAAACGGATTGAAATTGATTTTTCTAAATTAACTTATCCAATGAAAGTCTGATTTTTTCTCATTAATAATTTCGTCTATGTGTGTTATTTTTAATGGTAAAAGATAATTAAAAAATTATTTTAAATAAATTCCATGAAATGGATTTATTATGATGATGGTATTTTGCATATCAATTGTCTATATTTTAATATGTTCAGATCACTAAAAATTATGAAATGATTTATTCACCCCCCTCTAGATCATATATTTGGGACTAACATTTGGTATCAGAGCAGGTGAACCTGTAGTGTGCTGGAGTCTTGCCAGAAACCAGCACTGTACTGTGCCGATTTCTGGCACACCAGCCGGTACACCCGGCTGGCCCACGTCTGACGAAAATCGGCACAATAGTGTGCCGATTTTCAACACCCCATTTCCCAAATTATGTTTATTGTAACACAATTTTCACAAATTTTTAAAATTTTAAGATAATTAGATAGTAAAATCAATTATAATCTCTCAAATAACGACTAACAATTATAAGATAATTAGATAGTAAAATCAATTTCTGTGGATATGATATTCATATATTAAAATTATACTTCTACTTTACTACTTGATCTAGTGCACTTATCTGAGTCTGGTCAATAAAACTCCATGAGTTTAGAATAATGCATACATTATTTAATCTCCAAAACTTAAATTAAAGTCAAATAGAAAATATTACACCGTATATACCTCTAAATGTTAAATAATTTTCACTTGCATTTTCAGTGATAATAAAATCTTTGTTTGTTAAACTTGTTATATATATTGTTATCTTTACTTTGTACTTAAATTGTTTGGCTGTAACAATATTATCTAGGGATTTTTTTAAAATTAATGTTACTTTTTAAAATATTTCGAATTTTGATGCTACAGTCAAAAAAAATTAGAGATTTGAGTTGTCAGAAACCGGCAGTCCTTGTACCGATTTCTATCAAAGTGGGCCCGCACGGAATTGTCAGAAACCAGCATACTTGGTGCAGGTTTCTGACACAATTTTTTTTAAAAAAAAATGTTGTGCTTCTCCTTGTACTGGTTTCTGTCAGAGTGGACTCAACGAAAAATCCATTTAACTGTCAGAAATCGGCACCCAGTGTGCTGGTTTCTGAAACAATTCTTTTTTAAAAGAAAATGTTGTGCTGTTATAAGGCTGTTATGCACAATAGTGTTGATGGGTTACCTAATGATTTGGATTATGATACCAACCAACACATACCGCCATATTTGGCTCCCTAATCTCCGAAAGAAATTTATTTCAACTTATTTTGGATTCCAAGGTATGGATTCTTGATTCTTCTCCTTTAATTTCTCTCATCCTTCTTTCTTCAATACTTACATCAGTTATACAAAATACAAGGATACTATGATAATACATCAACTATCAACTATCAATTATAAATAATTATTTCATACAAACTTTTCAATACAATAATATTCTATTTATTTATGTAGTGACATCCATATCTCCATAGCAGTTCAATTTAAAATTTTCAATACCATAAAACAAGTATATGGGACTAACCAATTTACAACCAATTGAAAATAGCATCTTCGAAACATGCCAAACAACATTCACATCAAATGCAACTTCTTTTTCCAAGATTATTGATAAATCTTGCAATTCTACATTGAATCTATAACAAAGTTGTTCTCAACAATATTATGGCCACATAAATACTCAACAATTCATATTAAGTGTTCACTAACTATACTTGTAAATTATGTACAAAGATAAAATATAGAAAAAACTGTAAAGCATAATTACAATCATGAAATAAGAAATTATGAAATGTTTCATAATGTGAATTGCGTACTTACCTGTTAAATATTTCATTCTGCTGGGAATTCACTTGAAGATGGTGATTCAGAATAGACATTAGATTGCTGAACCAAGATTGCAGCTTCGAGTCATGCCAATTTACCCTCAAAGGCATCGAGTTTTCTTTTCAATTCTTGGTTTTCTTCTTCAGTTTTGTGTAGCTTAGATAACAATGCCTCTTTTGATGAACCAGTCCCTTTCAAATGCCTTGCAGTTATGCCACCACCAAATCCCGCAACATGACCTTTCCGTTGAGGTCCAAAGACTTTTTCTGCTACCTCTATATTGGAAAGAGAAGGTTCCGATTGCACAACTTCTTGAATTTGAGTCTATAAAAATACAACAATAATTTTAAATGTATCAACATTTCAAATAAAAAACAGTATAATGGAAATCAAATCAATCACACACACATATCTTTCATTGGTGGTAGTTTCAACAAGTTTGCCATCTTTTTTGCGGGTCTCAAAGAACATGGTAGCCAAGTCTGGTGGGTTACCATCTTTGCCTCCCTTCACAACAGAATTAGGCTAATAAATGAGAAATTTCAAAAGTAATAATAAATTCTCTAATAATGTTTAAGAAAGGTAAATCAGCTGTTGATACATAATCTGTCTAAAAGGCTTGTTGCCTGTACGATGAGGCATATTCAACTTGGACCTATTAATGGAGTTCCGTTTACTTGTTTCCTACATTAATAATATAACATGTAAATTTGTAATTTGAATATGAAAAGAAAAGTATATTATGTCATACCTGAAACTTTTTGCTAAAAAAGTGCTCTTTGACCAAACATTCCTAATCATTCTTTTCCACCCCTTTTGGTATATTTTTCATAGCCTCATAAAGTGACCTAGACTTCACATTTTTGAAATGCATCTCTCCTCTCCAGTTGTTCCATAAGGTTCTCATATGTTTCACAACATGCTCACGTTGCTCAAGTATGTCATCACTCTCAAATTTATCCTTGATTCATTATTATCAAGAACAATCAGCATTACTTGAACACACAAAGTAATTGGCATAATTAAAGCAAGAAAAAATATTTAAAAAAATATAATGCTATAAATGCTTACAATTACAGCTTGCCACATGTGTTCTATATTTTGTTCTGGAATTTCTCTCCATGAGTGTACTTTCCAAGGGCACATATTACGATCACGAATTATTATACCCAAATCCCTTGAAAAATCTTCATGATGCTCACTAACAACTCGATTTTGATAAAAAGTGACTCTTAATTTTTCTCCAGCCTTGAGTCCCGTAACTTTTTTACACTTATTCCTTCCTCGGATCTTTTTCGCCTCGAGTTGTACTGCACCTATAAATAATAAATTCAGTATAAATACTTATTTAAGATCAATTAAGAATAAAATACTAATTGAATATCAAAGAAATTAAATTTGAGTGAATAAAATACTTGTCTCAATGTCTTGCATCTCTTCATCCACTTGAAGAGAAGGATTATTATCTTCAATCGACTGTAATCCAGGAGGTACAAGTGGCGCCGCATCTTGATTAGAAGTTATTTGGGAAGTTTTTCTTGTTATAGTTGAAATTCCTTGTTCAATAGCTCTAGAAGAGGTAAAAGATCTTAAACTTTGTCCTCGTCCTCTCCATAAAGCACCTGGTGGAATGAATGCTTGCTTGCCCACTTTTGCTTTGGTTTCCATCCCAGTCTTTTGAAACTTGGATGGATTCATTCTGAATCACATGAAAAGAAAAAATAATGTTGAATTTCATATAAATTTCAGTTAGTTGTAACATACACACAATCATATAACACAATCATATAATAAGATAAAATCCAACCTTGATCAATATGTTTCCTTTTTATCTGTGTTGAATTGTCAAACTCCTCCATATCCTCCTCATTCTTTTGTACAACATCAAAGGAATCACGAGGTATAACCTTTCGTACAACATGCCAACCTTTATTGGCATGATCATTAGCATAAAATACTTGTGATGCTTGATTGACCAAAATAAAAGGTTCATTTGTTTTCAAGATTCGTTGACGGTTAATGCTTACGAAGTCATATTCATCTATTTTTATCCCTTTTTCTTTGTCATATACATCAAACCAATTACATCGAAACACATTCACTCTTCTTCCCTCAAGAAATTGTAATTCAAGGATCTCAATAAGTTCTCCATAGTAATCAACATTCCCATTCTCTTTATCCGCCTCTCCAACAACAACCACTCCACAGTTTTGTGTCCTCAAATATTTATCATAACTTTGCACATAAAACCTATAACCATTAACAATGTAGCCACTGAAACTTGTCACATATTGTGTAGGGCCACGTGACAATGATAATAAATCAACTGTCATCTTATTATCATGTTGGTTATGCATTTCTATTGCCTGCCAAAATCATGTTAACAATAACTATAAAGCAACTAAGAAGAGGCAAAAAAAAAAAAACTAAGAAATGTCCAACTAAACTCTAACCTTTTTTTTAAACCAACTAATGAATTGGAGACTCCATGCAGAATCAGAAATGTGTTGAGAGGTATTAGATTGAATTTTTGAGAACTCCCTGTATGAAATTACAGTACAACAATGTATAACTTCAATTGAAAAATGTATAGTAACTGGGATAAATAGAAATAATTTGTTGGATGTACAGACTCGAGAAAGGGCAGAACTTCATCACAATTCTTCAAAATATAAATATGGGCTAGCTCCAATTCATATGCATCAAGTGTAACTTGTTTTTTACCCCCTAAAGCTCTTCCAGGTTGACAGAAGATAGATAAACCTCCATCATTTTTAATACCACCATCATAATTCCGTTCAAGGCGATTAAATTTTGTTTCCATTGTTTGCAGGTACCTTGAACATAAGGTCATACATTCACTTGCCAAATATCCCTCTGCAATAGAACCTTCTGGGCAAGCCCTATTACCGATAAGAGACTTTTAAAAGTACAACCATCGCTCTACCGGATACATCCATCGGTATTGAACAGGTCCGGCAATCTTAGCTTCATTAGCTAAATGAATTTGCTTCAAGATTGGGTTCTTCCTCAAGAACTTCATCACCACCTGTGTTCATAGTATCTCCATCAAAACTAGGATATAAATCTCTTAAAATCCCTTGTATTTCATCCTCATCTTCAACCTCTTCTATATCATCAAAGCAGTCTGACTGTGGCTCACCTAACTGCTCCCCATGGTAATACCAAAAGGTGTAATTTTCAATTATTCCATATTCTATCAAATGTGAATTGACCATATCACGTGTCCCTAAAGATGTGTTGCAACATTTGACGCACGGACATGGTATTTCGTTCATTTCTCCTATTCTTGTGAAAGCATAATCCAAAAAAATTTGCACCCCAGATATATAAGCATCATCAAGTCGATTATGAACAAGTTGCATCCATTGTTTATTAGGTGCCATAACCTTCCTAATGTCAATATTTTAGGATAAAAACAAAAGGAGCAAAAAAGTATTAATTAATTTTCATGCAGAAATTGTAAATCAGCTTAAGCATATGCTAAGAGCAACTCCTAAGTCAACTAACCATTAAAAGTTGAATTATAATTGAATTATAATGATAGAATCCATCAAGAAATTGCAAACTTTCTAGCTTGATTGCTCTTTTTTATAATATTCTATCAATGAAAAAAAATTGAAAAGCAACAGTCCAAATTAATGGAAAATAGCAATGCAGTGTTACGATTTTCTTGATACAATTTAACATATATACTATATGTTGTAAAGATACTTTAATTAATTACCTCAAGAAACATAAAGCAGTCATGGTAAGTATTGCAATAGGAGTTCATTCAAAGACATGGAAAAAAGAGAAAAAAAAAAAGAGGAAAGATTAAAACCTTGATTATGGTAATTACTTGAAGCTATTCTGTTTGTATCACTTCTGGAATTCAGTACTTGCACTACAAGGGTGAACAATAAAATTGTCACAAAACCATCATCAAATTACTATTGGTAGCCAATAGTTAAAAAATATTTGCAATTAATGTTTCTTTAATAAAACACATACACCTAAAATCGAATAACTTTAAAAATTTAAATTTTACAATGATACTAAGTTCTGTCTGTTGAGAAAAAAAAATTGAGTACCAAGCCAAAGGCAGTCCAGTAGGATCATTTAGCAATCTATAATGCTCTATTATTGAGTCTCAAGCCAAAATTATAGTCCCTCACATATCAGATTATGGAATTAGCTTTTTATATTTTGATTGTATATGGCTGTCCATACTACTCCACTTGTTTTCTTCAATTTAGTTATCTCACACAACATAACTAACCCAACAAGCTAATTAATTTTTAATTATTCAATTAAAAAGCTGAATGTGATCCTGCTCATGAGTTATATAATATTATATTTCTCAGCAATTTCCTTCAAGCAAAGCATACGCTGAGCTCTTCTTCGAAAGCTATACATTCATATAACAACGATTTATTGCCAAGCATAGACCAAAACCCAATTTTTTATTACTCTAACAAATCCCTCACACTTGCCTACAGTATACCAATAAAATAGCAGAAACTTGCCCAAAATTACCCCATAATCTTACACTAAACTCAACAGATTTGTTGTTTAAATACGGTTATGGTAATAAAGTGTTTAGTATAAAAATTACGATGAAGACTAGTTGGGTTTTCAATATTTGGAGCGAGGTAAATGGCTCAATCATCATTAATATCTTTTGTTTTTACGGTAAATATTGTTTTTGCTATAACTTTTGCTGCAAGTGTCCGATTGCTTATTATAATATGTTTTCGAAAAGCTCATTCCGAGCCGGTCGACTGTTACTAGAGCTTCGCCCTCCGTAACAGCCTATTTCGGGTCTCAAAAATAACGTTTAGACTTCTATTTTTAAGTTTGAAGTTTAGTGGTATTATTATAATTTTATTATTTTTTTCATATAAATTATTTTTTTCCCCAGTTTTGGAGGGGATTTTTGACTTTGTCTCATATATAAGCCTATTAGAGTCTAGCACTACTGTAATTATTATAGGTACATATATTAACATATATAGATGTTTATATAAAATCAATAAAATGCATGCATCCTAAAAACGAAATTAATATAGATAACATTCTTAGAGGCTTTATCATATCTCAAGATTGTTATTAATAATAAATAATTTTGTATGCTAAATTATACCATTAATTGGACCACATTGATCAACAAAATGGCAAAGATATAAGCCACTAAATCAGATAACCATCCACCATCAGATGAAAGAGCTAAAGTGAAAAGGATTTCAAGTTAAAAGTGAAAGACTTTAATAGATATGAGATGAAAAATATGCAGACAGATATAAAGCATGAACATACTGAGAATGTTTGGGCATCCAGTCAAATATGGCAATGGCTTAACTTTGAGCATATCACAGACAGCATGAACACAGTAAGAACACCCAGAGAAAAATGGCAACAGCATCAACATCCAGAACGTATAAACCACAGACAGAACGTATAAATATCATGAAAATTAATTGGTCCAGAATATGACATTGAGCAGAAAAGAAGGAAATTAACAATTTCATTGAGTAAAAGAATAAAATTTAAGAAGAAATCACAATTTTACCTTGCAAATTTGAAGACTTGAAGACTGATAACCTGAAAACAATCAGAAATTATTTGAGAATCATTCAACAGTAGAAAGAGAATCAGACAAGAGCAGAATGGGAATCAATCAAAAGCATTTAGAACTGGAATCAAAAGAAGAACGAGAATCAAAAGAAGACTGATAATCAAAAGAAGAACGGGAATCAAAAGAAGACTGAACGGAAATCAAAAACAGAACAACAAATCAAAAACAGAACAAGAAGAACGAGAATTAAAAGCAGAAGGGGAATAAAAAGCAGAAGGGGAATAAGAAACAGAATGGGAATCAAAAGCAAAATGGGAATCAAAATGAACAAGAATCACATATCACCAAAATCAAATCAATCTTTTTCCAACAAAAACATAAGCAGATACGGTTTTGAAAATCAAATAATCCAGAATATCAAAAATAGCAGATACGGTTTTGAAATCAAAAAGCCAGAATATCAAAAATACCCATTGAACTCACCTATTATAACAGATCGATTGGCTTAGTTGAAATTCCTTTCCTCAAATGAAGAGAAGATTAGAAAAACCCTATTCGACGAGAAGAAGAGAAAGAAATTTTTTCAGTTTCTTAGGTAGATCAAATGAAACCCTAGATCGAAGTTTAGGTTGGAAGATAGGAAACTGAAAAGGGTTTTGCGATTTTTTTGCTATTTTTTCATCTGCCGTGTTTGAGCTACGTTTTGAATATAACAAAAGTTTAGTTTTGTGCGTGAATGGCAGTTTTGTGTTATATTTTTAATGAAATAATGAACACTAATTTTGGAGGTAAGGTTTATTGAAGTCCCGCCAATTTTTCTAGACCAGTAACGACCGGATTTATAATATTTCAACGACCGGATTTAACTCTTCGTTAAATGGTAATAAAATTTAAATATTAACGACCGACTTTATTTCCCTTCGCTACTGATAAATTTTTACGACCGGATTTTATGCCTTTTAACGACCGAAAATAATTTCATCGTTAAATAATAATAAAATTTGAGCTTTAACGACTGGATTAATTTACCTTCGTTATTTGTATATTTTAACGACCGGATTTTTATTGTTTTAACGACCGGATTTAATCCCCTCGTTATATAACAATAAAATTTAAGAACTAACGACCGGATTAATTTCCCTTCGTTATTTGTATATTTTAACGACCGGATTTTTATCCCTTCGTTAAATTTTGGTCGTTAAAAGTCAATTTTCTTGTAGTTCCATGGGAAAATGTCATAGGGGCTCAGGGAAATAGAATTACCAGTAGCATACCATAAGAGAATGGAAATGCAGCTCAGTTACAAGACCTTGATCTTTCTTCAAATTAACTAGTAAGCGGCATTCCCATAGAGTTGGGAAACTTAACTTCTCTTTGGTAAGTGATTTTAAACAACAATCAACTCTCTGGTGTTATACCTTCAGAATTTGGTTCGTTGATCAATCTTGAGTATGCTGACCTATCTGCAAATAGATTGAGCAGTTCAATTTTGAAAAACATTGGAAACTTACGTACACTAAATTACTTGAATTTGAGTAACAATCTGTTTATCCAAGAAAGTCCAACTCAGTTGGGGAAGTTAGATCATTTGTCAATGTTGAATTTGAGTCAAAACTTTCTCAATGGAGAGATACCATTAGAATGATCGGCATGCACAGCTTGAAGGTGCTGAATCTCTCTCACAACAATCTTTCTGGTTTTATTCCTCAAAGTTTCGCAGAGGCGCACTGCCTATCAACAATCGATGTATACTACAACAAATTGGAAGGTCAAATTCCTGACAACAAAGCATTGCGGGACGCTTCCATTGAAGCATTTCAGGGGAACAAGGGCTTGTGTGGTGACATCCAAGCACTGCAGCCATGCAAATCGTCCTCAACGCACCACAAATCCTCAAAAAAGATCAATGTAAAGTTGTTTCTTATCATTTTCTTTTCGCTGTCCGGGCCATTTCTATTCTGACATGTTCAACCCTTTTTAATGCTTTCTTCAAGATGATTAGAAGTGTTCAGGAGAAGCTTTTTTTTAAAGCAAAAATTAAAGACTGTAATGTGAATTAATAAGGTGTGTTGCGAAAGCTAAGAGACTGGTCAAGAAACTTGCTTTATACTTTAGGATAAAACTTTAGGCTATTTTTTAGCCCGGACATTATATTATTGTCATGTATTTATTTAAGATCAATCAAGTTGGTCAATATAGTATGCAGCCTGAAATGCGGGCATTCGAATAGTTAAAGCTAAACTAGCGAGACTGTCATCTTGGATTTCCCAATATCTAGGTTAATTTCACCAATGGTCATTGATTTTATACTCAAATAACACTAATATAATAAAATAATTTTTGTTCTTTTAAAAATCATTGAACTTAAACATGTATACAAAAAAGTCACTTTGACCGTTTTCTGACGAAAAAACCGCCGAAAAATCCAGCCGGCGAGTATACTCAGCACTCCTGTACACGTGGCCTGACACTCGGCATGCCAATTGTCAAGCTGACTTGTCGAAATATCCATGTGGCAAGTCAGCTAACTTGTCGAAATGTCCATGTGGCATGCCACATGGGATGCTTACATGTCATTTTTTCACGTGGCATGCGACATGTCAAGTCACGTGTGCAGGGGTGCTGAGTGGATGTACCAGTTGGATTTTTCGGCGATTCCTTCGCCAAAAAACAGTGAAAGTGACTTTTTTATATACATTTTTAAGTTCAATAATTTTTAAAAGAACAAAAATTATTTCATTATATTAGTGTTATTTGAATATAAATTCAGTGGCCATGGGTGAAATTAACCTCCTAATATCTTCATTGAATAATCTATTGATTGATTTAATTATCACAACAATTGAACGTCCTGTAAATTGTATTAGCACAAAAATTAAGATTTTTAGTTTATTATAAGAGATAAAATTGAAACTTAAATTCAAAATCTCATACTTCTAGTAGTTAGTCTAATACCACTCAATTAAAATTTATTGGTAAAATAAATAATTTTTTAGAACGCAATCTATCGAAAAATTCTTTATCTTAAATTGATCATTTTCACTAGAAATAAGCATGGATTGGTTAACCAGTTCATAGCCTATTTTTTAAGTCCAGTCTGTTAATATCGGTTTTTAAAAATTAAAATTCAAGTTCAATCTATTAAAAACTGATTAACCACTAATTGGTTAACCGCTAAATGCGGTTGATTGACCATTAATTATCGGTTTGGTTAACTTTTAAAAAATTAAATATATACAATTATTTTATGCTTCATAAAAAAAATTATGCATAAAATTAAAATATAAATTTTAAAAGTTTTAAATATAAAAATACAAATAAAAACACAAGTTATTAAAATTTAATGCCAATATAATAAAAAGAATTACATAAAACTAGGGGTGAGCATGGACCGGTTAACCGGTCCATTAGCCCAAAAAAAAATCAGTCCATTAATATTGATTTTTTGAAATTTCAGTCCATTACTATCGGTTAACCAGTCCATCGGTTTTGAATTTTCGGACCGGTTAATCAATATTTTTCGGTTAACCACTATAATTATAAAATGCATTTATAAAAAAAATTAAATTGTCGAAAATACTTAAAATTTAAAATTAGAAAATAAACATATTCCAACATAATAATTAAATATGACATTCAAACAACAAATATAAACTAAAAATATTCAAAAATATGATTTTCAAATATATTAAAAATTTTATTTTATTTGAAATTTTTACTTAATATATTAATTTTATATAACTTTTCGAATATATTTTGATTTTAATTAATGAAAAATTGATATATCAGGAAATAATAAGAAATACTAAATATGTACATATTGAACAATTAATAAATTAACTAAAATAACTTTAAAAAAACTAAAATGAAATTGAAATATTTTAAAGTAAATAAAAATTAAAAGGATATAAATAATTAAATATGAAAATAATGAAATAAAAAATTATAATAAAAATAAAAAAAGAGTGAAATATAATTAATAAAATATAGGGGTGTTCATTTATCGGTTTCGGTTCGGTTAACCAATTTATAAGCTAAAAAATAAAAATCAATCCATTAATATTGGTTTTTGTAAAACACTAACCGTTAACCATAAATATCGGTTCGGTTAACCTATTTTTCGGATCGGTTTCGGTTCGATTTCTCGGTTAATCAAATCCAACGGCTTTTTTGCTCACCCCTACATAAAACCTCTACAAGACAAAATAATAATATCTTCTCTGTATCGTTCCAATTTTATCGGATGTTCCTAAGCCTTTCAATTTTCTTAACTGTTGGCTCCAGGAGCCTTATTTCCTTCAAAATATCGAAAAATGGTGGACTGATTTTAGGAGCATGAATAATAAAGGGTTGATCTCTAAATTTAAGTTGTTAAGAGATAAGCTGAGGGAATGGAATCAATCGGTATTTGGTAATGTTGATGTTGCTATCAGTAAATTAGAAAACGATATTGAAACTCTTGACATTGATCTGGAAGATGAGGACTTGCATGATGTTATCAAAAGGTTTATGTGGGAAAAAAGAAAAGGCCTGTTGAATAATCTTTGGGGTAAGCTCAAATGTAAGGAGTCGTTGTGGAGACAAAAATCAAGAATTAAGTGGTTAAAAGAAGGGGATAGGAATACTAAATTCTTCCATGCGTCAGCCTCTTATAGAAAATCAAAGAATTTTATTGGGTCTCTTCAAACCTCTTCGAGTATGGTGTCAGATTGGAAACTCATAAAGAAAGAGATTGTGACCTTTTATGATGAACTTTTCAAAGAAAAAAACCATGCGAGACCAAGGCTTCCCCCTAATTTTTTCAAGAAACTTTCAATGGAGTCTGCACAGATGCTTGAAAGGCCATTTTCTTTAGAAGAAGTCAAAGAAGCAGTTTGGTGTTGTGATAGCTCTAAAGCCCCTGGCCCTGATGGATTTAATTTCGGATTCATAAAGGCTGCTTGGAAGGTTATTGGGCTGGAAATCTTTGGGATGGTTCAAGACTTTTACAAAAGCGGGAATTTACCTAAAGGGATCAATTCTTCCTTCATTACACTTATCCCTAAAATTCCCGGGGCTGAAAATGTTAAAGATTTTCGCCCTATTAGCCTCCTTGGTTGTCTTTACAAAATTGTTGCGAAGCTCTTGGCGAATCGTTTGCGACTGGTTTTAGGAGATATTATTTCTGAAGAGCAGTGTGCTTTTGTCAAAGGACGCCAAATCCTGGATGGAGTAATGGTTGCAAATGAAGTTATCCACTCCCTTCAAAGTTTTAAAAGATCTAGAGTTATGCTTAAAATTGATTTTTATAAGGCCTTTGATTCAGTTTCATGGGCTTATCTGGAGGCAGTTATGGAGCAAATGGGCTTTGGTTCTCTTTGGAGGCAATGGATTAAGGAATGTGTATCCTCAGCTAGAGTTTCTGTGCTCATTAATGGATGTCCTTCCGAAGAAATCATTATGTCCCGAGGGTTGAGGCAAGGAGATCCACTTTCTCCTTTTTTATTTATTATTGCAGCCGAAGGATTATCTAGAATGCTGTGTAAGGCTTCTAAACTTGGCCTCTTTGAAGGGCTTAATTGCTTGAAAGG
Organism: Excoecaria cochinchinensis; assembly: GCA_947683425.1. Classification (NCBI taxonomy): domain Eukaryota; kingdom Viridiplantae; phylum Streptophyta; class Magnoliopsida; order Malpighiales; family Euphorbiaceae; genus Excoecaria; species Excoecaria cochinchinensis. The sequence goes on from CANTUQ010000004.1 coordinate 49,192,853, forward strand.
GTCGTCTATGATTCCAAACATCTCTCACTTGTAGTTTGCGGATGACACAGTAATTTTTGTTAAATCCGATCTGGAAATGCTCCAAAATGTTAAGAGAGTCCTGAGGATTTTTGCTCTTATTTCTGGACTGGAAATTAACTTCCAAAAAAGCTCATTGACTGGCATTAATGTTGATAATTCTTGGCTTACAGTGTGTGCCAACCTGCTGAGGTGTCGGATTCAAAATTTACCTTGTTCTTACCTGGGGTTACCTTTGGGAGCAAATCCAAATAGACTAGCCACTTGGAATCCAGTGATTGATAAATTCAAGTCCAAATTACTAAGTTGGAAGGGTAGATTGCTATCCCTGGCCGGCAGAATTACTCTCTTGAAGGCATCATTATCTAGCTTGCCGATGTATTTTATGTCTATCTACAAGGCCCCAGCTGGAGTGCTGAAAATTATTGGCTCCCTAATGAGAAATTTTCTTTGGGGAGGCTCGAGGGACAAGAGGGGAATTTGTGCTGTAAGTTGGGATTTGATGCAAAGAGCAAAAGTGCTTGGAGGACTTGGTATAGGATCTATTGGTTTAAGAAATAGAAGTCTTCTTTTTAAATGGTTGTGGCGTTTAGATCCAACTAGTTCTGCCCCTTGGCAACAAATTATAAAGCATAAATATGGGGTGGGCAACTCTTTGGATCCCTTTGATTTCTCATCTACTGGAAAGTTCTCAACTGTATGGAAGAACATCTTTGAGGTCTCACTTTCTTCGCCTTTTATTGATGGGATTAGGATATGTGTAGGTAAAGGTAATCTTTGCAGATTCTGGTTGGATGTCTAGCTAGGCGACGTGTCTCTAAAAACTCAGTTCCCTCGCCTGTATGCTCTCTCAGTTAATCCACTTTCTCTTGTTCATGAAAATGGTTCTTGGCAGCAGGGTGTTTGGGTTTGGAATCTAGATTGGAGAAGGCATCTACGGGTCTGGGAAAAGGAGATTGAAGAAGTTCTGCTTAATTCCCTAAATAGGGTGTCAATATCTAAAATGAAGTCTGATAGAAAATTTTGGGTTCATGACCCTAATGGCCTGTTCTCGGTCTCTTCAGCCTGTCTTAAGGCCCAAGAACTTCAGGTCTATCCCCAATCCCATTTGTTACCTTCAAATATACTCTGGAAAAATCTCGTTCCCCCAAAAGTGGATATTTTCCTTTGGAGAGCTTTGTTAAACAGGATTTGCGCAAAGGATTTATTATTTAAATTGGGAATTTTGGATGCAAATGCTCTAGTGTGTCCTTTTTGTCGGAATGAGGTGGAATCCGTTAACCATTTGCTCCTTCTTTGCCCATTTTCTTCCTCTATCTGGTACAGACTGGTGGGCTAGTGGGGCATCTCAATCTGTCTGCCGTGTTCTTACAATGATTTCGTTGTTCAATGGCTAGATCTGGTGAAATGTAAAATCCAAAGGAAAGTGTGGTTGATTATTTTTCTTGCATCCATATGGTCTATCTGGCTTGAGAGAAATGCAGTTGTTTTTGAGGGTAGAAAGGTTAAGCTAGATGTGCTTTTTCATATTATTCTAGCTAGAGCTTACTTTTGGATTAATAATATTGATGATTTGGCTTTTCTGAGAGGTCAGAGTCTAAGTCTTGCAACTGCTGCCATTAAAAATCACCGTATTACAAAGAAAATCAGACCTTTAGTTTTTTGGTGCCCACCCGAGGTGCCTTTTCTCAAGTGGAACACAGATGGTTCCTCCCTTGGTAATCCGGGTCCAGCAGGAATCGGCGGCGTATTAAGAAATTACAGAGGAGAGTTTCTTTGCTTGTTTTCATGTTTTGTGGGTTCTTTAGACTCTAACTTGGCTGAACTGTTAGCTATGGAGAAGGCCCTAAAAATCTCTTGTGAGCACTTACTGGGTAATGTGTATGGACCATGCATCATTATCGAATTAGATTCAATGGTGGTGAATCAGTGGTTATGTCTGGATGTTCATCATAGGCCATGGAAACTTTCTTTTATCTTCAACAGAATTGACAATTATTTGCTTTCTCTAGGTAAGGTGATTTTTCAACAGAGACCAAGAGAATGCAATTTTGTAGCTGATCACCTTGCTAAGCGGGGTGCCTCTAACAAGTCGGATCTCTTCGCTTGGCTGCTTTGATATGCACTTGATCAGTCTTCTATAATCTTGTGGCTTTGCTGGTGGTCTCAGCCTTTCATCTTTGGATTTGGTCATTTATTCTGCTCGGTGTAATTGGGTTCACCTTCTCTGTTTCTTCTCTGCCCTAAGTTTTATGCTCTGTGTTTGTTTGGTTGATCTCTTTCAGTTTGTTCGCTGTTCACATTAGAGGATCAAGAGGGAAGTCTCTGATATAGGAAGGCTGGAGTTAGGCTTGTAAGGGTCTGCATGCTCTTTTTGCTGGGTTGCAGTGCTGGGTATTCATTTTGGGTTGAATTTGTGTGGAGGAAAAGGCTCTAATCACCTTCTTCGATTCTCTTCTATTTCAGTCAAAAATACTATTTTGAATTAGATCAATCTAATGTGGTGGCTGGAAGCTGTTTAGCAATTTTAACGTTATTAGTCAGAATGCGCTGCTTTCTTTAGGGAGTCTCTTTTATCCATTAATCATGGGAATGCTTTTTTTCGTTGTCTCTTTGGTGATGCAAGGAGTAGGATAAGTGAGTATGGTGTCCTTGAAGACCTGCAGAATTTATCTAATAGCTAGTCTGAACGGCGGCTCCTCTGCATTGTAGATTTTGATATTTTAATAGGGTAGTGTTGTCTAAGTAGGCTTCTGATTGTGGGGTTATGTTTGGTTCTGGATTTGCCATATATGCTGTTGGCTGGGTTGTTTGTTTCTTGTGGATTGTTTGGCAGTTTTGTCACTATGTACTCTTTCTAATTTAATTGAAATCCTTTGGCTTATCAAAAAAAAAAAAAGACAAAATAATAATAATAATAATAATTCAACACTAATTTATTCATCAAAATTGACAAGTGGATGATTTTTGTTGACTAAGCTATAAAATGTACTCCTATTTATATAGAGTAACATTATAAACTATTTCGAGAATTTAAGTGTTAGATTGCCATGGGGAAATTTGAAGCTACACTTCTTCGTCTTCTTGTTTCTTTGATATTAATATTAATGTCACCTGCCAGTGGTTTTAAGGGAATGGTTGGGGCAAGAATAATGGCGGTGAGTGATGTGAAAACTAATAATTAGATTCAGGAGCTTAGGAGGATCTGTATCGAGGAATTCAAATAGCGGAGAAGAATTGACATTCTCTGAGGTTGTCGAAGCAGAGAAACAAGTGGTTTCAAGATTTAAATACTATATGAAAATTGAGGCAACTAATCAGAATGGCGAAAGCAAGGTTTTTTATTCTGTGGTTGTGGTTAAGCCTTGGATTTATTCTAGGGATCGAGTTGGTTAAGTTTGAGCCTGCTTCTGCAATTGAATTAAGGAGATTTAAGAAATGATTCAGTTTTGTGGGTTTTGATGGATGAATTTACATATATAGTAAATTCTAGGCGGGGTTGTAGATTAATATTCTGAGTTTTTAAATTTAAATTTTGTTTTTGTGTTGGAGTTTGGTGTTTTGTTAATATTATGACTTGTGAACTTCGTAATTTTGTGCCTTTCTTTTTCCATTTTATAGGTTTATTTTTATTCATTCTCACCGAACTATTGTTCAAATTATGCAAAAATAATAAAAAAAAATTATTTTCGTAAAAATTACTGAACTTAACACTTGTATATAGAAAAATCACTTTGACATTTTTTTGGTGAATGACTCGCCAAAAAATCTATTTGACATATACAGTCAATATATATTGCACACATGGCATGCCAAATAATGTAAAGTCAGCATTTGACGTGGTATATGCAAACATGTGGACAAGGAAAATGGGGTTGGATGCCACGTTATCATACCGCATGACGAATAACATGAATAAAGTGTTATGTGGCATGCTGGATTGCCAACACGTGTACTGCCATGTGCGCAAGTTCCACTGACTGGATATGCCAAGTAAATTTTTTGGCGAGTCTCTCACCAAAAACTGATCAAAGTAATTGTTCTGTATATAAGTGCTAAATTCGGTGATTTCTACGAAAAGAAAAAATATTTTATTATTTTTGCATAATTTGATCAATAGTTCGGTGACCATATATGAAATTAACCCCTCTCTTATATTATGAAATAACATTTTGGCTGACAGATAAGATGATTTTAACTTACATCCAATTTATTCATCATTAAATTAATAATTAAAACAACAAAACACATTATATTTTTATGAAATAAGCTCCTATTTGGAAACTGTCGGTTGAACTATTTCTGGAAGTTATTGAGACTTAAAGCTTATAACATGGAATTTATTCATCATTTGCAGTGTAATCAATCTAGAAAAATGTAGTCTGGTACTTGGAGCTTATAACAGATGACAAATCATGTGCATAGTCGGCCGAGCTTGTGGATCAGTTTTGAGACATGTAATTGCCAGATTCAGTATATTTATCAATTCATGCTGAATATTAGGTGAAGGAGAAGGAAGTCTTCGGTCCATCAGATCTTCAAGTGGTATCATCTCAATCTTAATTGAGTGTAAGCACATAGAAATGATTTCTGCTGGATACTTTCCTTTTATCACTTCTAATGCTACCACTCCAAAGCTGTACACATCACATTTCTCGGTCACCTTCATGCTGTATGCCAGCTCTAACATTAAATCAAAATCAATCTTATGGTTAAAAAACACATTCAACTTTTTTTTAACTTAATTTATTAATTACTTGAGAACAAGAAAAATAACTCTATAAATAGAAGCTGCTATTACCTGGTGCAATGTATCCACAAGTTCCAACAAGAGCCGTCCAATGAGAGGAGTCGTTACTCAAAAGCTTAGCAATGCCAAAATCTGAGAGGCGAGCCTCATAATTAGAATCAAGCAATATATTTTTGGTTGTTATATCTCGATGAACGATTGGTAATTTCTTATCATTATGCATATAGGACAGTGCATTAGCCACGTCTTTAATAATATTCACCCTTTTACTCCAATCCAGATCTCTAGCTTCTTTCTCACTACTCAGGACTCGGTCCAAGCTACCGCCTTCCATGTACTCATACACCAAAAGAAACTGCCCAGTGGTTGTACAGTAACCGTAAAATTTCACTATGCTTCGATGCTTTAGCTCTGTTAAGGCTGTTATCTCACTCATTAATGCCTTTTCACATGCCATCTCACCATTAGGAAATGTATGGAGCTTCTTAACAGCTGCTACCTTTTCTGATGACAAATTGACTTTGTAGACATTGCCACATCCTCCATGACCAATGCAATACAATGGATCAAAATTATTGGTAGCTATTTTGATCTTATCAAGCGTAAATGTTGCATCAGGACATAATATTGAAAGTACTTCTTGATTCTTCTCTTTATTATGGTCTGCTTCTGGATTAGACTCTCTTTTTCTTGGAAAAAGTAAGACTCCCAAGCAAATGAGAGCTGCCACAGCTACAGACATGGAAAGGAAAATGATCAGAAATAACTTTACATTAAACTTGTTCGAGGATTTGTGGTGCGTCAAGGACGATTTGCATGGCTGCAGTCCTTGGATGTCACCACACAAGCCCTTGTTCCCCTGAAATGCTTCTACAGAAGCCTCATGCAATGCTTTTTGGTCAGGAATTTGACCTTCCAATTTGTTGTAAGACACATCAATTGTTGACAGGCCATGCATCTCTGCGAAATTCTGGGGAATAGAACCAGAAAGACCATTGTGAGAGAGATTCAGCACCTCCAAGCTTTGCATGCCGATCATTTCTGATGGTATCTTTCCTTTGAGAAAGTTGTGACTCAAATCCAGTGTTGACAAATGATTTAACTTCCCTAACTGAGTTGGAATTTCTTGGCTAATCTGATTGTTACTCAAATTCAAGTAATTTAGTTTAACCAAATTTCCAATGTTTTCTGGAATTGAACTGCTCAATCTATTTGCAGACAGGTCAGCATACCCAAGATTGGTCAACAAACCAAATTCTGAAGGTATAATGCCAGAGAGCTGATTGTTGTTTAAAATCACTTTCCAAAGAGAAGTCAAGTTTCCCAATTCCATGGGAATGCTGCCTATTAGTCGATTTGAAGAAAGATCAAGGTCTTGTAACTGAGTTGCATTTCCAATCTCTGATGGTATGCTACCGGTAATTCTATTTCCCTGAGCCCACAGAGTGGCCAAACGCGGACACATTCCCCAGTTGGATGACATTTTCCCATGGAATTTATTATGGCTGAGGTCTATAAAAGTAAGATTTGGATAGACACCAAAATCTTGAGATATATTTCCAGAGAATTTGTTTCCCTCCAAGTGAACTCTCACAAAGCTTGTGCAATCTCTAAAGCTTCTGGGAATAGGGCCTTTGAGACTGTTGTCATTGACACTGAAATTCTGAAGCCTTTTGCTTTGGCAAATGCTTTCTGGCAAATTACCTGTCAACTGGTTTTCATAAAGTAAAAGCATAGATAGCTTTGGGAGACTTGCTATCTGTTCAGGAATTAAACCTGAAAGATGGTTTCCATCGAGATATAATAACTCTAACTTGCTCAAATTTCCCAAGGAAGCAGGAATTGAACCAGAAAGAGTATTTTTGCTCAACTCTAGATCATGAATAGACTTTAAGTTTCCAAGCTCTTCAGGAATGAAGCCGGAGAGCTGATTTTCACGAAGATGAAGCGTGATAAGACTTGTCAAACCACCTAGTGATGATGGAATTGGGCCAGAAAGATTATTTCCGTAAAGACTCAGCACACTAAGATACTTCAAATTTCCAATTTCTGGGGGAATGTAACCAGAAAGTTGATTTTGGAACATAAGCAAAACAGAAAGCTTGGTGAAGTTCCCAAAAGTGGAAGGAAGGGGACCTGTTAGAAGGTTTGTATCAATCGAAAGTAGAACTAAGTTGCTCAATTTTCCTATTTCTTGGGGAATGGAACCAGAAAGTTGATTTTCATATAGATACAGCCAAGTCAATTTAGTCAAATTGCACAATGTAGCAGGAATAGGACCTTGTAGATGGTTGGTATACAAGTGAAGCTCAACAAGAGAACTTAACTGACCCATTTCTTGAGGGATTGAACCATTTAACTGATTACAAGAGAGATGCAGGACCTCAAGATTTGTTAGCTGGCTAATCTCTGGTGGGATTATGCCGGAGAAGTGATTAAAGGACAAATCAAGATATCTAAGCTTGGAAAGCCAAATGATTTGAAGGGGGATAGTACCAAATAATGAGTTTAAAGAGAGATCAATAAACTCAAGATCTAGAAAACACGAAAAAAAAAGCTGATGGAGCGTACCGTTTAAACCTGCATTGGTGAGGTTTAATCGGATAACACTCCCACCATGGTTGCAAGAAACTCCAATCCAAGTGCATGGGCTTGTCAGGTTTTTAGGAAATAGAGGCCATGAGGATATGTTGGAATGTTCTAGGGTTTGAAGAGTTGCGGCCCATTTTAAAAGAGCATTTGTTTGTTCCTTGTTGCTATAAGAAGTAACATTGTGTGAGGAAAGTTGCTGCAAAAAAAGGACAAGGGGAATAAGATGAACTAGATTATCTATGATGAATTTTGTCATTTTTTTTCTTGCCTTGTATACAGTTTTATTTTCTAAAGTTTCAAAAGCAACGTATATATATTACTGTAAGCTCCTGCAAAATTTCCTTGCAACTGAAGCCATTTAAATTTTCCATATTTGATCTTGGAATTTTAGTTCTTCGTGGAAAAAGATTGTTTTTAATATTCCTCCTAGAAAACTACCTGGTAAAGGAGGGCAAGACTTAGGAAGGATGAGAAGAGGTTTAGATAGATATATGAAAAAATTTTGAGTTTTTGTAATTCTTTCCCGATGTTTCTTTCATGGAAAAATCTCTTTTTATTTTTTATTATTTTGACATTGTATGTAAATAAATTAAGAAAATGGTTAACTTTGCAAAAATCCATTCTAAACAGTTGATATAATTTTTTTCTTTGCAAAATCCGTTCTAATTACTAATTAGTATGTTGTGTGTGTATATATATACCGAAAGGACTTCTATTAAATGCAAACTAATGAAAAAAAAAATGTGGTAATTAAGATTTATTTGTTTGGTTGAAATATGGCCAGATACATAGAACCAAAACCAGAAATTTCAGTGTTCAGAGAGGCAAGCTTTGGGCATGGAGAACTCGAAGTGGTGAATTCAACTCATGCACTGTGGACATGGCATAGAAATGATGATGATCAGAATGTTATGTATTTTTCTCAGTAAATGTTTACATTTTGATTTTGACTTTTTTTTATTGTTATCGTGATAGTTAATCCTTCTATATAAATACATACATATACTTTTATATTTAAAAAAAAGTTATATATTTTTGTCACCAAATTATATATAATATTTTAATATTAAGTACACTTAAATTATTTACTTTTCGAAAATTTTATTTACATTGTTTAGAACTTAGAAGCCTTAGATGTGCTAATGAATCAATGGAGGTTTAATTTAGGTGAAATCTTATTGTTCAAATTAACGAGCACCTTTACAAACTCAAACCCAATCAAAACCTGTTAGTTAATAATAATTTTTGAAAACTGTAAATTAAGCACGTAAAAACTGAGAAACCAATTCCTGTACGTAGAGGAGGCAATAGTTAATATCGTGAATGGTTGCACAAGCATGCAATTGCAATCTTATATATATACAGCTCCTTATGTATAATTCATGCAGTTTTGTTGTTAGCTTTCTTTCAGGAAAAAAAAAGAAGAAGAAGTTGGAAAAAACTTCTAATTTAATAAGCTAATTATAACCTTTTATAAGTTAATTGCAAGGAAACCACGTACATATACAGATGCAGTGGCCTTGATCCCTGAATTTTGTATATTTTTATTTTTATACAGAAAAATTCATAAATATAGATATTTTTGCCCTTTCAATTTTACAAACTCTTCAATTAATTGTACGTAAATATGATCATAAGCATTTATGTAGCAGCAAATAAATACAAACATTGAGAAGTTTGGAAGAGTTTGGTATGTTCACATTTAAGTCAAAAGTCCATGGAAATCACATAAATTTGAGAGGGTGACAATTTTTCCAATACTGATTAGGATTTGATTTCCACCCCGTTTTTAAAGATATAATTATAAAAAAATAATAATAAAAAATTCAAAAATCCTTGGTCCTTGAAAATGAATTTGAAAACAATTGATATTAAAAAAAAATTAAATTATAATCAAGATATGAAATAAAATGGTAGAAATTTCCATTGAATATTTGTTATGATCTTATATATATATATATATATATATATATATATATATAAGATCATAACAAATATTCTATGGAAATTTCTACCATTTTATTTCATATCTTGATTATAATTTAATTTTTTTTTTAATATCAATTGTTTTCAAATTCATTTTCAAGGACCAAGGAATTCAAATATATATATATATATATATATATTTGTTAAGCAAAAGTTTTGCTTAGAATTAATTTTAAACCGTCTTTTTCTATAAGTTTAGAAAAAAGAGCTCAAAATAGACATAAATTCAAATTGATTATAAGAAATTTTATACTGGAGACTTGTATTAATCCACGAGGCAAGAATTTTTGCCCCTCAATATTTCTAAAGAAAAACTTATCTGGGAGAGTGAACGTGACGAGAAAATAAATTTGTGAACGGGTCATATAGGTTAGAATATTTGATACAGAAAGAATCCAAATCAAATGTGTTCGGGATGTTTATGTGTTTTCAGTTTTTTATTTCTTAAAAACTACAATTTGTTTTTATTGTGTAGTTATCTATTTGAAAACAATTTTATATTTTTTTTGAATGCAGAAAACTATTTTGTATTTTAAAAGTCAGTTATATATAATATATTTTAAAACTCTGCCATATTCAAAACATTAATTTTAATATTATAAATCACTAAAAATAAAATTTAAATATAAATATTAAATCTTTTTTTCGGCATAAGCTCGCAATAACAAGTTATTATATATAAATTTAATAGCTCATGTATGAAATTAATAAAATAAGTGTACATATGCAATATAACATAAAAAATAACATGTTTGAGAAAAGTCTATTATAAGTGAACATAAAATATAAATATGCATGAAATTATATATATATATATATATATATATATATATATATATATATATATATATATATATATATATATATATATATATATTTTGTTGGAATAACTAAAAAAAATATTCAAATGTCAAACACATAATTCCACCAAAACTGACGCAGCGAAAGTACAATGAAAAATATCTCTTTTTCTATTCCAAAATTTCTAGTCCCCTCAAGGAAGGGTAAACAAACAATTTATCCCTTTAAACTTCAAACTGAAAAACGAAAGGCTGAACGTAATTTTTAAGGGCCCAAAATGGCTGATACGGGAGGGCTACGTCTCGACAAAATGTGACTGGCTCAAAACGAACTTTTCGAAAATATATTATAATAAGCGATTGGACGCCTTTAGCAAAAGTTATGGCCGAAAAACCTGTTCGACTCGCTCCAAATATTGAAAGGTCATCTCGTCCGCATCAATCTCCCCCACTTGAGAATAACTCGACCCTGAGTGAGGTGGATACATGATGAGTGCCTAATGTTGCATGTTTTTGTCTGTTTTTCCCCACTTTATTGCACTTAATTTTGGCTTAAATTAGTACATTTTACTTATTTTGTGATTTTGGTCATTGTAGGGTCAAAGTGATAGAAAGGAAACAAATTGAAGCTAAATGGAGTGAATTTGGAACAACCATGGAAATCCAAGGAATTTAGAAGCAGAGAACTGATTTTGGGCTTAGCCTTGCCCAAGGCTAAGGGGTAAGGGTAAGGAGCTGCCTTACCCAAGGCTAAGGGCCAAAACGCGATAGCAGAGTGCAGATGTATGTTTTTATTTTAAAAGTTGACCTAGCCGCCAACTGGACTTCATCAGATTTTTGGGGATAATTAGACCATGATTTAGGGGATATAGGCAGTATTTTTAGTAGGATAATATTCCATTTTATATTTGTAATTTATTTTCAAAGTTTGGATAGGAATTAATCACCTTCCTAACTTATCTAGGTTTTATTCCTATTTAGTTAGGGAAAAACGTGAATAGTGACATCTTTTCTACTTTTTCTTCTTCTGCGTTTTTCTCAAGGCTGTAACAGGGAGTTTATTTTCTTAATTTAATATTAGTTTTTTTTTATTTCAATTATGTGTGGCTAAAAACTTTTATTCTAGTTAAGGATTAATTCAAAGCCAGGTTTTATTCACCGTGAGATTGTTGCAATTATTTATTGTTCTTAATTTCATATAATGTTCATGTTATTTACTGATATTTAAAGAAACTATATCTCGATTGTTATTTGTTTTATGTTCAATGAGGCACCGTTGTTCATTTAATTAAATAACATATTGCTAGTTAAATTTGCTAAATTTGTAATTGTTTAGTAGAGTTAACAACAAGTGGCAATTATTGTAGCTTCCTCACAAGGGCTGTTACATTGAGTAGATGCATGATTGGATCTCAATCAATCTCGCGTGAGGTCGATTGGCTTAGGTCAGGTCTTTCTATTTCTTTAATGCTGTCAATAAATTAAATCTTTGCGCGTGTTTAGGGTTATTTATTGGTTAGGAATTAATTATAGTCTTACTTGATTAATTCAATAATACGAAAAAATTAGGTCGGAAGCGCGAAGCCGACGGTTATAACTAGCCCTTTATATGATTTTCAGATTTATTCTTTCGTCAATGATCGGTTAAATTAATCATGTGCTGCGAATGTCTTTAACTGAAATTTATTGCATATTGAATTTTCTTTTTAATCAATTTATTGTTCGTTTATTTATTTCTTTAAATTCAGCAATTGTTAGCTTTTAATTTATGAAACCTTTTTTTATATTTTTATTGTTAAAAATCTGGTTATTTAGAATTATTTCGGTACTAGTCTCTGTGGATTCGACCCTTTCTTACCCTATTTACAATTTATTTGGTAGGATAATTGAGGTATTTATTTTTTGTGGCTTCGAGACTGTGACGCGCGCCGAATCTAGCAAAGGTCCTCTTTGAACCCGCTTTTAGGATTCGAGGAGCTGGTTCGCGTCTTTTTGATCTTAGGTATTATGAGATATTTTCGGCACCTCCTTTTACAATAAAACATTGAAAAGGACCATCCATCGTCATAATACCTTTAGACACTTGAGACATTTTGGAGTCGCCACCCAATTTACAAGAAATCGGGAAATGTTAACCTCTTATTGGTCTAAACCAGAGAGTGGTTCAGAACTTCACACTTATTTATGTCTTGGTTTATTATAAATGAGTTTTTAAATTATAAAATTTCATCACTCATCTCACGCGATTAATGCAATTTATTTAAGGTGCACTTCAATTATCGGGGAAGCAAAATAAAAAATGTAAATAAAGAGATAAATAAAGCGGTAAATAAAGCGACAAACACACAAAGCCACACCAAAAGAAAAATTGGGACAAATACAATCCCCCAAATGAAAAAGAAAAGCTGAATAAAATTTAAATGGAAATCGAGACAGAATACAATCCGCAAATGAAAGAAAATAAAATTGCCCCAAAAATAAGTAATTACAAGGGCCCACAAAATATAAAAGCAAAACTAAACAGTCACACAAAATCAATAAAAAAGGAGTAACATACATAAATCGGGATATTTATTTTGGTTCAAGAGCATTGGTTCCTTCATACTCACTTAAAAAGGGATCGAAAAGTTATTTTGGAATTTGTTGTGAAAATTGGGACGAGTGATCCCATTTTTAATAAATCAACTCTTCGTTTTAGTCCGTGATATTTATGCCTTTCGGGCTAAAATCTAGGACATTGGTCCCAATTTATTAATAAGAATCCCAATTTAATTGTACAAAATATTTTTGTGATTTTTTATTTTAGCATGCGTATAAAATAAACTATTTTATTTACGAGCAAAAACAATCACATAAATAGAGATAGAAAAATGTCTCACCCAAGTGATGTAAACTCCTACGTGTCGCGAGAAGTTCGGTCATGATAAATGCTCAAACAAATAAGCATGACATTTTATCCGCAATGAAAAAAAAAACAGCAATAAAAAAATTAGCAATAATTCCAAAATTATTTAATAATAAAAATAAAAGAAATCAAGTGTAAAATTAACACACCAATAGAATACATAAAATAGATTAAATTGGACATACCAATTTAATATGTTAATATCACACATAAAAGAAAAATCATGCAAGGTAATATTAATAATAATGACAAAAGCTAAATCATGAAATAACACCATGCAAAATATAATGACCATAATAAAAATAATGACAATAATGATACCAATCACAACAACAATAAAAATAATAATAACAATAACAATAATAATAATGATAATAATAAGAATAATAGATGATGATAATAACAATAAATAATAATAATAATAACATACTAATAACATATATAATAATAATAATAATAATAATAATAATAATAATAATAATAATAATAATAATCAACCAATAAAATTAGATGAATAAACAAGAGTAAGACAATCAAACATGCAATAAGAAATGATTAGTATTTAAGCACGCAAAAAATCACAAGAAATAATACTAAAAGAAAACATCATGCAAATCCTATTTTTCATCCCCTAAACATCATGTATTTTATCCATTTTCATGCCAAGGACAAAATAAAGATGGAAAACTCATGCTAAATAATAAATCTCAACCCAAAAAAAATACATGCATTAATACAAAAAGAAGCGAGGTAAAATACGATAAAATAAATTAACATGGACAAAATGACATAACAAATAAGATAAAAATTGGATCCAAGAATCTTTACCCTCGGAATTAAGTGATATGAAAGTAAGATGTCTCAATCTATTCTCTTGTCAAGATCCGAAAATATAACTCAAAAAATATTCAAGAAGATCTTGAGTTTACGTCTCAAAAACTCAAGAACATTAATACTAAAAAATGATTTGATTTTTTTGTATTTGATGTTTGATGAGAAAACTTAAGTTAAGGAATTAATCTTCCTTTCTCAAAGTTTTCAAGTTCAATAAAAAAAATTTTAGATGCAAGAGAAAAATAGGATAGAATTTAAGAAGAAAACTTGTAGATTTAAAAAAGAAGAGAATTAAGAAGATTGAAGAAAATGATTTTTAATTTTTAAGAATAAGAAAAGATCGACTCCAAGAACATTGAATTCTTTGTTTTTCCAGCAAAATGCACTATCTCCCCTCAAGAATATCTCTCTCAAAGTGCCTTAGGAAAATGTATTTTCTTAGAGAAAATTTTCTTACTCCAAAAATCCAATTTTTTCCTCCTCAAAAATGAAAATCTAACTCCCGTAAAAACTCCAATCTCTGCTCCCTCCAGCTAGGGGTGAGCAAAATTCGGTTAAAACCGAAAAACCGAACCAAATCGACCGATTTTTTTAATTCGGTTCGGTTTCGGTTTTAAATTTATAGGTACATCGGTTATTTCGGTTCGGTTCGGTTTTGAAAGGCAAAAACCGAAGAAAAACCGAACTGACCGAACTTTTAAATTTATATATTATTTTATTCAATTTTTACATTAAAAAAATTATTTTTGTATTTTTTTTATCAATTTAATGGATTTGAAATTAAATTATATATGTACATTTTTTTAATTTGATTTTTTTTAATTTTAATTTTATGATTTATAATTTTGTATAATTTTTTAGATAATTTTTTTAATTATAATTTTGGATTTTCGGTTAACCGAATCAAACCGACCGATAAATTCGGTTCGGTTTGAATTCGGTTATTATACAAATTCGGTTCGGTTCGATTTCGTAAAATATTGTAATTTCGGTTTTCGGTTATTTCGGTTCGGTTCGATTATTGAACCGAACCGACCGTTGCACACCCCTACCTCCAGCTCCCTAACAGATTTTTTCAAGATTCCACCTCCCTAATTTTAACAAAAAATACTCAAAAATTCAAAATAAAATCCCTAAAGTCAAATATTTACAATTAATATTTTTATTTATTTTTAATTATTTTTTTGACTTTTAATACTCACAAAATCTTACCAATATTTGTTAAATTTCAACAAAATCTGAAAAATTCCCAAGAGAAAATCATTTTTTACCCTAAAAATGTGAAAAATTGAATTTCGATGGAAAATAGCGAAAACGGGCGGAGCTAGGTGCGACGGGCGAGTTTTCTCGTGGGGGGGAGGTGAGCGCTGCGCGCTCCGCGCCCTTAGGGCAGCGCGCGCGGCCGCCGACTTTCCTTTTTTTAAAAAAAAAAATTCAAAAAATATAATAAAATACAAAAAATATAGATAAGAATAAAGATACAAATAAAAATAAAATAAAAATAAAAATAAAAATAAGAATAAACACTTTAAAAGAATTTTGAGGAAAATGAAAGAATTTGACAAAGAGATGATTGCTTATAAATTAGTCTTTATCTTCATCATCGGGTAATTCTGATTTTGGATCGCCTCGAGACCCGGTGTCTACAGACACCCATCAAATTTTGGCGCCGTTGCCGAGGACTAGTCTAACTTGATTTAATTTGTTAATGACCAGGTCTGAAATTTCGGGAGAAATTTTATTCGACTCGAAGATTGAAAAAAACAGCCCGAAGACTAAGGAAAGAGACAAGGTTACGCAAGAAACTTGCTGAATCTTCTTCCCAACAACAGCAAGAAGCAGAGGAAACTGATTTTACTGAATTTTCAGCCAAAATAGAAGAGGAAAGAATGGCGGAATAGACTTTGAGAGAATTAAATGCACTCCTTTTGAACCAGCAGCCCCTGTGCATAACTTATCCAGCCTTGGATACCGCTTTTGAACTAAAATTGGGCTGATTCACTTATTACCCACTTTTCGTGGCTTAGAGAATGAAGATCCTCACAAGCATTTGAAAGAATTTCATGTGGTTTGTTCCAGTATAAAAACACAAGGAGTTACTGAAGAACAAGTAAAATTAAGGGCCTTTCCATTCTCATTAGCTAATTTAGCAAAGGAGTGGTTATTGAATTTACCGTCAGGAACAATCACAACATGGACTGATATGTTAAGAATGTTCCTGGATAAGTTTTTTCCAGCCTCCAGAGCTACTGTAATTCGGAGGGAAATAAGTGGAATCAGGCAAAAGGATGTGGAGTCACTTCACGACTATTGGGAAAGATTCAAGAAATTATGTGCAAGCTGCCCCCAACATAGAATTACTAATCAGTCCCTTATTCAATATTTCTATGAAGGTATGTTGAGCATGGAAAGGAGGATGATAGATGCAGCAAGTGGGAGAAGCCTCAACAATAAAACCCCAACACAAGCACGTGAGTTAATACAAAATATGGTTGCCACTTCCCAACAGTTTGGAAGATATCAAGACCCCCTGAGAAGAGTACATGAGGTAAGTTCTTCTTCCATTGAAGATAAACTTAATGCTCTAACTGTTCTTGTGCAAAATATGGCTTCAAGTACATCCTCACAGGTAAGGGTGTGTGGAATATGTGCATACGCAGGACATCCAACAGACATGTGCCCAACACTTCAAGATGACTCACAAGAGCAAGTAAATGCGATGGGAGGATATTCTGGACAACCCTACAAGAAATATGATCCGTATTCCAACACATATAATCCAGGGTGGAGAGATCATCCCAATTTCAGCTATGGAGCTAGGCAACAAAATCCACAGCAATAATTCCAACCTAGACAACCACAACAACCTGCTCAACCAGCTCCTAAACAGGGTATGAGTCTTGAAGACATTGTTCATTCTTTAGCTAATAATATGCAGGATCTTTAGCAGCATGCAAAAAAATTAGATTCAAGGCTTCAGAATTTGAAGACACAAATGAGCCAAATGGCACAATCCTTGAGTAGAATTGAGTCCCAAAGACGTTTGCCCTGACAAACCATAAAAAATTCAAGGCAAAATGCAAGTGTTGTAGTTCTAAGGAGTGGAAAAGAGCTGAAGCAACCCCTACCCAAAAGAGAGAATCAAAAAAAGCAAAAGGGAGTAGAGAAAGAAGCAAAAATTGAGCAAAAAGTGCAGCCCATAGGAGAAAATTCAGAACAGCCCCCTGTTTTAGTTGTGCAGCCCCCATTTCCTGAAAGGTTAGCTAAATCTAAAAAGGAAAAAGAGGAAAAAGACATTTTTGAGACATTTCGCAAGGTTGAGGTAAATATTCCTTTGATTGATGCAATTAAACAAATACCAAAATATGCGAAATTTTTTAAAAATCTTTGTACCAACAAGAAAAAATAGGTTGGCTATGAGAAAATTATTGCGAATGAAAATGTTGCAACTATTATTCAAAGAAAAATGCCAAAAAAATGCAAGGATAAAGGTATGTTTGCTATTTCCTGTAAAATTGGTGATTTGTGTGCGTCCACAAATGTCATTCCTAAGTCTATATATACCTCTTTAAATGCTGGACCCTTAGAATAAACAGGAATAGTCATTCAACTAGCAAACAGGTCAATAGTCTAACCTAAGGGATTATTATAAGATGTGTTAGTTCAGGTGAATGGTTTGATTTTTTCTGCTGATTTTTATGTGATTGACATGGATGATGAAGGAAATTCAGGTGATTCAGCTGACATTTTGTTAGGTGGGCCATTTCTTCAAACAGCTAGAACTAAAATTGATGTATACAAAAGTACTCTTACAATGGAATTTGATGGTGAGATAGTTCAATTCAATATGTATGATGCTATGAAATATTCATGTGAGATGGCTTCTGTATGTGGAATTGATGTTATTGAACCACTGACTCAGAAAGTGTTTGAAATGAGTGGGTCTGACAAGTTGTAGGTTACTTTAACTGAAAATATTCATGGGGACAGGTTTGATGCAGTGCAAGAAGAGCTGATTATTGAAGATGAGTTGCAGGAAGTAGTGATGGAGTTAGAGGCTTTAAAACTGATGGTGCGTGCATCTAATCCTTTGGAATTAACTAGCACTAACAAAACGCTTTTACCATCTGTGTTGCGGGCACCAGAATTGGAACTTAAGGTGCTGCCTGATCATTTGAAGTATGTTTATTTGGGCGAGGAGAAAACACTCCGAGTGATAATTTCCAATAAGCTACAGCCCAAGGAAGAGAAGCTACTGATCCAAGCTTTGAGAGAGCATAAAGAGGCAATTGGATGGACCATTGCCAATATAAAAGGCATAAGTCCCTCTACTTGCATGCACAGGATCCATTTGGAAGAAAATATTAAGCCCAGCAGGCAAGCACAAAGAAGGTTGAACCCACCAATGATGGACGTGGTGAAAAAGGAAATACAAAAGATGCTGGATGCAGGAGTGATATACCCGATTTCAGATAGTAATTGGGTAAGTCCAGTCCAAGTTGTACCCAAAAAGATAGGAATCACGGTTGTGGAGAATGAGAATGGGGAGATGGTGCCCACCCACGTCCAAAACGGGTGGAGGGTTTATATAGACTACCGGAAGTTAAATGCCTCTACTAGAAAAGATCATTTTCCACTTCCCTTTATTGATCAAATGCTAGAAAGGCTTGCTGGAAAATCTTTTTATTGTTATCTTCATAGTTATACAAGTTTTTATTAAATATCGGTGGCACCCGAAGACCAGGAGAAAACCACTTTCACCTGCTCCTTTGGTACATTTGCCTACCGAAAGATGCCATTTGGACTTTACAATGCTCCAGCGACTTTCCAACAATGTATGGTAAGCATCTTTTCAGATTATGTTGAGAAAATAATAGAAGTCTTTATGGATGATTTTATGGTCTATGGTAATTCCTTTCATGAATGTCTGTCTAATTTAATCAAGATTTTGAAAAGATCTTTAGAGTCAAATCTGGTCCTTAATTATGAGAAATGTCATTTTATGGTAGACCAGGGGTTGATTTTGGGTCATATTGTGTCTTCAAAAGGTATAGAGGTAGACAAGGCTAAAATAGATGTTATACAATCTCTTCCTTACCCTGCAAGTGTGCGGGAATTCATTTTTTTCTTGGACATGCAGGTTTTTATAGACGTTTTATCAAAGATTTCTCCAAAATCACCCAACCGCTGTGTAAATTATTGCAAAAAGATGTGACTTTCGAGTTCGATTAAGCCTGTAAGGATGCCTTTGATGCACTAAAAGAGAGACTGACCTCTGCGCCAATTATCCAGCCCCTAAACTTGAATTTCCCCTTTGAAATAATGTACGATGCCAGTAATCATGCAGTAGGGGCTGTTCTTGGCCAAAGAATTGACAAAAATCTACATGTGATTTATTATGCTTCAAGAACATTGGATAGTTCGCAAAGCAACTACTCAACAATAGAGAAAGAACGTTTAGCTATTGTTTTTACTTTAGAAAAATTTCAACAATATTTGTTGGGTACTAAAGTAATTGTTTTCTCTGATCATGCAGCCTTAAGATATTTACTGAAGAAGAAGGAAGCTAAGCCTCGTTTAATCCGATGGATTCTCTTACTACAGGAATTTAATCTTGAAATTAAAGGCAAAACGGGGTCTGAAAATTTGGTGGCTGATCATCTCAGTAGACTGTTGTTAAATAATGACGCATTACCTATAAATGATGATTTTCCGGATGAACATTTATTTGCCATAACAACTAATAACCCCTGGTTTGCTGATATCGTGAATTTCTTGGTTACTGGTGCTATCCCTGAAGACTTTTCCAGATTTGAGAAAGACAAGTTGAAGAGAGATGCCAAATATGATGCTTGGGATGAACCTTACTTGTGGAAATATTGTTCTGGCCAAATTATTCAACAATGTGTCCCTGACAGTGAAGTGCAGTCTATCTTGCAATTCTGTCACTCCGAGGCTTGTGGAGGTCATTTTGAACCCAAAAGAACAGCTAGGAAGGTTTTAGAATGTGGTTTGTTTTGGCCTCATTTATTTAAAGACGCGTATTTATACTATAAGTCTTGTGACAAATTTCAAAGAACAGGTAATCTGGGACACAGGGATAAAATGCCACTCACACCTATATTAATATGTGAAATATTTGATGTGTGGGGTATTGATTTCATGGGGCCTTTTCCATCTTCTTTTAGAAATACTTATATTTTACTTGCAGTAGATTACATTTCTAAATGGGTTGAAACTAAGGCCATAAGAACTGATGATGCCAAAACTGTGGTGAATTTTATCAAAAATAATATATTTTGCAGGTGTGGCACCCCAAGAGTACTCATAAGTGACAGAGGGACACATTTTTATAACAAAATCATGGATGCATTGTTGAAAAAATATGGAGTTACACATCGATTATCAACTGCCTACCACCTTCAGACCAGTGGACAAGCTGAAATTTCCAACCGAGAAGTAAAATCTATATTGGAGAAAACGGTAAATCCGACTAGGAAGGACTGGAGTTTGAAGCTGGAAGATGCTCTTTGGGCTTACAAGACTGCTT
This sequence comes from Excoecaria cochinchinensis, assembly GCA_947683425.1. NCBI lineage: Eukaryota > Viridiplantae > Streptophyta > Magnoliopsida > Malpighiales > Euphorbiaceae > Excoecaria > Excoecaria cochinchinensis. The sequence continues at coordinate 49,213,288 of CANTUQ010000004.1, forward strand.
ACAAGACACCTATTGGTATGTCCCCATATCGACTGGTGTATGGCAAACCATGTCACTTACCAGTAGAGCTAGAGCACAAAGCATATTGGGCTATAAAGCGATGCAACATGGATTTAAATGCAGTAGGTGAGAAACGTAAATTAGAGCTCCAAGAACTGGAAGAATTAAGAAATGAAGTTTATGAAAGTTCCAAAATTTACAAGGAGAAAACAAAAAGGTTCCATGACAAGATGCTCTCTAGGAAAGAATTTCAAATAGGACAGAAAGTTTTATTATTTCATTCACGTTTGAAATTATTTCCAGGGAAATTGAGGTCCAGATGGTTAGGACATTTTGTTGTTATTAACGTTTTTGCTCATGGTACTATTGAAATACAGAGTATGGAGAATGGAAAAATTTTTAAAATTAATGGTCATCGCCTTAAACCTTTCTATGATGGGTTTGTAGCTGAAGGACATGAGGAAACACAGCTGGCTTTGCCTGTGGGAGAGGATTGAATCAGGAACATCTAGCCAAAAACGTTAAAAAAAGGCGTTTTTGGGAGGCAACCCACTTCTTAGCCTTGTTCAAGGCTAAACAGATACTATTTAAATTTAATTGCAATTTTATTCATTTTAGTTTAGTTTACTGCCTTCTTCTCCCCGTTTAACTTCTTATGGTTAACTCCATTTCTTTTTCTTTATTCACAGGTATGTTGGTCACAAATTGGCAATTTAGAATGGTAGCGTTGGACAATTATTTTTGGGCATATAGAATTTAATGGTTAAGGCAATCTAATGCCATGTTCCTGAGAAATAAGTAGTTGATGGTGGTTTTAATGGAATTTTAGATGGGTCTTGACTTAATATTTTAAATTACAGGCTATCTTCATCTTATTTTGGGTTTAATAGGTTTGTTGGGTTATTGAGTTTTAATTTTTGGGCCTTTATCCTCCAATGGGTTTTAATTTTTAGTTTTAAGTCAATTGTGTTAATTTATATTTTTACCCATTTGCTATTAGTTTGTGGTCTGTGTAATTACTGTCATCTTTTACCTAATAGAATTACTTACTCAATTTTTTTACTTTCCCTACACAGTTCACAAGTCACCAACCACCACTCACAACAAGTCGCCGCCGACCCAACCAGCCGCCAATCTCCTCATCGGAAGCCACCGTAACCCACCGATCTCCACCGCAGCCACCACTAACCAGCGTCGCTAGTTACAGCACGCAGCCACCAGCGTCACCAGTTACCGCACACAGCCACCCCGATCCGCCGGCCAGTCGCCGCGCGCAGCCCCCATCACCAGCAGCAGCCCCGTCGCCCCGATCTCCCCTCGTGCAAGTGCCGCGATCTCCAACACTAACCACCGCCTCTCAAGCCACCATGGTCCGATTGAAGCACACCGCTCCCCCGAGGCCACGACGTAGCAGATCCGCGAGCACAGACGATCACGACGGCGACCCACCAGTTCCCCCCACCTCTCCTCCGTCACCGCCATTTGAGCCCACTACACAGTCACCAAGCGATGCAAGCCCAATACCAACCGTGGCCCCACGTCGACACCAACGACAACCATCTTCCTCAGCCGCTTCGAAGCTCAAAGGACCTGTCACGTATAAATCTAGACAAATCAAGACTCCTGAAGCAAGCAGTGATGACGATGATGATGACGATCTTCCCCAATCACCACCACCAGCAAAACCAACGAGAAATGAAGGCGAAGAAGGCTCACCTGTTCGCCCATAAAAGCGTGCGTGTATGGCAGAAGGTAAAAGCAAATTCCCACCGATAATGAGCAACCTAGAAGGTAATTTCGCTTTTGATAAAGAAATACATCGAACTCGTTTTTATTTGTTTGAGCATAATGAGATTATTGCTGGTAAATGTATTGATGAACCCACTTTGCATGCATTAAATATTCATGAAGAGGTATTTGATTTAATTGATGGAATTGGTTGGCGTAAATTCTTCTTGTTGAATTACCCTGCTTATGATGCCTTAGTTCGAGAATTTTATAGCACATTTGAGTTTGATCATCAAGGACATACATTTAGTTTAAATTCGCCTTTTGCAATTTCTTATTATTTGATGGGTCAAAATCAATATTGTTATGTCACTGGGTTCAACATTAAGTTAGGGCATCGATGAGGAATTTTCCAAAACACATGAATATCTTGACATGCTTTGTGATTACCCACCTGATTTTGATGATGTGGAAGTCTATAGGTCATTAACAGGGATGTCTGATATTGCATTTTCTCCTGGCAAATAAAAAGCTTTTTTAATTCAGAGTCCTGCTTTGCGTCTCATTCATAGGTTTTTAGCATTCAATTATTCTGCACGCAATGATGATACTACGGTAGTCACTAAAGCTGAATTATTTTTTATGTGGTGTATGCTGCATCAGAAAAAGGTGAACTTGGGTTATTGGCTTGCAATTAAGTTTGAAAAGTTAACCCAAAAACCAAAGAAATTATTCCTAGGGTCTTTGATCACATTACTAGCTGTCCAAAATGATTTGGTTGACTTAAGCACCACCAACATGCATAAATCATGTGATATGCCCCTTATGGATTTAATCTTTCTTGATAAATCACGCCTGCTTAATTGCGGGAAGGGTGGAGCTATTTTGTTTGTGGATGCAGGTAGGCTGGCTAGTTTTGAGGAGAGAGTTTTCAAGAAGCAAAGCAAGCCAACACCTGGTGCTTCTACATCTCGCGACCCTGCAGCAGCACCACCCTCCACGTTGCCTTCAGATGCCTTAGAGCGATTGAGCAGATTGGAGACATCTGGTTCAGCTGACCACCACAGTACAGCACTTGCACGAGAATATACAAGCATATTTCAGACATGTGGGATTCACACCACCCCATCCGGCGCTTCACTGATGTCGATGCTCCCCTCCTCTACCAGGGCAGTATTCCTCCTCTTTCTTTACTTTTTATTGCCTTTCGCCTCACATTCGCATTGGGGATAATGCGAGGAGAAAGTGTGGGGGAGGGGTTGAATTAGAAGGGCTGTGTGCTGTGTGTTTATATTGATTTTGGATGCTATGACTGCTAGTGTGGTGCTATGTGGCCACTTTGATGTCATTTTTATTGATGATTGAGTAAAGAACTTTTGTTGGTCTTTTGATGTGAAATGGTTTTTGATGTGAAATGCTACTTGAATGATTAATGAGTTGAGCTAATTTTGGGTAACTCTTCATTGCTGACATTGAGATTTATTGGCTAGAGTCATGCCAAGATTTGATGCATTTTATGTTAATTTTATTTTGTTTTTTTTTTAATTTTATTTTATTTTTATTTTAAAATAAATAAATAATTGGTTAATCTGAATGAATTGCACTTTGGTTTGAATGCTCCAATGTTGAATTCTTTTGTTGAAATCCTACTAAATTGGTTAATTTTGTGCAAATCTAGATGCATCTGCTTCTATAGAGTATTATATTTCTTGGGTAGCCATTTTGAGCAAAATTGCACATGAATTTTGGTTGGTGTTTAACTTGGAATATTCTAGCATTGCTAATTTGATGTTTTGGCCATGATTTCTATGCAAAAATGTTGTCATCCTCATTGGGCTTTTATAATTTGTCCCCTTGTTCAATGTTGCAATCCATCTTATTCTTCAATATTTGTTAAGTTTCATTCACAATCCTAGGGAAAAGTGTTTGTCTAAATCATTCCAAAATTATTTAGTTTTTGATTCATTAATTTGTTAGGTAAGTTTGAGTAGTGTTCATAATTATTTAACCATTTTCATGCAATTTATGGTAGTCTTAATTACCTTTTGAATTGGTAATGTCAAGGTTTATTTTTTTAAGTGGAATATAATTTTTGCATGATCTAAAAAATTGATTCTTTGCATTTAAGAAACTTCTTAAAACCTTGTTGGACACTTGTTTGATATTGTAATTATTTTAGATTAAAGGAACGGGTTATCAGGAATACTTTAAAAAAAAGTGAAATTGCAATAAATTTTACTCCGCTGTCCGCTTAAAAAGTGGTTAAGAGTAGAGCTAGTAGCCGCTTTGAATTGTGTGATCTGAGTAACCGGATGTATACGGGTCAGAACCGGGTACCCTCGTGTAAAAAGGATCTCTATATTCATTGTAAGCAGTTTTATCTTTCTTAGGCTGAAAAAATCGGGTGTATGCGGGTCAAAACCGGGTGCCCTCGCGTTTATTACAGTCTAAGTTAAGAAAATATTTAAATAATTATATGCAATAAATTTCTTGATTTCTCTTGTTCCTTCATCTAATACAAATGTGAAGTTTGGTATCTAATTTGGTTTGATGATTTCTCTTTTATGCACTGATACTAATGTTAAAATGAGACAAATTGCCTGCATGACTTAATGTTTATAAACCATGATGTTTCTAATTTGAAAAGATAGTTGAGAAACCCATGTTTTGATATGATAATGTGGTAAACTATTTTGGACTTCTATCTCTATCATGCCTTGCATTTTGATTTTTTTGGAACTTATGGGATTGGAATTTGATTTTTGGGTGAATGAACTTTTGAAAAGATTGTGATTGAGGTTTAATTTATGCTTGAGGACAAGCTTGGGATAAGTGTGGGGGAATTTGATGAGTGCCTGATCTTGCATGTTTTAGTCTATTTTTCCCCACTTTATTGCACTTAATTTTGGCTTAAATTAGTACATTTTACTTGTTTTGTGATTTTGGTCATTGTAGGATCAAAGTGGTAGAAAGGAAACAAATTGAAGCTAAATGGAGTGAATTTGGAACAGCCATGGAAATCCAAGGAATTTAGAAGCAGAGAACTGATTTTGGGCTTAGCCTTGCCCAAGGCTAAGCCCAAAATGGTAAGGAGCTGCCTTGCCCAAGGCTAAGAGCTAAAACGCGACAGCAGAGTGCAGATGTATGTTTTTAATTTAAAAGTTAACCTAGCCACCAACTGGACTTCATCAGATTTTTGGGGATACAGGCAGTATTTTTAGTAGGATAATATTCCATTTTATATTTGTAATTTATTTTCAAAGTTTGGATAGGAATTAATCAGCTTCCTAACTTATCTAGGTTTTATTCCTATTTAGCTAGGGAAAAACGTGAATAGTGACATCTTTTCTACTTTTTCTTCATCTGCGTTTTTCTCAAGGCTGTAACAGGGAGTTTATTTTCTTAATTTAATATTATTTTATTTTTATTTCAATTATGTGTGGCTAAAAACTTTTATTCTAGTTAAGGATTAATTCAAAACCAGGTTTTATTCACCGTGAGATTGTTGCAATTATTTATTGTTCTTAATTTCATATAATGTTCATGTTATTTACTGATATTTAGAGAAACCATGTCTCGATTGTTATTTGTTTTATGTTCAATGAGGCGCCGTTGTTCATTTAATTAAATAACATATTGCTAGTTAAATTTGCTAATTAAATCCGTAATTGTTTAGTAGAGTTAACAACAAGTGGCAATCATTGTAGCTTCCTCACAAGAGCTGTTACACTGAGTAGATGCATGATTGGGTCTAAATCAATCTCGCGTGAGGTCGATTGGCTTAGGTCAGGTCTTTTTATTTCTTTAATGCTGTCAATAAATTAAATCCTTGCGCGTGTTTAGGGTTATTTATTGGTTAGGAATTAATTATAGTCTTATTTGATAAATTCAATAATACGGAAAGATTAGGTCAGGAGCGCGAAGCTGACGGCTATAACTGGCCCTTTATATGATTTTCAGATTTATTCTTTCGTCAATGATCGGTTGAATTAATCATGTACTGCGAATGTCTTTAACTGGAATTTATTGCATATTGAATTTTCTTTTCATCAATTTATTGTTCGTTTATTTATTTCTTTAAATTCAGCAATTGTTAGCTTTTAATTTATGAAAACCCCCTTTTTATATTTTTATTGTTAAAAATCTGGTTATTTAAAATTATTTCGGTACTAGTCTCTGTGGATTCGACCCTTTCTTGCCCTATTTACAATTTATTTGGTAGGATAATTGAGGTATTTATTTTTAGTGGCTTCGACACCCATCAATACAAAGGCACATCTGCTGGATGAAAACGATAGATATCCGCCACATTAAATGTCTTGGAAATACCCATCAAATTCGGCAACCCAACCACATAGGCATTGTCATTAATCTTCTTCTCGATCGTGTATGGACCATACTTCTTCGGCTTCAGTTTGCTATAAGTACCCACTGGAAATTGCTCCTGCCGTATGAACACCATCACCTGATCCCTGACATTAAAAACTTTGTGATGCCTATGCTTATCAGCAGACTGCTTATATTTTTTATTAGCTTCCTCCAACTTCCGTTTAACCTACACATGAACATCAACCACCTGTTCTGCTACATGTTGAGCTGGGACATTCTGCCTTACACCCTTAGGCAACTTGATTAAATCAAGAGTGTGCTGTGGTGCCTTAGTGTACACTATAGAGAATGGAGATCGCCCCGTTGAACTGTGAACAGCATTATTATAAGCAAATTCGGCTTGTGCTAAAGCAACATCCCATTGCCTCTGTTTATCCCCACAAAGACTACGAATCAGATTACCTAAGGTTCTGTTAACAGCTTCAGTCTGGCCATCAGTTTGAGGATGGGCTGTGCTACTGAAGTTCAATGTCGAATCGAAAAGCTTCCACAAAGTTCGCCAAAAATAACCCACGAACTTACTCTCTCTATCTGACGTGATTGATTTGGGTACCCCATGTAGACGAACGACCTCTTTAAGGAACAGCTTCGCCACACCTATAGCATTCGAGATCTTCTTACAAGGAATGAAATGGGCCATCTTAGAGAATCTGTCAATAACCACAAACATAGAATTAGCTCCTCTCTGAGTTCTGGGCAGTCTCAACAAAAAGTCCATGGATAAGTCCTCCCAAATGTTATTCGGAATGGGCAAAGGCATGTAAAGCCCACTGTTCTTAGACTGTTCCTTTACTCTCTAACAGATTACACATCTCTCCACCAGCTTGCTAACATCTCTGCGGAGCTAGGGCCAATAAAACCTTTCCCGAACAGCTACAATTGTCTTATCACGACCCATATCCCCAGCTAATCCTCCCCCATATAAATATTTAATCACTTTCTCCCTCAAAGACATTCTTGGCAAACATAACTGGTTCTCATGCATTAAATATCCATCAAGGATATAAAAATAATCAACAGGATAGTTGTTAGACAACTTACCCCAAATTTCTACAAAGTCTTCATCCTGGTCATAACCCTCCTTAATCTGCTCAAAACCCAGAATCTTATGGCTTAACATTATCAACAAGACAATATGTCAACTCAAAGCATCAGCAACTCTGTTCTGGAGGCCTGATTTGTGATGTAACTTGAATGGGAATTTCTGCAAAAACTGACTCCACCTAGCATGCATATCGTTACTGATCCTCTTCTGGCTATTCAAATACTTCAAAGCCTCATGGTCAGAATATAGAACGAACTCCTTCCCAATCAAGTAATGCTCCCAAACCTTTAGGGCCCAAACAACCGAGTAAAATTCCTTGTCATAAGTGCTCTATCTCCTCCGCGAATCACTGAGCTTCTCACTGAAAAATGACACAGGCCTCTTCTCTTGGGACAGAACAGCCCCAATACCTACTCCAATTGAATCACACTTCGCTTCAAACAATTTATCGAAATTAGGAAGTGCCAATACAGGTGTTGTACAAAGCTTCTCTTTCAATATTGCGAAACTATTCTCAGCCTCTTCACTCCACAAAAATTTCCCTTTCTTTAAACACTCGGTCATAGGTGCAGCAATGGTGCTGAAATTCCTAATAAACCTCCAATAAAATGTTGCTAACCCATGGTAACTACAAAGCTCAGACACAGTGGTTGGAGTTGGCCAATCACTAATTGCTTTAATTTTTGAATCATCAACCTGAATGCCATTAGCAGAAACAACGTATCCTAAGAACAGTAGTTGTTGAGTTATAAAACTCCACTTCTTAAGATTGACATAAAGTTTATTCTCCTGCAAAATGGTTAGTACTTCTCGCAAATGCAGCAAATGTTCCTCCTCCGTTTGACTATAAATCAGAATGTCATCGAAATATACCACAACGAATTTGCTAATAAAAGGCTTCAATACCTGGTTCATTAATTGCATGAAGGTGCTTGGTGTATTCGACGGTCCAAAGGGCATCACTAGCCACTCAAATAACCCTTCTTTTGTTTTAAATGTTGTTTTCCACTCATCCCCAGGTCGTATACGAATTTGATGATATCCATTCTTCAAATCTAACTTGGAAAACCACTTAGCACCTTGCAAACATTCAATCATATCATCCAGTCTTGGAATTTATATCCTACCGTGATCTGATTGATAGCTCTACTGTCCACACACATTCACCAGCTACCATCCTTCTTTGGGGTCAATAAAGCAGGGACTACACATGGGCTCATGCTCTCCTGGATGTGGCCTTTTCGGATTAGTTCCTTAACTTTCTCCCTTAAAATAGCGCTTTCCTTCGGGTTCATCCGGTAATGAGGTAAATTGTATAGAGTAGTCCCTGGAATGAGATCAATATGATGTTGTATATCTTGCATTAGCAGCAAATCGTCCGGTATCTCATCATGCATCACATCCTTGAACTCCTGTATCAATGGACGAACTGATTTCGGGCACTTCTCCACCTAATTTTTCGCTCAGTAAATGACGCGACCTCAGCAAGTGTACTGAATCGGCAAGTAATATAGTGATGTATAATTAAGACCACAAGTTATCGAACCCAAGGGACTGAGTTGCATAAATTTTAGCAATTAAATATATGCTAAAGAATTCCCAATTGTTTAATGTGATGAATTATTTAAGGTAAAAATTAAGGACTGTAATTGATAAAATAACTAATTCAAGAATATTAAAAGACTCAATATCAATACAGATTTGATGAAATAACTAAAAGATATTGCCAAGGAATACCCATCCTTCCCAATAATGCCATGTAAATACTCAAACTCATCAATCACATATGCAAATCAATGAACAACCTAGCCTATACCATAGCCTGCCTTTCGGATCCAGCTTCTCTAACACATGTACCTACCATCCCGGATTCAGCACATATTTTAGCATCGAAACAGGTCTTAAGCCCTAAGCTTAGATGGTCCTACCATCCCGGATTCAGACATCAAAACTCAATTATCTCCCACCATTCTGAACCTATTAAAATAGAAGTCCACAGATTTAACTACCATCCCGGATTCATCAAATCAATGAAAATTAATAGAAATAGAACAGAGTATGTGTAAGTTCATGAAACGAATTACAATCAAAGATTATCACGGTAGATCAATCTCAACTGGCATTAATTTCAATAACAAACAGATTAATTCAGAGAAGATAAAACTAAAGCATATGCATAAATCAATCCACACAAAGCATTCACATGGTTATTAGGGATTCAAGGCATCCCTTAACAAGAAAAGGAACTACTCACTCATGATTGAAATAAAAACTGAATTAAATAGAGAGAAATTGATATTACCCATTTGAGATCTGAAAATGAAATTCTTACAATAATAAAAAATGACGTTCTTCAAACTGAATCAGCTAATAATACTTCCAAGATGAATGATAAATTTTCCAATCCCCAAAAATCTCCAGATCTCTCCCAACTGAATAATTAATTGTAAAAATATATGAAAAAATCTAAACTTAGGTTGCAGAGAAAGAAAATAAATCTGACTTTCGTTCCAAAAAAAGATCGATCTTTTTCTAACTTCAGCCCCTATATAACATTTAAAGTCAAAAGGTGGCCTGAAAGTCTTTGATTTTGTGCAGATTTCGTTTACATGCAGGTTACACGGCGGTATGATAATTCCTCACCGCCGTGTAAATGGCCTCTGGTCAACAAGCTTGAATTTTTGTTCCCCGTGAGTTGCGTCGTAATTGTTAGCAATTTACGCTTTACACGGCGGTATGAGGATTCCTCACCGCCGTGTAACTCCTTACGTAAGTGGTGATTCCCGTTGTACACGGCGGTAAGACAGTTCCTTACCGCCGTGTAATGTCCTTATTTTGCCCTCTGATATTTCCATTTCACACGGCGGTATGGGAAGAACCTTACCGCCGTGTAAGCTACCTAAAAACGCCAAAAATAACATAAAATCTTACTTTAGTATACCAGACAATATCTAATAAAACTTTAACAAAAATATCCTAAAATAGGAACTTCTAAACTCAAAAGTAAGCTGGAAATTCACATAAAAACAACATAGATTTGAACTTATCAGTAAATAACATTTGTTTCACAATCAGTACATGAACTTGCCTAGTCTCTTTCATTTCTGCCTCAAATTGCTTGGTGATAGTTAGAAACGTCCGTGTTTTCAGCTTATCAACCTTCCTTTTATGCTCAACTAGCAGCAATGTATACTTAACGCCTCTTTTCTCCAATGTGTAGACATTACTTCTACCTGAATGCTGCACATCAACATCAAACTGCCATGGTCTCCCAAACAACAAATGGCAAATGTCCATATCCACTACATCACAGAACACCACATCTTCATACTTCCTGTGATGCGCCCGAACCCCATAGGTACCCGAATGACCCGCTTTTAATGCATTTGAGAGAGGTTTATGACTTGTAAGGAATTACAAAAGCGTCCATTTTGGGCAACAAGGAGGTATTTTGGAATCGCCACCCAATATAATATTGGAAAAGTTCATCTAGCCTCAAAGAGTCTAAGACGATGCATATGCTTCTATTTTGGGCAAGCCAGAGATATTTTGGACACCTCCTTCCAATAGAATATTGGAAGGATCATCTAATATCGTGGAGCCTAAGTGTGACGCGTGCCGGAACCAGCAAGACCCTCTTCGGGAATCTGCTTTTAGGATTCGAGGGATTGGTTCGCGTCTTTCCGATCTTAGGTGTTATGAGATATTTTCGGCACCTCCTTTCACAATAGAACATTGAAAAGGACCATCCATCGCCATAACACCTTTAGGCACTTTTGAGGTATTTTGGAGTCGCCACCCAATTTACAAGAAATTGGGAAAGTTTAACCTCTTATCGGTCTAAACCAGAGATGGTGTCCGGAACTTCACACTTATTGGTGCCTTGGTTAATTATAAGTGGGTTTTTAAATTATAAAATTTCATTTTTCATCTCACACAATTAATGCAGTTTATTAAAGCGCATATCAATCACATATAAAACGATAAATAAATAAAAATAAAGATAAAATAAATTACAATAAAACTAGGGGCGGAATACAACCCCCATTGTAAATGAAATATAAATCATACATAAAACGGGGTATTTATTGATGTTGAGAACGTTGGTCCTCTCATGCACAATTAAAGAAAATCATTTTAAAGTGACAATTTATTTTTGGATAAAAAACTAGGACATTGGTCCCATTTTATTAGAAAACTCAATTTTATTTGTAGAAATATTTTTGTGTGATTTTTGATTAAGCGTGTATAAAATAAATGGTTCAATTAATTATTACATGCCCAATAACTCAATAAAACAAATAAAGGAAAAATAACAAGTACAATAAAAAATAACAACTCCTTGGATCTCCTCCTTCATTCGTACGGGTGCTCAAACATGGGAACACAAGTATTTGACACCGACAACAAGCATAAATAAACTTAATGTTAGTAATCGAAACAAGAAAATCAATTAGACATTTATAACAATGCAATAATTAAATGAAGCATGCATATCATGTGATAAATAAATTAAATGACATATTAAAATGAGTTAACAAATTAATAGATAACTATTTAAAACATAAAGCAATAATAATAACAATAACAACAACAACAAAAATAATAATAACAATAATGATGATGATAAATGATGATAGTAACAATAAATAACACTAATAACAATATACTAACGACATATATAATGATGATAATAACAAAAAATAAGTAAATAGGTAAATAATAATAATAATAATAATAAGGATGAACAATTAAAAGAAAATAGGAACAAATAACAACATTAAAAGTTAGATCTACATCTAAGAACAATATTAAAGGTTAGATCTACATCTAAAATAAATCAACAACAAATATATAGATCTACATGTTTACTAATTTAAATGTCAGCAAAAATGTTGAAAACAAAATTAAATCAAGAGATCGAGTCTAGAATGTTTACCCTCAGATTTGACTGACTTTAGGCCGGATGTTCGAATGCTTCGGCCCCACACGCTTCACGAGAAGGCAAAATATCAAAAACGCAAATTTTTAATATTTTGCTCTTGAAAAGATGAAAAAAGGAATTTTTAGAAGAAAAATCAGATCTTTTTTAGAGAGAGCTCTTTTTTTTTCCCTAAGATTTTTCAATCCCAAATCTTTTTTTTTGCTCTTTTTTTCAAATGAAATGAAATCCTATTTATAGGCACGATAGACCGACGGGCTGCCATTCGTCGAGCCACCGACGGGCTGCCCGCTCGTCGAAAGTCATCGATGGGCTGCCCATCGCTCGAGTCACCGATGGGCAGACCACCCCTCGAGTGACCGACGGGCTGGCCGTCTGTGGAGCAAACATCCAAATTTTAAGTTAAAAACTTCCCCAAAAATTTTATTTTATTTTATTATATATATATATTAAAAAAAACGCGAATGAAAATCCTTGCTTCTCGTGAGCGTGAAGGGCCAAAATTCCCGAACTCTATCCGTTCTTTTAAAAATGGGCATCATTTTCGTCATCGGGCAATCTCTGATCTAGACCGACTCAGGACCCGGTGTCTACAGTTGCCCCCAGTTTTGGGGAACTTAGTGCCTGGATGCCTAAGTGAGCCAAAACTCAAAGAAAAAAAGAAGAGACACGTACCTGAGGCAGATGTCTTATTGAATTGAGTGCTGTTGTTGTAATTGTAGAAACGGTAGTGCCGTGATCATGCTAACCCTTCTTTGATTTGAAGTGGTCGCCAAGTTGTAGGTGTGTTGTCCTTTCTGAGGTGGTGCCCCCTGAGAGGTCTTTGGCTGATTGCCCCCTGAGAGGTCTTTGGTTGATTGCCTCCTGAGAAGTCTTTGGTTAATGCTCACTGAGGAGTCTTTGGTTGATTGCCCCCTGAGAGGTCTTTGGCTGATTGCCCCCTGAGAGGTCTTTGGTTGATGCTCCCTGAGAAGTTTTTGGTTAATTGCCCCCTGAGAGGTCTTTGGCTGCTGCTCCCTGAGAAGTCTTTGGTTGATTGCCCCCTGAGAGGTCTTTGGCTGCTGCTCCCTGAGAAGTCTTTGGTTGATTGCCCCCTGAGAGGTCTTTGGCTGCTGCTCCCTGAGAAGTCTTTGGTTGATTGCCCCCTGAGAGGTCTTTGGTTGCTGCTCCCTGAGAAGTCTTTGGTTGGTTGCCCCCTGAGAGGTCTTTGGTTGCTGCTCCCTGAGAAGTCTTTGGTTGGTTGCCCCCTGAGAGGTCTTTGGTTGCTGCTCCCTGAGAAGTCTTTGGTTTAGTTTATTTCCCCCTGAGAGGTCTTTGGCTGCTGCTCCCTGAGGAGTGTTTGGTTTATTGCCCCCTGAGAGGTCTTTGGCCGCTGCTCCCTGAGAAGTCTTTGGTTGATTGCCCCCTGAGAGGTCTTTGGCCGCTGCTCCCTGAGAAGTCTTTGGTTTATTGCCCCCTGAGAGGTCTTTGGCTGCTGCTCCCTGAGGAGTCTTTGGTTGATTGCCCCCTGAGAGGTCTTTGGCTGCTGCTCCCTGAGGAGTCTTTGGTTTATTGCCCCCTGAGAGGTCTTTGGCTGCTGTTCCCTGAGAAGTCTTTGGTTAATTGCCCCCTGAGAGGTCTTTGGCTACTGCTCCCTGAGAAGTCTTTGGTTTATTGCCCCCTGAGAGGTCTTTGGCTGCTGCTCCCTGAGAAGTCTTTGGTTGAGTGCCCCCTGAGAGGTCTTTGGTTGGTTGCCCCCTGAGAGGTCTTTGGTTGATTGACTTGGATTGAATTGATGTTTTGATCAATGTTGTCGCTTGCCCTTACGCTGGCGTTGGCATTTGATTCTTTCTTTCTGCAAGACTTAGAAAGCAAAATATGCAGGAAAAAGTGGTGAGCATGCACGTGAGATGCATATGTATGCAGGAATGCGGGACAAGAATTTATCTAAGTGGATTTTGGAAGCGACAGCTGATTTGGTCGTGATTTGCAATAGGATCGGCGCCCTCTGGAATTGCTTTTGAATTTCATGCTTTTGGGGATTATGAGGTTCTCTTCTGATACCTGTAGTCCTCTTTAAAGGTAGTGCGTCCCTCGTGGATTTTCACACTAGCTTTTCTAAGCGGGAGATGCGTCCTTGCCGGATTTTCACATAACCCTATGCCTTATTTTTTGCCTGGAATGGACCCAACCCAATCCAGCGGCTTTTATTTATTTTATTTTTTGTAGGGCAGACTGCCTGTTGCCAGGTTTTCACCCTGCCATTTGGCCTAACTTTTGCTTAGAGCGCCAGTCACGGTTTTCATCTCTAACGGCCTTTTTTTTTTTTTTTTTTTTTTTTGCGAGAGAAGTTGAAGTCGTTGCGAAAGGTCTTTCGGATATGATTAGCATGTGCTTATGTCTCAGATATTGGTTGTATGAGCTTGGTTCTTTATCGGGAAAGTGCTGTAGGATTGGCTTCACAGTAGGTAGCAAGATGAGTTGGCTGAAGTGCCTGAGTAGCGAGAATGGTAGAGGGTAGATGATAATAATGTGCTGGTTTTATATCGGACTCAGACAACTTTGAGTGTGCAAGATGAACTGCCCTGGTTATGCCAATACATCTTTGCATAAATGCATATATTTCAATCTGATTTTATAACACATGATCACTATTTGGCATTAACTCGAAAAATATGAGACCTCATCTAATCTCGGGATAGATCTTGAGAGCATCGAACTCCTGTTATCAATAAGCCCTCGCAGGTTTTCTTGATTGAATATTTTCTCTCTTCTTTTTTTTTATTTATTTAGCCTCTTCCATGAACCCTCCTTCAGTTTGTCAGTATTGGTTGAATTTGCTTTCATCTTCGTTAGCCGGGGAGACTGCTGCTTCTGAGAGTGGCTCCTCTTGGTATCAAAGTCTTGGTCTTAGACCTTGTGCAGACTAGCTGAGATATTGAGTTTATTTGCTTCAATCTGCGTCTTCCATTTGTTGGTTTTTAATTCCTGAGGTAACCGTTGATGGCTGGGATGGAGTTGTAGGATAAAACTATGGTTTAGGACAGGACTATAGTTCCTCCCCTTTTTTTTTTTTTTTGTTCTTTGCTTCTTCTTCTTTTTTTTGTTTTTGTTTTTGTTTTTGTTTTTTTGTTTTTTTTTTTGAGAGATAATGAACTGTCCTCCTGAGTTTGATTACATGGGTGTTTTTGGTCTCATATGATTAGAGGTTGGTCTTGATCGGTTTTGCATCTCAAATGGTTGGGGTGAAAGGGATTTTAAGGCTTGGTTATATTTCTTGTGAAAGGTTCAGGGTTTCATTCGTCTAGTTCTCGATGTAGCTCTTGAAGTTTGATTTTATTTAGCAGTACCATATGCATCTTAGATGTTGTGGATGCAAAGAAATGGCTTTCAAAATTCGGTTCGTCGTCATGTTGGCACGTGGGAGTAGTAAGAACGTCCTTGTCAATTTTTAGCATGTCACACCAGGTCCAGGCAGAGGCCCCCCTTTTTTTTTAATTTTTTTTATCTCTCAAAATTATCCTCTCCTCAAGAGTTGTATCAGATGCTATCAAGATTTTGTTTGGATTCCCCAAAGTTCCGAGACTAGATGGAGCCGTATTAATTGAATTAATGTCAAAATGAATGCATCATGACCATGTGAAATAAAATCATTAGGAATACCATACAAATAAGCAAACTTGTTCAATTTATTGAAAATAACCAAACTGTCATAAGTAGTTCTTGAAATGCAGAGAAACGAAATGTTTGAAAACATATCTTCTTCTCCACTCTCCCGACGAGTGTCAGTGACCTATTTATATCCATGTAGTTCCTGCAAGATATGCTACTCTGCTGGATTAGACCCGATCACATATTTGGTGGAGGGACTGTATTGTAGGTTGGCTTCTTCTTCTCCTCCCCTTTTAGGGTCCGTGATCTGCTTGCTATCGATGAGGTCTTGAACACGACACCTCAAGGTCTTGCAATCATCGGTGGTATGTCCGGTGTCCTGGTGAAAAGCACAATACTGATCTACCTTGTGATAGCTGGCAATGGCTGTAATATTCCTCCTTTCATTAGCTTCTCGAAAACCCATGACAAAGGTTTGCCCATATCAGAATAGTGCCTTTGAGCTATTTTAGCCATTGGTACTTTCCCTGTCCTTCTTGTGCCGCTGCTACCAACTCCCTGACTTGCGAGGCTAGTGACAGTCTTATTGAGGGGTGCCTGGGTAGTTGCCATAAGTTGAGCTTGAAGAACTAGTGCCATAGTATCCATCCTTTCCTTAATTGCAGCCAACAACCTCCTTTCAAGCTCCTCGAACCTTCTATCCATCTCTTGGGTCATTAAGGCACGAGCCTCTTTCATAATAGGCAATTTAATTTGTTCAACAGCAGAGGCCACAGGCAGTTGCCTGGCATTTGGTGCCATCTGGACAGCGATATTTTCCATCACGGCGAATGTCCCCTTTTTAAAATCCTCTAATTTCCCGGCGAGGTCTTGAGTAATCAAAGCTCCGGTTTCTTCTGCCATGGAAGATGGTTCACTAGCTGTAGAGAGTGACTCAGAATCCCAAACAGGCACTAGTTCTTAGCAATCCAAAGGGCGAGTCCGTACTCACTAGCCGACCCTCAAGACCTCTAATCCACTTAGACGAATCTATGATGGCTGAAAAATTTAAATTATTAAAACGGTGCATGAATGATATATATACAATCCATGATCGTGCGTTATGCAGGTGGTCCTGGATGAGTGAAAGATCAATGAATTACAGTGATATAATGTGATTCATGAAAAGAATATACGTAAAATGATATGCAGACAAAAGGACACACACACAAAATGAAATGCATTTTTTTTTGTTTTTTTTATTATTTTTTAATTTTAATTTTATCATAAAAACATGCATGAATGACGTATACAATGAATGGTCGTGTGTTATGCAACATAGACAAACACATGCAAGCAAGTAGATCCTTCCAACCTTTTTACTCCCGCACACGAGGTCAAATAGTCTCTTCCTAGGTGGGCTTGGCCCATGGGTCAACAGGGAACCCAATGGGCGTGTATGGTGCGCGGTGAAAAATCGGCAGCATAACACTCTTAATTTAAAGCACATTCGCATGAATTTTGGCCATTATATATTTAAATAATTCAACTAAATTAAAATGGGCCCATCGGAGCATGAAAGCCTTTGATAAAAACCATTTAATTTGATTGATCTTATTTAATATACGATGGCCCACATAGCAAGCATAGTATTATGGTACATGTAACCTAGGGGAAGTATCTATTGCCATTACATGAGCTTTGGTCAGGGTGATGTTACTTTAAGGCTACCCAAGCATGGTCCCTGCACGACGGGTCTATCTCATCACGAGCATAACGACCGATCGGGTCACCATTTGATATACCATTTAATGGCACGAGGCTTGGGCTGGTGATTATCCCTAACACTTCCCCAAATTGAGTGAAAATGGGATCGTGCTTCAGGAACGCACCGGGGTTGAGAAAAGGGACCAAACTAGCATAATTCTAAGGCTCTAGCATGGATGCAATGCAATTTAGATGAGAGATAAAATTTTAGTTTTTAAAAACCCAATTATACATTTTAACCAAGACATTTTCAGAGCAAAGTCACAAACAGTCCCCAGCGGAGTCGCCACTGTGACGCGTGCCGGAACCAGCAAGACCCTCTTCGGGAATCTGCTTTTAGGATTCGAGGGATTGGTTCGCGTCTTTCCGATCTTAGGTGTTATGAGATATTTTCGGCACCTCCTTTCACAATAGAACATTGAAAAGGACCATCCATCGCCATAACACCTTTAGGCACTTTTGAGGTATTTTGGAGTCGCCACCCAATTTACAAGAAATTGGGAAAGTTTAACCTCTTATCGGTCTAAACCAGAGATGGTGTCCGGAACTTCACACTTATTGGTGCCTTGGTTAATTATAAGTGGGTTTTTAAATTATAAAATTTCATTTTTCATCTCACACAATTAATGCAGTTTATTAAAGCGCATATCAATCACATATAAAACGATAAATAAATAAAAATAAAGATAAAATAAATTACAATAAAACTAGGGGCGGAATACAACCCCCATTGTAAATGAAATATAAATCATACATAAAACGGGGTATTTATTGATGTTGAGAACGTTGGTCCTCTCATGCACAATTAAAGAAAATCATTTTAAAGTGACAATTTATTTTTGGATAAAAAACTAGGACATTGGTCCCATTTTATTAGAAAACTCAATTTTATTTGTAGAAATATTTTTGTGTGATTTTTGATTAAGCGTGTATAAAATAAATGGTTCAATTAATTATTACATGCCCAATAACTCAATAAAACAAATAAAGGAAAAATAACAAGTACAATAAAAAATAACAACTCCTTGGATCTCCTCCTTCATTCGTACGGGTGCTCAAACATGGGAACACAAGTATTTGACACCGACAACAAGCATAAATAAACTTAATGTTAGTAATCGAAACAAGAAAATCAATTAGACATTTATAACAATGCAATAATTAAATGAAGCATGCATATCATGTGATAAATAAATTAAATGACATATTAAAATGAGTTAACAAATTAATAGATAACTATTTAAAACATAAAGCAATAATAATAACAATAACAACAACAACAAAAATAATAATAACAATAATGATGATGATAAATGATGATAGTAACAATAAATAACACTAATAACAATATACTAACGACATATATAATGATGATAATAACAAAAAATAAGTAAATAGGTAAATAATAATAATAATAATAATAAGGATGAACAATTAAAAGAAAATAGGAACAAATAACAACATTAAAAGTTAGATCTACATCTAAGAACAATATTAAAGGTTAGATCTACATCTAAAATAAATCAACAACAAATATATAGATCTACATGTTTACTAATTTAAATGTCAGCAAAAATGTTGAAAACAAAATTAAATCAAGAGATCGAGTCTAGAATGTTTACCCTCAGATTTGACTGACTTTAGGCCGGATGTTCGAATGCTTCGGCCCCACACGCTTCACGAGAAGGCAAAATATCAAAAACGCAAATTTTTAATATTTTGCTCTTGAAAAGATGAAAAAAGGAATTTTTAGAAGAAAAATCAGATCTTTTTTAGAGAGAGCTCTTTTTTTTTCCCTAAGATTTTTCAATCCCAAATCTTTTTTTTTGCTCTTTTTTTCAAATGAAATGAAATCCTATTTATAGGCACGATAGACCGACGGGCTGCCATTCGTCGAGCCACCGACGGGCTGCCCGCTCGTCGAAAGTCATCGATGGGCTGCCCATCGCTCGAGTCACCGATGGGCAGACCACCCCTCGAGTGACCGACGGGCTGGCCGTCTGTGGAGCAAACATCCAAATTTTAAGTTAAAAACTTCCCCAAAAATTTTATTTTATTTTATTATATATATATATTAAAAAAAACGCGAATGAAAATCCTTGCTTCTCGTGAGCGTGAAGGGCCAAAATTCCCGAACTCTATCCGTTCTTTTAAAAATGGGCATCATTTTCGTCATCGGGCAATCTCTGATCTAGACCGACTCAGGACCCGGTGTCTACACTAAGACGAAGTAAATTGAGCCTATTTTGGGCAACAAGAGATATTTTGAAGACCCCACCCCAATAAAACATTGAGATGGTTCTCTAACCTCGTTGAGCCTAAGACCAGAGATGGTTTAGGACTTCTCATTTATTTATACCTTGGTTAAAATTATAATTGAATTTTGAATTTTAAGATGCCATCCCCTTTTCTCATACATTTTAATGCAAACAATTAAAGCGCAAGTCAATCATGTAATGGAAGCGATAAATAAAGGCAAGATTAAAATAAGGTAAATAAGAATGCAATAAATTACAACAAAAGTAGGGGCGAAAAACAACCCCCAATGTAAAGTAAATGTAAATCATGCATAAAACGGGATATTCACTAAGTTTTAGGATAGGGGTGAGCAAATTTCGGTTTAAACCGAAAAACCGAACCAAACCGATCGAAATTTTTAATTCGGTTCGGTTTTTCGGTTTTTCGGTTCGGTTTCGGTTTCCAAAATAATGTAATTTCGGTTTTTCGGTTCGGTTCGGTTTTGAAAGGTAAAAACCGATAAATAACCGAACCGACCGAACTTTTGATTATATATATTTTTTTTTCATTTTTTACTAAAATAAACAATATTTTTGTATTTTTTTAATTTAATATAAGTGGATTTAACTCAAATTAAACATATATATATTTTTTAATTTGAATTTTTTAATTTTAATTTTATAATTTGAAATTTTTTATAATTTTTAGAGAATTATTTTAATTATAATTTTAAAATTTTGGTTTTTCGGTTAACCGAACCAAACCGACCGAAAATATCGGTTCGGTTTGAATTCGGTTATTGTATTATATCGGTTCGGTTCGGTTTGTCCAAATATTATAATTTTGGTTTTCGGTTATTTCGGTTCGGTTCGGTTATTGAACCGAACCGACCGATGCACAGGGCTATTTTAGGACATTGGTCCTCACATGGATCTTTAGAAAGAAAGATTTTAAAATGACAATTTTATTTGGATAAAAAAAATTAGGACATTGGTCCTATTTTATTAGAAACAATCTCAATTTTACTAATAGAAATATTTTTGTGATTTTTGAATTAAGCATGCATAAAATAAATGATTTTATTACTAATTACATGACAAACAAATTAAAAAAACAAATAAAAAAAATAATAAATACAATAAAAATAATAAATCTTCAGATCTCCTCTTTCGCAGGCAAATGTGCCCAAATATGACAAAAATAAGTATTAAAACAAAAATAAATTCAAAAAGTTAAGGTTAGTAATTAAATCAAGAAAAATCAACTAAATACATAAAATAATAAATTACAAATTAAAATAAAAAAATGCACCATGGATGATAAATAAATTAAATGACATATTAAAACAAATAGATTAACATATTAATAAATTAATACATAAATAATAATAATAATAATAATAATAATAATAATAATAATAATAATAATAATAATAATAATAATAAAAGGAAGAATAAACAATCAAGTAAAAATAAAAGAATAAAATAAAAAAGTAAAAGGACGTTAAATCTATATCTAAAATTTCATAAAATAAATAAAAGATCTACATTATGACTTAATTAAATATGAACAAAAAGAATAAACAAAAGAAAACGAAAAATGAGAAATCGAACCTAGAATGCTTACTCTCAAATTTCGAATTCGATGGGATGAGAGAAGATGATTGATTGTCCTTGTTTTAATTCACAAAATAGAAATAAAAATAATAAAAATTGGAATTTTATTCCAATAGAAAATTCGTTAAAAAAATGGAAGAAAAATAAAATAAATTAATTTTTAAGAACAAAGAATTGATTTTTTTTGTCTTAAGAATGATTATTAATTAATTATTGAAGTTTAAAACCTTAAAAAAATTATTTGAACAAAAAGAAAACTCAAGAAAAAAAAAGTCTAGAGAGAATTTTTGTTGAAAAAGAGAAGAAAAAAAAATGAAGAAAATTAACCTCAAAATGAATCCTCCCTATTTTTTTACTAAATTTTTCTATTTAAATCAATAAAAATGGAAAGAATTATTAAGTAAGTAAGAAAATTGAATTTTTATTAAAATTTCCTTAATTTGGGTCCAAAAAAGGAAAAAAACATTAAAAATCCTGGAAAAAGGGGAAAAGGTAAAAAAAATCAAGAAAAATAGGAAAAAAGAGAAAAAACGCGTTACCGACGCCCTTCGGGGGCGTCGAAGGCTGTCAGCCCTCGCGCGCGGGCTGCTGCAACCCGCCGAATTTTTCTTTTTTTAAATAACAAATTTGACTACAACACTATAATTTTCAAACTCCATTTTTCAAATTTAATTTTTAATACATTTTTTATTATTTTTCTATTTTTTATTCTAAAATGCAAATTTGACAAGAAAATCATCACTTCCAACCTTTCTGCCTGTAAACAGGCATCTAATTATCATTGGGTAACTCTGATTTGGACTGACTCAGGACCTGGTGTCTATAGTTGCCCTCAGTTTTGGAAAAGCTAGTGCATGGGTGTTTAGGTGAGCCAAAACTCAGAGAAAAAGGAAAAAGACACGTACCTGAGGCAGTTGCCTTTTCCAAACTGGACGATGTTGTTGGGGTAGTTGCCGCCATGTTGTCGGCGTGTTAATGTTTGTTGAAGCGAGTTACCGTGATCATGTAAACCCTCGTTGAAGTGGTGTTTACCGTCAGCGTGTAAATCATTGCTCAAGTGGTAGTGCCGTGGTCGTGCTAACTTTCCGTGAAATGGTAGTTCCATCATCGTGCTAACTGTAGACACCGGGTCCCGAGGCGGTCCAAGATCAGGATTACCCGATGATGAAAAAGATATTTGCCACAAGCAAAGGTGAAAATGATGTTTTTCTTGTCGAAAATCCCCTTTGTTCCTCTAAAAATTTTAATTCAAAAATTTACATCTTTACCCTTATTCTTATTCCTATTTATTTTTATTTTTATTCCTTTTCTTTTATTTATTTATTTATTTTTATTTTATTTTTACTTTTTTTGCGTGCCACGCGTGCAGGCCACACCCACGCGGGGGCAGCGTGCGCCTGCGGGCGCGGAAGCTTCGCGCGCCTTGGGGCGCGCCCCCCTGGGCCATGCCTCGCCAGGCGATGCGCGTGCCCCCTGGGGCGCTCGTCACGGCGCTCCGTATGCGGGGATCTTTTGCCCCCTGCGTGCTGCGTTTTCTGGTCAAAATTGCAATCGATTTTTTCGGGGATTTTTCACGTTTTCGTGTAATTTTTGGGTAACGAAAATTGAAAGGGCTCTTTGTCTTTTCTCATTTTTGGGGAAGACAGCAAATCAAAAGGGTTTTTGGGATTCATTTCAAGGGAGAGCTGCATTTTTCACAAGAGAAAAAAAGAGAGAGTTTCCTCTCAAGCCAAGGGCAGTCGAAAGATTTCAAAAGCAAAAAAAAATATTTAGATTTTTTTTTAGTCTATCTTTTCTTCTTTTTTTTTTCTTCAAGGTATTTTCCAGTCGAGGATCTATTTTCAAGCAAGGAAAATCAATTTCCTTTGTCTTGTATTATCCCTCCAAAAAATAGTTCTAGAGTTTTATTTGTTTAAAACTTGAATTTTTTCTCAAATATTGTTGTATTTATTACCATAAATTCGACAAGGAGAATGGATCAAGACATCCTATTTTCCGACCTATAAAATCTGAGGGTAAACATTTTTGGAACCAGTCTCATTTATTTTTGTTCATCATTTATTATTGTTAATATTATTATTTTCTGTTATTATTACCATATTTATAATTCATTTCTAGCATTTCTAATATAATTATTACTATTGATATATTATTCATGGTTTTAATTTGATTTCTTTGTGACTCCAACTTGATTATCATTATTATTATTAGTTTTATTATCTCGTTGCCATGATTATTAGCACTATTATTATGCTGCCACTACTATTATTCTTGCTATTTGTGTTCACTGTTGATGTTTGCATGCTCATTTATTATTATTATTATTATTATTATTATTTGAGGGTATTATCACTATCATTATTATTATCTTGTGTTTATTTCTATTATTATTATTATTATTATTATTATTATTATTATTATTATTATTATTATTATTACTATCCTGTTGCCTTTACCACTACTATTATTGTTATAATTATTATTATCATTATTGTTCTGTTACCATTGTTGTGTCATTAATCTTAGGTTTTTGCATGATTTGTTTTATTTTCTTTGCATGTAAATATTTGTACATTAAATTAACATGTTCTGTATTTATTTTGACTTTATTTGATTAATTTTTAGAATTATTACTAACATTTTAATATTATTTTTCTGTCTGAAATTTATTGTGACTTGCATTATGTGAGCGTTCTCATGACCACATGGAAGGGTCACAACGTGTAGGAGATCGTGTTGTTTGGTGAGACCTTTCCTATTCCCCCTCTTTGTGTTGTGTTTGTTTGCAAATAAATATTTTATTTATGCACGCGTGAGATAAAAAATCACAAAAGTATTTTTGTAATTAAATTAGAATTTTTACTAATAAAATTAGGACCAATGTCCCTCCTTTTAGCCAATTAATATAAAATGTCACGAATAAAACGAAGAGTTAAGTTTTTCAAAAATGGGATCACTCATCCCGGTTTTTCAAACTAGCAATCAAATAACTTTTCGACCCCTTTTCAAAATAAGCGCGAATGAACCAATGTTCCTAAACCAAACGAATGTCCCGATTTATGTATGTGTTCTCATGTTTGACTTTATTTGTTTATTTTAAATTTATATTCATGTATTTTCCTTTGGGCCCTTGTAATTAATTTTGGGGCAACATTATTTAATTTTCACTTGGGATTGTATTTCGTCCCAATTTACATTTTAAATCTTCTTTTATTGGGGTTGTATTCCGCCCCAATTTCCTTTGTAATTGTGTGCTTGATGTGTTTACTGCTTTCCTTTATTGCTTTATTTATCGCTTTTCTTTATTGCTTTCGAGTGCTTGTAGTACGCTTTAATTACATGCATAAATCGTGTGAGATAAGAGATATAATTTTTGAAAATTAAAAACTCATTTATAATTAACTAAAGCATAAATAAGAGTGAAGTTCCGAACACCAATCTCTGGTCTAAACCAATAAGAGGTTAGAGACCTTTTCCAATTTCTTGTAAATTGGGTGGCGACTCCAAAATACCTCAAAGGTGCCTAAAGGTACCATGAGGCTAGATGATCCTTTCCAATATTCTATTGGAAATGAGGCATCCAAGATATCTCATGGCACTCGAGATCAAAAAGACGCGAATTAATCCCTCGAGCCCTAAAAGCGAGTTCTAAAAGGGCCTTTGCTAGGTTCGGTACGCGTCACAGTGGCAACTCCACTGGGGACTGTTTGTGACTTTGGTCTAAAAGTGTTTTGGTCAAAATGTATAATTGAGTTTTTAAAACTTAAAATCCTATCTCTTTTCGAAAATTGCATCACATCATTTTAGGGCCCTAGAATTATGCTAGTTGGTCCCCTATCTTACCTTGATGCATTCCCGAAACACGACCCTACTTTCACTCATTATAGGGAAGTGTTAAGGATAATCACCAGTCCAAGCCTCGTACTATTAAAGGTATATCAAATGGAGACCCGATCGGTCATTATGCTCTTGACGAGCTAAACCCATTGGTAGGGACTATGCTTGGGTAAACCTGAAGTGTCACCACCTTGACCAAAGCTCATATAATGGCAAATAGAAACTTCCATTAAGTGAAATGCTCCTTAATACGGTGCTTGTGATGTGGGCTATTGCGTATTAAACAAAATCAAGCAAATTAAGTGGTCTTTTATCAAAGGCTTTCATGCCTCGATAGGTTCACCTTAATTTAATTGAAGTGTCCAAATACGTAATGGCCAGAACCCATACGCATGTGTTTTAAATTAAGAGTGTTATGTTGTCGATTTTTCACCGTGCACTATGCGCATTCATAGGGTCCCCTATTGACCCATGGGCAAAGCCCACCTAGGAAGAGACTATTTGAGCTCGTGTACGGGAGTTAAAAGGTTAGAAGGATCTACTTGCACGTATGTGGTTGTGAAATGCTGCACAACTCACGATCATGCATTGTACATGTCATCCATGCATCATTTTAACAATTTGAGTCTTTCAGCCATCATAGATACATCCAAGTGGACTAGAGGCTCTGACGGTCGGCTAGTGAGGACAGACTCGCCCTTTGGACTACTAGAATTAGTGCCTGTTTAGGATTCTGAGTCACTCTCTACAACTAGTGAATCATCTTCCATGGCAAAAGAAATTGGAGTTTTGACTACTCAAGACCTGGACAGGAGATTAGAGGATTTTGAGCGGAGGGTGTTAGAAATGATGGGCGTAATGGCTAAAAGGATCACTCCTCCTCCTGCCGATAATCCCTCCTCGGAGGCAAGTTGAGCTGCCTGTGGGTGAAGAGGCCCCCATTATAAGTAATGCTGCTCACCAACTCATCAATGAGCCTAAAGTTACTGTTGTGCCCGATGAGCCAAGGAGGGCAAGGGTCCCAAATCCTGACGAGCATTTCGTGATGGAAGAGGAGGTTGAGGAGATAGCAGTCCATCAAGCTGTGAGGGGTAGAGCACCCAGGGTAGAAGATGAGGCCATGAGAGGAATAAGGCAACAAATTGAGGCGATCACTCACCTATTATCAGCTGGTAAGGAAATCAACCCCGAGGATAGAGATCTGGGGGATGAAGAGTTATTGCCCCTAAGGTTTAAGATGCCTGAGCTACCAAAGTTCGATGGTACTTCAGACCCATTCACGCACATCAAGCAATACACCCTAGTAATGAAGGGCACAGGGCTGACTAAGAAGCAAAAGGTGGAATATTTTTGCCTCAGTTTGGTGGGTTCGGTAATGGACTGGTATCATGGGCTAGATAGGAGATCAAAGGAGGACTGGGACCTTTTGACTGATGAATTCATAAAGCAGTATGACTGCAGCACTAGAATGGAGGTCACCCTGAAGGACCTCGAGCTTCTATAGCAAAGGAGTGACAAATCATTCCACGAATACCTCACTAGGTGGAAAAACAGGGTCATGAAGATGAAGCGAAAACTTGACACTGCTGATCAGATCAGGCTATTCATCAGGAACTCCTACCCTTACTTGAGGGACTTGCTCAACTTTAAGGGGCTCAGAGATTGGGAGTCGCTCAAAGATATTGCTGTAGAAGCTGAGGCGGCTTACCTAACGAAGAAAGTGAGCCAAAATAGCTTTGCTGAGAGGAGCTTTGGGAATCAGTCAGGGTACAGATCAGTCGGCGCTGAAAGCAGTAATGGTAAAAATGGAAAGGCGGCCGAGGTTGCAGCTACTGAGGTTAGACAGGGTCAGAGGTACTACTTTAATTTGGGTCAGTCTTTATCCTGGGTATTGGAGAGATTGACAAAGGAGGGTAATCTGAGACCACTGCCACCTAGGCCAGCTGCGAATCAGGGACAGCCAGGGCATAGAGATGATCAGTACTACGTCTACCAACAGCACTCTGGGCACCTAATAGATTACTGCCGAACTTTGAGGAACAGGGTTCAGGATCTCATTGACTCCAAGGAGATCAGCGACCCTGAGAAGAGAGAGAAAAAGAAGAAGGCAGGCTATAATGCAGTCCCTCCACCAAATATATGATCGATTTTGGTCCACCTGAGCATATAATTGGCAAGAGCTACATGGAGATGAATACGTCGCTATCACTCGTCAGGAGAGTGGAGAAGAAGGCGATGTTTTTAAATGCTTTATTTCTTTTTATTTTAAGAACTCTTTATAACAGTTTGGTTATTTTAATATGACGGACAATTTTCACTTATTTGTGTGATGTTTCTTGTGATTTCACTATGCATAATCATGGCACATTTATATTTGACATTGATTCAACTAATGCCATTCCATTTAATCTCGAAACTTTGGAGAACCCAAAGAAAATCTTGATAGCATCTGTTATGACTCTTAAAGAGAGATTAAAATTTGAAAGAATAAAAAAAATGAAATAAAAGAGTCTTTGGCTGAACCTATGAAGACATACCTAGAGATAATTATGAAGTCGTCAAACACGCTATGCCAGTGTATCCCAATCATGAACTAGCCAAGCAGAAGCTCCGGACATTCAAGCCAGGAGGGACAGAAAAGGTTAAAAGGGTAAATTTACAAGCAGAACCAGGGCTAAATTTTTACTAAAGCACAATGCCCAACTAAGTGGATCAACAACATCCCGAATGGTTAAGAAGAGAAGTGCGCATATGTGTAAACTATCAGGATTTGGACAAAGCTTGCTGGGGAGCAAAAAAATGTACGCAAAAAAACAAAAACAAAAACAAAAAAAAAATAAAAAAAAAATTTGATCATCGACATAGGGACAGTTATCTGGGGGCAAGCTTTTTTCAAATCCCATTGATCTACACATACCTATATTTTACCATTTTCTTGGCTACTGAAAAGGACCTAAAGACTGAGTCACAATCTATCCGCCCAGTTCATCAGTGTAGAGGGTGTGCAGTACAAGAGGTAAGCTGATGATATACGACTGAGGTGCTTAGATGAGAAGAAGACCAAGAAGGTTATGGAGGAGACCCATGCTGGGGTCTGCAGTCGGAACCCTTACAAGAGTCACGCTTTACTCCTTAATGCATGAGGCGAAAGCACTACTGCCCGTTGAAGCATGTCAAGTCTTTAAGGGGCAGTCATAGAAGCAACGACTACAGCAGCTAAGCACATTAAACGGAAATAGGTTTTGGGATTACTATCGCAATCAGATTTATCAGAAAACACCTTATTCGATTATTTGGGAAGAAAGTCAGAAAGCATCCACTGAAAGAGTGAGATTTGGTCTTCAGGCAGATAGGCCTGAGTGTTCCAGACGGATGAGATAAATTCAGGACGACGTATGAAGATCCATTTATTCTTGAAAAGTCGTTATCCAAGGGAGCAGCATTCCAACAGACAGCAAGGGAAGCAAGTTCAAAGAACCAGTCAGTATCAACATACCCAAGAAGGTCCATGGCTAAAGACTAAAAATCAAAAGAAGAGAATAAATGCCTCGCGAGTTGAAAATCGAAAAAAGGCGGCCTTGCTAAAATTGGGCGCCTCGTTATGGTGAAAACCGAAAAAAGGCACTCTAGGCAAAAATTAGAGGCTTGAGAGAAAATGTCCAATCAAGAAAACCCGAGAGCGCTGATTGGAAACAGGAGTCTGATGCTTATAAGATCCACTCCGAGATTAAATGTAATTTTGCATTCTGAATCTATGTTAAATGGTGATCATGTATGGAGAAATCATATTGAAATGTACACAATTTTGAGGAAAAATATAAGACAAAAGCAGCTTAACTCATCATTTCCTAGTTCTTTTTATAAAAAGAGGGATACCGTTCATTACTGAATGTGTGAAATCTAAATGGTTATACTCTACTTCTGCTCTCACCAACCAGATGCCTAAGCCGATGGGTCCCATTATCTACAGTGGGGCTAAGTACCCTTCTCTTATATGTACTTATGGAGGTGAGGGTGTAGTCTCTGACCTGCAGTTCGATGATTTTTGTAAGCAGCTGTGTCTAACGGCTATGGTACTCAAGGGTGAAGGCCGAGGATAAGATGCTGCCCTGAAAAAATAGAGGATGCTTCATAACATTTTGAATCCCCCCGAACTGTCAAACGCAACAGGCGAGGATATCGAAAGTGGTCTCGAGAAATCCACACAAGAGAACAGAAAGTAGAGCCAGGGGCACAGGGAGTTGAACCCTATTCGCTACCTCACCCAATCAAGCAACACCTTCGTCAGAGGGGACGAGGGGATATAATCCTTGTTTAGGGGATGATTTCTCAGCGAATAATTGCCAATTGCCATAGAAGGAGGCTCTGATAGTAGCTTCAATTTTTCTTGTAGCCACGTCGAAAAAAAAAAGAAGGCCGTTAGAGATGAAAACTGTAATTGGCGCTTTAAGCAAAAATTAGGCCAAAGGGCAGGGTGAAAACCTAGGAACAGGCAGTCTGTCCTACAAAATAAAAGGAATAAAAGCCGCTGAATTAGGTTGGGTCCATTTCAGGCAAAAAATAAGGCACAGGGTTATGTGAAAATCCGAAAATGACGCATTTCCTACCGAGAAAATCTAGTGTGAAAATTCACAAGGGACACACTACCTTAAAAGAATGACTACAGGTATCAGAGGAGAACTTCGTAATCCCCAAAGGCATGAAATTCAAAACCAATTCCAGAGGGCACCGATCCTACTGCAAATTGCGACCAAACCGGCTGTCGCCTCCAAATCCACTAGATGAATTCTTATCCTGCAATGCTGCATGACACATACATTTCACGTGCATGCTCACCAATTTTCCTGCATATTTAGCTTTCCAGTTTTGCAGCAAGAGAAATTTGATACGGACACCGACAGAAGCTGAGTGACGACATCAGTCAAAACACCAATCCAAGCAACCAACCATAGACCTCTCAGAGGATACCACTTCAAAAAGGTTAGCACGATGACGAAACTACCATTCTACAGAAGGTTAGCATGATCACGGCACTACCGCTACAGAAGGGTTAGCACGATAACGGCATTACTATTCTACGGAAGATTAGCACGATCACGGCACTACCACTTCGAAACTCAGCAGGGTTAGCATGATGGCGGCATTACTGTTCTACGGAAGGTTAGCACGACCACGGCACTACCACTTCAGAAGGGTTAGCACGATGGCGACACTACTATTCTATAGAAGGTTAGCATGACCACGGCACTACCTCTTCAAAACTCAACAGGGTTAGCACGA
This sequence comes from Excoecaria cochinchinensis, assembly GCA_947683425.1. NCBI lineage: Eukaryota > Viridiplantae > Streptophyta > Magnoliopsida > Malpighiales > Euphorbiaceae > Excoecaria > Excoecaria cochinchinensis. Next base: position 49,243,700 of record CANTUQ010000004.1, read on the forward strand.
TAGCGGCACTACTATTCTATGGAAGGTTAGCACAACCACGGCACTACCGTTTCAGAAGGTTTAGCACGATGATGGCACTACTGTTCTACTGAAGGTTTGCAAGATCACGGCACTACCACTTCGAGACTCAAAAGGGTTAGCACGATGGCGGCACTACTGTTCTACGGAAAGTTAGCACAACTACAGCACTACCGCTTCAGAAGGGTTAGCACGATGACGGCACTACTATTCTACGAAAGGTTAGCACGATCACGGCACTATCACTTCGAAACTCAGCAGGGTTAGCACGATAACGGCAATACCATTCTATAGAGAGTTGCACAATCATGGCACTATCATTTCAAAAGGGTTAGCACGATGGCGGCACTACTATTCTACGAAAAGTTAGCACGACCACGACACTACCGCTTCAAAACTCAAAAGGGTTAGCACGATGGCGGCACTACCACTCCACAGAGGGTTAGCACGACCACAGCACTACCGCTTCAACAAAAGACAATACGCCGGCAACTTGGCGATAACCACTCCAACAATACCATCCAGTCTGGGAAAATGACCGCCTCAGGTATGCGTCTCTTTCCTTCTTTTCTGAATTTTGGCTTACCCAGAGACCTAAGTTCTAGGTTCCCTAAAATTAGGGGCAACTGTAGACACCGGGTCCTGAGGCGGTCTAAGATCAAGATTACCCGATGATGAAAAAGATACTTGCCACGAGCAAATGTGTTAAAAATGATGTTTTTCTTGTCGAAAATCCTCTTTGTTGCTCTAAAAATTTTAATTCAAAAATTTACATCTTTACTCTTATCCTTATTCCTATTTATTTTTATTTTTATTCCTTTTCTTTTTTTTAATTATTTATTTTTACTTTTTTTCGTGTGCCACGCGTGCGGGCTTCACCCGTGCGGGGGTAGTGTGCGCTTGTGGGCGCAGAAGCTGCGCGCGCCTTAGGGCGCGGCCCAGGGCCAGGCGACGCGCGCGCCCCTTGGGGCGCTCGTCATGGGGATCTTTTGCCCCCTGCGCGCTGCATTTTCTGCTCAAAATTGCAGTCGATTTTTTCGCTGAGCCATATTCTCTATCTATATCTCTCAATTCATGTATACATTTAACAAGATGAAAAAATTCAAGGAAAAGTATGAGTTGAGTAAGAGTTATGCTTGATTAATCAAGAAAAGGTAAGTTTTAATCCCTACGTTTCCTTCATCTTTTTCTTTTACTTGATAATTGCTGGGAGATATATTGAGGATTAATATTGATGTGGGATTTTGGGTGTGAATGGTTGAAGGAATCAAGAAGGTAAGGAAGAGAAAAAGGGAAAAGCAGAAATTTGAGGTTGAATGAAGAAGTTTGGCTCACAAATCAGGTTTGGGAATAATTTTATTGCCTTTGTGTATCTGTAACTGATTTGTCTTAGAATTAGAGATTTATGAAGTGTGAAATTGATTATATTAGGTTTATTGTTTCTGGATTGGCCGGATCTAATGGCCCTTGTTGATAGAAATGAATTTTGGTGAAATCCAGTTTAGTGTTCACTTGAACCAATTATATTGTTTTGGCCATAATTTGGTCTATTGAGCTCCAAATGATGTGATTTTAGTTGGAATAAAACCATAAGACATAGATCTAAAAATATCTAGAGGAAATGGAAATCTGATTTTGACTCTAAGATGCATGGAATTGTAGTTGAATGTTCAAGTTGAATTATGTCTTTATTATTGGAACAGTTTGTGTTCAATTGAACATAATTCTTTGATGACTTGTCCAAATTGGATCACTTTTGTGCAATAATAACCGTGAGACATAGTAGAATATTTTTCATAAGACATCTTTGCCCAGAAATTTTTTTTTCTAGGTACAATTCTCAAAATACTGTAGCCTTAAATTCCTGCCCAGTCTTTAGAATTGTTTAGTTGCACTATTAGAGTAATTTGTGTTCTTTTAGACATAACTCTTCACTCCGATGTCCAAATTGGATGATTTTTGTGTCAAAATGACCATAAGACATAGTAGAACAATTGTCTGAAGATATCTTTGCCTAAAAATATCGTTTACCTAGTGAAATTTCCTGATTATGGAAGCCTTTAGTGACTGGTTGGAAAGCACGGTTGTGCTTTTAATAAAACACAGCTTTGTTTTTAGCAAATAGACTAACGAACTGGTTGGAGAACACAACTCTGTTTTTTATAAAACAGGCTGTATTTTAGAATAAATTCTGCCCTCTTCAACAATTCATCCTAGAATCAGTTTTGCACCTCTAAATTAGCTCCAAAGTATTTAAATAAGCCTGAAAATTAAATGTTACTTATTTAATAATTCAGTAATGAGGATATGTGATTCAATTACATGTGAATTGAATAAATTTTTATAATGAAGAATTAATTAATATCGTGATTAATTATGATTTAAACTATGAGCATAATTTGTTATATGAATAAGTACTCATGATAAGAAATTAAATAACATGATTATAATTTATGATTAAGGCATTAAACCTAATTTGCTATATGAATAATGACTTGATGTTAAAATATGAATTCTTAGTCTGGTTACCACAAAGGTTATCTAATATTTACGTGATTTCACATGAAGTAAAGTATGTATATATGGATATGAAATTCGTGTGAATAAATATGATTTGATTATGAAGCATGAGCTTGAGATTTGGATATTACATGAGTTTTCTGTTGCTTATATGAATGCAATATGATTGTGAGTAATTCTGATATATTTATAAGCCTTCTAGCCAGTATAAGTTGTGGATAGATAGGCATGCCTATAGGGTGCCTGAGCAACTGCTACTTGATTTCTTCCATCTAGGGATGCTTGTTTCATTCCTTCGAGAATAGCTTGTTATGTTATCTTCCCTCTATGTATGCTTGTATCTTTCGTCCGAGGATGCTTGTATCTTTCCTCCTAGGATGTTTGTATCTTTCCTCCGGGGATGTTTGTTTTTTCCTTCAGAGGATGCTTGATTTATTACCCGTTATCCACATCCTTAGAAAGACAAACAGTACTCATCTGTATAAGTGATTGGTATATGAAATATGACTATATGACTTTGATAACTAATCTGAAAATGAGTATATTCTGAGAATCTGTATCTAGATATCTATATGATTATATGGTACCTGGTTAAAATATGTGAATAACGTTATATTTGATATTATCTTATGATTATTGTCACTTGTTAAATATTAACGTATATGTGTATAACATCAGATATCTGATCTGTTATGCAATATGTTATACATGCCATGATATAATATTTTTAATAACATGTCAATCTAAAATATGAGAATTGCATTGAACTAAGTATATGATGACATAATTTCTGTCTATCTGAACATGATGTAAACGCGTAAGTTATATAAAATGCTGAGAACACATGTGATGATGGAATGAATTGGGAACCGAGATATATAACCCATTTATAGGCAAATGACACAGCTTTTGTTATGACACTCATCTCCATATATAAATAATAAGGGATAACCATGTGATTATAGCTTTGACTTGAATCTAGAATAACATGATCATTATTATTATACTTGTATAGTTTGTTGAAATTTACAGAAAAAGAGTTGTAATTGAGAATAATATGTTTTGCATGTAAGGGGATCGAAAAATTAAGTGGAGAAAATGCAAAATCACATACCTCTAGTCATTGTTAGTGCAGACTTTTCCCCTCTTGGTTTCTCTCACCTAGCTCTCAATTATAGATGGTATTTTTGTTTATGTATCCTTTTTAGTGGTGAGAGGAGAGAGGACCCCAATGATATATATAGCATTCAACCATCATGAATGCCATTTCAGTTCCTGTATCCTTTACCATCTATTACCACCATCAATGGCCATTGATGGCCATAATATTTTGCACCACTAATGTTGAGACTGTTACATTCTCCCACTTGGTGCATAACATCAGTCTATAATTTTTCTGAGAACCAAAACACATGAATCATAGAGATAAATCCTCTTAGTGCGAGTGATATCAACTATGTATTACAATGTATTTTGTTTTCCAAGTTCTTTAAGTGGTAACATAACTTAATGAGTAAACCCTATGTTTACTCTTGGTCCAAAATGAAGTATATTTTCCAAATAAAGTAAAGTGCACACATAAATGAGAAAATAACTAAATGCATAAGAGTTTCATTATTAAACTGAATGTATATACATATTAAAGAGGAAACAATCCCCATTCTCACTACATGATCCTTGAATTTTTGTGGTGGCATGCCCTTATTCAAAGGATCGGCAATAATTAATTCAGTACTAATGTGCTCAATGACCACTTTCTCTTCTTTAACACATTCTCTAATGGAATGAGATTTTGAGCGGATAGTGTTTGGTGGATCGTTTGTGTCCTTTCTATTTAAGTTAGGAGTAAAATGATTACTCTTGTGATGACAAAAAGGGAGAGAAAAATGATTATTTGATATTTGATGTTGTGTGCTTGATTGTTGATGTATGATTGATTGATTTTAATTGTGAAATATTCATTATGCAGAGTTGTGATGATATTTTAATTTATGCAACATTAAGTTTATGCAAAAATTAAATGTGCAGATGTGGAAGAATTGATATATGCAAAGTTGTGATATTTTAATTTTGTTGCAGAATGTGTATATACAGAATTTTGGTTGTGCACTTGTGCAAAATTTTTATGATATATATGCAGAATTTTTGTGTGTGCAGAATTGTGCGTGAGTGCAGAATTGACATTATGCTGCAGATTTTTTATTTTAATGCATAATATATATTATGTAGATTTGTTATTATGCAGCAGAAATAAATGTATGCATATATGATTATAATATTATGAAACCAAATGTGCTTGATTTGTACAAAATGCTGCAGAACTTATTTGAATTGTGCAAATTTGACTTTTTAATTGAGCAGCAAATTGAATTATGCAGATTGTGCAGTAGACTTGATTTTTTGCATGTTGAACTGAAAGATATTGAGATTATACAAAATTGCTTTTGTAACACCCTTTACCCGTACGTAGTAAACCATACCACGATCCGATGGTTCACGACGACGGTCGAGGGCATTACCAACACAAACATGCAAATCTTATAAACTTTTAAGCTGAAATCTGAGTTATAAAATTTCTTTCATTAACGAAAACACATTTATAGCTAACCATATATTCATAACACAAACATATTACAAAAGATACTTTCTCGGAGTTTACCATAGATACATTAATTACATAACCAGTTGCGCTTATACAAAACTTATAATTCTAGAATTACAAGTCTGACATACATTCTTAAACCTAAACAAATCCTATCTTAAACTTTCTTCATAACCTTGCATTGGCTAGGACTGTTGCAGGAAGACTCTCGAATGCTCCAATCAATAGTACCTATATGGATTAAAGAAAATCCATGCTAAGCATAAAGCTTAGTGGGAAACACATAAATATAGACGACCACTGGAAATGCCCGTCACAAAAGGCTCAAAGAAAAGCATACTAAAATAACGATTATATCAATTATAATAAATCAAATGCTCTCAAATAGACCATCAAACGTATTTACTTACTTCGAAAATTGACATTAAAAAGTCACTTACACATTGTCACACTTTTCCACATCTTATACGTATCACTTTGTTCATAACTGTTTAAATTACCAAAATTCATTTCACGTACCTTGTTAATGACACAATCAAATATAGAAATCTCATAACATAAATTAAGACATCAAAGCACAATAGTCACACTATTTCATATGCTCACATACTGTATATCAGTCATTACAATACATATTATTCCGAAATTCACATATTAACAATATTAAACCTGCTTAACCAAAACAGTGGATAACGAGTACGCGTAGATACTCGAAGGTATTAACAGTATTCTCATAACATATAGATACCCGAGGGTATCAAAATAATCTTTTACTTTTGTTCCCAAAAACATTTTCGCGTAGATTCGGTATAGAGGGATCACGAAGATCTAGTCGGGGGACCTGATCAGGGTCCAAATCATACGGTAGCTGCAGTAACAGTAACTCTATTAGGCATGCCTAACTATCCACTTATTTGACTTTAGCAGGTCATGCATCATGTAATTCATAGTTTAGCATATCATATACATTACTTGTAATCCAAAAATCATATAATAACATACAAATAGTCCAATAGTATTTAACAAAGTGTAACATGAAATGTTGTACACAATATTTATTATTTGACTAAGTTAAAATACCAGTATATGTTATTTGCTAATTAATAATACACTAAATAAGAGTAAGGAACTCAAAACAAAAGGAAAAGAATTGACAAAGAAGTAGTTGAAAATTTTGAGAAAAAGGGGGCAAAATCAGTTTACACGATATGTCGTATGTAAATCACAAGTCAAAACTCGTGTTAAACAGTTCAATCAACGTGTATTCATAGCATAGACAAGAGTCGCACTGGCGACAAAAAAACTAGATGGCCTCTGTCGCGCTCGCGACAAAGAACAAGATGGACTCTATCGCGCTCATGACAGAGCACCAGCCTCACGCTTTGCCCACACTAGTCAAGTCCCAAAGGAGCCACTATACATGAGCACCCTTATGCAAATTTTCGATTAAGTACATTTCACATAAAAACATACTCATTCTTGTAATACCCATAAATAATATCTTAAACATTACTTCCCAAAGTTACGCATTAAAATTGAGAACTTCATTATAAGTAACTCAGCCTATTCAAGTTATTAAGAACCATTCATTATTTAGATAGTCATCTAAATACCATTTGAGATACGAAAGATTTATTTCATTTTCAGTTGTGCCGTGCTTGAACAATCATTTACTTCAAACTTACTATCATATACAAATTTTAAACTATAAATAAGTTTGCACGAGGCTTAAATCATTAACAGTTAAATAATGTTTATAAATCTTCTCATACATGCCACATTTATTTTTAACAAACACCAAGGCATTAACCATGTTCAACTAATACATTATCTTTTATATCTGCATAATTTCTATGCTTTGGTTCGGACTTGGAAGGATATCCCAAGCTTCCTACGTATCCCAAAGAATTGGGAATCAGAACCCCATAGTTCTACAAGTTCAAAGTACAGTTTATAGAGTTTCGCCTCTAATTTCTTAACAGAATTTAGATCGGGTTAATGTTGAACAAATTCGAAGGTGTTCGACTCATTAAACTTTGAAATACCTAAGTCATTATTGTTATTTACAACCTTACTCTCTTACATTCCTAAGTGATATCTATTTATTTACTCTTTTACAAACTCTAAACATATGATAAATATGTCTCATGAAGTTCCGATGAAGTTCGGGTGTATTTTGAAAGAGCAAACATCATAAAATATACAAACTAGAAGAGGGTAAAGGTAGGCAAGGGTTCCTACCACTACAAAAAAAAAGCCAATTAGCGACGGAAAATTCCGTCGCTAATTGGACTTTTTCAGTCGCTAATATCCTTTAGCGACGCGGCGACTAAATGTCGCTATTGGAGCCGTCGCAAAAATTTTGCGACCAATCCATAAAACAGTCGCTAAAATTAGCGACGAAAAATTCCATCGCTAAAAATAAAATTTCAGTCGCTAAATAATTTTAAACTTAGTCGTATAAATATTTATTAGTACGGATAATCCGTCGCTATTGTATTTTTTAATATTATTTTTAATTTAATTTTTAATTACAATTTTTGATTTTTAATTAAAATTTTTGATTTAATTTTTTATTATTATTATTATTATTATTATTATTATTACATCCAAAATTTAATTTAATTTATGTAAATAATAATTATACAATATTACAATTAATTTAAAAAATATAATATCAAAAAGTAAATTAAACTATATAATATTTAAAAAATACCAATTCAAATTAAATTGTGCTATTTAGCAATATACAGACGTTTACAATAACTTTGTACAATAAATTAACAATAATTCAAATAATAAAAGTATATTAAATTATACAATACTTAAATTAAAAGTACATGCTCTTATTGTATTTAGCATCATTTCATCTGGTTCCGGTACCTACAAGTTACCAATAAAATTTTTAATTAATGAATTAAACATTGAAATAAAAAAGATTGATTGTAATTCATATATTACAAGGTATGAGCTACCAATTCATGTATCATGTATCCAAATTTAACTATCATAGAATTATTTTTCATTTAAATTGAAACATAAAAATTAAGAGAATAAAAAATAAATTTAGACTTTCCTCCAAATTTAGACATATTTTGCTTAAATACAAAGCTTTAGACCTCATATTTTACTCAATTGAAAACTTGAAGAAATAGCATTATTTATATAACACAATTCAATGAAATGTTTAAATTTTCAAATGAATCAAATATGAAAACAATTTCACACATTCCGTCTTTTGCTTTCCTTTCTACTACTCTCTCTCTCTCTATGATATTAATCACATTAATGTACATCAACAAAAGCTTCTCAACCCCAGGTACATCACTAATTCTCATACTAATCACAAGCTAAAAGAAATACCTTAACAATTTAAACAACAAATATATCAAGTTTCTATCGTTAAATATCAAGTAACTACAAAATCAAAAATGAATAAAAGGACTCGTTTTAAACAAGATATCTCAATTCCAATAGAGATAATTAAGTTAAAGTTATATGTAACTTTAAATCACAGCAAGACAGAAACATAGCAGTTAATTGGAAGATATGGATGATGATGATAAAGACACTTAAGCTCTTTCATCACCATTTATAGGAAGGGCAGTTCTTTATCTGTTACCCTTTTAAACACCATAGCCTTTTTTTTATATATTGCTCATCAATAACAGATAAATGGATAAGCCTTATCATATGTCATTTCCATCAGGATTTAGCATATTCACTTTTCCCTATAATTCATTTTTTTTTCAGAAAATGGTAAAGGATTTCGGCAGGGCAAAGAATCATGGTATTTACTCGAATGCATATATAGTGGTCCAGCAGAAGCATAAAAATGTTTACAATGGAGATGCTGAAACACATGCAATAACAGTTAACACAGTCCCATAACCAAGAAAAAAGAAAAAAGAAAAGCAGAAAAGTAGAACATCACTATTAATTGATACCTAATGTGCCTTTGCCTGATGAGCACCCTGGCATGGTGAATTGACTTGGCCATACCCGACTTGAACACAAGAGTTTGAAGGCGGCGCTCAAGGAAGTTCTCCACAGTCAGGGCCAACACATAATTAGCTGAGCAATGCCACACACCAAAAATAATCATTTAAAGAAGAGGGACTTACATAATCAATTTAGACTCATTTAGTTTAGTGATTTATGCTAGTGGATAACAGTTGCTGATAATTGATAGCTGATAACTGATAATATAAATATAATAAATGTATGATAAAAATTTGCTAATAATTGTTGTTTATATATAATTTAATTATATCTTAATTATATATAACTAATAAAAGAATATCATAGTATAAATAAAAAAAAAAAAAAGTAAATCAGTGATTAACTGATGAAAAATTGCTTTAAAATAGAGTATTTGAAATAGCAGATTGGAACAAGAATCAATTACTAGCAATTGATTAATATCATCAAATACCTTTAAAACAGTTGATTGAAACAAAAATCTCACCAGTCACTAGACTGCTTTGAAGTGACACTAGCAGAGTAGTCTAAGGGACTGCCCCCCAATATCTTATGTCCCGCAAGGCACACAGAAATACTCGACAAAACAATAACAATGGACGAAGGAACAGAGGCCATAGTGACATGAAGTGCTCACCATGCTAAAGAGTGAGCTGCGCCGGAGAAGACAAGAGACAGATCATGCTCACTTCCATCCAGCCAACGATCTTCAAGGACAAAATTTTCTGATCTAAGGGAGCCACAGTCCAAATGTCTCTAACTAATTTAGTCATGTAAATATCCATTATTGGATGACTTGGAAATATCCATTATTGGATGACTTGGACTAACTTTACCATGCAAGTACACCTATCTGAAGAATTTTAACCCAATGTTTTTGTGCTTTCAGAAATTCCGATCAATCTCCGATCGACAAAAATAATCAAATATCACAGCATCAAGAAATTTAGCATCCTCTTATAGCAAGACACCCATTATTAAAGATAACTGGGCAAAAGTCCCAATATAATCAAATTTACAAACAATTTAATCACACATTTCACCAAACATCAACCAATTTTGCCATTCCAAAACTCAATTCACCAAATTCCAACCAAAAACACATATTTAGTAACCATCCAAATCCAACCTAAATCTATGTCAGTTTAACAGATACAAAGAGAAAGAGAGACTACCGAGGATAAAGGTGGCGGAGAGAGGAGGACGACGAGGGGCGAAGGACGGCTGGAAAGAGTTGCCGGCGTGGGAGATCTGCAGATCTTCAGGGTCCAGCGGTTGGGACGCGCAGGGGAAGAAGGCGGATCGAGTGTGAGGGCCACAGTGCGCGATGGTTCGATAACTTTGATCTCCTTGTCGGCGACGACAAACGGCGGTGGCTAAGCGACGGCAGGAGGCGCGACCAAGAGAGACAGCGTGCCAGGAAGGGGGAGAGTGGCGCGCGGGGAAGAGAGATAAAGCAGAGAGACGACGGCGGGGGAGCGAGAGACGGCGGCGGGGACATTGGATCCAGTTGGGTGGCATGGCGGCGGTGAGAGGGTGAGAGAGACAGAGGGTGGGGGAGAGAGGGAGAGGGCGAAAGAGACCGAAATTTGAAGAATTTTGATATAAATAAATATATATATATAGCGACCGAAATTTCGGTCGCTATTTAGTCGCAATGTTTTTATTTCTATTTAGCGACTAAAATTTAGTCGCAAATATTTAGCGACTAAAATTTCGGTCGCTATTTTAGTCGCAAAAAAAGGCGCATTTTCTTACCGCCAATTTTTAGCGATTAATTTCATATTTAGTCGCTAAATTGCTATTTATATCAAAAAAATACGATTTCACGACTAAATTCTTATTTAGTCGCAAATTAGCGACTATATTTTTGTAGTCGCTAAATTTAGTCGCTAAATTGCAGTTTTTTTGTAGTGTACCAACCAAAAGGTTCAAAAGAAGGAGAAAAACACTTATCAAGCAGATTCTGTCGCGCTCGCGACAGAAGCTCGCTTCAAGTTCCTCATCAAGACAAGTTACAAGACTGCTTTCCGCTTCAAACTTCAACCGCCTAAACCGACCTCTAAACCTCATTTTTAGGCCAAGTGTCCTTCTTAACAAATGATTCTTAGGATGTTAGCTTTAATATAGAACAAGTCTCATGTCATTTGGACACCTAAATCATCAGATATGATCAAAACAACCTATACTGATCCCCTGAACCCGGCCAGAGGAGATACCTCTATTTCCGGACCACTTTTGGGACACTTAGAGCTAAAATTAGCCCAAGCTTATTTCTAGGACATTTGTAATAATATGTCTTAAATTTCAAACGGTATTAGTCTCATCTCATTTGGGGTCCTAAAACTCCCAATAAGGCCTAATAACTGAAGAAGGGTCAAGTGCTTTCTAACACAGTTTTCACCCCAAAATCCTATTCACATGCACAACTTAACAATCTAAAGCAACACTCACTACCATCAACATATAACATTATCAAAACATTCAAATAACTCATATAACACATGAACATAGTCAAATTCACATATATAACTAAAGAGTTTCCAAACCTCATGTGGTGACTCCTTCTATCTTCATTTACTTTCTATCCCTTCTTTCTCTTTCATTTTGCATCCAATTCCAACTTGCATCAATTGATTCCCTCAATTAAAGCACATCACAACTCACATGAGTTTCCCCTCAAAAACACATAACTTAAAATCTTATACAAAGAAAAGGAAGAAAGATAAGAAAAGACCTAAAACTTACCTCAAAATCAATAACTCTTGCTTCATCTTTCCCAACTTCCATCTCTCTCTTTTTTTATCAATTTAAAAGATGAAGAACAAAGAGAAAAGGAGAAACAAAATTCTGAGTTTTTCCAGCCAAAGAACCCATGTCCCCCCATTCTTTCTTTTCCCTTTTACATACTCATACATATTTGGTCTATATTGAGCCACATGTCATGCTCCTATTGGCTACACTTAGATTTTTATGTTTAATATCAATTTAGTCCTTTATTCTTTTGTTTCTTCATACATTTGACAAATAACTATCTCTAATTAAAACATTGGCATACAAATCTTCTTAATTGTTTTATTTAAGTCACAATTTGGCAAATTACCAAAATACCCTTAACTTTTCACCTAATACCGATGACATCCTTTACTATACTTAACCATTTTGATTATCCAATGACACATTCTTAATTACCAAAAATAATTCTTTTCATGTCGTTTAAGGCACGATGATATAATCGTCCTATTAACCGAAACTCGCCGAAACTTTCGAATTAATGATAATTGTATCCTTTTTGACACTTTCGTCCCTATCTCTAGCACATTCGATTTCCGTTACACCCTAAACCTACCCTAATCCGACTAGGGTGTGTTCGGGGTGTTACAGCTTTTGTGTAGTTTGATATTATGCATAATTAATATTATGAATTGCTTCTTCGATTATGCTTAATCTTGAGTATGTAGTTAGAATGCAAACTATGAGGAATATATGGCTATGTAGAAGCAATCTTGACTATGAATTGATGAAATTTGACTATGCAAAATATTAGTTGAGGATATTAAAATATGTGGCTTTTGATAAATTAATGGTGTAGGGTGTAAAGCGTGATTTTTTTCATGAGATTAATACAGGGCTGATGTGTTATAAGATGCAACTGTGCAGTATAAAATAAATGATTAATACAATGCAAATTTGCAAGTTGACAATTGATAAATTTAACACTGATATCTATTAATTAAATTATTTTTAAGTGCATACATTTAAGGGGAGCTACACTCTGAATAATTCATACATATAGGGGGAGCACAAGCTCAAATAAATAAATATTTTATCATCATCAAAAAGGGGGAGAATGTTGGTTCAAAGGCTAATTTATATGTTTTGATATATTAATAAAATATTTGCACTTAATCAAATTAGGTTTTTCTTTAGCTTAAATGATAAGTCCAAGTTTCAGGTTCTGATGCAGAATGCTTTATCAAATACATAGCAAACGTGTTCGTGTTTTACAATTATCAGACCAGACTTACAATATTAAATGTTTATTAGGAAATAAAATTATAAAATTATTTTTGAAAAATTCACACACTCACAGCACGTTAATTACACTATTTTCTGTATTTAAAATATTTTACAAATCACATTTTCATTCAAATCAAATTTATTTCTTTCCTAAAGATAATTTTCCACAATTATAGTCATTTGAAAAAGGAAAGAGAGTTATTAATGTAAACTGATTTCTCTTGTTTAAGAAAACATAAAATCTGGAAAATTATTCTTTCAAATAGCTTTTAATAAACTAAGAAAACAAAAAGATCTCTTCTGTCTTCAAAACATTTTTAAATGAGATTAAATTCACACCTAACAGTTATATTTTTTCAGCTATAAAAATGAGTTTTGTTGGTGTGTTCTAGTAAGTGAGTGAAAAATGTTTTTGTTTTACTTGTATTTCATTCTGTAAGTTTTTCATTCTTTCATGTGCTTTCACGATCACATCTTCTCAATTAGTTAGGTTTATCAAATTTGTGAGATAATTTGTGAGGTTAGGTTGTTAGAATCTAGAAAAATAAACTAACAAGTGTTTAGATTCTTTTACTGTATAAAAATGGCTAAATATTTTGATCATTTTACTTGGAAAAAATGATTAAGTATTTTAGAGTTTTCACTTGAGAAGAAAAACTTGGGTAGCCACATGTAACAGGCTTTTAACTTTTGCCCGTAAATAGAGTCACATTAAAAAGAGAGAAACTCTTAAAACGAGTTGTTTTAAGGAGAAGATGTAGGTGATGGCCGAAACTCAATAAATTGCGATGTTAAATTCTCTATCCTTTACTCTCTTTTTATTTCGTGCTCTATAATTTTTATACTGAAATTAACTATTCTGCATCTATTATGTATTTTATAGAGCAGAATCAGAAAATCACCCCGTGTACTAAAAATGGGTTGCAATTAATTTTTCTAAATTAATTTATCTAATGAAAGTCTGATTTTTTCTCACTAATAATTTTGTCTATATGTGTTATTTTTAATGGTAAAGGATAATTAAAACATTATTTTAAATAAATTGTATGAAATGGATTTATTATAATGATGGTATTTTGCATATCAATTGTCTATATTTTAATATGTTCAGATCACTAAAAATTATAAAATGATCTATTCACCCTCCTCTAAATCATATATTTAGTACATACTACTATTATTTTTCAAATTTAATATTTTGATTATAAAATATTCACTTTCTTTTTAGACTAACTTTTTTCTATCAATATAAAATGTTTCAAACATAACCTAAAAAATGAGTAGTATCATAATATAATTATAAGTTGCATGCACGCCTTTTATAAAGTAAATAATTAAATAACTAATAAATCTAACACATGTTTAGTCAACAAATAAAAGTATATATTATTTAATAATATTATTTTCTTTAAAAATAAATACATATTTCAAAAATTATAGAAATATGTCCATATTTCTATAATACTTGCATATTTTATACTTTAGCATAATTATATGTCAATTACAATAATACGTAAATAAAATTAAATTTTCAATTTATACTAACAAAAGAATAAGAATTCGCATATATTAATTTAATCTTTTACATTAATTGATATTTTTTCACCTGATAATAAATAAAATAATTAATCTTCTTTTTTCGCGTCACACATATCTTAATAATATCTTCAAATTTTATACTTTTATTTTTATATATCAACGTATAATATGATATAACTGGTTCAAAAATTTTAATTAACAATAACATCAAAATTTTCATATTATGTAAATCTATTATCTTAACATTTAACATTATTAATTTTTTTATATCAATAAATAATATTAAAAGTGATAACTTTCTTTTTTTTCACATTTTCAAAATAACAAATAAAAGATACCTGCAAATTACAAAATAATATAATTAAATATTTATTAATTTTATATAAAAATTATAATAAAATTTACTAACCTTTACTTTCTGCAGTAAACTAAATATTAATTTTTAAACCTTTAACATTAGATGTTCAACTTAAAAAAAAAAAAAGAAATTACAGCAAAGTTTGAGATAAGAAGAGAAAGAAATGGAAGATAAAATTGATCGAGACCGTGAAAGTGAAAATGAAAGAGGAAGAAGAAGGAGTTTATATAATATAAAAATAATAAAAAAAATATCTTGTCAAATTGAGTTTATATAATCTGTCAGTTTGCTGCGGTTTCAAGCGGGACAGAAATTTTGTCTTCCTAATGCCGACCGACAATTGACATGATAACGTAATATTTTGCTGCGTTTTTGTAAAAAAATATAATTTTTCTAAATAATTTTTGATAAATCCCATTTTTATAATTTTTAAAAAATATATTATTAAAAAAATTCCCTATATATATATATATATATATTATGGTCCCATGTTTTTTGTTTTCACAATAAAATTATTTAATTATTTAATAAAAAATTAATGTAAAGAATACCATATTGTACACGAAGTATGGTATAAAATATTATATGTGAATATATTTTTACAACAAATACTATATATAATACAAAACTAAATAGTATAAATTAATATTATATAGGTTAATATTACATACTAATATTATATAAATTAATACAATACAATAATTCAAATGTAACAAAAAAAAATACTATTTTATATAAATAAATGCACTCTTAACTTTTCTTAACTTTTATCAAAAAAAAAAAAAACTTTTCTTAACTTTTATTATTATGATGATGAATTTTTCTGAGCAACAATATGTTCTAAAATTTGAATTTCATTGGATATTTATTATTTAATATTAAAAAATTTATAGTATATCTGCATAATGTAAATTATTAAATATTATAAACAGTATAATATACAATATAATATTATAATTACTTATAGAGTCTCCAATGAAAAAAAAAAAAGTAAGAAAAGAAAAGAAAATCCTGTCTCTCGTTTTCATATCGCAAGTCGACTTCGAAACTTTCACATGCTTTGCAGCTGAACAAACCCTAGAGATCTTCCACTGAGTCAATTCGCCCAACTCGGTACTTTTCTATCTCTAATCGTCTCTGCTTCTCTCTGCTTCCACATATTTGTATTTGCTCTTCTCCTTTTGGTTTCTGGTTCTGCTCCATGATAACTCAAATTCGAAAAAATGTTGATATCTTAGCTTTTTGGCTTATTGAGTTGCTGGCTATTTTAAAGTAATATTTTATTGTTTTCCTTTTGAAAACGAATCAATTGGTTTATGATTTTCAGTCTATAAATTGGAACCCAATTTGGTGAATTTTAGGACATGTTCATTTATGGATTGGAATCGATGGCTATTTTTTTGTTCTTTTGGAAATTCTCGTGATGTGCTGGATTTAGCTTCTATTTTCATGCGATCTTAATATTATTTTTGAACCTTATGCATTTTCTAGGAATTGTTTGATCAGAAATTCATGCAAATATGAGCTCTTTCTCCATTACTCGCAAAAAGACACCGTTCCAGAAGCATAGGGAGGAGGAAGAGGCAAAGAAAAAGGTAGTTTTTCTTTGCTTATTCTTTGTTTTTCTTTTTCTTAATTCTTTTTTGAAGTTGATCGACTTTATTTGTGATTATAGTGCTAGTCTTAACAATGGCACTCTTTTTTTTTTCCCCTCTTTCTTTGCTTATTCTCTTTCTCTGAAGAGAGAGGATGATGAAACAGCTAGATTGTATGCTGAGTTTGTGGAGTCCTTTCAAGGGGACAAGGCACCTGGGTCTAAGACTTTTGTTCGGGGTGGAACAATCAATCCCAATGAGAAATTAAAAGCTGATTCTGAAGGTCAGTCCTAAAGTGCAACTTCTGTTTTCCTATTGATGTTAGAATGATAAGTTCATTCTCATAGTATGATTTAATTCTTATCTGTTTCACACTATGGATAAATTAATAGTTTTTCTTTTATTGTGGGGACACATTAATAAGAGTATGGACCTTTTTATTCATTCACAAATGGCAGGTGAAAAGTCCAAAGATGGGGTATCTGGTCCAAAAAAGGGAAGTAGGTAAATAAATGCTTTTGATCGATTAAACTTGATTAACCATGTTGTAATGCTCTTTCATAAGGCATCATAGAATCATAAGGCATCATAGAGTAAGCAGAATCATGTAGTGCTGATATCTAGGATATAGCTTTTGTTTGATAGGCTTGTACATTTCAAAGAAGAAAGAAATGATTTAAGTTGTTTGTTTAATTGTGCTTGAAGGCCATGGTTTTGCAAAAACTGTACTTTGATAGTGATTTGTTTTGAGTCCAAAATACAAAGAAGAGAAGCTCAAATTAATGTTTGGATTAGTCAATTCTTAACGTATGGTGTGAGAAATTGCAAATACTCATTTATAGTCCTTAAACCTTGAAAATTCTCTCCTATATTTTCAATATATAATTGCTTCAAATATTGTGTGAACTTGGACAATAGCTTTCCCTGTAATTTTCTGTGTCTAAAGATGTTAAATTTCAGTGTTAAGGTTATCAACACTTCAGTTTCTTGTTGTTAAGTAAAGAAGGTTGTTTTCCTTGTTGAGGTCTTTCCACATTGTTAAGCCTGTCTGCTTGAACTCAAATTTGTCATGCAGGGAAACTAGCAGAATATTAGCATTGAAGGATGGAAAAACATGAGTTGTATTAGCATCTTCATTCTGATAATCAAATTCTGGATAACTTCTCACTGATTCCTTTATCTGATTTTTCATGTAGAACAAATATTATAGAATTATGAAAAGTAGATAGCTAGTTGAAATAGCTTCCAGCTTCTAATACTATTTGGTAAGCAGTAAAAAGTGAAAGTGATACTTTCAAAAGGTACTTGCACGTATCTTTCTTTTGTTTATGCGATTCCTCCAAAAATCTCTGTTTTTGAGATTTTTTAGTATAGCTATAAGATTCTTGTAAATTGCTCAATGTGAAATGTAATATTGCATCACCATCGTATTTAAAGCAATGGAACCTGTTACTATGCCAGTTGATTTTTGTTATTTTCATGCAAAAGTTAAATCAATCAGTAGTGGTTGTTAGTCTGTTATGTGAAAATGTTATTTGTCAACTGTAGTTGGCTTTGAGACAGCCAGACAAGAGAATCAGAACACAGTTAATGCTATACTTTCTCTTCATGCCCCCATATCTCTCTTGAAAAAGACAGTCCAACATCCGGTTTCTTTACTGCTATGACCGGAAAATGCTTCACAGGCTGGCATCCTTATTTTCTTTGGTGTTATTTCCATTACCGTCACCTGCTAAGAGATGTGACTTGTACTCAATCTTCTTTTTGCTTGAAATGGTCTTGTCTCAGATGTATTTTTCCTTTGGATTCCAGCATATAAGTTGATTTGCAGGGACCCGTAGAGACTAGTGATTTCTTTTGAAACAGAGATTAATCTACCTTGTCAACTTTTTTTTTATGGTTTACAATTGCGAAATAATGGTGATGATTTATAAAGTTGTTTCTGATGGTCTAGATGGTTGATTCCTGGTTTCCATCGTTTGGAAATTTGAGTTATTGGTTGTGGTGGTTCTTGGAGTCCTTTCCCCTGCAATGTGAATGAAATTGCATGTCTTTTCTGCCATAAAGACCCTAGGTGAGAGAAGCATACGAGTGCTTGAGTTTCAGTGACTGTCCGGTATTCACTGTGACTTTATGGTTATTGGCACGACTTTCTCATTGGTGGTGGCTTGAACTTCATTTTAGGAGTGCTTACTTTTTCTTCTTTTTTTCTTTTTCTTCTTTTCCTTTAGGGTGCCAATGCTAGTTGGAAGTCAAACAACTAGTAGTTAGCATTGGGAGTCAAGCAGCTATCAGTTAGCCTTGAGAGCTAAAATTAAATGATATGGTTGTGATCGAATGCTTAGAGTCTTGCATGCTTCTTGCAGTTGGATGCAGATGATATATAAAGTTGTTTCTAATGGTCTAGATGGTTGATTCCTGGGTTTCCACTGTTTCGAAATTTGAGTTAGTGGTTGTGGTGGTTCTTGGAGGAGTTTGAACCATTGCTGTCTCAGGCAAGATATTTCTTCCACCCTTTCTATCCTTGCAATTTGAATGAAATTGCATGTCTTTTCTGCCATAAAGACCCTAGGTGGGAGAAGCTTATGAGTGCTTGAGTTTCAATGACCGTCCAGTATCCATTGTGACTTTATGGATGTTGGCGCATGACTTTCTCATTGGTGGTGGCTTGAGCTTCATTTTAGGAGTGCTTCCTTCTTCTTCTTCTTTTTTCTTTTTCTTTTCCTTTAGGGTGCCAATGCTAGTTGGAAGTCAAACAACTAGTAGTTAGCATTGCGAGTCAAGCAGCTATTAGTTAGCCTTGAGAGCTAAAATTAAACAATATTGTTATGATTGATTGCTTGAAATCTTGCATGCTTCTTGCAGTTGGATGCGATGCTTTCATCATGATCATTTGATATGCTACTTGTAATCATAAGAATTGTATGAGGTAGCTTTCTTGCTTTGCACACGGTACTGAAATACAGTATGATATTAGAGTCAACTAATGTGTCATAATTAGGTGATGTCTTGATTCTAATTGAGCAATGCAAAAATGGAACACATAGGATGTCAATATGAGCTTCATCCTTTTAACAAGAATGTGAATGTTGTCTACTGTAATACCAAATTGCACGTATGTCTTGTGCGATCTGGCGGGATGTTTATCTTTAACATTCTTCTGCAGGTATGTTCCATCTTTTTTGCCACCTCCAATGGCAGTCAAAGCAAAGGAACCTGAGAAGAGGGTCAGTATTTTTATAGGAGCTATGTTATCTACTACTTGTTAGGTGGTTTTCTTTTGTTACACACATTCTTAACCCCTAGTGTTTTTCTACAGAAGGAAGAGGAAAGATCAAAGGAAAAGGAAAAAGGGAAGACGCGGAACATAGATCATTTCATGGAGGAGCTGAAGCATGAACATGAGATGAGGGAGAGGCGGAATCAGGAACGCGAGCGTTGGCGTGATGGGCGCGGTATTGAGAGTTCTGCTGTGAGTTTGCCTCCGTACTTCCCCTCCCCAACCAAATGAGTGGCAAGCTGGATCTCCTAGCTTGTTGCTCAAAACTATTCATTTAAATGACATGCAAAATTTTTTTGTCCTCGTATGTTTTTTTTTTTTTCCCTCCACCTTAATAGTTGTTTTCCACTACATCACGCAAATGTGGATGAATGTGATATGCCTCCTATAGCATGTTGTTCTTTTTAATCCTCGTCATCTTCCGTCTTCTTAAAACATACATGAATCCTTTAATAAGTTTTGCTTTCTTTCCAGCCATCTACTCGATTTGATGAACTTCCTGACGATTTTGATCCAAGTGGAAAGGGATCATTTGATGATGGTGATCCACAAACTACGAATCTATATGTTGGCAATCTCTCTCCACAGGTGTGATAATTATGATACTCCTGTCATCAATCATTAATTATTCTTTTTTTTTTTTTGCTTTTTTGGTGTTTTAATGAACATGCTCTATGTATATGTTTTGCTAGGTTGATGAAAACTTTCTGTTACGAACTTTTGGAAGATTTGGGCCTATTGCTAGTGTGAAGATAATGTGGCCAAGAACAGAAGAAGAGCGAAGGCGGCAAAGAAATTGTGGATTTGTTGCATTTATGAATAGAGCTGATGGACAGGCTGCTAAAGATGAAATGCAAGGTTCATTTCTAATATCTATTAATCTTTTTATTGCATTATTTGTGTGTGTATGTGTGGTTTTTTTTTTTTAATTTTTATATGGTGTGCCAAAGGTAGAACTGGGTTGTTGAGCACTGCAATGACTACCCCTGCCACCACCTATAGATTTAGCTGTTAAGCTAAATCTAATAAGTGGTGTCTTTGTTATATTGACTGTCACTTTGCACCAAGTTACTTATGTCGTATTTATGGATGGAATATGGGTCCAAAGCAATGCCAATATTTCAGACACCACTTTTCTCTTTCGACCTGAATAAACGAAGGAAATTTGGAAGTGAAAAGAAAGGGAAAAATGTGTAAAGGAGGATGAAATGGACCAATATTAGTTGCCTGCACTATCAAGTTCCGTGATTCTTGATTCCCCCCTCAATATGATTTCTGATTCTTTGGTTTTATTCATGTCTAACAAATGCTTCTGAATTATGGAAATTGGAATTTTTTGGTGACATATTTATTCCTTTGGCCAGTCCCAACATTTGATTATTATAGGCATGGTCAGTTTTTGTTTCATGAGGTACTGAATGCCAAAATTCTGAACGCTTATATCATTATTTGATACTGTCTATACATTTGATTACTATGGGCATGATCAGTTTTTATTTCAAGAGGTACTGAATGCCAAAATTCTATCATTATTTGATATTGTCCTTAGGTATCAGATTTCTGCTTCTTCTTCTTCTCCTTCTTCTTCCCTTTAGATGCCATGTGTGAGAATTGTTTTTCAAAAATCAAATGCCGTTGGTATATCAAAGTCAAAGTGCTTAAGAGAAATAAATGTGACAGGAGTGGTTGTTTATGAATATGAACTGAAGATTGGATGGGGTAAATCTGTGGCTCTTCCATCACAAGCGCTACCTGCTCCGCCACCTGGACATATGGCCATCAGAAGTCAAGAGGTCTGTTAGATTTCTTACTTTCAGCACCCATAGTTTATATCCAATTTATGATCATAATTTTTATCTGCAATGAATTATACACTTATTTACTTTTGAAAATTAGTTTTAACAAGGTTTGATTATTTGATAGTATTTAGTATGAAGTTGCCGTGCTGATTTTTTTTGGGTTACAGCTGATTCTAAAACATTTGTTTATGCTTGATAGGGTGCTACTGTTATTCTCTCAGGTCCATCTGGCCCTCCTGTAACTTCAGTTCCAAAACATAATTCTGAACTGGTAAGTCTTGCTTGTTTGCTTTATTTTATAATTTATGAAAATGAGATGGAGATCATGATTCAACTTGGGAACAGAAGATTTTCATTTTCCTTGCATGGGTTCTTTTTAGAGCCAACGTGCTTATTATGGTATAACAATCTATTAGAACAAAGGTAATTATTGTTATTGCTGTTAATTTGTAACATATACCTCAGCTTGCTCTAAACTGTGAGTGTTAAGTTGGCTTTGTGATGGAAGACATAATCATATTGTTTGCTAATAGGGCAATTATTTTTATTGCTGTTGATTTGTAGCATATACCTCAGCTTGCTCTAAAAAGTGAGCGTTAAGTTGATATTGTGATGGAAGGCATAATCATCTTGTTTGTTTTTAACATCCTTTTGCTTGGTGACTGATTTTGGGTAATCAAATTTGGAGATAAATGTGGTTTATTTTATCTATATTTTCTTTCGTATGAAGGTTTTAGTTTGCTATTCTTAGTGTTTGTTTTTATTATTAATGAGACTGATTTTTGGTTATAGGTTCTTACTCCAAATGTTCCTGATATAATGGTTATTCCACCTGATGATGAGCATCTTCGCCATGTGATTGATACAATGGCTTTGTATGTTTTGGATGGAGGATGTGCTTTTGAACAAGCTATCATGGAGAGGGGTCGAGGGAATCCCCTTTTCAACTTCTTGTTTGAGCTTGGCTCAAAGGAGCACACATACTACGTTTGGAGACTCTATTCTTTTGCTCAGGTGGGTACTATTATATGACTGTCTGACAAGGACATGATCGCATGTCTATTGATTTTGCGACGACAGCCTGCCCGGCACCCCCACCACCCTCCCTTCCTTTGTTTTTTTTTTCACTCATATCCTAAAAATTAATATTATCATTTCAAGATGTAATGTTACAATATTATGATCTCTGATGCAAAAAGTGGGTTTTTGCTGTCATATCTTGTTGTGTATGTGCTAGCTAGTTGATGATGTTCAATTATTGACGGAATGCAGGGTGATACTCTACAAAGGTGGCGAACAGAACCCTTTATCATGATAACTGGTAGTGGAAGGTATGTGATGTTTTGAAAGCTGTTTATGCAAGGTTATTTGGGGGGCGCAGAAATTTATTGTATTCTGTGATGGGGAACAATGATGGTGTTAGGCTTTATTATTATTATTATTATTATTATTATTATTATTTACTTCTAAACTTTCTTTCATGCTTAGGTGGATGCCTCCACCTCTTCCCTCAGCAAAGAGCCCAGAGCATGAAAAGGAGTCTGGTAACACGTATGCTGCAGGAAAAAGCAGGGTATATATAATTCTGATTTCTGGCAGAACAATTTATTTCCCATGTTGGTTAAATTTTCTTACTGAATTGAACTGGTGCAGCGTGTTGACCCAGAGCGACAATTGACTGATCCACAAAGGGATGAGTTTGAGGATATGCTACGTGCATTAACATTAGAAAGAAGTCAGATAAAGGAAGCTATGGGTTTTGCTTTGGATAATGCTGATGCTGCAGGAGAGGTGCTTGTCCTCACTTTGTTTTGATTTCTATACTATGCTTCAAGGGTTGCAAGTACCATATGTTTGATTATTTATTTATTTCCTTTGAACTGATAAACGCTTCTTTTCATGATTGTTTGTGTTCTAGTTTGAGGTTAAATTGTTAATGAAACATCGATATTAAGGATGTTAACCTCTTTATAGACAACCAGAAATTCATCGAGGAGGAAGCTGTAAATAATAAATGAAATCACTTCACAGGTGCATATATTTTAAGTTAATTTTTATATGTTGTGCAGGTAGTAGAAGTTCTAACCGAGTCTCTAACTCTTAAAGAAACTCCAATCCCCACTAAAGTTGCAAGGCTTATGCTCGTCTCTGACATTCTGCATAATAGCAGTGCTCCTGTTAAAAATGCCTCTGCATACCGCACCAAATTTGAGGCCACACTACCTGACATAATGGAGAGCTTTAATGACTTGTATCGCAGTATAACAGGAAGGATAACTGCTGAGGCCCTCAAGGTTAGCAGCCAATTATAATCATCATTTTGATTTTATTTCCTTATATTTCTTTTTTTTTCTCATATCTTGTGAAGTGAGCTTTCCATCTGGGTACCTACAGGAGCGAGTTATGAAAGTATTGCAAGTATGGTCAGACTGGTTTCTGTTTTCAGATGCGTATGTGAATGGGTTACGAGCAACTTTTCTCCGATCAAGTACATCTGGTGTTATCCCATTCCACTCTATATGTGGTGATGCACCAGAAATAGAGAAAAAGACTAGCTCAGAAGATCCAGGTGATGGGTTAAAGATTAACCAAGATGGTGCATTGGCAATGGGCAAAGGGGCAGCTACGAAGGAGCTAATGAGTCTTCCTCTTGCTGAGCTGGAAAGACGTTGCAGACATAATGGATTGTCTCTTATTGGTGGTAGAGAAATGATGGTTGCACGATTGCTTAGTCTTGAAGAGGCAGAAAAGCAAAGGGGCTATGAGTTAGATGATGACTTGAAAATAGCCCAGAGCCATTTGAGTTCAAGTAAATTTTCAGGTGGCCGTAGAGAAACAAATGTTGAAGCGGAGCCAGTGGGATTATCGGGATGGAATCGTTATGGGGATGATGAGATGCAGTCTCAAAGCAGGGGGTCTGTAGCAACGACAATCTCAATTCCACAACCTGAATTGAAGGCCTTCGCAAAGAGAGAGAAAAGTGATCCTGTTCTTCCGGCATCCAAATGGGCTAGAGATGATGACGACAGTGATGATGAGCAAAAGAAAAGTTCTGGAGGTTTGGGGTTGAGCTACTCATCATCTGGAAGTGAAAATGCTGGTGATGGTCTGGGTAAGGCTGACGATGAAACAGATTTGGCTACTGATACAAGTGTTCCCATTCAACCTGAAAGTGGGATGAATGAAGAGCAGAGGTACCTTTCTCCATCCCTCCCCTTCCCCATTTCTTCTTGTGCTCCCAGCTTGTGAGCCCCAAAATTGAGGGTTTTTTTATGAAGAAATCTCTTAGGTTTCCATCAGTCCTGCACCATTTCTATCTTTGAGGCAAATTTGCTCCTATTAGTTTACAGCATATACAATTGAAACCTATTTTGGAATCCAGTTGATATTTTCACTAACATGGGTGATGATACTGCAGACAAAAGTTGCGACGTTTGGAGGTTGATTTGATAGAATATCGTGAATCCCTTGAAGAGCGAGGAATTAAAAGTGCAGAGGAAATTGAGAGGAAAGTTGCAATCCATCGGAAACGGCTACAATCAGAGTATGGATTATCTGATACTCCTCAGGATGTCACTGGGAACAGCAGTAAGTGATTAGTTTGCAAGCCTACTGAATCTTGTGGATTTGCAGTAGTTGAGATATTTTTTTTCCTGTGTCTTTTAAGTTTTATCAATGCATGTTTTTCCTATTCCATTTTATCATTGGGTGCGCATGAATTATGTTTAGTTTATTAGTTTATAAGTTTATATGACTACAGTGGTTTAGAACGCCAACAATAACAGCAACTAAGCCTTAGTCCCATACTAGATGGAGTCAGCTTTATGGATTCTCTATCTCCAGATCCCCCATTCAAGGCTAGATCTGCTCAATCTTGAGTAACTTTAGGCTTTTAGTCACTGTTTCTTTCCACGTAATCCTAGGTCTATCTCTACCCTTCTTCCCACTTTCTATTACTAAACTATCAGATTGTCTAACCGGTGCAACTAGAGGTCTAAGGTGCACCTAGAGGTCTATGTACCACTTGTGCAAACCATCTTCAACATCCTTCTCTTATTTTGTCCCCGATATGTGCTACATGCACCTTATGTTGGATGCATTCATTTTTTATCTTGTCCAATCTTGTATGGCCACACATGCATCTTAACATCTGCATTTCTGCGGTATTCATCCTGTGAATGTGTTGAACTTTAGTTGTCCAGTGCTCGCTCCCTTAAAACATAGCTAGCCTAACCACCATCCTATAGAACTTTGTCTTCGCACAGTTAAGTATCTTCTTGTCACATAGCAGGGCTATGGCACTTTTCCACTTCAACCATCCTACTTTAATTCTGAGTTACATCTTCCTGTATCATCCCATCCTCCTATACTATGGAACCACCATTACTCAACCTAATCTCACTTCCCCACCATTCCTCTTTCTTTGGATAAAATTGCACTATATGTACTCTGACTAGCTTCTTCTTAGACTAAAACCATTGGATTTTGTTTCTTTTGTCAGATGTGGCAAGCTAGTTATGTTGAGTAAACTCGTATTGGGTTTAAACCCCGTGTCTTTTAGCTATTCTTGATTTCTGAGATGGTTGGCAACAATTGTTTGATATTGTTGCCGTTTGTCCACTGTTGCATGTGCACGCATATATATAATACAAACATACAATATATATTCTGGAATGGCTTTACATTATGAGGTTTAATTGTACTGTATATGTGCAAGGTTTTGCAATTAATTAACTCAAATTCCTTCACTTTGGAACTGTAGAGAGAACATCTTCAGAAAGAAGGGATAGAAGGGATGATGGCCATGAATCTTCAAGAAAGCGACACAGGAGCGAGAGCAGAAGTCAGAGTCCACAGCGGAAAACATCAGCCAGGGACAGGGAGAGGGACAATGATTCAGACAGGGATAGGGAAAGGCACAGGGATAGGGATAGAACTCATGACTTGGAGAGTGAAAGGTGGGAGAGAAATCACCGTGAAAAGAGCGGAAGTAGAGAGCGGGATGATCACGATAGAGACAGAAGTAGAGAGAGAGAGAGGGACAGGAGGAGACGGGTAAAGTGAGTTGATTGCTTTATGGCTCTCGACAATGCAAAGTTTCTCAGCCAGATTGGATCGGATTGATGCTTGCCTAATGTCGATGGATGGTATATTTTGGATGGGGCTGGTCCGAGTATTGAAACGGGATTTTTTAGTTGAAAACAGTAACTGGCTTAGTGGCATATGAGTGTGTGCATGGAAATCTTCAGTTAAGTGATATGAAAATACAGAATTTCTGTTGCCACTGGTGAAAAACAAAACCAATGGGAGGAATGCTTCTTGTTTAATCATATTGTAGTAGATGTATCTTCTTTTCACTTTGAAATTTCAAAACATATTTAGATTATGCTTTACTGCTGACTAATTCAATGTATTGGTGCAGAGTATCATGTCCAATTTTTGGCTTCACATGGTGTTGTGAGTCTTTCTTTGGTTTCTGATGTTTTCTTATGGCAGTTAATAATATTTTGCATTAAAGTTACCAATAAGTTGCAGGGATTTGTGGGTCAAATTCTATAATTTGGCAAGATTTGCTTTCAAATCCTGTAAATTATGCTGAATAGAAGCTTGACAATCCAGTTGCAAAAAAATAAAAAAAATAAAAATGTAGAAACTTTATAGTACACTAAGGGTCTGTTTGGTTTAGCTGCTAGTTGATAGCAGTTGTTAATAATTGATATCCAATATAGAAAATATTATAAGCGGTAAAAAATTAGTTGATGTTATTAAAATACCATTAAAGAAATAATTATATATATATATATATATATATATATATGTCTACATATTTGAGTTTTATTATTATAAAAAATTATTGATTTAAAAAAAGGATGTCAATAATCTAAATAAAAAAAATTAATTACCTATTAGCAGCTGAGAAAAGACTTGAAGATGAAGCATTTAAAATAACAGTTCAGCTACTATAATTAACTACTAACAACGCATTGAAAAATGTTATCAAATACCTTTAAAGTAGCTAATTGGCATGAAAAAAAAAGCTATCAGCTATTTCAAAAAGCTAAATGTTCCCTTAAGAGTATAGTTGAGTTTCAACCGAAAATTAAATTGAACAAAGTTAGCTTATTTAGTTCTGTTATTTGGATAATTAGTTTCAGTTAACAAAATGTGTGAATTTGATTCAATTAAAAATGAAAAAAAAATCCAAATAAATCAAAATTTTTAAAATTGCATTTTTTTTACCTAATAAAATAGTGATTTGCACAAAAATACTCCAAATATAATTAATAAAAAGATTAAATAAAAAAATAAAAATGAATAAGCTGTCGATTGCTAAAAAAAAAATTCAAAATGAAATATTTGAAACAATGGCTGATTGAAAAAATAAATAAATACTAATAGCTGATTGAAAAATATTGTCAGATATTTTCAAAACAGTTAATTGGTACGAATAAACTATAAGTTATTTCAAAATGTTAAATTAAATGCCTTTTTAAGAGTGAATACAGTTCAGTTTCAATTGAAAATTAAATTAAACAAGTTTAACTTGTTTAACTCGGTTATTTGACTAATTAGCTTTACTTAACAAAATGTGCGAATTTGATTGGTTAATAACAAAAAAAAATAAAAAATAGATTAAAATTGCATATTTTTTGCCTAATAAATAGTGATTTGCACCAAAGATGCTCCAAAAGGTTGAGCTCTTTCTAAAATTATGCCCCCTTCCATGCTTCTGCGATCTTTTTTAATCACTTTCACGTAAATGCCTCCTTTCCGCTTCTTCTTTTTTCTAGCATCAAGTTTCTATTTCTTGTAATTCTCAAGGTTTCAATACCAATCATTTTAGCGTGACATTGAAGTTTTTATTAATTGGTGGAAACCATAGACTGCAATTTTGAGGATGAAGTTTTGAGCAATCAAACTAATTTCAGGTTAGTGATGGTAAAGAGATTTCTAATAGATATATCAAAGTGAACATAGGAATTTTAACACTACAATTTGCTATATCAGTGGTATACCAAAGTAAAGGGTAGGAATTTCAACATTATAATTTGGTATATCAGAGGGTATACAGTGAAAATTTCAATACTGTAATTTAGTATACCAATGGGTATGCCTTGGTATAATGAAGTTCATGGTAGAAATTTCCACACTATAATTTGGTATACTATGAGTATACATGGTAGGAATTTCAACATTGAATTTGGTATACCAGTAGATATGCCTTGATATACCGAAATGCACAGTAATGCTGCCGGTGATCAAATTTTGGAACTCTAAACACAAAGTTTCAATACTCCATCGAAAAAGAATCGCCAAAAAATAAAACAGAGAAACATTGACGAATATTCCAAAAAAACAGAGATAGAGTAGCAAAGGAAACGGGAATACCAAATGTTGCTGTAACCGGAATGAACAATGGTAACTAGTAAGAATGGGCGAAGATATCATAAGAGAAACAAGAAAGTAAATTGGACAGTATGCAAAAATTAAAGTTATACATAAGGATGGCAATAGATTGGGTATTTTTAGGTACATGATCTGATCCGACCCTAATAGGACGGGTTTGGATAATGTTTAAATGTATTTGGGATGAGTTCGAATATTAATTTTTCTATCTATGCCGGTTTCGAATAGAATTTGAATTTATATATCTGAGTGCCTGCTATTTGAACCCGTTTATAAAATTAATTATTAATTAATTAAAAATAATATTTATACTCCTATATTATATATAGGATTAATTTTTAAGTTATTTTTTGTAAAAAAAATTTAAAATTATTTAATGATATTAGAGTATAATTTATATTTATAAATTATGTAATACACGTTATTTATTAAAATCTACCACTAATTTTAAATATATCAATAATTAAATTGAATTTTATATGTTAATCGGATTTCGGGTTGGATTTGGAGACAATGGGGTAATAATAAACGAATTTGGATTGTGTACGGATCATGTAAAAATCAGGTTCGAATTAAATGCAAGCATCTATATATTTATTCGGTTCGGATTCGGATAGAGTTTTTTTGGGTATCGGATACCTTAGCTGTTGCTATCCTTTTACCATTAAGAAAATAGGTATTTGAATTTTGCCACTAAAAAAAGATATTTTAAAAAATGCAACTTTAAAAAAACTGGCAAGTTCAAATCTTCAAAAAAGTGGAAAGTGAAGAATGCATTTTCAAAAAGTAAGATTAGAAAAAGAGTATTTTGTGTAATTTTCTCAGTAAAATATTCTTAATTGTTATCTGTTTTTGTTAGTGATATAAGAAATTTTAATTATCAATTTCTTTTGATTAATACTAATATCCGATATGGTTTTAATTTATAATTTTTATTAAAATTTAATTTTTAATTATTTTTTGATGCGATTATATTCAAAAATTAAAGTGTAGAACTCACTAGTTACACCAAAAGGAACAGTATGGTTTACTTCTTGGCTAATTTTGCTCTAGAATATGAGATGGGTGTTCATTAGGGGTGAGCAAAAAAAAACTAGTTGATGCGGTCAACCGGTAAATCGAACCGATTGACCGATTAACCGATTATAATTGACTGATTAATTGTTAGTATTTTGAAAAAATCAATATTCATGGACTGGTTAATGGTTTTAGCTCATATAACCGGTTAACCGAACCGATAACAGAATTTTTAGTTAATTTATTAATTATTTAATAAGTCCATATTTAGTATTTATTATTATTTCTTAATTTATCAATTTTTTAATAACGAAAATAATAATATATTCGAAAAGTTATATAACATTAATATATTAACGAAAAGTTACGTCTATTATGGACTTTTATTTTTATACACAATTTTTTTTTACTTTTCAAACATTTTAACATATATAATTAATTCCCAATTGTAATTAATTTAATAATTTTAACTCTTTAATTAAAATATTTTATATTTAAATTATTAAAATTTAATATGATAAATAATATTCAATTAAAATGTAGAATGTTATTTTTAATATTGTTATAGGTAGTATTTAATACTTGTAATTCTAATTAAATATATTTCGTTTTAAAAATAAAAAATTTCTTTGCAAATAATAATTAATATTTAATAAAATTAATAAATTACAATTTTTCCATTTATTACATTTTTCTATCCTATGCATGCATATTGACACAATATTTTTAGTTTATATTTATAATTTGAATATTTTTAAGTAACACGAACATTTTAATTTTTTTTTATGAATGTATTTTATAGAGGTAGCAAATTGGGCAGGTTGGGCGGGTTTCGGTTGGGTCATAAATAGGCGGGTCACAAATGGACCAAAAAGTATTGGTCATAAACAGATCAAATGGCCAAATGGGTTGGGCGGATTGGGTTGATTCATGGGCTAAAAATTTGACTAATTTTTTTAATAGAAATAATTCTAGATATAATAACGGCATATAAAAAAGACTACTAATATCGGCTTAAATGGGTCAGGTAATGGCCCAAACGGGCCAAAATGAATCGAGTGGCCCAAATGGGTCGGATGGAGGCCCATTTTGTGGATCGGTCCATTTGACACATTTTTTTAACGAAAAATAATTCTCAATATAATAACAGATACTAAAATAACTATCATAAAAATGTTGGTCCAAATGAAATATGGGTCATAAAAATTTTGTTTTCTTATGTATTTATTTATGTAGGATTGTAGCTTGTTTATTATTTTTTCAATCTCTTTTAAATAGATATTATCAAGAAATACGATTCAGTGCGTTGTATGCTACGCACCGTCTAATCAGATCATCAAAATGATCAATACATATTGGTTAGTTGATCATCCAATCAGATAATATATAGTACACGGTTTACCTGCACACAGTACATCGGATTAACACTCTGCTCTTTAAAAAAATTGAAAGTATTAACTATTAACTATTTTTTTTTTAATTTTTCCATTCTTCTTTGTATTTAAATTGCAAATTAAACATGTTAAACGTAGTTCGTTAGATAAAAGTCGCCTTCAAATTACTTGGAATTCTGTATGTTTACTTTAACATGTAAAATGATATATACATTTTTTTTATTGTGAACATATACGAAGATTTTTATACCGTCAAAGTTCAAGAAAAATCATGTTAATCGCATGCCAAAGTTCACCAAAATCATTAAGAATATTCAAATTTAACCTAGTTTATCATATTTTGTTCGGAAAAATATATAAATTCTCCTCTTAACTATTATTATCAAATATATTATTTCACTGAATTAATTGAGTATCGGATTATTACCTAAACTTGTTAAAATATATCATATTACCTCCAACAAAAACATATTGCATATTATACAGAGAAGTAATATGACATTTTTAACAAGTTCAGGAGTTATGCCACATAGTTTTTAATACTATATAAAAAATATTACTTACACTTTTAATATGTTCATAGGATTGTTTAGCACTCTATTAGTTAAGTAGTGATAGTTTAGAAAAAAATTATGTATTATCCATATTTTATTATGAAAAATACTATTTTATATAATGATATTGGATAAATTAAGTGCAAGTGTTAAATTTCCTTTATTAAGATAAGGAATAAGTATATTTTTTATTCACAAATTATTTGAAATAAGATGATTTTGTCTTTGAAGTTTATGTTTTTTAATCTAGTTTGCCTTTGAACTATTAAAAATAAGCAATTTTGCTCTCATTTCATATGATAATTAATTACATAATAGCACATGTCGTTCACTTTAAAGCTCGCACAGGAAAAATTATATTAGCTACCATATAATTCAAACAGACCACAACTTTCAAGCTCAAATCAGAACCAAACTCTAAAATTTCCATTAACTAAGCTAATCGCTAAATCGAATACTAATGATAAAAAGAATTTCTAACCTTCAGTGGCTATAAATTTCAAAGCTAATTCTTTGATAGATATGGAAATACAGGTAAAAAAAGGAAAGTGAGTATACACAAGCGATAAGATCGGCGTCAACAACAAGGGTTCCATGGGATTTGAAGAGATTAGAGACTATACTCTTTCCGGAAGATATTCCACCGGTTAGTCTCTACCAACCTCAACTTCACCGCCGGCGATGTACTCTGTGTACTCTTCTGCAGATTATGATTCGGAGATAACGTTGGATATTGAAAGACAGGGATACGAATTGGAGGGGGATGGATTGCACAGTACATGATCCCAAACAGTGACTAACGAGCTGGTGGCCGGCGACGAGTGGATGGTGGAGAGGGAGAGAGGCGAAGAGAGTGGAAAGGGGCAGGGAGGACTGGGTGGAGAGGGAGAGAGAGAGGCAGAAACAAAAATGAGTAATTTTGGGCAAATCCTATAGGCCCGTTAGGCATTGATGGCAACTCGAACGGGTCAAGATTTTAGTGGGTTGGTTTTGGGCGGATCCAGATGGGTACAATTTTAGTTGGGTTGGGCTTGGGTCAGTTTTTTTTGGGCGGGTTGTGTGGGGTTTTTTGGGTTTGGGCCAAGTTTGACATGCTTAGCATTTTATAATTATAGTAGTTAACCGATCCGAAACCGATGGATTGGTTAACTGATAGTAACGGACTGGTTAATAGCTAGTGATTTTCAAAAATCAATAGTTAATGGCCTGATTTTTTTTGGATCTCATGGACCGGTTAACCGGGCCATGATCGCCTTAGTGTTCATGAGGTTATTAATCCAAATGAAAATGTTCGAAAGTTGTTTTAGAGAAATTTAGTAGGTATTTACAGGATTAGACGTGTTTGAAATAATTAGTTTGAGTTTTTCGTTTTTTTTTTTTTTTTAGCTTCTGATGCTCTTCCGTATAAAAAAAAAATAAAGAAATCATATGCTAATTTCGGTTCTTGTAATTGGATCAGGATAAAGCTACAAGCCTGGTTGCTATTAGTAGCTTCAAATTAGGATAAGGTAATATTTTGCTCTATCCTTGTACCTTAATTTTTTTTCTTTATTATCTAAATCCATTCAAAACAATTGTAAAAAGTATTTTTGCGATCTTTTTACACTTTTAAAAAATTATTATAACTTTTAAAAAAATTATTTATTTTTATTTTTTTAATAATTCATTATAAATCTATTTATAGACACAAAAATTTGATGAATAAGTTAATGAATAAAATTTGAATAAGAACAAAATACTAATAGAGTTAGAATCTAAATATGAATAGTCTTCCACTTAATGATATTAATTATATCTTTACTACTATTATTTCTTAAATCTAATGAGGATCGCCAGCTGAAACACAACAATTAATCAACTTGTCAGCATATTTTTTTTACAAATAAAACTAAAAATATCCGAACGTGAAATATAATAAATTAAATTTACATATAACCATAAGGCCTGGTCTGATCTAGAACAAAAGTATGGATAAAGGGCCGCCGAAATTGAGAAAGTCTTTCCCATACTCATATTTGAATTAACTGGTGATACCCACCAAGTCCATTTACACTAGGTCGAATAGCACGACACAAATTTCTATATAGCCATGCTAGGCATACCGATCCCCCGCTATACTCACCGGCTTCAGCTAAATTCTACAACAACACGAGCTACCTCATATGTATGTAATTATTTGTCTATCCTAGGCATAATAGTCCACTGATACAATGCAGTATCCAAGTACGAGCAAAGCATTGTATATGGTAATCCGTAGCATCGACTGGTAAGTGACTAAAATTTTAATTCAACCACATCATTTGTAATTTAAGTCCTCTGATGACGTCTTGTGGGGGAACTTGCCCCAAAAGCCGAGCACAAAAATCCGCTTAGTCATGTTGAAAATGTCCAGTCACAGCACGTCTTTCGATAGGCAACCCAGTGAGTATTTATATATCTTCTAGTGTTATTATTGTTTCACCAACAAGGAGGTGAAAAGTATATATTTTTGGTCTCCACCTCTCAATAAGAGCAGTTATCAAGTCAACATTAACGTGCATTGCATCGATTTGCGATACTTCATAAAATCATGACAATCTCAGGTAAGGTATGATTCACTCATCGATATTTCTATAATGACTTTCAACACTTGCTTTTCGTGCAAACAAAATATTGTGTTCGACCCAAAAATAAATAAATTATCAGACGAATATATATAATATATTTTATTTAAAATTATATAATATTTAATTATATAGTGTGAAAATATAATTACAGTTCCATTCCAAACAGCATCAGCTCAGTGCTTGCCATGCAAAGTTAGTAGCTCATCAACGAACGGTCTCGAATTAATAAATTCTTGACTTCTATATATTTCATTTTTTTAACCTAAAAGCAAATACAATAACATGCGTTACATATACATGTAAAAAAATAATTTGTAGTAATTAACTATATATGTAAAATAAAAAAATATAATTAAAAATGAAATAAATAAACAAATTAATTTTGTATACAAAACTAATATCATTTTAGTACATGCTACTATTGTTTTTCAAATTTAATATTTTAATTATAAAATATTTTTTTACATTAACTTTTTTCTACCGATAAAAATTATTTCAAACATGACCTAAAAAACACTAACTTTTTTCTACCGATATAAAAATATTTCAAACATGACTAAAAAATGAGTAGTGTTATAGTATAAGCTAAATGCATACCTTTTATAAAGTAAATAATTAAATAACTAATAAATCTAATACATGTTTAGTCAACAAATAAAGGGGTTTTTTTGAAAATGGTGTTATTTTTAAAAGTATTTAGAAATTTGGTATAACAGTAAACAATATTAGATTTATAGGGTGTTAAAAATCGGCACCTTTTGGTGCCGGTTTCAGACAAGTGGGGCCCAGTCTCGTTGACTGGGCCATGTGCCAGAAACCGGCAAAATTTAGCGCCGGTTTCTGTCAAAAATCTGACAGAAACCGGCACCAACATCAGCCGGTTTCTGGCAATTGTAAACCACACTGTTAATCAATTTCTTTTTTCAAATGTGTGCCTTGAAAACCCCTTACCTTTTTGCCTTAATTTCCTACGTGTTGTTTCTTTCTTTCGTCTACTAATGTTTCTTTCTTTCTCTTCTAATGCGAATTTCAATATATAACTTGTAGGAAATTTTATTGAAGTTACAAAAAGTAATATTATGTGAATATATTATAAATTTATTTTATTATTAAAATTTTATTTTTTTGACTATTTTTGTTTTTATTTTTAAATTTTAGGTGTTAAATTTTTAATATAATTCCATTAATATTTTTAAAGGTGTGTTATTATTATTTTATTTATTTTAAAAAATAACTTTAATTTTTAAATGCTAGTTAAATTAACTGATGCGGTAAATTTTTTTACATAAAATTGATGATTGATAAATGATAATTTTTTTTTTATGTTTTTTGTTTGTATTTAGAATTTATTTTAAATTATAGGTTATGTTAAATTTGCAATATATTTGCGGTAAATATTTTTAAAATTAAATTATTATTATTTTATTTTACAAATTTTAATAAATAGCTTTATTTTAATTTAAAATAATAAAATTGTACATTTTTTTATGGTTTATTGTATAGTAAAGACACGTGAATTGTTTTTGGATTTTTTGATGTTTTATTTTTAGTTAAATGCAGGCAAATAAAATTTAAAAATAATGTTAATGATAATATAATTTTTTTCCTAACCAAATAAAATTATACTACAATACTCAAATCAAATTTTCACAAAAATTAAGACTAACTATAAATAAAATATAAAAATAATATTAATAATAATATAATATTTTCTCAACGAAATAAAATTATACTACACAATATTTAAATAAAATTACCTCAAAAATTATCATCACCAACAAATTATTATAAGTAAATTGGAAATAAAAGAAACAGTTTGTAAATTTTGGAAAGGAAGAGTTTGCACTGAGAGTTAATAAAATGAGAGAAGGAATTTGAAAGTGACAGTGAGAGAACAAAAAACAAAAGTGTTGAAATATAAGAAATGTTTGGGAGGATTTAAGGTTTAGAAACCGATGCAACATATATAAGAAATATAAGAAATGTTTCCAGGCACTGTTTTAAAATTAAAAAAAAAAAAAAGAAATTAAGGATGCAAGAAACCGGTAATTTAAAATAAATTCTAAATACAAACAAAAAACATAAAAAAAAAATTATCATTTATCAATCATCAATTTTATGTAAAAAAATTTACCCAATCAGTTAATTTAACTAGCATTTAAAAATTAAAGTTATTTTTTAAAATAAATAAAATAATAATAACACACCTTTAAAAATATTAATGGAATTATATTAAAAATTTAATACCTAAAATTTAAAAATAAAAACAAAAATAGTCAAAAAAATAAAATTTTAATAATAAAATAAATTTATAATATATTCACATAATATTACTTT
This sequence comes from Excoecaria cochinchinensis, assembly GCA_947683425.1. Taxonomy (NCBI): domain Eukaryota; kingdom Viridiplantae; phylum Streptophyta; class Magnoliopsida; order Malpighiales; family Euphorbiaceae; genus Excoecaria; species Excoecaria cochinchinensis. Next base: position 49,280,727 of record CANTUQ010000004.1, read on the forward strand.
TTGTAACTTCAATAAAATTTCCTACAAGTTAAATATTGAAATTCGCATTAGAAGAGAAAGAAAGAAACATTAGAAGACGAAAGAAAGAAACAACACGTAGGAAATTAAGGCAAAAAGGTGAGGGGTTTTCAAGGCACACATTTGAAAAAAGAAATTGACAGTGTGGTTTACAATTGCCAGAAACCGGCTGATGTTGGTGCCGGTTTCTGTCAGATTTTTGACAGAAACCGACGCTAAATTTTGCCGGTTTCTGGCACATGGCCCAGTCAACGAGACTGGGCCCCACTTGTCTGAAACCGGCACCAAAAGGTGCCGGTTTTTAACACCCTATAAATCTAATATTGTTTACTGTTACACCAAATTTCTAAATACTTTTAAAAATAACACCATTTTCAAAAAAATCCCACAAATAAAAGTATATATCATTTAATAATATTACTTTAAAAATAAATACATATTCCAAAAAAAATGTCCATATTTCTATAATACTTGCATATTTTATACTTTAGCATAATTATATGTCAATTACAGTAATATGTAAATAAAATTAAATTTTCAATTTATACTAACAAAAGAATTAGAATATATTATTTTATTATTTTAATCTCGTACATTATTTGATATTTTTTTTACCTGATAATAAATAAAATAATTAATTTTCTTTTTTCCGCGTCACAAATATCTTAATAATATCTTCAAATTTTATACTTTTATTTCTATATGTCAACGTATAATATAATATAAATGGTTCAAAAATTTTAATCCAAATAAAAATGTTCGAAAGTTGTTTTAGAGAAATTTAATAGGTATTTACAGGATTAGACGTGTTTGAATTAATTAGTTTGAGCTTTTCGTTTTTTTTAGCTTCTGATACTCTTCGGGCCTTTTTTATAAATAATGTGTTTTAAAAAATTAATTTGATTTTTGGAGTCTTTTGAAAACTATTTGGGGGATTGGGGTCTTTTCCATTTCCGTAACAATTTGTTGCGGAATTGGACTTTAATTAATTTTTTTTTAATGGGAAAGCTGCAGCTTTCCTTACCTCAACCGGCAACCAAGGACAAGCTGCCAGTTACCCACCCCCTCCCCCTTTTTTTTAAAATAAAATATATATAAATTTAATTTTGCCTCACTTATTAATGTATAAAAAAAATATTTTTCTAACTTAATTTGACAAATAAGATAAAAAAATTTGTAACTCAATAATAATTTATTAAAATATAAAATTAGAAATATTTTGTGTAATTAAAATAATTTAAAATAAAAATAATACATTCATTATATATATAATAAAAATTAAATAATATTTTTATTTTAATAAAATAATATATATATATATATATATATATTGCGTATGTTATATTAAATTGGATTCTGAAATTATTTTTTGATTTTAAATTATTTATTTATTTTTTGACACGCCAAACCAATAATAACAAATTATTATTATTTAAAATCAATAATAATTATTAGTAATAGTTTCTTAATCATTTTTTTTTTTTAATAAAAGAACACATTTATAAAGATTCATTTTAAAAGATGGAATATCAAGACGACATACAAGATACAAGATATATAATTATTCTTACTTAGATTGGATTTGTAAAATTGTTCTTAAATTAAATCAAATTACAAACTACCATGTAGAACAAAAATTCAAAAAAATTTAATTACATTCTATAACTACTTTTTATTATACTTCGATGATAATTTTGTGGAACGGAAATATTCGATATAATACGAAAATTGGAGAATAAAGTCATTTTTCCTACCGCATATAGAGGCATTAAGGAAATAATAACAAATTATTATTGGTTTGGCGTGTCAAAAAATAAATAAATAATTTAAAATCAAAAAATAATTTCAGAATTCGATTTAATCTAAAACACGCAATATATATATATATATAATTTATTATATTATTTTATTTTATTTCATTAAAACAAAAATATTATTTAATTTTTATTATATATATAATGAATGTATTATTTTTATTTTAAATTATTTTAATTACACAAAATATTACTAATTTTATATTTTAATAAATTATTATTGAGTTACAATTTTTTTTATCTTATTTGTCAAATTAAGTTAGAAAAATATTTTTTTATACATTAATAAGTGAGGTAAAATTAAATTTATATATATATATATATATATATATATATATTTTAAAAAAAAGGGGGAGCGGGTGGGTAACCGGCAGCTTGTCCTTGGCTGCCGGTTGAGGTAAGGAAAGCTGCAGCTTTCCTCATTAAAAAAAAAATTAATTAAAGTCCAATTCCGCAGCAGGTTGCTGCGGAATTGGACTTCCAACCTGCTGCGGAATTGGAAAAAACCCCAATACCCTAAATAGTTTTCAAAAAACCTCAAAAATCAAATTAATTTTTTAAAACACATTATTTATAAAAAAAGGCCCATACTCTTCCGTATAAAAAAAAATAAAGAAATCATATGCTAATTTGGATTCTTGTAATTGGATGAGGATAAAGCTACAAGCCTGGTTTGCTATTAGTAGCTTCAAATTAGGATAAGGTAATATTTTGCTCTATCCTTTGTACCTCAATTTTTTTTTTCTTTATTATCTAAATCCATTCAAAACAATTGTAAAAAATATTTTTGCGATCTTTTTACACTTTTAAAAAATCATTATAACTTTTTAAAAAATTATTTATCTTTATTTTTTTAATAACTCATTATAAATTTATTTATAGACACAAAAATTTGACGAACAAGAACAAGCTAATGACTAAAATTTGAATAAGAACAAAATACTAATAGAGTTAGAATTTAAATATGAATAGTCTTCCACTTAATGATATTAATTATATCACAATAATAATTTAATTTTATCTCTATATCTCTCTCTCGTACAATTCAAACACATAAGGAGAGAGAAAGTATGGAAGCGGAGCTACATGGTGGCCCTATAGACCGCCAACCTCCTAAATTTCTTCAAATTAAAATGTTACCTATAAAATTAACAATTTTTTTTAAAAAAAAAAAATTACTATTAGTCCTCCTAAATTTTTGATATTATATATTTATCTAAGAAATTTTATATTTTTTTAAAGAAAATTAATTTTGATCTCTGTATAATTTAATTATTTCAATTATATATTCATTTCAAAATAAATTTTTCGTATAAAAAAAAATTACATTTATTTTTTTGCTCCCCTGTATATCAACTTCTAGAAGCAATTGTTAAGTAGCATCGGCCGGCTGCTCGGCGACAAGTACAGACGTGCGGTCGGAATTGTCGGATTATTTGATGAAAGTGTTATTTTTTCTCAGTTTCCATGGGCAGGATTCTAAGTCCAAGAAGATAACGTGGCTGCCCATGTGATTTGTCGTCCGATATAAGTGGATCTGCAAATCATCACTTCTAATTTTACGAATTTCTTAAAAAAATCAATAATTAAAAATTAAAATTCAACAAAAGTACCTTTACCAATCAAATAATTACACGTGTACTCCAAAGATTTCCACTGTCACCTGAGTCAAACAAACTTGTACCATCTCAAAGTTTTTTCTTTTGAAATATTAAATGATAATAAATCCATTAGGATCCTTCCTCCTTTTTTTTTTCTAGTTTTATGGATCATAAATTCAATATATATATATAAGTTTGAATATCATAGAGTTTTTCAAAACTCTCCATTGCGTATAACTTATTAAAAATTTAGGAGATAATAGGTATATTTTTCTCAAAATCATCCAAATTTAATAAAGAATATACCAAAGAAATTCAGATAAATAATATGTACTAAGTGTGCACGTTGCCAAGAATTGGCAATGGAATTTTTTATCGATTTTAAATGTATAAAATGTCATTTATAAAATTAAAATATGTATTTAAAATTAAATACTTTTATTTTGCCAAATTCAAATATATTTTTATGTATTATTTCAATTTGAATTTTAACGGGCAAATTGTTATTAAGACTAAGATTTTAGGGCTGTAGTGCAATTTAGACTTTTTCTCATTTTTCATTTTTTTCAAATTTTTAGCTTTTTTTTTTTAATATATATATTTTGGCAGCTTATGTAAACGGGTGGAAGTTCGTAATGATAATGTGACATGCATTTCAATAGTTGAGATAACTTATCACAAAGTCAAAAAGCATATCTTTATGGAGTAGGTACTTACCCGTCAACTTTATGATTAAATTTTATAAAAAAGAGATTATTGGATATTTTTGGTTAAAATGAGATATGTTATGTGTACACATGTGTTTTAGTTGTATATGCATGGTTTGATCAAATGAATTTGTGTAATTCGACGATTTAAATATACACACATTATATGCGCATATGCATTGAATTACTATACAATTTTTGTTCATAAATTATTTGAAATAATATAATTTTGCTCTTGAATTTTTTAATCAATTTTTTCTTCAATTATTCAAAATAGGATTTTTTTGTCATATACGATAATCAATCACATAATATCATATATCATCTCTAAAATTTCACCTACCATTTACTTTAAAGAGTAAAATATGTCAATTTTGATAAGTTTAACGACAAAAATTGCCTATTAAAAAAAATAAGACAAAATACACTTTTATATTTGCATATCTTATTCTTTTGTTTTTTTTTTTTGTTTGGTAAAGAAAGCTGAGCAAAACTCATAAGAAAACAAAACTACCGCACTAAGAATTACTAATGCTAGCAGGGGAGCTTGAAGAACATAAAGTCCAGGAGGAAACTAATACGCCAATTTAGATAAAAAAAATCAACTGGAGAATTAGACTTACGATGAACATGAGAGATAGTAAGCACAATCAAATCTTTTATCCTTGTCTTCAATAATACAAAGGACATTGAAACAATCAGCATTGGAATGACATCTTTCAAGAATTATATCTACTACAATTTGATCATCACACTCTGCCAAGACATATCTATAACCTAAATGGTGAGCAAGAATAGTATCTTCAAGAACACCTCAAATCTCTGCCTTCACAATAGATCATGCTCTAATATTAGCCACAAAACTATTACACCAACACCCTAGGGAGATCTCTAATTAAACCACCACAAACAGAGGTTTTTATCTCTAGAAAATGAGGCATCTGTATTAACTTTAACAACACCCACTGGTGGAAGGTACCAAACAAAAACACGTTCTAGTACAGTAGAACCATAATCATTTAATGAATTGACAAAAGCCTTATCCACTGAAATACTCTAAGATACAGATTTCTTGCAAAGCAAATGTAAATGTTTTTGCTTCTCGTTAAAAATAAAATTATTTCTTCTCTTTCATAATAACCACACGGTAATGCCAAATAAAAATTGACCAAGTCACATTATGCACCTTTAAATCACGATGGCTAATATTAAGAATAAGCCAATCTTGGATAGATTTTACTTCAAAAGAATTACCTAATGCAAACAAAAGAAGGAAAGAAATTCAAACCAGGAAAGCAGGGATGTAATCCCTTGAAAAATTCAAAAGGTTTCTAGCTTCATTATTACAAAAATGGCATAAGTTTGAGTTAGCAAGGTATCTCCTAACCCTTTCAACATTAGTGAATGTAAATGTTTTTGCTTCTCGTTAAAAATAAAATTATTTCAAATGTAAATGTTTTTGCTTCTCGTTAAAAATAAAATTATTTCTTCTCTTTCATAATAACCACACAGTAATGCCAAATAAAAATTGACCAAGTCACATTATGCACCTTTAAATCATGCTGGCTAATATTAAGAATAAGCCAATCTTGGATAGATTTTACTGCAAAAGAATTACCTAATGCAAAAAAAAGAAGGAAAGAAATTCAAACCAGGAAAGCAGGGACGTAATCCCTTGAAAAATTCAAAAGGTTTCTAGCTTCATTATTACAAAAATGGCATAAGTTTGAGTTAGCAAGGTATCTCCTAACCCTTTCAACATTAGTGAGCAAACCATTATTCAATACGAGTAAAAAGAAAACCTTAATCCTTTGGGGCAGCTTCAAACTCCATATCTTCTTCCAAGGGAAAAAAAATCACTCTTGTTCCCTCCTTGGCCAAGTCATCATAAGCAGACTTAAAAATGAAAGAACCTGGAGAAGAAAAATTCCAATGAATTTTATTCGACCCAACATTAAAAGAAAGTGAGCAAGTACTAGTAAAAAGCAATAGTGTAAGGGGTGAAAGATAAGCTTCAAAAAGCTCTCACTTCCAATTCTAGTTCTCATCTACCAAAAAAGCAATATGTTTATTAATAATATCCGAAGGGATAGGCAAAGTAGCAAGACTAAAAAGAGAATTAGTCAAACTTGGCATCCAATTATCACACCAAAACCGCACCAGTAATCAATTGCCCACCGACCAGCTAGTATTGGGCTTGGGCAAAAGAAAATTCTAATGAGAGCATATATTCCTTCAAAGTGAAGAACTAGTGGCTTTCGCAATGGGCCTAGAATGAATACCAATAAATTTGTAATGGCCTCGATAGAGAAAATCCCGAGAGCCGAATGACTAAAGAATCTCCTCGGTAGAGAAAATTCAGAGAGCTTAACGACTAAAGAATCGCCTCAGTAGAGAAAATCCTTATAGCTGAACGACCAAAAATTACCTACTTTATTTCGATCAAAACGATCAGAGATATGCAAATTGAATTTCTCCCAAGCATTCACAAAAAAAAATAAAAACAAAATAATTTTCGCTTCTGAGAAGTCAATTGATTCCAGATAATCGAAATTGCTCGAATAAGGAAAAAGGAAAATTCACCATTAGTTAATAACAGAAATGTTCAAATGCCAAACGCGGAAAGAAGAATTCTCTAATTTATTGCAATATAAAAAGAGAAGCAACAGAATGAATTGCAAGCAAGGAGTTTTATTAAAATTTTTTATTACATGAATTACATTAGAAGAGTTCCTATCTAATCTTCCTTAAAGCAAGACGATCGCTGGGAAGCAACCTCCGCCAAAATCATGCAGTGCTGCAATCTTCTTCCTTTCTAACCATTGCCCCTCTGAAGCTCGATGGAGAAAAATGGAAAATGAGGAAAGAAATACATGCTCCTACCCATTCTCCATTCACCATCGTATATCTAGGCTACCATTTCCCTTGCCTTTAAAATGAGCACAAAATTGAAAGCTGCAGGGAAATGGAAAAAGCAGGAAAAAAAAGTATTCATTCATCTTCCGAAAATGGGAAAAGATCCATAAATAAAGGGTCGAAATTGAGGTGCTTGAACAATATCATTTCGAAAAAACTTTGAATGAAGGCTTAGGAAGTATGGAAGAGGAATTCACCTATTTATAGCAAACTTCATGAAACTTACCCCACAAGCCAAAAATTCAATGTAGGATGACGTGGCACCCTACAATTGATACAACATCGAACACCGAAAGGCCAGAATTCCAAAGGTCGAAGCATAGCAATAATCAAAGCAGTGGTCATTAAATGCACCACTAATTGGGAAAACAAAACAATATTCCAAGATACAACGGATGGAACGCATTGGCCAGAAATAGCTATTCATAATATCATATTTATGTCATTCATCTGATTTCATAAATCAGAAGGATGAACCAACAATAATATCCTAATACTCTTATGAATCCGATCGGATGGCTAATAAAAGGATATTGTCGTCGAAGGGCCGAAAGAATCCCGTAAAAATGGCTGCAAAGTAACGCTAGCATGCCAACACGAACCGAGGAGAGGAAATTATCTTTGGGAAAGCAATTTTCAATAGAATTCATGAAATTACATTAACAATTCATAAAGAACGTCATCACCTGTTATATTCTTTCGATCAAAACTGCTTAAATTTTGATATACTCTATAATCATGCTATCTGACCGGGTTGATCAAATGCCTAATAAAGGAAAAGTAAAAGAAAACAGAGTATCCATATGCGAAGGCAAAAAGGGAAAGTATCGGTGAGCCAGAAATCGAGAATTTTATTGAAATGAAGAAATACTAAAAATTTACACTTGAAGTCTTGTTTCTCGATCATTTGCAAAAATTACAAATAGGCCAAATACAAAAGCTACAAATGGTAAAGGCAGACGTTTTATTAAACTTTTTAAAGTACATCAAAGGGAAATTACATATTACATTGATAAAGAAATTCCTATCTAATTTTCTTCGAAGCTCAATTCAATGCTCTGAGAACACCTCTCATCAACTCGGGCGGTACTGCAGCTTCCTTCCTCGATTGATCTCTAGTATCAATACTCTCTTCACCCTCAAGCCACGACCATTTTAGACTTTCTAACTGAGCGCAAATGGAAAGAGAAAAAGGTAGTGCAAATGACAAAGAAAGAAGGGGAAGGGAAGAAAACACAGATTAAAGGACCTCACTTTCATCATTAGAAAGAAAGGTCATGACACAACAAGACCCGACAGAACGGTAAAATTCATTCCTCGTCCTAAAATGGACAAACATAAGGAAAAGCAACAATGAGAAAATTTTGAGGTGCTTGAGCAAATTTATGAAAGGCAAACGAAAAAAATTCATAAGAAATGAGAAACTCTAGAATTCTGAAGACAAATGGAAAGAAGAGCCAGCTATTTATAAATAAAAACCACCCTTCTCAAATCAAGCAATTTGGGCCACATGGCAATTCGCAACAGGAGAAGGCGGGACATAATTAAGGCTCACCATAATGGGTGTGACAAACAAAGCGTCGCCCATTAATATGTTAACTCCGCTATTTAATGGGGAATCGGTTAGAAAATTGGGATGATGCCGTCAATAGACGCAACGGACAAATACCTCAAGTTTAATGAACTAAGTTAGGCAGCTTGGATCCGATCGGATCTTACAGGGTGCTCTACTCGCCATAACACTTCAGGGACATCCAGTTTGCACGTCTCCGCGAATTGCCTGGAATTTGCTGCCTTTCCCTTCTCCAATTCTAAGTCACCAGTATCCCAGATGCACCTAACGGTGAAATAGGGAAAAGAGAAGTGAAAGTCAAAAAATGGAGAAAGAGACTCTGACTCAAAAACAAAATGCCACTTATTTGTGAGCAGAGAACGCTCCGATCAGGCCTCCAGTTCATCTGAAGCAGTGAAATGCTGCCGCTAGAAGAATACTCGATCCTCCATCAGAGGAATTTAATTCATTCGCCTTCCTAAAATGGAGGAATTATGGCAAAAGGGAAGACAAGAAAAGTTTCAGATGCATAAACAGCTCCATGAAGCAATGATAGCAAATGTTTGTAAGAAAAATAGCGAGAAAACTCGTTTATTTATAGGACAAGAACATCACAATACGACAAGACAATATAGTAGCTACCGATGTTTATCGATACCCACCAAAAGGGGGGACAAATGATAATACCTTATCTATTAAAAGCTCTAAAAGCCCAATGCAAGGCCCAAAAGCCATAAAGCCCAATGTATGGGACAGAGAATTCAATGAGGCGATAATGAGACAAGTTCGATCGGACGTGCCTGATTGTTACCTGACATACTCTATCACCATACCTCACTGACTATCTTTAGTCCTGTCATTCACTTGTTCTAACGTTGGAGCAGGCCACTCAAGTGCATCTCCTAAGTCTTTATAAATACTCCCAAAGTGAACACCCATATATATACGAGATAAGAATTTCTCTCTCTACTACACTTTCTCTCCACATCACTAGTTAATTGGATCCATTTTCCCGACAAACTCATGTGAGCTGTGGGCAATTAATTATGTATCCATTTGATAGCCTAAATTATTGCTTGAACAATAATCAACTCTTATAAGTTATTTCATATATAAAATTTCCCAAATACCTCAACATAGCTCTTATTTATATTTACAATATAGTATTTTCTCCAACACTTTGCTCAAACTCAATTCTTAGGCACAATTATCAAGAATGTACATAGGATGAAGAAAAGGGGATGAAATATAATTATACAAAAGACTGAATAATTTAAGAGGGTCAAATTACAAAATCTATAAAATTTTTAGGAGATTTCATAATTTTTTTTTTGGGGAAGGGGCTGCCAATTATCATGTACTTAAATAATATGTTATTTATAATTTAAATAATTAAAAATTTAACTATTTTTCTAATTGATTATGTTCGAATTTCGTAATTCTCTGCTTCAAATAATGCTATTATCAAAAACAAAAAATAATAGATTATCCTCGTAGTAATTATTTTCTAAAATACAATTTTATTTTAATTATAGATTTTCTTTCCAGTAAAAAAAGTTATATTTTTAATCTCTTGTTTGAAAATTTTTGATAGTATTTATATTTTGTTTTTTTATAGATTTAAATTCAAATTAATAGAGTAAATATCAAATATTTAAAAAAAAAAAAACAAGTCAAAGATGATGTACCAGTCCATGCATGCTACAATTATGCAATTCAATGTGGTCCTGCTCCCTCATTAAAAGCTTGGAAAGATTGATGGCTGTGCAATTATATCCACAAATTTAGCTGATCTCTCTCTTTTTTTTTCCACAAAATGCATGATTCTTGGATTTTAAAGTTGGAAAATCAACCACAAATTTCAAAAAAGTTACAATATTTCATGCTAGTCAAAGCAGGAATATCCCATCCCAATTCCCTTAGCATATTCCTGTAGGACAAAATTTTGATAAAACGGATATTATATTTGGTATTAAATATTAAAAAATCCAAGTTTAACTAAACAATATTTTATTTTAAAAAAATACATCATCCATTCTGCTATATATTTTATTTATTTTACGTTTTTTTTGAGTTTTAATGAAATTTAATTTTTTTTTATTTAATTTTCTTTTACAATAAAAGTTAACTTATTTGGAACTAATTAATTTTAAATTTATCATAAATTTTAATTTTAATCACTTAATTTTATTTTAAATTTAAATCTAATTAGTAGTTACTTAATACTAATGAAAATAATAAAAATATCACATATAAGAGAATCGAGAAAGTAAAAATAAACTAATAAGGGAATGGAGGGAGTAAAAATAAACTAAGTTGACTTATAATTAGAAGTTTTATAATAATAAATTATCAATGATTTGTTATATATATGTTTTTTTCCCCTATACCTTCATTATATAAATAGAATTGGGAGTTCAACTATAAATTTAATGGAAAAAAATTAAATGTTTTATAGTTTATTCTTTCTCCCACTAGCTACAGTTTTATAGTAGACTCTATATAGTTGAGTAAAAAAGTATAGTAGGCTAAAATTAATATAATTGTCATACCATTGTGATGGGTAGGGGTGTTCAAAAATGGGTTGGATGGGTTACGATCGGTTTTCAATCCAACCCATCTAAAATTTTAAATGGGTTGAACCCAACCCAATCCAGCTGGGTTATAACTTAAACTTTTTATATTGGGTTGGTTGGTTTATGACTGGGTTATATGGGTTATGTTAATTTTCTAACATATAAATTTTATATTATCTATATTTATATTTTTTAAGTATAAAACATTAATTTTATTCTTGTAAATATTTTTTTAAATAACACATGCATATTTCATTTTAAAAAAAAAATAATTCCGAAAAATAGCGTGGTAAAAAAAATGAAAAAAATTAATTCCAAAAAATAGTGTGGTATATTTGGAAGAAAAACTGCTAATGGACTGCCATGCTAGGATTCGAAAGACTATCGGTGAAAAGTTTATCAAAAAGTTATATCAATATTAGTTAGTTATACAAATAGGCTTTATACTTAATATTTATTAGGTCCAATAATTTTTCTCTTATTTCTAATAAAAATATATCCATAAATGTCGAAAAACATTTTCTAGGGTACACAAAAATTTCATGTCATCTAAAGTTTCAACCAAGAATTTAACAAAAATTCATTAAAATGGCTTACCATAGCGGTGTTCCATCATTGAAATGGCTTAATAATAATAATAATAATAATAATAATAATAATATCTTGAGAAAATAAAAAGATTAAACAGTAAAACACACATGAATTATATTAAATTAAGAAAACACAAATAACTACAAATAGAGCAAAATATAAAGAGAAAATTTTCGAGTTTCCTACTTGAAGCAGTAATTTGCCATGTAAAAGAAAAATGAACTATTGCATTATATCATTTTACATTATATGTTTTTTCACTTTCCAACTCCAATTTATTTCAAATTTAATTCAATAATTCATAACATATAAAAATTAAGTTGTACACAAAATTTTAACTCAATTAGGGTCCATTTTCAATTCAATTCACTCAAATTGGTCTGATTCAAGAATTTTCGGTGTTACCAAAAATTTGCCTTTTTACTGTCAATAAATTCTAAATATTATTTAGAGGTCATCTGAAATTTTTGATAAATTTTGGAAATCATTTATTATTTTTAAAGTTTCGGTCATACATCCAGTCAACCTAGTACTATTTAAACCGAAATCACAACTTTTTCTTACTTTTTAAGTTTAATTCCTTGTAAAAATGAATTCATAATTCTTAAAATATGTTCATTAGACTCCAAGAATATTTTTGGGTCAATCGAAAACCATTCCTTAGTCCGGTAATTATTTATCAGTCCGATAACCCAATTTTACAGTGTCACCAAAAATTAATTTTTCATTATCATATGATTATACTCATTAATACGAGTACGTCCATATTTTCAGATTATTTTTCTAAGGTCCGTAGCAGTTTTTACGGTCCGGTCAAACTCTCAGTCAACCTAATTACTATTTGAAACGAAACCGTGATTTTTTTGTATTTTCGATTTTTAGAGGTATATTTGACCTCATTTTCACTCCAAATTTTAATTTCGGACTTATCGTGACTTATATTTTCTAATAGTCAAATAAAATATTTTTCGTCTCCGGATTTACTTTTTGCCCCGGAAGCACTATTTACTATTGGGGAATATTATTAACGGCTAACCCGATATTAAAACCATTACACTCCATTTGTAATGAATTCTGATTTATTATATACATATAAGATAGAAGAGAAAAAACAGTTTGGCCCATGAATGAATTATACGGGTTAATTGGTTGGGTTATATAATAACCCATAACCCATATAAATATTTTGTAAATTTAGAATGGGTTGTATGGATTATAATAACCCATTAAAATTATGAAAAAAATGGGTTAGATGGGTTGGATTAAATGGTTTGGATGGGTTATACCATTTTTGAACACCCCTAGTGATGGGTATGAGAATTAATATAAATGCAAGAATATTTAACAATTAATATATAAAATATGACAACAACAAAAAATTAAAAAGTAATAAGTGGTGCATGCGCATGTTCATTCAATTTTTATTTTTTTTGCATGATATCATCCTATTAAATGGATAAAATTAAACAATTAAACCTTATTTTACAACTATAATTTATAAGTTCTATATATTGGGATTCCTATGTATAATGCTTAATTATAAAAATGTCATTAGAAAAAATTAAATTCGAAATTTTTTATATTTTTTATCAAATTCTGACCATAAAAAATAATTTTTGGTGGTTATAATTTCATTTTAAATATCGTTTTTGAAGTTATTTTTTTTTAGTATTTGCTATAAAAATAATTTTTTATTTTTCATCCAATAGGATAGTGCGTAAATGTATGCACCACATTGTAGCATCTTTTTTTAATTCCATTTTAAGTGTTTTTTTTTTAAATTTATTACTGCAAAAAAAAAAATGATAATAATAAAATAATAATAATAATAATAAATACCTAATTATTTATTATATCTACGCACTGCTTCATGGCATTTTATAAGATGTCATTGATAGTGTCATTAGTATTTTTATTTTTATTTCAGTTCCATAAGTGGCAGCCATGTTGCATATCGGTAAGCCTGAGTCTGAAACGTCATTTTAAATTAATTAATTAATTAGTTGACTAATTAATTAATTACAATATCAGTACAATCTCTGAAGCACGCTTGTGATGAATAATATGAGTCAACTAATAAATGTGCAAACAATTAAAAACAAATTGAAATTGTCTAATGGAAAAAAAAAATAAAAAATCTTGTCTTCTTCTCGTTTCTCTTCAGGAATGGCCATATATTCAATTGATTTGGTCATTTTGAAATTTAAAAAAAAAAAAAAAATTCTATCCTTGACTTTATTTATTTCAAAGCTTTTATTTTTGAAAATGTCCAGAATATTTCGAAAATGGTTTTCCTGCTTTATAATAGTAGCATACAAAAAATCGGTAAAAATAGAAATTTATGGATTAGAGATTCAATTACGGTATTATTGAGATTGAATATGTTAAAGATAAAATCGCTTAAAATATAAATTTTAATATATTTCATATTTTACAGTATTTATAACAAAATTTTCAAGATATTAATAGTTATAAAAAAAAATATTTATATTAACATAATAATAATGTTTAAAAAATAATTTAAATATAATAAGTTATGAATTACAGTTCAAATAATGATAAATTAATATATTCGCTTTAATAATTTATTTTCACAATTTTAGTTATATTTGTTTTTTAAAATTAACTGAATATTTAACATAATAAATATTTTTATTATTTTATTCTTAACCAATTCAATTTGGTATAATATTACGGTTGATTCTCTAACTCGTAAATTTCTATCTTTACCCTGTAATATTTTGAAAATCATAGGAGTATCAAAGCCATGATATTTAGAATGAAAAATGTGCTAATACTCCCCCATAAACTTGAAAATTTTTCACCCACTAAAAAATGACAATGTCGCATTATTATGAGTTTGTAAACCCCTAATTACCTTATATATATATATATATATTGATAATATCATAGCCTTTATTAGATAACGGTCAAGTCCAATAAACACATAACTCAATTAAGTACAAAAATCAAATTGATGATTATATTAAATATTATTATCTATAAATTAATTTATGATGGAGTCCTTTTATTTGTGTGGACATAAATTTAATTTTGAAATTACACAATTACATTATTTTTTGCAACTTCAAATTCTTATATATATATATATTATTTTAAAGTGAATGACATTATTGCCAAATTAATGTCTGACCTTTATTCTGGAATGGTTCCATTGCATGCTCTTGGCGAGTCATTATCATGGTTAGGTCTAAATATACTCTCTTACATCTATTCAAAATTTCAATTTGGAGATTTTTACACCTACTTCAAAAAATCATTAATTAATATCAATTTTATAAATATATTTATTATATTTTAGAAAAAAATATCTTTTATTAATTATCTCTAATTATTTATTTCCACTCTACTAATAATTCTTATAAAATAAAAAAATTATATAATTAATACTTATTAAGATTTAAAAATTATAAAATTGACACTTTAAATGCAACAAATAATTTATTACTACGTTTATTGATTTATCTTTACATTTATTAAATGTATATATGATAAGTATGAGGTAATATGTAATATTTTTGATGGATTTGGAAATTATAACAAACATAATTTAATTAGAGTTAACATTAAATAATGGTACTTATCTCTTGTAACGCAGAAACTCGTTGCGGAAACGTTTACAAGAATCCCGTTTATTTTTGCTCATTGGCCTGACTTTTATCCACATGCCAGATAATAACAGGTATTCCACAATCTAAAAATTCCTGAAATATTAAGACAAAAACAAGCGTGAGTGGGAACGAGTAGATTTACGGCGTATACGTTTTATCGCTACCAAATACTAAAATCTGCCATCTATTTATAGATATTTTAAAAGATAGAAACCTAACTCTAGTTTAATTTAGACTTTTTCTGAGATAAAATTTGATAATTTTAATCAGATTAAATTACTTAATTTTATCTGAATTAGACTTTTATCCAAATTAGAGTTATGGGCGTATTCAAACTCTATCAATTTTTTTTTATATAATTATGAATGTTAAATAAGGGTAAATTAGAGTATAAAAATATAATTTAGGACAAATGTAAGCTTCTGCACTTTAATATGTCATATAGTTGATGCTGAGACTAAATGCAATATCGTGAAATCATAAAAAAATCATTTTCTTTTTCAAGGAAATGAATCATAAATTCATATTATATTGATAAACACATACTCCATCTGTTTCTTATTATTTATCACTTTTATTATTTTCACTATAATTAAAAAATATTAATTAGCCTTAAATTTAAGATAAAATTGATACAAACTTAAATCTAATTAGTCAATTTGCATCGAAAAAAAATAAATTAAAAGAAAATAAATTGTATTAAAAGTTTAAAAGCGATAAATAAATGAAGTTTGAATTTTATTTAAAAATGACAGATAAAAATAAACGGATTGATTACTAATTTTCTTTGGGTAACTCTAAGATCTCCAAAAGTCCGTGAAAATGATAAGTATAATATTTAGTTTGCATAACATTAATGAATTAGACTATAACTAATTGATGCGACAATTTTTTTTATATCTATTTATTCAAGTAAATATTTCGGTTGGCCTAATGTTATCTTTTATATTAAGATTGAGAAAATTTTGTCCTTTTTACACCATAAGTCTATTTATTTGATTAACACATGTTGAAAAACTGTTAAAAAAAATAAAATTCTCTCAATTTTAAAATATAAAAAATAATATTATATTAATTGAAATATTAAAGATAAAATTCTAATTTTTATTAAATATAAAAAAATAAATTCGAACTTTTGAGTAAAAAAATTACAAAATCAAGTTTTAAATTTCTCTATATATATTAAAAAAAAGGCTAAAGGTGCATTTTTGCCCCTGTTATTTGTCAAAATGGGCAAATTTGCCCCTAACGTTTATTTTGAGACAAATTTGCCCTTAATGTTTGTAAAATAGGAGATTTTTGCCCCTACCGTCAAGTGCCGCTAACTTTGACCGTTAATATGTTACTTGAATGTTAGTGGGACATGTGTCATACATGCATTGGACATATGGATCAAACGTTTGGGTGCCAAAAGTATATTTTTGCCCCTAACGTTTTTTCAAACGTATAAATTTGGCACTAACATTTGTAAAATAGGAGATTTTTGTCCCTACCGTCAATTACAAGTAACTTTGACCGTTAATAAGTTAGTTGACTGTTAACGGCGGGGGCAAAAATCTCTAATTTTACAAACGTTAAGGGCAAATTTGCACCAAAATAAACGTTGAGAGTAAATTTGTCTATTTTGGCAAACGATAGGGGCAAAAAAGCTAGTTTAACAAAAAAAAAAAAAAAAAAAAAAAAAAAGATTTTTATTTTAAATGTTTTATTTCTTCCTTTTCAGCCGAAAAATATAAAGGCATAAAGCTAAAGCATATTCCATTTACCGTACAAGGGGCGGCAAAAACAAAGGTACACGAAACTAGGAAAACGACAAAACAGAAGAAAGCTAAATGTCGTTTTAATTTTCTTCTTATTGCATCAATTTCGCCTGATTGACATGTTACACTTACGATCTTAATCATCCTAGTCAAACTCCACTCTTTCATGCCTAAATTTATACATATTCAGTCATAATAATTTTAATTTCTTTTTAATTAATGTTACTGTATATATTGCAAATTCCAAACTATATTAAAAGTCTAATAAATTATCTTAATTTCTCGTATGGAATTAGTCTTTGGTCTGCGTATTAATACTATGTTGTTTTTCAAAGCAATTATTAATGCTTAAGGTCTACTTTTTTGAGATGGAAATATATACATGTGTTTTTACATATTTTTTTTTGAAATTTTTTTACTTAAACTCGTCCTATTAATATTTTTATATATCAAACCAATAGTATAACGATGCATATAATTAGAAACCACATTCAACATTAATAAAATTTCAAGTTTCTGTTTAAATTAAAATTGTAAGAAACACAAAAACTATTGAAAATCAATTAAACGGAAGATAAGATTTGGGGAGTAAAAATTACCTAAATCCATATAAAAAGGAATTTATATTCATACCAACTAATAATAAGAAATTTAACGTATAGCCTTTACGCTTAAAGTTAATAGATATAAGAAACTTAAAGCTTAAAGTTTGTAAGATCAAATTTCTATTAATAGTCTAATATCACAGTATAGATAAAATTTCATGCAGCATGGACTGTTGGTTCTCTTATGGATTGTTGCTTCGGTACCTAAAGCTGTCTAACAAAAAAGGAATTGTAGGCGTTGATACAGCTCATGCAGCATGGACTCATCTGGTATATATAGGCTTATTAATATTATGCCTCTGGTTCGAAACCACAGATTCGTGAACTGAACTCCAGACTTCATAATCTCAAATGTGATAATGATAGTGTCATGGTTTAAGTTCAGAAAAAGCCAACAATATTGCTGATCAATTGGGTGACCTACAACACTTAAAATTGTGATGATGATTTGGTTGAATCAGTTCTAGATGGCCTTCGTTCTATAATTTTTGTCTTTTTAGAGAGTATTTCATATAGTATTCATTAGTATAGATAATATTTCATATAATTTTTACGTATTAGTATAGATGATATGTTGATTGCAGTGTAACAATGATATATAAGAACTCTCGATCTTGACATACATATTTCACAAGAATTATACATACGTGTATATAAGAAATAGATACTTAAATTGTCCTATTAAATTTTATAAAAAAATTGCTTATTAATTAGTATCCAATCAAATAAATCTATCCGAAAAATATAATTAATATAGTTAAATTTTTTCTTAATATATTCCTAAAGTTATTTGATATGTACTAAAAAAGTAAAAAAAAAAAATTGTATTTCATATTATTAATAAGAGAACAAAATAAATAAATTAATTATATCATAAAACAAAAAAAATTGAACCTATATATTAAAAAGAAATTGGACCTATTATTGTGTGCTGTGCTACCAATGAAATATTTATTTTCATAGTTTTTTTTTGCTTAAATAAAAAAAATAAGATTATGATTTGTTAGTATAATATTTTATTGAAAGAGTTTATTTTGACTTAAAATTTTTATGTGATTTAGCCCTTAACGTTGAAATTTTAGAGCCCTTTCATGTTCCATTATAATTATGATTTTGTTTTAAATATTATAATAAATATGAAAAATTAAAAAAAATTAGAAACTTTAAAATTCAAAATGCAAAATAATTTCAAAATGTAATTCCATAGAGCAAGCTCACACTGAATGACATCAGAGCACCGTTAAAAATATTTTTAAATAATTTTTAAAAGAAAAAATAAGTTCTGGTAAAATATATTTGATATCGGGTAATTAAAAATATAAATATGAAAAATTAAGGGATTATATAAGAGCATTTTCAAGTAAAGAATAATAAAAAAAAATTCAATCCTTAAAAGTAAATTAGATTCCAAAGATACTTTAAGAGCAAATTAAAAGCTATGGGCAAATTAAAACATTCTACCAATGAAAAAGAGTTGCATACATTACTGTTTTTTTAGTCCGAGTTGGAATGGAAGTTGGAAGGCAAAAAACAATTTATTTATATATATATATATATTTTCATGGAACAATTTATTTTTCTTGTATACTCCTCGTTTATAAATAGTCTGCTTTTGTGCTTCTCCCTTTATCACAATCGCACCCTTCTGTTCTGCATCTCTTTCTTTTCTCCCCTCTCTCTCTCTTTTTGCACTGACAAATCTCACTTATCCGGATTCTCATATCCCTTTTTCTATTTCTCTGTTCCAAAAATCTCCATCTGGGTATCTCCAAAACTTATTCTTTTCACTTTCTGTATCTTCAATTTATACATTCACTCTGTTCCCTCTGTTTTTATCGCATTCCATTGATTTTATGAACCTGCATTTTTTTTCTCTCTTTAAATGGTATTTTTGATAAAGTTGTGTAGAAACCTCAATTTCACAGGCTCAATTTTTGTGGGCTATGATCATGTTTTGTTGTCTTTTTCTTTTTCGGTTGTACCAATCCATGTTTTTTTGATTGAAATTCAGATAAAAACAGGGGCAACAAAAACTGAAGAATGCAAGGTAGGAATCTTGAGAAGCTGGCATCGATTGATGCACAGCTTAGGCTTCTGGTTCCTGCAAAAGTTAGTGAAGATGACAAATTGGTTGAGTATGATGCTTTGCTTTTGGATCGGTTTCTTGATATTCTTCAAGATTTGCATGGAGAAGATCTCAAGGAAACGGTGAAAATCATGAACTCCCCCTTTTGTTCGGTTTATCTGATTTCAATCACTAAAAAATATTAAATTTTTAATTACAGCTAAGTTAATTGGTGTCAGCCTAATTGTGGGGATACAACAATCAAATAGGTATATAATCCCCATGATTACGTTAACAATTAACATGAAACAATTTTTTTAAGCAAATAAATTTGCTTTGATTTGAAGGCCTGATCCTGTGTGATTATTGGAGCATATATCAGTGGATTAGTCCGCTCAAGTGATTCATGGTTGGCAGTTGCTTATTAGTTACTTGGTTTAGATTTGAAGGCCTGATCCTTTGTGATTATTGGAGTATATATCAGTGGATTAGTTGGTTAAGTGATTCATAGAATGCTTATTGTTTACCAGAGGGGATCACTTCAGGTCCTTTTGATTTTTTTTTTTCTGAGTATGAGGTCTCTTTTTCATTTGAATGCTAGAGCTTTCACATTGGAGAGATCAAAACAATCATAATCCAAGAGAGTACAGTTTATTGTTTCTTATATAGAAAATTTATGAATTTTCTGGTGAATGAGATTGTGAGTTGACTTTGAATTTATGTAATGAGTTTTAACAAGTTTGTACACATTTTATATGTTTAGGTTCAAGAATGCTATGAACTTTCTGCTGAGTATGAAGGAAAGCATGATTGCCGGAAACTTGAGGAGCTTGGAAATGTCTTGACTAGTTTGGATCCTGGGGATTCCATTGTGGTTGCAAAGTCTTTCTCCCACATGCTGAACTTGGCAAACTTGGCTGAAGAGGTTCAAATTGCATATCGTCGAAGGAACAAGTTGAAAAAGGGAGATTTTCATGATGAGAGCAATGCAACCACTGAATCAAACATTGAAGAAACTCTCAAGAGACTCGTTGTTGAAATGAAGAAGTCTCCTGAAGAAGTTTTTGATGCATTGAAGAATCAGACAGTAGATCTTGTATTCACTGCTCATCCTACTCAATCTGTCCGTAGATCTTTGCTTCAAAAGCATGCAAGGTTTGCTATCTAATTCGTATAGCTTTTTATTTTATTTTTACTTTTGAGAATTTTAGGTCTTCCTCTTTCTGGAAATTTTACTGTAGCTATGTTTGCAAGTCTGCGCAAGGTTAAAAATCTTCATAAAAGTATTCTTGGGTTCTTATGATAAGATCTTTAATGGCTCATAGGTTTCACGGTCCATTTGTTTCCTTTTCTCATTGTTCAGGATTCGGAATTGTTTGGCTCAGTTGTATGCCAAAGACATTATTCCAGATGATAAGCAGGAGCTTGATGAGGCTTTACAGCGAGAGGTATATGCCTCTCCGAGTGTGTATTTTCATGGATTTAAGCTTGTGTTTTGCATCATTAAAAGAGCAGGCATACACATATCGTATATGAACAATTCAAACCTTGCTTGAACAATATGATAGCTGATTTTGTTTTCTTACCATCTGCATATTCTTTGGTGCAGATTCAAGCTGCATTTCGTACAGATGAGATCAGAAGGACTGCTCCAACTCCTCAAGATGAGATGAGGGCAGGGATGAGCTACTTTCATGAGACAATCTGGAAGGGTGTCCCAAAGTTCTTGCGCCGTGTTGACACTGCTTTGAAGAACCTAGGGATTAATGAAAGAGTACCTTATAATGCTCCTCTTATTCAATTTTCTTCTTGGATGGGCGGCGATCGTGATGGTATGGTCTTTCTCCAGTGGTGAAAATGTTCTGTTTTATTTATTTATTTATTTATTTTTAATTTTCGTTTCTTAATAATATCTGCTAATAAGTTATTAGGTAAAAATTTTCTCCTCTCTCTCTCATATCCTCTGCTTGATGTGAAATGCAGGTAATCCAAGGGTAACCCCTGAGGTGACAAGAGATGTTTGCTTATTGGCTAGAATGATGGCAGCTAATCTGTACTATTCCCAAATTGAGGATCTCATGTTTGAGGTACTTTAACCTTTTTTCTTTTTTCCATTTTGATGACATTTTGCTTGGAGATTCATCATTTTTATTAGCTTTGTTACCATGCCTTGCATTTCTCGTTATTATTTACTAATTTGCTACCTTGTACTTTCATGGCAGTTGTCCATGTGGCGTTGCAGTGATGAGCTTCGTGTTTGTGCTGATGAACTCCACAGAGCCTCCAGGAGAGATGCAAAACACTACATAGGTAAGATGAATCTTAGAAATTTGATATTTCATTTCTGTTAGTTAACACCCTCTCTACATATGATCGCGTGGACACTTTTGTCATTACAACAAAAGTGAATGAGACTGTTAATTGTAGAAAAGTATGCACTGATTATATAATTTGGGGAAAGCAGTATGATTAACATGTAATTAATCCATGCTTTATTTTTTGGTACAGAGTTTTGGAAACAAGTTCCTGCTAATGAACCCTACCGTGTGATTCTTGGTGATCTGAGAGATAAGCTGTATCAGACACGTGAACGCTCTCGTCAGTTATTGTCACATGGAATTTCAGACATCCCAGAGGAGGCAACTTTCACCAATGTGGAGCAGGTATAGTTATGTTGTTCTATTATTAATACTTTTTCTTGCAATGCTATGTGTTGATATTTTCAAGCCTCTCTACTTTTGATTAAAATGCATTTTCCACAAACTCAATATGGTCTGTTATTTGGATAATTCAAATTCAGATTGTGGAATCTTTTTCTACCATTGTGCTTTAGCTATAGCCAATCCGATAGGGCATGGAATCCTTATCCCAGCTCAGTTTTATCCTTTTTATTTTTTTTTCTTTGTCATGTTAAATTTTAGCTGAATATTTAACACTTTGCATGATTGTTAAGATGTGATGAATTGTTCTGAGATCGTACTAGACTTCATTATTAAGAGAGGATAAGAAACTTTCAGTTGCCTGTTTCTGAATTATTTAATTTGCAACTGATTGGATTTTCAATTTCATGAAGTTCTTGGAACCCCTTGAACTGTGTTATAGATCTCTCTGCTCTTGTGGGGATCAGTCAATTGCTGATGGAAGCCTCCTTGATTTCTTGAGGCAAGTTTCTACCTTTGGACTTTCTTTAGTGAGGCTCGACATCAGGCAAGAATCAGACCGCCACACTGATGTCATGGATGCCATTACAAAGCACTTGGAAATTGGTTCCTATAGGGAGTGGTCTGAAGAACGCCGGCAAGAGTGGCTATTATCTGAACTCAGTGGCAAACGACCACTGTTTGGTCCTGATCTTCCCAAAACTGAGGAAATTGCTGATGTGTTGGATACTTTCCATGTCTTAGCAGAACTTCCTGCAGATAACTTTGGAGCATACATTATTTCAATGGCAACTGCTCCTTCAGATGTGCTTGCTGTTGAGCTACTGCAGCGTGAATGCCATGTGAAGCAGCCATTACGAGTTGTTCCACTGTTTGAGAAGCTTGCTGATCTAGAGGCTGCTCCTGCTGCCTTGTCTCGACTATTCTCAATAGACTGGTACAGGAATCGTATCAATGGAAAGCAAGAAGTCATGATTGGCTACTCAGATTCTGGCAAAGATGCTGGACGACTCTCCGCAGCCTGGCAGTTATACAAGGCTCAAGAGGAGCTAATAAAGGTAGCTAAGGAATTTGGTATAAAGCTCACAATGTTCCATGGTCGTGGTGGGACAGTTGGAAGAGGAGGTGGTCCCACTCATCTTGCTATATTGTCTCAGCCACCAGACACAATTCATGGGTCTCTCCGAGTAACTGTTCAAGGTGAAGTTATTGAGCAATCATTTGGAGAGGAGCATTTGTGCTTTAGAACACTTCAGCGTTTCACAGCAGCCACTCTGGAGCATGGTATGCATCCCCCAGTTTCCCCAAAACCAGAATGGCGTTCACTTATGGACGAAATGGCTGTTGTTGCTACAGAAGAGTACCGTTCTATTGTTTTCAAAGAACCACGATTCGTAGAGTATTTCCGCCTTGTAAGTAAATCATGCATCCATCTTTTTAATCATATTGATGCCATATTGAGTTATCAAAAGCTGCAAATAACGGCGCGTTTCTTATCATTGTAGGCCACACCAGAGTTGGAGTATGGCAGGATGAACATTGGAAGCCGTCCATCAAAGCGAAAACCAAGCGGAGGCATTGAATCTCTCCGTGCAATCCCCTGGATCTTTGCATGGACACAAACTAGATTCCATCTTCCCGTGTGGCTTGGCTTTGGAGCAGCATTTAAACATGTAATTCAAAAGGACATTAAGAATCTCCATATGCTGCAAGAGATGTACAATAAATGGCCTTTCTTTAGGGTCACCATTGATTTGGTTGAAATGGTGTTTGCCAAGGGAGACCCCGGCATAGCTGCCCTGTATGACAAACTCCTTGTTTCTGAAGATCTATGGGCATTTGGTGATAAGTTGAGGGCCAACTATGAGGAAACCAAGAAACTTCTTCTCCAGGTACTTGTTTTTGAATCTGTATCGGTGCTCAATGTTTGCTCACAGTGGACATGTCTAAAGTTATTTTTTTTTTATTTCAGATTGCTGGACACAAGGATCTTCTCGAAGGTGACCCGTACTTGAAACAAAGACTACGGCTGCGTGATTCATACATCACAACCCTCAATGTATGCCAGGCCTACACATTGAAACGGATTCGAGATCCAAATTTCAATGTCACTTTGAGGCCACACATCTCAAAGGAAATCATGGAATCAAGCAAACCAGCAGATGAACTTGTGAAGCTAAACCCTACAAGTGAATATGCCCCTGGTTTGGAGGACACCCTCATCTTAACCATGAAGGGTATTGCTGCTGGAATGCAGAACACTGGTTAAAGCCTGTGTTTCTTTATTTTTGTTTTTATGGCATCTTAATTTATATAGAGATATAAGTTTGCCCAAAGTACCATAATCATAAGAGCGAGCTTGATGAGAGGCTGTTTCAATAATTCATCAAAAGGTTGAATATTTGGGCAAACTTTTTGCAGTTGTATGTTCTATTTCCTCTTCTTTAATACTCTTTAAAAGCCATTGGTGTTTGTTAACAGCCACACGGAACGGTTCTTTGCCATGTAATGCTTTGGTACTATATTGTTCATGAGCTTTTTAAATATACTAGTTTATTATGCAAATACTCCCTTTTTTTCTTATAGCAGAACACTTAATTCATAGTTATTCTTTTGTTAGGTTATAACTTGAACAAGAAAGATGAATATAAGAAATTATCATAATTAGTTTACTAGTCTAAACAAAACAATTTAAACTAAGTATAGTAATTTTCTTTTTATATTAATTCAAATATAAATTATTAGTTTGCAAAAAAGTTTCTAAAAGACAATAATCACACCTTTTTGAGAAGTAAAGTATGTAATATTAGTGTTAATTGAGTTGTTAACAAAAATATTTATTTAAAATGGAGTAGTGGTGGGGTATAATAATAATAATAATAATAATAATAAGGACACCGAAACGCCATATAAGGATACTGTGAAGAAGATTTTTTTTAATAATCGAACTAAATTAATTAAATTATAACTGAATTAAAAATTTAATACTTTTTTCATTTTATTATATATGATATTTTTGTAGTTTTTATTAAAATTAAAAAGTTATTAATTAGTTTTAAATTTAAAATAAAATTGAGAGGTTAAAAGTGAAATTTAAGATAAATCTAAATCTAATCGGTTCTAAATAAATTAATTTTTAATGAAAAAAAATTAAATTTTATTGTAAATTTAAAAACGTCAGAATTTAAATTTAAATTAAATTGAGAGTATAGATTAAGAACCGAATAAATTAATTTGAGAATTGAAATATTCATTTAAATGGAACAATACTACATATATAAACTGATTAAAAAAAATTTACAAAAATATAAAAAATATAAAAATTTTCTTTAGGAGGAAGAAAGGTATATTGGCCTGTGAAAGCCACTTATTCGCTCGCTCTGTTTCTTTGCGCACTCAAATTAAAGCTGAGCCCATTTGATCCCAAAAAATTCACACACAGAGAATCTTCCCTCAATGGCTCTATCTACGCGGCAGCGCCGTCCGCTACCGTCCGATGCCTCCTCATCGGCGTCTTCACCATACACGAAGCATGATAAACCTAAAAGATCAATCGGCGGCGATGAAGAGGGAAAAGGATTAAGATGGTTCTTGCCGGTTTTTACTTTGGGAGTGCTTAGGTATATGAGCGCTACATCAAATATTATACATGATTGTGATGAGGTTTTCAACTATTGGGAACCTCTTCATTATCTTCTTTACAAGTCCGGCTTCCAAACTTGGGAATACAGGTAAATTCTTTGTTTTTGTGCTTATTTATAGTTCTTAGCAATCGGTGTCTTGTTTTTTCCTCTTTTCTCACACTTGGTAGTTTCTAGCTGTATCCTGTATATGTGTAATTATTTGTTATTTTTGGTTGTTCCTCTCTTTACACACTTGGTAGTTGCAGAAGCTGGTCTTATGCTAAAATTGATGAATTGGAGTGTTCTTTTTTTATTTCTATTTAATGGTCTGAAGAGCTTAGATTTTTTTGCTTTTTTATTGATCATTTTTGTAATTTCTGCTACCTGCAGCTCTCAGTTTGCACTTCGCTCTTACTTGTATATTAATTTCCATGAACTAGTGGGCTTGCCAGCTTCCTGGTTGTATGGTGAAGAAAAAGTAAGATTTCAGAATCGTGCCTCTGCCTTCTGGAAATTCTTCTGGTGGCTTTCTTTCTTTTTCTTTTGTCATGTTTTAAATCTGAAAATCGACTATTCAAATAATTTTAATTTTTTATCCTCTCGTATTCACAGGTGAGAGTATTCTATGCAGTAAGACTCTTCCTTGGTCTCATTTCTGTTGTTGCAGATGCCACTTTAGTGATAGCGCTTTCCAGGAAGTATGGAAAACGTCTTGCTTCTTATGCACTTGCAATGCTATGCTTAACTAGTGGATGTTTCTTTGCTAGTACAAGTGAGTAAGAATTCTTAGTTGCTCTAATCGTTTTTGTGGATGAGATTGTAGTTTCTCTTGTGGAGAACCTCTAATTATTACATTGTTTCAATCAGTTATGTATTATTTACAAGTAATTTCAGTTTGCATTTCAGCTAACCTGAGTAATAACCTAGCAATGGTTGAATTGTTCACTCATTATATTCCAAAACAAGACTGCATGTCATTTTTGTTTTCTCAGCTTTTCTAAGAGCCATACCTTGGCTTTGCGTGTCAGGTTTCCTTCCAAGTTCATTTTCTATGTATGCCATGAGTCTCTCTTCAGGATTATTTCTTCTTGATAAACCTGCAATGGCAGTAGCTGTTGCAGCTGTTGGGGTAATTCTTGGTTGGCCATTCTCCATCCTGGCTTTCCTGCCTATTACATTCTACTCTTTGACTAGAAAACTCAAGCAAACATTTTTAGCCGGGGCAGCCACTTCTCTCACCCTTCTTGTAAGTTCTTTCTTCTTCTTCTTCCTTTTTTTTCCATCACTTTCATGGTCCAGTAAGTCTCATGCCTGTATCCACCATTTGCCATTGAAGATTTTAAAATATTTCTTGTATCTATTTTCATGTTTGTTACAACTTAAATGGTCTGAATTCTTGCAGGTATTCTCAGTACTTGTTGACTATCACTACTACAAAAGGTGGACATCATCTGTTCTGAATCTTTTGGTTTATAATGTCTTTGGAGGTGGTGAGAGCCACTTGTATGGTATTGAAGGGCCATTGTTTTATCTGAGGAATGCATTTAACAATTTTAACTTCTGTTTCGTTCTTGCTTTGCTCTTCCTTGGAATTTTGCCAATCGCAAGGAGAAAGTATGCCCCTGACCTGTTGATTGTTGTATCACCTCTTTATATATGGCTAGCATTCATGTCCTTGCAGCCGCACAAAGAAGAAAGGTTCACTTCGTCTCTCTGCTGTCTTAGAAATATTTTTGGATTCCTCTGTTATTCTGTTGCTTAATTAGAATTGAGCATCTTTTTATTTGAATAAATAGCAATCTGCTTGATGCTAGTCTTGCTATAACATTCAAGGATTTTTTATTCGGATGATCAATTTTAATTTTCTTTGATTAGAAATGCTAGTGATTTCCATGTAAAGGCACTGATTTTAACACGATCCATTGAATTGAATCTTAGCAGATAAACTAAAATTTTGGATCATTAATTTTTTGTGTTTGCAGAACATCATTACTTGGCTTATGACATTTTCCATCTTAAGTTTGTCTTATTTGTATCACCATTGAAATGTAATTGTTCTGATCTTAATTTAATGAACACAGTGTAACTGGTAAATTTAAGATCCATATGCTAATTGGTCTCTGGGTTGTCAACAACTAAACATGTCCTGGTACCATGAAATCTTATGTGGCATATGATCCTGATGCCAGTGATTACTGCACTGTTTATTTGTTTTTGCAGCACCAAATTGTGCTTGTGGGAGTTGGGACATCAAAATCATTTGTATCACTTAATTTGTGCATAGTCATTAAAAGTGCATCCTAGCCACAAGATGCAAGAGTTCCTGCATCAACAATAACTTACATTTTCATCAATTTATTGTTAAGGATACAATTTTCTAGAGTCTGACAAAACATCCTAAACCAATAACAATGTCGATGTCAAGCTGGTCCTTGGTTTGCAGTATGATGTGCATTCCTGGTGCAGATGATTTTGAATGCAAAATTAGAAGCGATGGTATGGACAATTTGAAAAATGGGTGTCAAGCATCTTACAAATGATAGTTCAAGTTTAATTTGAGCTGAAGTTAGTTCATGACTGACAATGCATGCCTGCAAGTTCTTATTCTCTTGAGAGGTCAAATTGGTTCTTAGTTTGCAGTATGACATGCATTCCTAATGCAGATGATTTTGTTGAATGCATAATGAGAAGAGATGGGATTGACAATTTGGAAAATGGGTGTCAAGCATCTTACAGATCATAGTTCGAGTTTGATTTGAATTGAAGTTAGTTCCTGAGTGACAATGCATGCCCACAAGTTTGTATTTTCTAGGGTAACAAAGGAAAAAATGATACTTCATTTTGAATTTTCATATATTGTTGAAGAATCACATTTAGATCTCATTAGTTGGTATTATATTCATTTGGGAATTTTGTGTGCCATAAGATCCAAGTAATTACAATTTGATATGTGTTGGATGACTTGTAGATGGTATCATTGGTGTCTTCTGTTTGAAATTTTAAGACAAGTGATAATGATACTAAACTAAACCTTCTTTCATTTGATTTTGTAAACTACTCCTTACCTTTGCTTCTTACTGTTGTTGGGAATTCCTCATGGGGTTGCCTACTTCAATCCAATGCTATTACAATCATCATACAAGGCACTAAAACAGAGGAAATTTGTATTAGTTTCTGCATGAATTTTTTTTTCCTTATGCTTGTTTATTAATTTCTCCTCATATGTGAACCCATACCCTAAAATATTCCCTGGAAAAACAAGGTGATTATTGTATTATCCAGATGTGATATGAAGAAGATTTTATACATTTCCACTAAAAAATGATGACTCCGGGTCTTAAATAATGTTTGGCTTTTAGGATAGCTCTTTTCTTATAAAGATGATCTGATGGCTGTTTAATCTTTTATTAGATTCTTTAGGTTTTCTAGATGATGCAATACTTAAATTCCATCTAGCATGGCGTTCTAATGTGAAGAAGCTTGAACCTAATTTGTACGATAACTAAACATATCTTTAATGATCATGGCAGGTTTCTTTATCCGATATATCCTCTTATTTGTGTTGCTGCATCTGCTGTTATTGAGAGCTTTCCTGATCTTTTTAGAGACAAGTATAATCCCCATGACAATTCGTGGATAGTTGTGGTTGGTTTCTTTTCCATCTCTTATATTTCTCTTCCTATTGCACAAGCATAAAACTAACAGTGCTTTTGCATGCAGATAGCAAAACTTCTCAGGCCTGCAATTCTTAGCCTCATATTATGCGCATCACATTCCCGTACATTCTCACTAATTAATGGTTATGGTGCTCCTATTGAGGTTTACAAAATCTTGGAGCACCATGATGATGTTGGAACAGGTACGAACTAATAGGAACATCTTATGTCTATCTAGAATTTTCAGAACACGAGTTCATCTCAGAACTGCAAACTGTGAGCATTTACTAGGTACTGTAGGCTATTGAATTCTTTTGTGATACTAGCTGCGACTGCAGTTGGCATGGCATAAAGGCGGCTACTGTCTTATGGAAGCTAGATATCAAAGCATGGATTATTTTTCATGTTTTCCTATATCAAATTCTGGTAAATTATGCTAAGCAAAATGTAGAGATAATCTAAAGTCACAGTATACACAAGAAAGCTCATAAATGAAACACAATCTGGTTGGTAGCTTCAAGCTGTCATGCATTCTGCATTTTGTGCTATTGTATAGCATCAGTGACCAATGATCTTCTGTTGTCTGAATAGTGTGCAGTGTCACTAAATGACATAATACTGCTATCAATTATGATTTTTTTTTTCTTTTTTCTTTTGGCATTTCCACATCCTAATTGCAGGTTCCACGCTCTGTGTTGGAAGTGAATGGCACCGCTTCCCTTCATCATTTTTTGTTCCTGATTATGTTAGTGAAGTCCGCTGGATTGATGATGGATTCCAAGGTCTTCTTCCATTCCCATTCAATTCTACCCTTGGTGGCACTGCAGCGGCACCTCCTTATTTTAACAATAAGAACAAGGCTGCAGATGAACAATATGTAAGAACCCTGTTCACATGTTAAGCTTTCTGGTGACATTCTCATATTACTATGATATGGAATGAATAATCCCCCCTTTTGCTTTTGAGACGCAGCTCCGTGATCTCGAAACATGCACTTTCCTGGTTGAACTGCGGCTTGATCGGCCTTACCCTTCACGCGGAAGTGACTTCTCGACTTGGGAGGTATATATATTTATGTGTCTTCCTTCCCAATCTCTCTCTTTCTCCAATCATTCGTTCCCTGTGAAATTATACTAAGACCATGTATTTCAGCCTATTGCAGCATACCCTTATCTAGACAGAGAGCTCTCGCCTCCTATGCACAGATCGTTTTTCATCCCATTTATGTGGCATGATAAAAATGTTTTCGGTATGTACATGCTGCTAAAAAGAATACGCAAATGATATCAGAATGGTTTACCGGTCGCCTGCAATTTTTGTAGTTCGAAATTTTGAGTGACAGCTGCCATCTTATTGCTGAAGTTTATCCCCAAACCCAGAAAAACAAGGAAATTCCAGAGGGAGTTGTAGTTAATGAATTATTGTAATTTATTTTGTTTCCTTCATTTTTGAAGTAAATCTATTTTCTGTAGCAAATTGGAGTTGTTTGGTTTGTGATCTATTGCTTGTAGTCATCAGATTTAAATGTACAAGTATAAACAACCCTTGTCTAAATGGCTTCTTGAATCAATGACCTTGGAATCATTCTTGCGCCAGAATTCAATTCATCTATGAATGTAAAGCAATTAATTGAAATAATTTCTCAATAGATTTAACACTTCTGGAATAAATTGTTAATGATAGGATTTATTTAATTTTATTATTTGCAACAATTTCAAAGTAAAATGAGTATTTTTCCTATGCTCTCTTTAACCATAAAGATTCAAATTTAGTGTTGATATGAGTGTTTTGAATATTCAAGATGTTACTTGATGAAGTAATTCTTGCAAAAAAAAAAAAAAAAAGAATAAAAGTCGATTAGCTGGGCTTTTAGGAAGCACGCGTACTTTTATTTTGGCGGCGTATTTCTACTGGATATAGGTATTTAGGATATAGGTTTTTTCTTTTTTTTTTTGGCATGAAAATTTAAAGTTATTAAAAAACTGGGCTATAGGAAAAAAAATTAAGAAAATGGTATATAAGAGAAAAGGCAATATAGGGTCTGTTTGTTTACGTTTTGGTTTCAAGATTTTTATTTTATTTTTTTAAAAAAATAAAAAACGTGTTTGACTGGTACTGAGCAATTTTAGATTTTCTAAAACTTTCAAGAAGTGTTTTTCTAATAAAAAACTGAAAACAAAAATCTACGAAAGATGGATTTCCATCTTTTAGGTTCAGTTACTAATTTGGAAAGATGGATTTCCATCTTTTAGGTTCAGTTACTAATTTGGAGCGTAAATCACTTTTTCGAGAAATATAATACCATGGCAACCTTTTTTTATCAAGCTGCCACCATCAACTTCTGTCGATTTCCATTGGCTCAGGTGAGGTATTTTATTTTGTTTTTCTTTTCTAGATTATGCTTTCCGTTGACTATGATTGAGTTTCTTCTGTTGCTTCTTTGCTTTTTCTCTTACCCATTGCTATTGACACCCAACTCAGAATATGAATTCTGCATTTTTTGTGATATCTTTACATCAATGGCATAGTTTTAATCCTATTTCGAGCAGAATTTCTTTTTCTAGTTTTGAATATGCTTTTTTCTAGTTTCTTTTGGTCTTACTTGTTCAAATTCTACTAGTTTTTTTTTTATTTTTTTATTTTGTTTTGATACTTCACCTATGTATATATACATATATATTCACACTAGCTAGGTTCTGTTTAACCAGGCAGGATAAACCTATAATAGAAATATGTCTAAATAGAATTTGTCTTAGACTATAGATCATGGTTCCGATAATAATGCTAAATTCAAAAATAGATGACACCCATTTGTAAACATGTTTTAATGATAATCTTATCACACTTTTGATGTTCTCTGATCTTAAACTTGTCCTCTGGACTATGAGATTATCACTCTATATTTTGGCTATTAAAACTTTTTAAGAATTCAAATTTTGAAATGTCACCAAGTGCATCATTTTGAATGGAAATCTGATCAAGAAATACATTACTTGACCTGTTCATATATTAATGCAAATTAGTTGAACTATTAAATTACTTTTTCCAAAGGTGGTGTAAACAACTATTCATTCATTTATTAAAATCTTATTGTAGCCATTCACAATTATTTTTGTAGAAAGCTTTCAAAAGAGCTGTCCGAGGTTATAAAAAATTACAGTCTTGTTGATTTTGCGGCTTTGATATTCAGGCATGCTAGTTGCTAACCTGTAGATTCCTGAACTTGCTGCAATTGAGAATTATTTCACTGAGCCTATGTTTTTTTCCTTTATTCTACTGAATTTCTGAATGATTTTTATGGTGAACAAATTGAGTTGTGAGAGAAATACTCACCTTGTTGGATTTTCATCGATCCCTCTTCCATAAACATATAGAAACTCATACTAGCATAGATAGCATAAGTTGCATGTTAGTCTTAATGTATACATATCATGTCTTCTAGCTCGTGGACTGTATTTTTTGAGTTACTTGGCTGGTTAATATGTGTAGAATAATCTGGTTCTGTTCCATAACTATTTTTTTTGTCCCTTTATTATGGAAGCAGGCACAAAGAAGGGCAAGAATTCACCAGTTACAACTAGAGAAAGGGGCAGAAAAGGCTGCTGAAGAGCTTCAGAAATGTGAGATTTCTTTCCGTGCTGTGACCAATTTGGCAAATAGATTTTTTTATTTCTGCCCTGTGTGTATTAGCTTATTCATAATTAATACTTGTGCTTTTTTAGATGATCCAAACAGTGATCCAAATATCGATAACATTTTGGTCAGGTGGAGTCATGTTCCTAGGTCTAATAGTTTCAGTCATCACTATTAAATGACATTAAGAGAATTGCAATATGGCACTTAGATTCTCTTTGTTTATGTCACGTTCAATTAATGATTTTTTTTAATAAAACATATTTTTGCTATATATTAGACAATATAATATCACAAGCACACACAAAAACATAATTTCTATAAGTGTGTAGAAATGGCAGGTTTGTCTGGATGATGTTCAGTCTACTTCACAGTGCCTTTCTTTTGAGTCTTTCTTCTTTTTGTTTGTTTTTGGCTTTTCGGCTTCTCTTTCGTATGTTAGTTCTTTTAAAATATTATACTAAATAGAAAAGCCATAAATTCACGACTCACTTCATTATTCCCTCAATATGCTTATTAATCATTATAACTATATTCTAAATGAGAATTTAATGTTTCTTTCTCCCCAACTTTTAGTAGAGAGGAAAATTGGACATACCTGTAATACCTCGATTCCTACCCTAGTAGTTTGAGCATGTGCTTGTGTGTGTGTGTGTTTTAGGAGTTAATTGTATGTTTTATTGTTTTAATTATTAGTATAGGAGTCTATTGCATGATATTATTTTAATTAGATGATTTGATTGTGTGGTGAAGAAAAGAAGAAGGATTAGATTGGAACTTTTCCAATACCACCTTAAGAACTTGACAAGTGGAAGAAAGAGAAAAAGGAAAGGTAGATAAGGAGGAGAGAGAATGTGAGGGACAACAATTGCCTCCTCCTGTTTCTGCCTTTCTTCCTCTCCGTCTCCCTCTTCTTCTTCTCTTCTTCTCTTTTCTTGTCCTTTGATTTTCTATGCAAACTTGTAAATTTTGAGTTGGTTTTGGCAAATTTCCAGTTTTGGATAAGTATTTCTTTTTCTTCTTCTTCTTCTTCTTCTTCTTCTTCTCTTATTTTCCTTTGATGAGTTTGTGTTTAGGTTTTGAGCTATTTGTATGATTGGATTGATTTTAGAAGAAAATTCTGCTAGAGATCCTAAGAGGAAGGAGAAAGCAAGTGGGAGTGAAGCCAACTGATTTTGGGAAGCTTAGAAGTCAAGAGGTTTGGGAATTTGTGGATTTGTGTATATTTTGATCTTGTATTTTGATATGATTTTCTAGAAATTGGTGAGGTTAAACTTGTGTATGCCCATTTTTTTGTTGTGGGTTTTGATTAATTTGAATAGAGATGCCATAGTTGTGGTGTATTGAATCAAAGTTTGAAATTGTGTTAGTTATAGAGGAAATTTCTGGGTTTGAGGAACTCTTGATTTTGATTGCCTAATTTGGATGTTTAATTCATGTTCATTAGAATAAAACATGGGTTTTATGTTGTATTATGCGTATTGAATGCTTGTTTTGGATTGTGTTGAGATTTGATGAGTCAATTGCAAGTTGGGTTGGTTTAAGGCATGGGAATTCTGCAGATTTTGGCCGTAGGAGTTGGAAAATTGACTCTATCGCGCTCGCAACAGAGCTTGATTATCCGAGCTCTTACAGAAAAGAGCCTCTGTCGCGAGAGCGACCTTGTTCACGGGCGTGCCTGTGCATGAGAGCGCGACAGTGAACTTCCCTGTCCTTTGTTGCGAGCGCGACCGAGGCCTGCTTGCCTGTCCTTGCGCTAGCACGAAGGTTATCGCGAGAGCGGTATTAGGCAAATTTCGCTTCTGTTGCGAGCGAGACACTCGTCGCGAGCATGACAGTACCCTTGTGTTATTATGTTGTTTCCTTCTATGCTAGTTATCATGGTTGCTTACTTATGGGATGCAAATGCATTTGTGTATGAACTATTATATACTTCAATATGTGTTCTACATGTGTTGTATTGATGCATGGTCTGTAAGAGTCAAGTTAGTGCATAGTTAGACATGCCTAAAGAGTTCTGTTAGCTGCAGCCCCAATGTATTTTGGACCCTGATTAGGTCACCGTTTGGGTCCTCGCGATCCTTAATGTGTTCGGATCTTATTTAAGATCTCCAATGTGAAAATATTTTTGGATGAAAATAAAGAAATTGCTTTTGACTGTACCCACGTGTACTAATGTGTTCACTCATTATCTGCTACTCTGAGTTTGCATGCGTTTATGTGATTCTCATACAAATGTGATTTTGTTGTATTAAATGAATATATGTTGTGAAAAACTTGTGAATGCAATGCATGATATAAGATTATTATGCTCATATGGATTTACATATGCATGTACCATGTGTGTGTGTTTCTTTCACGGCCATTGTGAATGGTCTTTCATCTTGTGTTTTTCCACTAAGCGTTATCACTTAGCACGGATATTTCATATGTGCAGGTGCGAAAGTTGAGGAGTTTGTGGGAGATCCGCAGCAGGTTAGGCCAACACAATAGAAGGGCTTTTGAAGGGAATTGTGTTTTTGTATTTTGTACCTTTTTGTATAACCCTTTTGGTTCCTTTTTGATGTTGTAATCCTCCAGCTGTGTATTTTGTAAATTTGTAAGACAGATATTGTACTCCTATTTATTTTTTTTGTAATAAATATTATGTTATGTCAATGAATGAGATTTGAGATTTTTGTTGGCAGTTTGAGCCTGTTCTTTAAGATGTAAAGTTTATTTTTATTTATCCTATTTATTTGATATTTTATTGCATGGTTGTGTTATAGTTTGGTGAAACCCTTATCTATGCGGGGTCCTACTCTCCCTTATGGGTGAGTTCCCTTATGTATGGGCAGGGGGTGTTACAGTACTTCTCATAAGAATATGGGTTTTATTTGTTTAGAGGAATATCACTTTAATATATTTATGTTATGCAAAAAAATATAGCTAGGAATGCTTCAGATTTGCATTGATTCTCAAGTGATTACAAGTAATTAGTTAGTTTTTTTTGGTGATATGATATTAACTTTATCTTATTTAGATGGAAAATTTAGATCAAGGGTTGAATACAAATGTTGACAATGTTATTGAGGTTGAACATGATGGAGCAATTTGGTCTCCACAAATTGAAGATTATTTTATAGCATTAATGGTCGAGGAAGTAAATAATGAAAATCGAAAAATAACCACTCTAACTAAAAGTGCATGGACATGAATTAGAGATCTTATGAAAAAGAAGACTAACCAGGAGTATAGTCCAATTTAATTTAAGAATAAGTTTACTAGTCTTAGAAGCCGATTGAAACATTTCAATAATTTATTAAAAGAGACTGGAATTGGATATAATTCAATGACTGGTCAAGTTATTGCAAGTGACGATGTATGGCAAAAATTATACACGGTATATTTCTATATTAATGAATTTATTTATTAATTATTATAAGTAGTGTATAATGAGTATTGGGATCAATTTTTAGAATGACATATATGTATATTTTTTGCCAATAGGTGAATAAGATGGCAAGAAAATATAAAAAAGAAGATTGTAAGGAATACGAGAAGTTGTACATTATTTATGGTGATACAACTGCTACCGGAACTCATTCTCATCCTTCTACTAAAAGCCCTTCTGTTAGTGAAGATGAACAAAATAATAAAGAATTTGATAGTTCTGATGAAGATGGTGAATATACAAATAAAAAGAACAAGTTAAAGAAAACAAATGATGAAAGATGTAATAGTAGAAATAAAAGAAAACATTTTCAAAATACAATGGCTCAAGCATTGATCAACACTGGAGAAAATTCAAAGAAAAAATTAGAATTTTTTGAGAAGAAAATGATTCCAGAAACAATATTCACCTCAATTGGTAATTCAAGAGAAAATTTTAGAACACAGTTGAGCAGCGATAAAGAATCAATTTTTAAATGTCTTGAAGCATTGCAAAACCTCGACGGAATAGATGGATTGTCTTTTGCAAAAGTTGCTAAACTTATTCATGACGATTCACTATGGAGAGAGATGTTTTTGGCCATGTCCGAAGAAAGAAAGAAAGATTGGATTTTGAATATCCAAATTTGATTTCTTATTATTACTTTTTTGGCATTTCCTTGATTTGTTATCTATTGTGTTATACAAACTTTTTATTTGATGTTTGGATTTTTTTAATTGACCTACAAGATTTGTTTATTATTAGAAATTGGTGGGAATATATTTCTTTTATTTAATTATGTATTGACATTATTTTTAATGAATTTTTGGATTAATTATTTTTATTTTGATAGGGATGTGGATTTGGATGATATTTTTTCCGATTCTGATGAGGAAATCGAACAATTGTTGATGATTTATGTAAAATATAAATATAATTTTATGTTCAATGATAAACCTAGACCTCAGATAATTTCAAAATTGACAGGTCATGAATCGATTGTTGAGGTATTAAATGGTCATCCAATAACACGCTATGATTTATTTCGGATGGACAAAAATATTTTTATTAGTTTATGTGAGGAATTAAAAGGGAGAATAACATTGAAAAATTCCAAGTTTTTAATAGTGTAAGAACAAGTGGCAATTTTTCATTTCATAATTTGTCAAAATGATTGACAAAGAGTTGTAGCAGATCATTTTCAACATTCAACAGACACGATTTCTAGACATTTTCGGAATGTTTTGTATGCTATTTCTTCAATAACTAAACATGTGATTGTTCCTCCATCGTTTGATGAAACACCTTCAGAGATAAAAAATAATCTAAAATACTATCCATTTTTCAAGGTAATAAAAAATTTTAAATCTTTTTTTATATATAGTTATAGTCAATATTGCTTATTAACTATTACTTTTATAACAGAATTGTATTGGAGCTATAGGTGGTACACACATTTCTGCATGAATTCCAGTCAGTCAACAAATTCCATACCACGGGAAGAAAATAGTCCCCACACAGAATATCATGTGTGCTTGCTCATTTGATATGCGATTCATATTTGTCCTGACTGGGTGGGAAGGAACAGCAAATGATTTAGAAATTTTCTTAGAATGTATTTCTAATCCAGCAAATAAATTTCCTATGCCTACACGAGGTAAATATTATCTGGTTAATTCAGAATATGTTAATATGCCTGGATTTCTTAGTCCATACCGTGGAGAATGCTATCATTTAGGTGATTATAGACAAGGATCAAATGCACAAGGTCCAGAAGAATTATTTAATTATATGCATTATTCGTTATGTAATGTCATAGAACGTTGTTTTGGAGTTTTGAATGCACGTTTTTCCATTTTTAGAGATATGCCTTCATATAACATAAAGCGGCAAAAATATATACCTCTTGTAAGTTGTGTGATTCATAACTTTATTAGGATGCACGGAAGTATAGACTCTTTATTTGTAGAATATGCAAATGAAAATATTGTGATTAGAGATGATCAACAAAATAGTGAAGTCAGCACTTCAGAGCCACGGGAAACGGTTGATATAAATGCAAGTCAATTTCGTCAAATGAACAATATTCGAGATGAAATAGCCGAGAGATTGTAGTTGAATTATAATAATTGACATTTATATTATTATTTTTTTCTTAAATAATCATTTATTTTTCTTGTTATTATGAATTTTTTTAATGAATTATGAATTTTATTAAATATTTGTTATTCAATATTAATAATTAGATAATATATATACATAATATCTATTAGTGAATATTATATATATTATAATTAAAAATTATGATGCCATTTTTAAATTTACAAAACAGTTTTTAAAAATCTAATAACAAAAACTAAAAACAGTTTCTGAATTTTAAAAATCTAAAAACAAAAAACATACAACGTTAGCGAACACACCTTTAGGTTGCCGTTTTCTATCAGTGTGAGTCCCACTCAATTTAGATTAGGAGTGAGCAAAAAAAATCGATTGATACGGTTAACTGGTAAATTGGTCCAAAATCGAACCGCTTGACTGGTTAACAGATTGTAATTGACTGATTAATAGTTAGTGTTTTAAAAAAACCGATATTAATGAACTGGTTAATGGTTTTTGCTCATATAACTGTTTAACCGAACGGATAATGGAATTTTTAGTCAATTTATTAATTATTCAATATGTTCATATTTAATATTTATTATTATTTATTGATTTATCAATTTTTCAATAATAAAAATCATAATATATTCGAAATGTTATATAACATTAATATATTAACGAAAAATTACATATGTGATGGAATTTTATTTCCATGCACACAAAATATTTTACTTTTCAAACTTTTTAATATATATATAATTAATTCCTAATTGTAATTAATTTAATAATTTTAACTCCTTAATTAAAATATTTTATATTAAAATTATTAAAATTTAAATAATATTCAATTAAAATTTGCAATGTTAGTTTTAATATTTTTAGAGGTATTATTTAACACTTGCAATTCTATTTAAATATATTTCCCTTTAAAAATAAAAAAATTTCGTTGTAAGTAATAATTAATATTTACTAAAATTAATACATTTTTCTATCCTATGCATGCTTATCACTATAAAAAAAAAAAGCAAATTAGAGACTGCACAATTTTAGTCGCTAATTAGCGACCGTTTTAACAATTAGTCGCTAAATGACATTTTTCATTTTTTTGCGACTAATTTTGCGACTAAAACAAGAAACAGTCGCTAAAATTTGGCAGTAATTTATCGCGCTTTTTTTGCGACTAATTTAGAGACTAAAATTTCAGTCGCTAATATTTGCGATTAATTTGGCGACTGAAATATCCGTCACTAAAATAGCAACGAAAATTTCAGTCGCTAAATTCGAAGGCAATTCTAGCGATGTTGTTTGCGACGGATTTAGCGACTAAATTTTCTGTTGCTAAATACACTTAAATTAGCGACGGAATAGAGACTAAAATTTCTGTGGCTAAAAATTTTCAAATTTTTTAAGTATGAAAATATTTTTGAAAAATTAAAGTGATATATTGACACAATATTTTTAGTTTATATTTATAATCTGAATATTATATTGAATTATGTTTGGTTTCTAATTTATATTTTTAAGTAACATGAACATTTTATTTTTTTTATGAATGCATTTTATAATATAGTGGTTAACCGAAATAATATTAGTTAACCGATCTGAAAATCCGAAACCAATGAATTGGTTAACAAATAGTAACGGATTAGTTAATGGTAAGTGATTTTCAAAAACCGATAGTTAATGGACTGATTTTTTTAGACCTCATGAACCGGTTAACCGGTCCATGATCACTCCTAGTTTAGACACCGGGTTGTCAAAAAACGGCATGACATGTAATTTTTTTTTGTTTTTCGTTTTGCGCCTTGAATAAGTAAGCCCGGGTGGGACCCGGATTGTCAAAAAAACTTTTTATTTTTTTTTGTTTTCCAAGGTGCAAAACGGTGCCGTTTTGTGCCTTGGATGAAGACAGTCCGAGTGAGGCCCGAACTGTCAGAAAACGGCAACCTAGGTTGCCTTTTCTGACTTTTAATATTTTTTTTAAAAAATTAAGTTAAAGGCTGCAACGCACAGATTTTACTGTGCGCTGCAGCCACAGCAGACCCGTGCCTGTAGAAGCCACTGGTCTGTAAAAAATAAAAAATATATATATTTTTTTTACTTTGGCTTTAAATTTCTTCCCAACTCCATTTTCTGTGTTTGCCATTTGCTTTTCTTTCCTTCTCCTTGTTGCTTTCAGTTTTCATTTCCTTCCCACTCCACAATTTCATTATTTCACTTACACATTCATATCTTAATTATTACATAACTAATCAATATCTCCTTATTTTATTCAAGGTTTAAAAAAAAGGTATTGTTATGTGAATAAAGTATAAATTAATTTTGTTAATCAAATTTTAATATATGGCTAACTTTATTTTCATTTTTAAATTGCAGTTTCTATTAAATTTATAATATAATTCCAATCAATATTTTAAAAGGCAAATTATTAGTATTTATTTTATTTTTGAAAAATAAACTTAGTTTGAGCTAAGTTAAGATAATTATTCAGCTCATGTTTTTTTATAGTTTATTTATAAATTATAATCGTCAATATTTGTAGAATAATTAGATATTCGAATATTTAGTTATATCATTTTACTTTTATATTGTCATTTTCTGATATTTAGTAATATATGAAACTATATTGATATGTGAATTTATTATTTCTAGTTTTTACAAGTGAATTAAAATTAAATTTTAGAAGTCAATTAAGATGTAAATTTAGTAGATTAAAAGAGTAATCTGTATTAAAAATTGAAATATTTATGAAGATATGTATATGTAATCCATATATATAATATTATATTATATTAAAAAAGAATTATAAATCTGGAAGAAAAAAATAAATTTCATGAATTAAGAATTGAATTAAAATTTTAATTTGGAGTGTTAGTAGATCAATTAGTACAAAATATTTAAATAAAAAATAGTTGCATAAAATGAATAAATTTATCAATGAGTTTAAAATTTGTGGAAAGTTTTTAAATTTTGAAAATAGTAAAATGATGCATTAATTATAAAATATTTACATTTAATGTAGGAGTAAGAAAATATTGATTCCAACAATATTTATAATTCATACTGGAAGATAATAAATATGGGGCATAGCTGGTTATCAGTATGATACTTCAAGCTCCTCAAGAAGGTCGAGGAGATTGAAGCTCAGATGCAAACCGACATTTGTAGAACTTGTTCATAAGATATCAGTTAAATTGCACTTAACTGTGGATGTATGGGTTAGTAGAGTGATATATAAGTGTCTTATTAATAATCAAGGGTTATATTCTTGAGCACTTATGGATGTAATTGATGACGATGACATTGACCAAATTTATGAAAATTTTGGTACATTTCCTGGATATACTGTTGCGGAACTAATTGTTGATACTGAAAATATTATAATTGGAGACGAATAAAATATATTGAATAATGTTGATCAGTTGAATACCAATATTGAAGGAGATTCTATACCGTCTGTTGAAGAAAAAAATGTATTTGGTGATAATTTGAATTTGGCAAGAGCAAGTCGGTCTAATTTTGGTACACAGTTCGAGGATCCGGCACAATGTGATGGGATTGATAATTTGGAAACTATAGAAGCAAGTCCTATAAGAGAGTTTAGAGGGCATAACGAAATGAATTTTGCCTCAACTTCGAGGATTGAATGTAGTGACGTTGCAGGTCATGGTATCAACCTTGTCAAAAACAGGTACATTTCTCCAAATTTAGATTCAGATGAGGATGATGAAGAGATGGACTTGAATGATGCTGTTGAGGAAACCGGTGTTGGAAGATATGACCAATTT
Source organism: Excoecaria cochinchinensis (assembly GCA_947683425.1). Lineage (NCBI taxonomy): Eukaryota > Viridiplantae > Streptophyta > Magnoliopsida > Malpighiales > Euphorbiaceae > Excoecaria > Excoecaria cochinchinensis. The sequence goes on from CANTUQ010000004.1 coordinate 49,323,436, forward strand.
GTTCCTAGTTCAACCAATGTGACCGAAGGCATTTAGAATTTGAACATGCATGATTGGGTGGACAATATAATATTTTACAATTTTAATTTCCATCAGTGCACTACACAAATGTTAATTTTGCAGAAATCGAGATTAACATGTCTAATGCTTCACCAATGCTAAGATGGGATGTTATTTCTGAATTATTCGAAGGCATGGCATTCACATCAAAGGATGAATTGAAGGCATGTGTAAAGAAATTTTCGATTCAGAATAATGTTTCTTATAAAGTTGACAAATCGAAACCATCATATTGGGTTGTTTGTTGCTCGCGAGCCGATGATACAATTTGTCTGTGGAGACTAAGAGTCATGAAAAAAAGGACATCTCCTTACTGGATTATACTTGGAGTTTTTTGACAATCCGGATTATACTTGATGATACAAGTTGTTAGTGTTTTGCGCCTTGGAAAATAAAAAAAAAAATTAAGAAAACTTTAGGTTGCCGTTTTCTAACAACCTGGATCCCACCTAAGCTTACTTATTCAAGCCATTTGCGCCTTGAAAAAAAAAATTACATGTCAAAAAACGGCAACCTAAGTTGCCATTTTCTGACAACCCGACAGAAAACGACATTTTAGGTTGTTGTTTTCTGACACACAATTTTCCTAATTTTTTTTTTATTGTAACCCCAATTTTCTAATAACTTTGGATTTCACGCCAAAAGGAAAAAAAATCAGGTATTTACGTATCCAGCACATTCAATTTTGGGGGGTTGATTTCACTAACGGTCACTCAACTTATCACTTATCGCGCAAAAGTAACCGATTTTTTTTTTCTTACTTAAATGTCACTGAACTTTTAACATTTTTGCAAAAAAGTCATGTTGACCGGAATCTGGTGAGAACTATCGCCGGATTAATGACATGACATGCCATGTCAGAAATTACATGTCGTTTAACAATATTTCCAATAAATGCTACATTTAAATTAATTTCACTCACGGTTACTAAACTTATCATTTATCGCGCAAAAGTAACCAATTTTATTTTTTTCCAACTTAAATATTACTGAACTTCTAACATTTTGGCAAAAAAATCATATATTTACTATTCGTTGCCACATGTCATATGCCATGTCATCAATTCGACAAGAGTTCTCGCCGGATTCCGGTCAATATGACTTTTTTGAAAAAATGTTAGAAGTTCAGTGACATTTAAGATAAAAAAAAAGTCAGTTATTTTTGTACGATAAGTGATAAGTTGAGTGACCATGAGTGAAATTGACCCCAATTTTGTGTACTCGAATCCGGTATGTATAATTGTGTGTGGATTGGATATGAGTTTATGATTTTTTGCCTGTTTGTAATATATATGTGTGTTGATAATTTAATTTACTTTTTGTAATAATTTTTAAAAAATAAAATATAAATGTCTGTTAAGAACTTCTTTTGCCAATAAGTTCAATAATAGATGACATGAGATTAAAAGAAAAAAAATAAAAAAGCCTAGATCGAGGTATTTCTAATTTACGCGGGTTAATTTATTCGGTGGTCACTGAACTTTAAGGTTTGTAACGATTTGGTCACTAAACTTCAATTTGTAACAATAAAATAAGTCATGTATTATTTTGTAACGAAAAAATCAAAATGATCGGAAATGGCAACCGGCGCGTGACCTATTAGCAGAATGAACGTTAGATTTTTTGCCACGTCGGATCTGACATGGATCCGACGTGGCTTTATGGTTAAAAAAAATCAATTTTCACTGTCTTCAAGTAGCTCCCGTTTGCCGCCGAAACTAGATTTCTGATCATTTTAATTTTTTCGTTACAAAATAATAGATGTATTATTTTATTGTTACAAATTGAAGTTTAGTGATCAAATCGTTACAACTCTTAAAGTTCAGTGACCACCGAAGAAATTAACCCAATTTACGCCTCTGATACTCAAAACAAATTATGCCCCAAAAAATCACTTTTAGAGAATATTAGGAATTGTACCAAAAATATCTTAGGATATTTCATTCACATTACATTAGTATCTTGGAGATCATTCTTATCATGTGTGGGAGACCGTTGACCTTAAGAAAACCGTTATGGAATCACTATGGGAACCCTATATTTTGGCACACATCAACTGCATTTTTTCATAAGCCTTTCTGTTTGATTAATTTAAATTCACATAGTATACTATACATATATTAATAATATATTATTTTATTAATATTTTCATTCCAATTTTTATATAAAAATTAAATTTAATTGAAATAAATTTTCATTCTCTATAGTTACGGCCTGTATGCGTGCGGGACCTAGTAATTAAGTCATTGAGTTTCGCAACACAGTTGACCGTATTAATATGTTGAAAGATTTCATTAGTCGAAAATTACCTGATGATATGCCAATACCTTCGACTGATCGTCCACATTCATCCCCTGCTTAGTTAGTGTTTTAATTTGTTCTAGTACGTACGTTTAGATGTAGTATGACTATTTATATATATATTAATACATTATTAATTACATTTCGGCAATTTTATTTATTTTAATTAATACTTTTTTCATTATATTAATTTTGTCAATTATAATTTTAATATTATTTACTATTATATATATTAAAAAAAATTCATTAAAAAATAGAGACGAAAAATAAATTTCTGTCTCTAATTTTAGAGACGGTTTTTCCGTCTCTAAAATTAGTCTAAATTGAAATTTTCGGTCACAAAATTTAGCAACGGCCGATATAGAGACGATATGTGTCCGTCGCTATTTGAGTTTAGAGATGGAATTCCATCTCTATTTTTCATCTCTAATTTTTGATTTTCTTGTAGTGAATTATAAATATTTGTTTGTTCAAATAATTTTACTAATAATTTAGTCGATTTCAATTTGATATAATCAGATTTTTATTTCAAAACCAAACAGAATATATCAAATTGTTTTCGACTCAATCCAGTTTGATTTCATTCCAATTTTTCAGTCGTAATTGTGACCCAAAATCTGAACCGAATCCGTCCGAAAAAATAATAGCTCGAAAAATACAAACCCAAAAAATGACTTGAATTGATATGAACCCGAACCCAAACCCACCTATTCGACCCGTTTTGCCTAGTCTAAGTGAGAACGTAAAGAAAGAATTATTTCAAATTATTATTTTTTAGAAATTTTGTTTCTATTGCATACAATTAGAATTTAATTTTTTGCAAGAGATTAATTCAATAGCCAAATCGAATAACCAAACCATTTTATGCTGCAATTTTTTTTATGACATTTAAATTTTTTTAATAATATATTGACTTTTCAGTTTATTATAGATAAAATTTGGTTTTTCATTTTATTTTCAAAGAAGGTATTACTTTGTTTTTTTATATTGTAATTGATGAATATTTGAGAGTATATGGATTTCTCAATTAATTTTATCTTTTAATTTTTACACAATTAATAAAAATAAAGAATTACTTATAATGCATGTGGATAAGAGATTAATATAAAAGTGGCTTATATGTCGCTGTCAGTGAAGTGGACCGTCTCACTTTGCTTGTTATGGAATGGAAGTGTCAACTATACGTATAAAAAAATGTTAATGTTTTAAAAAAATATATGAAAAGATAATGTTCCATTTTGTAATGTTGATTAGACATATGATGTAATGTTTAAAATTATGAAATATTATTGTTTAAAAAAAATTATGAAATATTATACTTAGCAATAAAATTTCTAAATATAATAAAATTGTATTTTTATTTATTAAAAATTAATTATGGATTAAAAAAGTTCCAAACATTTCAATATTCAAATATTAATATTAAATATTAAATCGAAATATTAATATTAATCGAAAATTTTGCAATTTTATTTGTTGAAAATTACTTTTCAATAAATAATTTAAATATTACACTTTTTATTCAATCCGAAAATTAAATTGGATGATTGAAGATAATTATAAATTTCTTTTTCTAATAATAAATTCAAGATTTAATTTCTTTCAACAAATTTAAATATTATTATACAACATGCAAAAATAAATATAATACGAAAACTAATGGACTGTGGACTTAAAATATTTTACCAAAAAATATATATATTTATTTTGAATGGGAAACTAATATTACATAAATGAGATGGTCAATTCCTTCCACTGTTACAATGTGGATGGGCCTTTGTTTGTGCAATTGATTTTTTGTTTTATGCATCCCAAAACATAGGGCAGCCTTTTTTAAAAAAAATAAAAAGAAAAGAAATAAAAGTCACTTTCTTTAAGTTTAATTGTCTTTTATATATATACACTTAGTCACTTTCTTGGGATAAAGATATTTTTGGTGTGCTTGAGAAAATTATTTCTGATTTTGATGTGAATTTTAAAGTAATTTGGGGATTGGAATTTTGTCGGAAACCGCAGCTAACAGCTGCGATTTCTGACTTTTTTTTTTTTTATAATGAGGCTGCCTCTCCGGCAGCTCCTCGAAAAGCAAAAGCAAAGGCATTTGCTTTTGCCTTTGCCTTTTATTTTTTTTTTTGCCTTTTGTTTCTGAGTTCAAAAACTGCAGTTGTTAGCTGCGATTTTTGACAAAACCCCAATCCCGAAATTACTTCAAAATTCACACCAAAACCAGAAATAATTTTCTCAAACACACCAAAAACATCTTTGTCCCCACTTTCTTTAAGGTAATTGTATAATACATATTTAATTCGGACCCCACCCACAAAAATATAGGTAGTAATCTAAAAATGCCCAAATCCAATCTAATCCAGTTAGGCTCTGCCTGACTTGAGTCCAATTTAGCTCAGTTATCCGAATATAAAATTAGCATGCACTAAGCTTGGATTTGGATCAAACTTGTGCAAAAAATTTTAAAAGCCCTGTTAGATGCAACTTGAATTCAACTAGGCTTGACTTGACTCAAAATTAACCCAGCCTACACTAGGCACATATTTATTTATGCAGACTTTGATTAGGCTTATGCGAAAAAATCTCTTAAAATCTTGATTAGGCTCAGTCCAAATCTAGCCTGACCTGATTGAAACCTTAGCTAGTCCGCACTAGCCACGCATTTTATTTATGTGGACTTGGATTAGACTTGTGCCAAAAAAAATCTTAAATGCCTTATTAGGTCCGGTCCAAACCAAACTTAGTCCAATCGGAATCTGACCCGACTGAAATCCAACCTTGCCCGCATTAGACATATTTTATTTATGCATATTTGGATCGAGTTTGTACACAAAAAAAAAAAAAAATTAAAAAGTCTAGTTAGATCCGGCCCAAACCCAATTCTATCAAGCTTGATTGGAACCTTGCTTAGCATTTATTTATGTGGACATAGATTGCACTTGTGTAAAAAATAATCTTAGGAGTCAATTGGACCCAACGGGCACCCAACTTAACCTGTGCTAGACACGTATTTTATGTATGCGTACTTGAATAGTGCTTGTGTAGAAAAATATTTTAAAAACTTGGTTAGGCCAGATCTGAACTCGATCAGGTGCCCTGACCCGAACCCAACCTAGCTCACACTAGACATGTATTTTATTTATTTGGACTTAGATCACACTTGTGTAGAAAAAAGTTTAAAAACCAAATTGGGCCCGGTCCGACCTACCCGATTTAGTTAGACATGGTCCCAACACAACCCAATATACGGATGTATCTTTAATTAGTATGAATTATTTGCAACTATCATCTATGTTATCTTATTATCAATTAGTATGAATTGTCAATTTTTTAGTTTATCCATATTCCTAACTTTGTGCAAAACAAAAGAAATTCATTTTTTTCCAACAACTAATTTTTTTCTAACTCATATTATAAAAAAAATTGAAAATAAGCCAAGTCAATGGTTGTGAGATTTATTACTTTGCAAACGGAAATTTAAAATCCAATATTTTTTTTTGGGTTTTCTATAAATGATGTGATTTAAAAAATTTTAAGATAGGGTGTAAAATAAAAAATATTTTTTTTACCTCAAAATAAAAAAATATTTAGAAGCATTTTTTTTTGCTTGAAATAGAAAATAAAAATTTTATGTTCATGACATGTAGATGAAAAAGGAAAAATGCATATCTACAATACCGTCGGTATAAACTTAACGTGAATTTGTATACAAGTGACAGTTGAATTTTATATATTTTATTAATTGAAATTAAATCGATTAATCGAATTAAATTATTTCGAAATCAAATCGATTAATTGAATTGAACTATTTCAATTTAATTTTTAATTATAACATTACAACACTAAAATTTCAAATTTTTTCATATGATATTATATTTTTAAAAAATATTTCAGAAATAAAGTTTATATATATGGTTTTAAATTTCATTTTGCCCCAATAAGAAAACAAATTCCACAATATGTAGCTTAGCAAAGTTAAGAACTTTATTATCGGATGGGTCGCAAAGCTTACGAAAGATTACAAATGCCTGGAATAACTAGGAGCCAATAAACAGTAAGTAAAACCACGTGGCAATGAGTTATTGGTCTATGGTCCCCTCTTCCCCCTACCCCCACCTTTTGCTCCCGGCATCATTATCAGACCCACCTTACCCCAGCCTCACCTAATAGAAAAAAATTCCACACCCACTTTCTCTCTCCTTTTAATTTCTCTGAATCAGTTGCAGAACTATACAAATTGAAACTCTCTTTGATATTATAGTTAAATAAACCATATAAAGTTTGTTTCTTTTTCATTAGATCTGCCATGGATTCTTCTAAAGATCGTGAAACCTTCGTCTATGTCGCCAAGCTTGCTGAGCAAGCTGAGCGATACGATGGTATGCTCTTTCTCTTTCTAAAGATCTATGTTTTCTGGGTTTTCACTGATTTTCGGTTTAATTGCATGTTTCTTGAGAATTTTGAATCGGTTTATTGGATAGTATGTGGACCAATTTGTGCTTAAATTCTGAATTTTGATGTAGAAATGGTGGAGTCGATGAAGAAAGTGGCGAATCTTGATGTTGAATTGACAGTGGAAGAGAGGAATTTACTTTCTGTTGGGTACAAGAATGTGGTCGGATCACGGCGGGCGTCGTGGCGGATCTTGTCGTCGATTGAGCAGAAGGAGGAGTCAAAAGGGAACGAAGCTAATGCTAAGAGGATTAAGGAGTACAGGCACAAAGTTGAATCAGAGTTGTCTAATATTTGCAGTGATATTATGATTGTGATTGATGAGCATCTTATTCCTTCTTGTACTTCTGGGGAATCTACTGTTTTCTACTATAAGATGTGAGGGTTGGATTTGATTTGACTTGATTTTTCTGTTTGTCTATTAAATTGGTTTAACTCTTTTGATTTTCTTGGTGGGTCTTTGATTTGGTGCAGGAAAGGTGATTATTATCGTTATCTAGCTGAGTTCAAGACTGGCAGTGACAAGAAAGAGGCAGCTGATCAGTCACTTAAGGCATACCAGGTTTGCACTATAACTTCTGTTTTACAGGTTTTGTTGCCGGGTTTTAGTAAACTTTTAGACTTTCTTGGTTTTTTGGTATTTGGGAACTTCTGTGCATAGACGTCCATGATCTATAGTTGCTTATCTTAGTTAAAGTGAGTGTCTCCACTTCTATGTTTGTTGCAATTTCTTACTGAATGAAGTGAGTTGTCCACTTAATCAGTAAGTTGCACTTACTGCTGCCATCTTTCTGGGAAAATTGAAATTTATTTGATTTTCTACCAAGTTTAGTGGGGTATTATGAACTAAAATCATTTTGTTCTCTTGCTAGTGACCAGAGAATTTACTTTCATTCCTTGTTGGGGGTAAAGTGGATAATGGAGAAAGGCACTTCTGCTTTTCTTCTGTAGGATTATTTTTACCTACTCTCTGCATTTGTGCTGTAAGATGCTTTTAGCTGTAAGATGTTGCTATCACTAAGTATTTTGGATTTTAAAAATTCTGCAGTTTGGAGCGCAACCATTTTACTTTTCGTTACTGATAGTGTATATCTTTTCATTTGGAAAATGAGCTCGATATAGATTTTCTAGCAATTAGTTTCATGGAGAAAATGAACTCAATCAAAATATTCTAGCTTGTAATTGGTTTTCCATTTCCTTTCCTTATTCTTGTTAGGCCTCCACATCTGAGCATTCTTACATGACGAGCCTTCAATTCATGTATGATTTGAGATTCTTAACCATATAGTCCAACCCAATAAAGCTGTGTGTTGACTCAGACAGATAGTTTTTTTCTCTGGAAGTTCGAACTGTGACTTGTGCTGTTTTATCTTTTATTTTCTTTCCGTCTTCATAACCTTAATTCCTATGTGATTTTTACTTTTTTTTTTGGCAGACTGCTTCAACCACTGCAGAGACTGATTTACCTCCCACCCATCCTATTCGATTGGGATTAGCTCTTAACTTTTCTGTCTTCTATTATGAGATTATGAACTCACCTGAAAGGTATGTGGAATAAAATATTCTCATATTATTTTAAAGATGCTCATGCTTATGGATTCTTTTATTTTGATAAGTTATCTGCATACATATTATTTAATCTTTTTCTGTCTATCAGGGCCTGCCACCTGGCAAAGCAAGCTTTCGATGAAGCAATTTCAGAGCTGGATACCTTGAGCGAAGAATCTTACAAGGATAGCACTTTGATCATGCAGCTATTGAGGGACAATCTCACTCTGTGGACTTCTGACATTCCAGAGGATGGAGGTATTTTATATATGTATCGCCCTTGATGCTTTATATATGCTTCCAATTAGGACTCCTTTGAATCCATTATCTGCTATTGTTTAGAGCCTAGAATCTATTAAAGGCTCTGATTCACTTTCATGCTTTATAATTAGTCTACCAATCAAAAGAAAATATTATATGCTATTGTTGCTATTGGTTTTGAGAAGTGTCTGAATAGCTTGTGTATTTTATGCTCAAATTTTACTTTAATTTCTTCAGAAGACCATAAAATGGAAAGCTCTCGGAAAGCTGGTGGTGGTGAAGACGCTGAGGTGGGTCATTAGCCTATTGTTTATTTTCAGTGATGTTGTTTATTTAAATCGATTGTTCAAATTTGTGAAGCTGAATTATATGTTTTTGCAGTGAAGCTGATAGGAATTTTGCTATTCTTTAATGCTGTGGAAGGGAGAAAGATGATTTCCCCTCAACTTTATAATGTTGTTGTTTGAGAGGATTTTGATATTTTCTCTTCTGTTGTACCTTATTGTTGTGTGATGATGTTATTCTGTTCCAATCTTAGTGTACATTAGCAGAAAGATTTGGCTTTGTTATAAAAAGTGTTTTATGATTATTTTTTGTTTCTAAAAGGGCCCTGCTCTTTGAAGTTATTACAAAAATTCCACTGATTTTTTTTTTTGTTTTTTTAATCATTAGTCTCAAAACAGACAGATTGTCTTTATATTTTTCGAAATAGGTAATATATGTCCTAAAGTTATCGAAATAAATATATTTTATTTCTAAAATGTAATATATGACATTATATGATTGGTGGTTTCGTGAAAAAAAAGTCTTTTTTTTTGTTTTAGAACTTTAAGGGTAATAATAATAATAATAATAATAATAATAAAAAGTTCAATGGTGTTTTCTAATAATTTCAAAAAATTGGATGGCAAAAAAAAACTTTAATCTTTAGATTTTATTTTTGTTTGAAAAAGAAAAGCCTTTAGAAATAATTAGAAGTTTATGAAGTTATAAAGAGTAAAATTTAATGAAATCCAAGATATATATGTTTTCATGTTTTGATAAGTCAATTTCACCCTTAAAATAATTTTAACAAGTCAATATCACCCTTAAAATAATTAGAATTCGGCCAAATAGGCTTTTAAAAAATCAAAATTGATTATATGAGTCTAAATTCTAATTATTGAGACAAATTTAACCTTTTCTTTTTATACATGGAAAGGATATTTCTTTTTTATTTTTTTTAACAATTGATATTGCTTTGTTAATATAAAAAATGATGCCCTTAACATTTTTATTAGAGTATAAAAATATTTTTAAAATTTATTTTGGATAAAAAAATATTCTTTAAATAATACAATTTGAATAAATAATAAGGGCATTTTAGTATTTTTATTCATATAATTGGCTTGTTTAAATGTTTATATTATCCTAATTGAAAAAGAGAAACTATTTTAATTAGGCTATTGAACTTTCAATCTAAGAGATAATCATTTAATAAATAACGATAAATTCTTCCATCAAGGTGGCAGTTAATATATTGCATTGACTCAAAATTGCATACGTTGCACCCTTCGGTCAAAGTTATATTCCTTTCCCTCTATTTCAAATGGTCATCATTAAAATTTTATTTTGCTTAATTTTAATTTTTTTTTAAATTAAAATAATATATTAATATATTTGTTTTTTTTTTCAATTTTATCTTTATTCTTGATAATTTAATTGCATTTAAATGTCATTTTATCACATTTTAACGTTAAAAGAGGATAAATGAGGAATAATTTAGTTGTTTATAAGTACGTTTTAAGAAAAATTAAGATTGTTATTTATTTCTTAATTTATGTGAAAATTAGAACTAATTTCACCTTTATTTATATAATTACGGTCAATTTAACATTGTGGTCACAATAAATTGATTTTTATCAATAAAATGACACAACTATTATTTTTTTTATCGATAAAGTCAAAATAACCGAATTTTGGCATTTCTGGTTAATGAAATTGAATTGCTAATTGCAAATTGAGCTGTGATATTGGTAGATAAACATGCTATTCAATTTTATTGATACAAAATAATAATTACCTTATTTTATTGATACACCATAACATTAAATTCACCATAGTTATTTGATCAGAAAATTGATAACATTTATTACAAATTGAATGCGAGTAAACAAAAAAAAAAAAATTGAATGTGAGTAAATTATAATGGGTCTAAACTTAGACATGGCAATCAGGTTGGGTTGGATGTATTTTGGTTCGGATAAATTTTTTTCAATTTCGATTTTTTTGAGTTGTCATTTCTTGGATTGGGTCAATTCTTTTCTAAAACGAGTTTGGGTCGATTCTCGGGTCATAATTAAAATTGAAAAAATTCAAAGCGAGATCAAATTGAAGCAATTCGGTATATTTAGTTCGGTTTAATCGATTTAGTTTTGAAACAAAAATTCAATTATATTGGTTGGATTTTCAGTATCTAAAAACTGGTAAAGCTAAGCCAAACGAATTATAAGTAAAATCATGTTTTGTACCATTTTATATATTTATTTATATAAAAATCCTTAATCCTTTTCTTTTCTTTTCTTTTCTCTTTTTTTTTTTAGTTTTAATTGTGTGCCACTATTCTCTATCAATCAATAAAACAAAAAATAAATTAAACAAAATTTTAGAATGATAATTAAAGTAAAAAAATTATTAGAAAAAAGAGGAAGATGCCTATCTTCCAAATTTGAGATGTAGTGATTTGATGAAAGAAAATTAAAAGAGCGTAGCTGAGTAGTGGCAATGGCGCATGATGAGAAATGAGTCGTTAGCTGAAGAACAGCAGTGGATTGGGACATAGAGTGAAAAAATATCAAGAAAAGCAAATATGCAAAAAAAAAAAAAAAAAAAAAATCGTTAAATAAAATATACCCGTATGGATTTTTCAAGTTCAGATCGGATTCGATTCTAAAATTTTTGGCTAATTCAGATTGTTTTTTATAATATACATTTAAGGGCGGGAAAAAATAAACTCTTGTCAATTGGAAGAGTATTTATACTCTCAACTGTTTGAACTGTATGTAATTTCCAATCCATTTGGATTTTTTTGAGTTCAGATTACTATTCCATATGGGTTCGGATTGAATTAAAAATTGCCAAATCTAATCTAAATTCTAAACTCCAAAATCTTTTTTTTTTTTTTTATCAAATGAATAAGAAAAAGAAAAAAATATTTCAAAATGAAAAATTAGGTTAAATATTTCTTTAACACTCATTTGGTCCTTTTCTATGTCCAAATCCATCCATGTCAATTGCTTATTTTATATGGGATTATAGGTAGCCAAATTCAAATAAATTTCTTGTACCCTTTAATAATTACTTTTATAAAATCCAAAAACTTACCTAAACTTCTGAGATTTTTATCTTGAAAAAATTATTAAATTGTCAAGTATAAGATAATTTGACTTTTTGTCACACAAATCTTTCTATTTTATTTATTTATTTATTTATATATTTATTTTTTGCCATAAGAACAACTCCTTTCACACAATTACTTGTATATATATGTAATCAACACTATCTATACATCACTGCATCCCAAACCTGAAATTGGTAACTTAGATTAATCCCAAATTTGAGTAGATTTTATTTCTATTGGGATTCTTATGGATTATAATCATCTCCTTATTCCAGTCTTTGTTTTTTCCTGTGTGAGCATTTAATTTTAAACATAATATGTCTTTGATTTTGGTATTTATTAATTATTTTGAATGCATTTTGGGATTTATGAATCTTTCAATAGATAAACTAATATTTCAATTTCCTTGTTTTATATATTGGCAGCTGATTTTAAAGGGATGTAATGCTTCTTTATCCCCTGAAATGTATTGGAAATCCATGTTACAGAACACTCCCCTACCAAAAGCTCTACAAGAACTTCTGCAGCCTGGTTAGTTAACTTTTTTTTTTTTTAATTTATTTCTATTTTTTTAATTTATGTTTTATGGCAAAAGTTAAGATGTGTTACACATCCACCGTGTCTGATCGGATGAAAAAGATAAAAAATTATTTTATGATGATCGGAATATATGCATCGAATTCATGTGCGCACCGGATTAACACTTCAAAATTGTCATCTTTTATTGAAAACTAATCTGCTTCATACATGTTACTGATATAAAATAATTTTTCATCTCTTTCATTTGATCGGATGATTCATATGTGTGTGTGTAGATTCATATGACTACTGTGCATAGTGCTCGATGCATGGAATGATTGCCCAAAAATTAATATGTATTCATTCAAATTGAGGGAACAAAAGACTAGGGTAATTGCAGATTTTCTGATAAAATTTAATGAACATTTTTATTATAATTGTTGATGTTGTAACTGTTAGTTAATTGTTGTTTTATTTCCATGCCTTTCTTTTACTTACTTCAAGAATTATGATGAGGTAGCTTAATAAAAAATTGCACAAAGATATTTATGTAATTATACAATGTTGAGAAGTGATATTAATGCAAAGGCAATTTCTCTCCTTCTTCTTCTTGATATGAAATGAAGCAGATGCTGGAATAAGCAATACATTTTCAGAGTTAGATGATGATCGTGCTCAGCCTGGAGCCAGAAGCACCTATGGAACTGGGTACTGGTCAGAAACCAAAACATTTGACAAGAATGATATTTTCAATATGACCACTATATATTTCTTATACAATGATCTTCACCCTCATACAAGAATGACCCTTATTTTCACTAAATCCACCAATAAAGGATCCAAGTTCTTGCCTCGAAAAATTAGCAAATCGATACCCTTTTCAAGCGACAAATTTGCAGAAATTTTGAATTATTTTTCGATAAAACCTACAACAAAGGAAGCTCAAATCATGAAACAAACAGTTGAAGAATGTGAGGCACCAGGCATTAAGGGAGAACATAAGTATTGTGCCACGTCTTTAGAATCGTTAGTCGATTTTGCCGTTATAAAATTCGGAAAGAAAGTTAAAACACTTAGTAATGATGCCCAAGAAGAGAACAAGAAACAAGAATATACTATTTTGGAAGGAATAAGAATGATGGGAGAAAATCATATAGTTTGCCATAAAGAGAAGTATCCATATGGTGTATATTATTGTCACACAATCAGTGAGACAAAGGTTTATATGGTGCCAATGGTGGGTGTTAATGGCTCTAAAGCCAAAGCTATTGTTGTTTGCCATTCAAATACATCATCTTGGAATCCACAACACTTTGCTTTTCAAGTGTTGAATGTTAAACCAGGAGAATGTCATGTTTGTCACTTTCTTAATAGTGACACTATTGTTTGGATTCCAAGTTAGGAAACTAGTTCATGCTATTTGGACAATGGGCAGTGCTTATGAGTCAAGTTGATTTGCACTTGTTGTAGATCAATGTTTTATGTATTTTCACCATAAATAAATGTTTGTGTGATTTTACATTTATATATAGTGAACACTAAAATTATCCTATTCATCCAAATTTTTACTTTTGTTTATTTATTTATTTATTTCGAAATATAGTTTCCTTTTCTTATTAATATATACTCTTCTATTTCATTTAAAATGTCATTTTCAGAAGTCTTTTTTTCTTGTTTTAAATGTCATTTTACATAATCAATTGAGTATTTTATTATTTGCTTTTTCTCTCTCTTGGTGCTACGAAAGGATGAATAATATATATTGCCTACTTAAAATTACAAAGTCGAAAAGTCAAATAGAACTCTCAAATTTATGTCGATAATTAAATAAATTTCTTATGTTTCAATTGTGCTAATTTAACCCTTAAAAAATTTAAAATTGATCAATAAATTAACCATCGTGCGATGGTCTTTTCAACTTAACTAACAAATACTCAATGGTTGAAGTTGTAGTGGATTAAAATCGCTAGCTAAAAAAAAATCGTAATATAAAAATATTAATTTAATTGATTATCTCAATGATAATCTATAAAAACAATTATTTATATTCACATTATATAAAAAGGTTATAAAATTTGATAAAGCCATATGATTTGTACAACGGTCTAGAAAATAACCCCACCAGTAACAAACTCCCAACAGCAGCTCCACCTTCCATTCATTTGGCTACATGAAAGATCACATCCTTTGGACTCAATTTAAATTTCATTCATTCAAGTTGTTGTAGTTTATTCTTTAGTCAACAGATCTACCTTTATTAGTTTACTATAACATTAGTATTTATAAATATTTGTAACTTTTCCTCGGGAATTAATTGAGAATATCAAACCCTTTCAAATGGGTCATAATGGAGTGGGTCATTTTGTGGGTCTAATAAATTGTATCATAAATGGATATTGACGAATTAAATCGAGTTTACATCGTATTTTTATGGACGGATTGAATCGATTTGCAATCGAGTTACATTTCACCACCTTTACTTATAAACTGTTAAGAATATGTCTACCTTTGCGGCCTGAGCTTCTTGCTGCCGTCGTATGCCAAAATTCTTTCCCGGCGATTCCTCTCGGTCATGAATTTAATAGAGAAAAAACATGAAAAAGAAACGGTAATGAAGAGGTTTTAATCAGTTTTTGGTGTTTGTTCTAGTGTAAAGATCCTGATTTATTGGAGAAATATTTGCATTGAAGGTCGCATATAGGTTGTGCTTTTAATGGAGAAATATTTGGATCTTTGTTTTTATTCTTTCCCTTTTTTGTTTTCCTTACCCTTTATTGTCTTAGTTAAGTTGTTGAGCTTGTTTGTTTTGGAGGGACATGCAGGAAAAGAAAAGAAAATTCAATTGTTTTTCTCTTTCTTTGTCTAGTTGCTAAATGGAGAAATGAAATCCTTAAAAATAAGGAAAATCTGGATTTTCAATTTCCCTTCAACCACCAAAATTATTTCTCAACAATTTGGTGGGAAAAAAGGGGAAACTAGAAAATATGTGTTGAATGCATTAGGTAGTTTTGTGCAGAATATTATCTTTATGCGGAGGAGGACGCAACTTAGGGTGGCCATGGCGTGGCGGGTGTGACTTGGGATGCTTGTAATAGTGGTGGTAGGGCAGAGTTGGAGGTGGGGGTGGTGAATGGAAATGGTGGTGTTTACTGGAGCTTATAGCTCGTTGTCGAGTAGCAGCAGAGTCTGCTATTTGCCGTGTTTACATCTTTTCCTTTTTTTTTTTTGTTTGGGACAGGTGTCTTACTATAAATGGTTTATTTTTTAGATTAGCACGTCTGTACCTCACGCGCATTTCATATTTTAATTTACTGCGATTTTGTGTTTATTTATTGCATAAAAATCAAGTTCAGGTGCTTATATGGTCATCCTTAGAGTTTAGGTATTCAAATGATTTTTGTAGAAAAGTTCAGGGGGCTGTATATAGATTTATCCAAAAAAAAAAATTTGCCATATCAAATTAATAACATTTATTAAATATAAATCCTAAAAAGCTTAATATACAAGATACGAATTGACATTATTAGCCATTGACAAAACACAGAGTTCACTGTGGAAATCGAAACGCACCATGTTGCATACACAAAAACCACCCCTCATGAATCCTGAGTTTTTTACTTTGTTCAATAGAGATCAATGACAGAAAGTTACCTTTTGTTTAGATCAGGGAAAGTGGGAGGAATTGAGGGTAAAGTAAGTTCAATTTACTTTACTTTCTATTATTTGAATTATAAAGTAGCAGAAGATTTGGAAGGAAATGACGGAAAATTGAATTTCCCAATTTACTTTGCATGGAACATTTTATTTTCGTCCGATTTGGAGATGAAGCAGAGTAAGTGGGGGTAGAAATGGGTACTATACCGTGAATTGACAAAATTAGCTCCCTTCATTGCATCATTTTCTAGCCATCCTCCTCCTGTTCTGCTATTTTAGCAGTTTCAGGTTCTGGGCATTCCGTTTTTTTCTCTGCTCTAGACATTCATGTTTTTCTGTTTTTTTTTTCTTTTATGTTTTGAGATCTGCAAATCACAAATCTAATTCTATACTTTTGAACTTGAAAATCCAAAATCGAAACACAAAAACATGAAAATAACGAAACATTCAAAAAAGAAATTATATAAACCAATTGTAGACAAAATAGCATAGTAAAAAAATGAGAAATTTGATATTATTAAATAAAATCATGAATATAAATGTCAAAATAACATTTACTATTAGGAAAAAGATTTAATTTACTTTGTATTTATTTTAAGATAAACAAATAATGAAAAAAAAATCAAAAGAAATAAATTTTACATTCCTGCTATTTCCTTTCATTTCTCTTCCAATAAAATAAATTGAATCTACTCCCATCCAAACAAATGTTGGGTTATAGGAATTTTGACAAAGACAATTCTTTATAGGGAGATACCGAGGAAAATGTGATCGAGCAAGAAAGATAGCAGATACTAGAAAATCTTAGAAGATTTATTAGAAAATCTTAGAAGATTTATCACTCAGTTAAGACTAAAGCAGATACTGAAGATCCAATGCTGATTTTTTAGGAAATATTACTGAAGTTGATATGACTAAAGCAGAGGTAACAAAGGATCCAGTTTCATATCTTTTAATGTAAATAGTACCTGTTTTGGTCAACCCTCAGTTAATTAGCTGAAACTGCTTTTACGTTTGTTTTTCTTCACAATCTTATTATTCTTCGAGTATGTAAGCCCGTTAGGATTGAGATTCAGTTTGACATTCAAACTTACTAACAATGCCCAATTTCCACGATAATTCATCCAAAAACAAGACTTTATCAAATGGAAAAGCCCTTCTTCAAAACGTAAAAAGTCGCTATCCTTCACCAACTTCTCCTGACTTTTAATTTTCGCACATTCCACCACCAGAATCAGGCCATAAATCAGAGTAGAAACTTTTACTCATTCTTCGCTAATTACGTAGGTGATTCAACGGATTCAGCCAGCGATGGTCTATTTTGTTGGGAAATTTTTAGGATCAACGTAATTTCATTTCTAACAAAAACTAATTACATATGCCTATTTATAAACTTACATTAAAATCATAAGATTAGGCCACTAAACCACTAATTTCACTAAATAATTAATCTACAATTCAATTAATTAATTCACTAACAAGAGTAACACCGTTAACTCCACCGACTAAATAACAATTAACAAAAACATGTTAAAATAAAATTTATTAATTTAGTCACTATGTACTAATAATGATATCGATTCTCCAACATATTTAACTGAATATTCTGTAGGTGTTTCCATGGATTCAGCCGGCGATGGGCTTGTTGTTGCTTTTGATTATGTTGTTGGACTTTTCTGCCATATGTGAAGAGTCCAAATTTTTGACCATTCATTTTACAGTTGTATGTTTTGAATATGTATGTGTGAAATAAAGAAAGAAAAAGAGGTTGGCAGAGAATGAGAGAGTTGAAGAAAGAGGGAGAAGAAAAATCTGGTTTTTTTTACACCAAACCAGTTCCACGAGTTCTGCGTTTTTTAGAGATTCAGCTGTTGGATCAAGCTGAAATTTGAAGAGAAGATTACTCACACATCGATCTTCATTCTCAACGGTGAAGATCGGATTCTGAGCTCTGGAGATTATTTCGTGGCGGAGACAACAGAACTTTCTTCTACAACAGATCAGTCTGACGAATCATTTATTTTCTGGAGATTGAACCGTTGGATTGAGCTGTATTTTGGATACCATCTTTCTCACATCTTGATCTTAATTATCAACGGTGGAGATTGGATTCTATCATCCGGAGGTCAGTTCGTGGCTGGGACAGAATAGAAATTTCTGGGTATTAGCTCTTTTGCTTTTGTCTTTGATTTATTCCATATATCTTGATGTTCATTCCAAGATTATGATGATGATGATGATGATGATATGACTCTAGTTCAGTATAGAGAAAATTTGCTGTAATAGACAGAATATATGTTGTATTTGCCCATTAATAGATAGTGGAAGATTTAAGCGGCTTAAGAGTCCCGTGGTTTTTACTCCTTACATCGAGGAGGTTTTTCACGTAAAAATCTTGCGTGTTCTTGTGTTAATTGTGGGTGTAGAGTTCAGATTTTGTTGCTAGATTATTTTGTTTTGGATATTGCTCTATTTGTTAGTTTACCTAAAAGGTTCGTTCAAGTAGTGAAAGATAAACAATGAAGATTAATTCCGCAAATTAAGTGTTTCTGTCGTTGGTCATTTTTCCCATCATATGTAAGTAACATGGATTCGGCCAGGGATGTTCTTGCTGTTGCTGCTGATTCTGTAGTTGATTCCATGGATTCAGCCGGCAATGGTCCTTTTGTTGCTTCACAAAACAACACCTCTGCAGCTTCAACAGCTGATGCTCAAGTTATTGAGATGTCGACAGCTAATATTTCTCTGAAAAAGGTACGACTTGTTTTGGGGTTAAGAATAGAAGTGTTAGATTTCATTATTATTTTACTTGGATTGTGGTTTTTGAATAAGAATAGAGTTTATAAAGATGAAGATGAAGATGAATCAGTCTCGTATACGTTCCTGAATTTGGTCAACGTGGCTCAAAAGTTCTCATATCACAATTTGCTTAGTGCCACAAATAATTTCGCAGAGCAAGAAAAGCTTGGGGACGGTAGTTTCGGTGCAGTTTACAAAGGATTCTTGAAAGAGTTGAATTGTGATGTTGCAGTGAAGAAGATGTCAAAAGATTCCAAACAGGGTATTAAGGAGTTCGCGTCTGAAGTTAAGATCCTTAGTCAATTAAGGCACAGAAATATTGTTAGACTCATGGGTTGGTGCTGTGAAATTAAGGAACTCTTACTTGTTTATGAGTTCATGCCCAACGGCAGCCTCGATTCCCATCTTTTTAACGAAGAAAGCGCCTTGTCATGGGAGACAAGGTTCAAAATTGCTCTTGGATTGGCCTCAGGGTTGCTTTACTTGCATGATGGATGGGAGCAATATGTGGTGCATAGAGATGTTAAGGCAAGCAATATTATGTTAGATTCCAATTTTAATGCCAAACTTGGGGATTTTGGCCTGGCAAGACAGGCACACCATGGCGAAGTTATAGAAAACTCTTCCATTGCAGAAACCATTGGCTATGTAGCTCCAGAATATGCCGCTCTAGGCAGAGCAAGTAAGGGATCAGATGTGTTCAGTTTTGGCAGTGTTGCTCTGGAAATTGCTTGTGGAAGAAAAGTAATAGATCGCAATGCAATAGAAGATCAATTTAATTTGAGGGAGTGGGTTTGGGATCTGTATGGAAAAGGACAGCTACTTGATGCAGTAGATCCAAGACTAAATGGAGAGTTTGACAGGAAAGAAGTAGAATGTTTGATGACTGTTGGGATTTGGTGCTCTCATCCAGATGCCAATTTAAGACCTACAATTGAGAAAGCAATTCATGTTCTGAAATTTGTAGCTCCACCGCCTGATATGCCATCAGAATTTCCGATGACTACGATATTTGCTCCATTGTCCTCGTCTTCTGCTACTACTAATCCGGTGGTTACGTGCAATTCCTCTGTTCACACCATTGACAACTTTTCAAAACAAAGGAAATCTGCAAAGGGAGATCTACTTGCAATTTTTAAAAGATTCAGCTTTGGCCGTAGGAGAAGAACTTCTGAACGAGTGGAAATTGCCAAAACCAATTTGGATCCCCTGGAACTGCCATCTAACAATTGCCGTATCTACTCAAATGCTGAAATAAGGAGAGCAACTAACAATTTTCAAATGGTCATTGGCCGTGGGGGATTTGGAACGGTTTACAAAGGATACATTGATGGTGGCAGCACAACTGTTGCTATAAAGAGTTGTGTAGAAAGTTCAGCACAAGGTAAAGATCAGTTCCTAACTGAAATCTCCATACTTTCAAGGATTGAGCACCGCAACATTGTATCTTTGATAGGGTATCACTCATATGGCTCAAGGTACGCTTCGTGATCACCTCTATAAAACCCAGAAATTACCACTTCTATGGTTTCAGAGGCTTAAGGTATGCATTGGAGCAGCACGAGGACTGCACTACCTGCACACAGGTACAAACAACACGATCATCCACCGTGACATCAAAAGCACCAACATATTGTTAGATGACAAATTCGAGGCAAGGATCTCAGATTTTGGGATATCAAGAGTAGGGCCAACTGCTGACTCGGACACGTATGTTTCAACAGCTATTAGGGGTACTCCTGGTTACTTAGATCCTGAATATTTGAGAAGTAACCAACTGACAGAAAAATCAGATGTGTACTCATTTGGAGTGGTATTGTTTGAGGTTTTATGTGGTAGGCCTGCAATACAAATGAAAGAGGAAAATGAAGAGGTAAGACATGTGGCAGCGTGGGCATTACATTGCCATAAGATGGGAACTCTTGATCAAATAATTGATCCATACCTAAAGGGAAAGATCGCACCTGAAAGCTTTAAGACTTTCACTGATTTAGCAATCAAGTGTGTGGCAGATAAAAGAAGTGAACGACCACCTATGAAAAATGTGTTATACAATTTGCAGCTAGCAATAAGGCAACATATTGCTTATGAGTTGCAACTAAACATAGCTGCAGAAGAGCCTAAAACTCTAATCCCAGAGTCGGAGCTTTCCGAGATTAATTTCACGTCAGGCACCGCCAAGAGCTTTAGCTAGCAATCTGCTACTTAAAGATGCATGATATTCCATACTTGTGACAAGGATTTAAAGAAAGGGTAGCATAATTGATTTCGTTTGCTTGTTCTTTTACCTCACGAACACAAAGAAATTCTGTATTGCAGTCTTATCAAAGAGTTTCCATGGTTCTTTATCCCCATAAACATCACAATCTTTCATATAATCGCAAGACAGAGCTTTGCCTCTCACTTTCTTGAGAAGAAAATGGTTGATAATTTCTTCATCGCTAGGATAAAAAAGATACCCAACAGGTAATTTCTTCATTGAAATTGATTACTTACGTACCTCTAATTATGTCGTCTTCTTTAATCAAACATTTGATTGTTTCCTTAATCTGCTGTGGAGTGATTAACTAGGCAGTATGCATGCATGTTAATCCTATTTATTTATTGATAATTGATGGATTTAGAGTAAAATTTGGATTCTATCAGGGCTGATGTGGGTAGTGCTTATTGTTCTGCATGTTTAGGATATGGAAATTAATTCAAATTAAAGAAAGTTTTGGGTAAAGAATGTGGAAATGGGTGAGGATTAGGAGATACTGACTGGCTAAAAAAGGATTAATTATGAAGGGCTTACGTGGCTAATTTTGATTGGTTCCAATTCCATAGAGTTGGGAAATTCAAATTCATTAGGAAACTTATTACATAATAAAACACAAGTGAGTTTGGATATAGGAAACAGCAACTTATTAATTGCTTGAATAGCAATTTCTGAGTATAATTAGCAGTCTAAAACTTTATTTTTATCTTTTGTTTTAATTATGAGATAAACGTGGCAAGACATTTTAATCCCATTGGAAACTTTCGTTTTGATTAAAGAACTAAATAACTGATGCCTTGTGATTTAATTTAATTCTAGAAAAGCAATCGTATTTTAATTTTATAGCACACATTTCGATTGCAATCATATATTGAGTGGTTTCCAATTTCTAATTTTTGGGAAAATTGTACATGCTAAAAATTGTGAGAGCAAAATTGAAATTTTATGAGTGGGCGAAAATAACACATATTAGAAAAGAAATAATATTTCTTTGGACTTTCGATTTAAAAATTCATTGATTTATCGATTCAATTATATATATATATATATATATATATATATATAATCACCACCAATTAGATTTTATTTTTATACAACAACAATTTGTTATTTAATTATTAAGTGAAATTTTGTATTTGTTAAGTGAGAAATGTTTATTCTTAATTTTCAGTTAAATTAAAATTGTCATATTACTGTATTTTAAAAAAAAAAACATTTGACCAGTCAAAATAAGAATATATTCTTAATATATATATATATATATAATTACATTTTTGAATGCGAGAATGGTATAACTTCCAAAAATATGCTAAGAGTAGTATTTTGCTATGTTTCCTATTATTATTTTCACAGCTTGGAAGCTGTATCTTTGTCCAAACACCAGGCTAACTCCCCTTCAGCTGAGACCATGCAAGCAGGCAGAATATCAGTATTTTGATCCTTTCCCTATGATTTTTGCACTGCATCAGCTTACCTGCTCCGCACACCACTAGCGCAATATATGCAGATGAGTTTATCACCGGGAAAGTGAAAGTAATGCTTTCTGGTGGTGGTTTGGTGAGTCCTTAATGCAGGTAACCCTTTTCTCATTTTAATGGACCGGAGCTAATAGACCGGTTAACCGACCATGCTCACCATATTCAGGATAACAAACAATGATGTAAAAAACAATTAATGCTATTAATTCAAACTATCTGTTTAGATTTATTCTAAATTAATTTAAATAAAAACACTAATGTTTAGAACTGAATTTAATTTCACATAAATGTAATTAATCCAAAAACATTATTAAATTAGTGTTAATTAATCTAAAAACATTTGTTTTTGATAGGAAATGCGGACACTAGTTACATTAATTAAATTCCTACTTTCTAGGAACTGCTCAAGTTAATGTTGTTTCCTTAAAAAGGAAAGACATTATTGTTATATATTTGTACAAGGTTTCCTAATCATAATCCTAATCTATACTAGGATAGTGAAAGTAACTAACTTTGACCTGAGTGAAGAAAAGATTAAAAATTTAGAATCTCCTAATCCTTATAGAGAAATATAAAAGTTGAACTATCCGTAATCCAATTTTATTATCTTACATTAGTTTGAAATATAAACCTTAACATTTGTTTTATATCTTTTCAGAATCCAATTAAGGATTCTAAAATTAATCGTTTTAGATAATTAATCTAAAAATGTTGTTTTAATTCAATTAATTTAGATTTATTCTGAATCAATTTACTTAATTTCATTGAAAACATTGTCAGAAATTTCTAAGCACTGCTGAAATTAATGTGGTTTCCTTAAAAGAAACGGACATTGTTGTTATATGTTAGTATAATCAAGGTTTCCTAATCCTAATCCTAATCAGGAAACTGAAAGTAATTATCTTGGGAGTGAAGTCAAGATTAAAATCTCCTAATCCTTATAGGGAAAGGATTTCCTGATGAAACTATATATAAATTTCCATACAATCATATTAATTATTTGTTCATCACATTCATCGTTTATCTGCATAACAATGGAGAAGGAAGTTCTGGGTTTGGTAGAAGGTGCTTGCAAGTATGCTGCAACTGAAGCTGGAGAATATCGATGCATCAAAGCTCTCTATAAACTCAGGAGTCTGCCTGTTCCAAACCAAGTCTTTCTCTCAACCAATGTTGGCAACTCCATCGATTCTCTCACCAATCATCCTACTAAAGAAATCAAGTTTCTCGCTTCTTCCATTCTTACTAAATGGAAGAGGCAGCTTTATCGCCAGATCAAGAAACCCAATCTCCAGACTGAGAAGGTTGTCAGGAATCAAAAGCCCCCGATCAAGAAGCCAGATTCTGTACCGAGGACCAACAATCCAATGCGAAACAAGATAAGAGAGGAGATTTTTCAGGCTCTCTGCATGGCCATGGCCGAAACTAAAAAGGGAGATATCAGGCCACAGTCTGACCCGGTGGAAGTGGCAGTGGGTCTTGAGGCGGCGTTGTTTAGGAATTGGGGGCCTTCTAATGCTAAAAACAGCAATAAGTACCGATCGTTGTTGTCTAACCTGAAGGATCCGAAGAATCGGGATTATAGAAAAAAAATTCTGACGGGAGAGATGAAGGCAGAGAGAGTGGCCAGTTTGAGTGCAGTAGATATGGCTATTCCAATCAGACCAAAAGCCAGAACTACCATTTGGCATTAGCTCTTCAACAACTGCTTTTATTAGTTACTAGAATTTTAGGCTGCAATTTTTTTTTTTTACATGTAATTGACTATGATTAATCATTCAATGAAATATATAGTATTTTTTCATTAACTGACACAATCAGTTCTGTCATTCATGTTTTTTGGTTTTTGATGGTCTAATTAATGTCAAGAAAGAAGTTGTATTTTATTGTCTTTGAAAGAAAGGATTTTTGTATGATAAGAAAACCACAGGAAGGCAAAGAAAGAATTGTTGTTTGGTGAGGTGAAAATTGTGGATTTTTTTGGAAATGGCTTTGATGGGTACGTTGGATTTCATTAATGATGGTTTCTCTGTTTTTTGAGATAGAAAGTTTTTTTGTTTCTTCTGATTGGTTGGTGAGATAACAGAGGAAAACGAAGGAAAGTTATAAACTGTTTGTTAGACTAGAAAGTTTGAATCTTTCCCATCTTTTTCTTTATCCACCGATAATAAAGTTCTTATCTTTGGTATTGCAGAACACATCAGAGTCCCATTTAGTTGACAACAGATGGAGATATGTCCTATTTTCTTGTAGAATCTGCAAATCAAAGTTCCCATTTTTCCCACTTATAATCTCAACATTTAGACTGATAATTTGTTTGCAGGTAAGAAACAATCCTCTTTAGAGATGTCTGTATGGTGTTCGGATCTCACACTTCAGTTGTTTGATGAAATTCCTTAATGAGATATAATTCAAATTTATACACTTGAGATTTATGATTCTAATAAAACCATACTAACTTAGAATTTAGAATAATATTTTTTTTTAAAAAAAAAAGTGCAAATTCCATATACTGTAATAGACCAATTATAATAAATTTATTAATCTAATACAAAGCATATTGATTTACCAATTTTAGTGGCAACTGAACCCTAATGGAAATTGTAATGTGCTATACAATTTCAACATGAAACATGTATACATATTAGAAGAATCTATTAAAAGTTTTTTTTTTACCTTACAATTATTAATAACGCTAAAGAATAAAAGGTTATTTTTGTAAAAAGAATCATACATTACTGGAGCATATTAAAAGTTACTCCCTCCGTTTTTTATTATCTGTTATTTTTGAATAAAATTCAAATTTTATTTATCTGTCACTTTTAGATTTTTAATACAATTTATTTTTTTTAATTTAATTTTTATTGAAAATAAAAATTAATTAATTATATTTATTTTTTATATTAAATCATTTAATATGCATTAAATTACTCAATTTTTTTTAAATTTAAAATTAATTAATATTTTTTAATTTCAGTAAAAATAGCAAAAGTCACCATTATAAAAAAACGGACGGATAATAATATTGGAGCACAAACAAACCTAACTTTTTCAAACTATCCAACGATCACAATAAAATCCCACATTAACCCTTCTTTTATGGCATCTTCTTCTCTCACTTTCTCCACTTCCCTGCGTTCACTTTCATCCTCACTAACAGCATTGCGTAGATTTTACTCTCCTTTTTTCTCTACGCACTTCCAATTTAATCTCAAAACCTTCAATTACACTGCTGCCCCAGTTCGAAGCGTAGCAAATTGCAAGAGATTTGACTTCAAAACGAAGGCTTCCGGCATGACGACGGCGGCGGCTGCCGGTGAGAAGAAGGTGGTGAAGGTTTTTGACTCGGAGGATGATCTGGCTGTTTCTCTCGCGGAGTACACAGCTAATCTATCCGCAAATTTTGCTAAAGAAAGAGGCGCTTTCACTGATGTCTGGTGGTTCTCTCATCAAGTCCCTCAGGTTATAAGATTTATTGTTTTCTGTTGTTTGTATTGTGGATTAAAGTCTAGAATTGAAAGGGGATTAATAAAGTTTGAATCTTTTGATTGTTTTTGATGTGGGAATTGAATTTCAGGAAATTATTGGAACCTCCTTACATCGACTCAATAGAATGGTCTAAATGGCATGTTTTGTGGGTGGATGAGAGAGTAGTCCCTAAGGATCATGTGGACAGTAATTACAAATTGGCATATGATGGTTTTCTCTCTCAGGTATATTTGTGCTTCATTCTTGTCCATTGAACCACAGATGGACTTATCATTCATTCTGTTTCTCTGTTGACATACCATGTATTCCCATTGGACTATTTTTCATTTTCGGCATTAACATCTTCTGTTGGGGCTGCTGCATTTAATTTTAGGTGCTAAACAATTTTTGTGTTCTGAGATGGTTGCGTTCCGTAATCTGGATATAATCATTTTCATATTATTCGCAGGTGCCTATTGTTCCAGGTAATGTGTATGCCATCAATGATGCTCTGCCAGCCGAGGGGGCAGCTGATGATTATGAAACCTGTCTTAAACATTTAGTTCATTTGAAGGTGTTAGAGACATCTCCGGTTACTGGTTTTCCGAAATTTGATCTGATGCTTCTGGGTATGGGGCCAGATGGACATGTAGCTTCTCTGTTCCCTGGGCATTCACTTGTGAAGGAAAGCGAGAAATGGGTTACCTGCATTAAGGACTCACCAAAACCACCTCCAGAAAGAATTACTTTCACTTTCCCGGTGATAAACTCACTGCATATATTGCTCTTGTGGTGTGCGCGGTGCAGGTAAAGCTGATGCAGTGCAAAAATCATTGGGAAAGGATCAAAATACCGACATTTTTCCTGCGGGTATGGTTTCAGCTGAAGGGGAGTTAAAGTGGTTTTTGGACAAAGATGCAGCGTCTAAGCTGTGAAAATAATAATAAAAATAAGTATCTTAGCGTTTTGAGTTTGTCAAAAAATAATAATGGGAGCTCTAAGGAATAAAGAAGTTGTATTTTGCTTTAATCGGTTGTGTAATTCATGTTTTTGGTTTTTGACGGTCTAATGTCCAGAAAGAATTGTTGTTTTGTGAGGTGAAAGTTGTGGATTTCTTTGGAAATGCTTTGATGGGTTTGTATGGAGTACTTCAAATGTTAATGTGTTAAGCTTGAAACAGAGTATAACATATGGTTTTTCCTTATTATTAATGTGTTATGGCAAAGTTAACTTGTTTAATGAACTAATTAACAAGAAGCCTGCAAGGATTTGAATGTCTCTTTCTTAACCTTATGATAGCAAATAATAACAAATTTCTTACCAAACAATAGTGAGCCTTCATGGATATTCAATCTGGTGGGTGTCGAAACCAACAAAAATAAAATACCTACTCTGAACTGAAATTAACTTGTAAATAGTGATGAGCAGGGTCGAATCCACAGGGATTGGTCGAGTTTTAATTCTTTTAATTAACCAAAAACAAACAATAAAAATAAAAAGGGGGATTTTGTAAATTAAGAACAAAAACACAGAATTAAAATAATAACAAATAAAATACAGAAAAATAAATAAAAATAAAATAAAAGATAAAAACCTCTAGTTAAAGGTATTCGCAGCACATGATTTAACTTACTGATCATGGATGAAAAAAATACTCTAAAATCATGCAATGAATCAGTTATAGTCGCCGGCTTCGCGCTCCCGACCTAATCTTTCCATATTAATGAATTAATCAAGTAAGACTGTAATTAATTCCTAATCAATAAATAACCCTTAACACGCGCAAGAATTTAATTTATTGACAGTATTAAGAAATAGAAAGACCCGACCTAAGCCAACCGACCTCACGCGAGACCGATTTAGACCAAATCATGCACTTACTCAATGTAACAGCCCTTGTGAGGAAGCTACACTGATTACCACTTGTTATTGATTTTATCAAACAATTACGGATTTGACAATCTCAATTAGCTATATGCTATTTAATTAAATGAACAACTGGCCATTATTGTGCAAATAATAAATAACAATCGAGATATAGTTTCTCTAAGCCACAGTAAATAACATGAACATCATATGAATTAAAGAGAAAATTAATTAAGAACAATCTCACAGTAATGAAGAATCCTGTCTTTGAATTAAACCTTTAACTAGAAGAAAATTTAGCCAATCATGGCCAAGAACAAGAACAAAATAAAACTAAACAAATTCCTAACACAGAAAATGGAAGAACAGAGGCTGCGGCGGCTGCCAAAGTTTTTCTCCACGTTTTCTCCCTTTCTCTTATAAAAGAAAACCTATAAAATTTAGGTAAGAAGTTTATTCCTATCCAAACTTGAAAAATAAAATAAAAATATTAAAAGCAATTTAATCTTCCTAAAAATACTGCCTATTATCCCCTTAATTACAGCTTAATTATCCCTAAATATCTGATGAAGACCAGCTGGCGGCTAGGTCAACTTTTAAGTTAAAAACCCTAAATCTGTATATGTTGTCGCGTCTGGCTGTTAGCCTTGGGCAAGGCGGCTCCTTGCCCTTGCCCTTGCCCCTTAGCCTTGGGCAAGGCTAAGCCCAAAATCAGTTTTCTGCTTCTAAATTCTTTGAATTTCTTTGGCTGTTCCATATTCATTTTATTTGGCTTCAATTACTTCATTTTCATCACTTTGACCTTTCAATAACAAAAATCACAAAACAAGTGAAAAGTACTAATTTAAGTCAAAATAAAGTGCCATAAAAAGATGAAAAACATACCAAACATGCAATTTTAGGCACACATCAAATTCCCCCATACTTATCTCATGCTTGTCTTCAAGCATAAATTAAATTTCAATCACAATCCTTTCAAAAGTTTATTCACCCTAAAATCAAATTCCAATCCCATAAATCCCAAACAAATCAAAATGCAAGGCAAGATAGAGATAGAAATCCAAAAATAGTTTACCACAAAATCATATCAATATATGGGTATCTCAACTACCTTTTTAAATTAGATACAACAAGATTCATAATCATTAAACACACATAAATTTATATTCCAATTTAAGATTAAATCAATGCATAAAAGAAAACTTATCAAACCAAATTACACACTTTAAATTTTCATAATTATCAATAGAAAAAGGAACAAGGAAAACCAGGAAATTAATTTCAATTTCTTTCTCTTTTTTTTTTTCATTTTCTTTTTCTCAGACTGTAGTGGACATGAGGGCACCCGGTTCTAACCCGCATACACCCGGTTTTTCTAGTCAAAGAAAAGATTAAAATGCTTACAAGAAATGTAGAGATCCTTTTTACGCGAGGGTACCCGGTTCTGACCCGCATACACCCGGTTACTCAGATCACACAGTTTCAAATGGCTACTAGCTCTACTCTTAACCGTTTTTTTTTTTTTTTTTTAGCGGACAGCGGAGTAAAATTTATTTTATTTTATTTTATTATTTTTCCTGGTAACCAAATTCCTCAATCCATAAGCAAACATACCAAACAAGTGTCCAAAATAGTTTTAACAAGTTTCTAAAATACAAAGAATCCAATTTCAACACATGCAAAAGTTTATGTTTCGCCTTAAGAATTGAACCTTGATATTTCTAATTCAAAAGATAATTAAGACTACCATAAATTGCATAAAAATTGATAAACAATCATGAACACTACTCAAACTTTGCCCAACAAATTGATGTATAAAAAACTAAATGATTTTGGAATTTATTTAGACAAACACTTTTTTCTAGAATTGTGAATGAAACTTAACAAATATTTAAGAACAAGATGGATGTAACATCAAACAAGGGGGCAAGAGCTGAAATTCCCATGAAGATAATATTTATGCACAAAAATCATGCCCAATGCATCAATTTAAGCCATTTCCAGGTGAACTCTAAATTAAATTCTAACCCAAAACTTATGCACAATTCTGCTAAAAATGGTTACCAAAAATGTTTTGTAAAAGTATATTTATCACAAATTTGCATAAAATCAACCAGATTAACAGAATCACAACACAAGCATATAACAATTAAACACTAAAAATGTCACGACAACTCAAGATTTGCATAATAATTAGCAACCAACTACTATCAAAGTAGCAAATCAACCTATATGTGCACACATTTTCACAGAATTCACAGCCATAACATCAAATTAGCAAGCCAAAATGGTCCAAGTCAAATGCCAACTAAGATTTATGTGCAAATTTGCTCAAAATGGCTATAAAAAATACTCCATAAATATATGTATCAGAAATTTTTGCACAAAATTAGCCTAAAAGACAAAATTGAAGCATAAGAAGTTGATAATTAAGCATTAAAATAGCAGGACAACTCAAGATTTTTACAAATAATCAGCAGCCGATTACCATCAAAGTAGCAAATCAACCTATATATGCACATTTTTTCCAAAACAATTATTTTTCAGCATCGACTAAAATATGCACATATCTAACCAATTAGATGAAAAAAAATCCAACAGTAAAATCAACTTCAACAGCAAAACCAGCAAGCAAGCAAAACCAGCAATTTTATCGCAATTTCAAAAGCAAAGCCACAAAATTAACACTTCTAAATCAAGCTCCTCCCCCACACTTTCTCCTCGCATTGTCCCCAATGCGGAATGACACAATAACGTGGGGCGAAGAGTAGCACAAAAAATAAACAAAAAGAGGGAGTCAAGAAACTGCCCTGTTCTGAGCAGAGATGCTCTGTTTTGCTAGTTATTGCAATGGATCGGTGACTGGAGCAGGGAGTGTGAGGTGGGTTGGGCTCTGGGCTACTGTGGTGGGAGCTTCTGCGCGTGGGGCTTCAAGCGACGACGGACTGGGCACGAGGCTGAGCTGGGCGGCGCTAGGTGGCTGATCGGGCAGTGATGCGAGGACCGGAGTGGCGCGGAGGAAGCTGGTGACACGCTGGAGATCTGATGAGCGATGGGGATCGCTCGCTGTGGAGATCGGCGACGGTAGGTGGATTTGCGCTGGGAGGTCTGATGCGCGATGGTGGCTGGCCACGGAGGAGATCGTGGCCGTTGGTCGTGCGACGACGGACTGATGAAGCGGGGTGATGGGCTGGTGGTGATCGGCGTCCGGGTGGTGGTCGGATTGTGGTTGGTGGTGGACGGAGGTGGCCTGTGTAGTGAAAAGAAATAAAACTTAAAGAATTTGTTAGGTTAAGTTAAAAGAAGAACAGTGATTTGGATAAAAATAAAATAACACCAGGTGAAATAAAATTAAAACCCATTTGAAAATAAAAGCTCACATGTTATAACATAACCCAGTTAACCTGTTAAATCCAAAATATAATGAAAAAATCCTACAACTAAATTAAATTAATTCAGGAATCAGATACTTTTCCATTAAAACCACCATTAACCGTTCAATCCACATAAAAAAAATAATAGCAATATGAGATTGCCATAGCCATTGAACCCAGTTAGATAAAAAATTATTCAAGGTCACCATCCTCGGGATTGTCGATTGATTGCCACCATTATCTGTAAATTTAAAAAGAAATTAGGTTAGCCATAAGAAAGTGATGAAGAAGAAGGCAGTGAAATAAAATTAAATAATATAATGTAAATCTAAACAGAAACATTTTAGCCTTGGAAAAGGCTAAATATTGGGTTGCCTCCCAAAAGCGCCTCTATTTAACGTCTTTGGCCAGACGTTTTCAGATTTTTGGCCTCTTCAATCTGGTTTTAAATCCCATTTGAATATCCTTCCATTCTTCACCTCCTGCAGATTGGTATTAATTACCAAATTCTTCTCAAAATTGTTAGTATTTTCGAAAATGAAATCCCTACAGAATGAAAATTTTAAATTGTTAGAATTATCACCCAATTTAAAAGATTCATTAACTGAGTATTCAGCAACATCCACTTTAAAAATACTAAACAAATCATTGGAATTTTGTTAGTATCACAAATGTGAAATTTAACTATTTCTCCATCAAACTCCATAGTGAATGTATCCTCATGCACTTCAATTTTTGCTTTGGCTGTACTTAGAAATGGTCTCCCTAACAAGATATCCAAAAAATTTGAGCATTCTGTTGTGGAAACTCGGGTTAATTTCCACCAAATTCACCTCGAACACTATTGAGCATGTGAATAAAGCGTAAACGACTGTACTGAAAAATCACACAAGGTAAAATTCTCAAGACAGAATTTTACTAAGTAATTTAACAGCACAATAATTCACTAACAATATACCCGACAATAGCTATTAAATAGACAAATAAAGAACACCAGAATTTAATGAGGTTCGGCCAATTATGCCTACGTCCTCGGACACTACTAATATTATATTTCACTATTTCAAAGAAATAATACAAGTGAAATATTTACTAATTGCCTTAGAAAGATTGGCAATTTTGGGATGGATTGAATTAGGAAAGGGGGGCTATATTTATAGCTTAACAATCCCCCCTTCCCCTTACATTTTCCCGATGTGGGATTCCTATACTAAGCCATTTTATTTGACTTCTCAAAGGGATATTGAATTTAAGCCAACATTTTTGACTTTCTAACAAATCTCCACCTTGGCGTAATTCACATACCTTCAAATCTCTCACAAAACTCGATTTAGTAGTGTCACCAAATGCGCTTCAAAGCGCCCAACTTCAACTTTTAACAATATTGATCAAGTCCAAACAATGTTGCAACTTGACCGCAGTCACCACTTTTGTGAACATATCAGCAGGATTCTCAGTGGTCCTAATCTTCTGGATTGTTTCTCCACCTTCTTCCAGAACCTCTCGTACAAAATGATAACGAACATCGATATGCTTCGTCCTTGCATGGTAAACTTGATTCTTTGCCAAATGAATAGCACTCTGACTATCACAATGCACTTTAATGTGCTTCTGTTAAACCCCTAATTCACCAAGCAACCCTTGAAGCCAAATTGCCTCCTTCACAGCCTCTGTAACTGCCATATACTCTGCCTCCGTAGTGGACAAAGCAACTGTTGACTGTAAAGTAGACTTCCAACTAACTGGTGCTTTCGCAAGAGTAAACACATAACCAGTAGTTGATCGCCGTTTGTCCAAATCACTAGCATAGTCAGAATCACAATATCCAACTACACATTGACCATCTTGACCATCTCGCTGAAATACCAAACCAACATCTACGGTGTTCAGAATGTACCTCAGAATCCATTTCACAGCTTGCCAATGCTCCTTTCCAGGATCATGCATATACCTGCTCATAACCCCAACTGCCTGTGAAATATCGGGTCTTGTACACACCATAGCATACATCAAGCTACCAACAGTATTTGCATACGGTACTTTTGCCATGTATTCTCGTTCTGCTTCATTCTTTGGAGACAAAGATGCACTGAGCTTGAAATGAGGAGTAAGAGGAGTACTAACAGGTTTTGACTTTTCATTCATGCCAAAACGCTTTAGCACCTTTCTCAGATATTGCTTCTGAGTCAAACAAAGTCTCCCCAATTCCCTATCTCTGCTTATCTCCATACCGAGAATCTTCTTGGCTTCACCTAGATCCTTCATTTCGAACTCCCTGTTCAGCTGAGTCTTCAACTTCTCAATCTCTGTCAGACTCTTGGAAGCTATCAACATATCATCAACATAAAGAAGAAGATATATGTAGGATCCATCTTGTAGCTTACGCAAATACACACAATGATCATATTTGCTTCTTGTGTACTTCTGTCCCATCATAAACTTGTCAAATCGTCTGTACCACTGTCTCGGAGATTGCTTCAATCCATACAATGATTTTTCAAGCTTGCACACCATATTCTCTTTTCCAGCAACTTTAAATCCTTCGGGCTGAACCATATAGATTTCCTCCTCCAAGTCTCCATGTAAAAATGCAGTTTTTACATCCAACTGAACTAGTTCCATATCCAATTGTGTTACCAAAGCCAACAAAATTCGAATGGATGAATGTTTTACAACTGGAGAAAAAACTTCATTATAATCAATTCCCTCCGTCTGAGCGTAGCCTTTAGCCACCAGCCTTGCTTTGTAGCGCACATCATCCTTGTCAGGAAATCCATCTTTCTTTGCATATACCCATTTGCACCCAATTGCCTTCTTTCCCTTCGATAGAGTAGCTAACTTCCACGTCTGATTCTTATGAAGGGACTGCATTTCATCATTCATGGCTTTCCTCCACTTCTCTGATTCTGAACTTTTGACTGCTTCATTATAAGTGGTAGGAATGTCATCAGTTGCAATTTGGAATGCGTAAGCCACCATATCAACATAGCGAGCAGGCTTTTTGATTGTCCTTTTTGGCTTACTTAATGCAATTGATTCAGGTTGCTGTGGAGGTTATTGGGTTAAAACCTCTTCTTCATCTGACTCCTCATCTACTATAGGAGTTTCTGCATCTGCTTCATCATTTGCTGGGATAATAATTTTACTTTCAAACTCCACCTGTTTTGAAGTACCATCTGTCTGCTCAATACTTTCATTTGTCACCTTTCTCAACATGGTAGATTCATCAAAGGTAACATCCCTGCTGAAGATTATTTTCTTTGATTCTAGACACCAAAGTCGATATCCTTTCACACCAGAGGTGATCCCCATGAAAATTGCTTTCTTTGCACGTGGATCCAACTTCGATTCCTTAATGTGATAGTATGCAGTGGAACCAAA
The DNA here is from genome assembly GCA_947683425.1 of Excoecaria cochinchinensis. NCBI lineage: Eukaryota > Viridiplantae > Streptophyta > Magnoliopsida > Malpighiales > Euphorbiaceae > Excoecaria > Excoecaria cochinchinensis. The sequence continues at coordinate 49,358,238 of CANTUQ010000004.1, forward strand.
CACATGTAAGGAATTATAATCTGTAGCAGGTTTTCCAAACCATTTCTCCAATGGTATTTTACCACTATTAGCACTAGATGGTAGGCGATTAATGAGATGGCAAGCATATGTAATAACTTCAGCCCAAAATTCTCTGCCCAACCCAGCATTGGACAACATACACCGAACTTTCTCCAGCAATGTTCGATTCATACGTTCTGCCACCCCATTCTGTTGTGCTGTATTTCTGAATGTGAAGTGTCTGACAATGCCTTCATCTTCACACACCTTCATAAATGGATCACTCCTGTATTCTCCGCCATTATCTGTACGGAGATGCTTGATCTTTCGGCCTGTTTGAGTTTCCATCATCTTTTTCCATTTGAAGAAAACTCCTAGCACTTCATCCTTAGTCTTCATAGTATACACCCAAACTCTCCGAGAAAAATCATCAACAAAGGTCACATAGTAGTGTTTTTCTCCCAAAGAAGTCGTCTTGGAAGGTCCCCACACATCAGAATGAACATAGTCCAAAATACCCTTGGTATCATGGATTGATGTTCCAAATTTTACCCTTGTCTTTTTTCCTTTGACACAATGCTCGCAAAAGTCCAATTTGCAAGTCTAAACTCCTTTCAATAATCCTTGTTTCACCAGGAGATTCAAGGATTTTGCACCTGCATGCCCCAAGCGCATATGCCATAACCTGGTTGCTTCTGACTTCTTTTCACCAGTAGAAGCTACTGCTGTTGTGCCAATAACAGTAGTACCTTGGTAGTGGTACAATCTGTTATTCTTTCGAATTCCCTTCAACACCACAAGTGCACCAGAGATTGTCTTCATTACTCCGCCTTTTGCTCGTACCTCGAAACCCTTTTCTTCTAGAGCTCCCACGGAAATGAGATTCTTTGACAAACTGGGCACATAACGAACATCCTTCAAGATTCTGATTGCTCCATCATGATTTTTCAAACGAATGGAACCAATCCCATGTGTGTTGAGAGAAGCATCATTTGCTATATAAACAACTCCATCTTCTAGTTTTCTAAATTCATAGAACCAATCCCGATGGGGACACATATGATGACTGCAACCTGAATCAAGCAGCCATACACTAGAAGAGCTCGTTGACGATGTAACAGCAAGTGAGAAATCTGAGTCATCATCATTACACTCAGCTACATTTGAATCTGCAATAGCCTTTCCCTTATCAGGTTTGCCTTTACATTTCAGCTTAGGACAATCTTTCTTCCAATGTCCTTTTTCTCGATAAAAGGCACATTCGTCTTTGCCCAATTTGGGCCTTGACTTCGATCTCCCTTTCTTTCCTCTAGTCTGGCTCTGCAACCGACCTCTCACTACTAGAGCTTCTGTAGCTCCACTTGTGCTTTCTTTCTTGTCCTTCTTTCTCGGTTCATAACTATACAAGGCAGCACAAACTTCACTGAGAGTTACAGCAGCCTTTCCATGAAGTAGAGTCATTTCAAGAAACTCAAACTCCTCAGGAAGCGATCCCAACAACATCAAATCCAGGTCTTCATCTTCAAATGTCACATCCAAATTCAATAAATTGGCGACTAACTGATTAAAGCTGGTGATGTGATCATTTATTGTGGTACCCGCAACATAATTGAAACGAAACAGTCTTTTCTTCATGTGAAGCTTATTCTGACTGCTTTTCTTCAAGAATTTTTCCTCCAGCGCCTTCATCAATTTACTTGCAAAAATTTCTTTCGAGAAAGCATACTTTTGCTCTCTAGAAAGGCACGATCGAATTGTACCACATGCCAAACGATTGAGTCTCTTCCATTCTTTCTCATCAACATCATCTGGTTTACTTTCTTCAAGGGCAATGTCTAGACCTTGCTGAAAGAGAGCGTCTAGAACCTCACTTTGCCACATACCAAAATGATCCGTACTATCAAAAATTTCCACCGCAACTCTTGCATTTGCCATCAAATTGGACGACGACGAAGAAGTGGATGGATTTGTCATTTCAGCTACAATTACTATTCAATAGCTGTCGATGCGGAATGCCAATAGCACAAGAAAAAATCTTTTCTGATGTGGAAGATCAGCCTACGCTGCAACCACAGAGCATACTAAGAAAGAACCTTGGCTCTGATACCAATTGTTGTGGAAACTCGGGTTAATTTCCACTAAATTCACCTCGAACACTATTGAGCAGGTGAATAAAGCGTAAACGATTGTACTGAAAAATCACACAAGGTAAAATTCTCAAGACAGAATTTTACTAAGTAATTTAACAGCACAATAATTCACTAACAATATACCCGACAATAGCTATTAAATAGACAAATAAAGAACACCAGAATTTAATGAGGTTCGGCCAATTATGCCTACGTCCTCGGACACTACTAATATTATATTTCACTATTTCAAAGAAATAATACAAGTGAAATATTTACTAATTGCCTTAGAAAGATTGACAATTTTGGGATGGATTGAATTAGGAAAGGGGGGCTATATTTATAGCTTAACAATCCCCCCTTCCCCTTACATTTTCCCGATGTGGGATTCCTATACTAAGCCATTTTATTTGACTTTTCAAAGGGATATTGAATTTAAGCCAACATTTTTGACTTTCTAACACATTCATCATCCTCCATGTCAAGCACATAAAAATCAGCAAGAAAAATTAATCCATCAATGTTTACCAAGATATTTTCTAGTACTCCTTCAGGGTAAACAAAAGATTTATCAGCAAGTTGAAGCACTACATTTGTCTCTTTTAATGGACCAACATGCAAAGAAGAATAAATAAACAATGGCATAATATTTATTGAAACTTTTGAATCACACACAGCTCTTTTTATCATAACATTGCCTATACTACAGGGGATAGCAAACATACCTTCGTCTTTACCTTTTGGAGGTAGCTTCCTTTGAATTATCTCAGAGACATTTTCTTCCATACTCACCCTTTCATTACCAACTAACTTTTTCTTATTAGCACACAAATTCTTAAGAAATTTAGCATATTGAGGCATTCGATTAATTGCATCAAGTAAGGGAATATTTACCTCATTAGGTTGTTCATCTTTCACAATTGTCATCTCTTTTTCAGTTTCTTCCTCATTATTCTGGCCACTTTCACTTGGCAGGGGCTGTTCCAGCTCGTTTTCACTTCTCAAGGTGATTGCACTCATATCATTTTGCATCAAATTCTCTATAGTTTGTGAGGGCAAACGTCCTTGGGACTCTATTCTATTTAAAGACTGTGCTATTTGGCTCATTTGTGTCTCCAAATTCTGAAATCTTAAATCTGTTTCTTTTTCAAGCTGCTGAAGATCCTGCATATTAGAGTTTAAAGAATGAGCAATATCTTTAAGACTCCTACCTTGTTTAGGATCCGGTTGAGAGGGTTGTGGTGAATATTGATGCCTTGCTCCATAACTAAAGTTTGATTGGCCCGTCCACCATGAATTTTCAGTTTGCGCATATGGATCATAACTCCATTGTGGTGGACCTGGAAATCCTTCAGGTTCGTAATAATCCTCGTGGTAATAAGCTTCATCCCGTTGCTTAATTCTTGCAGTCAAAGTCTGAATAATAAAATCAAGAGAATACATTTATTCAGTTATAAAAAAAAATTAAAACTAACAGACACCAATCCCCGGCAACGGCGCCAAAATTTGGTGGGTGTCGAAACCAACAAAAATAAAATACCTACTCTGAACTGAAATTAACTTGTAAATAGTGATGAGCAGGGTCGAATCCACAGGGATTGGTCGAGTTTTAATTCTTTTAATTAACCAAAAACAAACAATAAAAATAAAAAGGGGGGTTTTGTAAATTAAGAACAAAAACACAGAATTAAAATAATAACAAATAAAATACAGAAAAATAAATAAAAATAAAATAAAAGATAAAAACCTCTAGTTAAAGGTATTCGCAGCACAGGATTTAACTTACTGATCATGGATGAAAAAAATACTCTAAAATCATGCAATGAATCAGTTATAGTCGTCGGCTTCGCGCTCCCGACCTAATATTTCCATATTAATGAATTAATCAAGTAAGACTGTAATTAATTCCTAATCAATAAATAACCCTTAACACGCGCAAGAATTTAATTTATTGACAGCATTAAGAAATAGAAAGACCCGACCTAAGCCAACCGACCTCACGCGAGACCGATTTAGACCAAATCATGCACTTACTCAATGTAACAGCTCTTGTGAGGAAGCTACACTGATTACCACTTGTTATTGATTTTATCAAATAATTACGGATTTGACAATCTCAATTAGCTATATGCTATTTAATTAAATGAACAACTGGCCATTATTGTGCAAATAATAAATAACAATCGAGATATAGTTTCTCTAAGCCACAGTAAATAACATGAACATCATATGAATTAAAGAGAAAATTAAGTAAGAACAATCTCACAGTAATGAAGAATCCTGACTTTGAATTAAACCTTTAACTAGAAGAAAATTTAGCCAATCATGGCCAAGAACAAGAACAAAATAAAACTAAACAAATTCCTAACACAGAAAATGGAAGAACAGAGGCTGCGGCGGCTGCCAAAGTTTTTCTCCACGTTTTCTCCCTTTCTCTTATAAAAGAAAACCTAGAAAATTTAGGTAAGAAGTTTATTCCTATCCAAACTTGGAAAATAAAATAAAAATATTAAAAGCAATTTAATCTTCCTAAAAATACTGCCTATTATCCCCTTAATTACAGCTTAATTATCCCTAAATATCTGATGAAGACCAGCTGGCGGCTAGGTCAACTTTTAAGTTAAAAACCCTAAATCTGTATCTGCTGTCGCGTCTGGCTGTTAGCCTTGGGCAAGGCGGCTCCTTGCCCTTTCCCCTTAGCCTTGGGCAAGGCTAAGCCCAAAATCAGTTTTCTGCTTCTAAATTCTTTGAATTTCTTTGGCTGTTTCATATTCACTCTATTTGGCTTCAATTACTTCATTTTCATCACTTTGACCCTTCAATAACAAAAATCATAAAACAAGTGAAAAGTACTAATTTAAGTCAAAATAAAGTGCCATAAAAAAGATGAAAAACAGACCAAAACATGCAATTTTAGGCACACATCACAATCTTACAACCAAAATTTCCGATCTTAAAAACTAATAAATTCATTACCTTGTGTTTGTTCATTGCTTTAACATTTTCAAGCATGGATGTTGGAGTAGCAGTTCGTCTTCTTCAGCAGCTGCCACAGTTACCAGGTTTATCGCGCCCGCAACTGCCATTAGTGCCAAGGTTGGCTAATATTCCAAGCTTGCCAACCATGCCTGCCATTCCTTCAATTCCAAAGCTCACATTGCCTTCTAGCATTCCTTTTAACCCCAACTATCTCTAATAATCTTCCATTTGCTTCTCCTCCCATTAATTAGCCCTTGAGCTCCATCACACCACATTCTGTAGCAAATGGTAGCTGGCCACCTATTTGTTAGCTCCTTTTAATTATCCAATTTCTGTGATTTGAAAACCATTGATTGTTTCATAGATGTTAATTGAATTCTATTTAATATTATAATCTTTTCTTACTTCTTTAACTATATGTTTAAACTGATCTGCTAGAAACATTACACCACATTCTGTGGGGTTTTTTTTAAATGGGGGTGTATTTGGAAAAAATTTGGAAAATGGGGGCTACAGTAAACTTAATTGGGAAAAAGGGGTGTCAAAAACCGGCACTAAAGTAGCCGGTTTTCGACATATGTGGGCCACCCGGTTTGACCGGGTGGTGTGTCAGATACCGGCACATGTAGTGCCGGTATCCAGCAAAAGCTGCAGTGGGCGGCAGCTTTGCCAGAAACCGGCACTGCATGTGCCGGTTTCTGGCAGCTCCCTGCCCTTCCACGTGAAGGTGCAGGGAGCAACAGTAACTTATGTTAATAATTCCAATGGTTTTACATCTTCTCATTTTGCTTTTGCTCTCTCTTCTATTGTTCATTTTATTTTCAATCAATCTTTGCTTGCTCTTCATCTCTTGTCTTCCTAATTATCTGTGCTAAATTAGTTTAAGTCAACTTTGTATCAAACATATTCCGTTTCACAACTTGTGTAATACAATTAAGAGGTAAGTTTTTATTTTTTGTTGTAATATTTAATTATACCAAAAAAAATTATAATATTGCTATTAATAATAAATATATGATTGTATATTATTTTTAGGTGTTAAAAAAATTGAAGATTGTCGATTGTCCACTTTAAAGGTAAGATAATACTACTTTTAATGTTTAGAAAATTATATTTAGTTTAATTTGAATGGATATAATTATAGAACAATTTCTATAGTTTTTGTTTAAAAAAAATGATAATTAGAAAGTAAATAAGTTAATGTTTTATGCAATGATTAATTTTCAAATTTATTATAGTCAACGAAAAAACGTATAGATTTTTACTATAATTTATTAGCTAACATGTATAACATATGATGAAAGAAAATATTTAAATAAAATTATTCAGCATAAATATTTATTAATGGTTGACTTGTATGTATTTTTCAAATGGAAGCTTGGTCAGGGATGCATATCATTTAGGTGCTGCACAAATAAACCCTGGGCCTGTCAATGGAGAGTTGTTATCATTGCAAGGAAGGCATCGATCCGATGCCATATGAAATAATTTGGTAAATTTTTATATTATATCTAGAGTAACAGGAACCGACATTTTTTACCTACATTACATGTGCACATATCGTAATTATTATTGTCAATTACAGTTTTAAATAAAATAATTATATTTCTACTTTAATAATGTATCTAATACAAATTATGATTTCATGTTAATACAATTTTATTTTCTTGTAAAAACTACATATTATTGATATTTTCAATATTACATCAATTTTATCCTACAACTATTCTACTTGAATTCATACTATTTTTTATACTACACATATAATAACTTACCTTTAATGGAAGAATTGATCCTTTTCCAAAATATTTGTACCTGCATGTTACATGTTGAAATCAAATTAATATAAATATAAATTATTTTTAAACAAAATACAAATTTATAGCACTACAGTATTACCTTCAAAGGTAATCTTTCTGCCTATAATTTATTTTAGGCTACATTCGTTGCAAATGAAATAAACTGAAAAATTTACTAAACAACTAAATGGAATATAGAAAGGAAAGTGAAGTTAGAACGAAAGGAAAAGAAAAACGAAGTACATATTTGTATGATGAGAGAAGTGTGCCAAAATGAAAATGAAATGGGAAAACATATGTAAATCATTGGCTCTTCAAAAACCGGCACGCCGGTTTTCCAAATGGCCCAACCACCATTGACCAGCTGGGCCCACAAGTCAGAAACCGGCACAATATGTGCCGGTTTTTGCCACTTTCCAACCGAGTGGCACACATGTCAGAAACCGGCAATGATAGTGCCGGTTTCTGACTTGTAATTTTGCACAGAAACCGGCACTGTTAGTGCCGGTTTCTGACATGTTGGAAACCGGCATCCCCTATGCCGGTTTCCGACACCCTTTTTTCCCAAATATGTTCACTGTAGCCCCCTTCTTCCAAATTTTTCACATTTTCGCCCCCTTTTAAAAAAAACCCCACATTCTGTAGCAAGTATATATTTGGAATAAAATGTCTATATAATGAAATTATTAAATTATAGTTATAATTTATTAAATTTTGATAGGTAAATTATAAATTTAATAAATTTAAAAATCACAAATTTATAATTTATTATAATTCTTAATTAACACCAACGAATTGGAAAAATAATATAACTATAATTTATTAAATTTTAAAAATTCAAAATCGCAAATTATAATTTGTTTGTCAACTATGGTTTGGAAAAATAACTGTTGAATCCTAATTCAATGTCAATTTTTTTTTTTTTTTTTGAGGAAAATTCAATGTCAAATTTAGTAACAAATTTATAATTTACCAATCAAAATTTCCATAAAAATAGACATTTATGTTAACAATATATGAGTAAAATATATATATAAAAGATAATATATTCTGTCACTAATCTAAATATGGGAAAACAATATTGACTAATTAGTATTCAACTAATTGCGTGGCTGCTAATGTTTATTTTAAAAGAATAATAATAATAATAATAATAATAATAATAAATTGAAGTATTCCCATAAAATGAAAAGCATGCCCAAGTAGCCAATAAAACGGAAATAGGTGGGTTGTCAACTCAAATAAACATAAAGAAATGAATTGGAAAGGAGCAGTGCATGGGAAGTCTAGTATTGCAGCAACTGTGTGACGTGAAGGTAGCTGGAAACCGGGACAATTTTTTTAATAATGTTTTTTTAATAAAATATTATAAAAATGGGGTGGGTCAGAAAATTATTGTGGGTTTGGGGTCTTTTTCGATGACGCAGCACGTGGCTGCGTCATCATGTCAGTCGCTGTCTGAAGACGCAGCACTGTGCTGCGTCTTCAGACGCCCATGTGACCGTTGTCACATGGGTATGCGACATCTGAAGACGCAGCACAGTGCTGCGTCTTCAGATGTCAGGTCCGGTCAAATCAATTTGACCGGACCGTTGGGTTGCGTTGAATTTGGGGTATTAAAACCCCAAATTCATCCGAAGGAATGCACACTTTGGCATTCCTTCGGTTTTTACTTCGTCCCATCAAAATTCTTTAGTAAAATTTTTTGTTTCCTTCATCTTTTTGTTTCCTTTTAATCAACTTCTTAGTTTATATTTGTTTCTTTCAATTTCTTTGTTTTCTTTTACTAAACAAACTATTATTTAATTTATTTCTTTCATTCGAGCTTATTTATTTTATTTTGGTTCCAGCAAAAAAATATTTTTTTATTTCTTTTATTATAACCAAAAAAAATATTTGTTTTATTCAGTGCAGAAAAAAATTATAATCCAAATTTTTACGTTATTGTAAAATTTTCATAATTTTTTGACGTCATAAAAAATTAGAGTGTAAAATTTTTTTAATATATTTGAGAGTCAACGGGTATCGATAAAATAATATATAATTCAGTATTAAAAATTAATAATAATAAAATAGATGGTATTTTATTATTGTAATTGTAAAAATATTTAACTCTGTTGTATTATAAATTTCAGGTTATTTCTGACGATTTACTGTGAAGACGAACAAATAAAAGTAAGTTATACCGTTTTATTATTATTTGGTTATTTACATTATTTTTTAATTTTGCATATTAGAATAATGTAAAATAAAAAATGTAGTCTTAGGACTAATTAAAATGACATGCATTTATTGTTGACTTTATATTTTTTGTTTGATTATTTATCTATTTATATAGTGTTAAGAAAAAATTTATACGAAACCGTGTTATAATTTATAATATTAAAATGATATTTATGAAATATATAATTCGTATGAACTGGAAATTGAAATTTTTTTACATATTATTGATATTCATATTTATTTATTATAAAATAAAAAATATTATAATATTATGAAAATATGAACCTATGATGATAACAAATACGTTAAAAAAAAATAAATTGACATGTTGATTTTATTATTATATTAATTGACGAATATATTTGAATTATATGAATTTTTTTATTTATTATTATGCTTACTATAAATTATGCTTTAAATATGCAAATGTAACACATGTTGTCATCCATGTGCAAATAGGTTAGTAAGTGATGGAAAATTTAAGAAATGAAGAATTCATGAATCCGGGACCGTATGTTGATGACCTACTCACCTTAAGTGGCAAGCATCGAGCTGATGCAGTATGGGCCGGAAATGTAAGTGTTTTGCCAGTACATAATTAGTTCTTGTGTCATTTGACAAATTTAGTATTATATATATTTGTCGCTTAATTTCTTTATTTTCAAGGTTGAACACAATGTTATGTTCGCCCGAAGAGCAAGCGTTGAAAGTCATTACAGAAATATCGACGAGCGAATTATACCGTACTTGAGATTAGCTGGATTCTACGGTGTTTCGCAAATCGGTGTGATGAATGTTAATGCGGATTTAATGACTGCTCTTGTTGAGAGATGGAGACCGGAGACCCATACATTCCACCTTCCAGTTGGTGAGACCACAATAACACTAGAAGATATACAGATACTGACCGGGCTACCTGTCGAAGGACGTGCTGTGACGGGGCACTTTCAGCATGATTGGGCGAATTTATGTGGTCAGTTGTTGGGCAGAGTTCCCCCAGAGGATGCCATTAGAGGGCTTAAAATTAGATTGACGTGGTTAAGTCATAATTTCAGTCATTTACCGGCTGGGGCCACGGATTACGAGATTCAGTGTTTCGCGCGTGCTTGGATACTGCGATGTATTGGTGGACTACTATGTCCGGGCACAACAAATAATTTCATACACTTGATGTGGCTCCCATTGTTGGAGGATTTAGCCCAAGCAAGTGAGTATAGTTGGGGATCAGCCGTATTGGCCTGGCTGTACAGAGAGTTGTGTAAGGCGACTCGTCCTAGAGCGAACGGTCTTGGTGGTTATCACCAACTAATACAAATGTGGGCCTGGGAAAGACTTAAGCAATGTCGACCGCCTTTTATGCACAATATTGTATTAGATCAGAGCAGACCCTACGGATATAGGTAAATTTTATTTAATCTATTCCATGATTGAATATTATTAGTAATATTGTATACGTTAATATTTGTGCAAATAACCTAATTTTTTGATTTGTATTAGGTGGCGATCCCCGTTGGACTTAAGAAACATTAATAATAAAGATGTAGAAAAATTTCGCCATGATTTAGACCTTCAGCGCTATGATCAGGTACGTATTTTGATTTTGGTTGTATTTATAGATTAAAAATTATATTACTTGATGTGTTAACTGAATAGATTAACTAACTGAACGCTATATGTTTTTGTAGATGGAATGGGAGCCGTACAGGAATGTAATGCACTTATTGCCACATTTTTGTACAAGCGGAAACGCGTGTTGGAGAGCTGTAGTGCCACTGGTATGTTTTCATATTATTGAGTGGCACCAACCCGATAGATGTTTACGGCAATTCGGGATGGATCAACCGATTCCATACGCGCCACAGAATAATGATGCAGTGCATTCCATTGATTTGAGGGGCCATACTGATCAGAACTGGGAGTTGAAATTTTCGAATTTCATTTTAGAATGGGTTAATCGACACAATCGGGTAGTAACCGGGCCAATTATAAATGCGCCGTTACATCCGAGATCGCAGTACATGCAGTGGTACATATCGAGGACAAGACGGTGGATTACCCCGCTCGGAGCGTCAATGGGATCATCGGTATGATTTTAATTTTGTAAGATATGAACTCTTTAATTGATGAGACTACAATTACATATTTTTTTCATTTAGGCCGATGGTGCGGAGCGCATATACCACAGCAATATTGCGGAGGTAGCTACTGAAGGACTTAATATTCGATTGACCTCAGAGGGCATTTTAGGTGCAGTTGGTGCATTTGACAGGACATATACTGATTATCCACGCCAGCCCGTTCCAGAAGCGGCTGAGATTCCGCCTCTATCGATACCATATGAAGATTTTCGTCAAAGTAGACGTAGTAGGCGAGGCATGTCAGAGAGACGTACACCAGTGGCACCTATTCATATGCATCCTGGATTGCACCCTGTCCCGCAGCCTTTGCAATGGCCCTTTAATTTTGAAGGTAACTCCAGTTCCTTCAGTATGCCGCCAGTCGACCAACAACAATTTTTCACAGATGTAGGTGGTCCTTCAACTTGCTATGACTTTGAAGCGGGTCCATCTAGAGTCAATGTTGATTTAAATGTGAGCTTGTCTGAAGAAGTACCACCATACAATATTTATGGCCAGAGTAGCCAGTCGGTGCCACAAGATGATTTCTTTAACGAACTATTTGGCGGTCACGATGTTGGTGGAACTGAAGGTTTGGCCGATCAACCCATATATAGTGGTGGTTATAATGATGAATTGGCCCCACCTCAATATCCAAACCATCCCCAGGCGGATCCCCATTCTCAATCGGATACAACATTATCGCAGAATAGGAGATTTTGATTTAGTATTACTTTTTATTGTACGTAATCTATATTGTATTCAATTTTCGTGTATGTTATCCTTATAGTATGTCAACTTATATATTAGCGTTAATTTCTTAATAACGAATATTTACGATGATGATGGTTTGCATGCATGCAATAATGTTCCATTAAAAACACCGTTAACACATAATGAAATATGTTAAATTAAATTAAATTGTTACAATGAAGAGAATTTCAATCCCTACGATATTGACTTGATGAGCTAGCTGCACCTCTGCAAGTCTTTTTATTGTGTCCTACATTCCCACACTTGCTGCAACGAGTCACGTTACCCCGCTCACGAGTATCCATCTCGTTGCGTATGCGCCTTGTTCGTGGCCGACCTTTCTTCCTCAATAATTGCATATCGGGTTTAATTCTGGGGCCATTATAATGTGGCCAGTAGGCTCTATGTGCCATAGGTCGAAAATGGCCATCATAACATTTAAGTGCTTCGGTTATGCTGTAACACTTATCAACAAATTGATACATTTCTAGATTTCTACTCATGCACGCTGCGATGGCATGTGAACATGGCATTTTTATTCCTTGAAACCTACCGCACTCACATTCCCGCCTTTCAAGACTCAAAATGTAGGTGTCTGGTGCAGCATTCCGGTCCGGTGCTCTACGATCAATGACGCTGAACAATTTGAAGCGACTATCATAGCTGATAACAATATGCGCGCGAGCAATGTTAGCTTGTTCTTGCATAGCTTCAATGCATCTTGGAGTGAAGAGTAAACCCTGTGCCATTTTAGTCATGTAAAAACCCCTCCTCTGCTCGTAATACTTGACCAACCTCCCGAAAGTGTGCTCAACAATTGCAGTGATCGGCATCATACGCACTCCTTTCAGGGCGCTGTTAACACTTTCGGCGATGTTCGTCGTGGTGTGCCCATAGCGATACCCTCCATCCTCGGATAATGTCCATTTGTCCAAAGATATCCTCATCGCCCAATTATAGGAATCTTGGTCAAGATCTTTGATTTTGTCCATTTTCTCCTTAAACATACGCTTTTCAAATTGTGCGCCTGCAACAAAACATTACTTATTAGTCAGTTAGTAAAGAGAATTTAAATAAGATGTTTCATGGATGGGTTTGCTTACCAGCCTTGTACAGTAAATCTTTAATTGTAGGATTCCTGTGGTGGGTGTTGTAATTACTTACGAAATGGCGCAAACAAAACCTGTGGAAGCTGAGAGGTTCCTTCCACCCACTTCTTTCATCCCGAAACACTGACATTATTCCAGCGTGTCTGTCTGATATAACTGTCAGTCCGACACGTACGGTTACATGCTTTCGAATCATAAACATAAACCATCCCCAGCTTGATTTGTTCTCCGATTCCACAACTGCGAATGCAACAGGGAACAACATGTCATTGCCATCGACCGAGCTGGCAATAAGCAATGTCTGTTGGAATTTGCCCGTCAAAAATGTTCCATCAATCAATAGAATCGGCTTGCAGTGAGCAAAACCATCTATGGCTGGTTTGAAGCTCCAAAATACCCGTTGAAACTGCTTCACATTAGCATCTGCGGTCTCTTGTAGAACGAACTCATAAACCGATCCCGCATTATATTCTTGCAAAGCAATTAAAAAACCAGGCAATCTCTCAAATGACTCAACATAATTGCCAAAAATGGACTCGATAGCTTTCATTTTCCCATACCATGCCTTAGTGTACGAGACGTCAAAATTAAATTGTTGTTTAATAGCAGCAATTATAACATCAACGGGAAGGGTTGGCTTTTTACTGACCATGCCTAGTATGCAATTCCGAATGATTTCCGATCCCAGTTGCCTGTGATCCATTGAAAGATTACCACCTGGGCATGAATGTGGTCCTTCAAATCTTGTGATTACCCAAAGCGGGCTTACTCCCTTTTTTATTGCTCTTAACCTCCACCTGCACCCACTATCAGATTGTGCGCACCTTACCACCCAGTAGTTTGGCTTCGATTCAATCACTCTGAAGTCAACATTTTTCATGATTGAGTACTTTTTCACATAAGATTTCACTTCGTCCTTGCAAGTAAAAACCAACCCAGTCGACAACTCCGAGCAACCATCCCACGTATTGTAGCGAACTCCTTCTGACACATCAACCTGGGATGCATCAAAATCCATGTCTGTGTAGTGCTCAGATTGAAACATGAAATTGACCGGGCTTCTATCACCGCTTGGATGCACTGATGCTAATGGACTGACGTCTTGAGTATTATCAGAATCATCACCATCTCCAGATTCAGAGCTACCACTTTCAACAAAAACATTAGCATGTTCGGCCTCTGCATCATCATTAGGCGAAAGATAATCATGGCTCAGTGAGAACACGGCATCGTCATCATCGTCGCTCAAACTAATCGAAGGTTCATTTCCAACAGTAGCACTAGTGGGGTTTAAAAATGTGCCATCATTTTCCACCATATTTGCAGAGTTGCCATACCCACGAACCCCGACTAAATCACCAGGAGTAATATCTGAAATCTGGGAAACCGAATGACGTTGATTGATATCTTGTAGTTGCGACACTGGACTTCTGCGCCCAACATCCGGGACATGTGAGATTGAACTTCTATGTCTGACATGTGGGGTGCGAGAAACAGAATGTCGTTGATTGTCCTGTTCAATACATCTACTGCGCTCCATACCAGTTTCCTGAATAAAATTTCTTTCTCCAGAATGGCTTCCAGATCTAGTCCCAAAAATTGACCTGCTAAGAAAATTACCAACCCTTCGACTCAATGATCGCCTGGGCTGACTTGAAGAGGCAACAGCAATCGGGCTAATTGATGTGGGTTGATAATCATGCCGTACTCCGACAGATGCCGCCCTAGTTAACAAATTACCATCTCGTCGCCCGCTGGAGTTTCGTGCTTCACTTGGACGACGATCTCTTTCTAGGCTGTATGATGGTTGTTGTCGACTGACCTCTATATTTTGCATTTCACTGCCGCCAAATTGAGATAATATTTCATTGTCTTGTCTACTAATCGACTGCCTTGGCTGACTAGGCCCAACGTCATTCACACCGAATTGTTGAGGTGCCTCATTATTTTCCTCATGCACCCCTTCATTTACCATTTCATAATCGTTGTCATGCGTGTGTATACTGGCCCCTGGATTACCACCTGCATCACCATCTGCTATTACAATGATTAATTCCACCAAGTTATAACCTTCATATCTTCTTAAATTCTCATATATTGCGTCTATGTCATCATCGTCTACTACATCCACCGACGTCCAACATAATGATCCTCCATTGAACATTGGTCTCTTATATATAATTCGAGAAACTATATCGTTCCTGTTTAAACCCAATTTCACATGAATTTTATGCACCAATTCAGCAAAAGTCGGCTTATTTTTAAGTCTTAATCTCCTGGTAATAGCATTCGGACCGGATATATCATATTGAAAACCTGACGCTCCATAACCAATTTCTCCTCCGGTGTGCAAATATAGTTCCGTATATGATGCCATTTTTCTAGTCCCTATCATTCAAAGACAATATTTTCATATTTTTCCAAAACTATTTGTCAACAATTTTATGATAAATTCATCAATTAATCTTACGCTATTTCATGTAATACAATACAAAAGTTATGATTACAAAATACTCTATAATTATAAATTATTTTTTACCTTTATTACCGCGATTACGTAAATTACATAATTTTATCACACAATATTATTGCCTAATATTTTATCTGTTAACAGAGAATTTATTCATTTTTTATATTTATGCATTTCCACTATTTAAATTATTCAACAAAAATTTAGAATTTTTAATTATAAATTGTATAACACATATCAAATTTAATACATTTATAATTAAGAAATAATTATATTTTTAACACTTATTTCTCATTTAAACTAAACTAACAAAATAACATATCACAAAATTTCTAAATATTATACAAAATATAAAACCTGATTTCAGTCACTGGTTTCACCTTGTCTTCCTTGACTTGATAATTTTCAAATAGTGTCCGCTTCTACATAAAAAAATAAACATATAAATAGGTTATTATAATTATAACACAAATAATAGTATATATTAAATTATAAATGATATCCGTTGCAAATAATAACATCGCAAATTCAAAAAAATATTAATTTAACCAAAATTTTTTGTTGTCAATTTTTTCCGATTTGGTTAACTATTATTACTTTTCAGATTTGGTATACAATTTACACTACAAAAATCATACGTAAACTAATATTAATTTCATCGTTTCCTTTATTTTTTTTTTAAATCTCAACAAACATATTTTTTACTTAAAATAATTTATTATGTACATTATACTAAAATTTAATAATGACAATTACTTGAAACTAAATATAAAGCTATACAATACTTATAACAATAAATATTTATATATATATATATATATTTATTAACATTTATTTTACCGTAAACAACAAAAAACAAAATATATTTAAATTGATACAATACCTCACATTAAAAGTTATTTCACTTGTTTCGCAAGCCTTTTCCTCCCGATTAATTCCTATTTCCAATTAAACAAACAACTTTTAAATTAAATGTGGATAAAATATAAATGATAATTAAATTGCAAATAAATAAATCTTACTCTTCCGGTTTCAAACGAACTTCTTCAATAAATATTCGGTTGATTTCCACAAAAACTAAAAAATTTTAACTGGAATTTTTCATTCGGTGACTGAAAAAATGCGAGGTCGGGAGCATTTATTAAATTCATTCCATCTGAAGACGCAGCCAGAGGCTGCGTCGTCAGGTCTGAAGACGCAGCCAGAGGCTGCGTCTTCAGGTCTGAAGACGCAGCCACTGGCTGCGTCTTCAGACTGTCGTCTGACTCAACCGCTGGGACCCACTTCGGAAAACGCTGCACTGTGCTGCGTCTTCGAAAACTACCCCAATCCCGCAAATATTTTCTGAGTACCCCCATTTTTATAATATTTTTTTTTAAAAACATTATTAAAAAAAATTCCCCCTGGAAACCGGCAGTACTGTGTGTCGGTTTCTGTCAGGATTTTGACAGAAATCGGCACACAGTACTGCCGATTTCTGGCACTCCAGCCAGTCAGATGGATTGGGCACACACTGACGAAAACCGGCACATATTTGTGCCGGTTTTTGACACCCCTATTTTATTATTTTTTTTACTGTTACACCACTTTTCTAAATTTTTTTAAAATTAACACCAAAATTAAAAAAAACCCCAACATGCTATTCAATTTTTTATTTTTCGATTCGCAACTTGATGAAGTTTCGACACCAAAATCACAACTCAATTTGTAATTTCAAATGCAATTATAATGACTTAGGATATTGTCATTGTGATTTTATTGATACAAAATAATAATTACTCCTTCCATTCTTTTATAATTGTCACTTTTGTTAATTTCACTAAAATTAAAAAATATTAATTAGTTTTGAATTTAGAAAAAAATTGAGTGATTCAATGCATATTGAGTGATTTAATGTAAAAAAAATGAATATAATTGGCCAATTTTTATTGAAAATAAAAATTAGATTTAAAACAGAAAATTAAATTATATTGAAAATCTAAAACTGACAGATAAATAAAATTTAGATTTTACTCAAAAGTGACAGATAATAAAGAACGGAGGGAGTACCTTATTTTATTGATACACCATAACATTAAATTCACCATAGTTATTTGATCAGAAAATTGATGACATTTATTACAAATTGAATGCGAGTAAACAAAAAAAAAAATTGAATGTGAGTAAATTATAATGGGTCCAAACCTAGACATGGCAATCAGGTTGGGTTGGATGGATTTTAGTTCGGATAAATTTTTTTCAATTTCGAATTTTTGAGTTGTAATTTCTTGGAGACGAGTTCGGGTCGATTCTCGGGTCATAATTAAAATTGAAAAAATTCAAAGCGAGATCAAATTGAAGCAATTCGGTATATTTTCGGTTTAATCGATTTAGTTTTGAAACAAAAATTCAATTATATTTGTTAGATTTTCAGTATCTAAAAATTGGTAAAGCTGAGCCAAATGAATTATAAGTAAAATCATGTTTTGTACCCTTTTATATATTTATTTATATAAAAATCCTTAATCCTTTTCTTTTCTTTTTTTTTTTTTTTTAATTGTGTGCCACTATTCTCTCTCAATCAATAGAACAAAAAATAAATTAAACTAAATTTTAGAATGATAATTAAAATAAAAAAATTATTAGAAAAAAGAGGAATATGCCTATCTTCCAAATTTGAGATGTAGTGATTTGATGAAAGAAAATTAAAAGAGAGAAATGAGTCGTTAGCAAAAGAACAGCGGTGGATTGGGACATAGAGTGAAAAAATATCAAGAAAAGCAAATATGCAAAAAAAAAAAATCGTTAAATAAAATATACGCGTGTGGATTTTTCAAGTTCGGATCAGATTAGATTCTAAAATTTTTGGGTAATTCAGATTTTTTTTTATAATATACATTTAAGGGAGGGAAAAAAATAAACTCTGGTCAATTGGAAGAGTATTTATACTCTCAACTGTTTGAACTGTATGTAATTTCCAATCCATTTGGATTTTTTTGAGTTCAGATTACTATTCCATATGGGTTCGGATTGAATTAAGAATTGCCAAATCTAATCCAAATTCTAAACTTCAAAATCTTTTTTTTTTTTCAAATGAATAAGAAAAAGAAAAAAATATTTCAAAATGAAAAATTAGGTTAAATATTTCTTTAACACTCATTTGGTCCTTTTCTATGTCCAAATCCATCCATGTCAATTGCTTATTTTATAAGGATTATAGGTAGCCAAATTCAAATAAATTTCTTGTACCCATTAGTAATTACTTTTATAAAATCCAAAAACTTACCTAAACTTCTGAGATTTTTATCTTGAAAAAATTATTAAATTGTCAAGTATAAGATAATTTGACTTTTTGTCACACAAATCTTTCTATTTTATTTATTTATTTTTTGCCATAAGAACAACTCCTTTCACACAATTACTTGTATATATATGTAATCAACACTATCTATACATCACTGCATCCCAAACCTGAAATTGGTAGCTTAGATTAATCCCAAATTTGAGTAGATTTTATTTCTATTGGGATTCTTATGGATTATAATCATCTCCTTATTCCAATCATTGTTTTTTCCTGTGTGAGCATTTATATAATTTTATACATAATATGTCTTTGATTTTGGTATTTATTAATTTTTTTTGAATGCATTTTGGGATTTATGAATCTTTCAATATATAAACTAATATTTCAATTTCCTCGTTTTATTTATTGCCAGCTGATTTTAAAGGGATGTAATGCTTCTCTATCCCCTGAAATGTATTGGAAATCCATGTTACAGGACACTCCCATGCCAAAAGCTCTACAAGAACTTCTGCAGCCTGGTTAGTTAACCTTTTTTTTTTTTTAATTTATTTTTATTTTTTTAATTTATGTTTTATGGCAAGAGTTAAGATGTGTTACACATCCACCGTGTCTGATAGGATGAAAAAGATAAAAAATTATTTTATGTTGATCAGAATATACGCATTGAATTCATGTGCGCACCGGATTAACACTTCAAAATTGTCATCTTTTATTGAAAACTAATCTGCTTCATACATGTTACTGATATAAAATAATTTTTCATCTCTTTCATTTGATCGGACGATTCATATCTGTCTGCATAGATTCATATGACTACTGTGCATAGTGCTCGATGCATGGAATGATTGCCCAAAAATTAATATGTATTCATTCAAATTGAGGGAACAAAAGACTAGGGTAATAGCAGATTTTCTGAATTTATTTAATTTTTTGAACTTCATTAATGATGTGTTGATTTAATAAGAAAAATAGGCATGGCTTAATTAGCAAGCATATTAAAAAGAAAAATAACTTAATAAACATTTTTATTATAACTGTTGATGTTGTAACTGTTAGTTAATTGTTCTTTTATTTCCATGCCTTTCTTTTACTTACTTCAAGAATTATGATGAGGTAGCTTAATAAACTAATACAAAAAGATATTTATGTAATTATATAATGTTGAGAAGTGATATTAATGCAAAGGCAATTTCTCTTCTTCTTGATATCAAATCAAGCAGATGCTGGAATAAGCAATACATTTTCAGAGTTAGATGATGATCGTGGTCATCGTCCTGAACGCAGAGCCATCTACGGAACTGGGTACTGGTCAGAAACCAAAACATTTGACAAGAATGATATTTTCAATATGACCACTATATATTTCTTATACAATGATCTTCACCCTCATACAAGAATGACCCTTATTTTCACTAAATCCACCAATAAAGGATCCAAGTTCTTGCCTCGAAAAATTAGCAAATCGATACCCTTTTCAAGCGACAAATTTGCAGAAATTTTGAATTATTTTTCGATAAAACCTACAACAAAGGAAGCTCAAATCATGAAACAAACAATTGAAGAATGTGAGGCACCAGGCATTAAGGGAGAACATAAGTATTGTGCCACATCTTTAGAATCGTTAGTTGATTTCGCCGTTATAAAATTCGGAAAGAAAGTTAAAACATTTAGTAATGATGCCCAAGAAGAGAACAAGAAACAAGAATATACTATTTTGGAAGGAATAAGAATGATGGGAGAAAATCATATAGTTTGCCATAAAGAGAAGTATCCATATGGTGTATATTATTGTCACACAATTAGTGAGACAAAGGTTTATATGGTGCCAATGGTGGGTGTTAATGGCTCTAAAGCCAAAGCTATTGTTGTTTGTCATTCAAATACATCATCTTGGAATCCACAACACTTTGCTTTTCAAGTGTTGAATGTTAAACCAGGAGAATGTCATATTTGTCACTTTCTTAATAGTGACACTATTGTTTGGATTCCAAGTTAGGAAACTAATTCATGCTATTTGGAAAATGAGCAATGCTTATGAGTCAAGTTCATTTGCACTTGTTCTAGATCAATGTTTATGTATTTTCACCATAAATAAATGTTTGTGTGATGTAACATTTATATATAGTATGTTGATCTTTCTATCTTGACCTAGTGAACTGGTAATCTGGGAATAATAATAATAATAGTAATAGTAATAATAGTAATAGTAATAGTAATAGTAATAATAATAATAATAATAATAATAATATATTTGGCCTTTTCCGGCTTCACCATCTTCTTTGC
The DNA here is from genome assembly GCA_947683425.1 of Excoecaria cochinchinensis. Classification (NCBI taxonomy): domain Eukaryota; kingdom Viridiplantae; phylum Streptophyta; class Magnoliopsida; order Malpighiales; family Euphorbiaceae; genus Excoecaria; species Excoecaria cochinchinensis. The sequence continues at coordinate 49,379,383 of CANTUQ010000004.1, forward strand.
TGTCAACAATTATGGTTGACTGGAGTCATACATAGGTTTATGCTACAAATGCAACTTCTCGTTTCTTTTGTGAAATTGGTACCAAGTTTTGTCAAGTGACTAAATATTTGTAATAGGCGAACTAATGATTAAATGGTAAAGTTATCGGTGTTGGCAAATCTTAGACGATCTTTATATGTAATTTATATGTTAAAAGATGTTGAATCGTAGTTGATATTGCTCTTGAAAGTTTCAGATACAATTCCTTTTCTAGTAATGCCTAAGAATATGAATTTACTTATAGGTCAACATATATATATGTTTTGGGAGGATTAGATTCTTTTTTCTTCTCATAAAGCTTGCGAATTAATTCCAGGCTGCCCAAGAGTCCTTTAGATCCATCACGAGATCATACTACAGAGGAGCAGCTGGAGCTCTTTTGGTTTATGACATTACAAGGTTAGTGTTCCATGACCCTGTACCTTTTTGTTGCCAACCTTATTCTGTGGAAAAACAAAAGGCTTTGATCAATTAAAGCTCTATACATTTATGGCCTATGCCTTCGTTTAGTAATCTTGTGGTTAATATGTATTTCATGAGACAAGATGTAAAGTTCAGTGTTTTCTATGCTGTTGTTTGGGTTCTAAAGCCAATAACTTTGTTGGAAACTTTTTCAAGAACTCCACATGTCTAATGTGTGAAGTTCATAGATGGGTGGGCTCAGTTCTTGATATTCTTCCGAAAAGATTCCAACTTTTGAGAGGCTGAAACTGCTATATATGTCCCTTTGTGTAAAATTTGAAATTGGCATTTGGTTTTCTCTCCATTTGATGGTTGTCTTGTAACATACTTGTTTTCCCAATTGAATATTGGATGTTGTGCAGGAGAGAGACCTTTAATCACTTAACAACCTGGCTAGAGGACGCTCGGCAACATGCAAATCCCAACATGACAATCATGCTCACTGGGAACAAATGTGATCTTGCTCATTGTAGGGCTGTTAGCAAAGAGGACGGGGAACAAATTGCCAAGGAAAATGGACTTCTATTTTTGGAGGCTTCTGCAAGAACAGCCCAAAATGTCGAGGAGGCGATTTGTTGCGACCTGCCTTAATTCATATGAACTCACCAGTATTTTTCACATACATACCAACTAATATAATAAAAGTTTGATTATAGGCCTTCATAAGGACTGCAGCAAAGATCCTTCAAAACATACAAGATGGAGTGTTTGATGTATCTAACGAGGTAATTTTTGCACTTCACTTTGTTGTATTCCTTGCTGCCTGTTTTTCATATGATCCATAGTATTGTTTCCTGTAAAAATTTGATTCATTATTGGATCGTATTGCAGTCTTCAGGAATTAAGATTGGTTATGGGCGACCTCAAGGTCCAGCAGGTTCAAGGGATGGTACTGTTGCCCAGAGAGGGGGATGTTGCGGCTGATGGAAACATAAATAACAATTTGATCGATCTGCGAAATTTCTTTCAGCTTGCACTCACCTCTCAGATGAATATATGTTCAAACTGTCATGTGACCAAGTTGACATTTAATGTATAGATCCTCCATCTGTTGTTCTTTGAACTGAAATAAAATTTAATTGACGGATTTAAATCTTACTTTAGGGGTTGGTGATTTGCTCTGGCTAGAATTTTTAAGCAACAAAGTGGTTTTTGCCCCCGGTCTTTTTTCTTTTCTTAGCAGAAAGCCATACTTAGCCGTTACTCTCTAAACTTCTGTTTGGGAGGATTAGATTCATTTGAGGCCACAATGACCAAGTCCATAGATGTTTAGGCAAGGTTGTAATCTAAAAAATTGATGCAAAATTCCTCTCAAATGGTAGATACAATCAAATATTGGATGGTGTTTACAACTGCACGAGTTAATTTACATTCTCAGCTATGCTTTGCTGAAAATGTCTCATACTCGTTAACCAAAAATGTGGTTGGAGCTGCTTGCTCGGTTCCTGCATTCTTATGTGAAGGACGGGAAGAACCAAACAACAATATCAGCAAAACATGCGTCCTGCAAAACCTTTCGCGTCCTGCATGAACTGACATCTTCAAAACATATTATCTCAGAACCCACCAAATACCTGCATAAAAGCAACAAAATGGGCGATAAGGTAACATATAGGTAAACAATAACTTGATGCTTATAACAACTTGCTCACCTCAGCCAGAATGTCTCTTGCGAGTTGAGATTTGTGTTCTGCTTTACTAACAACTGGTTTTTTCTGTCGGAATTGCCGGATGAACTTTGGTGCTCGCCCAGGTAAGGAGCTCTGATCTCCGGACTCATTTTGGAGCTTTTGCTTCTGCAGAAGCAAAAGATGAAACAGATAATAATGTACAAGCACAAATGTCCTTTCCAAATTGTAATTAGTATTCAGCAGTCAGCAGAGAAAAATAATAATAATAATAATAATAATAATAATAATAATAAAAGATGTTTAAAAAAAAATCATGCTGCTAAAACTCTGATCTGCACATTTCTTTCAACAAAGTAGTATGGAATCCACAAAAAGAGCTAACGTAATCCTAAACCTTAAAAATTAATATTCAGTGTGTCCATTACTTGCAATAAGAGATTATACTTGATAAAACAGCACAAAGCATCACAAAATTTGTTGGTATCAGTCATTTGCCAAAAATAATACAGCTGCATGTACCCAAGCAACTCGAAATTCAGTGCCCACTATTGTCCTAAACACATTTAACACTATCCCCTAAAGGATTTGATAATTGTTGTCCTAATTTAAATCTTGACCTCTGGAAATTTAGGGGCCTTTTTGGTTTCCAAAATATTTTGGGTTTTGGTTATATCCATACAAGTGAACAAACATAAAAGCAACAAACAAGAACTAGATCGTAATGTAAAATTACCTTCTTCAGTCGTTCTTCTATAGAACTCAAAGCAAGGGATTGATCTACTTTATTAAGAAAGAAATCCCGTTCCCTCTTTGCTGCAGAAATCTCTAGAGCTAATTTCTGCTCCCGAATAGCACTCTTGTAAGCTGCATCAGAAACAGCTAGCCTTAGAACGCAATGAAATATTACACAAAATATAACATTACAGATTATGTAAGAGAAGTGTCCTCCCTACCTATTTCTTCAGTAAGATCATCCCATTTGAATTTACTCAAATACTTGATATTCCAAAGGTCATAGTAGAACTGTGACCTCTTCCTCCCACCTAAACTAGAAACACATAAATAAAACAGCAGAGAACACGAGGACAAATGTGCAAAAATTAGGAACTATGCTAACTTCATATTTCGATGGAATATGACGAGGAAAGTCCAGATAAACAACCATTATTTGTGTAAAGAGGATTATTTTCACAAAATACAAGATAACCAAAAAATTTGTTTGATTGCAACATAAACAACAAAGGTTTAAGACTAAGTTATAGTAAGAATACAGAATCTGAGAGAACAGCAGGATCAAAGCCACATTAGATTCGTATAGGGGGCCCATATAAGCATTATTTTCATGCATAATTTCCATTACAAAACACATACAGTCCTTAGCGTCTTTACTGGCTTTTCTAACGTGGACAAACATGCAAAAATTAAGAACTATGCTAACTTCATATTTTGATGGAATATGACAAGGAAAGTTCAGAAAAACAAGCATTATTTTTGTAAAGAGGTTTATTATCACAAAATACAAAATAACCAAAACATTTGTTTGTTTGCAACATAAACAAACAAATGTTTAAGACTTTAAGTAATAGTAAGAATACAGAATCTGAGAAAAGAACATATCAAAGCCACATTAGATTGGTAAAGAGGGCTCATATAAGCATTATTTTTATGCATAATTTCCATTACAAAACACATATAGTCTTTAGAGTCTTTACTGGCTTTTCTATGAAACGGATAATAAAGTCTCATCTCATTCCATCTAGAAAGTGTAGTAAAAAAAAAAAACACCTACCAATCTGTTCACCATTTAACATGTTAGCAACCCTTTTGGCAACATTTTTGTTGGTGAACTCAACCCACCTGTAGGTTACGGACAGAGGTTAATGATTCACAGTAGCAACATGATGCATTTTTCTTGGCCAAATAAAAATCAACATACAATGTTAAGTAGCTAATTTTACACCAGTTTAGAATCAAGGGAGAAATCATTGTCCAGAGTATCCTAGAAACAGAATGTGTGTGTCTGTATGTGTTTTTATTTAACATACCCTTCTGAGAATTCCTGATCTTGAGACGCACCAGCTTTTTTGTGACGTATTCGAACAGTGGGATCTGCAGAGTATATTAATGCATTCCTTTCAATTTTGTTATCACAAGTAAAACATAACTCGAGGTTGATTGCCATTACGAGAAACCAAAAAGCACAGATTGAAAGAAAAGAGAAAAGAGGTGCAAGAAAATCTAAGGATTATAGATCAATCACCTGCAGGCGCAAGGTAGATCCTCTGTATTTCCCCATATTGGGAAAGAATATGACGAAGCTTTACATGATCCATGTGGGGATGAATTCGACTCAGGTAGCAAACACCACGTCTGTCAGCCTTAGCTGACTCCTTTAACAACCTTGCCTTTTTCCTTTTAAGCTTATTGATGATTTTCTCGTTGGATTTTATATTCTTCTCTTCTAGCTGATTTATTTTGATTGCTGGTCCTTCATGTTCTGCTGATTTGTTCAACGATTCTTTCTCTCTGTCAGATTTTCCATTATCGGCCAATGGATTCACCTCTGCTGGAGAACCCTCCCTGTTATCATCAACACTCACCTGTAGGATTTGCCTTTTCCTTTTCTTTGTTCCTTTTTTCACCTTATCAACACCAAAATCTTCGGTGCCTTCCTCACTTGTACCATTTTCTTCTAAAATTTTTTTCTTCATTTTCCTTTTTCCAGTTCCTATTCTCTTATTATCAGATTCTGAATTCCTTCCAATTAGAGGGCTGAGTCCATTGACTTCCTGTCCATCCTCTGCTTTCATGCTCTCACACACAGTTGACTTTTCTTTCTATTCTTGCACCTTATTGTCATCCCCTCAATGACTTTCAGATGCCCTTCATTCTGAGAACCCAATTTATCAACGTTATACACTTCATCGGACATTCTGCTCTTAGACAGTGAAAAATACTCTAATAAACAGATGAAAAAAAAATATGCAGATAGGCAACCAAATCAGTCAAATAATTATTCTATATTCTTACAAGAAAATTAATGTTAGTAACCCCAGGATTTTGTTTTCTTATCAAACACTTCATCTATATAATTTCATTACACTTTATATATATAATTTCATTACATCAGTATTTTCATAGAATAATCAAATATTATGTTAGCTTAACAATAATTGGTTTGAATTTCAATTTCTGCAGGTTGGGTTGTGTAAGATTTATAACATTTAATTTGTATATGAATAGTTAATTTGGCAAACTGTTCATAGCAAATATATTGAACAGAAATTTGACAAACTAGGCAAATGTATTGGGAATTTGGCAAACAGGGCATAGGAAAAAAAAATAGCAGAAACAGAGCAAATATATGTGCAGAAATCATAAAGGGGCTTCCTTAATCAACCCACGCAGCCCCCTCAAAAACAAGATCTAGACACCCATGTTTGCAAGACAAATCGAAGAATATAAGAGCATCAAACAGAAGAGTTGAAGGGAAAAAAAAACAAATAAAAAAATAAAGAAAAGAGCAAACAGAACAAAAGAATAGAAATGATACTTACCATGGTTGCAAGACGAAGCGACGATGTGTTGAAGCGAAGAAGAGAAGAAATAGGTGGAGTATGACTGGTCCGTAACTTAACTAGATCTGCCAGATCTCGTTCTTGTTTGTCTCCTTTGAGTTTTGTTCAAGAGATTAGGATGGCTGTGGAGGTGGTGGTCTTGTCGTGGTGGAGATGAAGATGGCTGTGGAGATGGTGGCCTCGTCGTGGTGGCTGCTGTGAAAGGAAGAAAGGAAGCTACAAATTCTGATTTAGGTAAGGAAAGGAAGAAAGGCAGCTAGGGATTCGAAAGGAAGAAAGGAAAGGAATTTAAGTTATATATATATATATATATATATATATATATAATGTTCAAAACGGTGTGTTTTAGAAATTGCGGTCGGGTCGGTTCTTTCGATTTTTTAATTTTTAGAACCGAATCGAACCGATAAAACCGAAGAAAAATTTCGGTTCGAAATCGAAAAAATCGAGAACAAAAAAAAATTGAACCAAATAAACCAAATTCGGTTCTGCACACCCCTATTGTTATAAGCTTGAAATTCGTTAAAATTCGTTATGCAGTAAAACATGCCACGTATGTGCATATATAATATTAAATTAAGAGAGAGCATATAATCGCATAATTGTGTATATGAATATTAAAATAATATTTTTATAAGCCTTATAAATATAATATATTTATTTAATAAATTCAATTAATTTAAATTTATATTAGGCATATTCACGAAAAAAGAGAAGGTTTTTTCTTAAATCTGAATTCAAATATATTACATATTTAAAATTCAAAATTCGAATTTAAAACATCATGTTAAAAACACTAATTTCTTACTCTTCAATCTCACCCCTTAATTATTAGATTTTATATATTTGTTAAACCCAACATAGAATTGTTCTTATAACCATATGACATTTATTTTATTACAGAATACACTTGCTTATAGTTGCATCTTTTATAATAGTAAACCTAAGATTACCATGAAATCAACCCTCTGTTAGGATGCTTGATTTGGATGGTTTACTAACGTTTGTGACAATTTTTTCAGATTGTTTCCGAAACATTAAGTATTATTTGCAATTGTTTAGAAATAATGAATTTGAAAACCATAAATTGAGCAATCTAAAAGTGGACTCAAACCAGACTCTGATTTGACACGAAACCAGAACTCACTTGCAGCCCCTCAACCCAATCTTCAAAAATGCTTAAAAAGTGCTCTACTTCAAAAATTACAAGCATCTCATTACCATTGAAATTCCCAAGGGTGCATGGCCTTACTGGCATGTTGCCTTTAGATAAACAAATATATCTTATTAGTTTTAAAGCTATCCAATGAATGGATTATTTCTTTCTTCAACCTTCCAGTCCCTTGAAACAAATCAAAAGAAAACACATATGCGCACGGGCACACACATATATATTATAGTTTTCGGATGGGAAGTGATACTGTTAAAAGGCACAACAATAAATCAATAAGAGGAGCTGGTTGATCATCCGACCAAGAAAGCAAAGAGGAGTTAAGGTTCTGCTCTTTCTATGCAACTATTTGGTTGGCTTCATTTATTAAATTAGTGCAACAAACATCAGGATTTCAATACATGGTGAGATAACAATAAGCACCAAAACCAAATCACCATGTCTACCTTTCAGTAATGCCAGCTTCTGCAGCTGTATTTTCACATCCAATGGGATTGTTTTTTACAACATATTCATCTAAAACCTATTGTCTCCCTGGTCCACTGACGTAAGTTGTCATAAGTTCGAGAAACTAATAACAGTCGTGCATCATCTTCAGGTATCTCGCGTTCCTGCAGTAGAAATTGTATAAACGAAAGAGAACAAAATGGAACAATTAGCATATCATATTTGCAGCACTTAGGCAAAGAAGGATACATAATCGATTAAAAGTTGCCCGGAACATAAATTAAATTCTCATAATTTAATAACTAATATTTCAAATTTTTTTTTTTTTTGAAACAGAAACCGCAAAAAGAAAACATAGGCATGAAAAGTTTGATTATTGAGGCAAGAAAACTCACTTTTAGCCCATTATAATACGCTTCCACAGCTGGAAGTGAAGGAGTTATCTTACGGGCTTGCATCAGGTCCCAAATAAAATATGAGCAGTTGCATATCCACCTGTCTGTATATCAACATTGGAAATTTAATATAGAGTTCAACCAAAAATTTCAATTTTCTAATGCAAAATGATTCTAGGAAATAAATTGCTTTCATACTCATCAGTATTTCAAGACAGGAATATTATGTAAAGATGTGCTGCTAATTTTCTTACCTTTTCACCAGCTGCTACAAGGAGGAGATCACTTCCTTGTTTTGAATTCAAGAAAAAGTTTCTTGAATTCATATTTACCTGCATTGTCGAATCAGCCACATTATAGGCATGATGAATTAACAATGGGAAAACAATACAGAATGGTTGTAAGCTCAGAATACCAGTGTGTCTTGAGCAAGTTGCATTCCCTTGGGAGTGTACCCTACCATAGCTCCATCCACAAGTGTCTACAACCACAGAAGTTTGCAATTTCTGGTATCATTACCATTTCAAAAATAAAATAGTATTCTATTGCAATGATAAAATTCAACTTATGGTGTATATTAATTATGGTCTTTGCAAATCTGTTATCAATATGATCTTACATCAAAGGTATTGTATCTGTTGCCAAAACTTACTGTGTATAGTTCTACAGCAGGAGGCTTCCCAGATTTCATGTAATCTTCGAAAGTTCTAAGACCATTATCAATGTCTCCTGAATGTAGATAGCACCTGACAAAATGCCAGAAGTATAAGACAGCTGACATATGATTGAGTTCATATATATGACTAAAGGAACAACTTTTGTTTTTTAGTGCAGATGTAATCTTAGTATTGGACAAACTCTTTTAGGCCCAAAAAGGGTTTGACTTTGCTACATTATTAATGCCATTATCTATCAAGCCATGCTCCAAATATCAATCAACAACTAAGTTCTTAATGAGCATCTAACAAATTTCAATTGAAACCTTTTGTGTCTGCATCAAAACATATTGATAACCGAGCTCTTTGAGCTAGAGACCGGTATTTCCCTCCGGGCTTATGTTGTAAACCGAGCATGCATTTCAAGAGCTCAGTGTCTAGACACCCAAGAATATCGGTCGCGATGACATCAGTCACACTTACAGCCCGGATATTCATACAGTTCGGGTATCGTATATGGAAAGTCATTAACTCCGGATATTTCCTAGATAGTGCACAGATTCTGGGATATCAAAGATGGAAAGTGTCAGGAATCATTCATTGACCGGTTACAGATAAGAAAGCAAGTACTAATCAAGAAGTCAGCACGATTTCCTCTTATTTGGGAATTATCTTCCTATTCAGATACTAAAAAATGACTCTATAAAAAGGAAGATCACAGGTACATGGATTCTCTCTAGACTCTATTGATACAAACCTGACTTTCTCTAAATTACTGACTTGATCGTCGGAGCTTCCACTATCGGAAACTGGCGGTATTTCTAAGCTCTTTTCAGGTGACTTGCCGGAGGAAAGCTTCTAAAAAGTTAGGTTGTTATCATTTGGTGCGGTGAGCGTGGAACACTCCAAAGATTTCAATCGACGATGGACCTTTTTCCTGACTTATCTATCCCAACTGCTGCTCGCACTGACAACCAAAACACCACACATCCACAGCCCCAAGCCAACCCCCTTGGCCAGCTTTTTCATGACCCACAGTCAGCCCCAACAGAGCAAATTTTCGTACTCCAGATACGACAACTTTTTCCCCAATCACAAGCTCCTACCCCAATAACACCAACAGCACCCACACTCGTTCCATTGATCCCGGGCATCACCCCCTAAGCCGCCCAGACTCTCATAACCGCCCTATCCGCCATAGCGGCTCAGGTGCCCCAAACAGTACCTCAAAACAACACTGCGGCAACACCCCCTACTCAAACACCAATCCCAATGCAACTACCCACCCAAACCCAACTCCCAGCTCAGACACCGCCGCCTTTGCCGAGCACATCAGCTCCTGGGGCAACGATTACAATGACAGCCGAACAGTTTGAAAGAATGTTCGAGGAGAGAATGCAGAAGTTCCAAAATCGCAACACCTTGCAGTACCAAGTCAATTTCCGATCCCCCCTCCCCCGGGAGATCTTAACCACTCCGTTCCCCCAGATAAGACTGCCGAATTTACCGAAGTATGGGGGAAGCTCGGACCCCCGGGCTCATCTAGACGAGTTTCACCACACTATGCTGGTCCATACCACGGAGGATGCCGCCTTATGCAAAGTGTTCCCCCAAACTCTTACCGATTTCGTGCAGATCTGGTTTCGAAACCTCCCGGAGAATTATGTCCACAGTTTTGAGCAGTTTAGCTACATGTTTATAGCCAAGTTCGTCGCTGCAATCAGACCGGCAAAGTCTCTGCCGACCTCACCATGGTTCACCAGGAGAAGGGGGAAGCACTTCGGGTATATGTCGAAAGATTCAATGCCGTGGCCATGGACATTCAAAACCTGAATTTGGAGGTAGCTATTAACGCACTGATAAGGAACACGAGATGTCAGGATTTCAGTGATTCCTTGAGCAAGAAACCACCAAGTGATTTTACCGAGCTAATGTCCCGGGCTCACAAGTACATCAGGATGGATGAAGCTCGCCGTCTACGTTAAAGCTTGCAAAACAGAGAATCGGACAGAGGGTTCAGAGCAGGTCAAGAAAGGAACAGTAACAGCAGAGATGATGGGAGGACTAGAGGTTCCAGCAGTTCTAACCGAGCCTTTCTGGTAACAAAACTGAGCACCCGGGAAAAGCAAGACGACAGGTTTACGCCCTTGATTGCCCCGAGGTCCCAAATCTTGGCATGTATGAAGGAGAATGAGCGGTTTAATTGGCCATATTCTAGCTAATATTCTAGCTGTTAAGTCCCTGCACCCGCAACAACAACACAATACACACACAGCAGTAGAGCAGGACAATATAATAGGGAATAACAGTGAAATAACCAGAAATACTGGTTATGGTGTCTTATCCATATCAAAACGGAATAACAGCAGAGGAGGAATTCGAGAGCCCCTCTTCTCTCCTTTACTCGATACAAATCATTTCCTACCTCAATACTCACTCCTCACGCCCTTTTTGTGCTACCCAACAGACTCACTAACTTTAACAGAATTACTAAATTCTTAATTGCCAGCTGTACCCCTATTCCCCATTCTACCCTTGCGCCTACTATACGTCTTCATAACTGGGGGCCTAACAGTACCCGCCACCCAAAGAGCAACCTTGTCCGCAAGGTTGAAGGCACGAAATTGAGAGGCAATCGTGTCAAAAGGTTCCCAAGAATCTTCGAAAGATGGCAGATTCTTCCACCTGATCAAAACCTCAAGCTGATCCTGACCAGCAGTGGGGAATGGCCTCACGCCGCGTACCTCCAATGGTTCCACCAAGAGTTCCATGTCATGGGTGAGGGAAGTGGGGGCAATGTTACCAATGTTAGGTCCCTGCACCCGCAACAACAACACAATACACACACAGCAGTAGAGCAGGACAATATAATAGGGAATAACAGTGAAATAACTAGAAATACTGGTTATGGTGTCTTATTCATATCAAAACGGAATAACAGCAGAGGAGGAATTCGAGAGCCCCTCTTCTTTCCTTTACTCGATACAAATCATTTCCTACCTCAATACTCACTCCTCACGCCCTTTTTGTGCTACCCAACAGACTCATCTTTTTATTGGATCGTATTGCAGTCTTCAGGAATTAAGGTTGGTTATGGGCGACCTCAGGGTCCAGCAGGTTCAAGGGATGGTACTGTTGCCCAGAGAGGGGGATGTTGCGGCTGATGGAAACATAAATAACAATTTGATCGTTCTGCGAAATTTCTTTGAGCTTGCACTCACCTCTCAGATGAATATATGTTCAAACTGTCATGTGACCAAGTTGACAATTAATGTATAGATCCTCCATCTGTTGTTCTTTGAACTGAAATAAAATTTAATTGACGGATTTAAATCTTACTTTAGGGTTGGTGATTTGCTCTGGCAAGAATTTTTAAGCAACAAAGTGGTTTTTGCCCCTGGTCTTTTTTCTTTTCTTAGCAGAAAGCCATACTTAGCCGTTACTCTCTAAACTTCTGTTTGGGAGGATTAGATTCATTTGAGGCCACAATGACCAAGTCTATAGATGTTTAGGCAAGGTTGTAATCTAAAAAATTGATGCAAAATTCCTCCCAAATGGTAGATACAATCAAATATTGGATGGTGTTTACAATTGCACGAGTTAATTTACATTCTCAGCTATGCTTTGCTGAAAATGTCTCATACTCATTAACCAAAAATGTGGTTGGAGCTGCTTGCTCGGTTCCTGCATTCTGATGTGAAGGACGGGAAGAACCAAACAACAATATCAGCAAAACATGCGTCCTGCAAAACCTTTCGCGTCCTGCATGAACTGGCATCTTCAAAACATATTATCTCAGAACCCACCAAATACCTGCATAAAAGCAACAAAATGGGCGATAAGGTAACATATAGGTAAACAATAACTTGATGCTTATAACAACTTGCTCACCTCAGCCAGAATGTCTCTTGAGAGTTGAGATTTGTGTTCTGCTTTACTAAGGGGGTGTTTGGCATTGCTTTTGGAAGGCCAAAAAGCTGCTTTTTTGATAAAAAGCTGATTATGGGACAAAAATAAGTGTTTGGTAAATGCTGATTTTAGAAAAATTAATTTTCTAAAAAGTGAAAAAATATGCTTTTCAGATAAGTTGCAAATTGAAGCTTTTCAGAAAAGTTGATTTTCAGCTTTTAAGGACAGCAGATTTAATCTTTTTTTTAGACAAAAATATCCTTTATTTTATTTCAAAATGACAAATAAGTGGAAATTATTATTATTATTTAGTGAGATTTTGAATATAATATATTAAAATTTATATATATATATCATTTTTTATTTTTTTTATTCTAAAATTCTATTTTTAATTATATCATTTACCAAACAGTTGACCACTATTTTTGATTTTATAAGTCATTTTAAATTTTATTTATCAAACAGTTATCTATTTTTCGATATACAGCTTTTTGAAATACAACTTTTTTCAATAGAAAAAGCTATTTTCATAAGTTTTGTCAAACTGGCCCTAACAACTGGTTTTTTCTGTCGGAATTGCCGGATGAACTTTGGTGCTCGCCCAGGTAAGGAGCTCTGATCTCCGGACTCATTTTGGAGCTTTTGCTTCTGCAGAAGCAAAAGATGAAACAGATAATAATGTACAAGCACAAATGTCCCTTCCAAATTGTAATTAGTATTCAGCAGTCAGCAGAGAAAAATAATAATAATAATAATAATAATAATAATAATAATAATAATAATAATAAAAGATGTTTAAAAAAAAAAATCATGCTGCTAAAACTCTGATCTGCACATTTCTTTCAACAAAGTAGTATGGAATCCACAAAATGAGCTAACGTAATCCTTAACCTTAAAAATGAATATTCAGTGTGTCCATTACTTGCAATAAGAGATTATACTTGATAAAACAGCACAAAGCATCACAAAATTTGTTGGTATCAGTCATTTGCCAAAAATAATACAGCTGCATGTACCCAAGCAACTCGAAATTCAGTGCCCACTATTGTCCTAAACACATTTAACACTATCCCCTAAAGGATTTGATAATTGTTGTCCTAATTTAAATCTTGACCTCTGGAAATTTAGGGGCCTTTTTGGTTTCCAAAATATTTTGGGTTTTGGTTATATCCATACAAGTGAACAAACATAAAAGCAACAAACAAGAACTAGATCGTAATGTAAAATTACCTTCTTCAGTCGTTCTTCTATAGAACTCAAAGCAAGGGATTGATCTACTTTATTAAGAAAGAAATCCCGTTCCCTCTTTGCTGCAGAAATCTCTAGAGCTAATTTCTGCTCCCGAATAGCACTCTTGTAAGCTGCATCAGAAACAGCTAGCCTTAGAACGCAATGAAATATTACACAAAATATAACATTACAGATTATGTAAGAGAAGTGTCCTCCCTACCTATTTCTTCAGTAAGATCATCCCATTTGAATTTACTCAAATACTTGATATTCCAAAGGTCATAGTAGAACTGTGACCTCTTCCTCCCACCTAAACAAGAAACACATAAATAAAACAGCAGAGAACACGAGGACAAATGTGCAAAAATTAGGAACTATGCTAACTTCATATTTCGATGGAATATGACGAGGAAAGTCCAGAAAAACAACCATTATTTGTGTAAAGAGGATTATTTTCACAAAATACAAGATAACCAAAAAATTTGTTTGATTGCAACATAAACAACAAAGGTTTAAGACTAAGTTATAGTAAGAATACAGAACCTGAGAGAACAGCAGGATCAAAGCCACATTAGATTCGTATAGGGGGCCCATATAAGCATTATTTTCATGCATAATTTCCATTACAAAACACATACAGTCCTTAGCGTCTTTACTGGCTTTTCTAACGTGGACAAACATGCAAAAATTAAGAACTATGCTAACTTCATATTTTGATGGAATATGACAAGGAAAGTTCAGAAAAACAAGCATTATTTTTGTAAAGAGGTTTATTATCACAAAATACAAGATAACCAAAACATTTGTTTGTTTGCAACATAAACAAACAAATGTTTAAGACTTTAAGTAATAGTAAGAATACAGAATCTGAGAAAAGAACATATCAAAGCCACATTAGATTGGTAAAGAGGGCTCATATAAGCATTATTTTTATGCATAATTTCCATTACAAAACACATATAGTCTTTAGAGTCTTTACTGGCTTTTCTATGAAACGGATAATAAAGTCTCATCCCATTCCATCTAGAAAGTGTAGTAAAAAAAAAAAAAAAACACCTACCAATCTGTTCACCATTTAACATGTTAGCAACCCTTTTGGCAACATTTTTGTTGGTGAACTCAACCCACCTGTAGGTTACGGACAGAGGTTAATGATTCACAGTAGCAACATGATGCATTTTTCTTGACCAAATAAAAATCAACATACAATGTTAAGTAGCTAATTTTACACCAGTTTAGAATCAAGGGAGAAATCATTGTCCAGAGTATCCTAGAAACAGAATGTGTGTGTCTGTATGTGTTTTTATTTAACATACCCTTCTGAGAATTCCTGATCTTGAGACGCACCAGCTTTTTTGTGACGTATTCGAACAGTGGGATCTGCAGAGTATATTAATGCATTCCTTTCAATTTTGTTATCACAAGTAAAACATAACTCGAGGTTGATTGCCATTACGAGAAACCAAAAAGCACAGATTGAAAGAAAAGAGAAAAGAGGTGCAAGAAAATCTAAGGATTATAGATCAATCACCTGCAGGCGCAAGGTAGATCCTCTGTATTTCCCCATATTGGGAAAGAATATGACGAAGCTTTACATGATCCATGTGGGGATGAATTCGACTCAGGTAGCAAACACCACGTCTGTCAGCCTTAGCTGACTCCTTTAACAACCTTGCCTTTTTCCTTTTAAGCTTATTGATGATTTTCTCGTTGGATTTTATATTCTTCTCTTCTAGCTGATTTATTTTGATTGCTGGTCCTTCATGTTCTGCTGATTTGTTCAACGATTCTTTCTCTCTGTCAGATTTTCCATTATCGGCCAATGGATTCACCTCTGCTGGAGAACCCTCCCTGTTATCATCAACACTCACCTGTAGGATTTGCCTTTTCCTTTTCTTTGTTCCTTTTTTCACCTTATCAACACCAAAATCTTCGGTGCCTTCCTCACTTGTACCATTTTCTTCTAAAATTTTTTTCTTCATTTTCCTTTTTCCAGTTCCTATTCTCTTATTATCAGATTCTGAATTCCTTCCCATTAGAGGGCTGAGTCCATTGACTTCCTGTCCATCCTCTGCTTTCATGCTCTCACACACAGTTGACTTTTCTTTCTATTCTTGCACCTTATTGTCATCCCCTCAATGACTTTCAGATGCCCTTCATTCTGAGAACCCAATTTATCAACGTTATACACTTCATCGGACATTCTGCACTTAAACAGTGAAAAATACTCTAATAAACAGAAAAAAAAAAAATATGCAGATAGGCAACCAAATCAGTCAAATAATTATTCTATATTCTTACAAGAAAATTAATGTTAGTAACCCCAGGATTTTGTTTAATATAAAGATGTGAGTTACACATCTTCCACATTAATGCATAAAAATGTGCCACTCAAATCTCTTAGATATTTCTTAAAACCTGTCTTTCCTCAATTCAAAAAATTTGCCACAAATAGCAAGTTTCAACAATGCAACATGCACAATCACAAATATGACGAAAAAATCAATAATATTTATCAGAACTTGCAGCTGAACTATAATACTTTATAAGCCCTTTAATGAACGATATACCCCTAATTGACTAGCTAATTGAAGTTGACTCGAGCTCTCATCTCTTTCTAATATCAAGAACAGACTGAATACAGGTATGGAATAGCCTCATGCTAAAGAAATCACGTTTTTTGTTTAAAACACAGAAATTGAAAATCACCGACATGCATCCCACAAATCTTTCAATCAATGGAAACTAATTTATTTTATTTGTAGAGAAAAACAACGAAATAGAACAACGGATAAGCCAAATCAAAATAAAAAGAAAACAAAGAATCAAAAATATGAATAAAGTTGCATACATAAGGTAGGAGATACCCACTGTGGCTCTGCAACCAGCAGGCTACTAATGAGCGGCGGTTATTAGATTAGCAATTGGCACTAATTAGTCAATTCAAGGCGGAGAAAAGACGCCGACGAATTCGTGTCGTCGTCGATGCTACTGAAAGTGTTCAAACTAGAGAGAAGATTAAGGTCACGGCTTGTGGTCTCTTTTGCTTTAGTTTGATACAATTGTGGTTTCTGAAAATAGGGTTTTTTTAACCCCCACAAAAAAATAGTTTGTTTTTTTTCTTTACATTTTTTTTTTATTTACAGGATTTTTTCCTTATATAATTTTTAAAACAAATAATGGGGAGGAACACACGACTAGGGGGAGAGAGAAAGAAGGAAAGAAGGAGGGAGGCAGAAAAAAAAATAAAGTCATAATTTGTTACAAAGAGTCATTTCCGTCGCTAAAAAATATTTAAAATATTAATTAACTTTTTTTAGTGATGGGAGTTATATTCTATTTAGCTACGGATATTAATATCCGTCACTAAAAACCGTAGCTGCGTTTTTTGACGCCATATTTAGCGACAATTTAATTTTTTGTCCCTATAAAAGGGAAGGAATATTTGCCTTTTTTTTTTACCGGCGCTACGATTTCCATCGCTATTTCTGTATTTCTTGTAGTGGTACTTCATGAGCTTGAAGGAATTGATGGATCATTGTTTGTAAAAGCTGCTAAGCTATTACATGATGATCCATTATGCAAGATATGTTTTTGGCCATGTTCCTATAAAGAAAAAAAATATTTGAGTACTTAATATCTGAATTTCATTTTTTGGTATTTCTTTGTTTTCTTTTCTATTACATTTTATGAATTTTTTTAGTAATAAACTTTTTATTGGTATAGAATACTTTTGATTATTGTTTTGTTTGGAATTTCTTTTGACTTTATTTTAATACATTACACAGATCAAATTTTTTTATTTTTTATTATAGTTAATTATTATTTTTATTCTTATATATGTCCTTCATGTATGTTTTATTTTATTTTTTTTTTGAAAGATTTGAACTTGAATATGGATTTGAATAATATATTTTATGATTTTGGTTAAGAATTAGAATAGATTTTGACCATTTATGTGAATTAAAAATACAATTTTATGTATTGGATTGAATTGAATTGACTCGGATTCAATTCAATTTTTTATATAAAAATTTAATATACCCTAAATCTCTAATTATGCTCCTTCTCCGATGCGAAATCTATAAGGCTATTTTTATATTGTCCAAAACATATAAAAACTTCTTATTTAGGATTTTGAAAATTCATCCATCTTTCTTTTATTGAACCCAAAAAAATTGATCGGGAATAAAATAAATGGCAAAGTCTAAGAGCAAAAACTTTTACAAAAAATATATTCATCATGCTCATTACGTATCCCCTCATGCATAAACCATGCAGAATTTGAAGGATGCAACACATATGCATAGATTTTTAAATACATTCGATAAGCTTTTCAGGAAATTAATGACTGAATAATATCTAGTCAACATACTAATTGAAAGTAATTTAATTGAATAATTTATTTGATTTTTATATTTGCAAACTCTGATAGATTTAAAATTACAATTTTTATATTGATATTTGATAATTAATAGATTATTTAAATATTTTTTTATATACCTTATTTTTTATTTTTTATAAATAATTATTACTTAACAAAAGATAAAATTTTCAAATTAATCCGATCTAATCCATTGACTCACGATTTAGTTGGTAGACCGAGTCAATATGCGATCGGCTTCTTATGAAAACAATGGCTCGTACCAGTGGTTAAGCAGTGGTATGGGCATATTGACATCATGAGAAATTAGCCATACCGAATATGGTAGGCAAGGTATTTTGTTGACAGCATAAAGTGATTTACATCTTTCTAAAGTGATTTACATCTTTCTGCTTGGCGTGATTTTGATTGGGCAAGTTGCCCTTTAACTCTATGTTCTTTAACTAGCTGGTATATTCAGTTAGGATGTTTTCCTGTTTTCTGGAAGACCAAGAAGCAACAAATTGTTTCTCGATCATCGGCAAAAATAGAATATCGATTTGTGGTATAATGACTATTTGTCAGTTAAAATGGTGGCAGAAATTATTATTGAATTTTAATGTTTATATTTCACAACCCATACAGCTGTACTGTGATAGTCAATCAGCTTTGCATACTGCGGCTAATTTTGTTTTTCATGAGTATACTAAACATATTAATCAGCTTTGCATACTGCGGCTAATTTTGTGTTTAATGAGTATACTAAACATATTGCAATCGCTTATTATTTTATTTGTGATGCAGTTCAAAAGTATCATTTATCTAAGTTATGTTCCTACTGAATTCTCATATGGCTAATATCTTTAGTAAAGCATTGGCTGATAGACAATTTGAGCGTTTTCTTCGCAAGTTAGGCACCAATGATCTGCATGCTCCAACTTTAGGGGGATAATAGAAAATAATCTTGTTTAGAAAACATTGGCTGTATGGTCTTGTATAGAAAGCTTACTTTTAGTTATTTAATTGTATATATACTGGTATGTCTTTCTTGATGATGACATGAGAAGTATTCCCTCTTCCAAAATCTTGCATTGTTTCTTAAATCTTTTCAAAAAACTTGTCAGTCTAGTAAAACAGTAGCCTTTAGTTAGGATTTATGAATCTCTATATATTTCTCATTAATTTGGCAAAAATTTAAATTATTTATATTTTTCCACATTAATTTGGCAATGATTTACATTAATTAAATCATTTTGCTAATTAATAAAAAATAAAAAATAAATTTATTTATCCTACACCTTAATTTCTAATAAAAAAAAAAAAACAATATAGCATTATAATTCTTTTGATTATTTATACTTTCAAATTTCAAGCAATATGGCTTATACAGTATAGCTAAACTATTCGATACGTAATATTATCTTTTCATTTCATAATATTATACTTTCAAGTTTCAATCAATTTTCAATATTAAACTTATTTTTTTCTTAAACAATATTATAAAATATTAAGTTGTATTAAATTCAACTATAAACATTAGTTCGATACTTTATATTTATATATTATTTAAAAAAATAATTGCTTTTAAAATAAATGCAATCATTCAAATTAGATGCAATCATTAGTTCGATACTTTAAATTATTTTTTAATTGGTTTCAAAGTTGATAACTCTATAATTTTATTTTTTGTCATTATATCAATAAAAATTGGTAAGTTGTACCCAATTTTTAATTATAATTTTTATTTTTAAAAAAATATTTAATGAGCTAATATTGTTGAAATTTATATCAGATTTTGAGAGATTTATTTTTTAACAATTTGATATTATTTATATTTTAAGATCAAACACTTTTAATTTTCATAAAAAAAAAATCAATTGCTCATTATTTTTTTTAAGACTTTCTTCTTTCATGGTTTATTTTCTATACACAATATTTCTTCATCTCAATTTTTATTTTCTCTATTTTTTTTATTTGTTCATTATTTTCTTAATATTTTCAAATGTAATTTTTCAATTATTTGAGTGTTGAGTACTGTGGAGACATACTATAATGAAGGGTATAACTTCAGAAATTAAGCAGAATAGGAATTTTATTTTGAGTTTTATTAAATTTTAATCAATTAAAAATAATTATAAAATTTTATACATATTTCAAAGATAATTTTTCAATATTTTCTTTAATTTTTTTTAAAAAAATTAAACAAGAAAATTTAATCTAATTCTAATAAAAAAAATAATTAGATAATCATGATTTAGGGAAAAATAACAATTTTTAAATATTAGTTTTTTATTTTTTTAATTGTACCCAAACAATGAAAACGTACTTGACGCTTATGATTCTTCTGCTAAGCCCTCTGCCCTGCCGCTTGTTTCTTTTCCTCTTTCCAGTCTTCGCTGCCCTCTCGCCACCTCTTCGCCTCTGTTAGTCGCCGGCGAAAGGATTGAAGCCGATGGTCCTTCATAAGGTTTCAAATTCCGCTTTTCTATTTGTCTTTTTTATTTTCAATCTATTTTGTCATTGGTTACTTGGGACAAAGAATGGTTTGAAATTGTTAATGGTTTACGGATGTGTTATATGCAGAACTAAAAGTGGTAACTTTGACAGTAGAAGGCTGCAGCTATTGAGCCCAAGGTGGTCCATAAAGGCGAACGGGACTTCTTGTAAGTGTTATTTGTTACCCATTTCTTGTTTATCAAACTGACTTCTGACTTGGCTTGTATGTAAATATTGACTTTGGGTTTGGTTTCCCACATTTGTTGATAAGTTCTTGTTTGGATTTTCTGCAAAAAATCTATGCTAGCACAATGGAAAGTATTTAATTAGCTAATTGTTAATTTGGGGGAAATTCTTTCAAGGGTACTCGGCAATCTCACTTTTGCAAATTTTTTGCTGTTGCATTTTTATACCTTCACATGAATAGGAGAAATTTGCTGGAGGCCTTCTAGAATTTATGGTCATTTTGCCATCAATATATCTCTTTTAAAATCTAATACAGAGTAATGCCTTTTCTTCTTCCGGGATTAACTTAATTGTAATGTATGTATATAATTCAAGATTCCAACACTTGACAAACTGAAGAATATGCACATTGAACAGGCAATGGGAGAGGAAGAACAAGAACAAGATCAAGAGCAGGTTGTGAATCCATGGGAGGTGTCAGCTAAAGATGGTGGGAAGATTGACTATGACAAGCTAATTGACAAATTTGGGTGCCAGAGGCTGGATCAGTCCCTGATTGACCGTGTGCACCGTCTGACAGGCCGCCCTCCACATGTCTTCCTCCGCCGTGGTGTATTCTTTGCCCACCGAGATTTTAATGAGATATTGGATGCTTATGAGAGAGGGCATAAGTTCTATCTCTACACCGGCAGAGGACCTTCATCTGAATCTTTACATTTGGGCCATCTTATTCCGTTTATGTTCACCAGGTAACGTGCTGGGCAATGAATCGGTTAATTCTAGTATTGTCAATTTTTAGGACCTTAGACACTCATGATAAAGTTTGATTCTTTTTTTTGCCCCTTATTTGATTGCAGATATCTGCAAGAGGCATTTAGAGTTCCCCTTGTCATACAACTCACTGATGATGAAAAGTGTATGTGGAAAAATCTCTCTGTGGAGGAGAGCAGAAGACTGGCCCGTGAAAATGCTAGAGATATTATTGCTTGTGGTTTTGACGTCACAAGAACTTTCATTTTCCAAGATTTTGAGTATGTTGGTGGGTAAGTAACTAGTTTACATCATTATAAGAAGGATAACTAGTCCAATTTCGAAGTAGATATTACTTCATTACTCATCTTATACTCTTCCCTATGGTTCTTGCTCGTAATATATTTCTGTGCGAGCTAGATCTTGAGCCTGAAACGAGCCGGCTCACAAGTCTAATCAAGCCGAATTTTGCCTGTTTCAAGCTTTACTAGACATGTGGTAGAGCTAGAAAATGAGCTCAAGCTTGGCTCATTAGTCTAATCAAGCCGAATTTTGCCTGTTTCAAGCTTTACTAGACATGTGGTAGAGCCAGAAAATGAGCTCAAGCTTGGCTCATTAACTTTAATGAATAAGCTCAAGCAACCTTTTCCAGAGCCAAACTTTTGCGTAGCTCTGTGATTTGCTTGGCTTATCTGTAGCTCCAATGTGAAGCAATAACTATTATGAGGTTAGAGTTTTGTTGGGATATGATTGCCATGCTATCTGTTTTGCTATGTTCAATTACATGCATAAATAATAGTACATGCATGTTGGTTTTTCCTCTTGCTTTGATGGTTTTCTAGTTGCTGTTTGTACTGGACTGCTTCATTGTTTATTTTTCATGTGTGCCTGCACATTGTTTTACAAAACTCTGCCTGTTGGACATAATGAGATATTCTGATTTAATGTTTGAATGAACTACATATTATATGTTGTATATATGAATGGATGGCAATTTTGATCAAATGCATACCCTGGTTTCCGTGTGTGCTCTGGTATTATTGAACTATTAATTTATTGTTTGAGAAAATCGTTCATGTAGCTCCTTTTAAGAAATCAGCCCTGTGTGGTCACTTTTAATTTTTGCGCTATTTATTAATCATCTGCAAAATGATTTGTGCAGTTCCTTCTACACAAACATGGTGAAGGTTCAAAAGTGTGTCACGTACAATAAGGTGGCTATTTCCTTATCTCTATTAGATATGGATAGCTTCATTCGAAATACCATAAAAATCCTCTTTGTTCAGACTATCAGTTTACTAAGTTCAACTTAAGATTTTGCTTTAATGCACAGGTTGTGGGTATTTTTGGTTTCATTGGCGAAGATCATATAGGCAAAGTTAGTTTCCCAGCTGTGCAGGTTAGTAGTTTGTGGTGCTGTGTATAGATCCCAGTTGATGTCAGCACATGGTTGCAGGAATTTGAATATTTTGTTATTGTACTAACACAGTCTGTGTAATGCCTATTCTTTTATTTCATATTATTGGTTGTTTTCATTGTTTGAAGTAGATTATTTAACAGTTTTTCCTAGATAATAACAAATGCTGTCCAGTCATCATTATTGTTTAGTCCGTGAGAGATAATTGTTATCCTTTAATTTTGTCATCTCTTCATACTTGTGAATTTTACACCGTAAAAAAGTAGACCTACAAGACCTGAATAAATACTGAAAATTTCTAATTGTGATTAATATATACTGCATAACCAACTTATTTGGTATTATAAGCAACAAAACTCATAAAATAACTCTAGAAATTTAGTTTTGAAAGGAGAAAAGATAACAGACCTATTACATGGCGTTATTTTCTGAAATCCAGCACCATGATGATGATTGCTTTGATTCAATGCATGAGATCTAAATACTTCATTTTGTGTTTGTGCAGGCAGTTCCTTCTTTTCCTAGTTCATTCCCACACTTGTTCTCTGGCAAAGATGATCTCCGTTGCTTAATTCCATGCGCAATTGATCAGGTTTATGTCCAATTTGAATATGTGATTGAATGTATATAATGTCGATGTAAATGTAACTGCTTTGTATGGTGTATGCTTAATATTTGAACTGTTGTGCTTAGCAATTTGATTTGCTGCTTTAATTAAATTCTTAATCCATAGTTTTTAATGTTAGATTTGCTGCTTTATATGGCGTACACTAAATAAAGAACATTTTAAATCAACAAAGAATTTTCCTTTAAGTACTACTGTGTTCACCAAGATGATCTATCTTTTCTACTATCATCTATTCCTTTTTCATTGATAACATCACAGATTCATTAGCCCCATACTATCACTACCGTTTTTATTTTCCTAATCATTTCATTATTGTTGTGTTATTGTTATGTCAAATTTAATTATTTTATTTTGTTAAAACAATTTAATTCTATTTTTTAATTCCAAAATTATAGAATTATTAATTCTCATAGAAGTATTTTAACTTCATACAGCTCTTTGATACATTTACTAAAGTTATGAGTTGAGCACATATTTTCAGTTTTATCAAACACCACCTTTTGAATGTTGAAACATTAAATTGTTTTGTATTGAACTGCTCTGATTTATATTGAATCATACCAAGTAGATGCGTACATTAAAATTCATCATCTTACTGTTTATTGTTCTAAGGATATCATCAAGAAATTGGAACTTGCAATTCATTTTTTGCCATTTACTGCCACGTGCAATGGATTATTCCAACAAAAGTTTTTACAATTAAATTGTTGGTTCCTTTTTATGTGAAGATGGAATAGTTATTCCTAAAGAGAGGAAGTTGTGTTGTTAAAAGTGTTTGGTGGCACTTTGCAGGGCATACAATTTGTTGAGGGGTTGGAAAATAGGTCGCTTTCTTTTTCTAGAAGTGGTGCAACTAAATACTTTTATAGCGTAAAGGTTGTGTAAAACCTTAAAGTAGCTGGGAACATGGAGCTCCCTACATATTTGTAAAATTGAACTTTTGAGCTTGGAAAAAAACAGAAGAGTTTATGAATTACAAAGATGTTTCTTTTCCTTCGATACAGTAGTAAAATTTAAATATAACATTGTGTATATCATTTTCTGTTGAAGCTTAAGCTGGAAGTTTAATACTGTGCAAAGGCCTGATTTTTTTTAATAAATTAATAATGCTTGTTAAGATTGTTAAGTCATGAAACTTTGAAGTAAAATCTTTGGCTGAACTTACTGGTTTCCTGAATGGATAATAATTGACAATTAGTCAGAAAGTGCATGCTTGCTTTGCTATGTAATTGGTTGTATTTTGGATTTTACTTTTGAACATGGCAGACAGTGAGAACTATTCAGCAAGTTGGTAACATTACAAGAGAAAAAGGGATAAGGAAAAAGTTTAGACTCTACCCTATTGGGAGTTCAACTTATAATCTGGTCTGTTTTTACAAAGAGCATTTTCTTCAGGACCTCACTTAAACGTTTCTTCTTTGTTTGCTGATCTTCTCCGTCTAATGCTTTTACTTTCAAGCCAAGGAATCATGGGACACCCTGCTGGACCCTAAACTGCATGAGTCAATGGAAAGGGATAATATTCATAAAAATGTCATATTTTTCAGCTATTTCTGTTCTTTAGTCATAGAAAGGAAAATGACAAGTTTATTTCTATTTAATTTTATTGAAGGCTGATCATGGTGCTCACTTTTGAGAGACTTGAAAAGAAATGTAGCAAAATTTGTTACTTTGTTTCTTTACCAAACTAAATTATCTTGATATTGAACTTCCTGTATCATTGTGAACCTTGTCTTTGCTTTCTAATTTTTCAGGATCCATACTTCAGAATGACCCGAGATGTTGCTCCTCGGATAGGATACCAGAAGCCTTCATTGATTGAATCCTCATTCTTCCCTGCGTTGCAGGTACTTTATATTAAACAGCATAGGGGCACTTGTTGTCTAGAATGCTAGTCTGGACGTAAATATGCAGAATATATATATTTTTTTTTGTTCTACTTGTTTCTTTTTTCCTTAGTTTATTTTTCATATTAAGCCATACTTTTACTGAAGTTCAATAAAAAAAATAAGAATGCAGATAGCTAAACCTGGGATTACCATGTAGTCAATTCTATTTTGAAGTCAGATATAGTATATATTGAAACAAACATCATATTCAGAGCCCAATTCTAAAAGATTTGCTTGTTTAACCAGTTGCTTCAGTCAAATTTTATCAAGCAGTGTTATTGTTTGAGGCTGATCCTAAGCAATCTGCTTACTGGTGCTTTTGGAGGGTAGGACTTTAAATTAGAGCTTTTAGTGTTAGAAATTACGAGAGAGGGGCTTCTAGAAAGAGCTAAAGAAGTTAGCAAAGCATAAACAATGATAGTATGCGCAAGTCTGTAGGAAGATAAAAAAACATGCTCAACTGATAGAGAAGAGCAGGAGACACATTGAGGCGTGGCAGAAGGGTTGTGCCTTGAAATGTAAATCAAGACTGTCCACAACTTAGCCAGGGTAGCTAGAGAATAGATGGCGGAGCTTACAGCATGTGTACCTCCAAATGAAAAAAAAAATAACAATAAAAAAAACAACATTTGGACATAATATTAAGAAAACCTTCAAGCAATTATCATTGGTAAGAAAAGCTGAAATTTGCTCTAGTCCATATAGGGATTTGATGCTTTATCATGGTTCTAAGTTCTGAAGTTCCAGCATAATGATTTTTTGCAGTGTAATGCTTGCTGGCATCATCTCTTAAGTACTTTTGGTTCAAATTAGTGATCATTTTGACTGATGAATGTGATTACATGCAGGGGGAGACAGGAAAAATGTCGGCCAGTGATCCAAATTCAGCTATATATGTGACTGATTCTGCCAAGGAAATCAAGAACAAGGTATGGTCCCAAAAAGGATTCTCCCTCATAGGTACAGGTGTGCACATATAAACACACCGTACAGTATCCTGCTAATATCCTGAGAAAAATAAGGCAATTATTAATACTGTTAGGCAGCCTATTGGGAGGTAATCATGTACATCCTGTTGTAATCTCTTCTCATCAACTTTAGAAAGCTAAATGGTAACTGTGATTTTGTAGCTCATGACCATAACCACTTAAGAGCTCTCATTCTCTACCAATTCTCTCTGCCTCACTTATACATTTGATTGAAGGGAAGAGGATTTGAACGTACTAGGGTTTCAAATAAGTCAAAAAAATATTTAATGATTCCAAAATTATTGATTTCTTCTGGTAAGCACGTGAGATGTTGAGGTCTTAATACCTGACTGTGAGATCACTAAGAAGGGTGGATCATTCAGATATGGTTGTTAGGAACCAAAGATGAAATTGAACTATATATGTTTTCGTGTGCCGTAAACCAGGAAGGATGGGGCATTCCGATATGATGGTCTGCCAGATGATGGACGGCATACTCTCAACGGATTAGAAGAAAATTTTCATGAATGACCAAGTACGTTGTTGGAAAAATGCTGAAGTTTGAATTTTCATGGGTGCTTGATCCACAGAATAAGGACTCATGCTATCTCAGTATAAAATATCAATGCGTTTGCCCAATCCCGTGTTTTGCATCTAAGTGAGCCCTGTTTGTAAAGCTTATTAGGTTAGATTATATTATAGGTGGTATAAACGATTAAAAGTTAGGTCAATTTTCTAGATGACAGATTTCTAGATATTTTTCACGAGCTTCCTGGGCTTGTTCTTACTAATTGGAAGTTGTACTGATGGCAACAGATAAACAAGCATGCATTCTCTGGTGGGCAAGATTCTTTGGAGAAGCACAGGAAATATGGAGCAAATCTTGAGGTAGTAAACTTTTATGTTAAGCGTGATGTAGAATGTCTAATTGCATGTTACACATTTGGTTCCAAAAAACTGTTCTTTGATAAATATGTCCTGTCTTTTCCTTATCAGCTTATCCCGGAAACTATTGTTACTTTGAATTTTCTGTAAATGTTTGGTTCCCCATGGGATGAAACGCCATTGATGAGATCAAATTCTGTTGCTAACCTTCAGGTAGATATACCAGTCAAATATTTAAATTTTTTCCTGGAGGATGACGATGAGCTCGAGCACATAAAAAAGGTATAATTTGTGTTTCTATTTTTTTTTTTTTTTTATCATTACTCTCATGAGAATAATTACTTCTCTTCAGAATTTGGACATTCTTAAAGATTGTAGACAAAAAGGTTTTTTAATAATAATACTAAAGGAATTCTTCTTTTATATTTTTGTATTTAGGAATATGCTGCGGGACGGATGCTAACAGGAGAGGTGAAGAAACGCCTTGCTGATGTTTTGACAGAAATAGTAGAAAGACATAAATTGGCGCGCTCTGCCGTAACTGATGAGGTAAGCATTTTCTACAGCGCTCATCAGATCAATGCTTCAGCAGAGGGCCATGTTTTGTTGTTTGAATTCCTTTTGAGGCATTGAATTTAAGAGTATTAAATAATTTATATAAAATCAAGTGAATGGCTTTTTCATTGTTCTTGGTTTTGGATATGTTCATTCAGATGGTGGATGCATTTATGGCTGTGAGACCTCTTCCAACAATGTTTGACTGAACTTAAGGTAACACTGGTGTAAGATTTTCCATCAATTCACTGCAAGTTCCTAGTGACCAAGAGTTTGAGATTGCTGCAATATGGTTTAGAATTTGTTATCAGGCGATGTACTCGTGATAACAAAATTATATATTTTCTTAATATAACAACCTACAAGTGAAGTTCATTTGAAATAAATTATTATGCAGGGAGTATATATTCTTGCTTAATATAACAACCTGTTGTAGTGATTATATTAATTACCACTTAATGTGGATTCAGTCAAACAATTGCGTATTTAATCTATTCGATTGGTTGTATATGTTATTTAATTAGATGAACAATGGATTTTTATTGCACAAATAACAAAATAACAATGGAGATTAGTGTTTTTCATAAACCACAAATAAAAATTTCCAATTTCAAGTAAAATCTTCAGCCAAATATAGTTGAAAATGTTGCATGCTGAACTCAAGTATTTGCATAAAAAAAGGGAAAAATGTATTGGTTTGTTAGAACTTGCTAATTTACTATTTGAGTTATTATTATTATTTTTTTCATATCCATATTATTTTAAAGTGGTATTTTTTATTTATTTATTTTAGTAATATTATTAACGGGAGACTAAGGACGATGTTAATGTTGAGGTGGCAATATTGTGCACATATATGTATGTATACGGATTGTCATTTCATGTTACTCTCCACATCATCAATGGAGCTCAGCCTTAGTTTAAAGAAATCATTTCAAATGAATTACGTTTTGTAAAAATAGCTATGATAAATTTAGGATATGTATTATGATAAACATGTATCATTATAATAATAAAAGAATGTGGTAACGTAAATGCATCCTATTCTTAATTTTTCATGAGATTGATTATGATTCTTAGGAGATATTAAATGAATTTAAATAAGTATAAAGATAAAGTAAAATCGATTATGGTTACTCCATGATCTGGTTCATTAAACTTTGTACTTGAAATTCAGCTAGAAGTTTAATTCCATCATTTAATATATATATAGTGGTAAAGTTAATTTTGATCATGGAAAAATTAAATAAAGTACTTGAAATTACTAGTCTTTTTATAAAATTAAGGTATTTTAATTATTTTCTTAATTTTCATGTTACAGTGGAATTGTTTACTTAAAATGAGATGAAGGAAGTAATAGTTCGTATTGTGTATCCACTTGTGGGGTGATGTGAATCAATTGAGGTATACCTTAATGGAGAGGGCACTTAACATCCTACAAAATTAGTGAGCCAAAGCAAGGAGGGCCTCTGCAATGACACTTCGATGCTTTTGTTAGTTTGGTTTGAAGTTGAGAATATATGACTGTAAAATTGATCTGGAATTGAAAACGAACAGAACCGTTGACAATTTGGTTTATTAAATTTAGTTTTTTAATTTTTGGTGCAATCGTTTTGGTTCTAAATATAAAGTTTGGTTTATTTGGTTTGGTTCAATTCTCAAAAATATAAAATCAAAATAATTGAACTGATCAAACTTTTAAAACTATGTTGTTTTAATTTATGTATTATATATATTTTTTATATTTATATTTATATTTAATATAAATGAATATATAATATAAATTATTATAATTTGATAAATTTGATTTGATTCTTAGTTTGATCTAATTTGATTTTTAAAATTACAATTTAAGCTAAACCGACCAAATTCAAACTCTTAGTTGAGAAGTGAATAGAGAGAAGTGCTAAATATTTGCTCTTGATAGCTTTTTCTTTTACCTTTTTCATTTATTGTATAACATATATCCATTTCATAAATTATAAAATTACATATTTTAATTCATTTGCATATGTGTCGTACAATAAATGAAGAAGGTAACAATTCTAGTGAATAAATATAGCGTGGGCTCTAAGGTCTACTTGGCTTGATATTATTGATTGTTCACTTTTAATCTATTGAGCTATGGATCTATTTCTTCTCTTCACTTTGCACATAATCTGAATACTTAGAATGACTAAACATCGCTAAGCAAAGTTTTCCATAACTAGAGATTAGTTTTTCTCTACCCGAAATATGGCTTAAGTATCTTTACTTTCTATTTTGATTTAGAGAAATTTCTTTTCTAAATAGTTACATGAGATTACTTATAAATCGAGCTAATAATTACATGTTGCTACGTAAAATATAAATTAAACTTATAGTATGTTACTACGTGGAACAAAAAAAAATTGTATAAATATTAATCGCGTAAATGTGACTTTTATAATTTCTTTTAATTATTTTTGCGTTATGTGACATATTCTCGACATTAGTTCGATCCATTAACAATCTCATTAATCCTACCTAGATAATAATTTTTCTTGATGCATAATTCTTATAAGGTCTTATATATATATATATATATATAGGTCTTATAAGGTCTTGGTTTCTTCTATTTTCTATTTTAAGTCCTACAATATTTTTTTTTTTAAAAAAAAGGAAAACGTAGATGCACGACCAAGATAGAAACAGCAAGAAATAGTTAAATTGTGGTAGATACAGGAAGAAATTAATAGCATTGAACTAGTCTCTCTTTCTAATTTTAACCATAAGAAAACTAAAAACATGAATATTTACCACATAAAACTAACAAATTTACCAAACATTTCTCCCTATAAATTAAGTTAGAATCTCTATAATTTATCTAACTCCAATTGGGTAACTCCATAAAAAATTACAATAGAAACGAAGGAGCTTCATATCATATAATAAAATAAAAATGGCAAAGAGCTTTACATTTGGTCTTCTTATTGCATCTGCTCTTTGCTTATCTTCCCTCTTCGCCGTGGCCTTTGCCGCTGCCCCTTCATTTGTTGAAGGCAAAGTTTATTGCGACAATTGCCGGGTCGAGTTCCAGACTGATCTCAGCCTTCCCATTCAAGGTATCTCTATTTAATTTCACATTCGTTGATTTGTAATGTTAATTCACCACAATTTTTATATGCATATCAAATATATCAATGAAAACTATGACAAAACACTGGTTTCTTTTTTCATATAATCATAGGCTACCTAAAATTCATTAGTCCAACTAATTTAGATAGGTGCTAGTCAGGTTTATAAATAAGATAAAACACACATTTTATTCAGACATATAATATATTACATAAGCTATAAGTGAAATAAGGTTTAGAATATGACCTTTTTATTATTATTATTTTTGATTAAATGTAGGTGCAAAGGTGAAGTTGGAATGCAGAAGCAGAGAAAACCACACTGTGACATATGGGGTAGAGGGAAACACAGACAACAGAGGAGTATACAGATTACCAGTAGATGATAAAGATCATGAAGAAGACATATGTGAAGTAACACCGGTAAAGAGTGGAATGGCAGATTGCACAGAACCATTCCAGAGCACAGACAGAGCTCGAGTCCTTCTTGCCAAAAATGGTGGAGTTGTGCAGCAAACTCGTTTTGCTAATCCTCTTGGGTTCAAGAAAGCTAAAGCTAGAGATGACTGTGCTGGGGCTCTTCAGAAGATGGGTTTTCTTCCTTATGTTAATTAATTCATTTCATTTCAAATATCTTAATTAATTAACCCTTGCCTTTCATCTTTAATTAGTTCCATATCTAAAATAACCATATGGCAATTTGTAGCTTAAACATACATACATTAATTAATTAATGCAAACTTTTTTAATTGCCTATGTAGTATAATATCTAACCATAATGTTTTTTTTAGTTTAATTACTTTTTTCACTCATTAATTACATACAAATCAAACTCCTTTCTCATAATTAGAGTGTAATTAATTAAGATTGAAGTTAATATAATCATACTAATTTAAATCTTTCTTTCTCTTATTTATTAGAATGGAAAATTGATAGTTTTGTTGTTTTATCTATTTATTCATCACAATAATAATAATAAAATAACACAAATAATTATCTTTGTACTAATTATGATAAATACTTAACCATTAAATAATTGTAAATATAAATATATAGACAAATTAATTGTAGCTTATATATGCTTTGTGACCATTTTTAATGATCAACGATAATCCTAGAATTCTTAGTCTCATCAAAGGAAAAAATAATAATAATGAAATAGAAAGACAAGTTTATAGTAGAGCTTTAGTTATTTAGCATAGCCCCAAAAATCCATTTCCCCTCGCAATGAAAGTTGATTAATTGGTGCATTTGTATCCTCAAACCTAACTCCTTTAGAAGAATCATCATTTGGAAGGTGAGTAGTAACGATACGATCAATCATAGCCCATTCGTTCAAATTAGCCTCGTCTCTTCCAACACCAATTGATTGATGTTGGTGATTAGTTAGTTCACAAGTACCCACCTCGAGCCCCGGCTCGCAATTTTGATTATACCTAAGACTTTCGCTGCCAGTGCTTTGATCACCATCTCTAGGGTTCGTCATGAATTGCTTAGCCATTAACGGAGAATCTGAAGCAAGAGATGCGTAGTCATATCCTATGGGCTTATTAAAGGTTTGAGGTTGGAAAAGAGAGTATTGAGGTGTAGCCATGTGTGGGTAGTGATGAAGGCCAAGCTCTGGTTTGTTTAGTTCAAAAGGTTGGTGAAGATGTTGGTTATGATTAGGGTTAGGGTTAGGGCTTTGACGTAGTAAAAATTGATTGTCTCTATGCATGAATGTACGAGAATTTGATGTGCTTAGTTGGTGTTCAGATGAGTTGATACGTGTACCTCCTTCATTATTACCAATCTTGAATAGATTCTTCTTCTTGAAAACCCTACATACCACCCATCCATCCTCCTGTACATACATAGCCATGCATGCACAATATATAATCCCATTAATAACTTCATTTAGATTAAATGATGTATTTTTCATAATATATCAGTTATCTGTTGTTCATTAAGATAGATTAGGTGGCTTTTATTCAAAAACTTAGATATCTAAATACTATACTAATTTTAAAGATTAATTATACCTAATTCTATCTCAATTTTTTAAATATTATAATTAAAATTACGTTAATCGAAAATCATGAATCTGAAGCCGAAATTTTAATGCAGCAAGTCATTTCAGCTTGCAATATTCAACAACATATCACGTGAAATTTTTTAAAATATGTTAAGTGTATGTTTCAAACTAAACTGATGTGGCTTGATACACTAGTACTGTAGGACGAAATATATGAATTGGAAGAGAAAGTGAGAGAAAAGACTCACAGAGGAGTTGGCATTAGGATCGTCGCCATCTTCAAGACGATATTCATGCATGATCCAATCAGTCTTTTGGCCATGGGGAGCCCTGCCTTTGTAGAAAACAAGAGTTTTTCTCATACCGATCTTCTTGTAAATATTTCTTATGCACTTATCTCTGCCTGTGGCCTTCCAAAACCCAGCATTTGTTGCTCTGTTAGTTCTTGATCCTGTTGGGTACTTTCTGTCTTTGTGACTGAAAAAGTACCATTCATTTTGTGGTGTTGATCCAATTCTACACCTCTCTACATATATCAATTTTATTTCATTATTCTCATTTTTCATTCATTTTTATATATCTAACAACATACTTAGGTGGAAGACACTATTTTTTTTTTTATTTTTACCCACTGAATGAAAAAAAAAAAAAGAAAAAGATAATTAATTATCTTTTTTAAAAGCCTCCTGTTTAAATATATACTTAATTATAAAGGAAGAGGATGATATAAGAAAATTGATATCTAACCATATTTCACGAATCAAATTAATAATGCATTGTCACCTATATATATTAATCACCATATTATTTTTTTTTCAACTAATTTTACATAAGTAGCAATGTACGATTAGTTTGGTTTATGAAATTTACTTAAATCGGATCTAAATAATTTTGTGCATCTTTATTAGACTAATAAAGAAAGAAAACTTTACTAGGAAAAAAATAACTTTGACCAGTAGATTTTAATTGCCTTAATCATTTCTCACATGTCACCTAGCTACGATATTAAATAAAAGAAATTAAATGCTTACACACCTATACTAGCTATCTCATAAAGAAGGGTGCCGCGATTTTTTTTTTTTTTTTTCCATTTAACATTATGGTTTTCAAGTAAATTAATTAAATTACATTCCATGCTAAATGTGTATGCACAAATCTTAGTCAACTAAATTTGAGTATGAATTATGTTTTCAAAATATTATGATATTTTTCAAAGATTGAGTCTTTAAATGATTTTTCTTTTGGCAAGTTTAGGATTTTATATTGATGCATTAGACCCATTTACAATAAATTTTACTTATTATTATTGTTGTATAGTAAAATAATACTATCTATTAATTTACCAAGTTAAATTCAATCAATAATATTAATTAAATAATATCGCATTGATAAACAGTTGTATGAGTTGAAGGTTATCAGGATAACGCGTGGTGAAAATCAAAAAATAATATTAATTGAATTTTCAGTTATATATTCAAGCATCAAATGAAATTCATATTTTTACTGCCCTTAATGTTACTAAAGTAATGACTCAATATGCATAATAATTTAATAATATCCCTTTGATGTCTGTGATTTTTCAAGAAGTTCAAGTCTTTATTTTTAATTTGTTAAATTTATATGTTTTTTTTTTTTTTATTTTCAATCAAATAATATATATTTTTTTTCTTTAAAAAGATAATTATATTTTCAATTACTTATTCAATCATCAAATTCAATTCATATTTTTATTTTT
This sequence comes from Excoecaria cochinchinensis, assembly GCA_947683425.1. Lineage (NCBI taxonomy): Eukaryota > Viridiplantae > Streptophyta > Magnoliopsida > Malpighiales > Euphorbiaceae > Excoecaria > Excoecaria cochinchinensis. Next base: position 49,413,882 of record CANTUQ010000004.1, read on the forward strand.
GCATAAAAAGTAAGATAAAATTACATCAGTTTCTTTGTCTCTTTTGTCCCAACTTATCATAATGTAGTTAAATATCTGTAAACTTAATTTATAACCTAAAAATCCCTGAAATTTAGTGTTCACATCAGAAAAATCCCCTATTAACTTTCTATCCATCTAACCATTAAGTTGGATGATGTGGCAAATCTTTTATGAAGAAAACATTTTCTGAATTAAATAATTGTCACATAATTCAACTTAATTAATGGTTAGATAAAGATTGATGAAAAGTTAAGAGGGATTTGTGTGAGACAAAATTAAATTTTTAAGTCAAAACGCGAAATTTTGAAAAATTTAAGTGTATCGTGATAAGTTTAGTGTTCATAAGTGTAATTCGCAATGTTCATAAGTGTAATTTGCAATTAAAAGACACAATTCAAAAAAAATAATCTAATTAAGAAAGTGCAATTACATATTTTAGTAATATTACTTTGAATAGGTAATTATATATTTTAACCTAATTAAAAAACTTGATGAGAAGAAAAAAAGAAAAGGACTTAAATGAATAAAGCTAATTACCTTGTAATTCCCAAGGCTCCATCTTATTGAGGTCCACTTCTCTAATAACCTCCATTTCAAACTTCTGAAATGAAAGTTTTTTCTTCAAGTAATAATGAAGAAGCTCTTCATCCGTTGGATGAAATCTGAATCCTGGAGGCACACCACCATTTGATGAACCCATTACCATGCAATCTTCCTTTTCTTTTTTATCAACAAATTCAATCAATTAATTCCTATATAATTCTCTCTTGTTTTGGGTTAGAAAATGAGGAGAGATTTGACAATATTTTCTCTACAAAATGGTATGCCAAAGGTGTTTATATACAAGAAAATTTGTCAACGGAAAGATTAATAAAAAAGATGATATTGAAATGTTGACGGCCGGTGACTACGCCGGTGGGAATGGTTAAAGATATCGTAAAAGGCAAGTTTATGTAATAGACTATCTATCATTCATATTTCTTTTTAGCTAATTGTTTACTATTGATAGGCTTTGATTTTCAATTCCATTTGCTTCGGTTCTATCAAAGTATCATTAAACCTTTTTTTTTAATTAGCCTTTCAATTATTATTATTATTATTATTATTATTATTATTATTATTATTATTATTATTATTATTATTATTTCATCCGTCTCATGTAAAGTGTTACTTTTTTACTTCTTCACACATATTAAGGTAATCATATTAAAATAACTTTGAAAAGATTATAATTAATTTTATGGAAAATGACTTTGAAAAGAATATAACACCCTTCCTTACATTTAATGAAGATAATTGTAGTGGAAAAAATGTGTAAAAAAAATAAAAACCAAAGTTTGATGAAGCCATTAATATAGTGCTGATACTAAAAAGAGGGCAAAATTGAAATAAATGTAAACAATTGTTGTTTAGATTTTATAAAATAATGTTTTAATTGGGACTTTTTTTTTTTTCTCAAAAAAGTGACACTTGACATGGGAGGGATGAAGTATAAAACATCAGAATATTAATAAGATTTTCTTTTATTTTGTTATCTCAACTTCAAAAACTAATTCGTAAAGTGAGAATTATTCAAAGTATTATAAAAAGTATTATGTTTTTATAGGATACACACTCTTTCATGCTCGTGGCTCAACACATGCAGAAAATTGAAAGTATAAAGTTTGTAGAACTAGACTTATACGGATGTCCCAATACTGCACAGAATTGGTGGCTATTATACTATGTTAAGAAAATAAACTTAAATCTCATTTAACACAAAAAAAAAAAACTATTTCGCGAACATTATAAAGAGTATTATATTTTTTTAGGATCACCCGATACTTAACATATTTGGTATTCCATTTTTTATTGCATTATATTGGATTATTAAACATTTATTTTATGATGCACTAAAAGCATATATATGAACTCATTTTCAAGCAGTGACACAAGTTTCTTCTTCTATAATGAGAAGTATAATAAGTTCGAACTTAAATTCTTAAGAGGCACTTTTATCATATATATATGATACACCGCGGCTCGCGGCGGCGCTGCAGATATTGTCCGTTTTGGACTGGATCCTGACAGTTTTGCTTAAAACGCGTCTAAAGGGTTAGAGGGAGTAGGACCCGCTCGATCACCGGCGCTTTCATAGCTCAGGGTGAGCACCCGCTTAAATATTATCCACTAGGCATAAGCCGTCATGATTTTGTTCCTTGAGGACGCGTCTGCAGGGAGAAAGTTTCCATGGCCTTATAAGAGTCTGTTTCAACGCTTGTTCAACCGATGTGGGATAGGAGATAGCGATGCTATCACTATTCTCCCTCCCGATGAGAGGTTTTCGGACTTTGAGCCCTCGTCTCTTAACGAAAGTACCAAATGATACACCGACTCACGGCAGCGCTGCAAATATTGTCCGCTTTGGGCTGAACGCTCACAGTTTTACTTAAAACGCGTTTAAGGGGTTAGAGAGAGTAGGACCCGCTCGATCACCGGTGCTTTCATAGCTCAGTTGAATTGAATTAGCTAGGTCAATAAATTTCAAATATTAAATAGTTAAAAAACAAATAGGAAAAAAAAGTTACAATTTAGAGATGTGACGTATGTTAAATAAAGTTATTATTTTGTTAAAATAAAATTAATTAAATATATGCTAAAAATAAATATTTATTGTTCAATACAACAAAATAAAAAATAATATTAAAATTGAAGTAGCCAAAAATGCAATTTGCCTACAAAACAGGGCAATGGCATATAATTCACGCATCCCCACGTTCATTTGGTACTCATTATTCTTTTGCTGTGGCTAGTTAAGAACTGGGAATGGAATTTAGTAATTAATTAACAAATTATAAACGATCCCGAGAAAGTCATAAAATTAACATATTAATATTATTATAAAACGAGATATTTGATTGTTTCCTAAGCAAAGCTTGAAGTTTTGATTATTCCTCAAGCAAGGGTTGGAAAAACAGCTACTATAACCTTTCTTGGGACTTTCGCCTTTCAAGAAAAATAAATAGTAAAATTAAATTAAAATAAAAAAATATATAGAATAGCCACATCTGAAAATGAAAAATAATTAAGTAAATAATAACAATTTGAATGATTCCCTAATTAATTAAGCTCATTAATCCCCTCCCATTCCATGGATTCCAAATCCATATAAAGTTAATTAATTCTTGAGATAATATATAAAAATCCCTAAGGATCAAACTATATATAGAAAACAGTTTGCACATCTTAATAATAAAAACTATATGAAATTTTCTTAAACAGATAAAAAACAATTGTTTACGTGTCACATAATTTATTTTCATGTTATATCATATTTTTATATAAGGAAATAATTTGTCCTTTTTAATAAATTTAAAGGATAATTTAACATTCGAATAATTAGTGTGCAAGATATTTTTTATTAATAGTTGGGGAAATTTTTATGCATTAATTATCCCTTAGTTCTTTCATATAAATTAAAACCAATTCATATTACTCTTTTTGTTTCACAGAAATTGACCTATTTTTATTTTTACGCAGGTTAAGACAATTAAGTTAATATCATAAAAACTACTATATACTTTTCTTTATCTACTCCTGTATATTAATTAGGAATATATTGAAAAGTTTAAATTTGTCCCTGAACTATATAATATAGTACAAATATGCTTCTGATTTTTTTTTTTTTTGTAAAATGCCCCATCGTTATCAAACTAACTTACGTACATTTTTCCGTACTGTTAACAAATTGGCTCATATTTGTCATTGTTTGAATGGTGAGGACAAATATAAATTATCATTTTCATATTTGCTGTTAATACAATGATTCATTTTTGGTTTTATTATTATAAATAAACACAAATGTGAGCCAATTTGTCAATAGTGGAGAAAATATGAGCCAATTTAGTAAAATAAAATATTTTTGAAAAAAAAAAATTAAAAGTAAATCTGTACCATTTTCAATAATTTTGAAACAAATTTAACTCTTATTCCTATATTTTAAATAACTGACAGCAATTGTTAAAATTTTGAAAGAAAAGGATTTAGAAAACATGTGAAGGTAATTTATTCTTGATAGATGATAGATTCTATTCTTTCAAATTGTTGTGCACTTTAGATGCTTTTATCATTTTTTTCAAAACGAATTGGTATTGGGAAATATGCTATGATTATTTTTATGTCGTATTTAACAGTTCATGAGTGTCCACCTTCTTTTCATCAATTGCCCTAACTGAAGGGTTAGTTTCATATATGGTTACTGAACTACTGCACAAATTATGCAAAAGTAATGATTTTTTTTTCCGTAAAAATCATTGAATTTAGATGATATAATCATTTTAACCGTTTTTCAGTAAATGACTCAGCTAAAAAATCCACATAACATGTTCAGTCAATATGATTTGCACACATGGTAGTATAAATATTGCCAACTTAGTATGCCAAATGGCAGTACACGTGTTGTCAACTCAGCATGCCACATGACACTTTGTTCACACATGGCGCATGATGACGCGACAACCAACCTCATGTCCAGTACATGTGTCAACTGACATGGCAGATGTGTCATGTGTGATGCTAACTTGGCACTATATGTCATGCCACATGTACAAAACATACTGACTGGATATGCCATATAGATTTTTTGGCGAGTCATTTATCGATAAACAGTTAAAGTAATTTTTCTATATATATGTGCTAAGTTTAGTGATTTTTATGAAAAAAAAAATTATTTCATTATTTTTGCGTAATTTGAAAAATAGTTCAGTAGTCATGGGTGAAACTAACTCCTAACTAAAAATTGAACCAATGATTCAATTTGTGAAAAAAAGATTTAGTGAAATTTTGCTCTATTGTTGTAGAGTCGTATGGTGCACTGCATGATTTGGACAACTGGTTTATCTTCTTATCAACAAAATTGTTTATTCATTGATACAGTTTAGCATATCAGTATTGGTCTTATGTTAGAATTCTAAAGCTTTGAATTCAAATTTCGAATAGTTTTTTCATTAGAAAAAGAGCAAGTTAAATTGTTTATTCATTTGTAAGGGTTTTGGATCATACAAATAAAATTTTAAAATGTTGAATATTTTGGATCGAAATTTCTCCTGAAATTTGAAGAAACAAAAAGGGATTATATTTAGGGTTAGAAATGCCCAAAAGCAAACCACATAACTATAATTGCCTGATCTGAACCCTACCAATTCCAGCAAATCTCAAAATCATTTAAATACTTGTAACGTGTAAAATAAGAAAAAGATAAACAACTAAGCAGCTGATTGACTTTATGTAACATCAAACTGTATTAATTACATAAAATATATACATTTTTCCCATAAGGATTTAGTCGTTTTGGACGTTATACCGAAATATTTTAATTTTACCAACAAGGGTGTTAAGGAATGCGATAACGTGTATGCGTGCATTTAAATCATCGATCAGATTTGTAATTTGATAGTTCAAATTTACGCGCATTATATGCATGTGCACAAAATTACTATTCAAATGTTAACCGAGGGTTCGAATTTGACCAAAAAAGAGTTCGACCTCAGCTTTATAGCTAATTCCAAGTTTTTAAATGTCTCTTTATTTTTTTCTAAAAAAAAAATTAGTTCCAAGTGTTTTTTAGAAAAATAAGATAGCATTTCAGTTTCATTTTCATCCAATGTAGACTTTTTGGGAAAGTCATGATAAACGGGTCAATTTCAAATCGAATCGAATTTGTGTCAAATTTTTCGGATGAATTTAAATCAGATTTAATTTACCATTTCTATTGAAAATGAAAATTATTTTAACCCTAAATTATTTAATAGTCAAAAAATCTTCGTCAAAAAGAAATTTTTTCGATATCATTATTGTTTTAATTTAGAGTTTTTCTTTCATGATTATTTTAGACTATTAAATGGTGTTTAAGAGAAATAATGAAGTGATAACTAAAAGTATATATATTTTTTTGAAATAACAATTTAGTCAAATATTCTTATACAATGAAAATTATTTTAAATATAAAAGGAGAGAAAAACACATAAAACCCTTTAAATTATTTCTATTATCCAATTTGAGAGAAGAGATTTAAATCGATTACTCATTGAGACATCGGACTCTTAGGAAGAAGCTTCGCCGCCGTTCTACTTCTTTTTGCAGGAATCTCAACAGGAGATCAGATTTTGTGAGAGACATCGACTATGAAAATGGAATATAAATGCTTTGAGAACCTGACTGGCCATATATATAATGTTTTAAATAGTACATAAAAGGTGCCCTAGTTTTTTAGTTTATAATCTATTTTTTAAATTCGGTACATAATATCGGGTTTTCAAAATTAAAGTCTAAAATTAATCCATTAATAAGCGGTTAACTGCTAAATGCGGTCGGTTAACCTTTAATCATTAGTTAACCGTTAAAAAAATTAAACATATACAATTTTGATTATCTTAAATTTCATAAAAAAAATTATATAAATTAAAATATAAATTCTCCAAGTTTTAAATATAAAATACAAGTTATTTAAATTTAATATCAATATAATAAAATAAAATAAATATTAATTTATTAGTCATTTATTTTATAAGATCAGTGAAAAATATGAATACATGTGAAAATTATCCTAATATCCATATATGTGTGTAGAATTACATATAAACTCAGCTAACCGTTAATCATACACTTAAATTCAAGTTCAAGTCTATTAAACATGATTTTAAAAATTAAAATTCACGCATATAGATTGGTTAATCGTCAAAATCGGTTTAGACTTAATTTTCCAAACCAAGCGATCTAACAATTTTTCAATTCTTTTGTCAAGTCCTATTACATACACTTACTTAGGCTTAATAATATGGATGTAACTATCAACTACTAAATGCATTTATAATTTAAAATAAGCGTTTATTATTGTCATATAGGTTTTCCAATACCAATCATGGCAATTGGTATGTTGTCTTTCTATTTCACTTTTAATTGTTATTTTTTATTTTTTCACACAAATTAATGTAATGATTAAAAATATTTCAATTCTCTAAAAAATGATAATAATTGAATAAATTATCAATTTATTAATTATAATAAAAAAGGTAAAAAAAATCGATATAATTATATTTAAAATATCAAAATAAGGATTTAAAAAAAAAAAAAGAAAAGAAAAGTGATACTTGAATAGGATTAATTGTTGAGATAAGGATTCTATTTGCGTGTGTTGTGAATCATGTGGTGTTTTTATGGTGGATTTTAGTGACGGGTAATCCTAGAACACTACTGATGAGATCATACCTCAAAAGTACACTTTCTTTATTTAATCTTTTGTCTGAATATCATTTTAGGCTTTGAGATTCAAATCCAAGCAAAGGATTATAGCTTCAAAATAGTAGAGTATAATTTTACCTTGTTAATTAATTAGATGTCAAATAGAAGTAAAACATGTGTGTTTCTAATTAAGTTGTCCTACTAATTACAATTAGATTAAGATGGAGTCTTGAAGTTTGTTACTTTGTGTTTCATTATTGTAGAAATGGAAAATTTAATAAGCTAAATGGCTCTTTCTTTTCATGCCAAATGCACATATTAGTTTTTAAATTATTCGCATTTGAGTGCTAATCTTGTACTTTGGTACTTTTAGTATGCAGAGACATGCATTGTTGAATTAATTTTGTTAATATGATTTAAATTTAATTGCTATCCTAAAAATTTATGGTGTATAAAGTTTATTCCAAATACAATATTTAGAATTAAAATTAGGATATTAGTCTTATTGGAAAAAAAATCATATTACATGGAGGATAGAAATTTGCTCATCCTGGTATAATCAGGATTATTTTTGAAGTCCATACATGCACAAGAGGTTAAGGGTTTTGAAATATATATAATTAAGAAATCACCAAATCAATGGTTGTAAAAATTCTTTCATCATAGTGGAATTTTTATTTTTGTCTTGCTGGTGGATGTAAGCATATTTGGCTGAATCACATTAAATTCTTGTGTCGTTTTTCTCCACTCTCTTATTTTTGCTTATGATTATGTTAGTTAGTTGCATTTATCTCAACAATTGATATTAGAGCGAGGTTAGAATTTCCTATACACAATCCAAGATTAAGATACCATCTTCATCTTCAGCAAAGTATGACGTAGAGAAGTTTGATGGGGATTTAGTTTTAGTTTATGGAAGATTAGAACGAGATTGTCTTTGATTTTACAAGGATTATGGAAGGCGAATCAAGAGGATTTTTCGGAAGGAATGAAAGAACAGATTTGAATGAGAGGGCTTTGAGTGCGATTTTCATGAGCATTGCAAACAATATTCTTCTTGAGATTGCTATTAAAAATTCTGCAATAAAAGCATTGAAGAAGATGAAAGAACTATGCTCTGTAATATCATTGACAAATTGCCTCTACTTGAAAAAGAGGTTGTATACACTCCGAACGAATGAAGGTATACCTATTAAAACTCATCCTGATGAGTTCAATTCAATTATAATGAACTTGAAGAACATCGATATTAAAATTGATAGCGAGAGGATCAGGCCTTGATTGTTTTATGTTCTCTACCACTGTCTTACGATACTTTCACTGATAGGTTGTTATAGGAAAAATATAGTATTTCTCTAGATGATGTTAGTAAAGAATTAAAATCCAAAAAATTAAAAAAAAAAGAGTTTTCCAGAAAATATAACAAAGGGTGAGAGTTTAGTAAATAAGGGAAGGACACAGTAGATTGATTCTTCTAAAAGAAGTCTAAAGGTAGGTCGAAGTCTAGAATAGATTGGTGCTATGGGTGAAAAAATTGAGTCTCTTTATAAGAATCAAACTTGGAAGCTTGTTTTATTGCCAAAACGATAGAAGGTAGTACGCTGCAAATGGGTTTTCAAGAAAAAGAAGGGTAATCTAAAGCACCTAGATATAAGGCAAGGTTAGTGGTTAAATGTTTTACTTAGAAGGAGGGGATATATTACAATGAAATGTTATCTTTAGTAGTGAAACACAATTCTATTAGGGTTTTATTAGTTTTAATGGCTCTTCGTGACTTAGAGCTTGACCAGATAGATGTAAAAATTGCATTCTTGCATAATGAGTTGGAGGAGCATATTTGTATGAATCAACCTGAGAGATTCATCACTCTAGGTATGTAAAACCATGTTTGCCTACTTAAGAAATCCTTTTATTGTCTAAAATAGTCCCATAGGAATTGGTATAAAAGGTTTGATACATTCATGATTAAGAATGCTTTTACTAGAAGTGTATATGACGGTTGTGTGTATTATAAGAAGCTTACAGATGGTTCTTTTGTGTATTTGTTATTGTATATGGATGACATGCTTATTGCTGCTAAAAGCATATCACATGTGGACTTATTAAAAAAGTAGTTAGGTGAGGAGTTTGAGATAAAGTATTTGGGTGTTAGAAAGAAGATTTTGGGGATGGAGATAATAGGGGATAAAAAGGTTAGGAAGCTGATGAGTGCATGAAAACATATTGATATCAGGTATCACTTTATTTGAGACATTGTGTCACATAGTACTGTTGATGGAAACAAAATGTCTACACATGATAATTTAGCTAATATGATAAGCAAGACAGTTCCAACTAACAAGTTTAGGCATTGCCTAGACATGATTGGTATGTACAATACTCAGTAGTGCCCTTGCGAGAATAATGTGTAACATAGAATGATGATATCAAAGTTGATGATTGAGTGAATTCAATTCAAAGAGAATATTTGTTCATATGACTTGAATTTAATTGGTATCCTAAAGCCTATGGTGTAAAAATTCTATTCCAAATAAGATTATAATTAAAATTAAAATTCGAGTCCTATTAGGAAAAGTCAAATCATAATCCAAAGGGGATTTGGATTTGCTAATCCTAGTATAATTGGGATTATTTTTTAAGCCTATTGATAGCCGAGCGACCGTCTAATGAGTTCGGTTATCACCATGTTTTTGAGTTCAGTTGCCGAATTTTCCGGAAACCTCTCAACAATGTTAGCTCGGCTCTCTCTTTATCTATCTAATGCTCTACGTCAATAGCTCGGTTAACTAAGGTAGCTCGACTCCTGTCATAAAAGTAGCTGTTACTCAATAAAGGCTCATCATGAAGACAACCGTTACTCAATAAAGGCTCATCATGAAGACAGCCGTTACTCAATAAAGTCCCATCAAGAGGGTAGCTGTTATGAATCAAGGAAAGGACTATAAAAAGAAGAAAGAAAGGTACATTTAGTCTTCTGAGATATTTTTTACATATTATTCATCTTATCCAAAATTACTGACTTGATCGTTGGAGTAACCCTTGTCGGAAACCCGTTGGTTTGCTTGTGTTCATAGGTGACTTAATCGAGAAAACGCTCTACAAGATATCATTTGTCATCATTTAGTGCGGTGAGCGTGCACCGATAACAATATCGATGGATCTCTTCCCTGATTTAATTGCTACTGCAGCTCCAGCCAGTCAACCACAAGTTTTACCCTCGCAGACTCAGCCTCTATTAACTCATAATCAGCAGCCCCCATCTAATTATTTGGCCAACAGATACCTCTTTCTCCACAACCCGCTTCTTATCCAGCCATTCCTAGCTTAACTTCCCAAACAGCTCAAGCTTTTCTAGCCACTCTAACTGCATTGGTGGCTTAGGCACCTCCCATTCAACCGCTCGCACAAGCACCTCTCCCACCAACTCCCACACAATACTTCCCTTCAGATCCACAGGCCTCCACACCTACTCTGCCAGTTTTTCCACCCGCTATGGCCCCTGGCTCCACCATAACCCTTACTGCAGATCAGTTTGAGAAACTCTTTGAGGAATGGATGCAGAAATATCAGAACAGAAACACTCTCTAGTACCAAAATAATCTTCAATCACCGCTAGCTAGGGAGATTTTGGCCGCCCCATTTCCAAATATAAGATTACCGAACTTGCTTAAATATAATGGCAGTGCTGACCCCCGGTCACATCTTGATTAATTTCACCATACTATGCTCGTCCATACTACGGATGACGCTGCTATATGTAAGATTTTTCCCCAGACGCTCATCAAGTCTGCTCAGATTTGGTTTCGAAATTTACCTGAGCACTCTATAGCAAGCTTCGCCCAGTTCAATGATATATTTATCGCAAAGTTTGTGGCTGCTATCCGACACACTAAGATCTTGGCGGATCTTAATTTAGTTCGGCAAGACAAAGGTGAGACGTTGCGAGCCTATGTAGAAAGGTTCAACGAGGTAGCAATGGACATTCAGGACTTGAACTTGGAAGTTGCCAATAATGCCCTAATACGTAAAACCCGGTGCCAAGATTTCAGCGATTCTCTTAGCAAGAAACCGCCGATCGATTTTACCGAGCTCATGTTACGAGCTCACAAATACATAAGAATGGATGAAGCGTGGAGACTCCGTAGTAGTTTCTTGTATGAAAGTACGGGCCGCGACTTATACAGATCAGCACAGGAGAGAAGTACTGGGAGAAATGAGTCATGAAATCACGGTTCGTATAGTTTGCACTGAGCTTATGTGGTTTCGTCAAGGCTTGGGGATCGAAAGGATGAGAAGTGGACATCGTTGAATGCCTCAAGGGTGCAAATTCTGAAGTGGATGAAAGAGAATAATCGGGTGAACTGGCCCAGACTTATGAGGAAAAGTTTGAGCAGAGATCAGAGCCTCTACTGTGCATTTCACAGGAATAAGGATCATGAGATGAACGACTGTAATCAGCTTAAGAGGGAGATTAAATTCCTAATTCAGAAAGAAAAGCTTGCACAATTCGTCAAGAGTGATAGAGTTAGAGACAGATCTCGCTCACCACGAAGACAGAATAATCAACCCAATACAAGTAAAAGGGCTCCAGCGGGTGTCATACATGTTATCGCGGGTGGCAAACATTATGATGTTTTTGATGATTCCCGGAAGAGGAAGGCGAAGGAGGTGTTCTCCCTGGATTTCACCCCCCTGCAAAGGGTCACGACGTGAGGTTTTTAGACTTGGATGGCGATCATGTCAAACAACCGCACACGAACTCTTTGGTGGTAAAGTCCTTAATTCAAGATTACCTGGTCCAATGCATTCTGGTGGATACGGGTAGTGCGATCAACCTCATCACTTTGTAGGCATTCAAGGCTTTAAAAATATCGAACAACATTTTAGAACCAGTGTCCGCCTCACTAATCGAGATATCTGGTCAGCCGATCAAGGTAGAAGGATCGGTGAGATTATCTTTAGAGCTCAAAGATGAGGACATGGTCCGAACTTGCATTAGCTATTTCATGGTCGTGGATATTCCATTGGCTTACAATGCCATTTTCAGAAGACCATTGCTAGTGGGAGTTGATGCATACATCTCCATGCAAAAGCTAATGCTTAAGGTCCCTGCTTCTAGAGGCATTGTGGTACTGCAGGGAAATCAAAAGGTGGCTCAAAAAACGTATGTCACAATACTGAAGGAAGCAAATCAGGCCCTTCCGTTGGATTCCTTAAATGTTTCCATCGGGGAGGCCCGAAGAGCAGAACCAGTAAATATTGGGGCGAGCAAGGAAGGAAGGAGGTGGAGGTCCTCGTCGCAGTTCTACAGAAATTTGCAGACGTGTTCGCCTGGGAGCCCTCGGACATTAAAGGGCTATCCACCGAAGTTATATGCCATTCATTGAACATCAGACCAGACTCCAAGCCTGTCAAGCAGAAGAAGCAGAACCATGCCCCGGAGAGGCAGATAGCAATGTCAGGAGAAACAGGTGTCCTGCTCAAGAACGGGTTTATCCTGAGAGGTCTTATATCTGGACTGGCTTTCCAATATTGTTCTGGTAAAGAAAGCCAATGGGAAATGGAGAATGTGCATAGATTTCACAGATCTTAACAAGGCTTGCCCCAAGGATAGCTATCCATCGCTGAACATGGACCTCTTAGTTGATTCGACAGTGGAATTTGAAGAATATGCTTTCCTGGATGCCCCGTCTGGTTATCACCAGATTCCAATAAACCCGGAGGATGAGGAGAAGACGGCGTTCATAACTCATCAAGCTACTTACTGTTATCGTGTTATGCCATTTGGATTGAAAAATGCTGGGGCTACGTATAAGAGATTAATGAATAAGCTATTTGCTAATCCGGTCGGGAGGAATATGGAGGTGTATGTTGATGACATGATTGTCAAGGGCAAAATATCCAGTGATCTCCCTACTGAGCTTACGAAAACTTTCTAGACTCTCAGGAAGTTCGATTTGAAACTCAATCCAGAGAAATGTGCTTTTGGGGTACAGTCCGGGAAGTTCTTGGGCTTCATGATTTCAAAGAGGGGGATAAAAGCTAATCCGACCAAGATTCAAGCCATTTTGGAGATGGAACCCCGAAGTCTATTAGAGAAGTACAGAAACTCAATGACAAGGTAACGGCCCTGGGCAGATTTATCTCTTGTTCAGCTAAACGTTGTCTTCACTTTTACAGGGCGCTCAAAAATCTGAAGAAGTTCGAATGGACCCCAGATTGCCAGCATGCTTTTGAAGAGCTTAAGCTATTTCTTAGCACACCACCATTACTGAGTAGGCCGCAAGTTAGCGAAATCTTGTATTTGTACCTTGCAGTTACTTCCGGATCCATTAGTTCGGTTTTAATCCGAGAAGAAGGCAGTCAGCAGTTCCCCATTTACTACACGAGCAAGGTGCTAAGGGGCACCGAACTTAACTATCCCATCCTGGAGCAGTTGGCTTTGTCATTGATTGTTACAATAATTAAACTTCGGCCCGATTTTTAAGTGCATACTGTGGTGGTTAGGGCAAATTTTAATCTCAAAAAAGTTCTTTAGAGGCCTGAAGCATCTAGAAGGCTCACAGAATGGGCAGCTCATTTGGGGGAATTAGATGTTCGATACGAGTCTTGCCAGTCAATGAAGGCTCAAGTTTTAGTGAATTTCATGACTGAGCTGCATGCTACACCTCCTGAGCAGGACACCCGTTCTTGGAGGTTATTTGTAGATGGTGCTTCCTCGTTAGGAGGAGCTGGTATCGGAGTGGTCCTCATTGTACCAGGAAGGATAAGCATTAGGGATGGCTCACATTGCATTTCCGGCCTCTAATAATGTGGCTGAATACGAGGCCCTCTGTTTCGGATTGCAGCTCGCCATTGAGGTCAAGCCTGATTCTCTGGCCATCTTTTCTGATTCGTAGTTGGTCGTAAGTCAATTACTTGGCAAGTTCGAGGCTAAGGAAAGCACGATGGTTCGGTATAAGGAGCTAGTCACCCAGATGTTATTCCAGTTGGAGAAAATAGGATACGCATGGTCAATTAAACAGATACCCCAGGCAGAGAACCAAGGTGCAGATGCCTTAGCCAAACAAGCCTTCTGTCAGGACAGAATATCCTCGACGGACATGGTATGGACAGTCATAACAGCACCAACATATGAGATTACAAAGTTCAGTTAAACGAGCCGATGGATGGTTGGCATTTACCGATATATCAATATCTTAGTTCTGGAGTTCTCCCAAATGACCAGGTTGAGGCTCAAAAAATAGTTCGGTGGTCAAGCTGGTATGCCATTCTGAATGATAAGTTGTACAGGCGATCATTCTTGCATCCTTGGACTTTATGTCTAAGCATCAAAGAGGGTGATTATTTATTCCGAGAAATCCACGAAGGCATTAGTGGCGCACATGAAGGTGCACGAGTAATAGCTCGGAAAGCATTGATACAAGGGTACTATTGGCCCACGATTGAGAAGGATGCCAAGGAACTTGTGCAAAAGTGTGATAAATGCCAACGGTTCGGTAACATATTGCATCAAAAGTCTGCCCCTCAAGTGCCTATTCATAGCCCGTGGCCATTTGCTCAGTGGAAAATTGATATCCTTGGCCTTTTTCCATTGGCCACCGGACAGAGAAAGTTTCTAGTGGTAGCGGTGGATTATTTTACAAAATGGGTGGAAGCAGAGCCCTTGGCTACGAATACCTCACCTCCTGATTGCTTTACAATATCATGCTTAAAAAGATAACAAGACAAGCAATATGTAACATCTTTTGCTATGCTATATTCTAACCAAATGTTGAATTCGATAAACCAAAAGGGACAAAATTGATGAAATTTATCCCCAAATTTTCCCTTATGTAATTATGTCGACAAGATTGATAAGGCCATTTTTGTCAGTAATATCTTCTAATCTTATCTCGGTCATTAGAATTATAATGTGACATTTTAAGGCGTAGACTAGGATCTAATGGAAGCTCTTCCAAGTTAATATCAATTCGAGTTTTGTTTTTCAAAAAATTTGATTCAAAATTAGCTTTAAGAGAACTTGAAAAAGCTTGATTAGAAACTGATTTTCTTTTGAGAAATTTATCCATATCCTATATCAATAAAAAAATAATTTTTATATAAATAAATAATTATCGATTCAGTATACATATTTCTAGTAAATTAATTTTACATATTTATTTATATAATTAGAGGGTTTTGGGTTTTGCTTATTGTTATCCCATATCTCTTTCAGAGTCTCACTAGCACGCTGTCTCTTCCAAAATTTTATTACTTTTTACTCATTCGATGTTATTTTTACAATTGGACAATCAAATCAGTAGAAATCAGCTGCCAAATTTGAGAGGAGGCACCTAAAATAAATTAGAGGGTCATTATTGTAATATAATATATATATATATATATATATATATATATATATATATATATATATATATATATATATATATATAATTAAGAAAATTTTAAAAGTGAAGGTGTGCACCTTAACTGAATGTGGCTCTGCCACTGGTTCCTACATCTTCTATTTCATCTTTATCAACAACTCTATTATTTGAACCATCTACACTCACATCTAGGCAAGTTAAATCCCCTACATTTCTATGATGTAATTTTTGACGTAAATTGTAGCATCACACTTATCTATTGCGAACACATCAACATAATTTAACTTATCACAAATCAAGCTATGCAATGCTTTAATATCCTTATCTCACTCAACCAAGTAATATCTATTACTTTTTCTCCCATTAGGTAAAGCTACTAAGACCTTACCCTAATGACTTTTTGAACTTTGCTGTAATGTCTAAATAGGACAACAAATCTACATCATATTTCTCCCATATCTTTATTGCTTTGTGTGATGAATTGTAGAAGAGAATAAGATAAGAGATAGAATAGGGATGAAGAAGAAGGAGAATAGAGAAGGTTTAGAGAGAAACTATATTCATTCTTTTTCATAATCTGTAAAATGGTTTACAAGCCATTAAGTAATGTTCAATTTCTCTCTCCTCTAACTAATTAGCTAGAAATAAGCTAGAAAGTGTAGATTCTCTCTTACAGCTAACAAAATGAAATAGCAAAGTGAATAACAGAATTTCTAATAATTTCAATAACGGCAGCAGTAGCAGGCTTCTTCAAACAGTGCTGGTTGTTGGGCCTTCCTCCTCACCCATCTCCCATCATTTCTAATCCAGTCTCCTTAAGCCCATCATCTTCTTCTTTATCTTCTGTGCCTTTCTCCTGGAGCCCATCTTCTTCCTCATTCTTAGTCTCTGTTTTTTCCTTCCTTCCAGTTTCGTCTTTATTCCTCTCAAATAGCTCCTTACCTTCTACCTCATTTATCTTAATCATAACATTACCCCCTCCCAAATGAGTCACCTTGTCCTCAAGGTGGAGATGAGGAAACTGAGAAGCTAGGAAGGGCAGATCTTCCCACGTGGTTTCCTCATGATGCAGGTTAGTCCATTGAACAAGAACTTGCTGCATTTGTTGCCCTTGTCGAGTTATGACTCGTTGTTGTAAGATTGCCAAAGGTTCCACTTTAGGCACTCCCTCCTTGGTACAAGATGGTAGATCTGAGGTGAGATTGTTGTTGCCCACAGCCTTCTTAAGTAGCGAGACATGGAACACATTATGAATGGAACTAGTTGCTGGCAGTTGCAATTGGTATGCCACGGGACCCACCTTGGCAATCACTTGCAATGGGCCATAAAATTTTGCTGAGAGCTTCAAATGCTTCCTCACAGCCACTGAATTTTGCCTATATGGCTGAAGTTTCAAGTACACCCATTCTCCTACCTCAAAGGCTCTGTCAGTTCGATGCTTATCTGCTAATTGCTTCATTCGATTCTGAGCAAACTGAAGATGGTCTCGGAGAAGAGAGGCCATTTGTTGTCTTTCTTTTAAGAAAACTTCCACACTTGCTACCGAAGTCTCTATCACAGGCAAATAGTAGAAGGATGGAGGTTTGTAGCCGTATAGAGCTTCAAAAGGAGACATCTGCAGACTAGTGTGGTAGTTACTGTTGTACCACCATTCTGCTAGGCTCAACCATTTACACCATGATACTAGTTTATGAAAACACATACATCTCAGGTAGTTCTCCAAGCACCTATTCACTCTCTCCGTTTGCCCATCTGTCTGTGGGTGGTAGGCGGTGGATAATTGTAACTTTGTTTGCAGCAACTTGAAGAGTTCTTGCCAAAAGAGACTAGTAAAGATCTTATCTCTGTCCGACACTATGGTAAGAGGCAGACCATGCAGCTTAAAGACATTGTCAAGGAACAATTGAGCTACTGAAGTGGCAGTGAATGGATGTTGCAGAGCCAAGAAGTGGGCATATTTAGTGAACCTGTCTACAACCACCAAAAATGTATCTTTTTTGTTAGATTTCGGCAGCTGATCAATGAAGTCCATGGAAATATGGGTCCATGCAGAAGAGGGAATTGGTAATGGTTGAAGTAGACCTGGATAAGGAACCTGTTCTCCCTTACATTTTTGACAAACATCACAAGAGGTAACCCAATTTTTGACATCAGCATACATGTTTGGCCAAAAGAAGTGAGCTGATAATCTCTTTTGAGTTCCCGAGATACCAGAGTGACCCCCCACCGCTGAATTATGAGCTGCCTGCAATAAATTTTCTTTAAGTTTGGAGAAGTTGCCCAAATAGATTCTGTTTTTGTGGAGTAAGAGTCCTTCACGCAATGACAATTGCGGGTGTGCCGTCGGGTTCACCATCTTAGCTGAGATCAATTGCTGAAGCATTGGATCCTGTGCATAGCTGTCTACCACCTCTTGAATCCATAAGGGTACTGTAGTTGTAACTGTGTATCGCAATTCTGCTCCGGAAACTTCCCTCCTGGAAAGAGCATCAGCAACTTTATTCTCACTACCCTTCTTATAGAGAATCTTGTAGGTTAGTCCCAGCAGCTTAGTAACTCCTTTCTGTTGTATGTAGGTGTGTAATCGTTGTGTCAACAGGTGTTTAATCGCTTCTTGGTCTGTCTTAATGAAGAACTCATCTTGCTCGAGATAGTGGCGCCATTTTGAAACTGCCACAATTATCGCCAGCAGCTCCTTCTCATAAATTGACAATCCTTGGTTCCTTTGGCTCAGTGGTCGGCTGAGGAAGGCTATTGGTCTATGATCTTGCATTAAGACTGCCCCTATCCCTTTATTGCTAGCATCCGTCTCCAACACAAATGGTTTATGAAAGTTTGGAAGTGCCAAGACTGGAGTCGTCGACATGGCAGTTTTGAGAGCATTGAAAGCCTTTTCTGCTTCCTCAGACCAGTGGAACGAATCCTTCTTCAATAAGTTTGTTAATGGCTTAGCAATGGTGCCATAATGGTATACAAACTTCCTGTAGTAACCTGTTAACCCCAAGAAGCCATGCAAGCTTTTGAGAGTTCTCGGCTTTGGCCATGTTACCATTGCTTCAATTTTTGCTGGATCAGTGTGGACTCCTTGCTCATCAATGATATGACCCAAGTATTCTACTTGTCATTGGCAAAAGGAGCATTTAGTCAACTTGGCATAAAGTTGATTTTTACGCAGGAGTTGAAGCACTGTCTCCACATGTTGAAAATGTTCTGTCTCCGTTTTACTGTAGATTAAAATGTCATCAAAAAATACCAAGATAAACTTACGCAAGTAAGGACCAAATACTTGGTTCATGAGGGCTTGAAATGTTGCTGGGGCGTTGGTTAAGCCGAAGGGCATAACTCTGAACTCATAATGGCCATGATGAGTTCGAAATGCTGTTTTGTGAATGTCCTGCACCCTCACTCTTATTTGATGATAACCTGCCTTCAAATCAATCTTAGAAAAGAATTTTGCTCCATTTAGTTCATCCAGTAAATCATCTATAATTGGAATAGGAAATTTGTTTTTGATTGTGAGATCATTTAACTGTCTATAATCCACACAAAACCTCCATGTTCCATCTTTCTTTTTAACTAATATTACTGGAGAAGCAAAAGGACTGCGGCTAGGTTGTATGAGAGCAGCTTTTAACATTTCTTGAACTTGTTTCTCTATTTCATTTTTCTGGTAGTAATTGTACCTGTATGGTCTAATGTGGACAGGTTTGGCATCTGGCAAGAGATTGATAGCATGGTCCAGTGTTCTTTGGGGCGGCAAGGCATCTGGACTCTGAAATACATCTCCATATTTTGCCAACAGCTGTTGTAGTTGAATTGACTTCTTGATTGGGGCCGGCTGAATGTCCTCCTTCTCTGGTATCACTAAAAGTGAAAATAGTTGAGAGTTAACTGGTGCCATCATCTTCTTAACTCTTTTACCGGTCATGAGGTGTAAAGTGCCTTCCTCTGTAATGCCCTTCAACACCACCTGGACCCCATCTTTTTGAAAAGTCAGCTGCATCTTATCAAAATCAAATAACACGGGATTATACCTCTTCATCCAATTTACTCCCAAAACCATGTCATAACCTCCCAACTCCAAGAGCCTGAGGTCTGTTTTGAATTCGTGTCCCTGCATCTCCCATTGAAATCCTGCACATTTGGACCTACTCACTACACGTTGCCCAGTAGCTGTGGACACCGACAAGGGTGCAGCTGTTGTAATGGTTAAAGGCAACTTGTTCGCAACCTTTGAGTCCATGAAGCTGTGAGTGCTCCCACTGTCCAACAATATCACCAAGGAAGTGTTATTCACTCTTCCCTTAATCTTCAGTGTACTGGGTGAAGGTTGGCCGGTAAGTGCTGATATTGATAGCTCCCCATCTAATATTTCTTCTTCCTCCCCTTCTTCTACTTCTTCCACAACCTCCTCTGCCTCCATAGCCAATAAGTGTCTACACTTGTATTGGTGGCCAGGGGTAAATTTCTCTCCGCATTTAAAATATAGTCCTGCCGCCCTTCTCTGCTCCCACAGGCTGGTCTTGGGTTTGTTTTCGGTGAGTGGTTCCATGACTGGTTTGTCATTTTGGGTGCCGATCGTGGCGTTTTTGGGAATAGAGGAAGGAGTAGGGGTGTAGCTTGGTCTGGAGTTGTGTTGGCGGTGTAGTGATTTTTGCTTCTTGAGAATGGCTTCAAATGATTGCTCTTGTAGTTTAGCCTGTTCGAATGCTTGGTTAAGAGTTTTGGGCTTGAAAACCTTAATCATGGGTCTCAGCTCATCACTAAGCCCACTGATGAAACTAGAAATGAAATAAGGTTCTCCTAATCCAGGGTTTGCTTTCTGCATGAGGGCCTTGAGTTCTTCAAATTTCTCTTGATAAGAGGCTACGGTTTCAGTTTGTTGCAGCTTGTTGAACTCTTCAATGATATCTGCAGCCGTTTTCTCACCAAATCTAACACACAAATCTTCAGCAAATTGTGGCCATGAAACCGATTCTTGATGAATAAACTAGCCCTGCAACCAATTGTCAGCTCTTTCTCCAAACTGTAGTGTGGCTAGCTCCACCTTCTGTTCCTCAGGTATGTTATAAAATTGAAAATACTTCTGGCATTTTCTTACAAAGTTACGAGGATTCTCCCCATCAAATGGAGGTAGCTCTACCTTCGGCATCCTGAAAGGGAATGGATCATTCTTGCAATGGTCTATGCTGGTTTCCCCCCTTCCAGAGATTTTTGGATTGGGCAATATACCCTTCTCCGAACTTGAGATGATCTTTGGTGCTACAGGATAGTGGATCGGATCCTTCCCTCTACTACCCACATTCATATTGTCAGCCATCCGCTCCATTAGCCTTTCGAACTTAGTTTCTAGTTCAGTCATCCTCTTGTTTTGAGCTTCACTCATCTCTAAGATGCTGGAATCAAGTTTTTGAAGATGAGCTTCAACTTCTTTAATTCTAGAATTTTCCCCCATGGTATTCTTCTTGTTTTTCGCCAGTTTATAACCTGCAATAAGTTCTTGAGAATCAATAGAGCTCATACACCTTGTATTGAAGCGCTGGCCCTCAAGGAACGACGGCTCTGATACCAGTTGTGATGAATTGTAGAAGAGAATAAGATAAGAGATAGAATAGGGATGAAGAAGAAGGAGAATAGAGAAGGTTTAGAGAGAAACTATATTCATTCTTTTTCATAATCTGTAAAATGGTTTACAAGCCATTAAGTAATGTTCAATTTCTCTCTCCTCTAACTAATTAGCTAGAAATAAGCTAGAAAGTGTAGATTCTCTCTTGCAGCTAACAAAATGAAATAGCAAAGTGAATAACAGAATTTCTAACAACTTCAATAACGGCAGCAGTAGCAGGCTTCTTCAAACAGTGCTGGTTGTTGGGCCTTCCTCCTCACCCATCTCCCATCATTTCTAATCCAGTCTCCTTAAGCCCATCATCTTCTTCTTTATCTTCTGTGCCTTTCTCCTGGAGCCCATCTTCTTCGTCATTCTTAGTCTCTGTTTCTTCCTTCCTTCCAGTTTCGTCTTTATTCCTCTCAAATAGCTCCTTACCTTCTACCTCATTTATCTTAATCATAACACTTTGTCACATACTGAACTTCATGTGATTTTACCCATTCACCCCTATAATTAAATACAAGATCCACATAAAAAAAAATCATTATCTTTAGTACTACATAAAACACGAATAAACAAATACAAAAAAAAAAAACAATTATTTTTAAACACAAAAATGTTAATCATATGTGTAAAGTTTATGAGTTTTTAATACATAGATCCACCCATTACAACACAATTAAAGAGAGTACGATTACAATCTAAATCAACATGAGATGATTCATAAAAGAGCTAATTGAACCCCAAATAAAAGAAGCTATGTTATGCTAATTATAACACAATAAAAAGAAAAGAAATTGTAAACAAGAAATAACTAATACACAAAATACTAGCATGAATTACAAGAACAAGAACATAAAATTACAGAAAAAATTACAAAGGTGAATGACATCGAAGAGAGCAACTGAATGCCGCTAAAGAGAGCAGTAGCCACCAGTTGGAGAAACTTGAATTGAAGATTGGAATCAACGTTTTAACAAATTGCAAATCAGAAACGTTTTCACCAAATAAGATACCAGAATTGATATATTTTCACAAATTGAAGTCTTCTTCACGATGGCAAAAGCAGAAGAATGGCACCGAAGTGAGTAGCCATCACTAGTTGGAGGAGCTTGAATAGAAGAAGGGAATAACGTTTCTTGTATCTGAGAATAGATAGACTATAATGGATTTGATTAGGCCAAAAATGAATTTTTGCCCCTAACATTTTTTCAAATGGGCAAATTTTCTTCTAACGTTTGTAAAATGGAAGATTTTTGCCCCTACCATTACTCTCCGTTATATTTGACCATTTATCTATTAGTTGATCGCTAACGTAAATGAAATAAAACACGTGTCGTGCATGCATTGGGCACGTTACGTGTGGAAAAAAAGGCCAAAGGTGCATTTTTGGCCATAACGTTTTTCTAAATGAGCAATTTTGCCCCTAGCATTTGTAAAGTAAGAGATTTTTGCCCCTTACCCATATGTGACGTGTCCAATGCATGCGCGATGCGTATCCTACTCCATCCACGTCAGCAATCAACTAACGGTTAAATGATTAAATATAATGGTAAGTAACTGTAGGAATAAAAATCTTCTATTTATTAAAGTTAGGAGCAAATTTTTCTATTTAAAAAAATATTAGAGATAAAAATGCAACTTTAGCCATTTGATTAATTTATTTTAATTTGGGTTTGTCTTAATTTGGAGTTAAGGTTTTAATTTGGGTCGATCAAGTTGCCAACTTGAATTTTCGCTTACTGAAGTGTACTTATGTTGAATAGAGTGGCAAATTTGGGGCCTATCTCTAATTTTCATTGTTTTGAAAACCGGATTGGACCGGCCAGTTGAACCGGTTCAATCACAAACCGGATAAAAATAGGTTCATGTGCAGAAAATTGGATTGCACAGTAAAAAAATGGATTGGACCGAAAAAAATCGGGTTGAACCGGAAAAATTTAGTTGGACCGAAAAAAATCTAATATACTATAAATTATAATTTTATATTTTTATAAAATATATTTTTTATAATTCGGACTAATAGCTGTTGGATATTGTTTGATCAAAAATTTATATTTGATGATAAAATTAATTCATATTAATATTAGATTTGATAAAATTGAAAATTATGTGAAATTATTTACACTATATTTTTATTTTATATTTTTTACATATTGAATAACTATAATTTAAATGTAATGAAATATTAAAAACAAAATAAAGATAAACATAATAATTATAAAAATAATATGTTTATGTAATGTCATAAAAAATAAATTTTATAATTAAAATTAAAATTAAAAAATTTAAAAATATATTTTCTTTATAAATTTAAATATTTAATAGAAAAATTCAGTGTTTAATCATTTAGTTAAAAAAGTAGTAAAATAAAATAAATAAAAAAAATTAATATATTGATATTCGATAATTAGTAGATTGTTTAAATGTGTTTTTTTATATATTATATTTTTAATTTTTTTATAAATAATTATATTTAGAAAAGATAAAAATTTTGAGTCAATTCGGTCCAATTAATTGCTTTTTAACTTAATTGACAAATCAAACCGATATTCGATCCGATTTTAAAAATATTGTTAATTTTGTTAGTAAAAATTTAAAAAAAAAAGAAATTTCTTAGATCCGAACCGAATCCCAATAATAACTATCACGAACCAAGGGTTAACGAGGATTAGCCGGATTGAAGCACCGCCGCCGATATCATCTTCTCCTCCGCCTTCAGTCACTGCTTCACCCAACTCACCGCTTCCTTCTAACTCCACTTTCGTCTTCTAGCAAGCTGTCTCCTCATCAATTTCTCTGATCACGTCTACGCCTACTACTAGGACTTCGGCCACTGCTACCTTCTGCTTCTACTCCACCCTTAACTCCTCCCTTTGGCTTGGTTCCTCCCTTCTCCGGTGTCCACTGTACTGTCGGAAATCTTTGCGGCGCCATCATCGTCTTCACTTCGCGGGCTTTCACTTCATGACACTTGGTAGCACAGAGGATTTTTCACCCTAAGAAAGCC
Organism: Excoecaria cochinchinensis; assembly: GCA_947683425.1. Classification (NCBI taxonomy): domain Eukaryota; kingdom Viridiplantae; phylum Streptophyta; class Magnoliopsida; order Malpighiales; family Euphorbiaceae; genus Excoecaria; species Excoecaria cochinchinensis. The sequence goes on from CANTUQ010000004.1 coordinate 49,438,108, forward strand.
TTCTCTTCAGGCTCTTAGGTAAGCTTTCAAACTTCGAAACCTAATTTACTGCTCTGCTTCTATTTTTCTTCTTCTTAATCTGTTTAATTTGGTGTTCAAGTATATTTCGAGTTTTGTGAACATTTGTAATGTGAGTAGTAGTCCTGTTGGTTTATTGTTATTGAGCTTTCTGATTCACCAAATGCATACAAGTACTTGAATTGTAATATCTTATATGCATTATTTTATATCTTTCAATTAGGTAAAATAATTTTCGTTTTCTGAGGTGGAGTCCTCTGTTGATTAATTGATATATTTTTCTGGGGTTGAAACCTGCATTGTTTAGCCTAACTTTTACGAAGTCTTTTCTTGAATCTTCATCGATTATTATTATTATTTTTTTCACTGGAATCTGTATTGTTAACTCTTTTTGTTCTGTATTATTAAACTTTGATTTGGCCTGCGAAACTGGAAAAGAAAATACATGAATTTTAGGTTTTTCCTTTGCTTGATTTTTTGGTCAAGTCAATTCTTGGATACTGGAAATGGTGGGTTGAATTTTGAGTATTGAATTTATTGGGACAAGAAGGAATTGATGCTGATAAGAGATTGGGAAGAGCAGAAGAAGTAGAAGAAACATTGTCATCTGCACAACTGTTTTGAATAAACTCTTTTATTCGCTTTCCTGGACGTACTGAAGTGAAACGCCCATGTTGGTCCAATCTAAGACTTGAGTAAAAATAATCCAGAACTGACCTTTAGGTCCTAATTTAAACCAAAAGCTAAAATTGGCAGAATCAATCATTTTCTACATGCTTGAGGCCATTTTCTACCGTATCTAATGTCTATTTGGTCATTGCAACTATAAGAACTTAAAAAAACAAGGCGGTTTATTTATTTTTTCCTTCTTCAGGAATGGAGAAAGACACTTCCTTTTTGTTTGCGGGCATTAGTTTTGATAAGAAGAAGTTTGCCAATGAATTTTCGCGCTTTAAGGTAAAATTTTTTCTATTTTGTTCTTCATTGTTGTAATTTTGAAAATTCTGGGATTTCTGAATCCATTTATGTTGTTCTATTTGCATGTTTTGTGCTGCCGTAGTTTTCTATTTTGTGCACTTGTTTTACTTTAATCATTTCATGTAGGAGAGAAAAAAAGGTAATGATAATGGTCAAACAGATAGTTTGAGTTTGAGCTTGTATGAACGTGGAAAACCTGAAGCACAGGAAGTTGCTGTTCCTTCTAAGAAAAGGAAGCGAAAGGATGCGACTGTTTCTGGTAATTGAGGTCATTTTTAGCTATAACACGTTGTCTTAGTATGTAATATGGGTCAAGCATCAAGTTGCTACATCACTTTTTTTTTTTTTTTTTATGACTTGATAATTTAGTTTTTTATTTACATTAAAAGCAGAAACTGTGGAGAGTATCAGTGTCTTTAAGAGTTCAAAGCCAGTCACTTTCCCAAGTGATGAGCAAAAGGACAGAGATGATAAAAACCATCCTTCAGCAAAGAAGGAGCTTAATAAGCAAATTGAGGTTTTTCATTTTTCTAATTCTGCTATTTTCCCTCTGCATCACTGTACATATGCACTGTGTTACAATTTTCTTCTTTTTTATTTTTTAACTGTTTTTATGTGGTCAGCGGGATTCACTTTTGAGGAAAAAGTATCGCATTCATGTGTCTGGAAATAATGTTCCATCCCCACTTCAAAATTTTTCAGAGTTGAGCTCAAGGTGATTCTCTTTTTCTTAAATAGTAGCGCTTATGCATGTATCAGTACAATGCTTATTTTACTTTATGGAGTGAAATATCATTTAGACGCTGAAGCTGGATTTTCAACTTTATTCCTTCTTTTTGATTAGTTGTCTTCATGATTACTCTGGCTTGTCATGAGTTATTTCATTGATTGGATCATTGTTGCAATCGATACTGAGACTCTTACACTGCTTGAGATATTTATTTGTCTTTGTGGGACTAATTCTGTCAAAATAATTGACAATGCACAGTTTTTGTTTTGGTCTTCCATGCTATCATATTTAATGCATCGAAGAGGACAGCATTTCTCTTTTTTTGTATTCACCCATCCTCTTTTTCCTTTTTATTATGGTTTTTCATTGTTTCTTCTTATTTTTGTTTTTAGATATCCGATATTCATCATGAGGGGCAGTTTTCTCTTTATCAGTTTGGAAAAAAGTATCGTCTGTCTGTCATTTTCTGCTCTAGTCTGATGCATATATCTTTAGTTTGGTTTTACTGTTTCCAAAAAAATTAAGTCCGTGGATGTTCATTTGCTATTTTTTGACTGGTGATATGTTGTTTGGTTGTAGATATGGATGCAAGCCATATTTATTACATAATCTTACGGAACTTGGGTTTAAGGAGCCAACGCCAATCCAAATGCAAGCTATTCCAGTCCTCCTATCTGTATGGTCTCTCATATAAGCTATCCTTTCCTGTAGCTGTTATTGCGCTCTCTCTCTCTCTCTCTCACACACACACACACACACACACATGCACGCACGCACGCATGCATGCATGCACATATTAGTTGGAACTTTCGCATAATGAAATCACAAAGGATCAGTTAAATAGCCATTGATGTTATCAGAAACATAAAACTGAATTGGACTTTTTATGGGATATGCCCTTTCAGAAGCTGTTATCTTTACTTAATCTATTTTTTTTCCTTAATGTTTTAGGGCCGAGAATGCTTTGCTTGTGCCCCCACTGGATCTGGGAAAACATTGGCTTTTGTGTGTCCCATGCTCATGAAACTTAAGGTACTTTTTTTAAGCCTTTCAGCTACTAGAAATGGTAGTTCAAAAGTTTCTTTAATGAAATTTTCCACTATACAGCATGCAAGAAAGGATGGGATCAGAGCTGTTATCTTGTGTCCTACACGAGAATTAGCTTCCCAGACAACCAGAGAATGCAAAAAAATGGCTAAAGGAAGTAAATTCCGCATTAAATTAATGACGAAAGAACTTGTGAAAAGTGCTGATTTTTCAAAGATGCCTTGCGATATTCTTGTGTCAACACCGCTTCGGTTACAGTTAGCTATCCGCAGGAAAAAGGTTAACTTAAGCGGGTGGGTGCTTATTACGTTACTTATCTCTTGTTGATAGAAATCTACTTTGCTGGTAAAGACATTATGATGATAAACGCAACAATTGTCTTGGTTTTGATTATTGATTATCCTTCAACATCTATAAACAACTTTAGAATAAATAGATAAGAAAACTTTGCTTTTTAGTGCGTCATCTTACCCTAGTAGATATTATGTAGTTCTGCAAGATTCTTTAATTGGATCTACTTGTTTAGGCACCTTTAATGAATGCCATGATACGTAACAACAACGCACATTATCTGATATATTTGGCTGAAATATTTTATTCTCATATTATCTCTCCTGTGATTGACTAAGATGTTACTCACATTGCCCTTATTTCTTTCTTTTTTTCTTATCGGTCTGGGTCTTCCAAGGGTGGGGTTAAACATGGAATAGGGGGATTAGTGTTTCGGGGATTGGAAGTTAAGGGGCCATGCTCATCATTATATGAGATACAGAAAAACAAAGACAAAAGAGATAAGCATTAGACTTGTTTTAACATAACTCCATGGATATGAGCTTTTTAGTTCTTTTGACTAGTACATTTATGATGATAACAAGATATGAATGCTATTTTGACTTTATTTGCAGTAAAGAGAAAGTAATGACTATTGCAAAATTTTGGATCAACTCTGTATCGTTTGAAGAAATCGACTGGTTGTTTGTAGATTGTTGTATATGCTAGAGAAAGAAGATGAATCTGCATTGAGATAGCTTAACTTGTAATTTTGACTGTCATACAGGGTCGAATATCTCATTCTGGATGAATCTGATAAGCTCTTTGAGTTGGGCCTGTTAAAGCAGATTGATTCTGTGGTCAAAGCGTGTTCAAACCCTTCAATAATACGTTCACTATTCAGTGCTACTTTACCTGATTTTGTTGAGGAGCTTGCTCGCACAATAATGCATGATGCTGTACGAGTGATTATTGGCAGGAAGTGAGTATTACATTTTTTCTTGATTTGGATGAAGGGTAACAATTTCCTTCATACCCATTGTTTGTTTTAAATTTTTGAACAGGAACACTGCATCTGAAACAGTCAAGCAAAAATTGGTGTTTGCTGGAAGTGAAGAAGGGAAACTTCTTGCACTGCGTCAAAGCTTTGCAGAGGTATTCTGCCAATGTACTTGTTATTAAAAAATTCTTTTCATATACGCTTTTTTCCCCTTTTCGGTGAAGCTAAGGCAATAACAGTCCAAGCACGCAACCATCCATATACGGTTTGTCTGTTGTTGTGGTTACTCATAAGAGGTTTATTTCATTATTGACTAATCTATGCAGTTTCTGCAGTGTATCGACAAGTGCCTATGGTTGTCAATAGAAAAAAAAAGTCTGCCTATGGGAATTTTATTTTGGAATAAAAACGTTTAACATAAATTTTCCAAAACAAAATACTGTTCATGTTGTTTGATAGCTACATTAGATGGGGTTCCTTATTTGCAAAGAGATGGGAAACAGATTTAAATTATTGTTAACTTCTCCATCAAATATTCACTGCTTCAATTATGTTCATTTATATGAAAGTATTTTTACTTGAGAAGCCTATTGGGTTTAGACTTGAGATGGTCCATCTAGTTCATATATTCTTGTGAAACTATAGCTATTGGTAAGTACTGCATTGTCATGATGATGACATTGTTATAAAAGTGTCAAGAGACTTTGGTTACATAGCAAAACCTTAGTATGCTTATTTTGGCATATTGCTGGACTTATCCACTGAACCTGGTTTTGGGTCGTGATATGCTTTTCGTTAGGTTGCTGCTTCAACAGTTTTCACACATCTTCATATTCTTGACCAACTATTGTTTTTGGTGTATCTCATACTTGACAGTAGAGTCTGAACCCACCAGTGCTGATTTTTGTTCAAAACAAAGCACGTGCAAGTGAACTTTATGGGGAACTGAAATTTGACAGTATCAGAGCTGGTGTCATCCATTCAGATTTGCCTCCAACACAGGTATGCTTATTCCTGACATTTTCTATACTAGATCATTTATTAAATTGTGTACATGTGTAGTCTAGAATGAGAGTAAACAAGATCAAGGGAAGGTCCTGGTGTCCACTGGTACCAGGTCAAACCCAAAGAGTTCGCAATTCTGTATTATTGTTCCTGGCGCAGTATTTGATAAATTATCATTTGTGTCCATTTTTTCAACAACTGTGTAGCATGGTTGTGCTAATCCTTTTGTATTTGAACACAGCGTGAGACTGCTGTTGATGACTTCAGAATTGGCAAGACATGGGTGCTGATTGCTACTGATGTTGTTGCTCGTGGTATGGATTTCAAAGGTGTCAATTGTGTGATTAACTATGATTTCCCAGATTCGGCTGCTACATATATTCACAGGATTGGTATATTTTTAAACCGTCAAAACTTTTTCTTGCCTTTATTATTTGAACTTGCAATTATCAGATTAGTCTGTTAAAGTTTATGCATTATTGATAGATATTTAGACAGCTATATAACTGCATTCCAGTATCTTAGCCTTAATATTTCTTAGGAGATGAACAATAATAATTAAGATGAGCGAATTTTTCTCTGACCAATAAGTAAATATTTGAGGAGCCACATGAGTCTGTTCTTGGCATCAATTTCCTAAATCAATTTGATCAAAACTAACTTAACTTTGCTTTGAGCTATTGTTTAATTTCCATTACTTTTCTGATGGCTACTGACCTAGTCTTCAAGCATTGGAAAAACCAAGTGATTTTCATGACCTAAAACATTGTAAATTTGTAAATAGGTCGATCGGGCAGAGCAGGAAGGACCGGAGAAGCTATTACTTTCTACACAGAGAATGATGTTCCAGTTTTGCGTAACATAGCTAATGTAATGGCATCTTCAGGGTGTGAGGTTCCCTCATGGATCATATCTTTGCCCAAAGTGAAGTGGAAGAAGCACCGCCCAGAAAGGGAGTCCATTTCGACAAAGCCAGATGATGATGATGATGATGAGTGAGACACTGTTATTGATGAGCTTTTTGGAGTCATACATATTCATCTGTCTAATAGAATCTTTTACAATGCAAATCCAACTTTTGTTGGGTATAAATTTTGGTTGAATTATGAATCCAACATACAACTTAAATTTATCAACTCTTTAGTCATGTTATTGCAAAATCCTATAGAATTTGACCATCTATGTAGTAGTGTTAAAAGACTTCTATTTATTAGTTGCCTCCATTTCTCTTCTTGCAAGTGCATAAGGTGTGCGAGTGCCTATAAAATTTGAGTAATTTTGTTTAGAGTTTCAGGATCCTCAAAACATTGCAATTAAAGTTGGGATTAGTTTATTTTTTATAACCATTTGGTATTTGAAATTTACTGGTTTGGTTAGTTTGGAGTTTGAATTTGTACTGAATAGATATAAAAGGGGAGTGAAATTCTTTTTTTTTAGGTATTTAAAGTTGCTCCATATTTAGGATTCAAAGTTCTTTATTAAGGGATTAAGGGGGAAGAAAAAATAAATTTCTATTAGATTATTTTTATATAATTAGAAAAAAATATTATAGAAAATATTATACAACCAGCAAAAATTAGATTGTATAAGTACAAGTAATCGAATTTGATATTGAACCAAATAAGGGAAAATAAATAATCAGTTTATTTCAAAACAAAAGGAATAAATAACCATTTCATTTCAATTTCTGATTACGAACTGAAAAAAAGCCTTAATTTTACTTATCCAACTATGTAAAATTTTCAGATAGTCTTATAATAAAAGGTTGCTTATCGAAATAATTTTCTAATTTTATTTGTCTGAGGAAAAATATATTATTTTTTAAATTACAGCTGATATCTAACTATATTGCATTTATAAAATAAAAATAATGAAATAAATAAGCAATGAAAATCCAACATTAAAACCACTTTGGCACTCGAGGTCTCAAATCTTTAATAATTGGCTGTAAAATTGAAATTTTAATTATAAATCCAACGGATAACATTAAAATGAATTTGTGTACTGCAAATTAATATTAGAGACTTTGACTAGCACTTATTAAATTAAGACATAGAGCATAAATTTAGCATAGAAAAATAAAAGAAAAACAGAAAAATCGAATCAACAAGATAATAATAGAAAGTATAAGTTTTAATATGAGGAAGAGAGAAATTTAAGGGACAAAAACAAGAAAAAGCAAAGAGAAAATTGAGGGATGTAAATGGTTAATATTTTATAAAGAAACAGTATCTCAATGTATATAAATTAAGACACCATTTTTCAAGAATATAAAAGAGAGAATTCATACAATCTAAAACAAAATCAAAGTTGGAAAGAAATATATGAAGGTAAATTTCAATATATAATTGAGATTTTCTTGAAAAATACAAGTAGATAAATAAAAGGAAATGAATGGGGTGATGTTATTGTTGTTAGTATGCCTAAGTTTTGGGGCAATGTTAGAGGTTAAGGGTGAAGATCCTTATTTGTTTTTCACATGGAATATCACATATGGTACTATCTCTCCTTTGGGAGTTCCTCAACAAGTTATTATGATCAACAATCAATTTCCTGGACCAGCTATCAACTCTACTAGCAACAATAACATTGTTATCAATGTCTTCAATAACATTGATGAGCCTTTCCTTATCACATGGTAATTCTTCTTGTTCTTGTTCTTTTTCTTCTCCTTCTTTATATTCGGATTGATAGATCTGCGCATACATCTAAATCTGACACATATAAATATTCAGGAGTGGGGTTCAGCAAAGGAAGAACTCATGGCAGGAAGGATTGCTAGGAACCAACTGCCCAATCCCCGCAGGAACAAACTACACCTATCATTTCCAAGTGAAAGATCAAATAGGAAGCTTCATATACTACCCAAGCACTGCCTTTCACAGGGCAAGTGGTGCGTTCGGTGGCATTCACATCAACAGCCGATTGTTGATTCCTGTTCCTTATGCTGATCCTGAGGATGATTACACTGTGATTATCAATGATTGGTTCACAAAATCCCACAAAGCCCTACGAGGTTTCTTGGACAGTGGTCGTACTCTTGGCCGGCCAGATGGTGTCTTAATCAATGGAAAAACAGCTAAAGGAGATGGCAAAGATGAGCCTCTTTTTACACTCAAACCTGACAAAACCTACAAGTTTAGGATATGCAATGCTGGCTTAAAAACATCCTTAAACTTCAGGATCCAAGGCCACACCATGAAACTTGTTGAAATGGAAGGTTCCCATGTTGTCCAAAATGAGTATGATTCACTTGATGTTCATGTTGGAGCTTGTTTTGGTGTTCTTGTAACAGCAAATCAGCCTCCTAAAGACTACTACATGGTCGCCTCAACCCGATTTACAAAGTCTGTTTTAACCGGGAAAGGCATTCTCCGTTACGAAAACGGAAAAGGACCCGCGTCGCCAGACTTGCCTCCGGCTCCGGTGGGATGGGCTTGGTCTTTAAATCAATTCAGATCATTCAGGTGGAATTTGACAGCTAGTGCTGCTAGGCCTAATCCACAAGGATCTTACCATTATGGAAATATTAACATTACAAGGACTATTAAGCTCGTTAATTCTGCTAGCAGAGCTGGGGGAAAGCTTCGGTACGCTATTAATGGTGTTTCTCATGTTGATCCTGATACTCCTGTTAAGCTTGCTGAGTATTATGGGATTGCCGACAAGGTTTTCAAGTACGATGTTATGAAGGATGAGCCGCCTCCCAAGAATGCGGAGATTGTTACACAGCCTAATGTTCTTAATTTGACCTTCAGGAATTTTATTGAGATTATTTTTGAGAATCCTGAGAAGAGTATCCAATCTTGGCACTTGTCTGGATATTCTTTCTTTGCTGTCGCGTAAGTATTTTCACTACTGAAATGCCTTAATATTTTCTCGGTACTAGGTTTAAGGTAGTACACCAAACAAATTAAAAACTGTCATGAATTTAAAAGTATACGTGGTTTGAATTGTAACAACAAAAGAATAGTTTTCTTTGTAATTTTTTTTTTTTCTAAATGAATTTTGATACTTTTAAACAGAGTGGAGGCTGGAACTTGGACCCCTGAGAAGCGGAGGAACTACAATCTACTTGATGCAGTGAGTAGGACAACAGTGCAAGTGTTTCCAAAATCATGGGCAGCAATATTCTTAACATTTGACAATGCTGGAATGTGGAACATAAGATCAGAAATATGGGAAAGAACATACCTTGGCCAACAGCTTTATGCAAGTGTTCTTTCTCCTGCAAGATCTCTCAGAGATGAATATAATATTCCTGATGATGCTTTGGTCTGTGGCCAAGTCAAAAACTTACCAAAACCTAAACCTTACACAATTTAATTTTTTTTTGTTTTTTTTTTAAGTTTTATTTTTTCACTACCCCATCAATCAAATATTCCTCTTAATTAAAACATTTTAATTCAATTGCCTATGATTATCCTTGATAGAAAAGTTTTAATCTTTCACGCATATGTAATTGTTTTTTTCTGATAGATTCCATTTCATGATGATACTGTAATAAGATGATCGAATTGAATAGCTATTATTTGTTTTTCTTTTTTTTTTTTAAACCAAAGAAGAAAAAAAAATGAATTCTTTCACTCAAGTATCCATTTATTATTAATACATGCAGAAAGTATAAATTTACCCTAATATCTTAATTAGGACAATGTTATACTACACGTTATACCATTGACTTGATCTATATAAGAGCCATATATTTTATGGAATGACGTTGTTATCAATGTTACTTGTTTTTTTTTTTAAACCTACTCGAGCCCAAACCATGTGGACGTCTTTAGAGGTTGTAACCAAGGAGCATGCAGATTTAAAAAATGTGTAGTTTTTCTTCCAAAAATAACTTATTCAATAGAGGAATGCATTAAATATTTACCTAATCTGTAGAGTTTTGTGCCCAAAACGTTGACCTAAACTGGATGAAGGCAACAATTTTCCTCCTCCTATAATGGACACTCAATAAATCTAATTGTTACAAAGAGGAGTTAGCTTTTAAACCGTTGCAAATTGGGCACACAAGCTTCTTTAATCTGATTTATTTATTTATTTAATAATGCGAGGGTGCCTAACCTTAATCAAGCCGAAATATCTGAATCCCAAGGTCCTAAAACGATCCCAAATCAGCAAATCTAATGCCCTAATGCCCTCTTCTCCACTAGCCTCTACGAATCCAATTCCAAATCTCCAAGGCTACAAGCGCAGTGATGGGAAGAATAAAATCTGAAATGGTAATTTAGTTTTTCTGCTTCTCTTTGCCATACCGTCTCTCTGTCTTTCTTTGGTTTATGTATCTTGCTCTCTCTCTGGTAATCTTTAGATCTACCTATATAGTTATGAGAATTAGGTTTGTAGAAGAAGAAGAAGAAGAAGAAAGGGCAAGAAAAAGAAAAGAAGATGAGGATTTTCGTTAAGACTTTGAAGGGCTCCACCTTTTTTTTTTGGTTTTCTGTTCTGATATTATATGATTCTTGTTTATTGTGATTCTTGTTGCTATTGATCTTTACTTCAGCTTCTGGGTCTTTTTGTAAAAATCTATCATAATAATTTTGAGAAGAAATGCTGTTGTTGAAGATATTGTAATTGGGTTGGGGTATGGGGAGTTGTTGTTGAGTTACTTGTGGGTTTTAAAAGCTGAGAGTTAACCAATTTCAAACGGCAAACAGTAACCATTCCAACAAAAACCAAAGTTGCAAGTAATTTTCATTTTTTAGTTTGAAAATGATGGGATTAGATTAGTTTCTCTTTGCCATTTTTCTTGGTTAATTGAAATTGTGTTATACAAAAAGGAAATAATGTTTTGAAGAAATAAATTATGTGGAATATCAAATTTAGAATTGAACTTATCGAAATTAATTTCATCTATTTAATTTTAATTTTAAAAATTTGGTATGCGATTTAATTATAAAAATTCGATTTTTGATGTATTGGATTGAACCGAACCGATCATTAGTAGACAGTTACTGATCATCTGCCGACCATTAAAAAACAAAGTGAGTGTAGTTCAACCAAAGCTAAACTTTAAAGTACGACAACAATGACGCACGTGGTATTATTGAGTTAAAGTATGAGAACAATGACGCACGTGGTATTAGTTGAGTTCTCTCATGGACGGCTCCCTCTCTATATAGATGGGTATTGGAATTTGATAACACAAGCAAACTATAAAATGGGAGGTACGAAGAAGAAGCTGATAAAAAGGTCAAAAGTCATTCTAGTGCCATACCCAGCACAGGGCCATGTGAATCCCATGATGAAGCTAGCTTTAGCTTTGGTCAATCATGGACATGAGCCAGTGATGATGATGCCCGAGTTTATTCACCACAGAATCACATCAAGCATGGATCCCAAGGCCCAAGTTGTTTGCATTTCAATACCAGATGGCATTCAGAACCAACCATCACCTGACTTCTTTGCTATTGAAAAAGCCATGGAACACAACATCCCAATTCACCTGGAACGTTTGGTTAGTAAATTCTGTGAAGAAGATGAACATGTTTTGTGCATGATTGTTGATTTGTTAGCCTCATCTGCCATTGAAGTAGCTCGTAGATGCAGAGTCCCCGTCGCTGGTTTCTGGCCTGCCACGCTTCTTACTTTCTATTTGATTTCAGCCATCCCAGATATGATCAGAACTGGAATTATTTCTGATTCTGGTAAACTTTCCAACTTTTTTATTTAGTTATTTATTTGTTATTATTATTTTTTTTAATGGAGAAGGTATAGCTTATTAGTAATAAAAATAAGATCCGGCTGGTTTGGACCAAACTTGCGGTTAATAAGTAGTTTTCGATCGATTTCTGACTGAACTGGGCTTATTAATAAAATAAATGTTCAAGCCTGTCAAGGTCTACTTATTACAAATAAATTAATAATTGAAATATTAAATTAGTATAAATTTTAAAAGAATATTAAATTTATATTACTTTTTGTTGGTTATCCTGCTGATCTAAATTTTGTTTAAGCATTTTAACTTTCTACACTAGACACTTTTAATTTTCATACACTAAGTTCTTAAATATTAATGTAAATTATTTTTTTTCTAATGAAAAAGATAAGTAATACATGCTATTTTCTCATTGGAAAAAAAATTTCAAATCAGTATTTTGAGATATATTGTTTATTGAGTGGTTATTAAAAAAAAATTAATTGGTCAAACTAAATTTGTATTAATTATATTATTTATTTAGTTTATACTATCGAGTTTTATGTATTTACGTTAGACAAATGCCATTTATTTAAGTAAGCCACCAAAATTCCCGGGTCAAACCATCAAAAATCTGAAAACCAATCATGACCACTAGGGGTGTGCATCGGTCGGGTTCGGGTCAACCCGAACCGAACCCGATTAACCCGAAACCCAAACTTTTGCCTAAATCATCTCCCGAACCAACCCTAACCCATATAAGGGCCTTGAACCGAACTACCCGACATTTTTCGGGCTCCGAACCGCACTACCCGAACCACCCGAAATTGAAACCTTCAAACCCAGAAAATCCAACCTTCAAACCCAGAAAATCTAGCCTTCAAACAAACCCAGAAAATGAACCTTGAAACCCATAAAATCAACGTTCAAACAAACCCAGAAAATCAACCTTCAAACCTTCAAACCGAACTACCCAAAAAATCCCAAAAAATTTAAAGCAACTTTCAAACCCAGAAAATTTTATTGAAGGGAATCTTGAAAATCCAACAAATATTCTTCCTTAGCAAGATCCAACAAAAAAAAAATTAAAAAGAAATCAAATTTATGCAAAAAAAACAAATATATCTCAACCAAAAAAAAATCAAATGGATCAAATCTAAGACAAAATCCATATTTTCAGCCAAAAAAAAAAAATAAAAACCAAATCAAAACAGCATATCCTAATCTCAACGAAGAAGAAGAGGAGGAGAAGCACGATCGAAGAAAAAAGAGAGACTGAGAGGAGAGTTAGATCGAAGAAGAAAAAGAGAGGGAAGAGAGGCAAATCGAAGAAGAAGGAGAAGCGAGAAGAGAGGAGAGGCAGATTGGATAAGAAGAAGAAGAAGAAGAGAGAGTGAGAGGAGAACAGGAAATTCTAGATCGAAGCAGAAAAGAAGAAGAAGAAGAAGAAGAAAGAGGGTAAGGGGCTAAGGGGCTAAGGGCAGATCGAAGAAAAGAGAGAGAGAGAGAGAGTGGGCGGGGGTGAGACTGAAAAAAAAAAGGGTATATATATTATTTCGGTCGGGTTCGGGTTTTAGTGAATTTAACCCGATCCGAACCCGAAATTTACAAAATCCTAACACCCGACCCTAACTATCTAAATAACCCTATCCGAATAGATCGATATTTTGGGTCGGGTTCATCGGGTTGTTCGGGCCGGGTCGGGTTTTGCACACCCCTAATGACCACAAATGAAATGTACATTCACTTAACATTTTGGGACGTAGTCAGAAATTCTGTCAAGTGAAATTAAAAATTATAATAATTTATAAAAAATTTATTCACATAAAATATAAATAACTGTAATATTTTTCTTCAAAATATAAAAATCGGTACAAATTTGTAATTCAAATTTATTTTTTTAAATGTGTTAAAATATTAAAAATTATATATATTTACTTTTGAAATTTTTTATTGATGACTAATATAAAAATATGGTTCATATTTTTCTTAAATTACTGAAATAGTTCACATTTACCCTTTAAAGTATTGAATAAGAGTAAATTTGTACCATTTTGATATCTTAAAGTGTTGTTTTTTTAAAATAAATTTTAGAGAAAGATATGTACTATTTTTCATTAATTTAATGGCAAATTTAGATTTTATCATTAAGAAAATAAAACAACTCATTTAAATATTTTAGTGGAGGCAATTTTAAAAGAATTTAAATTTATAGGGTGATTTTCAATTTTTCATGATTAAGTGAAATTTTTTAAAAAAATTAAAATTACAAGGGTATTTTTGAAATTTTTTATACTTGAGTGGGACAATTAACTTCACTCAATGTGGGGCAGCCACGCCTGATAACACTACAAATTTATTCCTGAAATTTTTATTTTTTATTTTTTTTTTTAAAATGCTCCCAACCATTAATGAAATATTTTAAAAAAAACATAAAACTTTTACACATAGCATATTCTCAATGATCCGAATGTACCGGTTAACATAATACCTATCCTATGTGGCAGTCAATGAGAATTTCCGGTAATATTCGTTCTAAAATCGATTAAAGTAATTTTTTTGAAATATTTTTTTTTTTAAATTCAGGCATTTTTCTGTTAAAAATTTGTTTTCTGACTTTTCCATTAAAATTAGAATTAGCTATTTTGAGTGTGTCAAATTCATCATTGTACAATTGAAAAAAAAAAAAAATTCCTGATAATAAAAAGAGATGGCCTCCAATAATCTCAATGAATACAACAAATTTAGGGAAACTTATTAAAAAAAATTTAACTTTTTATTTTCATAACTTAAAACTGCGGCCCTCTGATTTAAAATATTTGGCGTATGGCAGGAAATCCTGAGCGTCCAGGCCCAATATGCTTCTTACCGAACGATGCGCCATCAATATGCAGTGATGATCTTCCATGGTTAATCGGAAACCAATCAGCAAGGAAAGCAAGATTCAAGTTTTGGACAAGAAGCTTGGATCGATCAAGAAATCTTAGATGGATTCTGATGAACTCTTTTGAAGAGGATTATTGTCTTAATGATCTAAATTGTAGGTCTCTTGTATTCCAAGTTGGAGCCTTAAATATGCATGAAATAATCAAGAACCCTAGCTTGCGGGAAGAAGACAGGAGCTCATTGCAATGGTTAGACAAACAAAAGAGCAACTCAGTTATGTATATATCATTTGGGAGTTGGGTTAGCCCAATTGGAGAAGGAAAAGTGCGAAGCCTAGCAGTAGCACTTGAGTCAATTAAACAACCATTTATATGGGTTCTTCGTAGTGAATGGAGAGATGGGTTACCAGCAGGATACATGGAGAGAGTAATAAAACAGGGGAAAATAGTTTCATGGGCACCTCAATTTGAGATTTTGCAGCACAAAGCAGTAGGTTGCTATCTTACTCATTGTGGATGGAATTCAACCATGGAGGCTATTCGATGCCAAAAACGTCTCTTATGCTATCCAGTTGCTGGGGATCAGTTTCTCAATTGTGCCTATATTGTCCAAAAATGGAAAATTGGAGTAAGGATCAATGGGTTTGCTCAGGAAGATGTTGAAGAGAGCTTGAGGAAGGTTATGGATGATAAGGACATGGATAATAGGTTAATGAGGTTATACCAGACGACAATGGGAGAAGAAGCTATTTTAAGAGCAGTCTCTAATCTCACTACCTTCCTGGATCATCTGAAAAATATTGTCAATATTCCTTTTTTACATTATAGTTGATCTAAAAATAGTCTATTGAACTACTAGCAATTTAGTAATTTCATCTTATTAATTGCAATTTATATTTTTCAAGCTATGTTATTATGTTTTTTGTCTAATTTTTTTTTTCAAAACTCCAAAGATACCAATTTCCTAATTCTCTTAAAACTCAAAGATTTTTCCTTTACATTTTTTCTAAAATTTTTAGCACAAAACTCCAAGAGATATACATTTACTAATCTTCTAAATATTTTCGTCCAAAACTCAGAAATGTACCATTTGAAATTCTTCAAAATATAATTTTTTTTTCAAAACTCCAAAGGGTACCTTTGGTATTTTATTTAAATTTTTTTGTCTAAAACTTCAAAGGTACTCGTTTTTTTTTTTCTGTTTAAATTTTCTCACCAAAAACTAAAATTGGTAACCTTTTACTATTCCTTTAAATATTTTCCCAAAAACTCAAAAGGATATCCCTTTTGTTATTTATCAAAATATTTTTACCCAAAACTCTAAGAGGTACCCCTTAGCATTATATCTAAATTTTTTCGCCCAAAACTCTAAGAGATTTCCATTTGCTTTTTGTCAAAATTTTTTTACTCAAAACTTTAAAGGGTATCCTTTTGCTATTACTTTAAATATTTTCGACCAAAACTTAAAGAGGCACTCCCTTTGCTATTTATCAAAATATTTTTGCCCAAAACTCCAAGATTTGCCTCTTCGCTTTCTGTTTGAATTTTCTTGCCCAAAATTTGAAGCGGTTCTCCTTTACTTTTTATCTAAATATTTTAGCACAAAATACCAAGGGATATGATGGGTGTCAAAGCCACAAAAAATAAATCTTAATTTTTCCTAATCAATTAAATAGCAAATATGGCGAGAAAGAGTCGAATCCACAGAAACTAATATCAATTTAACTTTTAATAACCAGATTTTCAATAAAGAAAAATAAATGAGGGATTTTAATAATTAAAGATTTAAAAATACTGAATCAAAACAAGAAACTAAAATTGCATAAAATTAATTAAAACGAAATCAATTGACAAGAAATTTCATTTAAAGGTATTCGCGGCTCAAGATTCAACTTACTGATTATAGATGAACAAATAATTCTAAAATCATGCAATGGATTGGTTATAACCGTCGGCTTAACGCTCCCGACCAATCTTTCCGTATTAATATGATAACCAATTAAGACTATAATTAACCCCTAACCAATAAACAGTCATATTTTATCGAGAGAATTTAATTTATTGACAGCTTTATGAATTAGAAAGACCCAACTTAAGTTAACCAATTTCTTATCGAGACCGATTTAAACCAAATCATGCATCTGCTTAACACAACAACCCTTCCCAGTATTGCTATACTAATTGCCACTTAATATTGATTTTACCAAACAATTACAGATTTGATAATCTCAAATAGCAATATGTCATTTAATTAAATGCACAACGAGCTCTTATTGCACATAAAATAAATAACAATCGAGATAGAGTTTCCCTAAATTGCAGTAAATAACATGAACATTGCACAATAATTAAAGAGAAAAATAGAGTAGAACAATCTCACAGCATATGAAGAACCTTGGCCTTGAATTAACCCTTAACCAGAATAAATAAATTTAGCCACACATAATCAAAGTCATAAACAAAATAAAATTTAATTAAGAAATAAAACTCCCTGTTATAGCCTTGGAAAAAACGCAGATGAAGAAAATATTGAAGAGATGATACTATTCACGTTTTTCCCTAGATATATAAGAATAAAACCTAGATAAGTTAGGAATGTGGTTAATTTCTATATTTTTTTTTCTAAATTTTTTGGCAAAAACTCCCAGGGTTACCCCTTTGCTTTTTGTCTAAACTTTTGGCCAAAATCTCCAGGGGATGCCCCTTTGGTTTTGGTCTAAATTTTTTACCCAAAACTCCAAAGGGGTACCCAATTAGTTTTTGTCTAAATTTTTGGCCAATAACTCCAAAGGGCCTCATTATTTTTTTTTAAAAAAAAATTTTTGGCAGAAAGCTCCAAGGGTTACCCCTTTACTTTTGGTCTAAATTTTTATCTCAAAACTCCAAGGGATATCTGTAGACACTAGGTCTTGAGGTGGCAAAAAAAAAAAATATATATATATATAAAGAAAAAATAATAATAAAATAAAATAAAATAAAAATGAGGAAATCAAGGAAAGAGAAAAAAACCTAGAACCCTAGATATAAAAGGAGCGAAAATAACCTAAGATAAGGGGTTGGCATTTTTTGAAAGTAGAAAAGATAGGACCAAATTTTTTTTTTAAAAAAAAGAAGAAAGAAAAAAAAAGAGCCAAACGACAACAAAAATGCAGGAAACCGAAAGAAACAAGGAAAAAGAGGAGGAAGAAAAAAGAGGTGGCACTTGCCACCTCTAGCGGCGGAAGGGCCTAGAAGGCGAGGCGCTGTTTTCGCCACCCTCCGATCACCCCCGGTGGCTGCCAAAGAGCATATCGGCCACGAGGGTGGCGCTACTGTCCGGAGTCATTTTCGGCCACCTTCAGCTGCCGACAGCAACACATGAGGTGGCGGCGGACTCCCGGTGATGAGATGAATCTCTCAGTGGCAGCTGATCTTCCCCACTCGCTGACAGTAGGGAGATCAAAGGAGGTGAAACTAGAGCTATCTAGTGGCGTTTCCAACAAATTGACGAGGCATCTCGACACGTGACCACCAGCGGAGAGCCCCTAGCGGCCTGATCTTCACTCCAGTAGAGGCGGTGGAGCTCCGGCAAGAAAATGCAGTGAGTACCATTGTTTATTATTATTATTATTATTATTATTATTATTATTATTATTATTATTATTATTATTATTATTATTATTATTATTGTGGCTGTTATTATTGGTGTGATATTATTATTATTATTATTATTATTATTATTATTATTATTATTATTATTATTGTTGTTGTTGTTGTTGTTGTTATTGTTATTATTATTATTATTATTATTATTACTATTATTGTTGTTTTTATTGTTAGTGATCATTATAATTATCTCATTTGTGTTTTATGTTTATTAATTTTAATTCTGTTAGTTTATTCTATTTCTACTGGATTAGATTAATCGTCGTTCAATTTTTTATTTTATTTATTTATTTATTTATTATTTTGTTTAATTTAATCTATTGCTGACCAATATCGTTTTCTGTCATAACTGATCAACTGCGACCACGACCGTGAGGAGGATACGGCTCATCTTTTTGCTAAGCGAAGCATGATTGAGGTGAATAGTTAGGGTTTATTTATTATTCGTTTATTTGAAACATGTATTATTATTAGTATTATTATTATTTCATTTTAATTTTATTCATTTGAGGTCTGTAATAATAAAGGTTTTGGTCTAAAATTCTTACCCAAAACCCTAAGAGGGTACCTCTTTGATTTTTGTTTAATTTTTTTGTGAAAAACTAAAAGGGCCCCTTTGATTTTTTTTTTTTAAATTATTTTGGCAAAAAACTCCAAGGCTTATCCATTTACGTTTTGTCCAAATTGTTTTGCCAAAAACTTAATGGGATAACCCTTTTATTTCGGTTTAAATTTTTGATCCAAAACTCCATGGGGCATCACTTTAGTTTTACTTTAAATATTTTGCTTAAAACTTTAAGGGGTATCACTTTGATTTTTTAAAAAATTATTTGTACAAAAACTCCAATGGGCACTCATTTGCTTTTGTCAAAATTTTTTAGCTAAAACTCCGAGGGTTACCTTTTTGGTTTTGCTCTAAATTTTTGGGGCCAATTTCACTCATGGTCACTCAACTTATCACTTATCGCACAAAAGTAACCGACTTTTTTTTTTCTGACTTAAATGTCACTGAATTTCTAATATTTTTGCAAAAAACTCATGTAAACCGGAATCCGGCGAGAACCCTTACCGGATTGATGACATGGCATATGACACGTGGCAACGAATAATAAATACATGACTTTTTTGCAAAAATATTAGAATTTCAGTAACATTTAAGTTGGAAAAAATAAAGTTAGTTATTTTTGCGCGATAAATGATGAGTTTAGTGACCGTGAGTGAAATTGATTTAAATGTAGCATTTGTTGGAAATATTGTTAAACGACATGTAGTTTCTGATATGACATACCATATCATCAATCCGGCGACGGTCCTCGCTGGATTTCGGTTAACATGACTTTTTTGCAAAAATATTAAAAGTTCAGTGACATTTAAGTCAAAAAAAAGCCGGTTACTTTTGCGTGATAAGTGATAAGTTGAGTGACCGTAGGTGAAATCAACCCAAAACTCCAAGGCGTACCCCTTTGGTTTTTTTATAAATTTTTGGCCCAAAATCCTAAGGTGCTTTTATCTAAATGTTTTGTCAAAAAACTTAAATGTGTACTTCTTTTGTTTTGATCTAATTTTTTTACGCAAAACTCCAATGGGTGTCCCTTTGTTTTTAGTCTAATTTTTTTAATGAAAACACCTAGGGGTAGCTTTGCTTTTTATCTAAATTTTTTAGTCAAAAACTCCAAAGGATACCCCTTTGCTTTTTATCAATAATTTTTGGCGAAAAACTCCAAGGCATATCCCTTTGCATTTTCTCTAAATCTTTTTATTTAAAAACTCCAAGGGGTACCCCTTTGGTGGGTTAATTACTTCGGTGGTCACTGAACTTTAAGGGTTGCAACGATTTGGTCACTAAACTTCAATTTGTAACAATAAAATAATACATCTATTATTTTGTAACGAAACAATCAAAATGATCAAAAATTCGGTTTCGGCGGCAAACGGGAGCTACTTGAAGACAGTGAAAATTGATTCTTTTTAACCATAAAGCCACGTCGGATCCATGTTAGATCCGACGTGGCAAAAAATTTAACGTTTATTTTGCTAATAGGTCAGGTTCCGGTTGCCATTTTCGATCATTTTGATTTTTTGGTTACAAAATAATAGATGTATTATTTTATTGTTACAAATTGAAGTTTAGTGACCAAATCGTTGCAACCCTTAAAGTTCAGTGACCATCGAAGTAATTAACCCCCCCTTTGGTTTTGGCCTAAATTTTTGATTCAAAACTCGTAAGGGTACCACTTTGGTTTTGGTCTAATTTTTTAGATTAAAACTCTAAGGGTTTCCTCTTTGCTTTTTGTCTAATTTTTTTTACCAAAAACTCCAAGGATTATCCCTTTAGATTTAGTCAAAACTTTTGACAAAAAACTCTAAGGGGTATCCCTTTTGTTATGGTATCAATTTTTGGCTCAAAATTTCAAGAGGTAACCATTTGCTTTTGGTCTAAATTTTTGGCCCAAAATTCCAAGGAGTGCCCCTTTGTTTTTTGTGTAATTTTTTGGATCAAAAACTCTAAGGGGTACACCGTTGGTTTTGGTCTAAATTTTTTACCAAAACTCCAATTGGTATCTCTTTGGTTTTGGCTCAAAAGTCCAAGAGGTATCCCTTTTCTTTTTGTCTAAAATTTTTGCTAAAAGACTAAGGGGTAACTCATTGGTTTTTGTCTAAAATTTTTTACCCAAAACTATAAGGGGTAACCCTTTTTTTTTCATAAAAATTTATTGGCCAATTACTCAAAGCGAAAACTCTTTAGTTTTGGTCTAAATTTTTTACCCAAAACTCCAAGGGGTACCCCTTTGATTTTTATCTAAATTTCTTGCTAATTACTCCATTGGGCACCTTTGTTTTTGTTTTTCTAAATTTTTTGGAAAAAAACTCCCAGGGTTACCACTTTGCTTTTTGTCTAAACTTTTGGCCAAAAACTCTAGGGGATGCCCCTTTGATTTTATTCTAAATTTTTTACCCAAAACTCTAAGGGGTACCCAATTGGTTTTTGTCTAAGTTTTTGGCCAATAACTCCAAGGGGCCTCATTGTTTTTTTTTTTAAAATTTTTTGGCAAAAAGCTCCAAGGGTTACCCCTTTGCTTTTGGTCTAAATTTTTATCTCAAAACTCCAAGGGGTATCTGTAGACACTGGGTCTTGAGGTGGCAAAAATAAAAATATATATATATATAAATAAAAAGAAAAAATAATAATAAAATGAAATAAAATAAAAATGAGAAAATCAAGGAAAGAGAAAAAAACCTAGAACCCTAGATATGAAAGGAGAGAAAATAACCTAAGATAGGGGGTTGGCATTTTTTGAAAGAAGAAGAGATGGGACCAAATTAAAAGAAAAAGAAGAAAGAAAAAAAAAGCCAAAGGACAGCAAAAATGCAGGAAACCGAAAGAAAGAAGGAAAAAGAGGAGGAAGAAGAAAGAGGTGGCGCTGGCCACCTCTGGCAGCGGAAGGGCCTAGAAGGCGAGGCGCTGCTTTTGCCACCCTCCGATCACCCCCGATGGCTGCCGAAGAGCAGATCAGCCACGAGGATGGGCTACTGTCCAGAGTAATTTTCGGGCACCTCCGGCTGCCGACAGCGACATGCGAAGTGGCGGTGAACTCCCGGTGACGAGACGAATCTCCCAGTGGCAGCTGATTTCCCTACTTGCCGACAATAGGGAGATCGGAGGAGGTGAAACCAGAGCTATCCAGCAGCGTTTCCAGCAAATCAGCGAGGCAACTTGCCGTGTGACCACCGGCGGAGAGCCCCTAGTGGCCCGATCTTCACTCCAGTAGAGGCGGTGGAGCTCCGGCAGGAAAATCCGGTGAGTACATTATTTATTATTATTATTATTGGTGTGACATTATTATTATTATTATTATTGTTGTTGTTGTTGTTGTTGTTGTGTTGTTGTTGTTGTTGTTATTATTATTATTATTATTATTATTATTATTATTGGTGTGTTGTTGTTGTTATTATTATTATTATTATTGCTACTTTATTGTTATTACTATTATTAGTATTATTATTGTTTTTATTGTTAGTGATCATTATAATTATGTCATTTGTATTTTATATTTAGTAATTTGTTAATTCTGTTAGTTTATTCTATTTTTACTGTATTAGATTAATCGTCGCTCAATTTTTTATTTTATTTATTTATTATTTTGTTTAATTTAATGTATTGTTGACCAATATCGTTTTCTATCATAACTGCAACCGCGATCACAACCGTGAGGAGGATACGGCTCGTCTTTGTGCTAGGCGAACCATGATCGAGGTGAATACTTAGGATTTATTTATTATTCATTTATTTGAAATGTGTATTATTATTATTATTATTATTTCATTTTATTTTTATTCATTTGAGGTCTGCAATAATAAAGGTTTTGGTCCAAAATTCTTACCCAAAACTCTAAGAGGATACCTATTTGATTTTTGTCTAAATTTTTAGTGAAAAACTAAAAGGGCCCCTTTGATTTTTTTTTTAAATTATTTTGGCAAAAAACTCCAAGGCTTATCCATTTACGTTTTGTCCAAATTTTTTTTGCCAAAAACTCAATGGGATAACCCTTTTATTTCGGTTTATTTTTTTGATCCAAAACTCCATGGGGTATCCCTTTAGTTTTACTTTAAATATTTTGCTCAAAACTTTAAGGGGTATCACTTTGATTTTTGTAAAAATTATTTGCACAAAAACTCCAATGGGCACCCCTTTGCTTTTTGTCAAAATGTTTTGGCTAAAAACTCCAAGAGTTACTTTTTTGGTTTTGCTCTAAATTTTTGACCCAAAAC
Source organism: Excoecaria cochinchinensis (assembly GCA_947683425.1). Lineage (NCBI taxonomy): Eukaryota > Viridiplantae > Streptophyta > Magnoliopsida > Malpighiales > Euphorbiaceae > Excoecaria > Excoecaria cochinchinensis. Next base: position 49,461,102 of record CANTUQ010000004.1, read on the forward strand.
TCCAAGGCGTACCCCTTTGGTTTTTGTATAAATTTTTAGCGCAAAATCCTAAGGTGCTTTTATCTAAATGTTTTGTCAAAAAACTTAAATGTGTACTCCTTTTGTTTTGGTCTAAATTTTGATGCAAAACTCCAAGGGGTGTCCCTTTGTTTTTAGTCTAATTTTTTTACTGAAAACACCTAGGGGTAGCTTTGCTTTTTATCTAAATTTTTTAGTAAAAAACTCCAAAGGGTACCCCTTTGCTTTTTCTCAATAATTTTTGGCGAAAAACTCAAAGGCATATCCCTTTGCATTTTCTCTAAATTTTTTAGTTAAAAACTCCAAGGGGTACCCCTTTGGTTTTGGTCTAAATTTTTGATTCAAAACTCGTAAGGGTATCACTTTGGTTTTGGTCTAATTTTTTAGTTTAAAACTCTAAAGGGTTCCCCTTTGCTTTTTGTCTAATTTTTTTTGCCAAAACGGGTTACCCCTTTAGTTTTAGTCAAAAGTTTTGACAAAAAACTCTATGGGGTATACCTTTTTGTTGTGGTATAAATTTTTGGGTTAAAATTTGAAGAGGTAACCATTTGCTCTTGGTCTAAATTTTTGGCCATAAATTCCAAGGAGTGCCCCTTTGTTTTTTGTGTAAATTTTTGGATCAAAAACTCCAAGGGATACCCCATTGGTTTTGGTCTAAATTTTTTACCAAAACTCCAGTTGGTATCTCTTTGGTTTTGGTCTAAATTTTTGGCTCAAAACTCCAAAGGGTATCCCTTTTCTTTTTGTCTAAAATTTTTGCTAAAAGACCAAGGGGTAACTCATTGGTTTTTTTCTAAAATTTTTTATCCAAAACTATAATCCTTTTATTTTTGTAAAAATTTCTTGGCTAATTACTCAAAGCGAAAACTCTTTAGTTTGGTGTAAATTTTTTACCCAAAACTCCAAGGGGCACCCCTTTCATTTTTTTCTAAATTTCTTGCTAATTACTCCATTGGGCACCTTTGCTTTTTTTTTTTTTCTAAATTTTTTGGCAAAAAACTCCCAGGGTTATCCCTTTGCTTTTTGTCTAAGCTTTTAGCCAAAAACTCCAGGGGATGCCCCTTTGGTTTAATTCTAAATTTTTTACCCAAAACTCCAAGGGGTTCCCAATTGGTTTTTGTCTAAATTTTTGGCCAATAACTCCAAAGGGCCTCATTGCTTCTTTTTTTTTTTTTTTAAGTTTTTTGGCAAAAAGCTCCAAGGGTTACCCCTTTGCTTTTGGTCTAAATTTTTATCTCAAAACTCCAAGGGGTATCTGTAGACACTGGGTCTTGAGGTTGCCAATATATATATAAATAAATAAAAAGAAAAAATAATAATAAAATGAAATAAAATAAAAATGAGGAAATCAAGGAAAGAGAAAAAAACCTAAAACCCTAGATATAAAAGGAGAGAAAATAACCTAAGATAGGGGGTTGGCATTTTTTGAAAGAAGAAGAGATGGGACCAAATTAAAAAAAAAAAAGAAAGAAAAAAAAAAGCTAGAGGATAGCAAAAATGCAAGAAACCGAAAGAAAGAAGGAAAAAGAGGAGGAAGAAGAAAGAGGTGGCGCTGGCCATCTCCGGCGGCGGAAGGGCCTAGAAGGCGACGCGCTGCTTTCGCCACCCTCCGATCACCCCCAGTGGCTGCCGAAGAACAAATCGGCCACGAGGGTGGCGCTACTGTCCGGAGTAATTTTCGAGCACCTCCGGCTGCAGACAGTGACATGCGAAGTGGCGGCGAACTCTCGGTGACAAGACGAATCTCCCGGTGGCAGCTGATTTCCCCACTCACCGACAATAGGGAGATCGGAGGAGGTGAAACCAGAGCTATCCAGCGGTGTTTCCAGCAAATCGGCGAGTTATCTCACCGTGTGACCACCGGCGGAGAGCCCCTAGCATTATTATTATTATTGTTATTATATTATTATTATTATTATTGGTGTGATATTATTATTATGGTTATTATTATTATTATTATTGTTGTTGTTGTGTTGTTGTTGTTATTATTATTATTATTGGTTTGTTGTTGTTATTATTATTATTATTATTATTATTGCTACTTTATTGTTATTATTATTATTGTTTTTATTGTTAGTGATCATTATAATTATGTCATTTGTGTTTTCTATTTAGTAATTTGTTAATTCTGTTAGTTTATTCTATTTTTACTGTATTAGATTAACTGTCGCTCAATTTTTTTATTTTATTCATTTATTTATTATTTTGTTTAATTTAATCTATTACTGACCAATATCATTTTCTGTCATAACTGCAACCCCGACCACGACCGTGAGGAGGATACGGCTCGTCTTTGTGCTCGGCGAAGTATGATCGAGGTCAATAGTTAGGATTTATTTATTATTCATTTATTTGAAACGTGTATTATTATTATTTCATTTTATTTTTATTTCTTTGAGGTCTGTAATAATAAAGGTTTTGGTCTAAATTTTTGACCCAAAACTCCAAGGGGGTACCTCTTTGATTTTTGTCTAAATTTTTTAGTGAAAAACTAAAAGGGCCCCTTTGATTTTTTTTTAAATTATTTTGGCAAAAAACTCCAAGGCTTATCCATTTATGTTTTGTCCAAATTTGTTTGCCAAAAATTCAATGGCATAATTCTTTTATTTTGGTTTAAATTTTTGACCCAAAACTCAAAGGGGTATCCCTTTACTTTTACTTTAAATATTTTGCTCGAAACTCTAAGGGGTATCACTTTGTTTTTTGTAAAAATTATTTGCAAAAAAACTCCAATAGATACCCCTTTGCTTTTTGTCTAAATGTATTGGCTAAAAACTCTAAGGGTTACCTTTTTAGTTTTGATCTAAACTTTTGACCCAAAACTCCAAGGGGTACCCCTTTGGTTTTTGTATAAATTTTTGGCCCAAAACCCTAAGTTGCTTTTATCTAAATGTTTTGTCAAAAAACTTAACTGTGTACTCTTTTCGTTTTGGTCTAAATTTTTGACGCAAAACTCCAAGGGATATCCCTTTGGTTTTAGTCTAATTTTTTTACTGAAAACACCTAGGGGTAGCTTTGCTTTTTGTTTAAATTTTTTAATCAAAAAATCCAAAGGGTACCCCTTCGCTTTTTATCAATAATTTTTGGCGAAAAACTCCAAGGCATATCCCTTTACATTTTCTCTAAATTTTTTAGTTAAAAATTCAAAGGGGCCCCTTTGGTTTTGGTCTAAATTTTTGATCCAAAACTCCTAAGGGTATCATTTTTGTATTGGTCTAATTTTTTAGCTTAAAACTCTAAGGGGTTCTCCTTTGCTTTTTGTTTAAATTTTTTTGCCAAAAACTCCAAGGATTACCCCTGTAGTTTTAGTCAAAATTTTTGACAAAAAACTCTAAGGGGTATCCCTTTTATTGTGGTATAAATTTTTGACTTAAAATACCAATAGGTAACTATTTGCTTTTGGTCTAAATTTTTGGCCTAAAATTCCAAAGAGTGCCCCTTTGTTTTTTGTGTAAATTTTTAGATCAAAAACTCCAAGGGGTACCCCATTTGGTATCTCTTTGGTTTTGGTCTAAATTTTTGGCTCAAAACTCCAAGGCGTATCCATTTTCTTTTTGTCTAAAATTTTTGCTAAAACACCAAGGGTTACCTCATTGGTTTTTGTCTAAAATTTTTTGGCAAAAAGTATAAGGGGTACTCGTTTGCTTTTTGTAAAAATTTCTTGGTCAATTACTCAAAGTAAAAACCCTTTAGTTTTGGTCTAAATTTTTTACCCAATACTCCAAGGGCTATCCCTTTGATTTTTGTCTAAATTTCTTGCTAATTACTCCATTGGGCACCTTTGCTTTTTTTTCTTTTTAAAAATTTTGGCAAAAATTTCCCAAGGTTACCCCTTTGCTTTTTATCTAAACTTTTGGTCAATAACTCCATGGGGTACCCAATTGGTTTTTGTCTAAGTTTTTGGCCAATAACTCTAAGGGGCCCCATTGCTTTTTTTTTTTTTAAAAAAATTGGCAAAAAGCTCCAAGGGTTACCCTTTTCGTTTAGTCTAAATTTTTATCTCAAAACTCTAAGGGGTATCAGTAGATACTAGATCTTGAGGTGGCAAAAATAAAAATATACATATATATAAATAAAAAGAAAAAATAATAATAAAATGAAATAAAATAAAAATGAGGAAATCACCTAAGATAGGGGGTTGGCCTTTTTTAAAAAAAGAAGAGATGGGACTAAATTAAAAAAAAAAAAAGAAGAAAGAAAAAAAAAAGCGAAAGGACAACAAAAATGCAGGAAATTGAAAGAAAGAAGGAAAAAGAGGAGGAAGAAAAAAGAGGTGGCATTGGCCACCTCTGGTAGCAGAAGGGCCTAGAAGGCGAGGCGCTATTTTCGCCACCCTCCGATCACCCCCGGTTGCTGCCGAAGAGCAGATCGGCCACAAGGGTGGTGCTACTGTCCGGAGTCATTTTTGGCCACCTCCGGCTGCCGATAGCGACACACGAGATGGCGCAGACTCCCAATGATGAGATGAATCTCCCGGTGGCAGCTGATCTTCCCCATTCGCCGACAGTAAGGAGATCGAAGGAGGTGAAACCAGAGCTATCCAGCGGCATTTCCAATAAATCGGCAAGGCATCTCGGCACGTGACCACCGACGGAGAGCCCTTAGCGGTCCGATCTTCACTCCAGTAGAGGCGGTGGAGCTCCGGTAGGAAAATCTGGTGAGTACCATTGTTTATTGTTGTTTTTGTTGTTATTATTATTATTATTATTATTATTATTATTATTTATTGTTATAATTAATATTATTATTGTGGCTGTTATTATTGGTGTGATATTATTATTATTATTATTATTATTATTGTTGTTGTTGTTGTTGTTGTTGTGTTGTCGTTATTGTGTTGTTGTTATTGTTATTGTTATTATTATTATTATTATTATTATTATTATTATTGCTACTTTATTGTTGTTATTATTATTACTATTATTATTGTTTTTATTGTCAGTGATCATTATAATTATGTCATTTGTGTTTTATATTTATTAATTTATTAATTCTGTTAGTTTATTCTATTTCTACTGTATTAGATTAATCGTCGCTCAATTTTTTATTTTATTCAATTATTATTTTATTTAATTTAATCTATTATTGACTAATATCATTTTTTATCATAACTGCAACTGCGACCATGACCGTGAGGAGGATACGGCTCGTCTTTGTGTTAGGCGAAGCATGATCGAGGTGAATAGTTAGGATTTATTTATTATTCATTTTTTGAAACGTTTATTATTATTATTATTATTATTATTATTATTATTATTATTATTATTATTATTTCATTTTATTTTTATTCTTTTGAGGTCTGTAATAATAAAGGTTTTTCGACCGCACTTAAAAAGAATAACCACACAAAATGTTTCTACTAAAATTGAATATTTGTTAATAAAACTGGACCAATGTCTTGATTTTCATCCAAAAAATGACACATCAAAAGAAGGGTTCTTGTTTTCATCAAAATGGGATCACTTTCTTCTTTTTCCTAAAATCGGTTTAAGAACTCTTTACTTTTTTTTCGAAAAATATGCATGCGGGAACCAATGCTCTCATCTAAATGAATGTCTCAATTTATGTATGCATGTCATTTTATCACTATTATTGATTTTGCATTTATTTTTTGGACAATTGTAATTATATTTTATTTATCACTTTATTTGCTGCTTTTCTATGTTCTTGCAATGCGCTTTAATTTATTTGCATGAATCGTGTGAGGAGAGAGATAAAATAATTAACTCTAAAACTCAGTCATGAAACATTAACCAAAGGTATTAATAAGTGTGAGGTCCCGAACTCTCTTTGGTTTTAGTCTCATAAGGTTAGAATTCATTTTTCAATATTTTATTGGGTGGTAACTCCATGATACCTACCTTGTGGTGCCCAACAAATGCCCTCATAGGTTGATAGTCAACAATGGAATAAGGGTGAATCCGTGTCTATTGCGAAATGATCAGCTTTCACAAATTTTAATAAATCTCCACCCGGTCTCGGGTCCTAAAAGAGGACTCTCAAGAGCGACTCGGATTCCGATTGGGGTTCGCGCGAGTCACAGTGGCGACTCCCTGAGGACCCATGAGATTTTGCTCCGAAAGTACCTTTGGTTAATCTAATATAAATGGGTTTAGGATTAAGAAATTTTATCTTTCTTCAAAAAATTGCATTGCATTCATGTTAGGCCCTTAGAATTAAATTAGGTGTTTGTGACATGCACTGGACCCGATCTATTCCCGAAAACCTGCTTTTAGGGCCCCTGAGAGGGTTCAGGTCTTTTGATATTGGGCAACATGAGATATTTTAGAATCCCTATCCAATAGAACATTGGAAAAGTTCATCTAATCCCATGAAGCCTTTTGGCACCTATGATGTATTTTGCAGTCGCCACCTAATTTACAAGAAATTGGGAAAGTTCATCTAATCTCGGGGTCTACACCATAGAAAGATTCGGAACTTTACTCTTATTAATGACTTGGTTAATTATAAATGAGTTTTTAATTTTAAAATTCCTTCTCTCTTCTCACGCGGTCATGCATTAAAAATAAAGCGCAAATCAAGCACCAAAAGAAAGCAATAAAATAATAAATCAAACTACAAAAAATAAAATTGGGACAAAATACAATCCCCCACAATAAAAAGGTATTAAAATCTGGGACAAAAATACAATTCCCCAAATAAAATCGAGCAAAACATAAATAAATAATAAAATCAAATGAATATATAAACATTCATAAATCGGGATGTTTATTTAGGATAGGAACATTGGTTCCTTCATGCTCATTTAGAAAAATTGAAGAGTTATTTTTGATATATTTAGGAAAATCGGGATGAGTGATCCCATTTTGAGAAAATTAACTCTTCTTTTTAAAGTGAGTTTTTATTGGTTGAAATTAGAACATTGGTCCCATTTTATTAGAAAAAAATCCCAATTTATTAATAAAATATTTTTATTTGACTTTTTAATTAACGTGCATAAAATAAAATAAATACATTACATATTACATAATAAAAAGAAATAAAAGCAAAATGATGAAAAAATAATAAAAATGCTAAAAGTTACAAATCCATCAAAAATGGTGTTTTCAAATCTCCATGGGCTCCCATTTGGTATTGGAAAATGCTCACACGAAAAAAGTATTGAAATAAAAACACAAATAAAAGTAATTTTAGTAATAAAAAATGAATAAACATATAGCACATGAAAATGAATTAAAATAAATAAAATAAAATGCAATATAAGTGACAAACTAATTAACAATTCAACAACTAATTAAATGACATAATAAAATAAGTAACTTAACATATTAACAATTCAACATACATAAAAACATAAATGATGATAATAACAACAACAACAACAACAACAACAACAATAATAATAATAATAATATAAACAATCAAGCAAGCAAAAAGAAATAAAACAAACAAAACATATCAAAACATATTAAATCTATAAACAAAATCACACAAAAACAAAACAAAAAAATAGATTTAAAAATCTACATGATTGCTAATTAATCATAAATAAAAAAAATAATAATAAAATTAAACCCAGAATGCTTACCCTCAGATTTGGATTTGATGAATGAAGGCAAATAATCAATTTTCTTATCTTGATTTTGCAAAAATAAGATTAGAAAAATAAAATATAGAAGAAAATTTTTACTTCAAGAACAAAAAATTAATTTTTTTTGTCTCAAGGAATAATTGTTAAAAAGGAAGAAAATTCCCAAGAACAAAAAAATTGTTCTCTTTATCTCAAAAATTAACTTAGAAAAATTCACTCGGAATATTAGGAGACTTCCCTTGAAGAAGAAGAAGAAAAGAAGAAAATATTTTTTTGCTTAAGAGAATCCCCCAAATTCTCTCTCCAAAAATCCTTTTATATCTCCCCAAAAATCAGATTTTTTGAAGAAATCAAATTAATTTAATTCCCATTAAACACAAAAAAAAGTGAAGAATTTTAACGGTTCAAAGAAGAAATAATTTTAAAATTGAATTTCACAAAAAAAATGAGAATTAAATATTAAATTGGCCAAAATATGCCCAAAGGGGCTGTTGGGGGGTCACTGGGCGCGCGGCTGGGCAGGCGAAATGGGCGAGCGATGCCCAGGGTGCGTGCCCACTGCGTGTAAGCGACGGGCGTCGCTCGCACATAGCGATGCCCAGCGCGTGGGCTCGCATGTCGCCCTGCTCGCAGGCGAGCGGTGCCCAGGGCACGCGCCCTCTGCGCATAAGCGACGCCTAGCATGCGGTCTCGTCTGACTCCCTACGCGCCGCCCTGCTCGAGCGCAAACGACACCCAGGTGCGCCCCGCACGGTTGAGCGACGCCTGCGCGCTCTCGATATGCACCGATGATCGATTTGTTTTTTTAAATAATTTTGACAAAAATACTATAATTTCAAAACTTTTTTTAATTTTTATATATTTAAAATAATTTTTAAAATATTTTTATTTATTTTTTAAAAGCAAACTATTTGATAAGGAAACTATCACTTCCATCATTCTTTTTTTTTTGTCTGTAAACAGGCATCTAGTTTCATCATTAGGTAACCCTGATATGGGCTGCTTCGGGATTCGATGTCTATAGTTGCCCCCAATTTTGGGAAGGCTAGTGCATGGGTGCCTATGTGAGTCAAAATTCAGAGAAAGAAAGAGACGCGTACCTAAGGCTGCCTTCTTACGAATCGGCTGCTCCCTGAAGAACAGTGTTGTGATTTGGAATGTGAATATCATCCTTCCAGATCTCACCGAGTCGCTGACAAGACTCCAAAGTGCGGTTATTCTTAAATATCACATATCAGTTATGTGAATATTATGTGAATGGTACACAAATATGACAACTATATGATGAGTTTACAAGTGTATATGATCATTATAAGTGTTCATGAATATGAGGAATACGATATTGATATAAGAATCACAACAATAGAACAATTATAAGTATAGCCTGCATTAACCTAATCGTGGATAGATAGGCATGCCTATAGGGTCTTCTGTTACTGCAGCCTATGTGTTTTGGACCTACAGTTCGGTTCCTATGCATTTGTGGATCTTGTTAGGATATGTGTTTTGAATCCCGATTAGATCTGTAATGACCCGAATACCGGGTTAGAAGTGTACATTGAATGTTTATAGTGTATTTAGAGTGATTACAGTGTAGAGTAGTGTATTTAGTGATGTTAACAGTAGTGAAGTTAAGAGTTAAATGTATTTGAAGTATAGCAATCCCGAGAGTCTAGCGGTGAAATTTGAGCTGAAAACGAGGTCATATAGGCCTCAAAAACTCATTTTGAAATTGGCATCTGGTTCGGTTCAAATTGAACCAGGGTTTGACTGAGGTTTGACTGAATTTTTAAAAATAGTTATTGATCTCTAAAGGGTGTATAGTGGGAAGTGTAAAGGAATAAAATAATTTTCTGTAATTTTTACAGCATTAGAATTGGATTTTACGGCAGAACAAAAAGTGGTTGAATCAGACCGATTTAAGTGAATCGGGCCCCAAATGGACTCCGATTAAGTTGAAAATTTGTAGAAAGGCTATATTTGATATTTTAAGAACAATGGAAATGGTTGGGAGTGAAAATAAGTTGATTAACTTATAGATGTCTTGAAATAGTGAGAAATTTTCGAAAAATCGAGATTTTGGTTCAAATCGGTTGGACCGGCTCGGTTAAATTTTAGCCTATATAAGGAAGTGAGGAAGCCAGATTTCTCCAGCCTCCACCACCCTTCTTCTCTCCCTCTTTGGCCGAATGCTTTCCTTTGATTTCTACTCTATTTTTCTTCCATTTTCTTCTCATCTCTTCCTAAATCTTAGCCTCCCAAGTAAATTTTACTTCTCTACAACATGGTGATGGTAATTTGAGTCCATTTGGTGGGCTAAAAGTGGGAAAAAGCTAGAGATAAAGGTTATGTGTCAAAATTAAAGTAATTTAGGGTTCTATAATTTGATTTAAAGGTTCATATAGGTATTTTAGGTTCCTATAGGTATTTCAAGCTGTGTAGAGTATTTTTATGATGTTATATTGAATTTAAAAGCAAAGGAAATGATGGTTTTATATCTTTGAAGTTTCGACCACATTAGGAAATTCTAAGGAGAAAATAGTTTCAAAGGAGTAAGGCTATAGAAAGTAAGCCTAAGGAGCAGAGAGCAAGAATCTAAGGTGAGTGGATACAATATCCTTCTTTTTCCATTGATTATGTATGTGTTTTAGGTTATATCTAAGTGTGAACATGAGATTTAGGAATGTTTAATTAAATCTAACTTGATAAGCATGCTTAGTGGACTTAAATAAGTGTATAAATATGCTTAGAATAAATTAAAACATTATGGTATGAAAACCTACATGTAGGCCGAATGAAAACTTAAGGAAAACATAATGTATATATGGCGTTTATGGTCTATAAATGATGGATATAATGTGTATAACTTGTGTAATGTAAGGTGGAATGATTAAAAGATTGAAAACAAACATGGTAAATTTATGTAGGTTTGGTCGAATGGGTTAGTAAAGAAAATAAAGGGATATGTGGTGTAGTGAGGCATGTAAATGGTATTTATGACATGTATAATATGAAAATTGTATGATTAAGAGATTAAATGAAGTTAAAGGGAACATTATGAAAAATCAACAACTTAGCTGAAATGAATAATGGGTATATAATGCATGATTAGTGATAACTATGGTATATAAATGATGTTTATGATGGGTTTAACATGTAAAGAGTATAATTGAGTGGTTAAATGGAATTAAAGTGAACTTAATGAAAAATTGGTATGATGGCCGAATTGATCATGATGGATTTTTATGGTGTATTTTGATATTTAATGACATATAATGGTATGAAATGAATGAACAGTGATAAATGAGTGTGTATGCGAAAATATAAGTGAAAATGATGACTTGGCCAAATTGTATAGGTTGGTATAATGTGAAGATTAAGTAAATTTTAATGGTGTATTGCCCTTAGTAGTGGTCTGGTAGTAAAATCTAGTCCAAGATATAATTGGCTAGCCATAGAGATTTCACACCACGGTACGAGTCATGGTGACTCGATATTGATAGGCCAATGACGGTCTATCTCAGTGTACAATGTATACAGTATTTACAGTGCTCAGTGTAGTGCAATGCAGTGATGAATGATTCCATCGAGGTTATTCTATAGTGTAGTGGATCGGTGGGGTCCATGTCCCGCATATCCGGTCGGTAGATTTTCTACCGGGTATATACTAGGGGCATAATGGTAAATAAGTGATAAAATTGATTAAAATAGTGATAAAAGTGAAAATGGGTGAACATGGGACTAAATTGTAATAAATGGAAAGTTTAGGGGTAAAATGGTAATTTTATGTTAAGTAGGTAAAAAGTGGTAAAGTTAGTTAAAAAGTGAAATTATAAGGGTAATTTGTAATTTTGCCAAAATATGAGGTTAAAATGGTAATTTAATATAAAAGTAGTAAGTTAGGGACCTAAATGTAATTTAGTAAATTAATAAGGTTAAAAGTGAAATTTAAGTATAAAAAGGGGTAAATTGGTAATTAAAAGAAATAATAAGGGATAAAAGTAGAAAATAAGAATAAGTAAAGTTGAAAGTGTAATTTAAATATATGTAATGGCATTTTGGTAATTAAAGTGGAAAATGAGGATATAAAAGGAATTAGTGTAAAAGAAGGGACATGGATGGTATTTTGGTAAAAGTAGGGACATAGATGTAATTATGAGAACAGTTAAAGACATAATTGGAAATTAAGGGAAAAAGAATAAAGACTTAAATGTAAATAATGAAATAGTAAGTTTAAATAAATGATTAAAAAAATGTAAATAGGGAATAATATAATTTAATGAGTGATTGTGTAATTATATTGATAATTTTAATGATTAAGTGTGATTATTGATTTAATAGGAGAAAATAACAAATTAAAAGTAATATTAAGAGTAAGTAGTGGCATAAGTGTAATTATAGTAAATTGAAGTAGTAAAATTGGAATTTAAGGTAAAGTAAGGAGTAAAGTGTAATTTGAATTAAAATGTTATGGTAAGAGTTAAATGATATAGTATATGATAAAATAATGGATAAGTATGGTAATGAAATTAAATAGTGGCACTAATGTGAATAAGTGGGAAGTGAGAAGAATAAAGGTAATTGTTTCGAATAGAGTTAATGTAGGGATCAGATAGTACATTAAATAAAGGACGGACTACTAATTAAATATTACAACATTAATTGGGAAAAATTGACTAATAAGTGAAGTGATGAAAATATTAATATGGATATACATTGATAAATTCGGAAATGACACAGAAATTAATAAATTAATAATGTAAATAATAATGATAATATTATTAAAGTGAAATAGAAAAGTAAAATTGAAATTGTGGTAATTACAGATGACTAAATTATAAATTATTATAGAAAGACTTTTAAAAAGAAGTTTTAATGAACGAAGCTATAGTGTAAGATTTCTTATTGAAAGGCTATAAAGGATCAATAAGCTAATTGTATAAATTGCTAAATTAGAGTATTAAAAGTATCTAATTTACATATAATAGAAAATAATAAGTATAAGGAGAATAGTGATAAATGGTAATGTGATTAATAGGAAGTGTTAAATTAAAAAGAATTAATGGACCCATTATAATGTTAAATATATAAGTGAATAAAAATTGAAAAGAAATCTATGTATTAACAGTGAATCTACGAGAACTACAGTGACAAAGAATATGGATTTGATGATTGTTAAGATTTATTTTAAATTTATAATAGTGAATAATTAATAAGGAACTGCTAGAGTAAAAGATAAAAGTGATAGCAATGTCAATAACAATAGAGATAGTGTTGATTAAAGCAGAAATAAGAAAATAACAATAGAATAATAGATATTCAAGTAAGCTAGTGATTAAATTATAGTGTAATCTATTCAAGAATGAATATGATTCGAAACCGATTAAAGTGAATAACCTAGTGAGAGATTTAACATAATGGAAGATATTAATGTAAAAGAGTTAGTGTAGTGTAAATAGGTAAAGAGAGTATAGGGAACGTAAAGAAATAATAGCATTAACAAAGACTAAGTGATGGCAACGATATTGATAATAGCATTAAATCAGTGTCACTAATATTAAGAACCACGATTATTTAATAAGAAAATCAGTAAACAGTAGAGTGTCCGAAATTAGATTGTAATTAGATATATCAGTAAAAGGAAGAATTCAAAAGTTGTTAATGTAGATAAAATAATAAAAAGAATTATATATGGAATCGATCGTAAAACGACAAACCGAATGAAAAGTCAAAATATATGATAAGAATTTTTAGTGCACATAATAATGATAGTAATAATAAAAATGGAAAGGATAATTAAGTAATAAGGAATAGTACATAAGCAAACAAATGGATATATCTATAAAATGATTTCAAAATTTTCAAATACAGTTAGTCCTTGAAGTAGTGAAAAGAACGTAACAGTAGTATATCGTAAAAGTTAACAGTGTAAGTGATAGCTATAGTGACAATAGCATAATAGTGATTAATGTGATTATAGTGATAGTGATAAAAGTAAAAATAACGATCACCGTAAAAATATGTAGTAAATGTTTAAAGGATTCAGAATTAAATATTCCCATAATCTAAATAAAGGAAGATAATTATGTGTGCATACATGTAGGATTAGTATGGAAAACTTAGTATATGTATCCACCACTAGGCATTTTAATGCTCAGCACGTAGAATTATATGTGCGCAGGTTATGATAGTTTAGACATGGCCGAAGATGTAGTGACAACAGAAGGAGGATCAACAGCAAGGATTGAAGGTTTGGCATGGCATGTATACGACTGCAGTAGAGAGAAGCAATGGAAGATAGTTTAAGTATGTGGTCTGCATGTTAGTGTATTGCTACGATTTGATATATATATATGTTTATGTTTGTTATTGTGAATAAAAAAATTCTACAGAATTATTGGGTGCATTGTAGTGGCTATCAGTTCAGTGCTGTAACATCCGGTATCCACATCATTTACGGGTATAAGGGTGTTACAGGATCCCTATGCATAATATGTGAAAGTAACTTTGGGTACCTATTCGTTTTTCCCACTGTCCACCACCTTGGGAATGCAGGCAACAATTGTACGAAAGATTATTAAATGAGTATTATGGAATAGGAATTTATAAATGAATGCACTTATATGTATGAACTCTAGATGCATTTACTATAAGTGTTTAAGCAACTTAATATTCATGAGTGATTCTTTGGTAATTGTAACGCCCTGTATTTTTGGAAAGGAAATATGGAAATGAGCATTTTATATATGTGTAATATGTTAGAATTGATTTATGAATAACGTTAATTATTTTGATTCAATAATAAAGTAAGAAATATGCATGGACACAAACAAGCACTTTTACAAAGAAGTGACTTTGTAATTGTGCTTATAATTACAGGTTTGTCTGCATTATAAAATTACATGAATATGTCCTATAAACTCTTCAGTTATACATAATTACCAAAAGTGAATATATGTTTAAAAGGAAACCTATATATATATATATATATATATATATATATATATATATATATATATATACACGTATGTATGTGTTAGTGTAAGTCCTAGCCCCAATACATTGTAATAAAACACTTTAGTTAATAAATGAGGCATTTGTTTTACCAATTGTATTCCTGTGCATATCAATTGATAGAACTGTCCAAGAATGTCGTTTCAGTTTAAGTTATCATGTGTGAGGCACATGGTTGTAAGACCTTGAAACAAATGAGACTTCATTCTAAATATCCCTAGTCAGTCATTGTTATGGGAATAACAAATGAATTAAGACTAGTATGCTCTCTCTGATTAGTTGAGTTCTGTCTTACGGATCATAAGGACAAAAGTGTCAATCAGAGATCATAGATACATGTTTATAACATGGTATTTGGATACGATCCACACATGAGAACACTACATGGTACAAGTCATAAGTGTTCCTCATATGCAAGTTTTGTATCGGAGTTCTTAGACCTAAAATCTCTATGAAACTCTTTATGAATTACTGTGTACTTTGACATACACCTAACGTGCTCGTAACTGAGTGACTAGTATGGGTATGCTTGGGTATGCATTGATTCATGTTAGAGAGCATGAGAGAAGTGAAGGGATTACCCCTCTCTATAAGAGAGAAAAATATCATCGGCCACTTGATCAGTGAACTGAGAAGTGTATGGCCATACCGAGATGTAATAATGTGCAATCATTATTTATCTGAGAGTTCAGTGTCACTGGAATATCAAGAAAGGAATTAACTTACACATGAGGATGACTTGTTCCATGCCTTATGTTAATTCTGATATTTATGGGTAAGGGACTATACAAAATTGCATTAGGTCATCAAATGCCATTTGCATTTTCATTTAATTTGGAATGCTATAAATATCTTGCTAGAGAATATATATAGCCTTTGAATTAATTCATTAATTCAATTGCCAATATTAAATGGACCTATAGGATCGCACACAAAGCATTGGGCTTAAAAGATTTAAATAAGGCATTGAGCATTAATTTGGGCTTTTAATAAAAGTCAAGCTAATGTATGTAATGGGTATTAAATTGCTATTGGATCTTGGTCCATGAGAGAGGAAGATTTCGGCCCACATGGTTTAATGTCAATTAATTTAATAATATTGATTAAGTTAATTGAGTATTAAATCCTAATTGAATTTTAAATTCTAAAGGGTTTAAATTAATGTTTGTTACTTATCTATAGGAAGTGTTTAAGGTTGAATAAACTACTTTTAGGTGGTAAAAATTCGGAATAAACACTTGCCATAAGATGAGGATAAAGATTGAAAAGAAAAACCCTAGTGAAAAGATATAGTAGGCGTGAACTTCCCTCTCTCTCTCTCAAAATCTTTTCTTGGCCGAAATACATAAGGAGAAGAATTCTTTCTTGCTTTCTTGTGTGATTAGGCATTAATAGCACCAAAAGAAAGTGCAAGATCAAAAAATCTTGTAGCTATAACCCTTGCCATTACAAAATACTTATATTGAGAGCTAGCATTCTCGGTTTTAAGCCTTGCTTGAAAGTGTGTGTGTGAGCATAGAGAGGATTGGTGCAAAGGCTATTCCTTGGCATTGGTGGTGAAGATCAAAGGTGGACAATATCATCTTAGTTGCTGGTCATCATCAAATTCATTTCGGAATAGGCATCTAAAGTTGTAAGTTTTTAAAAACCCTAAAAGTGCATGTTTCGATTCTTGTTGTGGATTTGTTTGATGTGTATGATCGTTTTTTGATATTTTTCCGCTGCGTTATCTACATACACATACCATGACATATTCCATCAGTGGTATCAGAGCCTAAACATGTTTCTTTTAGTGCTTTAGATGCATGAAATAATTAATTAAAAATCGTTACTTTATATACATGCAATGCTGAAATTTTCTGTTTTGAGTTTTTTGCATTGTTTTGGTGTAAAAACGAATTTAATTGATTAGATAGGTATTATAATTAATATGACATGTTAATATACTGTCCTAAGATGTTCTAGGAGCTGTTATTGGTCAGATTTAATTGGTAATACCTGATGGTATATGTTAATATTAAAACTAGGTGTTTTTTGGCATGTTAATTGTTAGTTTAACAACTAGTTTTGAATATTAAATGTAAAAACGTTTTTGGCATGTTTGTAAGTGGTTTTTAATGATTAAATATCAGTTCTGGACATTTTTAAATTTTGGTTTTAATTCTGGTCCATGACAATTTAATTGATTAATTTTAATATCACTTAAAACAATGACTAGTTTGTGTTTGTTACATGTTTAATCAACATTGTTTGTTTGGGTTTGATTAAAATGGTAAAAACACATTTAGTTCAGATTGGTACAAAATATTAAATCTATTTTTATGACTCTTTTTGGATTATTAATTGACTCATAAAATTGATTTAAGGGTTTGTGCAATTTTTTGTGGCATCACATAAGCATTAAACAACTAGTTTTGTTGTTTGTTTGTTTTTATATGTATGCCGTGTATTATATATATGTTCTTCATGTTTTAATTCATGTCGGTATATATTATATATGTTTTTTTAATGTTTATGGGCAATATGACATAAAATTAAAAATGGAAAAATTGGAAATTATACTAGAGTTGATTTATAGCACAATTCTAACTAGTTTGTGTTTTGGGCTTTTAAGAGAACTTATTCAATAAGAGGATTTAGTCCATTGGGCCTCGGCCCAGGCCCATCATGGGGTCATCTCTTAAAGGTTCAAGTACACAATTTCCATTAATGGGCTTGGCTAAATTAATTAAAATTGGACTTTGTTTAATCCATGAATGTTATGTATATTTATTTGCTTGTTTGGTATGATGAATGGATATGCATGGTGCATTCATGGGCCCTGGGTTTTTGTAATTAATTATGGCCTGCGAGCCATTATGTATTATTGTAAAAGTTTCATTTATTTCTTAGAATAGAATTTACTTGAAGACTTTGTAAATCAAGATGAAGCCCACCGGAGTGGTGAAGCCCAACTCGAAGATTCTTGTGTAATAGTATAGAATCTTAGTTGTAGGTTTTATGGGCCCATGTTTGTCACGCTTTACTTTATGCAATTATTTATATATGCATGCTATGAATGGATGACAAAGCGTATGCCATGTAAGCCGTAATAAAATGAATCCCTAAAATAGTAAGTCACAAAGTTGCCTTCCTAATTCGAAACATGTCAAGGCATCGATCATCGGTAACGTAGACTAGGAGTCCTAGATGCGCCCGATTATCTTTGTGAGGCATGAGTTGTGAATGTAGGTTGGACTTAACATGGAAAGGGATGCCCGGACCTAGGTAACTAATAAATGGGTTTGTGCTATAACATCTTAAGATGTTAGCCCATTTGATCCAAGAGTCATGTACGAGTCATGATTGGAGTTATCCTACCTAAGTAACTTAACTTGTTAGGTGTACAAGCTCAGCTTGACTAATAAGGTTGTTGTGAAAAGTGGATCTTGGCCCACATTAAATCACTAACGCGAATTATTTAAAGGGATATTAATTCGGTTTGTGGGATTATTAATAAGACCTCATTTAATCTTGCTAAAATTTTATTGAAGATTGAAAAATGGCATCTTCAAACAACAATTTCTCATTGCGATCGGTCCTTGAAAAGGACAAATTGAATGGCACCAATTTCATAGACTGGTCTCGAAACTTAAGGATAGTTCTTAAGCAAGAGAAAAAGTCGTATGTTTTGGATGCACCCTTGCCTCAAGAACCTGGTAGGAACGCCTCTGCGGTTCAAAGGGAAACTTTTGAGACCAAGAAGAGCGACTCCAATGATGTGACCTGTTTGATGCTAGCCACTATGGTGCCTGACTTGCAAAAGCAATTTATGGACCAAGAGGCTTATGCGATCATGGTGCACTTAAAGGAGATGTTCCAAGAGCAAGCTCGTCACGAGAGGTTTGTGACAACTAAGGCCTTAATTTCCTGTAAGATGGCTGCAGGTACTCCTGTTAGTACGCATGTACTCAAGATGAAAGGGTAGCTTGATACTCTTGAGAAGCTTGAGGTACAAGTACCAAAGGAATTGGCCACTGACTTGATTTTAGGATCATTGGCTGATGATTATGATCCATTTGTAATGAATTATAACATGCATGCGATGAACAAGTCAGTTACTGAGCTTCATGGGATGCTTAAGAATGCTGAAGAAAACATTCGAAAGACCAATCCCGTACTGATGGTTCAAGGGGGCATCAAGAAGGGACCCGCTAAGGGAAAAGGAAAGGGAAAGGCAAAACCCAAGAATGACCTGACTCGACTCAAGTCAAATGGGAGTACACCTCAGGCCCAATCCAAGCCCAAGGCACAAAAGCTCAAGGAGAGCGAGAGCACTTGCTTCCACTGCAACAAAATAGGGCATTGGAGGAAGAACTGTGCTCTCTTCAAGGAAGAACAAAAAAAGAATGGAGCCAAGGCGTCCAGTTCAGGTATTTTTATTGTTGAAATTAACCTTTCTATTTCTACCACTTGGGTACTAGATACCGGTTGTGGTTCTCACATTTGTTCAAATGTGCAGGGGCTAAGAAATAGGAGGTTACTTGGGAAGAATGAAGTGGACCTCCGTGTGGGGAATGGAGCACGAGTTGCTGCCATGGAGATAGGCGACTATCAACTCACTTTACCTTCCGGACTTTGTTTAATTTTGAAAAATTGTTATTATGTACCTGCTATGAGCAGAAACATTATTTCAGTTTCATTATTGGATTTGGATGAATTTGATTTTGTTATTAAAAATGGCAATGCTCATATTCGTCACCAAGGCATTTCATATGGCAATGCCATGTTGCAAAATGGCCTTTATATCCTTGATCTATCAAACAAAGAGTCCATATACAACATTAATACAAAGAGGGTTAAAGCAAACGAGTTAAACCCTACTTACTTCTGGCATTGTCGTTTAGGACATGCAAACGAAAAATGCATTTCAAGACTCCACAAAACCGGAGTGCTTGGGTCATTCGACTTAGAATCTTATGATACATGCGAGCCATGTTTGCATGGAAAAATGACAAAGAGTCCTTTTAACAAGAAAGGTGAGAGGACTAATGGCTTATTGGAGCTAATACATACCGATGTATGTGGACCATTAAGTACACAAGCCAGAGGTGGTTTTAGCTACTTCGTGACATTCACAGATGACTTCAGTAGATATGGATATGTCTATCTGATGAAGCATAAATCTGAAACTTTTGAGAAATTCAAAGTGTTTAAAACCGAAGTAGAAAACCAACTTGGCAAAAGTATAAAAGCCATTCGGTCAGATCGAGGTGGCGAATACTTAAGCCAAGAGTTTGACTGTCATCTAAAGGAGTGTGGTATTATTTCACAGCTCACTCCTCCTGGAACACCACAATGGAATGGTGTGTCCGAAAGGAGAAATCGAACTCTATTGGACATGGTTCGATCTATGATGAGTCAAGCAGATCTTCCTATCTCTTTTTGGGGATATGCATTAGAAACTGCTGCGTTTCTACTAAACCGTACTCCAACTAAAGCAGTTGAGAAGACACCATACGAGGTATGGACTGGGAAAGAACCCAATATGTCGTTTCTTAGGATTTGGGGTTGTGAAGCACATGTTAAGAAATTAACATCTGACAAACTAGAGTCCAAATCCAATGTTTGCTTATTTGTGGGTTATCCCAAAGAAACAAAGGGATACTATTTTTACTCACAAGCCGAGAACAAAGTATTTGTTGCTCGCAAGGCTGTTTTCTTGGAAAAGGAGTTCCTCCTCAAGAAAGACAGTGGGAGTAAAGTAAAACTTGGAGAAATTCAAGCGCCACAAATTCCTATAGAGGATGAGTTGGAAATGGGATCAAGTTCACAATCACTTGTGGAACAAGAACCCATCACACAAGTACCTAGAAGGTCTGGTAGGGTACGTCAGGAGATTCAGAGATATGGATTTCTAATCACTGACAGTGACACTATTGAGTTAGTAGATCGTGAGGATCCTACTACCTACCGAGAAGCTATTGAAAGCCCAGACTCGAAAAATTGGCTTGAAGCCATGAAATCCGAGATGCAATCAATGTACGATAACCAGGTTTGGACCTTGGTTGATCCACCGGAAGGTGCTAAGGTAATTGAATGCAAGTGGCTATTTAAACTCAAAGCTGATAAGACCTACAAAGGTAGATTAGTAGCAAAAGGTTTTCGACAAACTCATGGTGTAGACTATGATGAAACCTTTTCGCCTGTAGTCATGCTCAAATCCATTAGGATCTTGCTTGCCATAGCTGCATATCATGATTATGAGATATGACAAATGGATGTCAAAACTGCTTTCCTCAATGGAAATTTACTAGAGGAGGTGTTTATGACACAGCCTGAAGGTTTTGTCAATCCCAAGCATCCTAAGAAGGTTTGCAAGCTTCAGAAATCCATTTATGGATTAAAGCAAGCATCCCGAAGTTGGAATCTTCGTTTTGATGAGGCAGTCAAAGATTTTGACTTCGTCAAGAACGAAGATGAGCCTTGTGTGTACAAGAAGGTTAGTGGGAGCATAGTAGTATTTTTGGTCCTATATGTGGACGACATCCTTCTCATTGGGAATGACATTCCAACATTGCAAATGGTTAAGCGATGGTTGGGGAAATGTTTCTCGATGAAAGACTTAGGTGAAGCTGAGACAATACTTGGTATTCGGATCTATAGAGACAGATCGAATCGGCTTTTGGGACTAAGTCAAGAAAAGTACATAGACAAGGTACTAAAGCGTTTTAGTATGGGAGACTCAAAGAAAGGGTACATACCTTTGGCTTTGGGAGTTCCTTTAACTAAAGAACAGTGCCCTAAAACCAAAGAGGAAAGGGACAACATGAGTAGAATCCCATATGCATCTGCTATTGGATCTATCATGTACGCTATGTTATGTACTAGGATGGATGTTGCTCATGCACTGAGTATAACCAGTAGGTTTCAGCAAGACCCTGGTGAAAAGCACTGGTCTGCTGTAAAAGGGATTCTAAAGTACCTGCGAAGGACTAAGGATCACTTATTGGTGTATGGTGGTCAGGAAGAGCTCGTCATACAAGGCTATGCCGATGCTGCTTTTCAAACCAGCACTCAGGACTCAAGATCGCAATCTGGATTCGTTTTTGTTTTAAACGGTGCTGCTGTCAGCTGGAGAAGCTCAAAGCAAGAGACCGTTGCCGACTCAACTACAGAATCTGAGTATATTGCAGCAAGTGAGGCTGCAAAAGAGGCTGTTTGGATTAGAAATTTCATTTCTGGATTAGGAGTGGTCCCAAGCATCCTAGATCCATTAGAAATTTTTTGTAACAACAACGGGGCCATTGCACAGGCCAAAGAGCCCCGGTCACACCAGAAATCCAAACATATACTCAGGAGGTACCACCTGATCAGAGAAATCATTGATCGTGGGGACGTCAAGGTCAGCAAGATAGCAAGTGAAGACAATGTAGCAGATCCTTTGACGAAACAGTTGCGCCCAAATCTGCACGAAACTCATTTGAGAGCATTCGGTCTTAGGGCTATGCCCAATTGGGACTAGTGCTAGTGGGAGATTGTTAGTGTAAGTCCTAGTCCCAATACATTGTAATAAAACACTTTAGTTAATAAATGAGGCATTTGTTTTACCAATTGTATTCCTGTGCATATCAATTGATAGAACTGTCCAAGAATGTCGTTTCAGTTTAAGTTATCATGTGTGAGGCACATGGTTGTAAGACCTTGAAACAAATGAGACTTCATTCTAAATATCCCTAGTCAGTCATTGTTATGGGAATAACAAATGAATTAAGACTAGTATGCTCTCTCTGATTAGTTGAGTTCTGTCTTACGGATCATAAGGACAAAAGTGTCAATCAGAGATCATAGATACATGTTTATAACATGGTATTTGGATACGATCCACACATGAGAACACTACATGGTACAAGTCATAAGTGTTCCTCATATGCAAGTTTTGTATCGGAGTTCTTAGACCTAAAATCTCTATGAAACTCTTTATGAATTACTGTGTACTTTGACATACACCTAACGTGCTCGTAACTGAGTGACAAGTATGGGTATGCTTGGGTATGCATTGATTCATGTTAGAGAGCATGAGAGAAGTGAAGGGATTACCCCTCTCTATAAGAGAGAAAAATATCATCGGCCACTTGATCAGTGAACTGAGAAGTGTATGACCATACCGAGATGTAATAATGTGCAATCATTATTTATCTGAGAGTTCAGTGTCACTGGAATATCAAGAAAGGAATTAACTTACACATGAGGATGACTTGTTCCATGCCTTATGTTAATTCTGATATTTATGGGTAAGGGACTATACAAAATTGCATTAGGTCATCAAATGCCATTTGCATTTTCATTTAATTTGGAATGCTATAAATATCTTGCTAGAGAATATATATAGCCTTTGAATTAATTCATTAATTCAATTGCCAATATTAAATGGACCTATAGGATCGCACACAAAGCATTGGGCTTAAAAGATTTAAATAAGGCATTGAGCATTAATTTGGGCTTTTAATAAAAGTCAAGCTAATGTATGTAATGGGTATTAAATTGCTATTGGATCTTGGTCCATGAGAGAGGAAGATTTCGGCCCACATGGTTTAATGTCAATTAATTTAATAATATTGATTAAGTTAATTGAGTATTAAATCCTAATTGAATTTTAAATTCAAAAGGGTTTAAATTAATGTTTGTTACTTATCTATAGGAAGTGTTTAAGATTGAATAAACTACTTTTAGGTGGTAAAAATTCGGAATAAACACTTGCCATAAGATGAGGATAAAGATTGAAAAGAAAAACCCTAGTGAAAAGATATAGTAGGCGTGAACTTCCCTCTCTCTCTCTCAAAATCTTTTCTTGGCCGAAATACATAAGGAGAAGAATTCTTTCTTGCTTTCTTGTGTGATTAGGCATTAATAGCACCAAAAGAAAGTGCAAGATCAAAAAATCTTGTAGCTATAACCCTTGCCATTACAAAATACTTATATTGAGAGCTAGCATTCTCGGTTTTAAGCCTTGCTTGAAAGTGTGTGTGTGAGCATAGAGAGGATTGGCGCAAAGGCTATTCCTTGGCATTGGTGGTGAAGATCAAAGGTGGACAATATCATCTTAGTTGCTGGTCATCATCAAATTCATTTCGGAATAGGCATCTAAAGTTGTAAGTTTTTAAAAACCCTAAAAGTGCATGTTTCGATTCTTGTTGTGGATTTGTTTGATGTGTATGATCGTTTTTCGATATTTTTCCGCTGCGTTATCTACATACACATACCATGACATATTCCATCAGTATGTATGTATGTATGTAGGTATATGTATGTATGTATGTATATATATATATATATATGTGTGTGTGTGTATGTGTGGAATATGTATGCATGTTCATGTATGGTTTTCAAGTGAATACGATTAAATGCTAAAGACATAAATATATGAACATGTAAGAGATGCTAAGATTTTTAAATGCTTAAAGAACAACGATATGGTTTTGGTACATAACGTGCACAACAATACAGATAAGACAAGTACTAATTTAAGGAAACACATAATAAGTGAATAGAACGATATTTAACATTACATGAATATAATTGTGTGTGTATGTATTATAATGATTGTTTTAATCAACAACTTTATTAGATCATTAAATTGTATAACTGTATGTGTATACTTAAAGTATGTTCTTTTATGCTTAAATATTGTACGTGTGTATCATTTAAGTGTGTTTTTATAAAGGCCTAATTTATTGAGTAAACAAGTGGGAATATTAAACTACATAAGAATTTGTGTGTTTAATGTAAATTGTTAATATGTCTAAAGATTATATTTATGAATAATTGTATGCCACCATTTATATGAAAACTTAAGTATGAGGGTAGCATGTAATATAACCGTGATCAAATATTTTTGTAAAGGACTCCTTTGAATATGTTCATATGCTTGTACTTGCTAACGATTGCTGTGAGTAGTCGTCCATATCATATTGTTCCCCACTAAGCTACAAGCTTGGGATGGGTATTTCATCCGTGTAGGTACCGAAGATAGATGTGTTGCTAAGAACATTCCGCATCCGTCAAGGCCAACGAGTCCATAGGAGTTTTGTATAAGTTTTGTATTATATGTTGTAATATTATGTAAACTATTATTGTAAATGTTTAAGAATTTATGTTATAGAAATCAGCTTTCATGTATGTAAAGTGGATTCGTCATTTTGTTATTTATATAAAGCGAAAGAAATTTTATTATTACGTTTTTGGGTAATTATATCAAGTGTGTTTAGTTCTGTGACCTCCTTCACTGGTCGTGGTGAACCGGTCATATTATCTTCTGGTTTACTACGTACGAGTAAGGGGTGTTATATATACAATATTAGTTAATTGTTAATTCATCCATTTAAGTTACAAATTAACAAATTACCAATATATCCTTAACTTTTCACTTAATTTTGAATACATCCTCAACTATACTTAATCATTTTAATTATCCAATTACACATTTTTAGTCACCATTATGCCCTAGACATGTGCGAATCCATCTAAGATATATTTTGGGTCATTACACCCGCTTTACAATTCATCAAAATATTTTTGCCCAAAACTCCAAAGGGTACCCCATTAATTTATGTTTAAATTTTTGTCTAAATTTTTTGGCAAAAAACTCCAAGATATAAACCTTTGCTTAATGTCTAAATGTTTTGCCAAAAAGTCCAAATGATACCTTTTTGCTTTTTCTTTAAACTTTTTTCTCGAAACTCTAAGTGATACCTCTTTGCTATTCCTCTAAATATTTTCATCCAAAAGTTAGAGGGTTACTCCTTTTGCTTTTTATCAAAAGGTTTTTTCAAGGATCTAAAGGGTATCCCTTTACTTTTTGTCAAAATATTTTTGCCAGAAACTCCAAGGGTATCCCTTTACTATTTCTTTAAAAATTTTCATCCAAAAGTCATAAGGGTACCCTCACTACTATTCATGAAAATATTTTTGTCGAAAACTCCAATGAATACCCTTTGTTTTTTGTCTAAATTTTTTTGCCAAAAACTGTAAAGGGTACACCTTTGCTTTATGTCTAAATTGTTTTGCCCAAAAATGAAAGGGGTAGCCCTTTGCTTCGTGTCTGAATTTTTTCATCCAAAACTTCACAAGGTACTACTTTGCTATTCCTCTAAGTATTCTTGCCCAAAACTCAAATGAGAACCGCATTTTCTATTCATTAATTTATTTTTTTCAAAACTCTAAAAGGTAATCCTTTGCTATTTCTCTAAATATTTTTGAGCAAACCTCAGAGGGTTGTCCCCTTTTCTATTCTTCAAAATATTTTTGCGTAAAATTCCAAAGTATAATCCTTTGAATTTTGTTTAAATTATTTTTCCCAAAACACCAAAGCATACCCTTATGCGTTCAATCAAAATTTTCTCGCCCAAACTCCAAGGGGTTCCCTTTTGCTTGTTGTTTAAATTTTTTCGCTCAAAACTCTAAAGGTACCTATTTGCTATTCTTCTAAATATTTTTTCCAAAACTCAGAAGGGTACTCCTTTTACTATTCATCCAAATGTTTTTACCCAAAACTCCAAGTGACACTCCTTTGCTTTTTGTCTATGTTTTTTCATCCAAAACTCCATGGGTACCCTTTTGCTTTTTTTATAAATTTTTTTGCCCATAATCCCAATGGCTATTCTTTTAGTATTCCTATAAATATTTTAGCCTAAAACTCAGAAGGGTACCCACTTTCCTATTCATCAAAATATTTTTGTCCAAAAGTCCAAGGGGTATACTTTTACTTTTTGTATAAATTATTTCGATCAAAACTCTAAGGGTTACCCATTTGCTATTCCTTTAAATATTTCTTCCCAAAACTCATCAAAATGTTTTTTCCCAATACCCCAAGGTGGACCCTTTTGCATTTTATCTAATTTTTTTCTCCCAAAACTGCAAGGGGAACTCTTTTAGTATTCCTCCAAATATTTCTGCACAAAATTCAGAAGGGTACCTCATTTGCTATTCATCAAAATCGTTTTACCCAATACTCCAAGGGGTACAATTTTGCATTTTGTCTAAACCTTTTTGCCGAAAACTCCAAGGGTTACCCACTGCTTTATTTATAAATATTTTTACCTAAAACCCAAAGGGGTACCCCTTTGCTTTTTTGTCTAAATCTTTTCACCCAAAACTCCTAACGATACCACTTTGCTATTTCTCTAAATATTCACCTCGAAACTATAAGGAGTACCGCATTTGCTATTTATCAAAATGGTTTTTCCAAAACTCCAATGGTTATCTTTTTGCTTTTTGTCTAAATTTTTTTGCCCAAAATTTCAAGGGGCACCCCTTTACTTATTATCTAAATTTTCTCGTTCAAAACTCTGAAGGGTTCCCCTTTGTTATTCCTCTACATATTTTCACCTAAATCTTAAACTGGTACCCCTTTACTATTCATCAAATATTTTTGTCCAAAACTCTAAATTTGCTTCTCTAGATTTTTTCGCCCAATACTCCTTACAACTTTGTTTTTTCTCTATGTTATTTTGCGAAAAATCCAAAAGGTACCTCTTTATTTTTCCTCTAAATTGTTTTCTATCAAAACTTCAAATGCACCCCTTTACTATTCCTTTAAGGTTTTTCGCATAAAACTCCAAGATGTACCGCTTTTTTCTTTCACTAAATTTTTTTCACCAAAACTCGTGGTGGATACCCCTTTGTTTTCTGTGTAAATTTTTTAACCAAAAACTCCAAGGGGTACCCCCTTTGTTATCCCTCTAAATATTTTTATTCAAAACTCTAATGGATACACACTTTGCTATTCATCGAAATGTTTTTTTCCAAACCTTCAAGGGGTATCCTCTTTGCTTTTTGTCTAAATTTTTTCCTAAAACTCAAAAGGGTACTCCTTTGCTTTGTATATAAATTTTTTACCCAAAACTCGAAAGGGCACCCGTTTGATTTTTATTTAACTTTTCTCATCCAAAACACAAAGGAATACCTTTTTAGTTTTTATCTAAATTGTTTCGCCTAAAACTCTAAAGTATACCCCTTTGCTATTCCTCTAAATATTATCACATAAAACTCAAAGGGATATCCTCATTGCTATTAATCAAAATATTTTTGCTCAAGACTCCAAGGGGTATCCCTTTACTTTTTATCTGTCCAAAACTCCAAATGATACCCTTTTATTTTTCTCTATTTTTTTTCGCCTAATACTCTATATGTACAACTTTTCTTTTTCTCTAATTTATTTTGCTAAACAATCCAAAATATACATTTCTGCTTTTTCGCCAAATTTTTTCCATTAAAACTCTAAGGGATACCCGTTAGCTATTTCTCTATGTTTTTCCACATAAAACTCTAAGAGATAACCTTTTTTTATTTATCTAATTTTTTTTGAACAAAACTCGTAATGGTTACCCCTTTGCTTTCTTTCATTTTTTATCCAAAATTCCTATGGGTACCACATTACTATTCATCTAAATAATTTCGTCCAAAACTTTAAGGGGTACTCTCTTGATTTTCTTTTCTAAATTTTTTTCCCATAACTCTAAATGATCTCCATTTTCTTTTTGTCTAAATTTTCTAGCCCAAAACTTTAAGGGTTACCCTTTTGCATTTTGTGTAAAGTTTTGGGCGAAAAAATCTAGGGGGTACCTTTTGCTAGGGACAAAGATTTATTTGGTATTTTTTAAAAAAGTATTTCTGATTTTGGTGTGTCTTTTAAAATATTTTTGGGATTGGGGTTTTTTCAGACACCGCAGCTGACAGCTGCGGTTTCTGACAACAAATTTTTTTTTTTATTTTCATATAAATGGAAGCTGCCAGACAGGGTAGCAAAATGTTGCCCTGTCCGGCAGCTTGTCAAACAAGCAAAAGCATTTGCTTTTGCTTGTTGTTTTTTTTTTTTTATAAAAAAAAGTTAATGTTAAAGCTGCAGACTGCAGCTAAAAGCTCCAGTCTACAGCTTTTAGTTTTTTTAAAAAAATTATTATTTTACTTTTTAATAAATAATAATAAATAATTTTTTATTAAATATTAAATTTAAAAATTAACACAATCATAAATATTTTTTTAAATATATATTGACTTGATTTTTTTAAAAAAAATATTGCCAAATAAAATTAATAAAAAATTATTATATACACAAATTATTTTAGCAATTAAATCGATTTAGCAATTTTTAATCTGATATAAAATTGTACAAAATTATGATCAAAATTCGATTCAAACTCAAAGGAAATTCGAAAAATTTATCCGAAAATATCTAAAATTCAACCGAACTCGTAATCTGATTTTTACAATTATTTTAACAAGTATTTTGAAAAAAAAATAGTAAAAAAGTATAGATTTGAGAGTTAAAGAATTTATATGATGGAACTAAATGTCCTTATTAACATATGGGCACACCATTAAATGAATTAAATTATTAATACTAAATAATCATTAATGAAGTTGTAACTGACAGTTGCAATTGATTTTGTAATGTTAATAGCAGCGTTTAAATAGAAATTCGCACTAAAAGATTTGGATTATATAGTTCGATCTCCATCCTAGATATAATTGTTTAACTTATGATCAATTTTAGAGCCGCTAAATCAAATGAATAGATGATTTTATGTTTTTACCAACTAGAGATTTAAAAGGTGACAGAAATCATTTTCTCTCCTAAATCAAAACTCCAAAAATTTCAACCCCTTAATGTGTAACATTCCAAGTCTGTGTAAAGCTAGTAGGTACTGATTAAAAAGGAAATATTAATAGGATAGGGTGATTTGAATAGTGAGATCCAACTATTTGTGCGAAAAAACTTAGCCACCATCAACATCATCAAACAGCGAATAAATATATTTATTAATTGGACTCATCAATTAATAATTTTGTTAAAATAATTGTAAAAATCAGATTACGATTTCGGTTGAATTTTAGATATTTTCGGATAAATTTTTTCGAATTTCCTTTGAGTTTGAATCGAATTTTGATCATTATTTTATACAATTTTATATCGGATTAAAAATTGCTAAATCGATTTAATTGCTAAAATAATTTGTGTATATAATAATTTTTTATTAATTTTATTTGGCAATATTTTTTTTTAAAAAAATCAAGTCAATATATATTTAAAACAAAATTTTATGATTGTTTTAATTTTTAAATTTAATATTTAATAAAAAAAATATTTATTATTATTTATTAAAAAGTAAAATAATAATTTTTTAAAAAAATTAAAAGTTGCAGACTGTAGCTTTTAGCTGCGATTTGCAGCTTTAACATTAACTTTTTTTTAAAAAAAAAATAACAAGCAAAAGCAAGCTTTTGCTTGTTTGACAAGCTGCCGGACAGGCAGCAAATCAATTTATATTAAAAAAAAATCTTATTCTTAGAAACCGCAGCTGATAGCTGCGATTTCTGAAAAAACTCTAATCCCGAAAATATTTTAAAAGACACACCAAAATCAGAAATACTTATTTAAAAAACACCAAATAAATCTTTGTCCCCTTTTGCTATTCCTCACAATTTTTTTGCCGAAATCAAAAAGTAAAACCCCTTTGCTATTCATCAAATTCTTTTTGTCAAAAATTTCAAAGGGTATTTTTTTACTTTTTGTCTAAATTTTTTTGCTCAAAACTCCAAAGGGTACCTTTTTGTTTTTAGATTTTTTTGCCCATAACTTTAAAGGATACCTATTTACTTTCTGTCTAAATTTTCTCATCCAAAACTCCAAGGGTTACCCCTTTACTTTTTGTCTAAATTTTGTTTGTCCAAAAATCCAAGGAGTACCCCTTTGCTATTCATTTAAATTTTTTTCCCAAAATAAAAAAAATGGTACCCCTTTACTATTCATCAAATTGTTTTTACCAAAAACTCCAACGGTGCTACTCATAAAATTTTTTTACCAAAAATTCGAAAGTGTACCCCCTTTATCTTTTTGTATAATTTTTTTTTCAAAACTCTAAGCCATTCTCCTATCCTAATTAATCAAAATGTTTTTTCCCTAAACTCCAAAAGGAACTCATTTACTTTTTGTTAAACTTTATCGTCCAAAATTCCAAGGAGTTCTCCTTACTATTCCATTAAATCTTTCTGCCCAAAACTCTAAGGAGGATCCATTTGCTATTCATCTAAATTTTGTCCAAAACTTAGAAGGGTACCACATTTGCTATTTATCCAAATGTTTTTGTAAAACTCTAAGGGAGTACCCCTTTGCTTTTTGTCTTAATATTTTTGCCCAAAACTCTAAGAGTTACTCTTTTGCTTTATATCTAAATTTTATCGCTTAAAACTCGAAAGGATACCACTTTGCTTTGCCTAAATTTCTCGTCCAAAACTTGAAGTGGTATACTTTTGCTTTTTGTTGAACATTTTCTATAGATGCTAATGACCGCAAGTATACGGTGTACCGAAACAGTACTTAAGAATGCCGATCCCACGAGGAACGTAATTTACACACTATTACTACCTAATTTTAACTTTGTTTATAATAATCAATTAATGGTAAAGTAGATGTAAACTATTCTAGAATCTAAATTAACTAAACCTAATTATTGATGGTCAAAGAAGATAAAAAGATAAAGGATGATAAGTATAAAAATGGAATTTGAATTAATTGTTCTTAATGATTATAGTATTCTTGTCATGCAAGTCAAGTTGAATAAATTTCCTACTTACTCTCTCTACATAAATAAAATTGCCTAAAACATGCATAACTAATTCTATTTCACAACTTTCATTAATGAACTAGAAAATTAAACATGCAAATCTTAGGTTAAGTCACAACCTATAGCAACCATTTTAACACTATGATTTCTCAATTAATGCTTCAATGATGATTTCCCTTTAGATTACAAATATGAATTCATTTTTTCAATTAAACTCATACTTATAATTATCATACATAGTATCTTAATAGGAAATTCTACAAGCAAGAACACATGAATTAATATGAACAATAAAACATTTTATATTAGGTATCAAGTTCAGAATTTACATCACAAAATTTACAAAGAAGAGTAAAAAGATAAGAAATGAAGAAGGAGATTTCTAAACCCTTTTCAAGTCACCAAAGGTAGTCTTCTTCTTTGTATGCTATCTTCTCTTCAATGCATAAAATTCTACTTGAGAAAATTAGACTAAAGAAAGAAAGAACTATTCTAACTTATAGAAATTTTTACTTAATTAAATGTTCAACTCCCTAAATTACAGTTAAAAGTATAATTTATAATATCTACTTATGCCCCTTCAGATGACTCTTGGTAATAGTTGCAAAAGTTAGTGGAGAAACACAACTCTTCAATGTGAGATTTCATCTTTTTGTCTCTAACGGATCTCTCTGTCGCGCTCGCAACATCGTCACGCTCGCGACAGAGCGCGCCTCTTTCATCGCTCCACCTTCCTCGCGTTTGCCTTCTCCGTGCCCTGTCGCGACCTCGCGACGAGCCCCCTTGGTCGCGACAGGCTCTCTTCTTCCTTTTTCTCTCTTCCTCTTTTGGCTTCCCTTAGCGTGTTCTGTCGTGCTCGCGACAGAGATATTTCTTCCTTTGCTCAATTCTGCTCTTTTCTTCATCTTTCTCCACTTTTTCCTCCAATGTTCTCCTATACCCAAAACTCAAACAAAACATAAAATATCCCTAATTCTAACACAAATAAACACACATAATCATAATTTCTAACCCTTAAACATGGGTTAAATATGAGTCAATTAAGCTCATATCACTTTTTTTTCTAAATTTTTTTGCCCATAACTCCAAGGGGTGCCCCTTTACTTTTTCTGAATATTATCTCCTAAAATTCTAAGGGTTCCCTTTTGCAATTCATCTAAATTTTTTTTTTGCACAAATCATAAAGTCATATCCCTTTGCTATTCATCAATTTCTTTTTGGCCGAAAACTCCAATAGATAACCATTTACTTTTCTCTAAATTTATTTGCCCAAAATTACAAGTGTACCACTTTGTTTTTTCTATAAGTTATTTTTCTCAAAAATCTAGAAGGTACATCTTTGCTTTTCTTCCAAATATTTTCTATCAAAACTCTAAGGGATACTCTTTGCTATTTCTCTAATTTTTTTCGCATAACACTCCAAGAGGTATCCCTTTTTTATTTCTCTAAATTCTTTTTACAAAACTCTTAGCGGGTACCCTTTTGCTATTCATCGATATATTTTTGCCAAAAACTCCGAAGGGTACCCTTTATTTTTTATCTAAATTTTTTTTGCCCAAAACTCCAAGGGGTACTCCTTTCCTAATTCATCAAAATATTTTTGCCCAAAACTCCAAGGGGTACTTGGCACAGGCAAAATAAACTAATTCCTAAGAGCAAGTGTACTATGTCGTGCTAGTAAATGACAAAGACAATCAAACACTGATCTGTAAAGAATTAAAAATTATGATGAACGTTAGGACTAGGTTTCACTTAACTTCTTGATTATGTAATTTCCAGATTTTTATGCATAAAATTGACAGTTCACATGAGATGGTGATTTTTCCCTAAATTACTCAAAATCCAATGATCATGGTATTTTAACCCTAATCTTAATTTAATTCTCTCAATTGATCAAGTAAAAGAACTAAAGTGAGAAAACATTAAGTTCAATGGAAAAACCTTGATTTAAAATCAAACAACCACAAGGACAAAAATAAGTTTAATCATTCATATTTTCAATCCAAGTTATGTTTTATTTAATCTACCAATTAATTCAATTGATCAAGTAAATTAACTGATTGAATTCATGTTAATTTGACCAATTCAACAAGCATTAATCTTAATAAAAAAACATAATCTCATATCAGAAAATCAATTATATGCACAAAATCAAAATAAGATTCACCATAGCCCTAACTATGGAATTAGTTCATAATAGTATAAACATCCAAACTAAAACTAAAATCTATCCTAAGCATCATAATAATAAAAGAAAATAAAACAAAGAAAAAGGAAGAACACGATTTGGAGTTGGCCACCAGCAGATTGTCCCTTCGCTTCCTTCGATTTTCTTCTTCTGTAATCTTCACATTCTGTTGTTTTTCTTGTGTTTTTTTCGCCCAAAATTAGGTTAAAAAGTGTCCTCTTCTCAAGAATTCTACCTAAAAAGGAGTCCATCCCAAAATTGGAAAACAAAAAATAATTTATGCCTCGGACCAAAGCTAGGTCTTGCCCAAAACTCCAAGGATAACATTTTGCTTTCTGTCTAAATTTTTTTACACAAAACTCCAAAGGGTACCCCTTTGCTTTTTCGTTAAATTTTTCACCCAAAAGTCCAATAGGTACTCTTTTGCAATTCGTCTAAAATTTTTTGCACAAATCATAAAGTCGTATCCCTTTGCTATTCATCATTTTTTTTTTCCGAAAATTCCAAAAGATAACCATTTGCTTTTCTCTAAATTTTTTTGCCCAAAACTACAAGTGTATAACTTTTCTTTTTCTCTAAGTTATTTTGCTCAAAAATTCAAAAGGTACATTTTTTCTTTTTCTCTAAATTTTTACCACCAGAACTCCAAGGGGCACCTCTATTCTATTTCTTTAAATTTTTCACAACAACACTCCAAGAGGTACCCTTTTTATTTCTCTAAATTTTTTTGACCAAAACTCCTAATGGGTACCCCTTTGCTATTCATCAAATTTTTTCGCCCAATACTCTGAGTTATACCCCTCTGCTTTTCTCAAAAAAATTTTGCCCAAAAATTAGAAGGGTACTCCTTTCCTATTTCATCTAAATATTTTTATCCAAAAATCTAAGGAATACTCCTTTTCTTTTTGTCTAAACTTTCTCGCCTAAAACTCCAAGGAGTTATCTTTCTATTCCATTGAATATTTTTGCCCATAACTTTAATAGGTACCCCTCTGCAATTCCTCTAAATATTTTTATTCAAAACTCAAATGAGTATCCCTTTTGCTATTCATAAAAAATGTTTAGCCAAAACTCCAAGGGGTGCCCTTTGCTATTCTTTTAAATATTTTTGTCATTAACTTTGAGCTGTACCTCCTTTGCTATTCATCAAAAACTTTTTGCCTAAAACTCCTAGAAGTATCCCTTTACTTTCTGTTTAAATTTTAATACCTAAAACTCCCTAGAGTATCCCTTTACTACTCTTCTGAATATTTTTTACCCAAAACTCAAAGTGATACCCCTTTGTTATTCATAAATATGTTTTTGCCAAAACTCCAATAGGTACAACTTAGCTTTTTCTCTAAATTTTTTCGCTCAAAACTACAATGGTTACCCCTTAGCTTTCAAACACCAAGGGGTACCCTTTTGATTTTTGTCTAAATATTTTGGCAAAAAAACTCTAATGTGTACCCATTTGCTTGTCTTAATTTTCATGCCCAAAACTTAAAAAGGTACGACTTTGCTTCTTGTCTAAATTTCTCGTCCAAAACTTAAAATAGTGCCCTTTTGCTTTTTTTTTTTCTAAATTTTTTGCCCAAAACTCCAAAGGGTACCCTTTACTTTCTGTCTAAATATTCTTGCTAGAACTCCAAGGGGTACCCTTTGCTTTTTGTCTAAATTTTTCACCCAAAACTCCAAGTAATATCCTTTTGCAATTCCTCTAAATCTTTTTGCGAAAATTGGAAAGTCGTATCTCTTTATTATTCATCAAATTTTTATGCCAAAAACTTTAAAGGGTAACCCTTTGCTTTTCCATAAATTTTTTCACCTAAAACTACAAGTGTACAACTTTGCTAGTTCTCTAAGTTATTTTGCTCAAAAATCCAAAAGGTACGTCTTTACTTTTCCTCCAAAATTTTTTCATCAAAACTCCAAGGGATATATTTCTCTAGATTATTTCGTATAACACTCCAAGAGGTACCCTTTTTTTATTTCTCTAACTTTTTTTACCAAAACACCTAATGGGTACCCCTTTGCTATTCATTAAAATTTTTCGCCCAAAACTCTCAGAGGTACACCTTTACTTTTTTTAAATAAAATTTTCCTAAAACTCGAAAGGGTACTCATTTCCTATTTCATCAAAATATTTTTGTCTAAAAATCCAATGGACAATCCTTTTTTTTTCTAAACTTCCTCACTAGATTATCCCTTTTGCTATTCATCAAAATGTTTTTGCCTAATACTATAAGGTGTAACCCTTTTTTTGTCTAAATTTTTTTGCCCAAGACTCCAAAGGGAATCCCTTTGATTTATATCTAAATTTTTTTGACCAAAACTCTTAAGAGTACCCATTTGCTTTTTGTCTACATTTTGTAGTCCAAATCTCCAAGAGGTACCATCTATCTAAAATTTCTCAACCAAAACTCGAAGAGGTATCCCTTTGCTTTCTATCTAAATTTTGTGCCCAAAACTCCAAGAGGTACCAGTTTGCTATTCCTCTAAATATTTTCGTCCAAAACTCAGAAGGGTACCCTCCTTGCTATTCATCAAAATATTTTTATCTAAAACTCCAAAGGTTACTCCTTTACTTTAGGTCCAAATTTTTGGCCCAAAACTTTAAAGGGTACTCCCTTTGCTTTCTGTCTAATTTTTTTTTTCCACTTCTACTAGGGGATTTTCTTTTTGTCTAAATTATTTCGCCCAAAACATGAAAGAGTACCCTTTTATTATTTCTCTAAATATATTTGCCCAAAACTCAGAAGGTACCCTATTTGCTATTCATCAAAATAATTTTGCCCAATACTCCAAGGGGTCCCCCTTGCTTTTTTTAAAAAAATTTTTTATCAAAAACTCAAAGGCGCATCCATTTACTTTTTTTTTTCTAAATTTTGTCACTCAAAACTCTAAGGGGTATGCCTTTGCTATTTCTCTAAATATTTTCAGCCAAAACTCAAAGAGGTACCCCTGTTGCTATTCATTAAAATATTTTTTCCCCAAATACTAAGGGTACCCCTTTACTTTTTGTCTATTTGTTTTTGTGAAAAATTCGAAGGGATACCCTTTTACTTTATGTCTACATTTTTTTGCTCAATATTCCAAGGGGTGCACTTCCATACCTTAATTAATAAATTGCTAACAAATATTTTGTTATACAAAAAAATAAAAAATAAAAAAGGAAAAAAATATATAGTAAAAGGAGAGAAAAGAAAAGAAAAAGAAAGAGAAATTATAGGCGACCAATTTGGTGTTGAGAATAGAAAAAAAAAATTCTTTTTTGGTAAATGGCCATAGTTGTACAGCAAAGAAATAAAAACAAAACATATGTAACCAAAATAAAAATAATTGAAGAAAGCAGAAAAATCGGAAATTTAGTGGTAAATGAGAAGGCAAAAGATGGAAAATAGTAATGTATAAAATGGGAAGATAAGGCATCCAAGCAAAAGATAGAAGAAGAGATTTAACATCTTCTTCCATCAGGGACAGCTAAACTCAGAGAGTTTTATTTTAGGGAGTAGGAAAGGGTTATAAAGAAATATAAATATATATATATATTTATATTTATATATAAACCCCCAAAAAAAAAAAAAAAGTGGGATTAAGGGAGATGGGTAGGTTAATGTGGGTGTTATTAGGGCTATTGTCCTTATTTTCTGGGGCAGTGTTAAGGGTAGAAGGAGAAGATCCTTATTTATTCTTTGAATGGAAGGTTAGCTATGGGACTCGTTCTCCTTTGGGAGTTCCTCAGAAAGTTATTCTCATCAATGACCAATTTCCAGGGCCTGTCATTAACTCTACCAGCAACAATAACATTGTTATTAATGTCATTAATAATCTTGATGAGCCTTTCCTTTTGCATTGGTACATTTTTTTCCTTTTATTTTATTTTATTTTATTTTTATCTTTAAGTGATAATATCGTAATGGCAGTAAAATGCATAGTGTTAAATTAGAAATAAAAAATAAATTTATTTCTGATATAATGATGCGTTTTATATAACTTTTTATCGCAAAAAGAAAGGATAATTCTTACATGATTCATGAATTTTTTTTTTATACATTAAGCCAATAATTAAGTTCTATCTATAAATAAAAACCATCATTTCACTATTTTTTTCAAATAAATTATTTTATTTGTCATTTTCATATTAAGTGGATTTCATAAAAAAAAAAAAAAAAAAAAAAAATCGTGGTCCTAGTTTACACAACAAAAAGAAGATCCTAATTCTTTTTATTCTTTTTTAAATCGAAACCCTATTATTCTTTTTATATATAATCTGAAACACATCTGATGTGTTTATGTGCTTATTATGCCGAATATATATGTATTCAATTTGGAATATTAGTTTCTAATGGCATTGTACTTGTACATATATGTATGTATATATAGGAGTGGAGTCCAACAAAGGAAGAACTCATGGCAGGAAGGATTGCTAGGAACCAACTGCCCAATCCCTGCTGGGTCCAACTACACCTATCATTTTCAAGTCAAAGATCAAATTGGAAGCTTCTATTACTACCCAAGCACAGCTTTACACAGAGCCTCTGGTGGGTTTGGTGGCCTTCACATTAACAGCCGTTTGCTCATCCCTGTCCCTTACGCTGATCCTGAGGATGACTACACTGTGATCATCAATGATTGGTACACCGAATCCCATGCTGATTTGAGGAAGTTCTTGGACACTGGGCGTACCCTTGGCAGGCCTGATGGTGTCCTCATCAATGGCAAAACATCTAAAGGAGATGTCAATGAAGAACCTCTTTTCACCATGAAGCCTGGCAAGACCTACAAATTTAGGGTTTGCAATGCTGGGTTGAAGACAACTCTCAATTTCAGGATCCAAGGCCATTCCATGAAGCTTGTGGAAATGGAAGGCTCCCATGTTATTCAGAATATTTATGATTCTCTTGATGTTCATGTTGGACAGTGCTTTGCTGTTCTTGTCACTGCTAACCAAGCACCTAAAGACTATTACATGGTGGCTTCTACCAGATTCACAAAGACCATTCTTACAGGTGACCAATTTTTTGATCTTTAAAAAAATTTATAAATGATAATATATATATATATATATTAGCTAAATCAATGAGAATCGAATACCGAATAGGCTTTTTGCCAGATCGTATTATGCATATGCAAAGTGTTTAGAGATTCAAGTTTGAATCTTGAAATAACTCTCGTTAAATGGCACTTCATTACTTTTCCAAACATAATATTTAACTACGATTATATATGTTACTGGAAAGAATTGAACCCAAAATGTACTGTACCTTTAATCGAATACTAGCCACCAAAATAATTTATGATGGTTCAATTAATATAATCTTTGTTTTATTTATTATATATGTAATTTGATTTGATTTGATCTGAATTTACTGACTAGAAATTCTGAAAATGAAACTGTAGGTAAGGGGATAATTAGGTATACAAATGGAAAAGGAGCAGCATCACCTCAGATCCCACCAGCACCCGTGGGATGGGCTTGGTCTCTTAATCAATTTAGATCCTTTAGGTGGAACCTCACAGCCAGTGCTGCTAGGCCTAATCCTCAAGGTTCCTACCACTATGGAAGTATCAATATTACTAGAACTATTAAGCTTGTTAACTCTGCTAGCAGGGCTGATGGCAAGCTTAGGTATGCCATTAATGGTGTTTCTCATATTGATCCTCAAACTCCTCTCAAGTTAGCAGAATACTATGGAATTGCGGACAAGGTTTTTAAGTATGATACCATTCAAGACAATCCACCACCTTCCAATGCTAAGATTCTCACTCAGCCTAATGTCCTTAACTTGACTTTCCGTAACTTCATTGAGATCATCTTTGAGAACCCTGAAAAGAGCATTCAATCTTGGCATTTGGATGGATATTCTTTCTTCGCTGTCGCGTAAGTAATTTCTTTTTTCGATACATTTGGTGATACAAACATCTCAATTTTTTGATAAAGGAAAAAAATTGACAGTTTTATTACTTTCAAATAACTTTTGCTGACACTACATTGATATGATAATACATATCGATTAAAAACTACATTCTTTATGTCGGCAAAACAGTGTCTGAAAATAACATATACATGCTTTACTTTTTAACAAATTTTAAAAACTGTAAAATCGGTTCGTTCTTATTGTCGTGATATTGATGTTAACGTGATATTGATGTGACAAAATGTCAGTAACAAGAACTACATCATTATGTCAACAAACATTGTTTGAAAGTAACAGATGTATTAACTAATTAATGGTCTATTGCAACAGAATTGAGCCAGGGACATGGACACCGGAGAAGAGGAAGAACTACAATCTACTTGATGCAGTGAGCAGGACAACAATTCAAGTGTTTCCAAAATCATGGGCAGCAATCATGTTAACATTTGACAATGCTGGAATGTGGAACATAAGATCGGAAATGTGGGAAAGAACATACCTTGGACAACAGCTTTATGCAAGTGTTCTTTCTCCAGCTAGATCTCTTAGAGATGAATATAATATTCCAGACAATGCTTTGCTGTGTGGCCTAGTGAAAGATATGCCCAAGCCAGCACCTTACACCATATAAGATTATCCCATTTTCCCTCAATCTTTGATCACAAACATGGTGTTAATTGATAGACTTTTTTAAAAAAATTAATTAATTTCTAACCCTTTCCATACTTAATTATGGCAATAAAAACTTAATTCTTTTAATTTGCTCATTGTAGTATTTATCCCTACTATCAGTTTAATCTGTCCCATTTATATAATAATAGAAATAGAGTTCCTTCTTTACAATTAATGCTGTTAATCAATCTTATTTATATATATTATATTGTATTGGTTGTACGCCTTTTTGCTTGTTATTTGTGGAAGCAGAAAATTTAATCATCAGAAGGTTTGACAATTAATGGTGCTGTGACTGAAAATACAATTTTTTTTTTAACCTTTAAATTCACTCCTTTCTAATCAGAAATAATATGAAAAGTATTTTTCATTCTTTTTTCTCTTTTTGATAAGAATCAAATCGTATAAACTAATTTAGGTGTTTCATGTTTTGTGATTTTATTTAAATTGTAAAAAAAAAAAATTATATTTTATCATAGTTGCATAATTAGCCTGAATATTTTCGTATTGAGTTAGCTTTTTTATAGTTCATATCCATTAGTAGGTTCGGATAAAAATAATTTCATTAAGAAAATAATAAAACTAGCTTGGTAATTGATAACACAGCAAATATCATTTGCTCTAAGGCCCATTAAGCCGGACCACTTAACTGGCAAGGCCCAAGGCCTAACAACCAAGAGTAGCAGACACGAGCTCTTAGGCAGCGCACACGCCCGATCGGATGATGTGACCGCCAGTCCCATCAGCCGCCTGACACAAGGCAGCGCCCATGCCTACCACCTGCTCCATTTCATGTCGCCGAATACCTACTCTGACAGCCAGTAATCACTCCCCAGGCACTCAAGTGCCTCTCAATCATCTCATATAAATAGCCCAGCCAACGATGACACCAGGTATTGAATCCAAAATATTCTCTCTCTAAAAGCACATTTTTTCTCTAAGCTACTAACTTAAACTTCGGAGTGCTCACGCCTGGTCCGACCGGGCTCTTCTTATTGCAGGGTCTTCTCATCCGATCGATCTCCTTCTCTTCTTCAGATAAAGACATTTTAGGCTTTATCATTTGGTGCTTTCGTTGAGAGAATGGCGAACTCAAGATCCAACGAGAACACGACCCCCATGGACCTAGATCATGACAATAATGTTCGTGCCAGATCAGGCACCTCAAGAAGGGGGGAAAGGCCCACCAGGTCCCCTACGAGGACCAACCTCCTTCCCGAATTCAATGATGCCACTATGAGGCAACCAGAGTAGGGATGCTCACGGGGCGGGGATTCCCCGTCCCCGTCGGGGACCCGACCCGAACGGGGCGGGGAATCCCCGATTTTCCCCCCCGTGGGGGCGGGGATGGGGGGGAAAATAT
This sequence comes from Excoecaria cochinchinensis, assembly GCA_947683425.1. Taxonomy (NCBI): domain Eukaryota; kingdom Viridiplantae; phylum Streptophyta; class Magnoliopsida; order Malpighiales; family Euphorbiaceae; genus Excoecaria; species Excoecaria cochinchinensis. The sequence goes on from CANTUQ010000004.1 coordinate 49,502,413, forward strand.
CCCCGAGAAGAATTCGGGGTCGGGGACGGGGGGCGGACTATCCGCCCCGCGGGGATCCCCGACCCGAAGATATTTAATTAATATATATATATTTAATTATCTAATCCCTAACCTAACCTCAGTTTCCAGACTTTCACTCACCTTCGCATCTCACCCAGCAGCAGCCGCTCTCCTCCAGCCACCGATCTCCCTACATCTTTCACCAGCCGCTCTCCCCGCCTCTCTCAACCAGACACCGATCTCCCTACATCTTTCACCCATTCTCCGATCTCCCTGTCTCTCTCATTAGTTTGAATCAGTTCACAGAAGAGAAAGTGGAACTTGGAGAAATAGCTCTCGCGTGCTGGCGCCAGCGAGTCAGATGATCGTGTTCATCTTCTCAGCAAGACATAGGGATGCTCGCGTTCATATTCCAGTCGCTCTCCTTGTCTCGATCTCCCTCTGATCTGAACTCGTGAATTTGCGGCTGAACTCGGTAAATCTCTGTAAACTTCAACTCTTTTTCACAAAATGCCTATTTGTTTTTGTAAAAATTTAGTGATTTATTGGGTTTTATTCTTTGAACTTAGTCTAAGTTTTGATTTTTCATTTTCAGTTACTGCAATTGTATTCTTGACCTACTGTCATTGATTTTGGTAATCTGTCGTTGGATTTGGCAAGCTTCAAAACAGGTAATAGAGCTTTTTTTTTCTTTTAATAATCGGTCTTCATCCATTAGTAATGCTGGTGTGTTCTTACTGTGGTTCAAGCTCATTTTGAAAATGGTAATGCAGAAATTCTTTTATTTTGTGTGAATCCAGCTTTATGTGGCAATCTCTTATCAATAAAAAGCCAATGATGTTTATTTTGTGTGAATCCAGATTTATGTGGCAATCCAGCTTTCTGTTCTTTTCGTATATAAAGTCCCAAGTGTAAAATATTGATTGAATCACACAATCAATGTTGTAGCAACGGTTCATAATGGATTATTAAAGATTAGTAATGCTTGTCAATATACAAAGCTTGTGTAGTAGTGGTTCATAATTGACTATATTATCCATTCAATGCTCGAGTGTTTATTATTTCTACCTCCAACTGATTTTTTTTTCCTTTCAAAATATTAACTTCATTGCAAACGAAATGAGGATTGCAATGTACAATTTTGCTTGTGTAGCAATATTAACAACAGAATTTTCCCATAGTGCTTTTCTTGCTAGTTTGTGAGCTGCTACACTACCTGTTCTATTTACATGGCAGGATGATACTTTCTTGTTAATGCCTAACGGAAAAATATCCATATGTGGATTGATAGATACGCTAAGTATGTTATTCATAGTTTATATTTTTGCATAAAAACATATTTAATTTTCTATCATTCTTGTTAGCCATTCTAATATTATACACTTGTTAATATTATACCACATACACTTTTCTTCTCTCTTTTTATTTATATTATTAATATTAACTATTAATAATTATTATCTTAGGTAGATAATATGTGCAAATTAATAATAGTTCGATGCTTTTTGTCATGATATATTCATTTAATCTTTTTTAATTTAGGTGCAATAGTTGTGATAGCATGGATCAGGGTGAACAATCTATTGAACAACCAATTAATCAACAACAAAGTAGTGAACAGTCTAGGGCACAAGTTGAATCACAAGTTCCTATTGAATCAAGTCAAACAAATGATACTTCCAAAAGCCGCTTGAAATCAGTTGTTTGGAATCATTTTAAGAGGCAAAAGATTGACGATAAGTGGAAAGCTATATGCAATTATTGTGAAAAGAAGTTAGGAGGGGATACAAAAAATGGGACTAAACATTTACATGATCATTTTGCATCATGTCCTTTAAGAAAGAGTAGAGATATAAAACAAGCAATTTTGAAATCTAATGTAGATAATGAAGGGAGAGTCTCAATTGGGACATATACTTTTAATGAGGAGGCTGCACGAAAAGACTTAGCAACTATGATTATTGTGCATGAGTATCCATTGGCAATGGTTGAACATGAATATTTTCGAAAATTTGTTGGAACTATACAACCAATGTTTAAAAGGATTAGTAGACATACCGTGAGGAGGGATATATTGAAAATGTATGAACAAGAAAAAGAAAAGACTATGAAGCTGGTTGGAAAGAATGAGAGTCGATTTGCCATTACAACTGATATGTGGACATCCAACAATCAGAATAAAGGTTTTATGGCCATTACAGCACATTTTATTGATGCTTCGTGGACTTTACAAAGTCGAATAATCAGGTATGATTTATATTTATTTTAATTATAAATTTATAATATAATGCAAATTTATAATGGTAAATAGCATGAAATATTTTATTTTTCTTTTTATTAGGTTCATTTATGTGCCATGTCCACATACAGCCGATATACTTTGCGATGTGCTATCTAATTGTCTAATGGATTGGAATTTAGATAGCAAGTTGTCTGCACTAGCTTTAGACAATTGTTCGACAAATGATGCAATGTTTAATTGCATTTTGAGCAAATTATCATCTAATAGTCTTTGGTTGGATGGGCAATTGTTACATGTGCGTTGTAGTGCTCATATTTTGAATTTGATTGTCAAAGATGGTTTAGACATTATTTCTGATTGCATTGAAAAAGTTCGAGACAGTGTTGCGTTTTGGAGTGCTACTCCTAAAAGAAATGAAAGATTTGAGGAAACAGCTCGGCAATTGAAAGTTCCTTGTACTAAAAAGTTGATTTTAGATTGTAAGACTAGATGGAACTCTACTTTTTTGATGCTTGATGTGGCTATTTGTTATAAAGATGTGTTTACACGATTGAAACAAAGAGAGCCTTTATATAGATGTCTGCCTATGCATGAAGAGTGGGAAATGGCTGAAAAAATTTGTGAGAAGTTGAAAATTTTTTTTAATATCACTGAATTATTTTTTGGGACGAAATATCCAACTACCAATCTTTTTTTCCCAAAAATATGTGAGATTAAAACGGAATTGATGCAGTGGCTTACTTGTGGATATCCTTATATTGAAACCATGGCTTCCAAAATGATTACGAAATTTGATAAATATTGGTATCGAATTCATGGTGTTATGAGTGTGGCGACAATTTTGGATCCTAGATACAAGATTAAGTTTTTGGAGTGTTATTATCCTCTTTTTTATGGAGATGAAATGGCAGAACTAGAGGTTGAGAACATTAAAAAGATTTGTTATGATTTGGTTGATCAATATTCATCAAATTCAAAGTTAAGTGGAAGTCATAGTGTATCTGAATCATCAAGGAGTAACTCTTTTCAATCATCAATGAGTCATACTGTGGAGTCGACTTGTATGCACAAATTTGAATTATTTGTTGCTTCTTCTGAGTCCCAAAGTGATAGTATGCGCACTGAATTGGACCTTTATTTGGAAGAGAAATTATATCCACTTAAAGAAGATTTTGATGTGCTGAGTTGGTGGAAATTGGCCCTTAAGTATCCTACATTACAAAATATTGCAAGAGATGTTTTGGCAATTCCGGTATCCACTGTGGCTTCTGAATCAGCTTTCAGTACAAGCGGAAGGTTTATAAGTCCTCATCGTAGTAGACTACATCCTGACACGGTTGAAGCATTAATGTGTACACAAAATTGGATATTGTCTTCAAATAAAGGTATGTATTAATTATTTAGATAATTGTATTTAATGATTGACTTTACTTTTCTAATTATAATTCAAAATAATAACTTACAAATAATAATTTATATTTTTAGGTTCCTCTTCAATTGCTCATTCACTACAGTGTTTTACAATGCTTGAAGATATTGATGTCGATGATGAGGTAAATTGTAAATGCATTTTTCTAATATTATAATAATAGCATTTGTCATAAAATTAAAGTATTGAATTATTATATTCTATGATATCAGGTGGCATAGTGACCGTGGAAAGTGAGTGAAAGGTGAATTATTCAATTTTCTTTCAATTTCAATTTCAATTTATATTTCATATGTAGCTAATTTGTTATGTTTTATTAATTTATATTTCAGGTTGATTAATTGTCCAAGTGAAGCTGTTAACAAATGAATGTTATTTTGTAATTTAAATTTTATGGGATGTTTATGAATATTTGAATTGGAATTGTATTAGATGTTTTTAATTTTAATTTGTCAATTCTTGAATTTTATAGAATTAAAAGTGTGCAAATAATTTAAATTTAAATTGATTTCGGGTCGGGTCGGGGAATTCCCCATCGAGGGCGGGGATCCCCGTCAATTTCCAGCGGGGATGGGGAATTCCCCATCGGGGGGCGGGGATCCCCATCTATACCCGCGGGGGGCAGGGATCCCCGCTGGGGACGGATTCCCCGCCGGGGCGGGGGACGGGGGGCATTTCTCCCCCGCGTCCCCAGCGGGGGCGGGGACGGGGAATCCCCGCCCAGTGGTGGGGCGGGGGGGTGGGGAGCAACTCCCCGCCCCCGCCCCGCCCTGTGATCATCCCTAAACCAGAGGATACCCCTGTCACTGTGAGAGACATGCGCGCTATCCTCAGCGATTTCACCAAGAGCATCGTCCAAACACTTAAGAAAGGTAAGATGCCAGCTACTTCTGAAAGAGCCCAAGAAGATTACCTCGCGGGCGAAGACTTCAGAAGGAATAGAAACAAGGGAATCATCATTAATGAGCCTCGCGCTCAGGGAACTCGAAGGGGCGCGGTCAGAACCCCGGGAAGGTATGACAACGGGAAGCAGATGATGTCCACGAATAGGAGTTCCCCTTACACCAGCAGGTCCAATACCCCCTCCATGAGGGACGACTTGTCCTATATGTGCACCCCAAGCCGCAGCCACATGCGAAAGCACAACAACGAGTCCACCGCTATGACCCTGAGTAAAGAGGATCAATGGCTCAAGCAGAAACTCAAGCAGCTTGGCTTCCTCGTGCCCAAGAAAGGCGCCTTCGAAGGGAACACATGTGGGAATACTGCCTCTCCATTTTGCAGAGAAATCACCGACGCTGAGCTCCCTCCCAGGTGGAGAGATGTGTTCATGGAAAGGTACACGGGTAAGACCGATCCTACCACTCACTTGGCTGAGTATCTGACTAAGGTTCAGGTCTACACCTATGATGAAAGAATAGCCTGTAGGGTTTTCCTTACCACTTTGGGAGGAGACGCATTGACATGGTTCCACGAGCTGCCTCTGGGATCCATTATGTCGTTCAGACAGCTAAAGGAGCTGTTCACCACGAGGTTCATCGTACAAACACGTGCGCCTAAGACGGTAAACGACTTGTGCAACCTTTACCAGAGGACCGATAAAAGTCTGCGAGACTACATCGACATGTTTCAGGCTACCATGTACGAGGTAAGAAACATCAGCGTTGAGATGGCGACTAACCCCTTAACAGGGGGCATCACTGACTGCCCACTATTCGAATAACTCACAACAAGACCCCCATCCAGCTTTGCTGAACTCATGGAGAGGGCAAGACAACACATCCAATTGGATGATGCCCTTAGGTCCAACAGGGGAATAAGGACCAGCGTATTTGACCGCTTGCAATACCCGAACGATCGCTCTTCTCACAGAGCCTCCACTACCGATCAAGCAGCTAGAGGCCAAGACGGAGCTGCCAGCTCCAGAAATTCAGGCCAGACGAAAGGGTCGGGAAGAGACCGAACTGCGCGTCCAGACGATTGGGCCGAGAGGACATACACCACTCTCAATGCTAATGTGGATAAAGGAGAAGCACCGCCAGGTCAACTGGCCCAGGGACCTGTCCGAAAGAAGCAGGGTCGTGAGGGATCCGAATAAGTATTGTGAATTTCATAGAGACATCGGTCATTTAACCAATGAGTGCACTTCTCTCAAAAAGGAGATTGAAAGGCTGATACGCCGCGGAGCCCTCAAAAGTTTTATAGGCCCGGCTAGAGGGGAGGATCCCTGTAGACAGCCGAAGCCTCACAGGGACGATCCTGACTTAGACGATGACGAGCGCAGGAACCCAAGAAATGCCGACCCGAGCAGGCCATATGCCGGGGTAATAAATGTGATCACAGGAGGGTCATCTTACAGAGAGGATCTCTCCAGAAAAAAGAAGGGGAAAGGAGTCTACCTCTCCCACCGAGCCGAGCAGCTTGCCTCAATCACCATATCCTGCGAAGACGCACGAGACGTCATGTTTTCCCATGAGGATGCTCTCGTTGTAAAAGCTCAGATTAATAACTTCAACGTCAAAAGAATTCTGGTGGACAATGGCAGCGCTGTTAATGCCCTAACTCTCCAGGCTTACCGAGCAATGGGACTCCCGATCGGAGAGCTGAAGCCGAATGCCACTCCACTGATTGGGCTGGGCAACGCCACTATCCCAGTAGCGGGCTCGGTAGAGCTCTTTGTCGAGCTAGGCCAAGAGGCGATTGCTCACGCATGTAAGGTAACTTTCATGATTATTGACATGACGTTTGCCTATAATGCCATCTTTGGCAGGCCGTTGCTATTCCAGACCGGAGCCGTTACCTCCATTCGCTACATGCTGATGAAGATCCCAACCACAGGAGGGGTCGCCATCTTGAGAGGCGACCAAAAGGCATCCCGAGAGGCTTATATAACCATGATAAAGCAGCAGCAGGAAGCAATGGTCGCAGAGCCCGGCCTCGAGCAGGCGAAAAGGCCCAAGATGGACCCTGCCGAGGAGACAAAAACGAAGGCGCTAAATAAAGGGAAAATGTTCAAGTCGGGACCAGTATGGATAAAGAAACAGAAGAAGCCATCATGCAGGTCTTGACGATAAATCAAGCGACCTTCGCTTGGCAGCCAGAAAACATCCCTGGCATAGACCCCAAGGTGATCACCCACAAGTTGAATGTGGATCCAAACTATCCTCCGGTCCGACAAAAGCTAAGGAGGCACGCACCCGACCGGAGGAAGTTCATTTCAGAAGAAGTGGATAGGCTACTTAAGACCGGAACAATCTGAGAGGTAGACTATCCTGAGTGGCTGGCTAACATGGTTCTAGTAAAGAAAAAGTCTGGCAAGCTGCGGATGTGTGTGGATTTTACTAACCTCAATAAGGCATGTCCCAAAGACAGCTATCCCCTTCCCAGCATAGACCAGTTGGTGGACGCCACCGCAGGCCACGCCATCTACTCTCTTCTCGACGCATACGCCGGCTACCACCAAATCCTGATGTGGCTCCTGGATCAAGAGAAAACCAGCTTTATCACAGACGACTGGATATTTTGCTACAGGATGATGCCGTTCAGACTGAAGAATGCTGGGGTCACGTATCAGCATCTTATGAACAAGATTTTCAAAGACCAGATTGGGCAGAATGTCGAAGTATACGTTGACGATATGATCGCCAAGAGCTGAAGCCTCGAGGAACATCCAGCCGATCTGGCAAAAGTTTTGGACACTCTGAACAAATTTCAGATGAAACTCAATCCCGAGAAGTGAGTCTTTGGGATACCATCAGAAAAGTTTTTAGGATTCCTAGTCCCCCAGAGAGGGATTGAGGCCAATCCAGAAGAAATCAGAGCTATCCTCGAGATGCAATCCTCCAGGAACATAAAAGATGTCCAGAAGCTGAACGGAAGGATAACAGCCTTAGGACGATTCATCTCCTTCTCAGCCAAGCACTGCACACCCTTCTTCAAGAAGCTGAGGAAGAGTGAAACCTTCGTCTGGGGGGAAGACTGCCAGTAAGCCTTCGAAGAGCTGAAGGCATTCCTCACCAACCCACCACTGCTTAGCCGGCCAGTACCAGGGGAAAATCTATACCTCTATTTAGCCACCTCTAAGGAAGCTGTTGCAGGTGCCTTGGTCCGAGAAAAAGAAACTCAACAGCTACCCGTGTACTATGTCAGTGAAGTACTTAGAGGTGCAGATCTAAGAAAGGGACCGGTTGAGCAGCTCATTATCGCCCTCATGATGTGTGCAAGGAAGCTGAGACCGTATTTCGAGGCGCACACAATTGTCATTCGATCGGGCCACCCCCTTAGAAAGATTCTCCAGACGCCCGATCTAGAAGGCAAAATGGTTGGATGGGCAATTAAGCTACAGTCCTGGGATGTCAGATATGAGGCCAAGAAGGCGATAAAGACCCAAGCTACAAAACTGGGAAATGACGGTGGACGGCGCAGCAAATGACACTCGAGGAGGTGTCGGCATAGTAATAAAAGGCCCCCTGGGCATCACAATAAGGTACGCAATAAAACTTAATTTTAAAGCTTCCAATAATGTAGCAAAGTATGAGGCACTCCTTCAAGGGCTGACACTGCTTCATGCCATCCGACCGAAGTCAGTAGCCATCAGGAGTGACTTCCAGCTGGTAACCAGTCAGGTCTTGGGGACCTTTGAAGCCCGAGAGGCCACCATGATCCAGTACCTAGCCAAAGTCAAAGCTGCTTTCGCAAAACTATAAGAGACTGGGTCAGAATGGGAGCTCCAGAAAGTCCTAAGAGACCAAACAGTAGAGGCCGATCGGCTAGCAAAGATGTCTACCTCTAGACAAAGTGTTATAGAGGAAAATATTGCCGTTATCGACCAGACTTCCTCCTCCCTAGACGAGCCGGAGATGATGGAGATCGACCAAGAGGATGAAACCTGGATGAGCACAATCAAGCAGTACCTCCAGACAGGTCGGCTGCCCGGGGACAAAGATGAAGCTTGAAAGGTATCATGAAAATCCCTTAATTACTCCATCATTAACGGTGATTTGAATAAAAAAGCTTTCAGCCACCCTTGGCTCAAGTGTGTGACGGAAGAAAAGGGAGACTATATCCTCAGAGAACTCCATGAAGGCATATGCGGAGCACACGAGGCAAGCAGAGTTATGGCAAGAAAAGCCCTCTAGACGAGATATTACTGGCCTAGCATGCTCAAAGATGCTCAAGAGAAAGTAAGAAGATGCCCGCAATGCCAAGTACATGGCAGGATCATAAGGCAGCATGGAGCAAACCAGCAGCCGATCGGAGTCGCTTGGCCGTTTGATCAGTGGGGGCTGGATATCTTAGGACCCTTTCCCCAAGGCAAAATGCAGATAAAGTTCCTCATAGTAGCTGTAGACCACTTCTCCAAATGGATTGAGGCTGAACCCGTAGCCACTATCACAGCCGAGAGGGTCAAGAGCTTCACTTGGAAAAATAACATCTGCAGGTATAGCTTACCCAATATTTTTATTGCAGATAATGGCAAGCAGTTCGATAGCTCCATTTTCAGAAACTTTTGCCAAGGCCTGAATATCAAATTAAAGTTCACGTCGGTCGCTCATCTCCAAAGCAACGGAATGACTGAGGTCTCTAATCGGACCATCCTCGAAGGGTTAAAAAAGCGGCTCGGCGAAGCAAAAGGCAACTGGACTGAAGAACTGCAGAGTGTCTTGTGGACGTACAGAACTTCACCCAGGACAGGCACTCATCAAACGCCATTCTCCCTCGTCTACGGCTCCGAAGCAATGATACCTGTAGAGGTCGACCTTCCCTCTTACCGATCGGCGCTCTACTCCGAACAGAAGAATTCTCAAGAAAGATGCCAAGATTTAGATCTGATAGAAGAAAAGAGGGAGGATGCCTACACCAAGATCACCGCCTATAAGCAAATAGTTGCCAGGTACCACAATGCTAAAGTAAGGTCCAGAACTTTCAATATTGGCGATCTGGTGCTTAGAAAGGCAGAGTTAGGCTCAGGAAATGCCGGGGTGGGAAAGCTAATGCCAAATTAGGAAGGGCCCTACGAGGTCTCCAAAGTCTTAAGCCCGAGCACATATAGGCTCCGAACTGCAGAAGGGCAAGATGTACCCAGAAGCTGAAATGTGAAAGTACTCAAAAAGTACCATCTCTAGTAATATTAGAACTTGGCAATTGCCTGCTTAATAAAGAGGTTCTTTCTTTCACCTTTGTCTAAATTATGCATGCTATGCAACTCATAGGCTGGGCTTGACGTCCTTCCCAAGCTGAAAAAACCAAAGTGTTTGCATTATGGAGGATCTCACCTCCCTAAATATGTCACGATGGAGGATCTTACCTCCCTAGCTCGATTATGCAACTTTTATGCAGCTTCACGAGCATCACCTAGCTCGATTATGCAACCTTTATGCAACTTTATGAGTATTGTCTAAACTCGATCATGCAATTTTCATGCAACTCTACGAGTATTATTTAGCTCGGTTATGCAATTCTTATGCAGCTTTACGAGTATCACTTTAACTGATTACATAGTTTTTATGCGATCTAAAAGTCCGGGTTGGTCAGATCGGCCACTGGGCTTAAGAGTTATCTGAATTCAGGAAGTACTTGCAAACGTTATGCAATTTCACGAGTAGTACTTAGCTCGATTATATTGATAATTTTAATACAAATTTATGTATTCCCGATTACGGTGATCACACACAACAACAATTTGCAGAAAAATGCAATTTTATTAAGAACGTCTCCACTATACAATTTACAAAGAATTGTTACAAAAAAAAGGGCAAAGCTAATCTAAGCTCCTAACTAACTATCTATATTTACAATATCTATCTCGCTAGGAGGATCGGCATCCGGCTCGACAGTGGCTTGAGAAGGGTCGGTAGGTGACGGTACAGATCCTGTCCCCCCTTCAGAGACAGGCTTCGCTGACCGAGGCACCACCAACTCGGCTTCAGGTGCTGGAGGCACCGCAGACTCGACCTCGACAGGGGCCTCCTCACTACCTCTGGAAGCGAAAGATCTCCTCCTGAAGCTCTATGAGTCGCCTCCCCCTCAGGAGCGCCCTCTTCATCATCGCTATTTGGAGGAGCGGGCAATGACGCCGAATCGTCGATCCAAGTCAGATCGACTCCAGGAAAGCGCCTCCCAGCTTCATGAACTAACCGAGACAGTAACTCTACCTGAGCCTCTGCTAGCTCATCAAGAAGACGCTCCTTCTGACTGGCTAACTCCTCTTCGAGCCTTTTTGCCCAGAAGGCCTCCTTCTCCTCCATTGACGACCTCAGAGACTCTTCCTGCTTGCGAAGTTGCTCGCCCTCCATCTTTAATTTGGCATTCTCAGTAGCCAACTCTCTGCACTCGGCATTCGGTCGGGTTGCGTCTGCCTCGAACCGCCTGTACTGGGCATTCTCAGCAGAAAGGCGGGCAACCTCGCCCCTCAGCTTATCAGCCTCGCCTTGATGAGCCTTCAGGTCCTGAGCCTTATGGTGGGCCTCCCTCCTCAAGTCCACCGTCTCCAATTGGGAAGTGGAGAACTGCTCTTTCAGCTTGGCCACTTCAGCCCGAAGGATGGAGGCTTCTTTCCTGGCGGTCTCGCAGCGAGCGTTTGCCTCCGCCCTGGCCTCAGCGCTCGATTCGGCCCTCCCTTTCCACACGCTGGCCATGAGGTGTAGCCGTTGTGTCCTCTTGGCAGCCTGCACAAAAAGAGCAAGAGTAACTAGGTCAGGCACAATGAGGTGTGAACGAGCCCCAGAAATGAAACAACAAGTCCTTACGTCCATCAACTGGTGGCTAATGGCGTTGCATTCTTTGCTGAGCTGACTGGTGTCACCAGCTTCCCTATGATCTTCGTCCCAGAGGAGACCAAGACAGATGAAACTGGCCACCTGACTCAGCGACCAATCATCGCCGAAGTTCTCTTTCACAAACTCCTTTAGAGAAACCGGCCGCCGATCGGAAGAGCATCGGAGAGCCTCGCCATGATGAACGGCTTTGCCTTTGGCGACCACCCAAGCGTCCGATTCGGCTATCAGCTCAGCAACTCTCCTCTTGGCAGCCTCCTCGGTTTTCTTCTTGGTAGCCTCCTCTACCTCTCTGATCGTTTGGGCAATGGGCGCGTCATCATCATCCGATTCGTCCCGAAGCCTCAGGGGCTGAGTGTTCTTCAGATGATGGTTAGTGATTCCGGTTTGAGGTACTGGCGCTGCTTGTTTGGAGGTAGGCACAGTAACAGTTGGAGGAGCCGAAGAGATCGGGACAACGGCAATTGCAGCAGCAGCTGAAGAGGCACCGACAGCCCCCCGAGAGGATTGCAGTTCCGCAGAGGACACCAGCTTTCTCCTCTTCCTCTGTTCTTGGGCCTTCCGCTCGGCCTCACGTTTCAGCCTGATCCTCTCGCCGAGCTACTTAGACGCATCGCCCCCACCAGCCATCTCAGCTGCGAACAAGCAATAAATAAAATAAGTTTTTTACAAAATAACATTATTCAATGCAAATGCAATGCATGCTTAGTGCTCCATGATTATTTGTTCTGCCCGATCCTAATGCTCACATTCTACGGCAACAGCAACTTCAACCCTCGGAGCAGCTAGGATGGAGGGCCCCTGGATTGCCTCCAACAGCCGTTTGGACTCGAGAGGTCCCTCGTTCTTTGCCACGACTCCCATCAGTTTTTGGATGTCAGCCTCGTACATTGGCTGACCGGCAGCCTGATCTTTTAAAATGTTGGCCCCATTCGATCGGGAGAAGCTCACTCCGAAACCGCCGCTCTTTTCGACCAAAAACTATCGCTCTTGGAAGCCTTTCATGGAAGTGGGGATATTGATGAGTTTTTTCTTCGGTCGGCTTGTGAAGAAGTGCTCTGTCCCATCACTCCGGCACAACACATAGAAGAAATGGGTGAAGAGGTCGAGAGTTGGGGCGGTTCCCTCCCAAATGCATAATATCTTAAACAAGCCAAGGTTCTCCACCCATTTGGATGCAGTTGGTAAGGGACGATTCCATAGCCCTCTAGTACAGCGATTTCAAACGCGCCGAAAGGAAGACGCATCCCTGCATCCAAGCTCCATTGGTGGCAGATGAACCACTCATTCCCATCTTGCCCAAAGGGCCCCTCCGTCACTGCCATAGAAGCGGGGCATGTCACTACAGATATGTCGTCAAGCAAGCCATACTTGGCTGGAATCTCGGCCACCTCACCGTTGGTCAGTCGAGAGCACAACTCAACTACAGGCTTATTTTCATACTCGATCAAAAAACTCCTGTCTAGCGATTGCCCGCTGCTAAAAGCCATCTCTCGTAAAAGAAGTGGGAAAATGCAAATCCCTAACTTCTAATTGGATGAATACCAAGGGAAATCGAAAGCAAAAGGAAAAGGCAAGAAGGAAAAGAGGAGTTACTTACTTGATAGAAGAGACTTAGGAAGCTTGAAGAAGGAACAAGGAGCGATTGCTGAAATCTGAGAGTTGAGAAAGATTTTTGGCAGAGCTTTGCTAGGGATTGCAAAAGTAAGAAAAGAAATTCTCCAAAAAAAATCCCTTATTTATAGTCGAGCTTCCAGAATATGCCAACCGTTGCGCCACTAAAAAAGCGCCATGTGTCAAAAGATATTATGGCTCTACGCAGAACGAAGCGTCGCCCTTGGTGCACGCGCAACATTAAATGGAAACAGCTGTCCAAGCAGGCGCGTCTCTTCAGAAAAAGCGCCTCCCAAATTCAAAAATCGCGCCAACACGCGTCTTCGGATCGGGAAAATTCAGAACTGATCCCATCCGAACGGACCTGCAAAAGGCAAATCTATGCCCGATCGGACCTGTTGAGGGGGGACAAGTGATAATACAGCAAATATCATTTGCTCTAAGGCCCATTAAGCCGGCCCACTTAACTGGCAAGGCCCAAGGCCTAACAACCAAGAGTAGCAGACACGAGCTCCTAGGCAGCGCACACGCCCGATCGGATGATGTGACCGCCAGTTCCATCAGCCGCCTGACACAAGACAGCGCCCATGCCTACCACCTGCTCCCTTTCATGTCGCCGAATACTTACTCTGACAGCCAGTAATCACTCCCCAGGCACTCAAGTGCCCCTCAATCATCTCATATAAATAGTCCAGTCAATGATGGCACCAGGTATTGAATCCAAAACATTCTCTCTCTAAAAGCACATTTTTTCTTTAAGCTACTAACTTAAATTTCGGAGTGCTCACGCCTGGTCCGACAGGGCTCTTCTTATTGCAGGGTCTTCTCATCCGATCGGATCGCATTCTCTTTTTCAGATAAAGGCATTTTAGGCTTTATCAGTAATATAAAACCAAAAATATAAAAAAAAAAATTATTAGTAGATTTTTGTATTAAAATAAAATATTATTATTATAGTATTTGTAATCAATGTAAAAAGAGCCATTAATAAAGATAGAAATTACAGTTAGTTTTACACAACAAAATATCAAATATTTTTATTTATGTTTTATTTTATATGTGCCCTGTATTTTTAAATATACAAAATTTTTTGTACTTACATTCTAATTTAATAATTGGGGGCTAATTTCAAAAAACAAAAATTAGAGGCTTTTTTACACATGTGAATTTTAAAAAGAATATGAAAAATGGTATAAAATGAAAAGTATTTTGAGAAATGGTGTTAATACAAAACTACAAATGGGTCAGGCAGTTTTAAAAATATGCAATAAAAAATATCATCAGAAAATTAGTACAGTGAAGTCAAAAAAAAATAAAAATAAATTATTTTAATATTTTAATGAGATCAATTTTCAAAAAAAAAGATTATAAGGATATTTTTTAATTTTTTAATGGGTTCAATTTTATAAAAAAAAAATTAAAATTAAATAATCTTTTAAAATTTTTTTTAGACTACTAACCAAAACGCAGGTGGGACCTATGATTTCAAGCTCACAGCCTCACCGAACATGCAGTGAAAAATGGAACAGGTAATACCCAGTCAACATGAAAGATATACATATATTCATATAGATGTATATGTGTGTGTATATGTATATATGTATATATATATATGTATATATATATATATATAAGATAATTGATAAACTTAAATATATCACCTGCAAACTTAACTGCTTATCACCTGTCAATATCGAATAAAATATAATAACAATGAAATTTCTAGTAATTTAATTTTAATCTTCAGTTTTCTACTTTTCTATAATCTCCATTGTAAAATTTAAGAAGAGTTTAATTTTTTTTTTCTTTTTTCAATTTTAACCTTGTTGTTGCGATGAACATTGCTTTAATATCTTCTATAAAAAAAAATTGAGAATAGCATTAAAAAAAAATTAAAGTACATTATCAACTTTTATAAGACAGTTAGACCTATTAAGTTTTAACACAACTCAATCCGTTCGCTAGTTGTCTTAATTATAATTTAAAACATTAAATTAAATAAATAATATTAGAAAAAGTGTCTTGACTAATGAAATTTCTTAATGAATATAAAACATGACACAAAACTATAGATTTATTTTCTCTATACTTACAATAATAAAGAAAATGAAATAAGCTAATAAAATGCTCTTGATGTCAATTTTGAGTTAAAGGCGCCGACGTAACATTAGCATATGAAAAAAATATATCAGTGCTATGTGCATTTCTAATCTAAAATAAAGTTATGAGCATTTTATACTTTAAAAAAATTGTCAGGGACATTTTAGTAATGTGAGAAAAATTAGGGGCATTTTGACACTATGAGAAACATGACAATGGCATTTTTGAAAAATGCATTATATTTGAAAAATATTAAATAAAATTCTTATGTTGGAAAGATTTTTGTGATTTGTTTAAAGTACCTTTTGCATAAGAATATAATTTAGAATTGTAGTCAATGTCTAATTAGATTAAGAAATTAAGAATTTTAAATATTCAATTTATTTAATTTCATTTATATCTTTTACTTTGATTTTCAAACATAATATTTATTAATTAAAATATTTTAACTACGTAATATTATTTAATTTTGGTTAAATATCTAATAAATATAAATTTAACATATTAATTATCCACTATTATATAATATTATTACCTCTTTTGTTTTAATTTTATAGGTATATTTGTCTTTTATTTCAGTTTATTTCATATTATGACTAATTGGATAATTAAAATTAATTGATGAATTTTTTAATATGTACTTATTTAATTAATTTTTTTTGTTACATACAAACATTGATTAATATCTCACACTCTTTAGATATGTCCCTAATAAATGTAGGAATAACAAAGAGAATTACAAATAAATTATATAGTTCAATAATATTTATTAATTAATTTTTCTTAATGAATATAATATTGAAATTTGAAAGTTTGGATACAGGGTGTAGCAAATTTATTAGCAACTGAGTCAATTTGTTAAAAAAAAAATAAATACATAATTACACTTCTTATATTTTTTTTTTCAATTTTACCTATTAAAAATTTTTTTAGTAATGCAAATACTAAAAGTAAAAAATAATTATTACATTATTTGAAAATTTAGTAAAAATTGCACTAAATTTTTTTAGAGTGCATCGAATACTATAATACCCCTTAAATCTTTCTCAAAATACTAAAATGTCCCTAAAATTTCTTAGGGTGCTAAAATATTTTTAACTGTATTTTGTATTAAAAACACATATGGTACTAACGTGTTGATATTATCAATTTTCTTAAATATCAATATATTTCAACCATTTTCAAATTTTAATCATTTATAAAAATTCTAAAAAATACTTATTCTCTGTAAAGTATATATAATTTTCTTTAAATAACATTGTGAACACGTATTGTAAAAAACTACTTAATTAAAGTAATTATTTTATATTGATCAATTTGTCCAATTTAAGCATTACAAATGATTAAGAAAAGTCTCACTCTTAAAATTTAAAAACAAATAAAGTCAATTACACCAAAAAGATATGTCTTTTGGAAGCCAAATTTTAAAACAAAAAAATGTTAAAGGGTGCATTTTTTACTCTAACGTTTTTCAAATAGGTAATTTTGTTCTTAAAATTTGTTTTAGGCGTAAATTTACCCTTAACGTTTGTAAAATATAAGATTTTTGCCTCCCATCGTTACTTCTCGTTATATTTGACCATTTAGACGTTAGTTGATAGTTGACATGAATGAAGTATAATACATGTCGCGCATGCATTGACACGTCACTTGCAGGGTAAAAAAAGGCAAAATGTGCATTTTTGTCTCTAACATTTTTTCAAATAAACAATTTTTTCCCTAAAGTTTATAAAATGAAAGATTTTTGCCTCCACCGTTACTTCTGCTATGTTTGACCATTTAAATGTTAGTTGACGCCAAAGTGAATGAAGTAGGACACGTATCGCTCATGTATTGAACATGTGTTTGTAAAATGGGAGAGATCGATCTCTTTGGGTGGCTGCAAGAGAGAAAACGGGTGCAAGAGAGAAAAACAAATGAAGGTAGTAATGGTGAAAATGGGATTTGAATGAGGGAAAGAAAAAGAAGAGCAAAAGAGAAAGAAATAGTAAATGTTTTTTTTTACCCACACGTTTTTGTCACACGCTCGTCACGTATCAAATGACATATCCAATGCATGCGCAACGCATGTTTTATTTCATCCACGTCAATGGTCAACTAACTGCCAATAGTCAAATATAGTAAAAAGTAATTGTAAAGGCAAAAATCTCTCATTTTACAAACGTTAAGGGTTAAATTACACAATTGAAAAGACATTAAAAATAAAAATACACTTTTAACATTTTTTTGTCCAATACAAATGCGATATGTGTCATCATTCATCCACGTCAACAATTAATTAACGGCTAAATAGTCAAACATAACAGAAAGTAACAGTGAGAAAAAAAACTTCTGTTTTACAAACATTAAAAATAAATTTGTTTAAAAATAAACGTTAGCAGTAAATTTGTCAATTTGGCAAAACGTTAAGGGGTAAAAATGCACATTTAGCCTTTATTTTACTCTTTCTATAATTGAATACCCATGTTGCCTCCAAATATGTAATCTAAAATAAAATTTCAAAAAATATTTTCAATATGTATAGATATAAATTATTTTCAATGTCCTCCAGGAATCCTGTATTTTCAATATTTTTCTTCATCAATGGTTTTTTTAATCGTTTTGTCCAGCCCTAGTATCATATTAAAATATTAGGCTATATTTAGTAAGTGGTATTATAATATAATGTAAATAAAGATATAATGAATCCCTTATTTGTTAATATAAAATTATTATATTGTAATATAATGCTAAATACATTTATAATTTTTAATACTTTTACTAATGTATTTGTTAATTTTTAAAATTTTGTAGTATTTATCATTATAATATAATTTTCGTTACGCTTCTTATTTTCTAATTTTCGTCTCACTGGTCTTTCTTTTATCTCTACTGCTGCCACTACTAGTGTAACGACCTAAAACTCAGTAAATTATGAATAGTATTTTCTCGGCCATGAATAGTATCACCCGGGATAAATAGTATCATCTGGAATCGAAAATTATTTTATGTGACCATTGAAAAATACTATTCATGACGAGTTCGATGATGAAATTTGAGGTAAAATTAAGGTCCAATAGTTCCTTAAAAGTCAAAAATAAAAATAAGTTACGGTAAATAGTAATATAGATTTGATCGAACTTTAACCAGACCTAAAAATAGTGTTACAGCCTCTAAAAATTATTTGATCATAGGAACTCAATCTAACTAATATGGAAGATTATTTGATAATAAAAAATTAATTTTACGATGACATAGAAAAATAAACTATCGAACCAATAAAATATATTGGATCGAAAAACAGTGTCTGATTGATTCGAAAATATTAGTGTAATCTAACAAATATTTTTCTATAATTATAAATACATTTTTATGAGTAATTATATTTCAGTACATATATATAATCTAACCAAATATACGAAATACTAACCCAACCAAATATAATAATATAATTATAATTACATTTCATTACATTATATTTTTTAATTCATTACATTTCTCGTTATATTATGTATTAAATTATATTACATTAGCTCGTAATAAATATATAATATTTGTTAATTGATTTAAAAAAATATTAATTAATTAAAATAATATGTAACGCAATCCAATTCCATATCATGATCGAAGCTGTCTCTCTCTTCTCTTAATGCGAACGGGCAAGCCACCTCTCATTTTGAGAAGCAATGTTACCATGTAAGGCGGGTTCATCATCCTCTCTGCATTGGCACCTCCATCAATGGGTAATATCTCATACTCATACATCACAGCCGTTGCAATTGCCTTCATTTGTATGTAAGCCAAATCCTTCCCCAAACAAGTTCTGGGCCCACAATGAAAGATAGGAAATCTAAATTGATCCGACGGCTCATATTTTCCGTCATCATTTAGCCACCTCTCAGGTTTAAACTCTCTACAATCTTGGCCCCACACTTTCTCCATTCTTCCCATTGCATAAGCAGAATAATCAGCAAACCATCCTTTCCTCACGTGGGTCCCATCTGGCAAAACATCATCATCCACCGTTAATCTTGAATTGATGGGCACCGGTGGAAACAACCTCATTGTCTCTGATAGAGCTGCATGCAGATAATGAAGCTTCTTCAACTCATCATAACTGAATATCCTCACTCCGGCTTCGGACAATTCTTTGTAAATCAACTTCTGGCAACGTGGGTTGCCGGCGATTAACCAGAAAAACCATGTTAAGGCGGTAGAAGCTGTGTCCTTGCCAGCAAGAACAAAGCTAATGACTATATCTCTTAAAAACTTGGTCTTGTGTTCTTGATCTTGAAACTCCAAGCTTGAGCTTAACACCATAAATCTTGATAACAAATCTCGATTCTCTTCTTCACTTTCAGTATTCTTTAACTTTGAATTTATAATCTCCAAAGCAAACTGATCAATAGTTTTAATGGCTTCTTTTAGCCTCTTCTCTGATCCAAGATTTAACAATCTCTTGAGCTTCCAAATTAATGGAAATGGAGCTAAGAATCTAGAAAAGAAGCAAATCTCCACAGCATCATCAAAAGCTTTAGCAAAAGGCAAATTAGGCATAGTCTGAATGTCAACCCCAAAAGCAACTTTACATATATTACCAAAACTGAACTTACACAACAAATCTTGAACATCAAAAACAGAGTTATCATCACATAATTTGGACAAACAAGGCAAAAGAGTATTACACAATTCAGATTTGACAACATCTGATATGAAGAGCTTGAGAGACTTGGAGCTAAATTCATAGCTAGCAATCTTGCGTTGCATTTTCCAGGGATGACCATCAACGTTGAAGATGCCATAGCCAAGGAGTTCATAAAGGACATTGAGAAAACGAGAGCCCTTAATGTAATTGGAGAAATTGATGACGAGGAGGTGCTCTATATTTACAGGATTTGCAGTACAGATGCCTTGAGATAGGTAGAGAAAGGAATTGACTTGGAGAGTTGATGATGGGGTCTGTGAAAGCATGTCTGTAACCCAGTCGTGGAAGCGGTGGCGGTTCCGGAGGAGACCGGGGAGGTTTCCGATGAGAGGGTAAGATTCTGGACATGGATTTGTTGTTGAGAAGAAGAAGAAGATGACGGTGAAGATAAGGAAAGAGATGAAGAAGAGGAATTCTAACATTGTTATTTTTATTATTTTAGTGAAGAAATTGTGAAATATGTTGTTCTTTTCTTATCTAGTGGTTGGAAGTCCTTTTAATCATTGTTTTAAAAATCGGGTTGACCAGGCCGGTCGGACCGATTCAACCATGAATGGGTAAGAAATTCGGGTTGATTCAACATAAAATCGAAATATGCAAAAACTCGGTTTGAACCTGATTGAGTCGGGTTGGACCGGGACGGGTTGAACCGGATTAACTCGGGTTCAATTCAATTTTTTTATTTTTTTTATAAAAAATCTGATAAACCCTAAATTAATGTCATGTCCAATTGATATGTTATTGTTGACTCTCCATTATATATATATATATATATATATATATATATATATATATATATATATATATATATATATATATATATATATATATATATATCAAAAGAAAAAACAGAGTAACAAATTTATTAAAATATTGAGAGTCAAAAAAATAATTGATTTGTCCAAAAAAATTTAATGCCAAAAGAAACAAAGGTAAAAAATAGAAGTTTAATAATTAATGATAAATGAGAAATTATATCCACCATATAAATCATGATATACCTAAACAAAATTGATTATAAAATGTCCATTTTAAATATAAAATGTATAAAATTATAAGGGATCAAAAATTCAACTAATACAATTCAATCAATATTATTTGGTTATTTAAATAATCCGTTTGATTTAAATTAGTAAAATATGTTAATTTTAGTTATTGGTTCTATTTAATTTCAGTTATTTGATTTTTATATTTGCAAATTTTATTGGATTTAAAATTATTATTTTAATATAAATTTATGATAATTAATAGATTATTTGAATATATTTTTTATATACCATATTTTTAATTTTTTATAAATAATTATATTTAAAAAAAAAAAATAAAAATTCCGAATCAATCCAATCCAACCAGTTGACTCCTGATTCAGTTGACTGTCCGAGTCGATATCCGATCTGCTTCTGAAAACATTGCTTTTAATAACTAAATATTACTAGTTTTTAGAGTAAGACATGTAGGGTTTCTGTGTAACAATATGGTATTTTGTTTGCCTTTTTTGGACTTAGGATGAGATGCATGCACCATTCCACATGATGGCTGACCATAATTTCACGCTTAAGGAAAAATCCATATTTTCATCTTACATATTTGGTATTTTAACTTTTCGCATGGAGCACATTGAGAAGAGTATAACGCAGAGTATAACATGCGTAAAATTATTTCACAATTATTGTAGAACTCACCTATAATTAAAATACTCAAAAAAATTTCACATCATATGATTATGTGGATATGTGAGAAGGGGGTTGTAAACACACCATTTTATGTGTTAAGAATAGAAATACGCATTTTTGAAACAAAATCCAATTCTCTATAAATTGATAAATTTACCCTTAACATTTATTTTGGAGCAAATTCACCTCTAACGTTTGTAAAATGGAAAATTTTTGCCCCCATCGTTACTTTCCGTTATATTTGTTATTTAGCCGTTATTTAACCACTGACGTGGATGAAGTAGAACATGTGTCGTGCATGCATTAGACATATCAAGTGTAGATAAGAAAAGGGCAAATGAGCATTTTTTTCTCCTAATATTTTTTCAAATGGGCAATTTTGCCCCCACAGTTGCTTTTCATTATATTTGACCATTTAGCCATTAATTGACCGCTGACGTGTATGAATTAGGACATACGTCACGCATGCATTGGACATGTCACTCGACACGTGGTCAGCGCGTGACAAATGCATGTGGGTAAAAAAAAAATTTGTTTTTTCTTTCTCTCCTACTCTTCTCTTTCTCTCCCTCACTCAAATCTCGATTTCTCCATTACTGCTTTTATCCGTTTTTCTTTCTTGCACCTACCTACAGAGATTGATATCTCCCATTTTATAAACACATGTTCAATGCATGTGCAACACATATCGTACTTCTTCCATATCAGCTGTCAACTGATGGCTAAATGGTCAACATAACAGAAGTAACAGTGGGGGGGGGGGGGGCAAAAATCTCCCATTTTATAAATTTTACGGCAAAATTACCCATTTGAAAAAACGTTAAGAACAAAAATGCACCTTTGGCCTTTTTTTTACTCACACATGACGTATCTAATGCATGCGCGATACGTGTCATACTTCATCCATATCAACAGTTAACTAATGGCTAAATGGTCAAACATAACAGAAAGTATCGGTGGGGCCAAAAATCTCCGATTTTAGAAACGTTAAGGGTCAAATTTGCCCCAAAATAAACGTTAGGTGCAAAATTGCCCATTTGAAAAAACGTTAGAGGCAAAAATGCATTTTTGGCCCAAAAAATGCTAAACATTTAAATAGACATGTCAACTTTGATCAGAAACCTCTAAACCCAACCTAACAAAAATGCACATTTGGCCTTTTTTTTACCCACACATGACGTGTCTAATGCATGCGCGATACGTGTCATACTTCATCCATATCAACAGTTAACTAATGGCTAAATGGTCAAACATAACAGAAAGTATCGGTGGGGCCAAAAATCTCCGATTTTACAAACGTTAAGGGTCAAATTTGCCCCAAAATAAACGTTAGGTGCAAAATTGCCCATTTGAAAAAACGTTAGAGGCAAAAATACATTTTTGGCCCAAAAAATGCTAAACATTTAAATAGACATGTCAACTTTGATCAGAAACCTCTAAACCCAACCTAACCAAAACTTTAAAAGAAAACGCATGATCTAATCCTAATTCAATCCAAAAAATTAAAGGTCGAATAAACGTCAATACATGACATGAATAGGTCGATCCAAAATTGACACAAACGGGCTACCACGAATCAATATGAATGACCCACTTTTTATTTTTAAAATTTTTAGCATCAATTCTTTTTTTATATAAAAAATAAAATAAAAAAACCAATTATACATATATTGTGTCCTTTTGTTACCGTATAAAAAGTTTATGTTGCCGTAGACTATACAATCTTTCCCTTTCACTTTCCTTAAAACTAAAATTAAACAATTTTTTGAAAACATGTCATTTTGAATATATATATATATATTTGTGTGTGTGTGTTTAAATATATAATACACGTGTATAAATTTTAAATATATAATAGCGTGTGTATAAATCATTTTTATTACTTGATGTATTTATAAAAAAAATAGTTAATGTAAAACGATAATCTAATTGAGTTTTTGTATATTGCATGTTCATATATAATATTCTTGTAGTAAAATTATTTTGTGTTTTGAAATTGGGAAAAGTAAATTATCTATCAACAACATTTGGCGCTAGGAGGTTATGTGCCCTAAAAGTTTTTTTTTTTTTTTTTTTTTTCCGTTTAGAGGCACTACAAAAATAAGTAGATGGGTATCATTTTCAAAAGGTTTAGAGCATTTTTTTGACGAAAATAATGTTTATGGCAAATAAGCTCCAAGATCCAACATGAGGGTACATTAGCACTTTTTCCATCTTTCTAAAAACCATGGCTTTGATACTTCTATTATTTTCAAAAGCATACCGAACAAAAAAAAATATGTGAAGATAGGGATTTACGAATTAGAATATTAATCGTAATATTACAATGGATGAACCCGTTAAAAATAAAACAATAAAAATATTTTTTACGTTAACTATCCAATTGATCTTAGAAAATGAATTTAATATAAATATAAATATAAATATAAATTATTAAAATGGATACATGGTATCATCATTTGAATTATAATTTATAACTTATTATATTTGAATTATTTTTTAAACATGGTTATTATGTCAATATAAACGTTTTTAATGACTATTAGTATCTTGAAAATTTTATTATAAAAATTGAAATATGAAACATATTAAAATTTATATTTTTAGTAATTTTATCTTTGACCAATTCAATTTCGGTAATATTGTGATTGAACATTTAATCTCTAAATCTCTATTTAAACTGATTTTTTATTCAATACAGTTATAAAAGGGCAAATAACATTTAGGGCAAAAGGTTTTCTCGTCTAAAAATGCCAAAAACGTTTCAAAGATAGAACAATACCATTTTTCGAAATGTTTAGGCATTTTCTAGGCGGAAAAACTTTTAGGGCAAATAAACTCCCAGGCTCAAACGTTGAAAGTAGATAAATACATTTTTCCTTTGAAAATTGTATAAATTATTATTAAAATTTAAAATTTTTTGAAATATAATGATATTCAAGAAAAATATAGTATGAGATTGATGTTGAAAAGTCAAAAATGTTGGCTTAAATTTAGAATCCCACATCGGGAATATGTAAAGGAAGGGGGGAGTTGTTAAGCTATAAATATAGCCTCTCTTTCCTAATGCAAATCATCCCAAAATTGCCATCTTTCCTAAGGTTAAAATTCTTTACCTGTTTAGTAAATATTTCACTTGTATTATTTTTTTGAAATAGTGAAACATAATTTAGTAGTGTCCGAGAACGTAAGGATAATTGGTCGAATCTCGTTAAATTCTAGTGTTCTTTATTTGTCTATTTAATAGCTATTGTCGAGTATATTGCTAGTAAATTATTGTGCTATTAAATTACCTAGAAAAATTCTGTCTAAAGAGATTGGATTTTAAGTGGGACCATTTGTGACTCCTCCAGTCTTTCCTGAAAATTTTACCTTGTGTGATTTTTCAGTACAATCGTTTACGCTTTATTCATCTGCTCAATAGTATTTGAGGTGAATTTGGTAAAAATTAACCCGAATTTCCACAACAATTGGTATCAGAGCTTAGGTTCTTTCTTAGTATACTCTATGGTTGCAGCGTAGTCTGAACTTCCGCATCAGAAAAAATTTTTCCTTGGGCTATTGGCATTTCGCATCGACAACTATTGAATAATAATTGTAGCTGAAATGACAAATCCATCAACTTCTTCTTTCTCGTCCAATTTGATCGCAAATGCAAGAGTTGTGGTGGAAATTTTTGATAGTACGGGTCATTTTGGCATGTGGCAAAGTGAGGTTCTAGACGTTCTCTTTCAGCAAGGTCTAAACATTGCACTTGAAGAAAAGAAACCAAATGATATTGACGAGAAAGAATGAAAGAGATTTAATCGTTTGGCATGTGGTACAATTCGATCGTGCCTTTCTAGAGAGCAAAAGTATGCTTTCTCGAAAGAAACTTCTGCAAGTAAATTGATGAAGGCACTGGAGGAAAAATTCTTGAAAAAAAGCAGTAAGAACAAGCTCCACATGAAGAAAATACTATTTCGTTTCAATTATGTTGCGGTTACCATAATAAATGATCACATCACCAGTTTTAATCAGTTAGTCGCTAATTTATTAAATATGGATGTGACATTTGAAAATAAAGATCTGGTTTTGATGTTGTTGGGATCCCTTTTTGAGGAGTTTAAGTTTCTTGAAATGACTCTACTTCATAGGAAGGCTGTTGTGACTCTCAGTGAAGTTTGTGCTGCCT
This sequence comes from Excoecaria cochinchinensis, assembly GCA_947683425.1. Lineage (NCBI taxonomy): Eukaryota > Viridiplantae > Streptophyta > Magnoliopsida > Malpighiales > Euphorbiaceae > Excoecaria > Excoecaria cochinchinensis. Next base: position 49,528,104 of record CANTUQ010000004.1, read on the forward strand.
TGTATAGTATGAACTAAGAAAGAAAGACAAGAAAGAAAGCACAAGTGGAGCTACAAAAGTTCTAGTAGTGAGAGGTCAGTCGTAGAGCTAGACTAAGGGAAAGAATTGGAGATTGAAGTCGAGGCCCAAATTGTGCAAAGACAAATGTGCCTTTTGTCGAAAAAATGGCACTGGAAGAAAGATTATCCTAAACTAAAGAATAAAGGCAAACCTTATAAGGGAAAGGCTGTTCCAGATTCAAATATAGCTGAGTGTAATGATGAAGACTCATATTTCTCACTTGTTGTTACATCATCAACTAACTCTTCTAGTTTATGGCTGCTTGATTTAGGCTACGGTCATCATATGTGTCTCAATTGAAATTGGTTCTATAAACTTAGAGAACTAGAAGATGAAGTTGTTTATACAGCAAATGACGTCTCTCTCACCACACATGGGATTGGTTCAATTCATTTGAAAAATCATGATGGATCAATCAAAATCCTGAAGAATGTTCGTTATGTGCCTAGTTTGTCAAAGAATCTCATTTTCGTAGGGGCTCTAGAAGAAAGAGGTTTCGAGGTGCGAGCAAAAGGCGGAGTAATGAAGATAATCTCTGATGCACTTGTGGTGTTAAAGAGAATTCAAAAAAATAACAGATTGTACCACTACCAAGGTACTACTGTTATTGGTACAATAGCAGTGGCTTCTACTGATAAAAAGGAGTTAGAAACAACCAGGTTATGGCATATGCGCTTGGGGCATGCAGGTAAAAAATTCTTGAATCTCCTGATGAAACAAGGATTATTGAAAGGAATTCAGACTTGCAAATTGGATTTTACGAGCACTATGTCAAAGGAAAAAAGATAAGGGTGAAATTTGGAACAACAATCCATGATACCAAGGGTATTTTAGACTATGTTCATTCTGATGTGTGGGGACCTTCCAAGACGACTTCTTTGGGAGAAAAATACTACTATGTGACCTTTGTTGATGATTTTTTCTGGAGAGTTTGGGTGTATACTATGAAGACTAAGGATAAAGTGCTGGGAGTTTTTCTCAAATGAAAAAAGATGATGGAAACTCAAACAGGCCGAAGGATCAAGCATCTCCGTACAGATAATGGCGAGGAATACAGGAGTGATCTATTTATGAAGGTGTGTAAAGATGAAGGTATTGTCAGACACTTCACAGTCAGAAATACACCACAACAGAAAAGGGTGGCAGAACGTATGAACCGGATATTGCTGAAAAAAATTCGGTGTATGTTGTCCAATGCTGAGTTAGGCAGAGAATTTTGGGCTGAAACTGTTACATATGCTTGCCATCTCATTAATCGCCTGCCATCTAGTGTTATTGGTAGTAAAACGCCATTGGAGGAATGGTTTGAAAAACTTGCTACAGATTATAATTGCTTAGATGTGTTTGGTTCCACTGCATACTATCACATTAAGGAATCAAAGTTGGATCCACGTGCAAAGATAAAAAATTTCATAGGGATTACCTCTGGTGTGAAAGGATATTGACTTTGTTGCCCAGAGTCAAAGAAAATAATCTTCAGCATGGATGTTACCTTTGATGAATCTACCATGTTGAGAAAGGTGACAAATGAAAGTGTTAAGCAGACAGATGGTACTCCAAAACAGGTGGAGTTTGAAAGAAAAATTATTAGCCCAGCAAATGATGAAGCAAATGCAGAAACTCCTATGGTAGATGAGGAGTCAGATGAAAAAGAGATTTTAACCCAAGAACCTCCACAACAACCTGAATCAATTGCATTAAGTAAGCTAAAGAGAATAATCAAAAAGCTTGCTCGCTATGTTGATATGGTGGCTTACGCATTCCAAATTGCAACGGATGACATTCCTACCACTTATAATAAAGCAGTCAAAAGTTCAGAAGTAGAGAAGTGGAGGAAAGCCATGAATGATGAAATGCAGTCCCTTCATAAGAATCATACGTGGAAGCTAGCTAGTCTCCTGAAGGGAAAGAAGGCAATTGGGTGCAAATAGGTATATGCAAAGAAAGATGGATTTCCTGACAAGGATGATGTTCGCTACAAAGTAAGGCTGGTGGCTAAAGGCTACGCTCTGACGAAGGGAATTGACTATAATGAAGTTTTTTCTCCAGTTGTAAAACATTCATCCATTCGAATTTTGTTGCCTTTAGTAGCACAATTGGATATGAAACTAGTTCAGTTGGATGTAAAAACTGCATTTTTACATGGAGACTTGGAGGAGAAAATCTATATGGTTCAGCCTGAAGGATTTAAAGTTGCTGGAAAAGAGAATATGGTGTGCAACCTTGAAAATCATTATACGGATTGAAGCAATCTCCGAGGCAGTGGTACAAACGATTTGACAAGTTTATAATGGGGCAAAAGTACACAAGAAGCAAATATGATCATTGTGTGTATTTGTGCAAGCTACAAGATAGATCCTACATATATCTTCTTCTTTATGTTGATGATATGTTGATAGCTTCCAAGAGTCTGATAGGGAATGAGAAGTTAAAGACTCACTTGAACAAGGAGTTTGAAATGAAGGATCTAGGTGAAGCCAAGAAGATTCTCGGTATGGAGATAAGCAGAGATAGGGAATTGGGGAGACTTTGTTTGACTCAGAAACAGTATCTGAGAAAAGTGCTAAAACGTTTTGGCATGAATGAAAAGTCAAAACCTGTTAGTACTCCTCTTGCTCCTCATTTCAAGCTCAGTGCATCTTTGTCTCTAAAGAATGAAGCAGAACGAGAATACATGGCAAAAGTACCATATGCAAATACTGTTGGTAGCTTGATGTATGCTATGGTGTGTACAAGGCCCGATATTTCACAGGCAGTTGGGGTTGTGAGCAGGTATATGCATGATCCTGGAAAGGAGCACTGGCAAGCTGTGAAATGGATTCTGCGGTACATTCTGAACACCGTAGATGTTAGTTTGGTATTTCAACGGGATGGTCAATGTGTAGTTGGATATTGTGATTCCGACTATGCTAGTGATTTGGACAAACGGCGATCAACTACTGATTATGTGTTTACTCTTGCGAAGGCATCAGTTAGTTGAAAGTCTACTTTACAGTTAACAGTTGCTTTGTCCACTACGGAGGCAGAGTATATGGCAGTTATAGAGGCTGTGAAGGAGGCAATTTGGTTTCAAGGGTTTCTTGGTGAATTAGGCGTTCAATAGAAGCACATCAAAGTGCATTGTGATAGTCAGAGTGCTATTCTTTTGGCAAAGAATCAAGTTTACTATGCAAGGACAAAGCATACCAATGTTCGTTATCACTTTGTACGAGAGGTTCTGGAAGAAGGTAGAGTAACAATCCAGAAAATTAGAACCGCTGAGAATCCTGCTAATATGTTCACAAAAGTTGTGACTGCGGTCAAGTTGCAACATTGTTTGGACTTGATCAATATTGTTAAAAGTTGAAGTTGGACGCTTTGAAGCGCATTTGGTGACACTATTAAAATTGAGTTTTGTGAGAGATTTGAATATGTGAATTACACCAAGGTGGAGATTTGTTGAAAAGTAAAAAATGTTGGCTTAAATTTAGAATCCGACATCGGGAATATGTAAAGGAAGGGGGGAGTTGTTAAGCTATAAATATAGCCCCCCTTTCCTAATCCAAATCATCCCAAAATTGCCATCTTTCCTAAGGCTAAAATTCTTTCTCTTTTTAGTAAATATTTCACTTGTATTATTTTTTTGAAATAGTGAAATATAATTTGGTAGTGTCCGAGAACGTAGTCATAATTGGCCGAATCTCGTTAAATTCTGGTGTTATTTATTTATCTATTTAATAGCTATTATCGGGTATATTGTTAGTAAATTATTATGCTATTAAATTAATTAGAAAAATTCTGTCTAAGAAGATTGGGTTTTAAGTGGGACCATTTGTGACCCCTCCAGTCTTTTTTGAGAATTTTACCTTGTGTGATTTTTCAGTACAATCGTTTACGCTTTATTCACCGGCTCAACAATGTTTGAGCTGAATTTGGTGAAAATTAACCCGAGTTTCCACAACAATTAAAAGTTTATTCGATAATTTGAAAATCAATCAATCAGTCTTGTAAGATCCCGAATTATATCCTAGTCATTTTTAAGTGTGATTAAGGCATTATCAGAATTGAAATTGTATGTTTGTGTATTTATAGAGTTATAGAGGACGTAAGTGGGATTAAATTAATGAATATGGTAAAATTATAAAATGTCAAATTGTGCTTGTAAGTAATCTAATGAGGGGTCAAATTGAATAAAGGAAGTTTGATTATATTGAACTGAGTTAAATAAAAGTTTAACAGACTAAGTAGGTAATGAATTAAAATGTATATATTAGTGGCATGCAAAACCTAAAGAGGACACCTAGCAGAACAAGTTGGCCACCATTTGAAGCCATTTTCAATGGTAAAGGCACAGAATTTATCTGAAAATTCTTTCTTTTTCCTCTAAAAGTCATGAGAAATTAAAATAGAAAATTGATGGAGATTATGCATGCAAATTAATTTCTGTAATTCAAGTTCAAAGAGGTGAGTTTTGAACTCGTTTATTTGTCATCTTTACCTTCATTTTCTAGTTTAAATTGGCACAGTATAAGAGTTAATAAGGATTTTGCATGCGTATATTAGTTGAAGAAGATAACAAGAAAAAGAAAGGGAAATAAAAGCTGCAAATTTGAAAGGTTTTGTAAGATAATAATTAAAAAAAATAAAGGAGGCAACTTTGACTTTTCAAAGTTGCCAGCCGCAATTTGCATTTGCAAATTGCAAAAGAACCACGTGGACAACTAATGAATTAACTGTCCATACGCGGTGAAATATGCCTATAAATAGGCATTGTTGTTTTGCAAAAATATACTTCAATTTCAAACAAACAAAATACGTGTGAGGTGAGTTTGTTTGTGAGCGTAAGAAAATAGTGAGAGTTTAAGGGTTTATTCAAAAATTCTTGGGATACTCTCTGAGTATTTTTCTTGTGTTGAGGGTACAAGAAAAATATTGTATTTGTTATTGTGTGGTTGTAACAATTTTTCACATAGTGAATATTTTTCTTGGTTGTCTTTTGACAACGGCCGTGGTTTTTCTCCGATCTTGGAGTTTTCCACGTAAATTCTTATCTTGCATTTTTTCTGTGTTTGTTCGACTATTTTTCATATTTTATTAAAGGCAACTTCCTGGGATAAAGGGGGAGAATTTTTCTCAACAACTGGTATCAGAGCCAAGGTGAAGCCAAGATTCTTTCTTAGTATGCTCTGTGGTTGCAGCATAGACTGATCTTCAACATCAGAAAAGATTTTTTCTTAGGTATTGTGCACGTATATGGGTATTGTTTACGTATACGGTCACTATTCATTTATATGGTACTATTCACGTGAATAGTGAAAACTGATTTGTTCGTGATAGAAAAATGTCTACAATAAAATTCGATATTGAGAAATTTGACGGGAGAATCAATTTTGCTTTATGGCAAGTGCAAGTCAAGGATGTATTAATCCAGTGTGGATTGTATAAAGTATTGAAGGGAAAAACAATCCCTTTGACTAGCAGTGGAGATTCAGAAAAGTCCACAATGAGCGATGAAGATTGGGAGGAGCTAGATATGAAAGTTGCCAGTCTAATTCGTCTCTATTTAGCAAAAAATGTTATTGCTAATGTGGTTGGACTATCTACAACAAAGGAGATCTGGAATAAACTTGAAGAACTGTACCTGACAACAAGTGTCTCAAATAGACTTTACTTAAAGGAGCAATTTTATAAATTGCAAATGGAAGAAGGCACGAAAATTTTAGATCATCTGAGTGTCTTGAATGGAATTATTTCTGAATTGGAGACTCTTGGAGTTAAGATAGATGAAGAGGATAAAGCCTTGATACTCATCTTGTCTCTTCCACCTTCCTATAAACACATGCAACCCATTTTAATGTATGGGAAGGAAACTGTAGTTTTTTCAGAGGTGGCGAGTAAATTAATTTCTGAAGAATGAAGAATGAATGGAGAAAATAAACATTCAGAAAACTCAATTTTGGCTGTTTATGGGAAGAAGAAGAAGAACTATGAGAATAAAGTTGTATGCTGGGGATGTGGGCAAACTGGTCACATTAAAAGGAACTGCAAGAAGGGTGGAGTTAGTTCGGCCAATAGCTCTAAAGAACAAGCTAATGTTACCAATGTAGTCTCCCTGCAAGAGGGAGATGATGAATTTTATTAAATATATATGTCCTCATGGCATAATTGCTACCATTAAAAATGTCATGCAAGAGGACATCTGATTGGTAGCATGTCCACAGATTTACACACTGGCATTGGCTGATAATTATGCAAGGTGTGTGGTGCGACAAAAGAATGTCGATGGCTAATGAACTTCTTGGAAAATCAGCATGGAAGTTACACCATAATTTATTAGCAAGTTTTTCGACATGGGCCGATATGAAATTCTTGGAGTTAGTGTTAATTCCAAGTGGACATACTTTTTATGGTGGAGTATGATAATTTTTGTTTAAGAATTGTAATTGTCAGTGTTAGACAATGGTTTGGTAGCAAATATTTTTTTAATTATGGTGGAGATTGTAAGATAATAATTAAAAAAAAAATAAAGGAGGCAACTTTGACTTTTCAAAGTTGCCAGCCGCAATTTGCATTTGTAAATTGCAAAAGAACCGCGTGGACAGCTAATGAATTAGCTGTCCATACGCGGTGAAATATGCCTATAAATAGGCATTGTTGTTTTGCAAAAATATACTTCAATTTCAAACAAACAAAATACGTGTGGGGTGAGTTTGTTTGTGAGCATAAGAAAATAGTGAGAGTTTAAGGGTTTATTCAAAAATTCTTGGGATACTCTCTGGGTATTTTTTTCTTGTGTTGAGGGTATAAGAAAAATATTGTATTTGTTATTGTGTGGTTGTAACAATTTTCCACATAGTGAATATTTTTCTTGGTTGTCTTTTGACAACGGCCGTGGTTTTTCTCCGATCTTGGAGTTTTCCACGTAAATTCTTATATTGCATTTTTTCTGTGTTTGTTCGACTATTTTTCATATTTTATTAAAGGCAACTTCCTGGGATAAAGGGGGAGAATTTTTCTCAACAGGTTTGAGGAAGGAAGAATTGACTCCAAATAGGCTTGGGATTTTATTATTTGCTACTTTGATGCATGAAATCTAAATTAGTATGAATTGAGGATTATAAGGAGAATTTAATAGTTTAATTTGTGTTAGAAATTATGCTTAAGTTAGGATTTCAGATTTGATGTAGTACAGAAAGTGATAGAAATTGTACTCTGTTCTTGAATTTCTTAGTGTAGTTTCTGTGTTTTGGCTATAATTTAGCCGCTAAATGTCTAAACGTGATGGTTTCATTTGCTAAAGAATCATGGGATCTAGTCCTTTAAATGGTTAGAAGAAAAGAATACTTAATTTTGTCTTTAAGTTAGGCTAACTGTTGTGAAAAAAACAGGTTATGTTCTATTAGATATATTTATTATTTATTAAGTTTAATTGATATAATTTTCTATTTTTTTTCATTTTATTTAATAAATTTAAGAGGTACATGGATAATTGCTGAGTGAATGTGTGGTTTAAAAATGGCAATAAGCAAATGGTATTTGTGCTAATGAAGATGGACCCGTAACATACATAATTTATGTCTGCATTTTTCTAGTTACGTACACGGCAATCAAGAATTTTTGCCTGCCATGTAATCGTATCGTATTTTGGATTGTTAAAATTGCTTTAATTTCATTTTACACAGCGGTCAGAAATATCTGCCCGCAGTGTAACTCTCAACTTCAGCATAATAAATTAATGGGATTTGCCTACTTTTTCCATATTAAATCCTCTTGTAAATGTTTATTGACTTAATAACATGAATATATGATGAAACATATGTAATGTACATATGAATTAATATATAAAAGTTAGTTATTTTGCACCTTGACTATTTAGAATTATGGATAAATAGGCATGCGTATAAAGATATAAGGATTAGTATTTGCAGCTGTCAGTATTGACACCACATATTGGTGTCAAGTGTAACATATTGATACCTGTTTGGTATCTAGTATTTTGAGACTATTATGTCTCTAAGTTTTGATACTGTATATTCAGTATCCAGTGTTTGATATCACTTTTGGTATCTAATGCACCCGATATCTATTTCTATTATTAATTCAAGCAAAATATATATATGTATATATTATAAATGTATTATATTATTGTTTATGAATTTATGACTTCATTAGAAGTCAATTTACTTTTTTTTTTTTTATCCTTATTGAACCATAGCTCAAAATGGGTGTTTTTTTTGTGTAGGTTTGTGAGTGTAAGTGTGAAAGTCTTCGATATTTTATCTATTGGCCACTAGGAGAGAGTCTCGAGATACTTTTTCGTATAATATTTTGAAACATATAGTTATCACGATATTTTGTAAAGCAGGTGAAATGTAAATATATAATATAGCGATATAACTTTTAGTAAAATGACTTATTATATATATATATATATATATATATATATGATCATCTCGTAAAAGTATTTATGTATGTTAATTTTGATTTGTTTAAATGAATAATGTTTAATACTATAAGATTAACATGATAAGTTTGTGTGATATCCTTTTATTTTTCTTAAGGGTATAAGGATTTTTCTTAAGGGTATAAGGGTGTTACAAGTCTGATGTTAAAAAAAATTAAATTATAACAGAAATACTCAGCCCAACTTGATCAAAAGCCGAAGCAATCTTACCAAAAATAAATACTCGAAATTGACCAATTTAAATCTGTCAAACCCAATCCACATTTGAATAAAGCACTCTGTACTCTATAGACAACATAGGTAGAATTTTAAAAAAAAAAACAGGTTCTCTGGGTAGTTACATAACCCAATTCATTTAGGATAACTCAATCGACCCACTGATAATCTTTGCCTGACTTTTAATTTATTGGGATCGATTTCGAATGGAATCATGTAACCTTTTGTCGGAATCAAGGTCGAATTCAAGTCCCTTTTTGCATGGATTTAGGCTAGACCTCCACGTTAAGGTCAAAAATTAATAGGTCCATCTACTGAAAATAATTTGACATGTAAAGTACAGGTAATACCATTATTTTATTAAATAAAGTTTGAAATATAATTAGTTTTATGTAATGAAGTATAAAATATTTTTATTTATATGAGTTTGATACTTCAATCATAATTTGATTTTTTTTTTTTTTAATTGTGAATATAACTCGCCCACCTTAACAATACTCTTTTAAGACATTTCTGCAAAGATAAACAATTCAATAGTCATTTTTTTTATATAATCTACCGAACTAATTAATTTAAATTTACACTCTTCTTAGCTCGAATTCAAAACCTTTGATTAGAGGAGAAAAGACTCCTGCCATTCTATATCATTACATGGAGTGGAGTGGCTATCGGTGACCTACATAAATCTAAAAATTATAAATTTCCTAAATAGAACACAAAATGTCATTATTACCTAATCATCTTTTAATTATGCAAATATATGATGGATAAAGAGAAGCAAAAGGAGCTTATGCTATAAAAAAATTGCATAGGGGGCAATTTGCAATTAGTTACAAAATTAAGTTCCAAAAAAGAAGAAAATAAAAATTGTTGTTACAAGCAGATCTTAAATACAAGCTAAGAGCAGCATAAACAACGGTGTCTGGATTTTAAAACTAGACAATGACATCTGGAATCAGAATTATTCAAAATGTACTAAGCCACACTTTTAGACTGACAATTACAAATATCTGCTTTGTTTCTTATGTTATTCCCCTAATTTAAAGCTATGCAACTCCAAAGACTTTCGGTTCATGAAACAGACAAGAAATTGGATTATTCTTAGGACTTGAATGAGACAAGAATTGCTACTCACAATAAACAAACTACTCACAACTTGCACCCTACTCAATTACCCTCTTTTCAACAGCAAACCAATCTCCTGAGCAAATACTATATAATGTTTCATCAAGAGATCAATGTCAATCACCAATTTGCTTCTGCACAATCCCAAAGTTTTTTCATCTTTGCGGAGGATCCACTGTCCGAACGTTTGCACCGGTCATTCCATCAATTCTATCTTTTGTTATCTCAACAAAATGACCCAATATTTCATGAAATTGCTTCAGCCCTGACAATGGAAGTATTATGGAGGACCTATCAGAACCAGCAACCTGCAATTATTGTAAAAGTTGTTAATTCAGTCATAGCCTTGCATAATATCATAATGTTGCACAAAATAAACAGTAAGCTCCTTGTGTGTGGGTGTTTTTTCCCTTTTTTCTCTTTTGTTTCTCTCTCCTTTTCGGCAATGAAGCAGATGATTTTCAGCCACGTATCTTTCATTGTCTGGTTCTAGTCATATTCCACTCAAACTACCAACTAAGAAACTGATGAGATAATTTGAGGATAAAATAGAATAAAATAAAAAAAGTGGAAAGAACTTTTAGAGATAGGATATGTTTGGCATGGAACTTCAGAAGGCAAGTTGTTTCTTTAGGTTAAAAGGGATGCAATCAGCTCTTGCCAAAATAGAATATAAAACATAAAAAGCACCACATCATCATCACAATCACCACTCAGTTGCCTCCTTATGACCGCAATAATCAATTTCACTATTTGCCTCACATCAATTCCACTAGCCATAGCATACATGCCAAAATCCATAACCATCATTCATCCTCCCTGCATCCCAATTTGGGCACTGCATATCACTCTACAAACCATAGTTGGCATGATTGAGTTGCAACACACAGTACACCCTACTGCCAGTATTCAACATTGTACAAGCAAAAGCTTTCAGTGAGGTGTAAGGCACCAAGCCACCTCAATCGCAAGCCTCCTCTATTGCCAAAGCTTCCCCCTCAGTCAAAACGACCACCTCTAGACTTGTAATATTCTGGACTCTAGATTTGTTGCAATCCACTGGAATATTGTCAGAGCCCATGTCATTCATCTGTTTTCTCATATAGAGTCCACAATCCAAATATGAGATTTACTTAGAGATTTTTCTAAATGTAATTTTATCATTACATATCTTTATAAAACTTTTTTTTTTTTTGTTACGAAACTAGATATTGACTGCTGAAAGATCATAAGCTAATCTGCCTGCAATTCATAATACTGTGGAATTTGCAATTAGCAGTCCACAGAAGCTACATAAATCTATGCCAACATAATTGGAACCTTAAGTTTACTCTTCTAAGGGTAAGAATCTTTTACTTTGAATTCAAGTCAAATGCAACTCCACTGTGCACATGGTGCCTCATTTATCGCAGAGTTGGATTTCAAGTTGTTAACATAAACTGTAAGTGAAAAGAAGGAAAGCGTATTGCTGCCATCTTATATTTTCAATTACTTATGAGAGTCTAGCCTTAATTCAGATCTTTAGCAAATCTTATGATTTGGTGCCTATTGATTAGCCTTACAGCTACACCTTGCCCTAGGCTCCAAGACCCTCCTTTATTCCTCAAGAACCTATAGATCAAAGTTTATCCAACTAATGAGAAAATGTTGCACAGCTGTAATCCACCATACTGCACAGCCACCAAAATTTCAAATAAGGGTATTGGTCCCAACATTAAACTTCAGGACCATGACATCATAAATTGTTATTAGAAAGTTCATGCAATAATTTCAAGCAAAATACTGAAAGAAAGAATCTAATAATTTATGCAATAGGTTAACGCAAATTGTAGCACTCATTGTTTATACATCATTTCCATACTTTCATAAGAAATGGCATATTTTTTGAGGTTCTATCATGATATATACAAAACTTTGTTATGTCACAAAATATTCAACTTATAAACCATTAACCATAATGTCTCTAACATAGCAACTATCAGGGTCCAGTAGCCTATAAAATGTAATATAACTCACCCACGAAAAAATGCAGTTCTATACAGTTGAAAAAGGAAAAACAAAACAAAAAAGAAGTACAGTCAGATGGAAGAATTCTTAGTGTATTTGCTTTGCGGTTCTATTAATGGAAGTGAAAAGAAGCTAAGACTACTTTTTCTAACAAATTTTTAGCCTAACCTGCTACTAGATCACATGTAATTGTCCAGAATATATCAGATCACACAAAAATTAAAGGCCAAAAACACAATTTTATCTATATATTTCTATTAAAAGTTTTCATAGAACTTGCCTCGGAAATCCTCAAGAAATGACCTCTATTGTTGCTGCCAAGATCAAAGAAGAATCTCTTCTGATCAGCTCTGATTACTTTTGAAACCCCCAGATTACCAATTTCATCCTGTGCTGGCAGTTCACCTGACCTATCTACATTCAGTTCAGATGCTGAAGCAGGTTGGGTACTGTGCCCAGATATGAAACCAGCACCCACATCATCCGAAAGGCCAACAAGGCGCTCTGAAGGTTCAGAATTTTGCTGCTTTGGGCAGGCATAAAAAAGGTGATGGAAAATTGGCGAGTGAGTGCCCCCTTATAAATAAGAATGTCTTTCAAGTAAAAAGGGAAGAAGCATGTGTATGCAACAAAAAGTCACCTGATTAGGCAAAATGAAGAGTCTTGAAGCTTCATTTATCTCTGCCAAAATGTTCCTGAATGCGGCCCAACCTTCATCCCTAGTACTTCCAGCAGGAACAATAATAGTACTGCGGTTTCTACTCACAGAAGCTTCAGATACCTGCATACATATGTTTATTAAAGTAGAGAACGCAGATTATCCCATTTGTTGTTCTTAGGGAGGAAGTAGTAGGTGCTCCAAGCAACAGCAAGCTCAATACCCAGAGTAGCAGATAAAATGAAAATTCAAGTAATTACAAAATGCAAAAGAAGTTGAATAAACATTTAAAAACATAGAACACATGTGTCCTGAGATATCAACAGTTGCGAGGACATGGTGACAGTAATTTCAATCAATATATTAAGTTTATAAAGTACTCATACAAGGTATTAGAATTTCCTTTCTTTCCTGAAAAAAATATTCTCCTTAACAAACTTGAACTCTTTCAAAATAACAAACCAAGTCCAATGTTGGAACAACTGTAAGGATGGATTTTTTTGCTCTTTAAATTAGTGACTGCAGTTAAATCATTTGAGATGATTAAAAAAAAAATAAGTAAAACATTGCTGGAGTACGAAAATGATCAAAGTATCACCAAACTAAAATAAACTTATTGAATTCATGATACAATGGCAACAGGTAGCATTATATGCCACTAGAAGATAAAACCATTTGCACTGCCATATTAGCATACAACTGCCACAATAGTGCTCCAAGGTAAGACTTAAGACATCAGAATTTAGAAATTAATTACCTAAATTTCTTTTCTTACCCACATGATTTTAACCTCCTAAGGAAACAACTTGAATTTTTTTAAATCAATCTTTTGTTTCAACAATTAATAGAAAACCACTAGAACATTATTTAGAAGGTTACTCAACTTGATGCAACTCTAATAGCTTGAAGGGCAAACTGTTCCTTCCTTACATTCCCCTTAACTATATTGTCTTGTGAAAGATTGGTAGCCCTAAATGTGATAATTTATGACCTTTCAATTATTGATAGTGGCTCATGAGAGAGATGAAAAACAAGCATCTAAGGATGCTTTGAGCCTCATATTTGCAAAATCATCATTTCTGCTTATGTCAAAAAATAAGAAGCTAATGATATTTACCTAGGTAGATTTTCAGGTTTTTGATCAAATAGGCAAATTAATCATTTGTCGGCTCCTTTCAAATAGCCAAACTCCTAAATGGGCTTATATAATCTTCCACATTCATAAATCAATAAACACGATCAATTTACACAATTTAAATAGTCCTTAGCTGATAAAGAAAGAGAAGAACTTTGTTGAGGGAATAAAGTACATGAAAGAGTTAAAGGTAAAGAGTTCCCAACTTTTGCAGAATACCCAATTATCCCCTAGTTCTTTAAAGACCATACTAAAAAATTTTCAGCGTAGTTTTTTAAATCATGAGGTAAATACAAAGCAGGGATAGATGAAAAGGGCTAACACCTTTTCTACCACAGTAAATCAGCCTTGCAGAATACGATTAACTATTTTATATCATTGCAGTCCTGTATTAAGCAGAATATTCACAGAAAACTAAAAAGCGATACAATACCTAAACCAAACAATAGCAGGAAAAGTATAGTAGAAAAACAAAGTCCATTCTTTTTTCCTTTTCAGTTAAGGGTTGGACAAACTATCACACAAAAACATTATAAATATGACAGAAAAGTATCCGAGCAGAATCAAAAGAAGTATAAAGGCAAGGACTAGGACTAGGAGAAAAGTGAGAGAATTGTGCTTTTGATTACCTTCAAGAAGCGGCCTCTCCTGTTTTCACCAATGTCAAAGTAGAAAACCTGCAATGAACATCAAATTGTTGGGAAAAATTCACTTTTGTTATAATGGAGGGAATTAAACGTAATTTAAAGTAAAGTAAATTATAGACTGAAACAGAAGTAACAGGAGGAGAAAGAGATTAAGTAATGTACACTATATCCTCACTTTTATTTCCCTCCAAATTGAAGAGAAAGAATAGTAAATATATTCGGTATCTTATGTAACTTAACTTCCCTTGCTCTTTTATCGAGGTAAGCAAACGACAATCGCTTTTTTTATCAAAGTAACAAAGCAACAGAAAGTAAATTTTCTTCCAATTTTCTTCATTAAAGTAAATCTAATTTCCTTTCATAGGCTAAATTAAGATGAGTAGAAAGGAAAAAAAGAAAAGTTAAGGGAGAAATGCCTTGGTGTCGAGCTGCAATTCCTTGCTAAAGAGGTCTTGATCATCAGAATTGACGTAGTAATTGAAGAGATCTAAGAACCAAGAAATCCCAGAGAAGGGAACAATGATTGTAGACCTGGTAGCTGAAGTTTTCTCAGAAATCTTCAAGTAACGACCACGAGGATTCTCCTTTAGATCAAAATAGAACAGCTTGTGCTCCACTTGCAAAGTCTTACACATAAGCTCCACATCATTCCCACCTCCACCACTTCCTCCTGCGCCACCACTGACAGCACCAGCAGCTCCTCCCCCACCACTACCACCACCGGAATTTCCCTCCATCAAGATACTCAACACTGTGAAAAAATAAGGAAAAAAAAAAAAAGTGATCTTTCCTTTGGTTTACTTGAAATTAAGAAACACCCACAGCTAAAAAGTCAAAACCCATGTAGGATTTGAAATTTGAAGTTGACTGAAGTGAATTTAGTATGAGAAGAAAGGTTGAGAGATCTAAGACGTCGTCGTTTGTGGAATTGGTAGTGTACAGGTGGGAAACAACTGGTTGGGTTAGGGTTTGGAGATGGAAGAGGATATTGGAGGAAGAGGAGGGATAATGAGGATTGACTTTGTCCCATATTCAAGTTTTTCTTTAAAAATAATAAATAATAATAACAATAATAATGATGATAATAATAATAATAATAATAATAATAATTCGGTTTCTCTTCTCTCTCTAGCAAAGTGTCGACTTAACTAACTAAACTTTGCGGTTTCTACGCTTTTTATCCTTTTAACCTTTTGTGTTAGCTGCTTGGCTTGCTAATTGGCAATGGCAATGGCAATGGAAATGGAAATGGTTCACCAAAACTCAAGAACAAATTACCTACTTAAGCATGGAAGTTTTGCAACATGGACAGCGATGATAGCTATACATACAAACCTATCGAATCGGGAGAAATTTGCTATTCCATTCAATCTAAGTTTTGTTATAAAAACATTGATATAATTAAATCAATTGATTTATCGTAAAATGACGTCGTATTAATTTATTTAAAAATATAAGAACTCAAACTGAAATAACCAACCAAATTAACCAAAGAACCATTTGATTTATTTGGTTTGGTTCACGACATATTTGATTGGTTCAATTTGCTTGGTATTAATTTCGGTTTGATCGATTTTCAGACAACCCATTGAAATAGCCGTAGTGATATCTATTTGTGTTTCCTCCATCCTACTTCATTCGTTCCTCTACATGGCAAACGAATCCGATTATAAGGATTTAGGTCGAACCAAGATAAACTGAGTTATAAAATAATTGGATCATGAATAAATTAAAATTTTATGGATAATAAATAGATCAAAAATTTAATCAAAATATGCCCCTCCATATTTTTTAATATTTTTGTTTTAAATTACGTATAGAATTTATAAAATTAATTTAAAATATTTTTACCGAAATTTTGATATCAATCAAAATAAGCTTACTCTATACTCAAATTTTTTTAATTATTTTAGGTGGAATTATAGAGTTGCGCAAAATGGTTAAAAAATAATTTTAAAATTTCTAAATAACTCTATAACTTCACTTAGAATACTTAAAAAAAAATTAATATATAGTAAATTCGTTTTGATTGATATCACAAATTTAATAAAGGTGTTTTGGAATAATTTGATAGATTTCAAATATAATTTAAAAGGAAAAATAAGTTTTAAAAAGTAAAAATTTGAATTAGAGTAAAGATATAAAATTGAAAAATTTTAAAAATATAAAAGAACTTTTTAGTATTCAAGATAAAAATATTAAACAATAAATGTTAATAGTAAATAAGTTCTTCTAACAAAATTGCAAGAGGCGAATTTGATCGTAACAAGTAATCTTGGCTTGCTCAACTAGCTTGAGTTATTTTTTTTTTTTCTAAAAAAAATGGATCTTAGGCTTTTTAGCCTATGTTTGAAGGAACTTCTAGTTTGATTGACCGAAATGATAACAAAACCCATTAAATAAGAATAAATTCAACTATTAAATGTGATAAATTTTGAATCAATTGAGGAATTCAATCCAAACTCAACTCAACTTATTAATAATCTGTTTATAATATAATTTTTTTTATTAATAAATTGATTTGATTCAATTCGATCTAGCATATGACTCTATGATTTGACATACTCATAATCTATTGATATTATTAGTAATTTTATTATTTTTTTATATAATATAAATATAAAAATATTCAGTTCTATAGGTTATATATGTATAATTTTTTATTTTTAATTAAAAATTTTAAACAAGATAAAAAAAAAAGAATAATGCCATTTTAATTATGATTCAATACATTTATAATATTTTTTAATAATTAATCATTTGGATTATGATCAAATTCGCCCGATTATATTTATTTATAATCCATAAAATTTTGATCAATTTATAATTTGATTTTTTTATTATCCAACTCAAATCACCGATCCATTTGTGACTTATATTAACTATAATATAAAAAAAAAAAAAGACTGTATTATTGGACAAATTATATGTACCATACCAATTTGGGAAAAAATAGAGATAAATGGTAAATTATGACAAGAGTAAAGTAATTTGTATTTATTAAGCTAATATGATTATGTAATGGAACTTTTAAAAAATAGGGATGCAAAAGTATGAATATTGTGAAATAATGGGGAAATTTTAGTAATTTGCTTGAATTAATTTTTTTTAGTTTTAACGTTACAGTCGGTTAAAAAGCAGTTAAGAAAAGTAGTAGCAGCAAAATCACAGTTCAGTCAAAACTAGTGGCATGCACTGGTGGCGTGGTGCGGCACCTGTCGTTGATCAGCTAAATTTCTTGCTCCGCCATTGCTCCAACCTCAAGCAACTACAGCAAATACATGGGTTCATGATCCCCAGAGCTTTGGATTCTGACAATCTTCTTCTTAGCAGATTCATTGATGTCTGCTCCTCTCTGGGTTTCTCTCTGTATGCCTATTCAGTTTTCGATTTCAAAACAAACCCAGATATTTTTCTCTATAATTCCATGATAAAGTCCTTATCTTTCTCTCATGCTTCACCTGAAACTGCCATCTTTATCTTCAACAACATTCAGTTTGCTGGCTTGAGACCCGACTCGTATTCTTACCCTTTTGTTTTAAAGGCCGTTGTTCGATTGTCAGCAATTCAATTAGGGAAGCAAATTCATTGCCAGAGTATTGGGATTGGATTAGACTCTGATCTTCATGTCACCACTGCCCTTATTCAGATGTACTCTGCCTGTGAAAGGAGCTACATTTCTGATGCTCGCAAGCTGTTTGATGAAGCGTGCCTGAGAACAAGAGATGTTGCTCTTTGGAATGCAATGGTCACCGGTTATGCTAGACTTGGTGATATGAAGAACGCTGATATTTTGTTTCATTGTATGCCTGAAAGGAATGTTATTTCTTGGACGGCTTTGATTTCTGGGTATGTCCAGGTGAATCAACCCCACCAAGCAATTGCTATATTCCGAAGAATGCAGATTGAAAACGTTGAGCCTGATGAAGTTACCATGTTGGCTGCGCTCTCTGGTTGCGCCCACTTGGGTGCTTTGGAGCTGGGGGAGTGGATTCATGACTACATTGACAAACATGGTTTAACCACAACTATTCCTCTTAACAATGCACTTATAGATATGTATTCAAAGTCCGGATATATCAAAAAGGCATTACATGTATTTGAGAATATGAAGCATAGAAGTGTTATAACATGGACAACAATGATTGCTGGCCTAGCTCTGCATGGACTTGCAAGAGAAGCTCTTGAAATGTTCTCTCGCATGGAAACGGATGGGGTAAAACCAAATGCTGTTACTTTCCTTGCCATTCTTTCTGCTTGCAGCCACGTTGGATTGGTCCAAATTGGGCAGTCATATTTTCGTGATATGAGATTGATTTATGGGATTGAACCTAAAATTGAACACTATGGTTGCATGATAGATTTGCTTGGGCGTGCTGGTCATCTCCAAGAGGCCCAACAACTGCTAGAGGAGATGCCATTTGAGCCGAATGCAGTTGTTTGGGGATCTCTTCTTGCTGCTTCTTATACTCATGGAGATGCTATGCTCGGAGAGCAGGCACTGCAGCATCTAATAGAGTTAGAGCCCAATAATAGTGGCAATTATGCACTTTTATCCAATATATATTCTTCTGTTAGTAGGTGGAAAGCATCTAGGACGGTAAGGAGGCTGATGAGGGATAGAGGTGTTAAAAAGATGCCAGGTGGAAGTTTTATTGAGCTGAATAATACGGTTAATGAGTTTACTGCAGGAAAGACATTGCATCCTCGGTTTGATGAGATATATGAAATTCTATGCGATATAAATGGACAGTTGAGACTTGCAGAACATTTGCAAAAAGGATATGCTGAGCTGATTAAATTTGGTGAATGATAGGACGCAAATCTACTTCTGACTATGTTGGAGCAAGTTTCAAACCTACTTCTGCCAGCATTGATAACCTAATGCCATATGAGCTGACATGGTAGAGTGCCTTGCCTATGTAGCTAGATGCTTCTTTCTATTGAGACTTGGATAAGCTTAACAACCTCATCAAATGTTTTTTTTTCTTTTCGTTGTGGAGTTAGTTGAGAACCGTTTGACCTTATAACATCTGCCACTTGACTTTCATGATATACCTGCTTTGAGTGAGCATCCAGCATCATATTATGTTTTCCACCTCAGTAACTAATAAGATGTACATTTCTTTATAGTAACTCCTTACCATGCTGCCTCTAGATTTTTATACATCACATACATTTCCTAAATTCTTCCTTTAGCTTATGACAATTTAAACATCCTGCTAAATGTTGTCTGGCATAGCATACAGAACGTGCATCTCTGATCAGAAAATATAAAAAGAATAGATTAATGCAATATCTGCATCCATTTGATCTACAAGACTCCAGGAAGCTGGTATTCCTTTATCAACATTGAAGAGTTAAAAGAGATAATTAATAGATATTGGCCCATGGAATTATAATTGGTGCATTTCCTCCAAGCCTTTTTTCTCAGGGGTTTGGCTATTGAAAATCAGAGTAAGTGTCTACTATGTGGACTATGCCAGTTGAGGAGGAACATATAGCATAATCAACCATCTTTATCATGCATCACTTAATATCTAGAATACAACCAAAAAAAAGGGTCACATCAAATTAGGTAATTTTCTAACTTCTGCACGTTTTAACATTAAAGGAAAAAAGAAAACCCTATTAAGTACCAGTTCAGTATGGAATATTGTCAATCTCTGTCTCTTTCTTTGTCCTAGAGAAATATTATAGCTTTATTATTTGACAGTTCAGGCTATAGCTTGCCTTGGTGATTTTTGTCTTTGTAAGTCTATTAACAAAACAATTTCGATATATAATTTAGGGAAAAAAAATAGTTACATAAGAACGCAAGGTTTTAGTATTAGGATGGCTCCAAAATATCCCATTGCTATGGACATGGCAAAACCAAATGGGTCTATTAGATATGTATGGCTAAACATATAGATGTACATGAAGCCATGAACATAGATACATAGTGGTCAAGTATACCTGATGCACATTTAAAATTTGTGGTATCTTCTTGTTTCTTCCGATTGCTATCCTGCTGCAAAAGTAGACATGGACTTTCAGTAAATATTTACACAAAGTCACAATCTAGCCTGGCCTAGTTGCTCAAATATTTATGCACATGGATTTGAGGTTGCTCCCAAGCAAATAGGACAAAGAGTCATTTGTGAGATTTGCTCACATCTTCACCCATCAAAATCAGACAAGAAATTTATCTTCTGGTGTTGCCTCAAAGCTCTAAGCTATAGAAGAATTCATTCTCATATCCCAGGTTCCATAACCCCAATCCAAGAAGAGCACTGGAAAGTAAAATCTCGAGTTTCTGCTTAAGAAAGTCACATATCCCTGCGCAATATACAGTTAAAAGAAAATTGTAGAATGAACTGGGATGTTAAGGGAACTATTGCTAATGAACTTGATTAAATTGTAGCAGCAATATTTGGTTTTGATCGTAAAGCCATTACCTGTAGTCTGTTTTCCTCGTTGAAAGTTATCAAACTGCTTGGTTGAGTCCTTCAGGTTTGAATGGTTCATGAATAAGGATTTTTGAGATCTCAGTTGGAGCATGTCATGCCTTGTTTCTTTTACTGATGTTTGAATGAAGGAATCTGAGTCTTGTCTTTCAGCATCTTCCATAACTGATTCCATGGAAGCTTGCTGAAAGCATAGATCAAGTTCTAGCATGGAGATGGAGCCAGTAGAGTCCTCGTTGGACCAAGTGCTACTGCCATCGAAGTCAGGTTGCAATGATTCACAGCCTCTATTGTTATTTAACTGAAAATTATCTGAAATTTGTTCCTTGCCCTCCTCGGCCTGCATGGTTGACAGTGCATTGGCTTCTTCTTCGTCATTATATTTACCACCTCTATCACGACTCATAGATTTTGGCGAAAACATGCTCCATTCATCATCTTCTGTCAATGAGTCAGCTATCAATTCTTGTGCTTGGATCATTCTCTTCCCTTCATGTGTCTGAGATGCCGAAGAAGAATCAGACCTCAGGTCACCATTGAATAAATCCTGTAGCGTTGTCAGTGGTTTGTTAGCTGCCACTTCTGATGTTAAACTTTGAACTCCCCCATCAGTAACATGTTTTTCATTTATTCTTTTGTTTTCTGCCCTTTGTATTCTGAAGTCATAAAAACTGTTTGTTTCTTCACTGAATTCCTTTGTTTTGTCCTGCTTCCTTTTTGTTTGTTTCTTCTTTTGGGTAGGAATGGCTAAAATGCGCTTAGTCCTATGTGTATAACCACTAATATTGGTTACATTCTTTTGCCGATCAAACCAATTGTCAACCTTTGAAAATTTGATGTAATTGGTCTTGTTTGTATGTCTATCTGCACCTTTCCAAATGTGATTAGTTTCAGTTGTCTGACAAGTTGCACTTCTAGGCTCCTTTTCTTGTTCTTGCAAATCAGTTACTTTAACTTCTAATTCGGATGTGTCTTGACTATACTCTGTTGCATTATCAGCACTTTTTCTCATTTTCAGTGTCACCAAACAGCTAGATCTGGAAATACTACGTTCTGATGTGTAGTCAGAATGATCCTTCACAGGAAGAGTCACAGACTCAGCACGATGAGATGATGGTCGTCTCCTTTTTCCTGGAACTGGGACTTCCAATTCTGAAAGTTGGTAAACTGTTCCTGATTTTCTTCTGCTGCAAATGGTTGGCCTCATAAATCTTGGTAACTTTGACATGGAAGCTACTGTAGCATCTCCACCTCTGTTCTTTGTAAGTGGTTCTTCAGTAAAGTTATATGCCACAGCTTGCTCTTCAGAAAGTAAATTTTTTCCTGTTAGATTTTCTAACCTCTTCTCCAGTATTTCAATCTCTCTCTTTATATGCAGCTGCATATGTTCAATTCCTGTTATCTTTTCTTGTAGATTTGCCATTGCTTTTTCCTTCTGTTCTCTTACTTGCTGAAATTCAAAAGTTCACCTTGTTGGTTAGTAGCTTATGTTTGTTAGCTACATCTTTTACAATTAGAAGTTTATTTTAAAATGCAGCAATTTTGTGATTTATCTCCGCTTGAAATTTGTCAATTTACTTGATGCTTTTCGTTGCCTTCATTAAACTATACATACTTTTTCCGGCAACAACTATCTGGGTCTAATTACCATTCACTCCGTTTAGCCGGACTCAGTGCTTGTGATATTTAAAATGCAATATGTGCTTACTTACTATTGTATCATCTTTTCCTAGGTGAATGTTTTTCGCCCTCGTTGCAAAATTTAAAGAACATATGGTTTCACACAAATCCTCTTCTTTTGGACTGACATGGACTAGCATAATTGTTTTTGAATCATCACCTGAAGACAGCAAGATACAAATCTAGTTAAGAAAGATTATTAGATGATGGAAAAAAAAAATAGTCTTTCTACATGCCACATTAACCTAGAAGTTAGAATAATCTGACCATGTACTTCTCTTCATCTGTTAGAAGTACATAGAATGACAGGAGAAATGGAAAAACAATGCAACTGTTATTAGGATTTCATTATGTTGCTTGGTAATCCTATTTCATATGATATCTTGTGCATTTGATTCAAAAACCTGGTGAAATTAAAATCTAGCTTTACTATAATTTCTACACTGCTGTTTAAGTTTTTAAAAATATCTTCCAATCCAATTTCATTTTTTTTTTTTTTGTGAAACAAATGGGCTGCCCTGATGGTACTCCTTGAAAGAGAAAAAAGAACAAGGACGCACTTAACTATAAAATGAAATGTCATGCAAAAAGGATATGATTACCCAGCGAATCTTTAAGGACTTGCGTCAGCTTGCTGTTCCTGTCAAAAGTAAAAAGCTGTAAGTTAAGATTTACTCTGTAATGATGGAGGAGCCTCCATTAAATAACCCTAGTGACTGATAGGTAGGATGCATAGTAATATAAGCATTGCTGTTTTATGCACGCGGAATTCTGAAAATCTAGCTGCAAACTAAGTCTCTCTTTTGTTGTTGAGAATGTTCTGTGCGAAAATCGAGCAGCAAACTAAGTCTCTTTTATTGTTGATAATGTAGTCCTACCTTGTGCTATTTTTAAGCAGAATGTGTAGAACTTGGTTGTGCTACTTTCAGAATAATCAACTTCACTTAATATAGAGCTCAATAGCCAAAGAGGATCATTGCAGCTAACCGAAGATAGATTGATAAATTGAGGCATTGGAGAGTTTCAGAGCTACCTGTAAGGTATATGGTGCTTTTTCCTTTGGAGGGCATTGATAACATCTCCAAGAGCAGACAGTGACAAATTTATAGCTTTCCCTTCATCAAACCTTTTCCCTGATGCCTTTGTTTTCAGCACACGCTCACTTCCTCCAAGGTCCACTAACCAAATTTTGTTTGTATCATGTCGTCTCTCAGGAGCATCAAAGCTAGTTATTGCTATGCGAATCATGCTTTTGAGCAATGGCAAAAGAAAAGGAAGTTTCAGAATCTTTTTATTTACTTATGTAAGATAAAAATGACATGAATGATTTTATTGCTTCTCCCCGAGCAGTCCTTTTGAAGTTCTTAGCATTCATAAAAATGAAACTGCATTACTGATCATTTTCATTGTGCTTTACTCTCAATTCATGCTAAACTAATCTGATGAATTAAACTATATTCAGGTTAAGGGGGTTACCAATGGGACCGGCTTGAAGTTCTGTTCGAGTTTGTTGAGGCAGTTGATCTGAAACGGCATCCTAATCTGTATAGCCTCAAAGCTTGGTGGAAGTCATTCACTTGAATCGATACAAGGTTTTCAATTTCAACTCCTCCATCTGGATCAGTTTGGACTGAAAGGCTGTAAATAGAGATACCAGTTTATGTTGTGGACAAGTGTTGTAATTAATATATACTAAGCGAATAAAAAAAAATGGGCAAAAGATCATTAATTTTCAATTAAAATAGTTCCTAATTGATCTTGCAAATGCAGAATGTTAGAAATTGTGGCTTGTCCTTTCGATTATATAAGAGTACAGCAACCATACCAGGGCGGCATAGGATCTGTTGGTCTAGTTTGCTTTGGGACAAGCAAGTCCTTGAGATTTCCCATATATATCTCAAGCATACTGAAACTGATAAGAAATGAATGGTTACTGTCTGCTGCTTGCGTAAAAAGCGACTTAAATGTCCGAGGAACAACTCCGAGATCTTCTGGTCTACCTTCCTGCATAATATCACATCAAAAACTCAGTTGAAAGCAATTTTAAAAATCTATTCTGCATTTTATTTATCAGATTGCATCATACCATTGTGAAAGTTTTTCCTGTTCCTGTCTGGCCATAGGCGAAAATGCAAGCATTGTAGCCATCAAGGACAGATTTGATGATCGGTTCGATTTCTGAAAAAACTTCATCTGCAGAATCAATCAGCCTGTGAATGCTCAAATGGCTTCTACTTGTATATTTATTTGTCAACATCACAAATGATTACCTTGTGATGAATCTGCACAGAAAACCCTGTCAAAGATGTAACTCTTGCTCTTGTTCTCATCGAGTTTTAACACAATGTTACTCAAACCAGCAACCGTTACTGGCCTTAACCAACCGAAATTCTCCCCTGATAGGATCGGTCTGACTCGACAAAATACGCGAATATTTCCTGCAAATGGCAAATATGAATCTCCTGTGACTTAAACTTGAACAAACAGTTGGTGGAGCTTAACATTCACATTATACAAAATCAAACCAAAACTGACCTTTCAAGTCCAAAAAATCATTCAGGACTTGTTTTCTCTGTCTGTTCAATTCATTCAGGTGAGTAGTGAAGGCTGCAAGTTCATCTGTTGAATTACAAGCAAACACATTAACAAAAGATAGTATAAGAATAAAGCTGAAAACAACTTTGTTAGAAATTTACCTTTTGTTTTTGAAATAGAATCAAGACATTGTTGATCTTTTGTGTGAGGTGATACTGCTTTTACTATATCACAAACTGATTTAACCCAATTGGGAGTGAGATTTGGTTTTAGTCCCAATAGAGCTTCAATTGTTTTAGCTAAATTTCCAGCAGATTTTCTTGATTCCATCTTCTCTCACATTCTGCAACTTAAAATCCTGATGAAATGGAACACAATGAATTGCTGTATGACTAAAAATAGAGAATAAGTTTGTTGTATTCTACATTTAATATACATGTATACGTACGAGTAAAAACTAGCCATACTTAACCCCTAAGCATGAGATTTGAGATGGCATGCAGGGTCCCATTCCACTTAATCAGAAGTCTAGGATTAAAGTCGGGTACAATGCATAACGAAGCATTTTTCCCATTTGTGAGTATGTCCAATGCGAATTTGAATTAATCGGACCAATAAGTTTTAAATGGTAGATGAAACTTAACATCCGAGCAAGATATAAAAGAAATATAAGAAATACCGTTGAGAAAGGAAATTTCAACTTATCCTGCAGGGTCAGAATTTGAGTGGTTGAAATCAAGGGAGGCAGGCACAGGAGATATAAACAATTCCATTCTGTCAAAACTTTGGAATGACAAATTCTTATATCAGATTTAATTAATTCTATTATTAATGAATTATTTATATATCTGAAATTCCATGTGAAATTATGAACTTTGTTTCATATGCTGTATAAATTTATTATTGTAAGCAAATTTGGCTTCTACCATCATGACAAAAATACCTATAAAGCATACACAACCACCTGCTGTATTCAGGGTCCCATTATGATGCTTATTTATATATATTAAAATATTTTCTTTTGCATCATAAATTTGCATACACCTATATATATATATATATATATATATATATATATATATATATATATATATATATATATATTTCTGAATTCATTGATTTGATATTTTATTATTAACTTCATTCATAAATCTCCTGAATCACATTTATTTGGTCCAACCACTTGACTTTGACATTGCATATAGTCTATATTTCATGCATACAATTAAATTTAGCTTCAAAATATATACAAATATATACTATAGCTTGAGGGATAACTAAAAAATAATCTAATATATACAAATATATACAATTATCAATCACTCAAAATTAATAATAAAATTTTATTATTTTTTAATAATTAAATTGCACCACTTTCTTTAAATTGTGCCAACTAAAAATAAAAACATAATTAATAAATATTTAATTCAAATGTTAAATTGAAAAATAATAGTCTCAAAAATATAAAATTATTTTTTAAAATATGTTTAAATATTTTGTGCAAATTCATTTATATTTTATTGCATTAATTTGGATATCATAGAACATTATCTCTAAAAAGCAATATAAAATTTTAAAAATATATTTTTTTTATATTTAAGATTTAAATTCGACATTCTTCAATTATAATTTTAATTTAGTGTAATTTGTTATTACATTCATTTTTAATTTAAATTGACAAAAAAAGTATTATCATTTATCAACATGAATAATAATAATTTTTTATTATATATTTAAATAAAAGTAGCAAAATTGATTTTTTAAATAAAAAATTGATATTTCTATTAATTTTAAATTATTATATTTGTGAACGATAGCGTTTTAATTACAAATGATTCACTCTTGTTAAAAATATTATGGGGCTGTTTAGTTCTGGAAAATTTTTCAGTTTTCCAGAAAATTACTCCAAGAAAATTAGAAAATGGAAAATACTGTTTAGTTGTAATATTTTTCAATTTAGAAAATTAGAAAACTATTTTTTAAATTTTTTAAAATTAAACTATTATATGGAAAACACAAAAAATATGTTTTCTTATTTTTCCTTTATTAAAAGAGAGTTCAAATTCAACTATACTACATTCTTTTCTAATTTATAAAAAAGAAACTTAATACAAATTTAATACAACAGTTCATCTCTTACTGCAACAACAAATTTAATTTAGAAACTTATTTTATTTTATTACGATTATTAGAATGAAACTATAATTATAGTTTTCATTTTGTAAAAAATTTTAAAAATTTATTTGATTAACTGAATTTTATTATTTAAGTTCACTTATAGCTTGTTTAAAATTTTCATAAATATTTGTTAGTATTTTAAGCATTGATTAATTTAAATATTTATTTATCAATACCTAAAATATTATTAATATAAATAACAATTATTGTAATTATATTGATAGAATATACAGAATATTAAAAAAAATTGTAAAGGAAATGGAAAATGAAAATACAAATAAAAGGAGAGAAGCAAATATAATTTTCATTTTCTAATATTTTATTTTGAAAAATGAAAAAACGGAAAACTAAGAAATGAAAATGAAAACTGGAAAAAGAAAATGAAAAATATTTTCTTGATCTAAACAGTCCCTATAAATCTCCAAATAGTATACTTAAGGTTGGGGAGGATTTATTGGTGTGCAAACCACGCCATCACAGACCAATCAAAAGGGGCAAAGAAAATAGTGTTTCAACTTACGATATTGACACAAGCAACAAGAAAAAAATAAAATAATTAATTAAAAATGAAAAATGATAGTAATTAATTTTCGAGAAAGTACCATGAATATTTGGGGAATGACTATGATTCTCACTCTTACCCCCAACATCTCTCTACTTTCATTCGACCATCCACTTTTCTTTATTATTTATATCTACAAATATTCCAATTCTGCATAAGTTATACAATTATAGGACTTTGGATACTGTAATTACACCTATTTTTTTAAATTATCTTTTTATTTTTATATATATGGAAACATGTACTGTGCATGTGAACCTCTTTGAGCTAATCCACACACTTATTTTTATATATATATATACCATTTGATTCATAACATTTTAGAGGCATTTTAATTATTCATAATTTCGTTAAAATTAATGAAAGAGTCATTTACATATTATATTAATATCGATTATTTTCATATTCATACATATTATATTAAAAGAAAAATGGTCAAATTTACCAATAAAGTATTGAAAATTGTATAAATTTGTAACTTAAGTATGTATTGGCCAAATTTGCCTTAAATTTACCACTAGCTCAAATTGTATTTACTCTCAAATTTACCACTAAAAATAAAGAAAATATATACGACAGACTGATTGAAAACACATAAACTTATCGCATATGAACTATAAATTGATACTCTATTTTAACTTTTATAAAAATGTTAAAACTTTTTACCATAAGATATTTTCTATTTACTTATACGGAGTCTAGTTATTTTGATAAGTTTACCACCATAAATTTTAACCATTTTTTGAAAGTTAAAAAATAATGTCAATTTACTGTGCACGTATAATAAACTTACATGACTTCAATTAGCTTGCTATGTGTCCGTTACCTTACTTTGAGTCATGTCATTTTCCAAGGCCAATTTAAATCAATTATGTAATAGCAATGACAATTTTGGCCCAAAACATACTTAAGGGGCCATTTTGTTTTTTTTTTTTTTTTTTTTCTATACTTTAAAAGCAAATTTGACTCCAAAATATATATAAGATTAAATATGTACCATTTTTTAATATTTTAAAAATAAATTTGACCATTTTTCCTATATAAAAATTATAAACTCGCGAGTAATATAAAAATGAATCGTATAAACGAATCATATCGTGTTTGGATCAATTTTTTTATGAATATGTAGGGTTAGAATTTGCCATCTCTATAAAGAATGCAAGTAGAAAATTAATTATCTGTTTCAATGATATTTACTCTATGTAATATTTAATTTTAATTTAGTTATTTAAGCTATAAATTAATTCTAAACATTAATTTTAGTCAAATAATATAACTCTAATATATTTATCATGGTAATTCTAACCAAATTAATTCTACTAATTATATATATATATATTAGTCCTCTATACTCAATTCATGCTATGGTCAATATTTTTTATTATGCTTATATTACGGTTCTACTAACATGTAAATGTAATTATTAAATTGATTATAATTAATACTATACAAACAGCTATTAATAATAATAGCAGTGGTATTAATGGTTCATGAGTTATGAGTTTGGGGAAAGTATAAGGCACTGCTTTGTCATTTTCAAATAAAGATAGAGAGGTAGGTCAAACATAAGTGTTCTTACCTACTCAAACTTTTCTTAATTATTCTTACCTGTGCTTGATCTATGGGTAAATATAGAATTCAATGGACACGTTTGATGCACGGCGAATATCCGACAACATACAATTACTACCATTCAATTATCACTCAAAACATGTCCACAATAATTTCAAATGCTATAAAATTTTTATAAGGACCATCAATCCAAAATGTTGTAATAAGATGATTATGGGCTTCAGATTTGGATTTAAGTTCATCACTGCTCCAAAATGGTTTAAGTCGTATTAGAGTTATTTTAATTACAATACTTCCCTCCATTATTTCCAACAAGCCTATGGACCTACCTCAAAGAAACCCTCCAATTTCTTGGATTATGTACTGCATTTCCTTTCACATATATCCTTCAACTATAATTATTATATTCGTCATATCTTTTATTAGCTTCTTCCAGCAATTATAGGGTTTTAAAAAATGGTAGATGAAGGCATATTCCATGGCTCTAACACCTCCTCTAAATTCTGTATTTGTCACCTCTTCTTTCATTACCAGAAAACCCAAGATTTATGGGCATGTCATCATCACTTGGAGGAGAGAAAAAGAAAATACTTTCAATTACTAAAGCTTTTTAGGGGAAACAAAACTTGGAGGCTGGCGTTCAAAGATGAACTGGAAGTATTACGATTATTTGTGAATAATATATTTATATTTATAATTAGATTTTTTCTTTTTTAATTTATTTGTGCAAAAATTAAATTTGCTATAGATGGTTGATTAAAAATTTGTATGGTCCTAAAACTTGTATATTTGTCAAAAACTGTTTTAGTATTATTTTTGTTTATATGTTTTATTTTGTTGTTTGTGTTAGTTCATATGAGATTTGTTTTATTTATGCTAATTTATTTGTGCAAAAATTAAATTTGTTATAGATGGTTGACCATATGAATTATTTATTTAATTAATTTTTAAGTTAATATATATTATGTTAAAATAAATATTTATTTAATTATATTAAAAATAATAATATCATGTTAAAATATTAAAATTTATAGAAATAATTAATATTTTTATAAACTGTAAGACAGTCAAATCATTTTTATAATAAAACTGTATAATACCATACAGTTAAATCAAATAAAAAATATTATAAAATTACATAATATTATATAATTTTTCCAAATATCATATTATTATAATAATATTATAACATACTGAATCGAAACCTTCCACCAACCAAATACACCCTAAATCACTTGCAATGTACATGCAAAATAGAAATCACTTCTTGTGAATGTGAACAATGAACATGTGCAAAACATGTGCAAAGATGAAATTTCTATCAAGGCATATACATCTGATTCAAAAGGCTCGTGACTTCAACAACATCCATCCACAAAAATTTGACACATGCAGGCTCCTACGAACTTTTTCTTTTCCTCAATAACCTCTTGATAAAACAAGTGCAATTGAGGTAATTCTTTTTTGGCGTAAACCCTACTCAAGGAAAGAATGAAATGGTTTGCATTTGGCACACAATGTCCACATAAACAATAATGCAGCTATTACTATTTATTACCAACATTATACAATGCCGTTACCAAGTGAACTAAAATCAAGGCAACATCTCCGATCATTGTAACTAGATAGATTACAAACAGCCGGTTGTTCTCTCGCGACAAAGCCTGGACCATACGACATGGTGCGTCATGCAAAGGCATTATCTGACACAAAAACTCATCAAGATTCTTGAGGTGCTTCAAATCTTGTTGGAGTATCAATACCCATCATACAGCAAAGGCCTGATATCAAAATGATAAGCAAAACAATCCCCTGAAAAATCAAAAGCAGATGCATTAGGGGCCCCGAAAGTATAGCAATTTAGATCACTGTAAAGACCAGATGGGAGAACGGGAAGCAACAAGATGAGTATAATGGCCAATTCCAGCATGGACAACATTCTCATACAATGTACTGAACTGATTTTCAAAATAAATCCATTAAATAATCAGGTGTGCATCGAGAAGAAACTTTTAGCGACAGAATTTCAGCTTCAGTTCAGAACTGAAAGCTTATTTTAAACTTATAAGGTATGATTCGTTGCCCTCGCTGAGATATATATGACTGATGCTCCAGGAAGCCAAGCAGGAATTAATCAGTCTCTTCTGTGGTGCCAAGTATATTCAAGATACAAGAGTCTATAA
Source organism: Excoecaria cochinchinensis (assembly GCA_947683425.1). NCBI lineage: Eukaryota > Viridiplantae > Streptophyta > Magnoliopsida > Malpighiales > Euphorbiaceae > Excoecaria > Excoecaria cochinchinensis. The sequence continues at coordinate 49,559,554 of CANTUQ010000004.1, forward strand.
TGAGGAGAATGACCCAGAAAATAAGCTAAATTGTCAGAATGGCCTATTATAGCTTCTGAGTTATAAGTAATAATGCATCCCATTATGTAGGAGACTATAGGACATTTATAATTTGAGATTTTCTTTTCCTGTATAGCATTGCAAAAACTGAAGGCAGTAACTGAAATTCATTGGTCTTCTATTTCTTCCTAGACTAGCCAGATACAGACTTGCATACCTTCAGCAAAATCCTGTCATTTCCTAATCATTTACTTACCAAAAGGAAAATATTTCCTCAAAGACAATATTGATCGAGAAAACAGAAGCACTATTTATGACAAATATTCAGGCTGTTGAAAAGCAAACACTCTTCTATGTTCAACAAATAAAAGCACAATTATTAGATGAAGAATACAAATGAAACAACAATTAGGAGAATATTTCCTAATCACATTGCTTATTGAAAAGTAAATTATTTCCTCAAAGACAATACTTAATCGAGAAAACAAAAACACTTTTCATGGCAAATATTCAGGCTGTTGAAAAGCAGACAGTCTCCTATGACAGTCAACTTAAGGCAACACAAAATGACTGCATTAGAAAAAATAATAATAAAAAAATAAAAATAAAAATAAAGGCACAATTACCAAATGATGAGTATAAATGAAACACCAATTAGGAACTTACAACTGCAAGTCCCTCCAAAAGTGATGATTTGATCTTACACACTTCATCACAATTTACAGAATTGACTGATTCATTTCCAGCACCACTTTCAGCAAGAAACCTTTCCAGATCTAGATGAGAAGGATAATGGATTGATCGCAATGGATCTGAAACATAGAGTACTTCATACTTTGCCTCCAGTTTCTCCATGGAATTGATTAGCTCCGACAAAGTCTCACCTGCATATTTGACATACGTATCTGCATTAGCTTTTCTTTGGGAAAGAAAATATAAGATTAACCAAAAAGCTAAAATATGCTCTAGGAATGGAGAACTTAATATACCTTCAGTTCGCAGTTGCTCAAACCCATTGGCAGCATAAGCACCTCTGTGGCAAAACACAACAAGATCTGCTTGCCCATTAGATCTCTTTTCCATCTTTGAAACCAGATAATCCTGTTAGTCATTGTCAAAAGATAATCAGAGGTCATTCACTGATCCGTATAATTTCATAACTGCTCATTCAACATTCAAGTAAATTTACTTGAACTGCACGCATGTCTGCTAGCTTTTCGAAGTTTTCGCCCTCTAGCAAGCATGACTCTGAAAAGGCAACATTATTTATCCCCAAGTCCTGCCCGCATGTTTCTGCAAAACCTGAAATCAATGATTTTTCCATTGTCTCCTCCTCAGATGCAGCAACATATGGGAATGCCATGGAAAAATTAGACCTTGTAAAAGAGACCTGTTCAGTACATAAATATAACTTTAGAAGCACAATATGGAAGGAGTACTACAAGTTCCTGATTCTCAGTTTTTTCAGAGCATAAACATAGTAAGACCGACTCCAATTACCTTGAGCAGATTCACAAGAGCTGGATCGACATTTTTGCTAGCAGGAATATCTGAGGACAGCAGCTAGAGATAGCAAACATGAAACAATCAAAGCAAATCATACTTCTAGAATAGAGCAAAATAAGGACAATGAACATCATAGTAACTACAAAAATGCAAAGGCATTGGCACATGACCATTCCTTTCCATTATCAACTACTAATTACGTTACTCATTTCCTATAACAAATGAATCCCAAAATTTATTACCTCTCTACCAACAAAAACAAGTGCCAGATTCACAGGCTGCTTATGTTTCTTCTCTGAACACTGCATGGAAAACAAAGTTAAAGAAGATTAACGTAGAAGAGCTTAACTACAAAAAGAAAAAAGAAACTGCTAGTGCACAGACAACATTTTCTTTGCTTTAAAAATTCTGACAAGAATTATATATATGAAATTCAAATTACACAAAGCATTAAGAGAAACTATCACTATAAAGGAAAGCCTCGAACCAGTAAGTTTGACCAGCCCCCATCTGAAAGAATAGAACTGGCAAGATCCTGTGTAGAAATGATCTGGTAATTCACTGCTTCATCAAATCTGTTAATTGGAAACATGACTACTTGTATTAGTATAATATCAGATTCTACTTTGCAAAATGGAGTCAGGATAAAATGACTAATACACTATGCATCCAATTAAATTTAATTTGCATTGATCTCAACAAAAATGACGTACAAGTAGCATAACTGTCAATGCATTTTTTTTTTAAAAAAAAAAGTAAAGGACAGAGACAAACACAAATGAATAAACACTTTATGAGAAATTCCCTCCAATGATGAGAAAGACTACGTACATGACAATAAAAAGATAGGAATATAAATAAAAATAGGCAGATTGGCTTTTCATGATGTTATATAAAGAGTATAATTATCAAATTACAAACATCAATAATGAATAAGAATAGTAAAACATAACTTTCTTTTTCTAACAATAAATGTCGTTCACATCTGGCTATAACAACAAGCAAACTGCGGTTATAAATCTTGGTTGCACTCGTTGAAGTAGCAATCAAAGTGACAGTAGTGTTGGATGATATGTAACAATCACAAGACATCATGAATGTGAATTTCAATTTGTTTTGTGTTTTTATTGGTGGCAATATGCATAAATCTAGAAGAGTTTAGCTATTAAGCACCATGTTAATGCGTCAAATGAATTTGAAAGTAGAAGTTGTCACTTTGACTTGACAGAAAGTTCAAAATTTGTAGCTCAATTGCAAAAGCAATTACATACTAATAGCCATGCTAATGCTGATCCAAAGATGTGATCAAAATTTGTAGCTCAATTGCAAAAGCAATTACATACTAATAGCCATGCTAACGCTGATCCAAAGATGCGACCTTTAACATAATAGTTGACTTTAACATTACAATAAAAAACAGATATGTTTTTTAGAATTTATATGCCCCACAAAGAGAAAAAATGAAGCTGGTTATGGTTTAGAAATTCTATATGCCACCACTAGTAATGAAAGAAATTAGAGAAGAAATATGCATACAATTGAGAAACAAGTATTGGTGATGACAGTCTGTTACAACTTCTCAAACGGTCAAACTCAAAAGGTTTAGTTTTGTGCATTTGTTACAAAAACACTAGCTTTCACAAAAGTCAAAACAAGCTTTACATCACTGTCACTTACCATCATCATGTTTGCATTCATATTTGCTTCTACTTAGGAACATAAATAGTAATGTGTGTAAAACTACATATAGGCAATGTTTGGATCAATGATTAGTATATGGAATAGCATAATATAATACAAACTAATGAAAATACAGCTTTTGGAAAATTTTTCAAAAAGTTAATGTGGGGATAACATAATATAGCATGAGGTCCACTATCCCATGTACATTGGATATAATAATACACAATTAACCCTCGAATTTGTGTATTACGGTAAACACAACATTAGAGGAAAAAGAGTCCTCGTCTTATCTTCATTGTCTCCCCATCTCCGGCATTGCTTTCATCTCCAGCATCCTCGTCTTTCCTTTTCCTATCTCCGTTTCCATCCACGATTCGATCCTCTTCAGCAGTTGCTATTGAACCAGTACAAATACCAGCAAAATCTTTTCCTCTTTTACCATTTTCCTAATTTTTTTTTTGTGTTGATTGTGTTTTTCCTTTTAATTTTTGCTGGTTGGTTAAATAAATTGAGTTCTGAAAAAGGTTTAGCTACAAATCCTAGAGATTCAGAATATTTGATGGCTGAGAAAATTATAATTCAGAAATTTTTAGTTTTTAATAGGTTAATTACAGATTCATGCCATCTTTTTATCTATTTTTCAACTTAATGGTTAGTTTTTCTCTTTTACTGTTATCCCATTTTCTTGGAATTTTTTTCTTTGTTCTTTGAAAAAATGTTGCCTTTGAATTTTTGTGCTTGATGAAGAGAAACAAGCAAAATTTCTTTTTGATTGCCAAGTGAATTGGTTTCTAGGTATATGTTTGTCGAAAAACAATTGGTGGAGTGTTCGGTAAATTGATTGTTATTATTCTTCCCTCTAGACTCTTTTGGGTTTTGTCTTGATTTTTCTTTCTTTTTATGGCATTCATAATAATCATGCAGGATATGATAGTCTCAAGTGTTGCTGAATTTCATGTGTTAAGAACTTGCACAAAGTCCAGTTATGGTTGACTTAGAATTATTATATCTTGAATTTCCTTGGACTTTTATTTTTGCGAACTTAAGCAGAAAACAGGGGTCAAATTCTGCCAAAAAAAAATGGCAAGTAGTATGCTAAAAATGCAGCCGAAGCCGAGTTGGTTAAAGAAGCCTGCATTTCAACCAATGTGGCGCTTGCAATTTTTGTTAAGATTGGTCTGTTGTTAATTCTTCATGAACAGAAAATAATAACTTCAAGGATTGATTTATTATGCTGGCATATTTGTTATTTCTAAAAAAATTTTTTGTTCACTTTTTCTCTAGTTGCTTCATTTGTGTCTAATGCTTTTCAATTGTTGATTTTTTGAGTAGATATGGATCAAAGAAAGGTTATGCTTGATTGTCAATTTAACTACTAAATTATATTCATGTTTCATGATATTTTTTACTCTTTTTTTTTTCCCAATACTAAAAATTTGATGCATGTATAAAATATTGTATTTTATAATCATAATCTCTCTCTAAATTAATAACAATAAAAATAATTTCATTTTGTTTATTTTTTTTAATTTTTTTAAAAAAATTAATACAGTACGACATTGTGCATCAAACACGAGATAAAATATTACAGACTAATATAATTTTGCACCAAACACTATATATAATAATACAGACTAAACAATACTTGCTAACACTATACATGCTAATGATATACAAGATAATATAATACAGCGATCCAAAAGTAGGCAAATGAATATGTTAATAATCAGTGGTCCCCAGGTAGCATAAAATGTTCAATTTTCAATTTTGATTTTGTTTTAAACTACAACTCGATTTAACAACAAAATCAAGTGGTTTTAGTAATTTCCAGTATCTTCTTTAGTAGTTTTTTACAATATAGCGTTTCAAATTTGTAATTGATCTATTTAATTAGGAGCTGCATTCTGATATTGTTTCCGCTGCAATATCTTAAGAAATTTAAATAGTGCTGCTTTTCATTTAACATTTAATATAAAAAAGTCAACTTTCATACTCACGACAATTTACTGGTTACAATTTATAACTTAAGCACTTGCATTGCTTCCTAGAGAAATGATCCAGTTTAAATAATTTCATTGATCAACACCACCTCAATTCAACTCTATGAAAGCAGAGTTACCTATCTATCTTATCCCATTTGAATTGGGGCTACATCTTCATGAGGTTTACAACACCAAAAACAACTATGCCTTAATCCCATAATAAATGGGATCAACTATATGGACTCTTTGTCTCCAAGTCCCTCTGTCTAAGGATAGATCCGCCTCAATATCTAATAATCCTTTTTGAGGCACTACATCCCTACACATCTTCATAAGGTTTCATTGTATTAAGTCCTTTTTGACTCCTTCACATCATGTCATTATACAACAGGTTCAGTGATGGAGAAAAAGAATCCATCTCACGCAACTCCTACAGTAGCTGCCATTCCACTTCTGGAAATATTCATAAAACAGCACTTACTCTTCCGTTTTATTATGAATGCCATACATTCTACTTAACAATATTACATGTTTGTAAATAATTACAAGAGACATTAAAATAGTACACGGATTCAATATATATGTTTCTATTTGATCTTCTACAATCCTTGAGGCCACTTATAAATCTCCAAAAATAGAAACATCAACTCCTACTGCACTAACAATGAATTGTTTGTTATTTTAATAAAATAACAATAATTAACTGGGAAACAGTTCATTTATGCCTTGCTTTCTAGAAAGAATCATCACAGAACTATAATCTCCCATTCACCTTCAGGACCTTCTATATCGGAAAACAGTAAGACGTTAAAAATTTTATTACATTTTCACATATCATTAACCATTCCTCTCAGTGAACAAGTCTGCCCAAACTCATGTGTATCCCTAATAGAGAGTAATTGCGAGCTACTGAACAAGCACTAACAAGCTTCTTCAATTAAGAAACAAACTGCTACAAGCCTGAACATTACATGAATGTTCCATTTTCTGACATAAGTCACATGTTTTTCAACCCCAAACAATTTAAAGGAAGCACGTAAAAGGCTTAACTCAACTATATCTTTTGGCTTCTTTTCACAACCTTCTACATTCTTACAAAAGGAAACAAATTCATAATTCCAGAAACAAGGAATTGTCAATCCTTAAATCTTAGGAGCAATTAAAGATTTTAAAAAAAAATAAACAGCCATTTAAATCTGATCCATAATATAATTAAGCAACTTAAAGCCAATTGGGATAGAAATAAACAAAGAAGAAAACGTACTGATTATGTCTGTGCGATGACCATAAGAAAGCAGGAACTGTGGATGGAGAAGCCAGCAAGAAAGGGAATTGAGAAGTTAAGAACAAAAACGACACCGCAATAGCCTTCATCATCATTGCCATCATCCTTCAGCCTGTTAACAATGGATCCATCAGCAAAAACAAAAATCACATCAATTTTGATCAATAACAAGATCAATTAGCAACAAATTGAACAAAAAACATGTATAGATAAACTAACCGAAGGATAAAGGAATAGGGAAATTGATCTTGAAAGTAAGTAAGAAATGAAAGAATCAGTGTTTTATATTATTACTGGAAAACGGAGTCACAGACCGATCTGATTAGCAACTGCAAAAGATCCCAATTTTGAGAAATTGGTGCTTTCGTGATTTTTGTTCCTGATCGCAGTCGGGTCCAAAAACGGCGTCGTTCTTGTAGGACAAGCTAAGCCACATGTACCCCAATGCGGCAATGCCCAATGCCTAGCCCTTTCTAATTCTCATAGTTATTAAAACCGGATCGGACCGGCCGGTTCAACCGGTTGAATCGTGAACCGGACTGAAAACCGATTGGTTTAACTCTACAAAATCGGATTTGAAAAAAACCGGACAGAACCGGGAAAACCGGAAAAAACCGGCCAGAACCGGGAAAAACCGAAAAAAACCGGATTAAAATAAAAAATTATTTTTTTAAAGCCCAAATTATTTTCAAAACACCCAAAAACTCAAATTATTTTTTAAAACACATTATTTATAAAAAAAAATCACTCAATTCATCTCTTTCCATCTAAATAATATTTTTTTTCTTTTTAAGTAATAGACTATATAATTGAAATAGAAATTTATGATTCTAATAAAAATGTATTGCACATAAAAAATCTATAAAAAATAAAAAAACATATATTTCTGCTAATGAAATAATTGAAATAAAAAAGTAAAAAAGAAAATTTAAAAAAAGAAAACCTCCAAAATTTAAAAAATAAAACAAAATAATTTTTTAAAATACACCCTTTATAGAAAAAAAAGTCTGATGAAACAATAATAATGAGTGATGAAAATGATTTTTTTTAAATATATATAATGTAGAATTAATTTGTTTGAATGTTTAAAATTTATATTTGGTAAATATTTAATATGTTTTGTAATTTATTATTAGTATATTTGTGCCATATGTTAAATGTTTGGATATATTTTGTTTTTATTTGAGTGTTTATATACTATTATTTATAAAAATTATATTAATTAATAATATTTTAAAAAATAGAAAAAAACCCGGTTGAACCCTGTCGAACCGGTCGAACCACGAACCCTCAACCTTGCCTGTTCTTTATCCGGTCCGGTTTCAATAACATTTTCATTCACATATCGAAAAATCATCTAATTGAGTTGAATTTTTAGTACTAATCAAACCAAAACGATAACATAAATTTTCTTACATTATGAATTAAAATAAAAATGATTAATAATTTTAAATATTTTATTAGATAAAAATAATGCCGTTTTAAAAATTTTCATATATTTTATATTTTGATTATTAATTAAATCGATAATCAACATTTACATATTATGCTTCGAGAAAACCGAAATAATTATTTAAATAACCAAATTAATTTTATTTTCATTTAAAACCAAACGGTACTTGGCCTATAAAAAATTATCAACTTCATTTAAGTCCTTACAATTAGATTAAAAAATTGAGTATTAGTCTGATGCATTACGGTCTAATAAAAAATACTCTTTGTGTTCCTTTTAAAGTATCACTTATTGGAATTTTTTTTTTTTTTCCATTCTGCATTAAACGTGGTTATTCAGAATTTAAAAAAAAAAAACATTAATTTAATGTAATTTTTTTTCATTTTATCCTTATCTTGATATTCTACATGTATTTATATGTTTATTGTCATTTTTTATGTTAATTAATGTAAGGATAATATAGTCAATTACTAGTTTTTTTAATATTAAAATATATTAATCATTTTCTTAATATGTGTGCTAAAAGTCAAAAGCGACATTTAAAAAGAAACAAAGTGTTGTGGAATATTATTGTGAAATATTACTATTTAGATGATCACCCTAAGTTCTAATTAGATTCTAAATCTACTAGTATTATATTCCTAATTAAATTCTATTATTTAGTTTTTGTGCCTATAAATATGCTAGTTGTGTTCTATTAAATGAAAATAATAAAATATTAGAAAATATATATTTCTCATTTCTATTTATTTCTGTTTTAATTTTACTTTTATTTACAACACAAAGTGAATAATATCTTTTATGCTCGATTAAAAAATGCATATTGTTGCACACACTAGTGTACCAAATCATCACCATATGGAATTTACTTATCTTACCCCTTATTTGAATAAGGATTAGAGGTAATTGTTTGGAACGATTTTCAATCCATTTATATGGTATTTTAAGGGTTAATTTATGATTTTGATATATATTTTTAAACCATCCAATTGGTATAGTTTAGTATGATTTAATACAACTCTCATTTGGCCAATTGTTTAATATGATTTAATACAACTCTCATTTAGTTCAATATGAATTTGTGAACTCAATATGCAAATGTTAATAGCTAATTCTTAGTTGCTATACGGGAATTTGATTTTTTATTAACATTAAACCAAAAAAATCATGAATTTTGTTCGGCCCCCTGATAGTCCAAATTGGGATAGGAATATTATGCAAAGTCCAGACCCAGCCTGTTATTTAGATATTACTGGACCTAAGCATGGGCCGAACTTAGACAAAAAACCTTAAAAGCCTCATAAGTCCGGCCCAAGCCCACCCCTGCCCGGGTCATATTACAGGATATGACACGGAAATGAAAAATTTTTAATTATTTAGAAGGAAGTGTTTTATCTTTTTTGCGGGTCTGTTCGGTACAAATCTGAATTAATCGGGTAAGGGATTTTGGATGCTAAATGAATTATATAATAAAAAAAAAATAGCTGTAGTTATTAGTATAACATTATCATTTGATTCTGTTTGGCATCTAAGTCTATGTGATTGTTCATTTATCTTATCATTTTTGCCATTTTAATTTCATGTTGTTTAACTTTGAAAGACACTTTTGAGTTTCACATCAAATTAAGTCATCAATTCAGTTTCTAGAACATCTTTCCGCCACCCCTTTCTTCATTTCTACAAAGTTGTATTTTCAATGAAATTCAATGAATTTGAATTTAATCCAAGCACTTATTTAGTGACATTATTCTATTATCATAATTGACCCCTCGGTTCAAGAAAATCAAATCCAAGAATATTGGCATTACTTCTTTAGTCTAACTTATTTCAGTCATGTCAAATTCAAATTTTTCGAACCAACTACTATTCCAATTTATTTTATGTGTCGCTTTTAAATAAAATTTAAATTATATTTATATAACACTTTTAGATTTTTAATAAAATTTAATTTTTATTTTTCAATTTAATTTATTTTTTTAATTAAAGTTGACCAATTAGATTTAAATTTGTGTACTAAATTATTTAATTTTATCCTAAATTTAAATCTAATTAATACTATTTAATTATAGTGAAAACAATAAAAGTGACGTATAAAATGAAATGAAAATAGTATCTATTCATGCTAATAAACATGTGATAATATAGTCATGATATATGTCCTCGGTATATTGATTAATTTATATTTTAATTTGTTCACTGTTACTAAGATGAAATGAATTTGATGATGTAATTACCAAGCAGAATCTATAAAATAATAAGAACAACTTGATCTAAGATAGAAAGGTACATGGAATAAAATATAAAATCTGAGTATATCAAAATACAAACCCTCCATGCATAAGCAAAAAGATGTCTCCCAAATTTAACATTATTCCAGCCAAGAATCAAAGCTTGGCCATATATATATATATATATATATATATATATATATATTATGCATATTCCTTAGTGATGTCATATGTTAATTCCCATGTGTAAACCAATTTTAGTTCATAGATTCTTAATTATATAATAAAAAATTTGCAAAAGTTAATTTTAACCCTCAAGTAGAGGTGGAAAATTTGATCCGATTGACTAATACAATTTAATCTGCTCATAAAAATATGATCTAAATTCGATTCGATCCATTTATATTTATCCATAAAAATATAATTCAAATTCAATTCGACTCATTTATAATTTTTGTGACTCATTTTTATTATTTGTGATTTTATAACTTTTTTTTATAAAATTAGGACTAATATGATGAAAAGTCTCGTATTCAAATTTCTACTCTCATCTGACATTTCCCAAATTAAAAAAAAAAAAACGGAATTCATTTTCCGAAACTTAAATAGAATGGATTTTTAATGTTGGAATTGTACCAAGCAGAAGCTAACTTGATTTAATAATGAGAATAAATTAATTTAAGATAGAAGGGTTTATGGAATAAAATATAATATAAGAGTATACCAAAATACAATGCATAAGCAAAAAGTTGTCTCTTAAATTTAACATTAATTAAGTGATGTTATATGTTAATTCCTAAGTCTAATGGAATTTTAGGTTATATATTCTTAATTATATAATCATTAAAGAATGAAATGAAAATAAGAATAAGGTGCGTATCACAAAATTCATGAAGATTCGATTATATAGAATCAATTAATAATGTCTAATTTCCATAATTTCAACTCTAATGTTTGGGAATTAGTATCTCCAAACAGGCTGGAATAGGATATTGTAATGGTGTCATATCAAACTTTGTTCCAATTCCTTTGGAATCACTTTACTCCATGTGCTACTTGTGGGAATTCTTACTAAGATACCCCAAAGGTAATGCATATCATGCATTTTTAGAATTAATTTAATCGGTAGCTATTAAACTTATAGCATAGCACCGATTCAATCAAAAAAAAAAAAAGAAATTTTTATTTTACAAAAATGTTTAAACTTTTGAAATATTTTCATTAAAATAACTTTAATTGGAAATTATGATTTTGGTGTCGAAACGCTGACGTGGCAAACTACAAAATATCACGTGAAACCTTTTAGAACATGTTATGTGGATATTTCAAACTGATGTAAAGCTTATATTACATTAGTGCTTCGGTGTTAGATTTAAGATGTTATGTCCAAAAACTTCAGTAGTAATATTTTAAAAGTTAAATTATTTTTGTAAAATAAAAATTTATTTTGTAACCGAATCGTTATTATGATATAAATTCAGTTATCATAAATAAAATTTATTCTGTATTTTCATAAATAGCTTTTTATATTTTATTTCAATGCATATTAAAATTTACTTTGTATCTATAACATTTCACACCGATCAAAGCATCATATTTCATAGTACCATTGGTTAAATTTAATTCATAATTACTGTATTTATATTTTAATAACAACTTGGTACTAAATTCTTTTTTATCTCATAAAATTACCTCAATTTTTGAAATATTATAATTAAAGTTGCTTTTTTTTGGCAAATCGTGAATCCGTCACTAAATGACTGATATGACAAGCCACATTAGTTTGAAATATTATAAAAATATCGCGTGGAACCTCATATAACTTTCTATGCACATAAGTGCTCCAACACCATCTTCATGGTTTTCCAATTAAAGTTACATTGATATTAATCAATGTTTTTAAAACTGGACCGAATATCGACTCGTCCTGCCAACTGAGTCATGAGTCAATTGGTTCGATCGGGTTGACTCGGAGTTTTTAACTTTTTTTTGTTAAATATAATTATTTATAAAAATTAAAAATATGATATATAAAAAAACACATTTAAACAACCTATCAATTATCAAATATTAATCATTTTTCATTTATTTCACTATTTTTTTTAACAATAATAGTAAAAAATTATATACTAGAGTTGGATTTTGTTTTTGTTAAATATTTAAATTTATAAGGAAAATACATTTTGGGCACGTTTTGTTCGTTGTATTGTATTAGCCTGTATAGTATTAACATATATAATATTAGTCTGTATAACATTAATCTGTATAGTATTAGCCTGTATTATAGTATACAGCGTTTGGTATAATATTATATTAGTCTGCAATATTTTATACTGTGTTTGGTATACAATTGTGTATTATATTATTTTTAAATAAAATTAAAAAACATGCAAAATTAAATTATTTTTAATATTACCGATTTAGACAAAAAATAATGATTGTAAAATACAATTTTTTTAAAAAAAATACACAAATTTCTTGAAACATGAATATATAATAGTAGATAAATTAACAATCAAATAAACAACTTAATTAATAACTTTCAATTACATAATTGAAATATATTAACAAATGTGCTACAATTAATAATTTTATACATGGTCCAATAACAAATCAAAATAAATAAACTTCATCATTATTATTTTAGACATAACCCAATATGCAACAGTGGCCCAGAAGTAGAAAACCATGAAAAAAAAGGATTTAACAAATAATAATAATAATAATAATAATAATCAAACTAAATAAATTTAACAAACTATTATGACACATAAAATATATATTCGCAAAATAAAAATGATAATAAAACAATAAAATAGAATTTGTATAAAATGAGAAAAAGTGAAAATTAAGATAAACACCGTATTAAATAAACTCATGGGGGAGGTGTGTATTATTTTATCCTGTGTATGTAGCATAAAAATTAAACTCTATATTATATAATACATGTATTATTTTTTAAAAGAATTAACCAAACACCCTCTAATGTATTAGAGGATATTATTTTATACTATCCCATGTACTATACGGGAAAGCAAACATGGCCTTTAACATTTATAAATTTTTTAATTTTAATTATAAAATTTATTTTTATGACGTTACCTAAAAATATTATTTTTATAATTATCATATTTATCTTCATTTTTTTAATATCTAAAAAATATAAAATTAAAATATAGTGGAAACAATTTTACATAATTTTCAATTTTATCAAGTCTAATATTAATATAAATTATTTTATAATCAAATATAAATTTTTAATTGAATAATATTCAATAACTATTAACCCAAATTATAAAAATATATTTTTTAAAAATAAAAAAAATATAAATGCAATATTAGTGAGAACCATCCTATGATATTGGCTTAAGTGGTAATAGTATACTTCATCCATTTTCTTGTCAATTTTGAGTTTTTCCACTAAAATTAAAAAATCATTAATTCACTTAATAATTTACTAAATTAGCCTTCTATAAAATATTGTGCATCTTTAATGTAACAATAACTATTTATTAAAGTAAGGTTAATGATAAATCCAAAAATGTCTTTATCTGTAGGAGAGAGGACGATCCGATCGGATGAGAGAAACCTGCAATAAGAGGAGCCCGGTCGGACCAGGCGTGAGCACTCCGAAGCTTAAGTTAGTAGCTTAGAGAGAAGATGTGCTTTAGAGAGATAATGTCGTGAATTCAATACCTGGTACCATCGTGTGCTGGGCTATTTATATGAGATAGTCGAGGGGCACTTGAGTGCCTGGGGAGTGATTACTGGCTGTCAGAGTAGGTATCCGGCGACATGACAGGGAGCAGATGGTAGACATGGGCGCTGCCTTATGTCAGGCGGCTGATGGGACTGGCGGTCACATCAGCCGATCGGGCATGTGCGCTGCCTAGGAGCTCGTGTCTGATACCTTTAGCTGATGGGCTTTGGGCCTTGCCAGTTTGAGTGGGCCGACAGGATGGGCCTCAGAGCAAATGATATTTGCTGGGTTATCACTTGTCCCCCCTCAACAGGTCCGATCGGGCATAGATTTGCCTTTGTTGGTCCGTTCGGATGGAATCAGTTATGGAGATTCCCGATCCGAAGACGCGTACTGGCGCGCTTTTTGAATTTGGGAGGCGCTTTTTCTGAAGCGACGCGCCTGCTGAGACAGCTGTTCTCTTTTAATGCTGTGAGCGTTCCGAGGGCGACGCTTCGTTCTTCGCACAGACATAATGTCCTTTGACACGTGGCGCTTGCTGAATGGCGCGTTGTTTGGCGTTTTTGAGAAGCTTTCGTCTATAAATAGAGGACTCTGTAAATCGTTCCTTCTTTACTTTCGAAATCTCTAGCGAAGCTCTGCCAAAATCTTCCTTTGATTCCCAGATTTCTGCAACTACTCTTAACTTCTTCTTCGAATCCCTTCGAGTTCTTTTTATCAAGTAAGTGACTTTTTGCTTTTTGCTTTCTTTGCGATTTCCTTTTTCTTCTCACACCCATTTCATTTAGAAAAGAGAGTTGCGCCTTCTCTTCATTCTTTTCTGTTGAATATGGCCTCAAGTAGTGCTGAAGCATTAGACACAACTTTTTTGGAATGGTACGAGAATAAACCAGCCGCTGAGCCGCATTCTCGCCTAACCGCTGCGGAAGTGGCCGAAATCCCAGCCAAATACGGTTTTCCTGATGAGATATCAGTGCTGGCTTGCCCTGAATCGATGGCGGTGACTGAGGGGCCTTTCGGCCAAGACGGCGGTGAATGGTTCGTGTGCCATCTCTGGAGCTTGGACGCGGGCCTGAGGTTCCCGTTGGGCGCCTTCGAGACGGCGATACTGAGGGGGTACGGTCTCGCCCCTAATCAACTACATCCGAACGGCTGGAGATCGGTGGCGTGTTTCAAAATCCTTTGCCAAATAGAAGTGGTGGCACCGACCCTGGAGCTTTTCACCCATTTCTTCTACATCTCGGGCCGGAGCGACGGAACGGAGTACTTCTTTACAAGCCGCCCGAAGAGGAAATTGATGTTCGTCCCCACCTCCATGAAAGGGTACCGGGAACGATATTTCTTGGTGGGCAGGAAAGGCGGGTTTGGAGTACGCCTTACCCGATCGGCCAGGGTCGAGATCTTGAAGGACCTAGCCGCCGGTCAGGAATTCTACGAGAACGACATTCAAAAGTTAATGGCCGCCGTCAGCAGGAATGAAGGACCGTACGAGTCCAAATTTCTCTTGCGCTCGCTGTTTGGTTCTCCCGGCTTTCAGGACGCTGAGGACGTAGAACGTGAGCGTTAGGATCAGAAAAGACCCAAACTCATGCATCATGACATTCATTGCACTTTATTAATGTTTCATGAAGAGAATTTGTGTCAAAAACTTATCTATTTCATTTTCTGTCGTGCAGCTGAGATGGCTGGTGGGAACGGAGCCGCCCAACAACTTGGCGATCGGATCCGTCAGAAACGTGAGGCAGAGAAGAAAGCTCAGGAGCAGAGGAAAAGGAGGAAATTGGTCCTCAGTTCCGATCTTCGGGCTTCAAAGGGGGCGACCGGTACCTCGACAACGACTCCGGCAATCATGGCTGTTCCAATTTCGTCGGCACCTCCTGCTGCCACCGCCGCGCCGACCTCCGCAGCTGCTGCATCGGTGAATGTGCCTCAAACTGAGGCCTCTCTTCGGCCTTTACGCCGCCGGCGCCACACTCTTCGAGATGAGTCAGACGAAGACGATCAGCCGATCGGTGCTACTATCCGAGAGGTGGAAGAGGCTGCTAAGAGGAGGGCAGAGGAGGCTGCCAAGAAGAGGGCCGAGGAGGCGGCCAAGAAGAGGGCTACTGAGCTGATCGCCGAGTCGGATGCTCGACTGGCGGCAAGAGGCAAAGCTGCGCAGCTTGGCGAGTCTCCAAGGCGTTCATCCGATCGGCGTGTCGTCCCGATGAAGGAAGTCCTGAAAGAGAACTTTGGCGAGGACTGGTCGGTTGGCCATGTGGCCAATTACATTTGTCGGGGTCTTCTCCGGGAGGACGATCATCGGGATGCTGGCGACGCTAGTCAGCTCAGCAGGGAAACCCAAGCCATCGGCCAGCAGCTGATAGATGTAAGTGTTTTACTGCCTGTTTTTGGTGCTTTTTTTACACCTTTGCGTCTAAGCCTTTTTAGTCTTTATTCGGTGTAGGCTACCAGGAGGACACAGCGGCTGCATATGATGACCCATCTGTGGAGAGGGAGGGCCGAGTCAGGCGCCGTGGCCAAGGCGGAGGCCAACACGCGCTGCGAGGCTGCTAAAAAGGAAGCTTCCGACCTTCGAGCCGAGGTTGCCAAACTAGAGGAGCGGTATGCTGCTTCTTAGTCGGAGACAGTAGCTTTGAGGAAGGAGGCTCACCAGAGTGCTCAGGAGCTGAAAGCTCGGCAGGGCGAGGCCGACAGGCTGAAGGGCGAAAATGCCCGCTTATCCGCAGAGTGTGGACAACTAAGGCGGTTCGAGGCAGATGCAAGCCGACTGGATGCTGAATGCAGAGAGTTGGTTGCTGAGAACGCCAGGTTGAAGACAGAGGTGGAGTCCTTGAAGACGTCGGCAGCAGAGAACGAGGCTTCCTATACGAAGATTCTTGAAATGGAGCTTGCCAACCAAAAGGAGCGCCTGATCGATGAGTTGGCAGACACCCAGGTGGGGCTGTTGTCTCGGCTAGTTCATGAAGCTGGGCAGCGCTTCCCTGGGGCGGATCTGTCATGGATGGATGACCCGGCCTCATTGCCTGCTCCTCCAAGCAGTGACGACGACGAAGGCGCTCCCGAGGGGGAAGTCATCGAGAGAACTTCTGGAGAAGGTCCCTCAGTTCTGCCGACTATTCAAGAGGTTCCATCTGAAGTGGGGCCTGTGGCGTCTTCAATCCCTGAAGCCGAAACGGAGGTTCCTCCTGCACCTGAAGCTGAGCCAGTGGCGCCTTCTTCCACTGGGCCTGTCTCTGAAGGGGGGGCAGTATCTGTACCGCCTACTGCCGACCCTTCTCAAGCCGTTGCTGATCCGGACGCCGAGCAAGCTGCTGATCCACCTGGCGGGGTGGAAATTGTAAATATAGATAGTTAGCATAGGAGCTTAGATTAGCTTTGCTTTTTCTCCTGTTTTCTCTTACAAACTGTAAAGTGTAGACATTTTTTATTAATGAAATTGCATTTTTCTGCAAATCAATGTATACATAAGTTTGTACTAAAATTTGCAATATGATCGAGCTAATTAAAACTCGTAATTAAAATTTGCATTAAATTTCACAAGTACTTCCTGAATTCGAATAGCGTCGAAGCTAAGTGATCGATCGTTTTGCTAAGTGATACTCATAAAGCTGCATAAGTGTTGCATAACTGAGCTATATGATACTCGTAGGGTCGCATAGTTATTGCGAAATCGAGTTGAGTGATACTCGTAGAACTGCATGAGAATTGCATAGCCGAGAATACTCGTAATATTGCATAACAATTGCATAATCGAGCGCGAGAGGTTAGATCCTCTATAATAGGGACAATATTCGGGGAGGTAAGATCCTCCATCACGTCAGATTCGCTTTTGTACCTTGAGACGGGCATCAAGCCTAATCGTAGAACGCTAAACTATGCATTAATTGAACGATCATGAAAGAAGGAACCTTTTTATTAATCAGGCAATTGCCAGGTTCTGATACATTATAAGACATGATATTTCTTGAGTACTTCAACATTCCAGCTTCTGGGGAGCTCTCGCCCTTCAACAGTTCGGAGCCTATAAGTGCTCGGGCTTAGGACTTTAGATACCTCATAGGGCCCTTCCCAATTTGGCATTAGCTTTCCCACTCCGGCGTTTCCCAAGCCTAGTTCTGCCTTTCTGAGTACCAGATCGCCTACATTGAAGGTTCTAGACCTTACTTTAGCATTGTGGTATCTGGCCACTCTTTGTTTATAGGCAGCGATCCTGGCGTAGGCGTCCTCCCTCTTCTCTTCGATGAGATCTAAGTCTTGGCATCTCTCTTGAGTGTTCATCCGCTCGGAGTAGAGAGCCGATCGGTAAGAAGGGAGGCCGACCTCCACAGGAATCATTGCTTCGGAGCCGTAAACAAGAGAAAATGGCGTCTGATGAGTGCCTGTCCTGGGGGACGTTCTATATGTCCACAGGACACTCTGCAGTTCTTCAGTCCAGTTGCCTTTGGCCTGACCCAGTCGCTTCTTCAATCCTTCTAAGATGGTCCGATTGGAGACCTCAGTCATTCCGTTGCTTTGGGGATGAGCGACAGATGTGAACTTTAGTTTGATGTTCAAGCCTTGGCAAAAGTTCCTGAAAATGGAGCTGTCGAACTGCTTGCCATTATCTGCGATAAAAACATTGGGTAAGCCATACCTGCAGATGATGTTCTTCCATGTAAAGCTCTTGACCCTCTCGGCTGTGATGGTGGCCACCGGCTCAGCCTCAATCCACTTGGAGAAGTGGTCTACTGCCACTATGAGGAATTTCATCTGCTTTTTGCCTTGGGGAAAAGGTCCCAAGATGTCCATTCCCCATTGGTCGAATGGCCATGCAATTCCGATCGGCTGCTGGTCTGCTCCATGCTGCCTTATAATCCTGCCATGAATTTGGCATTGCGGGCATATCCTTACTTTCTCCTGGGCATCCTTGAGCATGCTAGGCCAGTAATATCCCGTCTGAAGGGCTTTTCTTGCCATGGCTCTGCTTGCCTCATGCGCACCGCATATGCCCTCGTGGAGCTCTCTGAGGATGTAGTCCCCCTCTTCCTCCGACACGCACTTTAGCCAAGGGTGACTGAAAGCTTTTTTGTACAATTCACCGTTAATGATGGAGTAATTGAGAGATTTTCGAGATACCTTTCGAGCTTCGTCCTTGTCCTCGGGCAGTCGTCCTGTCTGGAGGAACTGCATAATTGGGCTCATCCAGGTTTCATTCTCTTGGTCAATTTCCATCATCTCTGGTTCGTCTAGGGAGGAGGAAGTCTGGTCTATAACGGCAATATTTTCTTCTATGACACTTTGTGCGGAAGCAGACATCTTAGCTAGCCGATCGGCCTCTGCAGTTTGGTCTCTCGGGACTTTATGTAGCACCCATTCCGATCCAGCCTCTTCCAGTTTTGCGAAAGCAGTCTTGACTTTGGCCAGGTACTGGATCATCGTGGCCTCACGTGCTTCGAAAGTCCCCAGAACTTGACTGGTGACCAGCTGGGAGTCACTCCTGATGGCTACTGACTCCGGTCGGATTGCATGGAGCAGTCTCAGCCCTTGAAGGAGCGCCTCGTACTCTGCCACATTATTAGAAGCTTTAAAATTAAGCTTTATGGCGTACCTTATTGTGATGCCCAAAGGGCCTTTTATTACTATGCCGACGCCTCCTCGAGTGTCGTTTACTGCGCCGTCCACTGTCATTTCCCAGTTTTGTGGCTTGGGCTGACTGGGTGGTTCCTCACCCGCAAATTCGGCAATGAAATCTGCCAAAGCTTGGGCTTTTATAGCCTTTCTGGGCTCGTATCTGACATCCCAGGACTGTAGCTTAATCGCCCATCCCACCATTTTGCCTTCCAGATCGGGCGTCTGGAGTATCTTTCTTAGAGGATGACCCGATCGGACGATGATTGTGTGCGCCTCGAAGTAAGGTCTCAACTTCCTTGCACACATCATGAGGGCAATAATGAGCTGCTCAACCGGTCCCTTTCTCAGATCGGCACCTCTGAGTACTTCACTTACGTAGTACACGGGTAGCTGTTGGGTATCTTCTTCTCGGACCAAAGCACCTGCAACAACTTCCTTAGAGGTGGCTAAATACAGGTATAAATTTTCACCTGGTACCGGTCGGCTGAGCAGCGGCGGGTTGGTGAGGAATGCCTTCAGCTCTTCGAAGGCCTGCTGGCAGTCTTCCCCCCAGATAAAAGTTTCGCTCTTCCTTAACTTCTTGAAAAAAGGCGTGCAGCGCTTGGCTGAAGAGGAAATGAATCGTCCCAAGGCTGTTATTCTTCCATTCAGCTTCTGGACGTCTTTTATGCTCCTGGGGGGTTGCATTTCGAGGATGGCCTTTATTTTTTCTGGATTTGCCTCGATCCCTCGTTGAGAGACTAGGAATCCTAAGAATTTTCCTGATGGTACCCCGAAGACGCACTTCTCGGGGTTGAGCTTCATCTGGAACTTATTTAGGGTGTCAAAAACTTTTGCCAGATCGGCTGGATGTTCCTCGGCGCTTCGGCTCTTGACGATCATGTCGTCAACATATACTTCGACATTCTGCCCGATCTGGTCTTTAAAAATCTTGTTCATCAGGCGCTGATATGTGGCTCCAGCATTTTTCAGTCCGAACGGCATCATCCTGTAGCAGAACGTCCCGTCGTCTGTGATAAAGCTGGTTTTTTCCTGATCCAAGAGCCACATCAGGATTTGGTGGTAGCCAGCATATGCGTCTAGCAGAGAATAAATGGCATGGCATGCCGTGGCGTCTACCAACTGGTCTATGCTGGGCAAGGGGTAGCTGTCTTTGGGACATGCCTTGTTGAGATCGGTGAAGTCCACACACATCCTCAGCTTGCCAGACTTCTTTTTGACTAACACCACGTTAGCCAGCCACTCTGGATATTCTACCTCTCGGATGGTTCCGATCTTGAGTAGCTTATCCACCTCTTCAGAAATGAACTTCCTCCGATCGGGTGCGTGCCTTCGTAGCTTTTGGCGGATCGGAGGGAAGCTCGGGTCCACATTCAATTTGTGGGTGATTATTTTGGGGTCTACCCCAGAGATATCTTCTGGCTTCCAGGCGAAGGTCGCTTGATTGATGGTCAAGACATGCATAATGGCCTCTTCGGTTTCCTTATCCATGCTTGTCCCCACCTGAACATTTTTACCTTTATCTAGCGACCTGGCCTTTGTGGCCTCTGCTGGGTCCATCCTGGGCCTTTCCGCTTGCTCTGGCTGTTCGAGGCCCGGCTCTACGACCATCGCTTCTCGCTGCTGCTTTATCATGGTGATATAAGCCTCCCTGGATGCTTTCTGGTCACCTCTCAAGATGGCGACGCCTCCTAAGGTCGGAATCTTCATCACCATGTATCGGATGGAGGTCACAGCTCCGGTCTGGAAAAGCAGTGGTCTGCCAAAAATGGCATTGTAGGCAAATGTCATGTCAACAACCATGAAAATTACCTTACAAGCATGAGCTATCGCTTCTTGGCCGAGCTCGACAAAAAGCTCTACAGAGCCCGCCACGGGGATAGTAGCGTTGCCCAGGCCGATCAGAGGAGTGGCGTTCGGCTTCAGCTCTCCGATCGGAAGTCCCATGGCTCGGTAGGCCTGGAGAGTTAGGACGTTGACAGCACTGCCATTGTCCACCAAGATTCTTTTTACATTGAAATTGTTTATCCGAGCTCTTACAACGAGAGCGTCCTCATGTGGAAACAGGACGTCTCGTGCGTCTTCGCTGGAAATGGTGACTGAGGCAGGCTGCTCTGCCTGTCGGGAGAGGTAAACGCCTTTTCCTCTCCCTCTCTTGGGGAGATTCTCTCCGTATGATGACCCTCCGGTGATCACATTTATTACCCCCGCATAAGGCCTACCCGGATCAGCATTTCTGGGGTTCCTGCGCTCATCGTCGTCTGAGTCAGGATCGTCCCTTCTAGGCCTCGGCTGTCTGCAGGGTTCATCCCCTCTGGCCGGGCCTATGAATCTCTTGAGGGCCCCACGGCGTATCAGCCTTTCAATTTCTTTTTTTAGCGAAGTGCACTCGTCGGTTAAATGACCGACGTCTCTGTGGAATTCGCAATATTTGCTCGGGTCCCTCGCATCCCGACTTCTTCCGGAGAGGTCTCTGGGCCAGTTGACTCTGCGGTGCTTCTCTTTGATCCACATTAGCACCGCAGTCGGGGTAGCATTGAGAGGAGTGTATGTCCTCTCTGCCTGGTCATCTGGACGCGGATTCCGGTCTCTTCCTGATCCTCTGGCTTGGCCTGAATTTCTGGAACTTTGAGCTAAATCTTGGCCTTTGGCTGTCCGATCGGAAGCGGGGGCTCTTTGAGTAGAGCGATTGTCCGGGTATTGTAGGCGGTCCAGGACGCTGGTCCTTCCTCTGCTTTTGGACCTGAGAGCATCATCCAACTGGATGTGTTGCCTAGCCCTCTCCATTAGCTCAGCGAAGCTGGATGGGGGTCTTGTTGTAAGCGACTCGAAAAGCGGTCGGTCAGTGGTGCCCCCTTGTAAGGCGGTAGTCGCCATCTCCACACTGACGTTTCTTACTTCAGACATGGTAGCCTGAAACCTGTCGATGTAGTCTCGAAGACTTTCATCGGTTCTTTGGTAAAGATTGCACAGGTCGTTCACCGTTTTAGGCGCGCGTGTTTGCACAATGAACCTCATAGTGAACAGCTCCTTTAACTGTCTGAACGACGTAACGGATCCCATGGGCAGCTCATGGAACCATGTCAATGCATCCCCACCCAAAGTGGTCGTTAAAACCCTACAGGCTATTCTTTCGTCATAAGTATAGACCTGTACCTTGGTCAAGTATTCCGCCAAGTGCGTGGCAGGATCTGTTCTGCCTGTGTACCTTTCCATGACCACATCTCGCCACCTGGGGGGGAGCTCAGCATCGGTGATCTCTCTGCAGAAGGGAGAGGCAGTGTTCCCGCAAGTATTTCCTTCAAAGGTGCCTCTTTTGGGCGCGAGGACACCAAACTGCTTGAGCTTCTGCATAAACCACTGGTCCTGCTTGTTCGACGGATTCTGTTTGCTCAGGGTCGTGGCGGTAGATTCGCCGCCCTTGTGCTTTCTTGTTTGGCCGCGACTTGGGGTGCACATGTAGGACACATCATCCCTCGTAGACAAAGTAGCAGACCTATTGCTGTAGGGAGAGGCCCTACTTGCAGACACTATCTGCTTCCCCTTGTCGCTCTTGCCTGGAGTTCTGGTTGCATTTTTCCTGGCTCCCTGAGCTCGGGATTCATTGATAATGACTCCCTTGTTCCTATTTCTTCTGAAGTCTTCGCCGGCGAGGAAATCCTCTTGGGCTCTTTCAGAAACATCGGGCATCTTACCCTTTTTCAGAGTCTGGACGATGCTTTTAGTAAAATCACTGAGGATGGCGCGCATGTCCCTCACTGTGATAGGGGTGTCCTCTGGTTGCCTTGTAGTGGCATTGTCGAATTCGGGAAGGAGGTTTGTCCTCATGGGGGGCCTAGTGGGCGCCTCCCTCCTTCTCGAGGTGCCTGAAATGGCACGGGTGTTGTCGTCATGGTCGAGGTCCATGGGGGTCGTATTCTCATTGGATCTTGAGTTCGCCATCTCTCAACGGAAGCACCAAATGATAAATCCAAAAATGTCTTTATCTGTAGGAGAGAGGACGATCCGATCGGATGAGAGAAACCTGCAATAAGAGGAGCCCGGTCGGACCAGGCGTGAGCACTCCGAAGCTTAAGTTAGTAGCTTAGAGAGAAGATGTGCTTTAGAGAGATAATGTCGTGAATTCAATACCTGGTACCATCGTGTGCTGGGCTATTTATATGAGATAGTCGAGGGGCACTTGAGTGCCTGGAGAGTGATTACTGGCTGTCAGAGTAGGTATCCGGCGACATGACAGGGAGCAGATGGTAGACATGGGCGCTGCCTTGTGTCAGGCGGCTGATGGGACTGGCGGTCACATCAGCCGATCGGGCATGTGCGCTGCCTAGGAGCTCGTGTCTGATACCTTTAGCTGATGGGCTTTGGGCCTTGCCAGTTTGAGTGGGCCGACAGGATGGGCCTCAGAGCAAATGATATTTGCTGGGTTATCAGTTAATATAGAAAGATAATTTATAATTATATCTTATTTTTCTAACTGGACACTTATTTAGAAATAAAAATAAAACTCAAAATGAACACTTTTAAAGGAATGAAAGGAATATATTTTATAATTGGACTTTTTTTTTGTTTGCCAGTTTAATTGGATATTCCTTAATTAACTAAAACAATTCCAATATCAATACATATATATATATATATATCATCAAAATAAATAAATAAATAAAAGTTTATTAACAGCAAAATATTCTGTTTACAGTTAACAGAAGGAAAACAAGATATATATATTTTTTAATTATTCAATTCACATGTCATTATATAATTGGTGAGTTGTAATTCACACTGTGGATCTGCTTATATATATCATATATGAAATTTCACCTTAGTCTAATAAATTTTAGAATTGCCACATCACCACGTCCTCTCTTAACAACAATTAACTTTTCACTTTGTTATGAATATTTTTTATTTTAATATTGCTCCGCGTATTGAGCGGAATTTACTGTGCACCCATATAGCAAATGTTATGTATGATTTAATCACACTGATTGGATGGTGTATAATGCTCGATACATGGATACATGACTATGAATTTACAATCCGAAAATTAACATTAATTTTTTAATCCACATGGCAGGTCCTAGTCAGCCCATATGTTTTGATTCTTCGTGTAGTTTTATTTTATTTTTTTATAAACACTGGATTGAATATTATAATTGAATCACGGGTAGGCACCATGCATAGTGTACAGTATTCCTAAAAATGGCAACTCCCAAGAAGCTTGAAAGGAGACAAATTGTTCAATTTGCAATTTTCACAAGAATATTTCATAGAAATGGCACAATGTCCACTTGGTGGATACCACAAATCTCTCTATTTCAGTATGCAATTTGATTAAATAGCACTACGTGCCTCTACTTTCTTCTGTCCTACACTTAATTTTTGATCCGAGTACGGCAGCAATTGTTCTAGTAAGAAATCGAGTTATAGTTGAATGCTGTAGATACTCTTAAACTACTAAATATAGCATAAGAATGCCAATTAATTTCCAAGAAAATGGCATAGCATCTAAAATTAACAAAATTCAATCATTGTCTCGTACATGAAATATATGTTATTGGAATGACTATCTCAATTTATGAATTTAACAATAACTGACTCTAGTATTAATCGGTTCTATAAATTTAAAAAAAAAAAACTAGTCGGATAATGGGATAATAGACCCATAATCATACTCTTTCTTTTAATAATTAAAAACAAAAACAAAAACAAAAACACCAACAATAAAGAAAAATATCTCTTTCTTTCTTGCTTTTGTAACTGTGATTTCTGGTTACAAAGAATCTACTGTTTCATAGTTTCTTTCCATGACCTAAGCATACATTGATTCTGAGAATTATATATCGTCAGCATATATTACGTTGAATTAACTATTTTCTTTGGCTATAAATGTATGAACTCTCTTTCAATTTTTGGAGCAAGCCTAACCAAATTATCTCCAAAACCTTTCTATATCATATTAGAGATATGTTGGGAAAGACATGGAATTCCATTAGAAATTGTGTTTCTCATCCAAAGCAAGTTGCTAGTCATGGAGAGGCCATGGCTGCAAAATGTGTTGTTTGTGATACTTGTGTTGAGGAAAACAAAGCATGCAATTGCAATTACAAAACTCTAGTTGATGTTGTGGATGCTGAGGCTACTAGCTCTTTTGCCCATTCTGTCATCAACATGATTGGAATGCTCATAGGTACGTGCGATAATACCCTTTTTTTATATGTAATATTGCGCATAATCAACAATAACTGTAGAAAACTTATGCATCATATGCTATTAAGAAGGTTATTGCGACAATAAGAAAACTAAGTTGCCGTGATATGTAGAAATAATATACAACAATATCTTAGTGTTCTACCTTCGATTTAATAGGTAGAACACCAATATATTGTTGTACGAGAGCAGAGATGCAGCTTCTATCAATTTGTTAATATAGATCAATTGCAACAATTTTAATATAAGGTTAAAGTTATTTTGGATCATCAAACTTTTCAAAATGATTAAAAAGCGACACTGAATTTATTTATTTACCTTTAAAGTTTCAAAATAAAAAAATATATATATATGCCACTAAATTTTTCTGTCACTAATTAGCGACCGAAATTCAGCCATAGGTAAAACTCATTCTTTTGGTACGTAGTGTTTGGCAAGGAGAACCGATGTACAAATCAATGGCAACAGTTTTTTTTTAATGATAGTTAAAATGATGAAATGAGTGCTCGAAGTTGAGACTTCTCACCATATTGAAATTTGTTTTATCGTTGTAATGTATCATTAAAGATCATGAAAACAGTTTTAATATATAATCGCACTGATTTTGCGGTTGAACTAGTAATGCATACTTAATGCCACATAGTAAATACTTGATCTCATCTAATGAACTTACAAATGTAAAAATTACAGGTCTTGGGCAGTTGTCAACTCCATATGCATTAGAGAATGGAGGATGGGCATCAGCATTTCTGCTAATAGGATTAGGAGTAATAAGTGCATATACATCTCATCTTCTTGGAAAATGTCTATCTAAGAATCCAAAGTCAAGAAGCTATTTGGACATTGGAGAAGAAGCTTTTGGTAGTAAAGGAAGAATTATAACTTGTGCTTTTATATACATGGAGATATTCATGGCCCTTGTTTCCTACACAATCTCACTTCATGACAACATAATTAGTGTATTTTCAGGGACAAAAGTAATGAATTTCTCATGGGAAAAACTATCATCCTCACAATTGCTAACAATAGCTGCTGTTCTTGTTGCACTCCCTAGTCTTTGGCTTAGAAATCTTTCTTCTTTATCTTTTCTTTCTTCTGGTGGGATTCTAATGTCAATTGTTATCTTCACTTCTGTGGCTTTCACTGCCATTTTTGGGTATGTTAAGCCTAATCACACCATACCTGTTCTTCACCTCCAAAAAATTCCAGCAATTTCTGGTCTCTATATTTTCAGTTATGCAGGGCATATTGTTTTCCCCAACTTGTACAAATCCATGAAGGATCCATCCAAATTTAACAAGGTAATTATACATTTATTTTATTATTATTATTTTTAAGTATATTTGATTAAGTTTTTTATATGTTCTTAATTATTGCAGATGGTTTTATTAATTAATTAATACCTCTAGTCCCTAGGCCTGTCAAAAATTGACCCAAACCCAATAATACATCCAAAACCATCTAAAAAATATTGACCAAAATCCAACCCAATTAAAAAATAATCCATTTAAACCCATCAAAAATCAACCCACCTAAAATCCAATCCAATTGGATCTGACTCATATACCCAACGGGTCAAATCCCTATTTCCGCTTCACGCTGGCCATAAAAACTTCATTCCTAGTTAAACTATTGTCTTCCTTTGTCTTCAGTTGCAATCATTATTTAATAAAGTATTAATTAATCATTATTATTTTTCAGTCTCACTTTAGCTAAGATGCTGAAGTGAAAATTTAAATTCTATTACAAGTATTTAAAAATTTAATATAAGGGTTAAATCAAAAAATCATGGTGAAATTAATATATTATAAATATGTATAAATATATCTAATATTTTTGTTAAATTAATTTTTTAGTATTCCGCTATTGAGAGTTATTTTTAAATAAAAAAATGGATCAAATAAATCGATCCACATTTCGGCACATTTATCATCTACGGACTTATTTGGGGTAACATTTTTTATACTTATCCATTTAGTATTCCATTATTATATCGAAAATTAATTTTCGTTAAAACTATGAGTCAAATAAGTCAACCTACATTCCGGCCCGTTTGGGCCTCCACCGACCCATTTGGGTCATCAAATCCATTTGAACCAATATTTTTTATAGTAATTTTTTTAATATCCTATTATTATATCGAAAATTATTTTTCGTTAAAAATATGGGTCAAATGAGTCGACCCACATTCCAGCCCGTTTGAACCTCCACCAACCCATTTGGGTCACCTAATCCATTTGAGCTAATATTTTTTATAATAGTTTTTTTAGTATCCTATTATTATATCGAAAATTATTTTTCATTAAAAAATGGATCAAATGGATCGATCTACATTCCGTCCCGTTATTATATTAAAAATTATTTTTCGTTAAAAAATATGGATCAAAATGGATCGATCCAGACCCACCGAATCCATTTGGATATTGACCCATTTATGACCCATATATTTTTGATCCTCCCATTTATGACCCGCCCATTTATGACCCAACCCAAACCCACCCAATCCACTCATTTTGCCACCTCTAATTATAATAATATTCAACACTAGATAATTATAAACTTATTTTTTTAATACTAAAAAATTAATTTATATTTGTCATTGGCCATATAATTGATGTTAATTTGTTAATTTTTTATTTTTTCAGGTATCAATAGTGAGCTTTGCATCAGTAACAACACTTTACACTGCTCTAGGATTTATGGGTGCAAAACTATTTGGTCCACAAGTGAGCTCACAAATAACACTAAGCATGCCTAAAAATTCTATAATCACAAAGACAGCATTATGGGCAACTGTGTTAACACCCATGACCAAATATGCCCTAGAATTTGCCCCATTTGCTATCCAACTAGAGCACAATCTTCCCCAATCTTTAACCCCTAAAATCAAGATGATCATAAGAGCAACTGTGGGTTCACTTGTCCTACTTCTTATATTAGCCCTAGCACTCTGTGTCCCTTATTTTGAACATGTTCTTGGCCTCACTGGCTCCTTAGTTAGTGTCATTATTTGCATAGTTTTGCCTTGTGCCTTTTACATCAAGATTTATTGGCCACAAATCTCTAAATTTTCCCTAATCCTTAATGTTATCCTCATTGTTTTTGGGTCTCTTCTTGGGATGGTTGGGACTATTTCTTCTTCAAGATTGCTCCTAGGCAATCTATTAAGAGCTCAATCAACTTGAAGAATTATATGAGAGATAATTATACTAATTCATATGCTTAGTGCTGCCTGAAGACTATAATTTCTTGAATACTGCATGAACTTTTTTTTCTTTTTAGTGTATATGTTAATAACTCCAAATTTGAGGTGCGCCTTTAAATTTGTTTGTATATATTGTTATATAGTAATACAAATGCCATTTTAGCATCTTAATTTTATTTTCTTAAGTAATTTAAATTATTAACTAAAGGCTAAGGGCCAGTTTGGCAAAACTTATGAAAATAGCTTTTTCAATTGAAAAAAGTTATATTCCAAAAAGCTGTATGTCGAAAAGTAGATTACTGTTTGGTAAATAAAATTTAAAATGACTTATAAAATTAAAAATAGTTATTAACTGTTTGGTAAATGATATGATTAAAAATGACTTTTTAGAATAAAAAAATAAAAAAGGATAATTTTGAGTGATAGGATAAGAGAAAAAACAAAAAAAAAAAATTATATTAGATATAATTGTCATTATGAAATAAAATGAAGGATATTTTTGTCTAAAAAAAATATTAAATCTGCTGCCCTTAAAAGCTGAAAATCAGCTTTTCTGAAAAGCTTCAATTTCTAGCTTTTTCTAATAGGAGGTTTTTTCACTTTTCAGAAAATTGATTTTTCTAAAATCAGCATTTACCAAACACTTATTTTTGTCCCATAATCAGCTTTTTATCAAATAAGCAGCTTTTTGGCCTTCCAAAAGCAATGCCAAACAGGCCCTAAATGATGTGGAACTCCAAGTATAGCAATACCCCAATAAATCAATTTCAGCAAGAACACGATTTAAATATAAGGCCTACATGAATTTGGCCCATTTAAATTCTTAAAAGTAGACATGTCAAATTTTAACTCGACCCATAACCCCATTCCTATAATCCATAATACATTAATTAAAATTCAATTCGATCTATAAATAATTTATATGTGATCCAATACACGTGACCCGAAAAAATTAGGTTGATTTGGGTCGGCCTATGGATCAAATAGGTTGAATTGATTCATGTGACCCAAACGATGAATAATGTATTCTTTTTTCATTTCATTTACATTAATTCTGGATATTTATTTCCATGTTTTATACATGAATTTGTGCAAGTTACTTGTATATTGTTTTGTTTTTTTCTTTTTTTAAATATAGTCATGTGCTTTTTACATTATTTGTATTGTTGCCCATAGTAACTTGAAATTGTATTCAATGCAAAATGTTTTAATGATAGACAAATTAATTATATTGAGTGCTTGCATGGTTTTTTATCGTTTCAATAATGAGAAAAATTATCTTTTTCAAGTTATTTGCTTTAATCACAATATAAATTTTTTTATCTGCTAAAGTACTTTTGGAATTGGTCATTTTGGATTTTGACATCCCAATATTTTAAGTATTAGGATATAATATTCATAAATTTGAACTTTAAGTTATAACAAAATAATTATTGTTCAATTTGAAAAAAAAGAAATAAATGGATGAACCCATGATCTATCCAATCTATTTATGACCCGTTTACAATCGAACTATTTATGATCCAATTCATTTTAATCCGGCCTGACTCATTTACTGAGTCTACTTAAAAGTAACTTAAAATACTTAGTTTAAATAAGCCACATGCTTAATTGAAGCCCAAACCCAATATAAAAGTGCCATCAAACCAAATGATATTTGCCACTTCAGAAGGAAAAAAAATTATATAAATAGTTATCATACAAATGTGGCTGTTTTTTTTTTTTTTTTTTATAATATATGTCCATGATTTTTCTATTGGAAAAATATATTTTTTTTTTCAAGAAAATAAGTCATTTTCCAAGACTTGTATGAAATTATTAAAAGTGATAAAAAAAATTTATATTTAAAAAAAATCAAATGAAATTAAAATTTAATATGGTAATCTAAAATTAGCCAATCTGGTGACCCCAAAAAATATAGAGGCTAACTTCACACAAAAACCCGCCCAACTCAATTTGAATATAAAATGACCCAATTTGATATAAATCCGATCCTACTTAAAAATGATTCAATACAAATCCGTCCAAATTAATTTGACAAATTTAAGACATGGAAAATTTTTTTTTGGCAAAGTGTTACATGTATAAATCATGTGCTTAATATGTTAGGAAACTGTCTATCAATTATGACAGTTCATTTCAACGGTTAGGCTTTTGGCAGTTGATGACTCGGGAATTGTGATTGCTCTCAATATATACGGGAAAGACTTCAATACCCAATGTGATATTTTTTTGAAAAATTTAAATTTTATTTATTTAACTTTTTAGATTTTCAGTAAAATTTAACTTTTGTTAATGTAGTTTTTTTTAATAAAAATTGACTTATTTAAAATTAATTAAATTTAAGTTTATTCTACATTTTAGTTTTAATCACTTAATTTTATTTTAAATTTAAATTTAATTAATAGTTTTTTAATTCTAATAAAAATATAATGAAATGGAGATAATACATATTTTGAGGTTGCCCCTTGTTCATTCAAAATATCTTAAAATCCATTACATAAATAATGTGAAATTTCTTTTAAAAATTAAATGAAAAAAAAAAAGAATTTGCAGCTAATTCAACCTCAAAAGTCAAAAACTAATTTTATGAGATGAAAATTGTTCAAATCATTATTAAAAATATTTAATTTTTATAATTAGTAAATATAGAATATTTAATACACCCCTCACATCCCATCCCAAATACCTGCGAAATTTACCAAATATTTGCAAGTGGACCAACTTCGTAAGTAAGACTGGTGGATTTAATATCATATTAAAGAAAATGCTAATTCAATTTCAAAAAATCACACTCATATTCCAAAAATACATAAGTAAAAATATTTCATCTAACTATTAAAAAAAATCACATTCATTTTGTATTGAAAAACTACTCCTTATTGTATTGGTTCTTGTAAATTTAATCCATTAAAATTCCATATGGATGGGCGGAAGAATTACAATTCTTCAAAATAATAAATAGAAATAAAGCAAATTCAGCCACTGCAACACTAGCCCGTGGGGTGAGGATTACCATATCATCTTAAGAAACAATTACTCCATCCGTTCTCTAACATGTGTCACTTTTGTTGTTTTTACTAGAATTAAATAATATTAATTAGGCTTGAGTTTATGGAAAAATTGAGTGATTCAATACACATTAAGTGATTTAATGCACAAATTTAAATCTAATTGGTCAATTTTTATTAGAAAAGAAAATTAAATTGAAAATAAAAAAACTAAATTGCATTAAAAATATAAAAGTTACAGATAAATAAAATTTGAATTTTACTCAAAAGTGACACATAAAAATGAACGGGGGGAGTAACCTTATTACCCGTTGCATTGCGCGCACGCGCGAGCGTGCGCATATATATATATATATATATATATATATCTTATAACCGGCCAATGGACACTTAACAAAATTGTAAAATTTATGTTAATTAATTAATGAGAGAGCTTTAATTTGCAGGTTAATGAAATGGGAAGAATCTTGTGAATGGTTTTTTGGGGTTATCATGTGAATAGTATTTAATAAAGGCTCCTCCTTTTCACTACATTCACGTACAATCTATGACAAGAACCACTCCTTAAAGGCCCCACCTTTGATTTCTAAATGCACTAACTCATCATCATCAACCTATGAAAGATCTCTCCTCTTTTTATCTAAAGAATTCTATAGCAACCAAGATGAGAAAAGGCATTCGAAATTTCTGCAATGGAGATGGCTCAACATCTACTCTCAATCAGCAAAACCCACAAATAGATGATGATGATAATGATGAAGATGATGATGATGATGATGTTATATCGAGCATCTCCTCTCCTAATAGCAACAAGCACAAATTGGAGCAAACCCCGACAACTTTAGAGGAAATGATAATGCAATTAGAGATAGAAGAAGAGTTTGCAAGAAAATCAAAGATTGCAATGAGAGGGAGAATGTCAAGTGTAAACAATTCAGATATATTAAGATCAGCAAGAAATGCACTGAATCAGTACCCGAGATTTTCTCTTGATGGAAAGGATGCAATGTACCGTTCTTCCTTTAGGAACTTTCATCAAATACCTGGTAGGCATTCAGTTTGCTGCGAAGATGGCAGAGAATTGAGGATTAATAATCAGCAAAAAGATTCAAAATTGGGATTGCCGGCAACAGTTGGAGGGGAAAGGGTGGTTTGGTGCAAGCCAGGAGTGATTGGAAGATTGATGGGTCTTGATGCCATGCCAGTTCCGATCACAAATAGTAAGCAAAGATTGAGCTCCATTATTAAGAGACAAAACCTCAGAAGAAGATTTGAAAGGCAGCAAATGGAGAGAGCTAAAGTTGGGTTTCTTAATAACACAAGAAGAATGGTTTCTAATTCTTCTTCTTGCTGTTGTTCTAATAACAATAGATATTGTGTGATGAAACCAGTATAGCAACACTTATAATTATTATGCATTTTACTCTTAATTTCAGAACTTTATCAATAAATATTTTGCATTCTAGCACCACTTGTTCTCTCAACATCAATATATAATTCATTAGAGGATAATTCTTCTTTTTTCTATAACCATTTCATATTCAAAACCCACTTACCGACTAACATGGATTCGCCCAACATGGATTCGCGACTCATCTAGCTCTATTAATTCTCATTAAAAGTATTGCAACTCAAAGTAAGCTTAGCTAAATAAAAATAAGTAATAGTAAAGTTCACTGAAAATAACAACATGAGAGAAAAACAAGAAACTTTGTGTGCATAGGAAGTAGACAAACTAGAATGGATAATGGCAGAGTGACAATAAGTTTAGGGCAACATAAGACTGGCAGGGCCCGACCCATATTAGGCCCCGAATAAAACTTAGTACTAATATCTATGTATTTCTAGAAACTGAGTAGGCCTTTAGCACCTTAGATTATGTTTGGATGAGTTGCATAGGAGATATATAAAGTAAGGTAAGGTAGAGAAAAATAATTTTTATTTTTATTTAAGTGATTTTATCTTTGATTGGTTCAATTTCGGTAATATCAAGATTGAACATCTAATACGTAACCTCTATATATTTTCACGGGCTTTTTGTCCTATACAATTCTGAAAACAATGATTTTAACCATTTTCTAACCTTACCCTCCGAATTGCGAGCCCTTCTTCCAAAACAAGCTTTTCTATGCTCCCTTTTGCTCACTTAACCCTCCTTAACCCTAATCCAAACGAAGCCCCTTTAATCGGACTTGAGCTGAAGATGATGATCCGAATAATGACTTAAACCGACAACGATCTAATCCATCCAACTCAATCTGTTTGATAGGTCTAAATATTTTATAAAAAAAAAAGATATTGCATTTTGCTTATGTTGTCTTTTTAGACATGAAATTGATAAGTAACGAATAGGTGGTCCATTTGACACTCATAGTTTTAATGCTTGGAATAAAAATGAGAATTTAAATTCCACCTAACCGATTCTAATAGTGTTCACAATGTAATTTGGAGAAAATGTGAATTACCGGTAAAACAAGAACAAAATATATAAATTCTTTTCAGTGGACATACAAATCAAGTAAGAAATGAATATAGAACTCAATTAACTGATTTGATTGATTGCATTTAATCAATACTTTCAAAATATGAAAACTCACATGGGATGGCTGTAATTAATATCTTGAGTGTGTATATATATATATATATATATATATATATATATATATACTACATAGCTATCATTTTTATAATTTTTTTTTGTTTTTGAATAAGTTTTTTGCTTATTACGGTAATTTTTAACTCTATTGAATTAAATTTCTAGCTATACTTCTGTTTATAGAAGCATTTTAGCTATAAAAAACAACTTCAAGAAGTACAATAGAGCTCCAAAATAAATAATTCATGTAGAATTTTGCATTTTTGTATTAATTAAATTTCTTTCCTAAAACTCGAATTTTCTAATTCTTAGTAGTCAGACGGATTCAAAGTATTATTTTATTAAAATAATAGTTATATAATGTAAATTTTTATTTTCAACGAGGGCAAACTTGCACAATTTTAATTCTTGTAGCACTGCAGGCAAATTTTTCTTTTATGTGAGGACAAACTTACAAATTTATTTATTTAATAGTAATAGATGGGGCAAAATCCTCATTTTCAATGGGGTAATCACAAGATATACCCATAATATAATGTCGGTCAGCTAACAAAAAATCATGTGGGGTTGAAAATATTAAAATATTTTCCAATCCAAGACCTAAATTTTGTTTGAAATTAAAGTTTCAATTTTTATTAAATGAGAGTACGGAAGACGAATTGTACTAAAAACTGTATTGAAAAATAGAGAGTTGGTTTAACTTATTAATTTATTTGAAAATTATAAAAAAAAAAAATTGAGAAAATGTATTGACTTAGATAGATCTTAAGAACTTGACTTTCACACATGGCTTAATTATTTAAAATTTATTATTCAATTAATTTAAATTTTTATTAACATCGGATAAATTCAAGAAAAAATTTATTTATATCGAATAATTGTTGGGTACGTACAAAAGGAAACATACCATTTTATAGCTGAAACTCATTTATCAAACTTATATGAATTGACATCATCGGATATATTCAAAAAAAATTGGAATAAAACGTTCTTTGTCATGTAGTAATTTAAAATGTTTCTTTTTCAAAATTCATGCAAAAGATGAAGGCAGAAATGACTGTTTTTTCCTTCTAATTTCGCGGCGCCAAATAATCCCAACTTCTTCCAATGCACATGAGTTAGTGCAATAGTATTTACTACGTGCTTTGAATATTGCGTACAAGTTATGTTACTACTCATATGACTCTACTTTCATATTCCTTTTAGGGTTTAGTGATTTTAGATTTATTTATAATCTTATTTAAATTGAATCAATGTGTAAAATATTATATGGTCCTACAAATATAATTAATTTGTAAATTGCCACTCTTTTCAATACTACAAATATGATTAATAGCCGCAATAGAAAACCGTTGCAATTGTTCTATAGCAACAGTTTTACTAGCACTATATCTGTATTCATTGTCTTATATTATTATAACAGTGTGAAATTAAGAGGAACAAATTACAAATTGTTTGTTAGATATTATTATTCTATTATGAGCTT
The DNA here is from genome assembly GCA_947683425.1 of Excoecaria cochinchinensis. Classification (NCBI taxonomy): domain Eukaryota; kingdom Viridiplantae; phylum Streptophyta; class Magnoliopsida; order Malpighiales; family Euphorbiaceae; genus Excoecaria; species Excoecaria cochinchinensis. The sequence goes on from CANTUQ010000004.1 coordinate 49,595,509, forward strand.
GATATATAGATTCATAAATAAAATAATAAATCGAATTAAACAACAAACAACTATATATTCTCTAATTATTTTGATAGCTATCCAGAACAGATGTTGGTTAAGAAAATCATTTTTGCATAGAAATTAAGGAAACTATTAAGCAATAAGTCTTTAAAAGATACTTGTAAATTAATTACTCCCTTATTCTCATAAATCTTCTTTATAATTAGCACGGAAAAATTACAAGAGAGATTTAAATCAGTGGTGACAAATTTAGCCCAACTCAAAAATTTCACTCAACTTCATCCAAAAAAATTGATCAAAATCTAATCTAATCCAGAAGTATATCCATATAAGTCAACTTAAAATAACTCAATTAAATTTTGACCCAGATGGACATGATCCATATGACCCAATAAGTGTCAACTGAAGCAGATAAGTTAATATACCAAAGTTATACCAACTATAATTTTTTATACCAAGCAAACCCAACCCAATCCCAATCCATCTAGGTCCAAAACCCTGCCTGGCCCATTCCAATCCATCCCGGTTCAGTTAGAACTCAACTCAACTCGAAATATAAGTCTGAATTTTATTTTATTTAGACTTGTACAGAAAAAAAATCTTCAAATTCCGGTTAGGCCTACCCTGAGCCTAATCCTGACCCTGACCCATTCTAGTTCAACCCATCGCGACCTAGCCTGAAGTAAACCTGAAATTTTATTTATGTATGTTTGTACAGAAAAAAAATATTCAAATTTTGGTAAGGTCTGGCTCGAACTCAATCTATTTTCGTTCGACCGAAGGTAATCCATTCCGGCCCCGTCTGAACTCGAGCCCTACCAAATCCAACCCAGCCTAAAAGTGGTCCTATATTTTGGTTATGCAAGTTTGTGCAGAAAAAGATTTTCAAATTTCAATTAGGCCCAATCCATTTTGGATCAGCCTGAACCTGATCCATCTAGAACTAACCCGAATGAAACCCAATCAAGCCTAGCCTGAAGTAGGCCTATATTTTATTTATGCGGGTTTGTGCAGGAAAAAAATCTTCAAATTCATGTTAAGCATGGCTCGATCCATCCCGATCTAACCCGAACTCGGTCGAGCTTGGCCCAACTCAAAATAGGTCTAGATGTTATTTATACATTCCGGTTAGGCCTGACCCATCTCAGTTCGGCCCAAACAAAAACTTAACCCAATTCAGCCGGAAGTAAATTTGTATTTTATTTATATACGCTTGTGTAGAAAAAAAAATTTAAGAGTCATTAAAATTTTTTTAATTTGGCTAGAAAAAATAGTTGAAACGTGGATGTTGACAAGTAGATGCTGAATTGGCTCCTGTTAACTCTGTTTGATAGCTGAATTTTTCCTTTAAAATGAGAAAATTTTTCATCTATTTAAATAATTTCAGAAGTAAAAATCAATTAAAAAAATTTTTGAGAGTATTTTCACCATATTTCCTACAATTTGAGGAAAAAGAACCTTTTATCCTAAAAAAAAAATTAAAACTGCTACAGAAACTTTTTTTTTTTTTTTGTCCTTCCAAATTAACAACTCTAATATAAAAATGGGACTGCATTATTGCTTTGAAAAAAGAATTACAATTTGCAAACGGGACAGCCAAGATTGCTTGCAAAGGAGAAGAAAATAAAAGCAAAATATATCGTAGTGTTAGATTCGATATGTCAGACGTAAGTTATTAAATCTGTTCTATAAAATAAAAATTTTATATTTTTATATTTTTATATTCAACCGTCCAACGATAACATATTGTACTAAATTATCTCTCTTTATTAAACATGCCATGCAAATAAATGAAAATGAAAATAAAAATAAAATGGAAGCCGGAGCTATAAAATAAAAGAAAAGAAAGACTTATCTTTCTGTATTAATTAATTTGCAACACATGCAAAGCACTTTGATCTAATAAATAAGATCCTAAATTTGAGGTGGTCAAGTTTTCTACTAGAACTTTATTTAATTAATATTTATATAATAAAATAAAATGTAAGCATGAGATTCTTTACTTATAAGAATGGTGTCAAAAGTCAGAGGTGGATTCCCAAAATGCATACTCATATCATATGAATATATCCCATCCCATGTGCCTACTTGGGGCATCAAATTCTTGTTCTATATATAATATATATAACAAAAAAGAGATGACAAAACCACCTTTAGTTGGTTGAATCGGACCGACCAATTCGAATTTTTTCAAATAAAATTTTAAATTTAATTTTTATATCAATTAATTTTAAATTAATTGATATTATAAATTTAAAAAGTGTTGATAGAGAGTAGTAGAAAAATAAAGAGATTATAAAAAAAAAAAAATTATTTATTTAATTTGCTCAATAATTGATAGGTAATGAGGTCAATTGGGGCGGCAATTTGTAAAGTTTGGCTAACAGTATGATGATAGTAAATATATTAATTATTATATACCATTAAAATTATATTATTATTCATCCTCTTCCTCTTGGCTTCAGAATTTTAGGAACCCTACCTGAAATTAATTTTCTTAGTGGCACCCACACTTTTCTATGGTTTATTACTTTATCCTATATTGTATAAAGCTTTCTTTTCCAAGGTCTGTATCGTTCCCATAGTTTTCAGTTAATCACTTTAACTATAAACTGCCACAGAAAATAATACATCAAAAGCTTACTTAGCATATTTTATTATGAATGTTAATTCCGGCTCTCTGATTTACTCTTTAAGTTGTTTTTCGAGCTAAAATGTATCTGTATTTGCTAAAATAATGTAAATTTTTAACCACTGTAAAGATATTTTTACGTCATTTTTAATAACTATAAGGTTATGTTTGGTAAATTTTAATGGAGTGTAATGTAATGAGAAACGTAATGGATTAACAAATGTAATGTAATTATAATTATATTACTATGTTTGGTTGTATTGATAATGTAATGTAAATATTAATACATTCCTATAAAAATTTTACATTAACAAATATAGGATTAATTAATAAACTGATTACATTACAATACAATACTTCCTACCAAATATGGCCTAAAGACAATTTAGTACCTATTTCAACAATAATATGAGCAATTTTTTTTTTCTCCAAAAATCATTGAGCTTTGAGATAAACATTAATAGTAAAATAATATAATCTTTTTATAAAAAAATTATTATGCAAATAATAATTTTATAAAAAATTCATCAACTTAAATCAATTATAAATTGTCACATATACATATATAGCAAAGTGTAATTAAATTGGTTTACTTTTAAAATGAGAATAAACACTAATAATACTAATTAAAAAAAAAAATTACACATTTCCTTTGATAATTAATTTTGACTAAAATGGACCACTCTTTATGATGAGCATTGAGCATTCCTCAAGGAATCTTGATTTTCAAGATAAAAGTTATTTTTCAGTTGACTGTGCACTACTAAAAATAATTTTATTTATTTCAGTTACAGTTAGCTGTTATAAGATTCTAATTCCAATTGTATATTTTCTATGATTTTGCCATTTATTATATAATATAATATAATATATAATAAGTTTTTTTTCTTTAATAATCAATTTCATATGAATTCCCTTCTATATATACAACCCCAATACTTTCACTTCCTAATCCCATTCTTTCTCTTCCTTCCCCCCCATTCAGATTAGGGTTTCAACTCAACTCATCCATTGTAAACCCCAAAACTCAGTTTTTCTTTTTCTTTCTTTTCAATAATTTATAATATTATTATAAATTTTGTTTCTTTTATTAAATTATTAATTATTTTTGTTATTAGCAGGATATGGAAATGCTAATTGGATACAGCTTAGTAGCAACAGTATTAGTGGCAATTTTAAAGACAGTTGAAGGATATGGAAGTGGTTGGACTGATGCCCATGCCACCTTCTATGGTGGGGGTGATGCATCTGGCACAATGGGTAAGTAACAGTGTGCAACATTCGATGAATCTCCGCAGCGCACATGAAATTATCACTCAATGCACACTATCTAATAAAATAAATAAATGTTTTTATTCGATCCAATAAAGTGCATTGCTGCACGGTGCACCAAACAGTGCCCTAAGTAAAATTTTAAAAAATTTTTGTTACAGGTGGAGCTTGTGGGTATGGTAATCTTTATGGCCAAGGATATGGAACAAACACAGGTGCATTGAGTACAGCACTTTTCAATGGTGGATTGAGCTGTGGAGCATGCTTTGAAATTAGATGTGTGAATGATAACAGATGGTGCTTGCCTGGCTCAATTATAATTACTGGAACTAATTTTTGCCCACCAAACCTTGCTTTGCCTAATAATAATGGAGGATGGTGTAACCCTCCTCTGCATCATTTTGATCTCTCCCAGCCTGTCTTCCAAAAAATTGCTCAGTACAGAGCTGGAATTGTCCCTGTCCAATATAGAAGGTAATTATTTTTTTTATTATTATTCACTAATTACAACCTTTTATTTTCTTACATTTTGAACCATAATCTATACAGTTTCTTTCAATTCAACCCGTCTCTTAATTTTTTATTATATATCATTTTTGGATAAAAATATGATATAAAAATTGTTACTACGAACACTATAAGTTATTCAGTGCGTGCGTGTATTTGAACCGTCAGATCATGCGCATCCAACGATCGAATGATCCAGATGTGCACACAGTATGTCTCAAATTACTTAGATTTTTTGTTAAACTATTATTGATGTGATTTCTAGAAATGGGCTCCAGTAGCATATTCAGGTCAAATTTTCATCTAAAAAGTGGATGAAAATCGAATGGACGGATTAAATTGAAAAGATCAGTGTAGATCGGGGTTGAAATTGTAAAAAAAAAAAAGAAGAAACGAATAAGGTTTTGATTGAAAGATATATTTTATTTTTCCTTCAGTTGAGATTACTTAGTTTTGTAATCTGTTGATGTAATTATATATGCAGAGTTGCTTGCAAGAAATCAGGTGGAATTAGATTCACAATTAATGGGCATTCATACTTTAATCTGGTGCTAATAACCAATGTGGGTGGAGCTGGTGATGTAGTAGCTGTATCAATCAAAGGCAGCAACACAAACTGGCAGACAATGTCAAGAAATTGGGGCCAAAACTGGCAGAGCAACACTTACCTGAATGGCCAAGTCCTCTCTTTTAAGGTCACAACCAGTGATGGCCGTACTGTTATTTCTAGCAATGTCACTCCTTCTAATTGGGCTTATGGTCAAACCTACACAGGCAACCAGTTCTAATTTTCATCAAATGATTCGATACGTTGGATGTATTTAATGTACTAGATATGAACCGCTTTCAATTTGACGGTTCATATTAACTAACATATATACATCTAACGTATCGAATAAATACTCTTAATTTTCATCCCTTATCTAAAAAAAGCTGACTCATCATCTTCTTAACAAAACTTATTTTTAATTACCCTATTATAATATGCATCTATAAATATTTCATGTATAGCCATGTGTCGTTTTATTATTAGTATTTAAACAAGTGTTTTTCTTGGCTAAGTGCTAACTAAGGAAAATGGGTCTTTTTATTTTTAGTATTTTTGACCCTTTAATTGGTAAGTTTTAATATGTGTTTTTGGCTGAGGTGAAATTGAGAAACTTTTCACCCGCCAACAAATAGCTGGCGTGGTATTTTCCCATGTCAAAATTTGCAAGTTTTTCCTTTTGCAAATGTGACATTTGGGTTCTTATTGTATAAGACTTTTGAGTCTGTATCTTGTACTATTCACATCAATTTTAATAAATAAATAATTATTTTCTTGTGTGGTAAATGCATTTCTTACTCCCTCCATTTCAAATTATATGTTAGATTCAAGAATTTCACTAAGATTAAGAAAATAATTAATAGTACTACTTAATATTTTACTAAAATGCCCTTTTAAAAAACACTCAAATTAAATAAAATTGTGTATAGATACTTAAATAATCCATGGAGTAAAACCTCTGTTTTTCAAAACAAATAATAAAAAAAAGAAATACAATTGCAGTAATTATTTTTAAACAGAAGAGTAAGCACTACATGGAGAAATTACAAGTCATTAACTAAGTGGCAAAAGGTAGGGGTGAGCATGGTCGGTTAACCGGTCCATTAGCCCCAGTCCATTAACCAGTCCATTAATATCGGTTTTTTGAAATTCCAGTCCATTAACCAGTCCATTACCATCGGTTAACCAGTCCATCAGTTTCGGATTTTCGGTTCGGTTATCTAATATTTTTCGGTTAACCATTATAATTATAAATATATTCATAAATAAAATTAAAATGTTCAAAATACTTAAAAATTAAAATTTTTTCACTATAATATAACATTATTGTTGTTAAAATAAAAATATTTGGTGGATATAAGCAAATTTGTTTTAAAAAATTAATATTTAATAAGTAAATATATTAATCGGTGCATAATCACTTTTAATTAGATAAATTGTTATACTTACTAATAGCCAATTAAAAAAACTTAAAAATTTTAAAATAATTAGTATAATGAAAAAAAAGTACATCATCACCTTTAATTAGGATAAATTGTTATAAATTATTAAAAAATTAATAAATTAACTAAAAATTCGGTTTCGGTTCGGTTAACCGGTCACATGAGTCAAAAACCATTAACCAGTCCATTAATATCGGTTTTTTCAAAACACTAACCATTAACCAGTCCATTACAATCGGTTAACCAGTCCATCGGTTCGGTTTCGAATTTTTTTTTTCGGTTAACCGAGTCCATCGGTTTTTTTGCTCACCCCTAGCAAAAGGGTTGAAAATGCGAGTAAGATGGTTGGAAATGCAAATAAAATGGTAAACAGTGCCAGTCAAACACTTTCAACTTGAATGAGTTTAAATTAATCAAGTACTGCACAAAGAAGGGTCTGGGGTTGTAAAATCAATGTTTGGGTAAACACAACTTTGACAACTACAACTTCAACACTCCTCGTCTTCTCTAAATAATATTCTCTCCCTTTTTTTAATTATTTGTTATTTTTGAGTAAAATTTAAATTTTATTTATCTGTCACTTTTAAATTTTCAATTTAATTTAATTTTTTCTTTTCAATTTAATTTTTATTTTTAATAAAAATTGACCAATTAAATTCATTGTTTTACATCAAATCACTCAATATGCATTAAATTATTCAATTTTTTTTCTAAATTCAAGATTAATTAATAGTTCTTAATTTTAGTAAAAATAACAAAAATGACAATTATAAATGAATGGAAAAAGTAATAATAAAAAACTATTTCTTCCGTTTTGCTGCACGCAATTTTTAGAACAAAATTTAAATTTTATTTATACGATATTTTTATATTTTTAATTTAATTTAATTTTTTTAAAAAAAATTAACTTATTTAAAATCAATTAAATTTAAATTTATGTATTAAATTATTCAATTTTATTATAAATTTAAAATTAATTAATAATTTACTAATTTTAATAAAAATAATAAAAATTACAAATAAAATAAAATATAAAAATAATATTTAAAAGTTATAATTCTGCCGCGCTGCATACCTATTAATATTAACATAGATCTCATGTGATAATAGCAAAAGGGGTAGACACAAAACCCTGTAATAGCCCACTTCCATCAAGCAAAATTTGATTGTGTTTGGGCCTGAGTGGTGCCCTTCTTTCCCATTACTTCAAGCCCATAGTAGTCACTACAATATTGGCCTCATCTTTCTAAGTTTCTACCTTTGTCAAAGACATTGAAGAGTTACTCTCTTCGTCCCATCATGGAAATTATCATTTAAAAAATAATATTATATAAAATATCATTTTATAAAATTAAAATAAAATTTATTATATTTATTCTAATTTTATTGTTAAGAATACTGCATCAATATTATTATTAACCTTTCTTTTTTACAAATTTTTTTTATTGTTTTTATCTTTTTTTTTTAGTTATCAGTATTATCCAGTTCAACCCGAGTTGATCCATTATGTAAATAAAACTTTTTCAATATTAATTTTAATCAGTCACAATACTCAAATTCAAAGTCTCGCTTAAAAAAATATATCAAACCAAATATTGGTTGCTGTTTTATTTTTATTAAACATAAAATTTGACCATACATTTTACAAATAGACTGTGCATAATGTTTGTCTTATGAAGTGATATAATATCGTTAATGAAAAATTAATACTAACCTTAAAAAAAGAAACTACTTTAACTCAATGGGTACTTAATATTATATAGTTCTGTATTTTAGTTTCTTCAAATTATTTTTTTCATAATATTAAGAAAAAATTAATAATTATCTTAATACTTGTTAGTAAAATAGCAATATTTTTAATATGGAATAGAGCGGATATTATTTTTATAATCATTGCATTAAAAATTTATTTATTGTAAAATTTCCTTGCTGAAACTTTTAAATCAATAAAATAAAAGAGAAAAAGAAGGGTCTTACCTTTAAAATTTGTGCAATGTTACTCTCTATATTTTAAAATTGAAAAAAAATTATTCAAAAATGTGCCATATGTCTGCTTATTCAAGTGTCACGTATCAAGAGACTGTTAAAAGAAATACAAATTTTTCTCAATTTTAAAATATTATGGATGATCGATACTGTACTAATTAAAAGATCATAAATAAAATTATACTCTTTATCAAATATTAATGGCAAATTTTGACATATATCTTTATTTAATGAAATTTAGCATTCTAGCTTTTGCAAAATATTAGATTAAATTAACTAGAACAAAATTATAAGTTGTCCATTCAAGTAGTGGGCATTTCCTTTGTGGCCATACATAATACTATAACCAACAGTTGGCTTCTATTGCGAAATACATTAATTTAGTGTCAATTTAATAGGTGAAACAACCCACTATATATATTATAGTGTTCTTATAAAAGTGATTTCTTTGTCATCCACTTTCCAATTCAATTATTCCATAATCGCATGCTTTTTATTTATTTATTTATTTATTCAAGTGTTCTTATTGCATAAGAAATTGTAAGAATCTCTCCCTCTCTATATATATAATAAAGATGCATGGATTGTTAGGTATGTGGGTTTCTCCAACATGTAGAGCTCACATTATTGAAAAAAAAAAAGAGGTTGGCAAGAGTTAAAAAGTCAAAGATCAAATTAAGTGGCAGCAATTTTAATTCAATTTTGCTTCTGCATCATAGCTGTCCATGCGTATAATAGGATAACTGGGAGGCCTATAAATAGCTATTCCCAGATCAATTTAAATTATTCTTCAGTTTTGTAAATTAAGAGAGAGAAGTATTTTACAAAAATATTTGGAATATTTTTCTAAAAAAAGAGTGACAAAATAGTGAGTTTGGGAAATATTTGTATGCTACTATTTTGGCTTTATCTCAAAATTATTGTATTGACTTTCTCTCTTGTACCCACTAATTTTATTAGTAGAAGAAATATTTTCGAAATTTGTCCTTGGGTAGTGTTTACGTATACGACACTGTTTAGATATATGATACTGTTCACATATACGGTACTGTTCACGTATACATATACTATTCACTGTTAGAAATTTTTTTAGATCGAAGAAATCCATCGAATTCCAATCTAGATGGAGGCAAAAATTAGCAGAATGATCTACGTAAATGGCTCAAACTACCACATCTGGAGTAAAAAGATGAAAAATCTTCTAGTTGTGATGAAAACGCATTTGCCGGTGTTTGCCGCAGCTAAATCCGAAGGTAAAACCGATGAGGAGTGGAAGCTTGACCATGAGCAGGTGTGCAGTTTTATCCGACAATTTATTGAAGACAATGTGTTCAATAACATCTGTAATGAGATAGATGCCATAATACTGTGGAATAAGTTGGAGACGTTGTATTCTTCAAAGACAAAAAATAATAAATTATTTTACTTGACCAAGTTGGTGCAAGTAAGATATAGAGAAGGAACTTTCTTGCCAGACCACTTGAATGAGATGGAAGGGATTCAGAATCAGCTAAATAGAATGAGACTAAAACTGGATGATGAAGTTTTGCTTTATTGGTGTTAGCCTCTCTGCCACAGTCTTGGGAGACTTTGAAGATCTCAATCGCCAACACTGCGCCCAATGGTGTAGTTAACATGGAGATTGTAAAAAGTAGTATCCTGAATGAAGAAATGAAAAGGAGATCACAGGCCTCATCTTCTTTATCACAATCAGATATTCTAGTTGCAAAATCTAGAGGAAAGAGACAGTCTAGGGAACAGAACCCTAGAGGTAAGAGCAGAGAAAAGTCAAACAAATATGCCAATATTGAATGTCATCACTGTAAAAAGAAGGGCCACATTAAAAAGTTATGTAGAAAGTTCAAAAAGGAACAAGAGAAACAAAGCAAAACCGTGAAGAAAGATGACATCAGTGATGATGAGCAGACTAATATCATAGACGAATTCAATATCATTTATGATGAAGATGTTATTAATCTTGCATCTCAGGAATCCAATTGGGTGCTTGATAGTGGTGCTACCATTCATGCTATATCCCGTAGAGAATTCTTCTCATCATACACGCCTCGAAATTTTGGTGTTGTTAGAATGGAAAATGAAGGCCTGTCAAAAGTTGTTGGCAAAGAAAATATTTGCTTGGAAACAGAAAATGGTACTAGACTAATTTTGAAAGATGTCAGGCATATTCCAGACATGCGCCTGAATTTGATCTCTGTATGCAAACTTGGAAATGAGGGATATTGCAGCTCCTTCATTTATGACAAGTGAAAACTTACAAAAGGCTCCTTAATAGTGGGTTGAGGTGAAAATCATACAACTTTATATGTGATGGAAGCAAAACTCTTCACCGACACAGTAGTTGCCATGGAGAAAGATAGTATAATTGAACGGTGGTATCGAAGACTTAGCCACATGGGTGAAAAAGCAATGAAAAGCCTAGCCAAAAAGAAAATGTTGCCTGGTATGGATGAAGTACACTTAGACAAATGTGTTGATTGTCTTTTTGGAAAGCAAAACAGAGTTGTTTTTAAAAGTTCCCCTCCTTTCAGAATGAAGAATGTGTTAGATTTGATTCACTCAGATTTGTGTGGACCAATGCTAAAGTCACTTGGTGGTGCTCAGTATTTTGTGACTTTCATTGATGATCATTCGAGAAAGACATGGGTATATCTTTTCAAGACAAAAGATCAGGTGCTAGATGTCTTCAAAGAATTTCATGCCTCAGTTGAGAGACAGACTGAGAAGAAGTTGAAAAGCATCCGGACGGACAATGGCAGAGAATACACTAGACCATTTCATGTTTACTGCAAAGAGAATGGTATCCGGCATCAGATGACACCTCTAAAAACACCGCAGTTGAATGGCTTAGCTGAGAGGATGAACAGAACTTTGATGGAGAGAGTCAGATGTATACTCTCACATGCAAAGTTGCCTAAGATTTTTTGGGGTGAAGCTATACTTACAGTTGCACATGTGTTAAATCTTTCACCTTGTACTCCTCTCAAGATGGATGTTTCAGAAAGAGTACGGTCAGGAAAAGATGCTTCCTATGATCATCTGCAGGTGTTTAGCTGTAAAGCATTTGTTCATATTTTCAAGGATGCTAAGACAAGACAGTGTATTTTTATTAGCTATGGTCAAGATCAATTTGGCTAGAAATTTTATGATCCTATTGAGAAGAGACTTGTCAGGAGTCGTGATACTGTATTTGTTGAAAATGAGACCATTGACAAAATGAAAAAGGATATTTTTGATTCCAATGGTGACTTATTAGATTTGAAATTAATTTCTCCAACACCGGTGCCAAGAGAGGTTGGAGATGAAGACCAGGTTTATCCACCTGATGATGATGATGCTCCTATAGAAGTTGGTTCTGAAGACAACGACGATGATGATAATGATGATTGCGATGATTTTACAATACCAACACCTATGGCTTCAACGGTTCCACTGAGAAGAGGAACACCACCTCCACAAAGGAGAAGTGAAAGAACAAAATGGCCATCTTCTAGATATTCTCGCGACCAGTATGTGACTATTACTGAAGGGAGAAAACCTGAGAGTTATTAAGAAGTCATAGATAATGAATCCAAGCAGAAATGGATTGAGGCCATGCAAGATGAGATAAAGTCCCTGCATGAGAACAAAACTTTTGAACTGGTGAAGTTGCTCAAAGGCAGATGTGCCTTGAAAAACAAATGGGTGTTCAGGATAAAGCATGAAGAACACAGTTCCAGTTCACGTTACAAAGTCAGACTGGTTGTCAAGGGATTCAGTCAAAGAAAATGAGTTGACTTTGATGAGATTTTCTCACCGGTTGTAAAAATGACATCCATTCGAACTGTGCTGGCATTAGTAGCAAGTTTTGACCTGGAGGTTGAACAAATGCATATCAAAACTGCCTTTCTACATGGTGATTTGAAAGAAAAGATATACATGGAGCAGCCAGAGGGGTTCAAAGAAAGAGAAAAAGAGAATTATGTCTGCAAGTTAAAAAAAAGCCTCTACAGCTTAAAACAGGCACCGAGACAATGGTATAAAAAGTTTGAGTCTGTTATGGGGGAGTAAGGCTACAAAAAGACTACTTCAGACCATTGTGTTTTTGTGCAAAAATTCTCTGGTGATGATTTCATTATCCTTTTGCTATATGTGGATGATATGTTGATTGTTGGCCAGAATATTTTCAGAAGCCATAGATAATGAATCCAAGCAGAAATGAATTGAGGCCATGCAAGATGAGATGAAGTCCCTGCATGAGAACAAAACTTTTGAACTGGTGAAGTTGCTCAAAGGCAGATGGGCCTTGAAAAACAAATGGGTGTTCAGGATAAAGCATGAAGAACACAGTTCCAGTCCACGTTACAAAGTCATACTGGTTGTCAAGGGATTCAGTCAAAGAAAATGAGTTGACTTTGATGAGATTTTCTAACCAGTTGTAAAAATGACATCCATTCGAACTGTGCTGGGATTAGTAGCAAGTTTTGACCTGGAGGTTGAACAAATGGATATCAAAACTGCCTTTTTAAATGGTGATTTGGAAGAAGAGATATACATGGAGCAGCCAGAGGGGTTCAAAGAAAGAGAAAAAGAGAATTATGTCTGCAAGTTAAAAAAAAAGCCTCTACGGCTTAAAACAGGTACCGAGACAATGGTATAAAAAGTTTGAGTCTGTTATGGGGGAGTGAGGTTACAAAAAAACTACTTTAGACCATTGTATTTTTGTGCAAAAATTCTCTGGTGACGATTTCATTATCCTTTTGCTATATGTGGATGATATGTTGATTGTTGGCCAGAATATTTTCAGAATTAAAAATTTGAAAAAGCAGTTGAGTAAGTCTTTTGCTATGAAAGACTTAGGGCTGGCAAAGCATATTCTTGGCAAGAATATTATCAGAGATAGAGGCGCCAAAAAATTGTGGCTGTCATAGAAGAGGTACATTGAGAAAGTATTTCAGAAATTTAATATGGATAAGGCTAAAGCAATTAGTTGTTCTCTTGCTAATATGGAGAAGGAAGAGATGGCTAAAGTTCCATGTGTTTCAGTAATTGAAAGTTTGATGTATGCTATGGTGTGCATACGGCTAGATATCATTCATGCAGTTGGAGTTGTGAGTAGATTTCTTTCAAATCCTGAAAAGGAACATTGGGCTGCAGTAAAATGGATTTTCAGGTATCTTCGAAGAAATTCCAAAATATGTCTATGTTTTGGAAATGACAAACATGTGTTAGCTGGATACACAGATACAGATATGGCTGGCGATGTGAATTTCAGAAAATTCACTTCTAGTTACCTGATTATTTTTGCAAGGGGAGCTGTGTCATGGCAGTCAAAGTTACAGAAGTGTGTTGCACTTTTTCCTACTGAAACAGAGTTTATAGCAGAAACGGAAGCTTGTAAAGAGTTGCTATGGATGAAAAAGTTCTTAAAAGAACTTGGTTTGCAGCAATACAAATATCAGCTATTTTGTGATAGTCAGAGTGTTATTCATCTTGGAAAGAATGTCTCATTCCATTCAAGATCAAAACATATTGATGTGAGATATCACTGGATAAGAGATGTGATGGAGAAGAAGCTACTACAGCTTGAGAAGATCCATATGGAGAAAAATGGATCGGAAATGTTGACAAAAATTCTACCAAAATAGAATTTTGAGTATTGTCGACTAGCTGCAGGATTAGCGGAGCCCCTCACCATGTAGTCGGAAGGGAGAGAATTGTTAGGTATGTGAATTCCTCCAACATGTGGGGCCCACATTATTGAAAAAAAAAAGAGGTTGGCAAGAGTTGAAAAGTCAAAGATCAAATTAAGTGGCAGCAATTTTAATTCAATTTTGCTTCAGTATGGACAGCTTGGACAGGTATTTCATAGCTGTCCATGCGGGTAATAGGATAACTGGGAGGCCTATAAATAGGCATTCCCAGATCAATTTAAATCATATTTCAGTTTTATAAATTAAGAGAGAAAAGTATTTTAGAAAAATATTTAAAATATTTTTCAAAAAAGAGAGTGACAAAATAGTGAGTTTGGAAAACACTTGTGTACTACTATTTTGAATTTATCTCAAAATTATTGTATTGCGTTTCTCTTTTATACCCACTAATTTTATTAGTAAAAAAAATATTTTCGAAATTTGTCCTGTGAACGTAATCCAAATAAAAGGGTGAACCACGTTAAATTGCTAGTATCAATATTTTTATTCTGCTAATTTATTTTAATTTATCCGTTGTACCCAACATGAATGGTATTAAGTAAAGATAAGAGAATCACTTCTGGAGAGTTTAATCATTTTTCTGTTAAAATAAATTGCAATTAACTAACATATAATTACACAAAAAAACACAAAAAAAAAAAAAAATTGGAATGCATGCATTCAACACTCTAGCTTATAGTCACGAGCAAAACTGTCAAACCCTACAAATCCAGCACCCTAAATTTTACTTAACATCTTCACATATTGAGATATTACAAAGCACACCAAAAGTTCTCACAATTTCAAATCACTACCTCTCATTATGTGTTCCTTGCATTTTGAGTTCAAACAAAAATTCCCTCAATTTCTACTCAAGATAAAAAAAAAAAAAAATTGTACTTTTTTATTACTCATATTAAATTTAATTTAGACGAAACTGATAGAATTAAAATGTACGTTCTGTTAATATCACATGAAGTCAACTTATAATGACTATAAGATCCATCAAGACATAAAAAAAATTGGAAGAAAAGCCAATTCATAATATTTTACATCTCTAAAATAATTATATATTTCTTTATTTTTTTAATATTTTAGTGGATTTTACGATCATTTTAAATTAATATCACATGAGATTAACAGAACGCACATTTCAATTTTATTATTTTTCATCTAAATTGAATTTAATGTAAATGATTTAAAAGATACAAAAATTTAAAATTAATTTTAAAAATACAGAAATTTAATTTAAAAAAGTTAAAATTCAGAAATGGCTGAAAGCATTTTTTTCCAACAATTTACTTGATGAAGATATGAGAATGAGTAAGCTCTACTTGTGTACCATCAGCAACAACAACATTAATGTCTTTTTCATCCTCTTGCTGGTCAGCATCCGTAAATTCAATTTCTTCTTTCCATTTTCCCCACAGTACTCCATAAAGTCCCAATATTATCACAACTGCTCCTACCAAACTGCATGCAAATACAATAATATATATTGTTATCAACATTTAATTCTAATTGGTATGGATTTTTGTCTCATAAGGACATATTCAACTTTTTTTTTAAGTCAATTTCATCCATAATTTGCCAAAAATAATCCATAATCACTAAATTAATATTTAATAATAATTTAATAACAAAAAAATCCATCCCATCAATTCTTGAAATATTACAATTAAAATTATTTTAACCAAAAAACCATGAATACTTATATATATATATATAAAATATTTTTTTTAAGAGTACTATGTATATTCAATATTAAACTATAATTTATTAATAATTGATAATACAACAAATATTATTTATTTTAAAACCCATCTAGCCGGCCTATTCAACTGGCAAGCCCCAAGGCCCAACAACACAGAGTAGCAGACACGAGCTCCTAAACAACGCAGGCGTCCGATCGGCTGATGTAACCGCCAGTCCCATCAGCCACCTGACACAAGGCAGCGCCCATGCCTACTACCTGCTCCATTTCATGTCGCCGAATAACTACTCTGACAGCCAGTAATCACTCTTTAGGCACTCAAGTGCCCCTCAATAATCTCATATAAATAGTCCACCCAACGATGGCACCAGGTATTGAATCTCAAACATTCTATCTCTAAAACCACTTCTCTCTCTAAGTTACTAACTTAACATTCGGAGTGCTTACGCCTGGTCCGACCGGACACCTCTTATTGCAGGATTTTTTAATCCGATTGCCTCGCCTTTTTTTTTTCAAATAAAGATGTCCTAGGCTTTATCAATAATTATGACAAAAACAATTTAATCGAAAAAAAGTCACAGTACGAATTTAGTTTTATATATTTTTGGTGGATTTTTTGAATTTCAAATTTAGATCAGATTCAACCCTAAATTTTTTGGACCATTTGACTTCCTCTAGATTCAGGTTGGGATCACTATTATCGGATTGAATTTTCAAATCGGATATAATTAATATCATCGATTAACTTTTAGATTTGCTCTAACATAGGCATACTAGGAAAATTGTAACTAAATTTTCTTAATATGCCCCTAAATTTATTTATTTATTTTTAAAGGATGGTAGAAGAAAGATGAAACTGACCTGCCCAAATGAAGTGTCTCTGCAAAAGCAATTGCTGAGAATATTCCAACAATTATGAGCAACAATGGACTGAACATGGCTACAAATACTGGACCTTCATTGCTAATACACCAAGTCTGTAGGTAGTACACTATTGCTGATATCACAACTCCCTATTTTGAATAATAAACAAAAAAAATACTCTATATTTATTAAAAATAATAATTATTAACAGATTATTATTTTCTAAAAATAACAATTAACTCACACAATATATGATGGCTACTAGTTGCACATTCCAATCCAACTTCCAACTTGCAGGATTTCTTCCCAAAAATAGTGCAAGAATAGATGATTGAATCGATGCGAAGAAGCATATGAGTGTGATGAGAGATAATCGAGCCGGATACACTTTGTACGCCAAATCCTGATCATGTAATTCTTAAATTTGAATCTCACGAATGGAGAAAATTAGCACTAAAAGAGTTTTATCTCTATAATGGACCACCCAACTTGAACTAAATCCGTTGAAATGAGAGATGAGTATGGTTTGGTTTTAATGGAAACAAACTAATTCGGTTAGTCACTTAGCCAGTTCGATTATTAAGATCATGCTTATCTCTAATCAAAGTCCGTGGACTTTCAGATGTCAGACAACTAAAAAAAACTCACCTGAAGAATTAGCCAAGCACTCCAGGCAATGTGGCTGGTAAGAATAAGGGCAGAACCTTTGATCCAATTCTCCTTGTGATTAGGACTAATATCATTGTGTTTATAGATACTTATAAGTGGCCTCTCCTCAAAGCTTTTATATAGATATCCTCCTTTCCAAAATGTGAATATTAAAGACCCTCCTATGCATGTAATTGTGCCCAATAGTTTAGCCCATCCTCTGTAACTTTTCATCTTCACCTTCTCCATCCTTTAAATACCATTAAAAACTAATTAATTAGCTATTAGTGATTATCCATTAATTATTAGAAAAATTAATTATAGAACAAGTAATACCCAAGTAGAAATGCCATCAAGAAAGTCAAACCGGGAATCACATTACTCAATGCACTTGCAACTGTTGCAGAAGTATGTGCTAGTCCAGCATAAAAAACATTAAGATGGATTGTTGTTCCTAATGATGCTACCACAAATATCTTCATCATCACTCCCATTGACGTCGGAGGACGCTTCTTCCTGCAAATTCATGGACAGTTATAATGCATATAACAGATCCATTTAGTATCAGATTAGGTTTCAATTATCGTATATATATACTCGAAAGATCAATCATTTGCATACATGCACATACGTGGTTGAAGTTAATTGATTTTTGGTACCTTTCAAGAACATAAGCAAAAGGACCTAACAAGAGCATAGCAATTAAATGGCGATAGATCACAAAAACAAGTGGATTAAGTCCTTTCTCAAGAGCAATTTTCATTAGAATATTTGATCCTCCATAAGCTACTTCAATGACTATCATTGCCCCATATGAACTGCACCTTCTCACCATATCCATCTTCATGATTTTTATAAATATATGTAATACAATTTTATTCTTCATCATCTATACTTAGTTATATAGTTAATTTTAAATCATTATATGAGTGTATTTTAATTTTTTTCTTGTTTCCTACGTGGAGTTCTGGAGGATGACATGTCTTTTAGCCAGTGGGAACTTTAGCATCTGGAAAGCATTTGCTATTTAGAAAAATAAATGCCCCACTTTTATTTCTTATCTCAAATAGAAAACAACTAGCAATGATGCTGCTTTAATTTTTGACCACTAAGTACAAGTATTGTGGATGTGGAATTACATTATTCCTTATTTATTTAAGGAATAATGGCAATTTTTTTATTAATTATTTGGGTGCGCGCGACAGCCACTAAAAAAAAAAAAACGATTAGCGACTGAATTTAACGACTACTATAATTTAATCACTAAATTGCGACATATTAGCGACCGAAAGAGTATTCAGTCGTAAAATCATAGTTTTTCAATAAGAATAGTAAATTAGCGACTAAATAGCGATGGTAAAAGATAATTAGTCACTAAATTTCGGTGCAAAAAATTAACACCTTTTTTGCGACTAATTTAGCGACAGAACGATTAGTGCCCCAAATTCATCCAAATATTGACAACTACTTTGCAGACTGGTCAAATTATATATAAGCCATCACAATTTGCATGTATAACACATAAATATCATTTAAGACGGTATTGATGATAACTTCAGTATATTTTATTTCAAATTAGGTCTGTTACAATGGAATTGACAATGAATACCTCCGTAGTTTGTCACAAAAACCATTACATAGAGTGAAGTGCTACTTGATCTACTTTGTTAATGGATACAAATTTCACTCTAAAAGTCATGGTTCTGAGAGACGTTCAATGAACAGTGGAGTTTGTATAAAAAGGTCCAACTTTAGTGATGATGTTGGTGATTATTATGGATAGATTGAAGAGATATAGAGATAGAGTACCCATCGTTACCAATAAAGCAGACAATATTATTCAAGTGTCATTGGTTTGATCCCACTTTAGATATTGGTGTTAAAGTTCACAGCCAATACAGATTTGTTGATGTTAACTAGCATCGTCAGTTCAACAAATATGAACAATTTATCCTAGCAGTGCAAGCAACTCAAGTATATTATACAAGATATCCTGCTTTGAGAATGGGTAGAGCTAACTGGTTAGCTATGTTTTCGGTTAAATCAAGGGACTTCATTATCACATCAGATGTTAGAGATAATACTGCTACTGCATATTCTAATGCATTCCAAATTGAAAAAGTTACTGTGCATGAGATAACTATGGATGCTGGTAATGAAGAGTATATAAACTTATGTGACCCCTCGGGAGAGGGCATTGAAATTGATAACATTGATGAAGTTGTTCAAGAACTTGAAATGGAAGAGGAAGATGAAGAAGAATTTACAGATTATGATAGCAATGAAGACGATGAAGAGAAATTTCAAAATTCATCAGATAGTGACTAATTAATTAAGTGTAATATTTAAAGAATCATGTAGTAACTTGTTAAACTTTTTTTATTATATTTAATATTTGGAGAAAAAGATTGATATTATATATAATGCACTTATGAAATTATAAGTTATATATGTTAAACACATACATGTATAGTTTACCGTTGTGTAAGTATGGATCGTGGTAGAGGACGAGCAATTAGTGGTCGAGGACATTGGGGAGGACCATCTAGCATGGATTTAACAATTTCACCTTTTGGAGATATGCCAAATATCCCTAGAGACCCTACACTAGCGAATGCATCATCGCCTCCTGTGATATATATGCCTACTGCATCAACTCCTAGTCCTCACACTGCCAACATCAGTACATCGACTACATGTGAAGTCAATAGTGGAAATATTAGTAAATTGTACATAACAGTGAACCAAATGGGAATGTGAGTGTATTCATCCATACAAATTGTGAATAAGTTGTAAAAACATGTCTAACCCCATTGCTTTTATTTAATATATTTTGCAGGTTGGAACGTTCCTCCCAATGCTCTAGGATTATTACCAGCAGCTTTCATCAGCGGACATACACTAATGGAGTTAGTTGGAAAAAGGTTTCAAGAGAAATCAATGAGTTTTACTACGGAGAATTCAAGGTATATGTATATATTTATTTCAAAATTAATGGTAATTTTTCATTAAAAATTTCATTATTCAAATTATATTGAATGAATGTATAATTATAATTAATAATAAACTACTTGTAATATAAATATAGAAAAAGTGCCATCGGGATGCTGAAGTCAATTGCTTTATTAGGATAGGTTGGAAAATAAAGGCTGAACAGAGGTATAAGGATTATATGTACCATATAAAGGAGCCAAATAAAAGCCTAAAGACTTTCCAGAATCTGCGTGGATTAGGTGGAATAAGATTTTTAATCTACCACCATGCATTCAAGTTTTGAATAAAAAAAGATCAATCATTATGCAGGATCTAAAGACAAAGCTCCCGGATCATACACCGGTGGTACAATTTCTATTGGTAAGCATATCTTGTGATTGGTAAGTACTTTAATTATAAGAGAAATTATACTTTAATATTAGTGACAATGCCAATTTTTATAATGTTTGTTCATTCAGTACTTTGATATGTTCATTTCAGTACGTTGAAATAGTTTGCCTATTGAGTTTAGATTAGACCTCACATGCAGTTTTTGTATTTATATAGAACCAATGAATTATTGAGGTTGATATATATGCGAATTGCTTGACAATGTATGAATTGATATGTGTAATGGAGGATGCAAATATTGTGTTGGAGTTTATTGAAGAGTTTAGAGTGGAATTGTGATTTTTAAAAGTGTAAAAAGGATTTTTCTTTACAAGAAGGTGACAATAATATGGGGAGATTCTGCCAAAATTTTGATTTATTTTTTGAAAATTTTTCAGTTTATAAATTACAAAAAAGGATAAAAAAAGAAAATAATTCAAGTGCATGTTTGAATAATACAGGGGAAATATTTTATCTTTTTTACTCATCTTCATTTTATTCAATAACTACTTTCTATTGTACATGATATAGGAGAAGGAGTTTGGTCGGCCACCTACAATTCCCGAGACCTATCTACACACACACACTATAAATCATGATAGGAAGACCTATATGGCAAATCGTAGCAGAGAGGTGCATGTAAGTAACATGCACTTCATCAGTTGATAATGTTTTTAGTTATTTAAATGGTAAATAGTTGTAAATTATGTGTTGTTCTTATATTTAAGCTTATTAAAAATTGTTGTCATTTTATAGGAAAGGTATGAGCAACTTCGATTTGAGCGATCGTAAGATGAGTCATCTGTGGATGAGTTCGAGTTGTTTATTGAGGCTGCACGATACAATAAAAGGAAAAAAAATATGGACTTAGCTCATATATGCCTCCTGGTGTTTACCCATCAGGTCCATCATGTGCTGCTGGTACAAACAGTGCCTTCCATTCTAGTAGGACATGCTTGACAAAGGAAGATGTCGAAGAGATTATCGCATGGACTATTCATTCATTACTTCCTCACTTGGCCACTCAACCACCAACTAATTAGCCTAATACCACAACTGCATCACCCGCACAAGATGATGAAGTTTCCCCTTCAGGTACACAAGGTCTTCAACTACATGATGATTCTCCATTTGGTAGTGGCAGTTCTACCTCAAAGTGACATTGCCACTACTACTTTAGTGTTTTATTTAAACTTTATTATTAATCTTATTTTGTATGATATTATTATTAGTACAATTTATTATTTATGATGATATTTTGTGGGATGATAAACCCATTTTCTTTTTCAAGTAATTTTAAATGTAATAATATTAATTATATATATTTAAGATTATATATTTATAAATTTGATTATAATTTACATTTATATTCATATGGATGTTCATTTTTCAATGTTGTGTAAATAATGAATAAATTTATTGTTCAATGATATGAAAATAAAATCATAAATAAAATGGCTAAATAATAAAAATGATTTTACGACCAATTAGCAACAGAAAGATTCACACGACTGTCTGTCGCAATATGTACAATTAATTGTGACTGAATTTAGTAACTAAAATGTCTAATGCAAATTACATTTTAATATATTTGTCTACCAAATATAGTGGTTAATTAGCGATAGCGTTTTTATTTTTGCGACTAAATTCAGTCGCTAAATATATCGACTATTTTTTGATTTTGTTACTAAAATGCTCGTGACTGTGGTATTTGCGACAAAGAGTCGTTTTGTTGCTAAATGTCATTAATGACGGCATTTTCAATTTTTGCAACGAAATGTTCCGTTGCTAAATGCCTTTTTTTTGGAGTGAGCTTTTGGTTCTCGCCTGATTCGACGGCATGCGCACCAATGCACCTAATCATGATCCATTTTTTTTCTTTCAAAATTTGATCTACTCTTAAACTAAATGAAATTGTTGAAAAATATCCTTTTTCGATAAAAAAAATTATCATCATTTAATGAAAATATTCGAAATTAACTTAATATATTTGAAAAAGATTCTGATTTATCCCTAATATTTTGTTAAAAGAGTTTATTTGCCTTTAATATTTATTTTGGAGCTAATTTATCTTTGACATTTTGATATTGGATAGTAAAATTAAGGCAACACGAAGAGACATTTCATAAAAAAAATTTAGTTGACCTTAACAGGATAAACACATCTTCATTCTCAATTAGTAAGAGTTTAGAAAGAAAAAAACAATAGGCTTAATACCTAAAATCCCAACTGTACTTGTATTTAATTTCATTATTGATACTTATACTTTAATGGTGTGTAATTCACCACTCGTACTTTAAAAAGTGTAATAATTTATCACCTATCTCAATAATATTGTTAATAATTTACCACCTAGGACTAGAGAGTGAAATGCACGTATTCAGGGAGTGTGAGACATGAAAAAGGATCTCTTTAAATTTAGCGACGACCACATTTCATCAGTAATCCGTCGCTAAATTTTATTAATGATTTTTTAAATATATTTTGTTATTTTGCTATTATTCATGTGAAATCAATCATATCCAACAATAACTTCTTGCAAAAGGATTAATCCAAATCTATAGACCATCCAACAATAAAATAAAACATTAAAATTCTTTTATAGATCAAATAATCAAATTCCATTTCAGATGCACAATTTTCAATATTTTTTCCTAAGAATGCACCAAATGTTAAAGCAAATAAGGAAATGAACATTAGTACTCATAATTAATATGTTAATAAGCATTTATTCCTAATGAAATATTATAAAAAGACACATACTTGGTCATCCCAAGTCTTGTCCCGGTTATAAATGACAACAACTCCAAAACTCTTAGCTGGGCTGATCCTAGTTCTAGTGACTACAATTGTGGCCAAGTGAACCATGAAAACTGCAAGTCCAATTAGAAGAGAAGCTAACACCTACAAAGCCAGAAACAAAATCAGGTAAATTGAAAAATAAATGTTCATGAACAAAATAAAAAGAAGAGACGAAAACAGAGCAACATGTAGGAACATGAGAGTCTCTGGCATTTCTTTTGGGGTCAGTTGTAGAGAAGACAGTGTAAACAAGAACAAAAGTACCAATAATTTCAGCACCCAAACCAATGCCTATGTTGCAGCCATCAGCAAGTTCATTACCTCTACCATAATATCTATTATAATATGCCTTTTAGAAGCCCTTCACTAGCCCCCTGCGCATCAACAAAAAACAAATGTTATTTAAAAAATAAATTATCCATCCAAAGCCAGAAAAATAAATTATCAGCATTTTTCCTCACGCAAACTAAGTTTAAATCAAGCTCTCATTTCTGAAAAATGTTATTTTTAGTTCTTTAGTATTAGTTCCTAAGCATTGTAAATCTACTCTCTTTAGTAAAGTGGGTAGGGATTGAGAGATAATTATAGCTTCCCCATAAGGCCATTAAACAGGAAAAGTTGCATATTCCCATTATACATATGAGTTACAAAAATAAAAAACAGTTTTAATTGGAACTAAATCTTATGTATGAGATAATTTACACTCAAATTCTAAGTGAACAATATACACTAAAAAGGAAATAAAAGAAAAAAAAATCAACATATAGTTTCTTTTTGATGCTTCAAAATAAAAATAGATCACAAATATGCAAAGAAAAAAAAAAGTAAAAATTACATCTTGAATAGGCAAATAATACTGCTACTCACAGTTGGAATTTGGGATAATCTTGATTGAATCCATAATTCAAGAATCAGGCATAAAGAAAGTGAAGAATTGAGTTAAAAAAAATAAAAATCAAAATTTTATTACTACAAGTAAACAGGGCTTAAAAAGTTGAGAGGGACACACCCGACCCGAGGCTTGAGAGAATAGAGTTAAAGTAGCACCATTAATGAATCACAGATTGATTTTGTTCAAGAGCAACAAAGGCTAAAGTTTTGAGAGAGAGCGAGACGAGGACAGAGAGAGCGAGTTTGGGACAGAGAGAGAGATCGAGATAGAGAGCGAGCGAGATTGAAAAAGTAGATCGAATAAGGGATAGCAAGAAACAAAGAAAGAGATTGAGCAATGTTAAACGAGAGATCGAGCAAGGTTGAGCGATAGTAAAAGAGAGAGAGAGAGAGAGAGAGAGAGACCAATTAAGGTTGAACGATAGAAAGAAAGAGAGAGAAATAGGTGGTTGCGCCAACGATCGATTTTGGGAGTGGGTGGCGGCAACAAGTGCGTTAGATGGGGAAGAACACACGAAATAAGGGCAAAATAAATTCCGATTAGGTTATTTTCCCCTTTTTCTTTCAATACGCCACTTGTCAGCATTTTATTGGTCCCTTCAATGCGTTTATTTCACTCAAGAATGGTTATTTGTGCTTTGAATATTAGGTGAAAAATTGTTATGGATTTTTGAAATACGGATGGTGAACTAAATACGATTAAAATATAAGTATCAATAATGAAATTAAATACAAGTATATGTGGATTTTTGGGTATTAAGCCAAAATAATAAATGTGGGGAGTTGAATTATGTTTTATTTGGATGGATGTAATTGAGGGTAGAATAAATTAAATATAATCTACTTCCTTTGATTGGATAAAAATAATGGATGGAAAAAAGAGCAAGTGAAGTAAATAGGAGGTAAAGGAAAGTAAATTTTATGCCTCTTCAAAATAGAGAGAAAATAGAGTAAGTAAGAGTAAATAAAATAAAATTTTAATTTTTATTCTTTAATTAGAGAAGAATAAATCAATTTTCTTCTGTATCTTAATGAACATACCTAACAATAGAGAGTAAAACAGTAAAAATTTCATTTATCTCATCATTAAAGTAAATTTTATTTCCCTCTTCGCTTACTCTTATCCAAACATAGGCTTAAAAAATTATGATTGGGTTAAAGAGGAGAATAGAAAGGATAATCTAAGAATGTAATAAACCAAAAAGAAAATAGGAAACAACACCTAATCAAGTATATCAAATCAAACTATTTCCAATTTAAATCCAATGTTAATGTCTTATCACTCATATTTACCTAAAACCTACTCAATCATTCACAATATTATACAATCAAAAATATATTTCCTTCCCCCTAATAATATGTTGTGGAAACTCGAGTTAATTTTCACTAAATTCACCTCCAACACTATTGAGCAGATGAATAAAGTATAAACGATTGTACTGAAAAAATACACAAGGTAAAATTCCCAGGAAAAACTAGAGGGGTCACAAACGGTCCCACTTAAAATTCAATCTCTTTAGGCAGAATTTTCCTAAGTAATTTAACAGCACAATAATTTACTAGCAATATACCCGATAATAGCTATTAAATAGATAAATAAAGAACACCAGAATTTAACGAAATTCGGCCAATTATGCTTACGTCCTCGGACACTACCAAATTATATTTCACTATTTTAATGAAATAATACAAGTGAAATATTTACTAAAGAGAGAAAGATTTTTTGCCATAAAAAAGATTGGCAAAATTTTTGCCTTAAAAAAGATTGGCAATTTTGGAATATAAACAATAAGAGGAGGTTTCCTTTTATAAACTGAAAAACAAACCTAAGTTACTAATTTTTCCGATGTGGGATTGTGGATTAAGCCACAAATATTGACTTTTCCAACAAATCTCCACCTTGGAGCAATCCATATCTTCAAATCTCTTACAAAACTCAATTTTAGTAGTGTCACCAAATGCGCTTCAAAGTGCACAACTTTAACTTTTAACAATATTGATCAAATCCAAACAATATTGCAACTTTACCGTAGTCGCCACTTTTGTCAATATATCAACAGGATTCTCGGTGGTCCTAATCTTCTGAATTGTTATTCCACCTTCTTCCAAAACCTCTCGTACAAAGTGATAACGAACATCGATATACTTCTTTCTTGCATGGTAAACTTAGTTTTTTTGCCAGAAGAATAGCACTCTGACTATCACAATGCACTTTGATATGCTTCTGTTGAACCCCTAATTCACCAAACAACCCTTGAAGCCAAATTGCCTCCTTCACAACCACTGTAACTGCCATATACTCTGCCTCCGTAGTGGATAAAATAATTGTTGACTATAAAGTAGACTTCCAACTAACCGGTACCTTTGCAAGAGTAAACACATAACCAGTAGTTGATCGCCATTTGTCCAAATCACTAGCATAGTCGGAATCACAATATCCAACTACACATTGACCATCTTAATCATCCCGCTGAAATACCAAACCAACATTTACGATTTTTAGAATGTACTGTATAATCCATTTTACAGCTTGCCAGTGCTCCTTTATAGGATCATGCATATACCTGCTCACAACCCCAACTGCTTGTGAAATATTGGGACTTGTACACACCATAGCATACATCAAGCTACCAATAATATTTGCGTATGGTATTTTTGCCATGTATTCTCGTTCTGCTTCATTCTTTGGAGACAAAGATGCACTGAGCTTAAAATAAGGAGCAAGAGGAGTACTCACAGGTTTTGACTTTTCATTCATGCCAAAATGTTTTAGCACCTTTCTCAAATGCTGTTTTTGAGTCAAACAAAGTCTCCCTAATTCCCTATCTCTGCTTATCCCAATACCGAGAATCTTTTTGGCTTCACCTAGATTCTTTATTTCAAACTCCCTGTTCAACTGAGTCTTGAACTTCTCAATCTCTATCGGACTCTTGGAAGCTATCAACATATCATCAACATAAAGAAGAAGATATATGTAGGATCCGTCTTGTAACTTGCGCAAATACACACAATGATCATATTTGCTTCTTGTGTACTTTTGTCCAATCATAAACTTGTCAAATTGTTTGTACCACTGCCTCGGAGATTGCTTTAATCCGTACAATGATTTTTCAAGCTTGCACACCATATTCTCTTTTTTAGCAACTTTAAATCCTTCAGGTTGAACCATATAGATTTCCTCCTCCAAATCTCCATGTAAAAATGCAATTTTTACATCCAACTGAACTAGTTCCATATCCAATTGTGCTACTAAAGACATCAAAATTCGAATGGAGGAATGTTTTACAACTGGAGAAAAAACTTTATTATAATCAATTCACTCCGTTTGAGCGTAGCCTTTAGCCACCAGCCTTTCTTTGTAGCGAACATCATCCTTATCAGGAAATCCATCTTTCTTTGCATATACTTTTTGCACCCAATTACCTTCTTTCCCTTCGGGAGACTAGCTAGCTTCCACGTATGATTCTTATGAAGGGACTGCATTTCATGATTCATGGCTTTCCTCCACTTCTCTACTTCTGAACTTTTGACTGTTTTATTATAAGTGGTAGGAATGTTATCAGTTGCAATTTGGAATGCTTAAGCCACCATATCAACATAGCGAGCAGGCTTTTTTATTGTCCTCTTTGGCTTACTTAATGCAATTGATTCAGGTTGCTGTGGAGTTTTCGCATCAGCTTCATCATTTGGTGGGATAAAAAATTTTCTTTCAAACTTTACCTATTTTGGAGTACCATCTGTCTGCTCAACACTTTCATTTGTCATATTTCTTAATATGGTAGATTCATCAAAGGTAACATCCCTGCTGAAAATTATTTTCTTTGACTCTGGACACCAAAGTCGATATCCTTTCACACCAGAGGTGATTCCCATGAAAATTGCTATCTTTGCACATGGATCCAACTTTGATTCCTTAATGTGATAGTATGCAGTGGAACCAATCACATGTAAGAAATTATAATCTGTAGCAGGTTTTTCAAACGATTTCTCCAATGGTATTTTACCACCAATAGCACTAGATGGTAGACGATTAATGAGATGGCAAGCATATGTAACAGTTTCAGCCCAAAATTCTCTGCCCAACCCAGCATTAGACAATATACACCGAACTTTCTCCAGTAATTTTCGGTTCATACGTTTTGCCACCCCATTCTGTTGTAGTGTATTTCTGACTGTGAAGTATCTGATAATGCCTTCATCTTCACACACCTTCATAAATGGATCACTCTTGTATTCCTCGCTATTATTTGTACGGAGATGCTTGATCCTTCGGCCTGTTTGAATTTCCATCATCTTGTTTCATTTGAGAAAAACTTCTAGCACTTTATTCTTAGTCTTTATAGTATATACCCAAACTCTCCGGAAAAAATCATTAACAAAGGTCACATAATAGTGTTTTTCTCTCAAAGAAACCGTCTTGGAAGGTCCCCACACATCAGAATGAACATAGTCCAAAATACCCTTGGTATCATGGATTGCTGTTCTAAATTTCACCTTTGTCTTTTTCCCTTTGACACAGTGCTTACAAAAATCTAATTTGCAAGTCTGAACTCCTTTCAACAATCTTTATTCACTAGGAGATTCAAGGATTTTTCACCTGCATGCTCCAAGCGCATATGCCATAACCTGGTTATTTCTAACTCTTTTTCATCAGTAGAGCCCACTGCTGCTGTACCAATAACAGTAGTACCTTGGTAGTGGTACAATCTATTATTCTTTCGAATTTCCTTTAATACCACAAGTGCACCAGAGATTATCTTCATTACTCCATATTTTGCTCGCACCTCGAAACTCTTTTCTTTTAGAGCCCCCACGGAAATGAGATTCTTTGACAAACTGAGAACATAACGAACATCCTTCAGGATTCTGATTGATCCATCATGATTTTTCAAACGAATGAAATCAATCCCATTTGTGATGAGAGGGACATCATTTGCTGTATAAACAACTCCATCTTCTAGTTCTCTAAATTCATAGAACCAATCTGTAGACACCGGGTCCTGAATCAGCCTAGATCGGAGTTACCCAATGATGATAAAACGCCATCGCAGGCAAAAATAGTTGGAAGTGACGATCTCCTTGTCAAATTTGCTTTTTTTGAATAAAAAATTTAAAAATAACAAAAATATTTTTAAAATTAGTTTTAAAGATATTTTTATTAATTTTTGTGTTTTTTAGACATATTTAAAAATATAAAGAATTTTTTTTTAAAAAAATATTTTTTTGAGCGTCGGGCCGCGGCAGCCCCCTGCGGCAGCGCACAGGGCGCACGCCGCGGGGCGCCGCTGCGCGCGCAAGGGCGACGCTCAGCCGCGTCGCTAAAGCGCGCGGCTGCGCGCGCCGCGCGCTGTCTCCCCGATGGGCGAGATTTCTCGCCCATCGGCGAGAATTCTCGCCTGGCTCGGCAAGATTTCTCGCCCATCGGCGAGAAATCCCGCCGTAACCGCCCCCAAACCCCCAAAATTGATTTTTTATTTTTTTTAGGTCTAAAAATAATTTTTTCTTGTGTTTTTTTTTCAGATTTTACTCAAAATTAATAAATATTGGTCAAATTGGGTGGGAATTAAAATTCAAAAAATGACAAAAATAATTAAAAATAAATTAAAATGTTAATTGTCCAAATTTGACTTTAGGGATTTAATTTTGGATTTTTGAGTGTGTTTTGTTGAAAATTTGTGAGGGGGAATCTTGGGGAAATATGGAGGGAGCTGGAAAGGGGCAGAGGTTGGAGTTTTTTACGGAGGGAGTTTCATTTGGAAAAAAAGAAGAGCAAAATTGGTTTTTGAGTAAGTAGAAAAATTCTCTCTAAACATACATTCTTTCTAAGTCATTTTTGGGGGAGGAGTGAGTGGATTTTGCTGGAAAAAACAAAGAATTCATTGTTCTTGAAGTTCATCTCTTCTCATTTTCAAAAATCAAAATCATTTTCTTCAATCTCTTTAATTCTCTTTTATTAAATCTAAAAATTTTCTTCTTAAAATTCTATTCTAGTTTTTATTTACATCAAAAAATTTTATTGAGCTTGAAAACTTTGAGAAAGGAAAATCAATTCCTTAACTTGAGTTTTCTCATCAAACATCAAATACAAAAAAAAATCAAATCATTTTTAAATATTAAAATTCTTGAGTTTTTGAGACATAAACTTAAGAATTTTTTTGAATATTTTTTTTAGTTTATTTTTGGATCTTGACAAGAGATTAGATTGGGACTTCTTGCTTCAATATCATTTAAATCTGAGGGTAAACATTTTAGACTCGATCTCTTGATTTAATTTTTATTTTTATCATTTTTGCTAATATTTAAATTAGTAAACATGTAGATCTACATATTTGTTATTGATTTATTTATTTTATGTCATTTTAGATGTAGATCTAACTTTTAATATTGTTCTTAGATGTAGATCTAACTTTTAATTTCGTTATTTGTTCCCATTTTCTTTTAATTGTTCATCCTTATTATCATTATTGTCATTGTTCATCATTATTTTCATTGTTATTATATATTATTGTTGTTCTCATTATTATTATTATTATTATTATTATTATTATTATTATTATTATTATTATTATTTACCTATTTACTTATTTTTGTTATTATCATCATTATATATGTCATTTGTATATTGTTATTAGTGTCATTTATTGTTACTATCATCGTTTATCGTTATTATCGTTATTATTATTTTTGTTGTTGTTGTTATTGTTATTATTATTACTTTATGTTTTAAGTGGTTATCTATTAATTTGTTAATTTATTTTAATATGTCATTTAATTTATTTATCACATGATATGCACGTTTCATTTAATTTATGCATTGTTATAAATGTCTAATTGATTTTTTTGTTTCGATTACTAACATTAAGTTTATTTGTGTTTGTTGTCGGTGTCAAATACTTGTGTTCTCCTGTTTGAGCATTCGTGCGAATGGAAGAGGAGATCCGAGGAGTTGTTATTTTTATTGTACTTGTTATTTTTCCTTTATTTGTTTTATTGAGTTATTTGGCATGTAATAATTAATTAAACCATTTATTTTATGCACGCTTAATCAAAAATCACACAAAAATATTTCTACAAATAAAATTGGATTTTCTAATAAAATGGGACCAATGTCCTAACTTTTTTATCCAAAAATAAATTGTCACTTTAAAATGATTTTCTTTAATTGTGAATGAGAGGACCAACGTTGCTGAACACTAATGAATACCCCATTTTATGTATAATTTATATTTTATTTACAATGGGGGTTGTATTCCGCCCCTAATTTTATTGTAATTTATTTTTATCTTTATTTTTATATTTATTTATCGTTTTATATGTGATTAGTATGCGCTTTAATAAACTGCATTAATTGTGTGAGATGAAAAATGAAATTTTATAATTTAAAAACTCATTTATAATTAACCAAGGCGCCAATAAGTGTGAAGTTCCGGACACCATATCTGGTTTAGACCGATAAGAGGTTAAACTTTTCCAATTTCTTGTAAATTGGGTGGCGACTCCAAAATACCTCAAAAGTGCCTAAAGGTGTTATGGCGATGGATGGTCCTTTTCAATGTTCTATTGTAAAAGGAGGTGCCGAAAATATCTCATAACACCTAAAATCGGAAAAGACACGAACCTATCCCTCGAATCCTAAAGCAGATTCCCGAAGAGGGCCTTGCTGGTTCGGGCGCACGTCACAGTGGTGACTCCGCTAG
Organism: Excoecaria cochinchinensis; assembly: GCA_947683425.1. Lineage (NCBI taxonomy): Eukaryota > Viridiplantae > Streptophyta > Magnoliopsida > Malpighiales > Euphorbiaceae > Excoecaria > Excoecaria cochinchinensis. The sequence continues at coordinate 49,627,567 of CANTUQ010000004.1, forward strand.
GGACTGTTTGTGACTTTGCTCTGAAAATGTCTTGGTTAAAATGTATAATTGGGTTTTTAAAACTAAAATTTCATCTCTTATCTAAATTACATTTCATCTCATTAGAGCCTTAGAATTATGCTAGTTTGGTCCCTTTCTTAACCCCGGTGCGTTCCTGAAGCACAACCTTACGTTCACTCAATGTGGGGAAGTGTTAAGGATAATCACCAGCCCAAGCCTCGTACCATCGTGGTATATCAAATGGTGACCCGATCGGTCGTTATGCTCGTGATGAGCTAGACCCGTCGGCAGGGATCATGCTTGGGTAGCCCTAAAGTATCATCACCCTTGACCAAAGCTCATGTAATGGCAATAGATACTTCTCATAGGTTACATGTACCTTAATATAATGCTTGTTATGTGGGCCCTTGTATATCAAATCAATTCAAACATATTAATCGGGCACTCATCAAAGGCTTTCATGCCCCGGTGGGCTCATTTTAGTCTGTTTGAAAGGTCCAAATATATAATGGCCAAAATCCATGCGCATGTGGTTTAAATTAAGAGTGTTATGCTGCCGGTTTTCCACCGTGCACCATACGTGCCCATTGGGTTCCTCATTAACCCATGGGTCAAGCCCACCTAGGAAGAGACTATTTGACCTCGTGTGCGGGAGTTAAAAGGTTGGAAGGATCCACTTGCTTGCGTGTGGTTGTAAATACTGCATAGCTCACGATCATGCATTGTACATATCATCCATGCATCATTCTAACAATTTAAAATTTTCAGCCATTATAGATTCATCTAACCTCATTGCAAGTTAAGATGAAATAACTCGCACTTATCCCTAGTTAAGACGAAATGAGTGGCCCTTCGCGCTCATAATCGTCTTGACGAGTAGAGCTTCCAAGCACATTGGAAAGCTAATCATGCATATCCAATAGGAAGAGTGCATTTGAAAGGAAAGTGGAAGAGGAACATTAACAAGAATGTTGCCACCAATCTAACTAGGCAAATGATGACATTCAAATGATTAGATCCTTTAAGTATAAGAAACGACTTGAAAGGAGAAGATTTTAAGTCATTAATTCTCTGGTAACATATCGAACAAAATTGTTGAAATTATGGTGCAACTCTCAAGCTTGATTTTTCTAGAGTTCCTCAACCATCGACATAAATATACCTCACACTTTGCATCTTGATCAAGTCAATGCGCATGTGGAAAACCCGCTAGTGGTAACATATCCTCTATCATGGCAACTTGTGGAGACTAACGAAATGCCATAAGGACATTCATGTTCTTTTTAGAGAACATCTGCAAAATCTACCTCACCTGAAGTAGACACAACTTCACCAACCAACGGAATTAGACTGGAGTTGCCAGCTCCACCTTTTCGACAATTTCTTTTTTCATTGCCTTGTGTAACCCGGATTGAATCAATAAATCCTTGACTTGAATTTGCCACAAGAAAAAATTAATTTTTTCATCAAATTTCTCCACCTTAAACTTAAACCCGACATCTTAGAACACGTGAACAGTATCGTATAAACAGTATCTAGCTACAGTACCATATAAACAGTATTTAGCTACAGTACTGTATGAACAATACCCAGTTACAGTACTTTTGGCCCACCTACAGTACTTTTGAATAAAAAGGTTACAGTACCATTCAAATTTTGAATGCAAAATTTATATTTTGAACAGTACCACTATTGACCAAATTTCTCGTTTTACACCCGTTTTTGAAATGGATCGCACTGAAAAATTTCTTATATTTTTCTCTTTCTGGCAATATAATTATTTTTTCAAAATTCACTATTTTCCCGGACAGCAGTCTTGATGCAGTATTAAAAAATAGCCGAACCAAGACTCTGATGCCACTTGTTGGGAAAATAACTCTTCTAATAAATGTGAAATAAATTAGGAGAAATCAAAATAACAATCACAACACAAGAAATTATAGTGAAAAACTCCAAATCGTAGAAAAACCAGTTGTTGTCCGAAAACAATCAAGAAAATTTCACTAAATGTTTGAATAATTTTTACATTCACTCACTTTATTATTTTCTCACACACCCAATAAATGGATACAAACCCAAGAGAATTTCCCACAAAATCTCTAAATTTTAAATATTACAAACAAGTTTTCATTGGAATCCTTCTCCGTTGAATTCAATTGCACATTTTAAAGAACAAGCTCCTGCCTAATATAGGCAGGAGGCACTGCGTTGCCAGCCAAAATATTTGCTGAAAAATTGTTAACAATTTCCAGCAAATGGCCAACCAAACATTTGCTGGCTCCGCCTCCAAATTTGACCTCTCTATTTTTTTAATATAATACAACAATATTAACATTGCGATTTATTTGCTACTTGTTATTCAAAAATTTCATTTTTATTTGGAAACGAGTAATTTACACTATAGGACAAATTATCCTACTAGGACATTACTTTGAATTGGAGAATTTGCAGCCGATACATATAAGTAAGGGTGAGCAATAGTCGGTTCGATTCAATAGCCAAACCGATAAAATTGAACACATAAATTTTATGATTTGAGCAAATCAAACCGAACTAAAGTTATATGATAACCAAACCAAAATTTTCGGTCAGTTCGATTAACCATATAACCAAAATTTCAAAATTATAATTAAAAAAAAAATGTGTTCAAAAATTATACAAAATTACAAATCATAAAGCTAAAATAAAAACATTCAAATTGAAAAATATACAAGTCCAAATTAAAGATACAATTCTAAAATACATAGTACAACAAAAACTATTCCATAAATCTCATCTTCATTCAAGATCATTCCATCAGCCTTCAATCCAATCATCAAAATCCCAAATCATCACAAACCATCACCTAAGAATAACATATATTAATAATTGATAAATATGCGTATATAATTTGCATCTCAAAATAAATAATTTACATATAAATTGGTCGATTCGATTTTTTCTCGGTTTTGCCTTTCAAAACCAAATGGAACCGAATTAACTGAACATGTTTGAATTTTAATATTGAAATCCAACCGAAAAACCGAACCAAATTAAAAAAATTGGTTATTTGATTCAATTTTTTGGTTTTAACCGAAGTTTGCTCACCCCTACATATGAGATTTAATAAATCTTTATACACTAACAAATATATTGGCATCATAATTAAATAGTGTTTTGAACTTCAGGTTCATGATACGAGGATGTAAATTACATGTAATGTATTTGTTGTTTTATTTTTCAGCTGCTTATTTTCTTTCCCGGATATTAGGAAAACTATTTAATTAAAATGCAATCGAAATGGGAGAATTTTATGATTTTCATTGGTATAATACATGTAAGTATTGCTTCAAATAATAATATTCCTATATAAAAATAGGAGCACTATTGTTCTCTTAAAATTATCTAGCAATTAATTAAAGGCATTTAATAAACATTTTTACTACACCTTTGACTATGAATATAAACAACGAGCTTATAACAATTATCTACCTGCGCCATATGTTTACTAGCATGATCAAAAAAAAATGTCTTGATTGCATAATCTGAAAATTCTACACTTAATTTGAATAATCTCACAAACTAAAAGGTGTGAGTTAATAATAAATACTCATGTTGCCATTTTAACGATGCATCTTTTAAAAATTATAAAATATTTCAGTGGTTAACATGGTGAATAGTGGACCTACATATATTATTTTTATTCATTTTAGAATAAAGGAAATTCAATCCCTTCATTAACTAACAATACTTTAGTAATATTTTTTAAAAACAAATAGATTATGAGAATTCTTTAATTAAATAAAAGAAACTTATGGTTCTATAATATATATATATATATATATATATATATATATATATATATGAATTCTCAATAATTTATGAATTATAATTGATCCGGGATGTTCAAAAATGCCCTAAAAATGAAGAAACTCCTCTCTGCATGCACTCACAACTATTCAAGGCAGATAAAGATGAGAATGCCAGTTGAGTGGAGAAGCCACTCAATTGAGAATACAATAACTCTCGTTTTTCTCTCTCATTGTAAATGGCAACAGAAACCTAAACCGACCAACCTCGATATGAGGTCTAACAATCAGTCGATCTGCTAGCACACAAAAGACCGAACACCTCTTAGTACACATACCGAAGATAGCGTGAACGTCTGCCATTTAGTACAAGCACTAAAGAAAGTCATAAAGTTGCTCTGCCCCATGCCAGTGACCCCCTGTTTAATCGGCTACACTATAAATGCCGAAATAAAAAGAAGCAAATGATTCGCAAGAAAGTCCCACTTACTAAAGCTTGAAACTCACCTAATAGATCAACATGGACAAAAAATAAAGCATCCTCCATTTCGTTAACAACACCAGAAGTCAAGAAATTCCCCAGATACCAACCTTGGGGTTTCAAAAAAAAAAGGGAGAAGTCAAGATATCTCCCAAACATCGACCCTAAGGCCCTCGCACGTGTGCCTTGGTAGGGACTCAACTACATCAAATGGAAGTCCAATTGGAGAAGCTGTCAGGCCAAACTAAAAAAGGCATCCTCCCAAATGGCTTCTTCAAAGATAACATAAAGGCCATGACCAATTGCCAATAACATGCCCGCTCAGGACATTCTACTCCAGCAAAGTTAAAATTTCTTGAAAGACTGTAAGAATATCAACACATCCACAAGAACAAAAGAGGTACCCTCTGTATACTAACATGAATGATTTTTAAATGTATATATTACAGATTTATAAGAATTATTTGAATCCATCATTTTCTTCTCAAAAATCAAAAGAAAAAGGAAATCATAATACAACCGTTGGGTTCAATAACCCTTAAACAAACAATGAATAAAGTTCATTTGATATCGGACCCATTTCGATCATAAAACATATAGCCTCGATCGATCAACTTTTGAGAGTCGATCACAAAACATGTCATCTCAGTCAATTAAATTATGAGAGTTGATCAATAAAATAATAGTTCCGATTGATAAATTCTCACGAACCAATCATAAACATTCACTTTGGGTAACAATTCATGATAGCTAAATTCATGCCAACCTTTACTTCAGAGAAGTTCATAGACTCCTAAAGGACGAAGTTATGATTCACGCACCATAATAAAAGTTGGAAAACACTTTTTTCTGCTTGAAATAATTGAAGACAATACGAAAATAAAATAAGGAATCAAGTAGGTTTAACAAATGATTCAGTCCCTTTGAATAAAACGAATTGTGATTACCCGATCCGAAAAAATGATTAGCGATTACGACTATCCAATCGGTTTAATCGAGAACTCTTACACCTACATATCTTACATATATTTTAACATGTAGTCTCCAAAAGGGATCATCCATGACACATGTCTTTCCTAATTTACAAGTCCTTTTACTCACAAATGAGTCAATTTGTAAATTATCCGTGGTTGCCAATAGAAAAAAATTGAGCATTGTTACTCATACATAATTTTTTGCAAATATTTTATAGCATTAAAAATATGCGAAGTCATTTACTCAATCATGATTATTCGATGGGGTTAGATTATCTATTGCAAATTTCAGTCAAAACTTCGAAAACAAAATTGATTATGATTATCCAATCAATTACATTTCAAAAATGAAATAAAATCAATTACAATTATCCGATCGATTACATTTCGAAAATAAAGCAAAATTTATTATGACCATTCGATCAATTCAAGAAACATTACTTCTATAAAACTAAAATAAATTTTATTTCTTCAAGAAATAATACAAACAACAAGAAGACTCTCAAATTATTACTTAAGGTCCAAACACCTCCTGCAAGCGGCATCTTTCAGGAAAGAAAAGTGTTGGAGTTGGAAGGATACAAAAGACCAAACATTCCCAGTTCGGGGCAGATATCGTCGAAGTCCTTGACGCATCTCCTCCTCCTCTTCGTCATCCTCTTCCTCCTTTTTCTTCTCTTCTTCCCTTTTTCTCTTCTTCAGCCTTGAAATGCCGAACCATAGAAGGAGCACATAATGGAAAGTTGGGAAAAGAGCGGCAAAATTGGAGAAGAAAGCACATACTTTATGGTCGATTACCCATTTTCAATAGGTAATGCCATGAGGAGGGAAATCACACCAAGGAAATCATGTTCATTTACCTTCCTAAAATGGAAAAAGATGCGAAGATTGAGGAACTCAAAAGGTTTAAGGTGTTTAAATTCCATGATAAAAAAAATGATAGGAAGAAAGGAAAGGATGAAAGCGAGGATCTTAAAGAAAGAAGCGGATTTTGCAAAGGATATCCATTTATTAGAAAGCTAAAACAACATAACCATATAGCAACTCAAGATTAGAGCACTCCAAAAGGCACCTCGAAGCCAAGAGTCACCATAATGAATGCAGTTAATGCGGTATTCCAGATTTCAAAAGCATCTGAAAGGTTGTCACAAGTACTAGGCATCGATCGCCTAAAACCCCCTTTTCCCCTGATCTGCCAAAACGATCAGAGCATCGTGGGTAACTTGGCATCGATCGCCATAGAAACCCCTTTCCTCCGATCCTTCAGCCGATCGAAATGTTATGGGACATGGATCGAAAAAACACACCTCGCGAAAATGTTGTTATTTTTAGGGGATTTAATTATTGATTGCTTAAACCCCTACTACCAGCCTCGAAACTCAAAAGGCCTATTGACTAACTAAAACACTATTACACTAATCCGGTGCTATACCGATCTAGCAAAATCAGACAAACCTCTCATATTAGTAAGCTCCCCAGCTAGCCATCACATCAAATACTCTAAATTTGCTCATTACAGCTACGGGAGACCTAATGCATAAGTGCCCTAGTCTCATAAGCACTAGGCACCATCTAAACAGAAAGAAATTTAAAGAGAGAAAGTAGACACCTCGCGAAAATGTTGCTATTTTTAAAATTTCAGGCACCAATTGCTTGAACCTTTACTATCCTCTGATTAGTCTAGCTAATCAAAACTTTAAAGAACAAGCAAATAGTAACATTTAGACCCCTTCATGGATCCAATCAGACTGGCCAGAAGGAGGACAACGCCGTTATTACACATTGAGCTTGAATTGAAGTTCACCCTAAAGTCTAAAACAGACGATTTAATCCTTCAAACTCAAAGAACTAGTTATCTCTATAGGTGCTATTCATGAGCCCACACGAGATCATTTATTTCAACTGCTATCCGTACTGATCACGATTTTCTGATCGGCACACTTGAAAATATTTACAAAGGACAATTTGCTAGTATCGATCACGGTTATTCGATCGAACCACTACAAATATTAATGTTATGCTTTCTGATTCCCAAGTTAAATAATGAGACTAATCATGCTTTTCGAACGGGTTATTAGCTTGATTGAACTCAAAAATTAAAAAAAAAAAAAGCAGAAGATAGTAACAGTGAACTAGAAATTAAGGATTTTATTAAAATTTTTAAAATATAAGGGAAATATAGAAGAAATTATCCTATCTAACACTTCAACGCCAGCTGGGCTCAGTGTTTTGAAAATGAGGAACTATACTTGCCAGGAGGCCCCCAAAAATATTCGATTTGCTAGCTTCTGCATCTCCTCGCAAAGTGCAGCTCTCCACTCGTAAATGCCTAGAGTCTACGATCCTTCCCCTCCTTAGCTCTAAGCTACCATCCTTCCAATTTCCCCTAGCGGTGAAAAATGGAAAATATAGAGGAAAAAAGGGGAAATTGAGAGGGAAACCAAAAAACTGGAGCAAAAAAGCCACTGATTTAGGAGCAAAGAGCACCCTGTTTTAGCTCCCACAACATCTAACGCCAGGAAGCACTCTAAACAGAGGCTCATATTATCTCCTACCAAGGGAAGATTTCCTTGGATCAGAGGAAAATATTTCATTCATCTTTCTAAAATGGCGAGAAGTCAAAAGAGGAAAGAATCGAAAAATTTTAAGGTATTTGAACAACTCTATAAGGAAGGGCCACAGAAGAAGGAAAAGAAACTTTAAAACTGCTCGCAAGAAAACTGCTTATTTATGGGATGAAAACTTTCCCTATGAGAGGAGAAACTAAAAAGGCTCGAGCTACGTGGCAATTCAGATAAATCAAAAAGATGGAATGACACTACTAAATAACCGTCAAAATAAGTTCATCAAATGAAGCGTCTGCAACTTAACACGCCAAATTTTTCTGAAAACGAAGAGTCACCATTAATGTGCATGGATGACTACGTGTTGAGTAACTGAAAGCATCCGACCTCCAGACGATCAAATCCCTTTGAAGGGGGATAAATGATAATACCTATTATTATTATTTGGGCACAAGCCAAGGCCCAGATTAAGTCCAAAAAAGTGACACAAAAGAAAGTCAACGAGCTTACTTCATGGCCTGTTCGATCAAATTGACAAGGCAAGCCCTCTGTCAATCCACTGACACACGTCATCATCTTATCCTCCAACTCATCTTTTGTCAAATCGCTGCCTATTTACTCTGATAATAGGATATGCTAGTCAATTGCCACTTCCAAGGCTCCATAAATACTCCGATAATAAAAACTTAGGTATGAGCAATCTGGAGACATGCTCTCTCTCTCTCTCTCTCATTCCTTTCTCTCTAATCACTGGCTAACTTAAATATCGGAGTATTAATCCCTTGCACACCAGGGGTTAGTCTTCGTTTGTCTTGTAGATCGTCCTTCGCCCATTTTAGGCTGGCTCTCTCTTGCCACAGATTGGCTCCTTCTCATTATAAGTTCTGACATTCCGAAATTTATCAGTCAATAAAATCAAATAATTTTCAAGAATATTTTTCTGATACAACTGTTGTAATATTCATATTTCAATATTCTAATCTCAGTCTCAAAGTGATATACATATCAGCGAATATTTTTTAAAATAATAAGTTCCTTTGAGACATATTGGACAAATAATACTCCATATAATAAATTGTATTTAGGTAATGACTTTGTAACTCTTCAGAAACCTTCAAAATTATTTTGTATTACCCATTAAAATAATAAAATGACAAAAATATAAATATAACAAATCATAATATTACTTTGCATTAAATATATTCATCTTATATTATAGATAGGATCAAAATATAATGAAGCAAGGATCAATTTGTAATTATGCACAATATACCTTTAAAATTATGTTAATATCCACGGCAAAACCAACGCCAATGGATAACGCCATTATGTTCTTTTTTAATAATTTCATATATTAAAACTTTTTCAAATTTTGTTATGATATACTATCATTCAACATATTAATTAATATCATTAATTCATGAGAAGTACTTGACCTTCACGGCTAATACACCAAGTTAGTACACTAATACTGATATCACAACTCCCTATTTTAAACAATAAACCAAAAAAAATATTACTATATATTTATTAAAAATAATAATTACTAACAGAAAATTATTTTTTAAGAATAACATATTAATTCACACAATATATGATGGCTAGTAGTTGCACATTCCAATCCAACTTCCAACTTGCACATTCTTGTTGGCGTCCAAGATTTGCATACGTCTTGTTTACCCATCAGATATCAGCTACCCATTTAAGAAGCGGCCAACCTCAGAATTTTATAACTGGAAAAGTAGCAGGATTTTCGCTATAGATGAATAAATATGGTGCTTGGAGCCAAACCTTCTCGCCTAAACCCACCCATGATTCGCCCAACACTTTTCAGGCTCCATGGATTTCAGGAGATCAAGAGGCCAACAAAGCTGGGATTGATGCCAAATCCAGGCTCACGGAAGCTGAAAAAGCTGAGAAAATCATGCATCTTCTTTGCTGGGGACCCCATAATCCACTACAAGAAATCAGGGGAATAGAGACGGAAAATAGAGACGGAATTCCGTCTCTAATTGAAAATAGAGACGGAAATAGAGACGAAAAAATTCCGTCTCTATTTTGGCGGTCTCTAAATTTAGAGACCGAAATTTTCCGTCTCTATTTTTAGAGACGGAAATTATTTTTCCGTCTCTAAAAATAGAGACGGAAGACGTTTTCTTCTTTATTTTTAGAGACGGAAACGAGTATTCCGTCTCTATTTTAGAGACGGAAATATCATTTCCGTCTCTATTTATAGAGATGGATTGACGTTTTCGTCTCTATTTTAGAGACATAAATTATTTTTCCGTCTCTATTTTTAGAGACGGAAATAATTTTTCCGTCTCTATTTTTAAATTACAAACCCTTACACGTGAAATTGTGAATTATGTTGTAGTATTACAATATAACAACTGTTAATGTACTACGTATTGCTAATTATCCACATTAATTCAAACCAGTTACTCAAAAAATAATATATTTTTATTTTTAATTGGACCATGCACTAAATAATTATCTAATCCAAACAACTGTTCATCCAAAAACAGTAACTACAATGGAAAAGTCTTGCCAAAACATTAACTATTCTATTTAAAATTTCCTTGAGTATGTATTCATCACGTCTGATGTACTGATTTATTTTCATATTCTTTGAGCACATATTTAGCACGTATAATGTATTATACATCAACAATTATATATGGTTGGATCAAAAAATATCCTGTCATATCAGAATCAAATTGATCTTCCAAATAAAAGGCCAATGGGAACTTATGTTTTGTTCAAAGTATACGAGTTTTATTTATGCTAGCATATAATGAATTCTTAAAATTTCTATGAATTTTTGAAATTACAACAGAGACATTTTACATATAATAATTTAAAAAATAAAAAAAATTATTACCTGATGCAGATAACGCCGGAGCACACTACGGGCCGGAGAACAACGCCGGCGTCGACTCGTCGGTGGCAAGGGGACCGGACGGCGATGGGCAACGTACAGGGGGCAGCGGAATAGGAGGAGAAAGGGAAAAGAAAGAAGAGGGGAAAAAAGAAAGAGGGGGGAAAAAGATAACCTCACCGGCGTCTACTCGACGGCGGCGGTGGGACCAAATGCCTGATGGCTCGAGCAACGGAGGGAGGGGGCAGCGTATACAGGGAGGAGAAAGGAGAGGGGAAAAGAAAGAGGGGAAAAAAGAAAGAAATGAATTAGGGCTAAAACCCGAAATTTAGAGACGGAATTAAATTCCGTCTCTATTTAGAGACGAAAATAGTCTTCCGTCTCTAAAAATAGAGACGGAATAACTTTTTCGTCTCTATTTAGAGACAGAAAATAATTTTCGTCTCTAAATAGAGATAGAAAATTCATACCGTCTCTAAAAATAGAGACGGAATATATTTAGAGACGGAATAATATATTCCGTCTCTATTTTTAGAGACGGTATAAATTTTCCATCTCTATTTAGAGACGGAACAACTATTCCGTCTCTAAATACCATCTCCAATACTGGCGGAAAAAAATCTCGCCATATTTAGCGACCACATATGGAGACGGAACAAATTTCGTCTCTAAATAGAGACGGAAAGCAATTTTCGTCTCTATTTAGAGACGGAAATTTCTTTCCGTCTCTAAATAGAGATGGAATTCATTCCGTCTCTATTTTTCCGTCTCTATTTTGGATTTTCTTGTAGTGAATCTATGACCTGACCAAATCTTAGTCTTTTGGGCAATAAACTTCTTGTAAATTCTTGCTCTTCCTTTTTTCTTTTCATTCTTTTTTTATTATATGTAGGTTTTTACTCTGTAGTTATACTCTTGTATATATATATATATGGAAATGGAAATGGAATACAAATTTCGCATATTCTGGTACAACCACATGCATCAAACCAGTAGACATGGCACATGACAAGAGATACGCTTCTCTTTCAATCCAGAACCACTGAGATAATTCAACTTAAATATATAAATTTTGTGTACAAACACTTTATTCAGAAAATATGATAAAGCTCCTCCTAACAGAACCATCCAAAACTCAGAACCATGAATCTCAATGACTATGAGATATGGTAGCATTGCAGGAGGTAGGCAGTAGTCTGCTCATCACAATTAGTCTGTCATCAAACAATTTCCATTGGTGTCAACCTGTTATAAAAATCTTGTATTTGTGCGAGTTGGAGGAAGTTTGAAGATCTTTTATTCCTATTAATGTCTCAGCTCCTCCAGTGTTAAAGTTCAACCTTGTCCGTGAGCATGTCTATATGCAAAGTCCCAGGGTCCTTTCCCCTGTTAGACATTCAAATTGAACTTCTATTCTTGAAAATTTGCCGGGTCTGATAACAGAAGAACGTGAAAATATTGATCCAGAAGCCCAACCATTTGCAACGAAGGTCAAAGAAACTAACCGTCAAGGACTAAGAAGGTGCAAGTCCTGTAGAAGTTCGTGAAACTGGCACTCCTTATATTAACATTGCGATTTATTTGCTCCTTTATTCAAAAATTTTATTTTATCTGTAACAAGTAATTTACACTATAAGGCAAATTGTTTCACTGGTACGTTACTTTGAATTTAAATATTTACAGCTGATATATATGAGATTCAATAAATCTTTACACAATAATAAAAATATTGGAATCATAATTAAATAATCTTTTGAACATCAGATTCATATTATGATGATGTAAATAATATCTAATGTATTTATTGTTTTATTTGTTAGCTACTTATTTTCTTCTCCTGCTATTAGAAAAACTATTTAATTAAAATGCAAACAATGAAAGAATTTTATAATTTTCATTGGCATAATACATGTAAGTATTGCTTCAAATAATAATATTCTTATATAAAAATAGGAGTACTATTGTTCTCTTAAAAATATATAGTAATCAATCAGAAGCATTTAATAAATATTTTTGCTAGAATTATGAGTATAAATATATACAACGGGTTTATAATAATTATTTTCCCCCAACATATGCTCACTAACATTATAAAAAAAATGTCTTCATTGCATAATCTAAAAGTTCTGCACTTAATTTGAATAATCTCATAAACTACAGGGGTGAGTTGATAATAAACATATATATTACTATTTGATCGATGCTTCCTTCAAAAATTATAAATCTTTGAGTGATTAATATGGTGGATAGTGGGGCTACGTATATTATTTTTATTCATTTCATAATGAAGCGAATTTAGTCTTTTTATTAGCTAGCGATATTTTAGTAATATTTTTAAGAACAAATAGTTAATAATGAGAATTTTTTAAATTAAATAAAAGAAACTTATGGTTATATATATATATATGAATTCTCAATAATGAATAGTCAAATTGGTTACGTCAAATAATCAATCGTCATTCAACTAGTAAACTTCATGTTTACTACTTTTATTATATCAAATAGTTATATCAATCGAGTTTACTAATATTTGTATTTATCAATAAATTTCAAGTTTACTGATATTAGTATCAATTAATCAGTAAATTTCGAATTTACTGATATTTGTATCTATCAATAAACTTCAAATTTAATGATATTAGTATCAATTAATCAGTAAAATTCTGGTTTATTAATATTTGTATAATAGTTAGTAAAATTAAATAATTTTCAAGAATATTTGTCTGATACAAATATTGTCATATAAATATTTTAATATTCTAATTTCAGTCTCAAAATGCTATCTATATCAGCGAATATTTTTTAAAATAATAAGTTATTTTAAAACATATTGGACAAATAATACTTCATATAATAAACTGTATTTGGGTAATGACTTTATAACTTTTTAGAAGTATAACAAATCAAAATATTACTTTGCATCAAATATATTCATCCCGTATTATACATAAAATCAAAATATAATGAAGCAATGATCAATTTGTAATTATGCAAAATAAATTTTTAAAATTATGTTAATATTGTTGACTTTGTGGCTCACAAAAGTTGACAAATGAATTTGGCAACTTAAATTGAGAATCCCACATCGGAATTCTATAGAAATGAGGAGGCTTATCACTTATATAAGCAAGTTTCATTTGTTTAGTTTTCTCATCCCAAAATTGCCAATATTTCTAAGGCAATAATTGTTTTTCTCTTTAGTAAATATTTCACTTGTATTATTTCTTTGAAATAGTGAAATATAATATTGGTAGTGTCCGAGAACGTAGGTATAATTGGCCGAACCTCGTTAAATTCTGGTATTTTTTATTTGTCTATTTAATAGCTATTGTCGAGTATATTGCTAGTAAATTATTGTGCTATTAAATTACTTAGAAAAATTCTGTCTAAGGAGATTGAGTTTTAAGTGGGACCGTTTGTGACCCCTCCAGTCTTTCCTGGAAATTTTACCTTGTGTGATTTTTCAGTACAATCGTTTACGCTTTATTCACCTGCTCAATAGTATTCGAGGTGAATTTGGTGAAAATCAACCCGAGTTCCACAACAATTGGTATCAGAGCCTAGGTTTTTTCTTAGTATGCTCTGTTGTTGCAGCGTAGTTTGATCTTTCACATCAGAAAAGATTTTTTCTTGGGCTATTGGCATTTCGCATCGACAACTATTGAATAGTAATTGTAGCAAAAATGACAAATCCATCCACTTCTTCTTCCTCGTCCAATTTGATGGCAAATGCAAGAGTTGCGGTGGAAATTTTTGATGGTACGGGTCATTTTGGCATGTGGCCAAGTGAGGTTCTAGACGCTCTCTTTCAGCAAGGTCTTGACATTGCCCTTGAAGAACATAAACCAGATGATGTTGATGAGAAAGAATGGAAGAGACTTAATCGTTTGGCATGTAGTACAATTCGATCGTGTCTTTCTAGAGAGCAAAAGTATGCTTTCTCGAAAGAAACTTCTGCAAGTAAATTGATGAAGGCACTGGAGGAAAAATTCTTTGTTGATGATTTTCTCGGAGAGTTTATGTATATACTATGAAGACTAAGGATGAAGTGCTGGGAGTTTTCCTCAAATGGAAAAAGATGATGGAAACTCAAACAGGCCAAAGGATCAAGCATCTCCGTACAGATAATGGCGGCGAATACAGGAGTGATCCATTTATGAAAGTGTTTGAAGATAAAGGCATTATCAGACACTTCACAGTCAGAAATACACCACAACGGAAGGGGGTGGCAGAACGTATGAACCGAACATTGCTGGAGAAAGTTCGGTGTATGTTGTCTAATGCTGGGTTGGGCAGAGAATTTTGGGCTGAAGCTATTACATATGCTTGTCATCTCATTAATCGCCTACCATCTAGTGCTATTGGTGGTAAAACGCCATTGGAGAAATGGTTTGGAAAACCTGCCACAGATTATAATTCCTTACATGTGTTTGGTTCCACTGCATACTATCACATTAAGGAATCAAAGTTGGATCCACGTGCAAAGATGGCAATTTTCATGGGGATCACCTCTGGTGTGAAAGGATATCGACTTTGGTGCTCAGAGTCAAAAAAAATAATTTTCAGTAGGGATGTTACCTTTGATGAATCTATATTATTGAGAAAGGTGACAAATGAAAGTGTTGAGCAGACATATGGTACTCCAAAACAGGTGGAGTTTGAAAGGAAAATTGTTAGCCCAGCAAATGATGAAACAAATGCAGAAACTCCTATGGTAGATGAGGAGTCAGATGAAGAAGAGGTTTTAACCCAAGAACCTCCACAGCAACCTGAATCAATTGCTTTAAGTAAGGCAAAGAGGACAATAAAAAAGCCTACTCGCTATGTTGATATGGTGGCTTACGCATTCCAAATTGCAAATGATGACATTCCTACCACTTATAATGAAGCAGTCAAAAGTTCAGAAGTAGAGAAGTGGAGAAAAGCCATGAATGATGAAATGCAGTCCCTTCATAAGAATCATACGTGGAAGCTAGCTAGTCTCCCGAAGGGAAAGAAGGCAATTGGGTGCAAATGGGTATATGCAAAGAAAGATGGATTTCCTGACAAGGATGATGTTCGCTACAAAGCAAGGCTGGTGGCTAAAAGCTATGCTCAGACGGAGGGAATTGACTATAATGAGGTTTTTTCTCCAGTTGTAAAACATTCCTCCATTCGAATTTTGTTGGCTTTGGTAGCACAATTGGATATGGAACTAGTTCAGTTGGATGTAAAAACTGCATTTTTACATGGAGACTTTGAGGAGGAAATCTATATAGTTCAGCCCGAAGGATTTAAAGTTGCTGGAAAAGAAAATATGGTGTGCAAGCTTGAAAAATCATTGTACGGATTGAAGCAATCTCCGAGGCAGTGGTACAGACGATTTGACAAGTTTATGATGGGACAGAAGTACACAAGAAGCAAATATGATCATTGTGTGTATTTGCGCAAGCTACAAGACGGATCCTACATATATCTTCTTTTTTATGTTGATGATATGTTGATAGCTTCCAAGAGTCTGACAGAGATTAAGAAGTTGAAGACTCAGCTGAACAGGGAGTTCGAAATGAAGGATCTAGGTGAAGCCAAGAAGATTCTCGGTATGGAGATAAGCAGAGATAGGGAATTGGGGAGACTTTGTTTGACTCAGAAACAGTATCTGAGAAAAGTGCTAAAGCGTTTTGGCATGAATGAAAAGTCAAAACCTGTTAGTACTCCTCTTACCCTCATTTCAAGCTTAGTGCATCTTTGTCTCCAAAAAATGAAGCAGAACGAGAATATATGGCAAATGTACCGTATGGAAATACTGTTGGTAGCTTGATGTATACTATGGTGTGTACAAGACTCGATATTTCACAGGCAGTTGGGGTTGTGAGCAGGAATATGAATGATCCTGGAAAGAAACATTGGCAAGCTGTGAAATAGATTCTGTGGTACATTCTGAACACCGTAGATGTTGGTTTGGTATTTCAGCGGAATGATCAAGATGGTCAATGTGTAGTTGGATATTGTGATTCCGACTATCCCAGTGATTTGGACAAGCGGCGATTAACTACTGGTTATGTGTTTACTCTTGTGAAGGCACCAGTTAGTTGGAAGTCTACTTTACAGTCAACAGTTGCTTTGTCCACTACGGAGGCAGAGTATATGGCAATTATAGAGGTTGTGAAGGAGGCAATTTGGCTTCAAGGGTTACTTGGTGAATTACGGGTTCAACAGAAGCACATCAAAGTGCATTGTGATAGTCAGAGTGCTATTTATTTGGTAAAGAACCAAGTTTACCATGCAAGGACGAAGCATATCGATGTTCGTTATCACTTTGTACGAGAGGTTCTGGAAGAAAGTGGAGTAACAATCCAGAAGATTAGGACCACTGAGAATCCTGCTGATATGTTTACAAAAGTGGTGACTCCGGTCAAGTTGCAACATTATTTGGACTTGATCAATATTGTTAAAAGTTGAAGTTGTGCGCTTTAAAGCGCATTTGGTGACACTACTAAAATTGAATTTTGCGAGAGATTTGAAGATGTAGAGTTCGCCAAGGCGGAGATTTGTTGACTTTGTGGCTCACAAAAGTTGATAAATGAATTTGGCAACTTAAATTGAGAATCCCACATCGGGAATTCTATAGAAATGAGGAGGCTTGATCACTTATATAAGCAAGTTTCATTTGTTTAGTTTTCTCATCCCAAAATTGCCAATCTTTCTAAGGCAATAATTGTTTCTCTCTTTAATAAATATTTCACTTGTATTATGTTTTTGAAATAGTGAAATATAATATTGGTAGTGTCCGAGGACGTAAGTATAATTGGCCGAACCTCGTTAAATTCCGGTATTTTTTATTTGTCTATTTAATAGCTATTGTCGGATATATTGCTAGTAAATTATTGTGCTATTAAATTACTTAGGAAAATTCTGTCTAAGGAGATTGGGTTTTAAGTGGGACCGTTTGTGACCCATCCAGTCTTTCCTGAAAATTTTATCTTGTGTGATTTTTCAGTACAATTGTTTACATTTTATTCACCTGCTCAATAGTATTCGAGGTGAATTTGGTGGAAATCAACCCGAGTTCCATAACAATTATTAACGGCGAAACCAACGCGAATGGACAAAGTCATTTTTTTTTGAAATTTATATATTAAATTTGTTTCAAATTTTATTAAAAATAATAATTACAAACAAAAAAAAATTATATTTAAAAATAAAAAATTAACTCGCACAATCCAACTTCTCCTACTGTTTTTTAAAAAATAACAAAATAATTCACACACAATATATGATATGATGGTAGTTGCATATTCGCAGGATTTCTTCCCGTGCAAGAATAGATGATTGAATCCATGCGAAAAAGCATACGAGGTTGGTGAGCGATTATCGAGCCGGATAGTCACGGAAGAGGTTGCAGAATCCCTTACTCTATCTCACGCTTTCTCTCTATGTCTCAATCACGCTCTCTCTATCTCCATCTCCATCTCACTCTCTCTCAGTCCCAACTAGCTCTCGCCCTCAATCTCGATCTCACACTCCCTCACTCGGTTTTGTGCCATCAACCAGGTATGTGTTTTAGAATGTATGATATTGACAGACATTGGCTTTATCTTTTGCTTGTCTACTTATTCTACATGATATACTTAATTCCAAATTTCCTTACTGATTCTTTCATTTTGTGGTTTTTTTTGCCATTTTCAGCTGATTTTGGTTGAATCCTCTACTTTTTTTTCTTAATATATAGAAGAAGAAGAAGAAGAAGTCTCTTGAATCGACTGAAATTTGAGAAAATGGCAAAAAGTGAGAAAATGAAAAAACAGGGCCACTGACTCAGGACATAGGGTTTGGAATAAAATGCCTACACCACCAGATCATGTGTATTAATGTACATCTATAACGCCATTTTTTGGTCAGGTCGGGTTAAAAGGTTTGGAATAAAATGCCTAAACCACCAGACCATGGTTATTCCGGAATTTGAACTGAAACGAAGAGCTTCCGGTTTGAATTTTAGATTTTGTTTGGTGGTAATATAGATTGCTCGACGGATAATATAATTAGCTGCTCTAGATGGCGGTTGTCTAATTATTGTTATCTCTTCTATTCACATATTTTAGAGGCATGTCTGCAGGTTCATTAGCTGTGTCTCTTTTTTTTCAATAAATCTCTTGTTTGTCTATTTTTTGTTGATATGTTTCTCTTCAGACATCCTGCAAAATCTGTGAGAGAGATAGAGGTTAACATGCAAAGTTCTTGTATGCCAAATTCAAATTGAGCGTAGATGATATAATATGTCATTGCTAAATTATCCAGCTTTTTTACATTTTTATGTTCGATATACTTCTTCCTGTTAAGATATTTTTCTGATCCTCTATATTATTTCCAGCACTCTATACCATCTTTCATTGGACATACATAAAGTCCAGATTGGTATTTCTGACTCGTCTTTAGACTCTCTGCCATGTTATTAAAATTTCAATTCTTCAACTAATGATCACACTTGTTGATGTTAGAATATGCTAATTTCTTTCCATTTCTAAATATCTCTCTCTCTCTTGTAATTAAAATTTTCCCTGATTTTCCCTTTTACAGGAAATGAATAAGGATGAAAACACTACAGCTCCATTCCCATTGCTTAAACTCAAGCACTGGCAATGGTGGCTTTTGGTGGCAATCAACATATTCTTCCTCATTACAGGCCAGTCTGCTGCAGTTCTTTTGGGGAGATTTTATTATGACAGAGGCGGAAATAGTAAATGGATGGCAACACTTGTTCAGACGGCTGCCTTCCCGATCCTTTACATCCCTCTCTTTCTACTTCCTTCCATTCAAGACCCTTCAACCTCTTCCTACTCACCTTCCATTAGAACTTGAACAAATCAAAACAAAGTTTTGATAAGAAAACAGAGGGAAGAAAAACTCGTGTTTTTCTATATCAAAGAACTTAAAACAAACTATAACAATTCTAGTATTTATATACAAGCTGACAAAAGAAATTAAACCAGCAAACTAAAACCAACTACCTAACTTTTACAGATCAGCAATAATAAACAATATAAATATTCCTACAGCCCCCCCTCAAGCAGGAGCATGGTGAAGATCAACCATGCCTAGCTTGGAACTAAGTTTGGTGAAGAGAGCAGCAGGAAGAGCCTTGGTGAAAAAATCAGCCACTTGAAAAGAAGAAGAGATATGTGTAGGAGAAATGAAACCATGCTTGAGCTGTTCTCGTACAACATGACAATCAATCTCAATGTGTTTAGTTCTCTCATGAAAAATAGGATTAGCAGCAATATGAAGAGCTGCCTTGTTATCACAGTGAAGAGGAATTGGCTGAGACACAGAAAGATGAAGATCTCGAAGAAGGTAACTAATCCATTGAAGTTCACAAACAGTCATAGCCATGCTTCGATATTCAGCCTCTGCAGAAGACTTAGACAATTTGTTGTTTCTTTGATTTCCAGGAAACTAAAGAATTGCCCAAGTAAACACAATAACCAGTAACCGATTTGCGAGTATCGGAACAAGCAGCCCAATCAGAATCACAATAAGCTGTAAGTTGAAGAGTACTTTTAGCAGGAAAGAATAAACCCAACGAAGCACAACCCTTCAAATACTTCAACAAATGTAACACGCCTTGCCAATGGGTAGTGCGAGGAGAGTTAACAAATTGAGAGAAATGATGAACAACAAATGTAATATCTGGTCGTGTAAAATTCAAATAAAGAAGACGACCAACAACCTGTCGATACATAGACACATTATCAAAAGGCTCACCCGAATCTGCTGAAAAATCAACACCCTTTTGCATCGGTGTAGAAACAGATCTGGCTCCCATCAAGCTAACATCACGAATAATGTCAAGCACATACTTCCATTGATTAATGAAAATACCATCAAGACTTCGTGCAATTTCAACACCTAGAAAGTATTTAGCTTGACCAATATCCTTAATAGTAAATTGATCATCAAGATAATTCTTGAACCGCTGAAGTTCATCATCTGAATCACCTGTCAACAAGATATCATCAACATACACCAAAATAATGAGGGTATGCCCTTGATGAGCAAGAACAAACAAAAAATGATCACACTGTGATTGAACAAAACCATAGGCAACCAACTTAGAAGTTAACTCCACATTCCACTGTCGAGAAGCTTGTTTGAGCCCATATAAAGACTTTCGAAGTTTGCACACTTGCCCTGGTACAGCATGTGAATAACCATCAGGAACTTTCATATATAATTCTTCATCAATATAACCATGTAGAAAAGCATTATTAACATCTAATTGATGTAAAGACCATTGGTTAACAGCCGCTAATGCTAAAACAATCCGAATAGTCACTATCTTAGCTACAGGAGAAAAACTGTCAGTAAAATCAAGACCTTCCACCTGGTTATACCCCTTGGCAACCAGTCTGGCCTTATACCTATCAATGGTTCCATCCGATTTGAGCTTGATCTTGTAAACCCACTTAGAACCAATTGCTTTCTTGCCCAAAGGAAGATCAACCAAATCCCAGGTATGATTCCGGTCTAGGGCTTCTAATTCATCACTCATAGCCTTCTCCCAATGTAAATTACCTCTAGCTTCTGCATAACATCTAGGTTCTCGAACTTGATCAATGTTGGTAAGAAAACATTGATAATCTTTAGTAAGAAAAGCAGAAGATTGATAAGGAAAAGAGGGAGGAGTATATTGAGTAAGATTCTGAATACAAGAACCTGTTGTGGTAATAGGGACAGCATTCACCACAAAATCAGTTAACCAAGAAGGAGTATGCTTCATACGGCTACTACGACGAACTACCTCAACATCAGCAGCAGTAGAAGTACGTGTATCAGAAAGAGATGGAACAGGCTCTAAAACAACATCAGCATCTACATCATGCAGTGGAGAGTTAGACTCAGCAACACCATCATCAGCACAATCAGCAACATTTGGTAAAGATATATGCTCAGGAATACTATCATCACCAAACAGAACCAAAGGAAAAGAATGACCCGTACTTAGAACATCTGCGGAGAAAGGAAAAATATCCTCATAGAATGTTACATCTCTAGATGTATAACAATGATTAGAAAACAGACTATAAACTCTGGATGCCTTTTGTCCAGAGGCTACACCAAGATATATACATTGATCTGCTCTCCTGTCAAACTTATCTTTTCCTGGCTTCACATTTGTACAATAACAAAGACAGCCAAAAACTTTCAAGTCATTGTAAATTGGAATTTGCCCGTATAAAAGCTGATGTGGTGTAGCCCAATTCAAAATAGCAGAAGGTAACCTGTTGCTCAGATAAGTAGCATGCAGAATACTATAGCACCAAAACCGTTTTGGCAAATAAGCTTGTAACAATAATGCCCGAGCAATCTGTAAAATCTGCCTGTGCTTTCTTTCAACCACACCATTCTGTTGAGGTGTGTAGGGTGCACTCTGCTGATGTATAATACCATGTTGCTGTAACAAATGTTGACAATTATGAGCAAGAAATTATGTGCCATTGTCGGACCGCAGTACCTTGAGCTTGGCATCAAATTAAGTCTTAATCATGAGCAAAAAATTAGTCAAAATGCCACAAGTTTGAGACTTGAATTGCATCAAATAAGTCCATATAGCCCCGCTATAATCATCCACTATAGTCAAAAAATAATAAGCACCAGAAATTGACTGCGTTCTATAGGGTCCCCAAATGTCTGCATGTATCAGTTCAAAAGGAACTGAAGTTTTAATACTGCTGGAGGGAAATGGTTGTCTTGTTTGTTTAGCTAAAGGACAAACATCGCAAAATTCAGAACAAGAAACAGCTTTATTAGAGTTATCGGCGAAAGATAAATGTTTCATTACAACCATGGAGGGATGACCTAACCTCTTATGCCAAACATTATGATTCATAGTGATTTTATTTACTAAACAGGTATTAGAACTATCTGCCTTGACAGGGTCATCATGTAAAGATGTAAGATTACATGAATTGGGAAAAAGAAAGGAATTACTGCTAAAAAAATAGAGATTGTCAAGCACTCTGCCTTTTGCCAAGATCTTTTCTGTCTTCAGGTCCTGTAAAAGGCAATAAGTAGGATAAAAGGTGCATTTAGCAGTAGAAGAGGTGGTTAATTTTCTCACAGACAACAGATTATGTTTAAACTTTGGCATGTAAAGCACATTTTTCAACAGCAAGTGAGGATTCAACGTTATATTTCCCTTCTTATGTACCTCTGCAACAACTCCATTAGGCATATAAACTCTTGTTATTTGTGTAACATCATGTAACTCATCAAATAAGTCTTTGTCAACACAAATATGCGTTGTTGCGCCTGAGTCAACTATCCAATTCCACAAGCCACTTTGCTTATTTTTAAAAGAAAAAGAAGCCACGGCAGACATACCTGCATACTCTGCCTGAATATAGTTCATATGTTGAGTATCCATAAGCTGCTTCCCTTTAAGAATTTTATTCAGCTCCTGTTGAATCAACTCAGTTAAGGCTTGATGAGTATTTTGCTGCACACCATTATCTATTTCATCAAAGGACACCTCTGCCAAGTTAACATGTTTGCCCTTGCCTTTGTCATTTCCTCTTTTCTCCTTGAGTTCTTTATACCAGTCAGGGTATCCGTGCAATTTAAAATAAGTGTCCCTTTCGTGTCCCTCATTCTTACAATAATCACAAAACTTGTCTGACTTCCGCCTATTCTCTTTCTTCTTGGTTGCATATCTCCCAGCAATCTGCTTTTCTCCTGCTACATTTCTAGATAACATAGCACACGCTTCAAGATTCTCTGTATTCATCATATGTATTTGCTTCTGCCTCTCAATTCTGAGAACCATAGAATACACCTTATTAACAGTAGGCAAAGGATCTGTAGCTAACAACTGACTTCTGATATTGTCATATCCCTGATTCAATCCCATAAGGAATTGTAAAACCTTCATTCTTGACTCAATTTCTTCCATTTTCTTCTTCATGTCACAAATACATCTCCCACATGTACAAGCAGGCATAGGTTGTAATCTTGCCATTTCATCCCAAAGCTTATGAATTTTTGAGTAGTAAGTAGTAATAGAACTATTTCCTTGTTCAGTCATACCAATATCCCTCTGGATCTGATAAATCTGTGGTGTATTATTGTTGTCTCCGAATCTTTCTTCAAGCTCAGCCCAAAGAGTCTTTGAACTAGCACAATACACAAAAGTATCTGCCAACTCTTTGTTCATCGAGTTTAGTATCCATTGTTTTATCATGCAATCTACCTTCCTCCATCTTTTGTACTGAGGATTATTTATTTCAAGAGCAATTAGGGATCCATCAACAAACCCTAACTTATCTTTGGCCTCAAGAGAGTTCATTATCGAAATGCTCCAGCTTAAGAAATTATCACCTGTTAATGGCGTCGTAACAAGCACCATACCAGGATGATCGGAGCTATGAAGCTTCAGTGGATCTTCATCGATCGCAACAGTAGAAGTCAATTTGCCAGTAGTAACATCTTCATCGATTGCCATTTCTTGACTACAAAATCGTTTCAAGAAAGCAACAGATCTCTCAAAATAGAAGCAAGAACAAGTAGATCAAAATAGTTAATCAAGTCCAAAACCCTAACCAAAGAGCTCTGATACCATGAACAAATCAAAACAAAGTTTTGATAAGAAAACAGAGGGAAAACGGAGGGAAGAAAAACTCGTGTTTTTCTATATCAAAGAACTTAAAACAAACTATAACAATTCTAGTATTTATATACAAGCTGACAAAAGAAACTAAACCAGCAAACTAAAACCAACTACCTAACTTTTACACATCAGCAATAATAAACAATATAAATATTCCTACAGAACTGTTGCCTTGATCTACTTCTTTCTCGGAGCGCTTGTAGCTGGTGATAACATGCTGTATTCTACTGGGCTCTTGTATCTTTCTGCCTCTACGTATTCTCTCATTTGTGCATCCCAATTAGCTTTCAATGTTGTTTTCACATACTTCATCAATTCTCAGAAGTTCACATCTTTAATAATTAACTCTGTGGTTGTACTTTCCTTTTTTGTGGCCCTCATTGCAGTCAATGATGATTCTGATGGCCCATCAGGACTGTCTAAGTGGAAATACATCGCCGGCTTCCTTTGTACTCTTGGCGCTTCTGCAATATACTCTCTATTGCTTTCACTCATGCAGCTTTCCTTCCAAAAGATCATAAAAAAGGAAACGTTTACAGTGGTATTGGAGATGCAGATCTACACATCACTTGTTGCCTCATGTGTTTCTGTTGTTGGTCTTTTTGCTAGTGGAGAATGGAACACTTTGCATGGAGAAATGGAGAGTTTTGGTACAGGGAAGGTGTCTTACATTATGACACTGGTTTGGACAGCTGTTAGCTGGCAGGTCTGTTCTGTTGGTGTTGTAGGCTTGATTTTCTTGGTATCTTCCCTCTTCTCCAATGAAATAAGTACAATCGCTTTGGTTGTATCTCCTATCGCTGTTGTCGTATTTTTCCATGATAAAATGAACGGTGTGAAGGTGATCTCTATGCTTTTGGCTTTCTGGGGGTTTTGCTGTTACACATACCAGAATTATCTTGATGATTGTAAGTTTAGGAAGTCACAAAATAATGCCAATGAAACTCCTCGTGATTTATTGTGTTGAAAACTGTGGAATTCATATTGATGAAGCCCGCTGTGATTCTTTGGTCTCCATCTTGCTTGGTTTTTGATGTCTTAATTCTTTTCTAATGCATTGATGGTTGCAATATTAAGAGAGTTGAGTCTTTGATCTGAATTTTGCTAATTCGATGACATTTACAAAGAAGTTGACAGTTGGATGTCAAAAGTAAATAGGTCTATGAAAAAGTAACGTTAAGACATTAGAACAATCAAATATGGTATCAATTTATAGCACCTATGTAGCAAGTTTATATGACTAATCAGTTCATAACGTGTATTTTTGTTTGCTTATTTATCCTGTTAGTTTCAGTGATAAATTTGAGTTAATTACATAATAGCGGAGATAATTTTGACCAAAAAATATAATTAATGAGTAAATATGTATCAATTTTAATATTTTAAGAATAAATTTGGCTCAAAATATACGACAAGCATATACTATTATTAATACCTTAAGGACAAATTTGAGCCCCTTTTTTTCCCTTTTTATATTTCAACCAATTTTAAATTATTTTATACAATTTATAAAATATTGATTAGACTTGGCAAATGTGCTTGCTGTTGCAAAACAAAACTTTTGATTTCTTCAAGTGAGGTTGTAATATACCATCAACTTTCCATATTGTAAATGAATAGAAAAGAGAAAAGAATAAACAGATAAAATTAAGACAACGAATATATAAATTAAAAAGTGAAAATAGAAATATGCATTTTCTTGTTATTCTTATTCATTGGTGTGTTCATATAAACAAGCACAACATCTGTCTCTCTATACCTATACCGTACATAAAAATGGAAATGTGAGAAAAAAAATTTCAATAATAACCTTAAATTTTTAGTTTAATTACAAGAGTGGCATTGTTTGAAAATTAGATTAGAATAGGACTTTTGTTAAGAAATTATACTGGAATAGAAATATTATTATTTATAAAGAATTAAAAATTTTATTAAGCATTGTAAAATTTCATATTCTTCTTTTTAAATTTTGTATACCAATAAATGACAATTAAAGATAAGTGTAATTAAAGAAATATCAAACGTTAAATACACTACATTTTGAGAAAAATTAAAAATTTTATGAATTATAATCTACCACAATGGTGAAATATATTAACATGCAAAATCATTTATTTATTCTGCATTAAGGGTATACTATAATAATATCCAAACTAATATTATACTTGATATTATTTGTCAATACAGTTTAAATGAGTTAGTAAAGCTAAGTATAATAATTTTTCTGTTAACATTAAGAAAATTTATTGAAAAAGACTTGACAAAATATTTGTTGTTTTGAGTTTGAAATTTCAATAATAGGCTAATTTGAACAAAATATATATATAATAAAATTATTTTTGTATAAAAATATTATTGATAAGTTTTTATTAAAGGGAAAAACGTTTTACATATAAATGGAATTATGATTTTTTATTATATTATAATACTAGTGATAACTCCGGATAAATTATAATAGAATGAGGTCAGTATGGCAGTGGATCTTTGACCGATTGGGCCAAGATGAATGGAGATCAGACCCGCAAGGCTTAATTCCTGCAATAAAGTGTACCCGATTTTTGTTAGGCGTTAGTGATAAAGCGCGAAACGTCTTTATCGCAAATGATACACTGGGCACTGTGCATATTGTCCGCTTTGGGCCGGAGCTCTCACGGTTTTTTTTCTGGGGGTTTTGCCCCAAAAGGCCTGTACAAGGAAAAGGTGTCCATAGCCTTTATAAGGTCCACTTCCAGCTCATCTCCAGCCGATGTGGGATAGGAGGATAGCATTGCATCATTATTCGCCATCCCGAGAGAGGTCTTCGGGCGCTGGCTGCTCGGGCGTTGACCGCTTGGGTGCTGGCCTCTCGGGCGCTGGCCGCTCGGACGCTGGCCCTCGTCTCTCAACGAAAGCACCAAATGATAAAGCACAGAAAGTCTTTATCTGAAATAGAAGGAGAGTTGGCTGGTTCGTAGTGGAAGATCCGATCGGATAGGTGAATTCTGCAAGAGAAAGAGCCCGGTCGGATCAGACGTAAGCACTCTAAAACTTAAGTTAATAGCTTTTAGAGAGAGAATGCTTAGAGGCGGAATGCTAGAGATTCAATACCTTGTGCTATCATTGGTTGGTCTATTTATAAGAGATAGTTGAGGCGCACTGGTGTGCCACCCTCCCTTGAGCCATCTCCCTCAGGGTTCGAATATCAGGAGGACAGACGGCCCCAGGCACTTCATCCTCTTCCGATTCGTCTTGCAACACCATTTGTCACCTACGAAGGGGCTGATCCCCCACATTCGGTCGAGGCGCCGAGGGATCTGAGGTGATTGGGGATCGCCGAGTGCCTGAGGCAGTTGCAGCAACAACGGTTGCAGGAGGAACAGTAGAGACCGGGACGGCAGCGATCGGAGCAGAGCCGGATGAAGCATCCTTTGAATCTCGTCGCAACTGATGTACTTTCAAAGCAGGCAAGATCTTCCACTTCTTCCTCTCCTCCCTGGCATTCCGATCGGCTTCTCTCTTGGCCTTGGCCCGAGCGCCTAGCTACGCAGTCAAATCCTCTCCACCAGCCATAGAAGCTGCATCGCAAACACAAACAAGATAAGTCTTCTCACATAAAAGAGATATTTAATGCACATGCAATGCATGATTATGAATTTGAGATGTTCCTTCCACTCCGATCCTAATGCTCACGTTCTGCGTCTTCGGCAGCCTTAAAGTTAAAGGATCCACACAATGTCCTTAGGAGCTACTTGGACTCGTAAGGCCCTCCTTTCCTGGCAACGGCGTCCGTCAACTTTTTGATGTCAGCTTCATACATAGGTTGCCCGGCAGCTTGATCCTTCAGGATATTGGCCTCCGCTGATCAAGCAATGCTCACACCAAAGCCATCGGCCATTCCTACCAGGAAGTATCTCTCCTTAAACCCCTTCATGGAAGTCGGGACGTTGATCAGCTTCTTCTTCGGTCGGCTGGTGAAGAAGTATTTTTTCCCATCACTTCGACACGAGATATAGAAGAAGTGGGTGAAGAGATCCAGGGTCGGGGCCACTCCCTCTATTTGGCATAAGATCTTGAAGCATGCCACTGATCTTCACCCGTTTGGATGCAATTGGTTGGAGGCGATACCATAACCCCTCATTATAGCAATCTCAAATGCGCCAAAGGGAAAACGCATCCTTGCATCCAAACTCCACAAGTGGCAGATGAACCACTCGTTTTGATCTTTTCCAAAGGGCCCGTCTATCACTACCATGGAATCGGGGCAAGGCATCACGAAGATGTTGTCTGGAAGGCCGTATTTTGCTGGAACCTCGGCTACCTCTCTAGGGCTCAGTCGGGAGCAACACTCAACTAGCGACTTGCCCCTGTATTCCTCCATGAAGCTTCTATCTATTGAATGGCTGCTACTGGAAGCCATTTTCAATAGAGAAAAGAAGGAAGAAATGCAAATCCCTAACTTCTAAAGGGAAGAAATGCAAATCCCTAACTTCTAAAGGGAAGAAATGCAGATAAAAAATCAAAATCAAGGAGAATTTAGCAGAGCTTCGCTAGGGATTGCAAAAGTGAAGAGAAAACTGCACAGGAATTGCCCTATTTATAGGCAAAGCTTTTGGGGCACGCCAACCGTCTCACCACTAGCAGTGTGCCACATGTCACAAAGAAATAATGGTTGTACGGAGAACGAAGCGTTACCCTTAGAGCGCGCGTAGCATTGAATAATGACAGCTGTGCAAGCAGATACGCCTCTTCAGAAAAGGCACCGTGCAAAATTCAAAAATCCCGCCAACGTATGTCTCCCGATCGGAATAATTCAAAGTGGGTACTCCCTGAGCGGGGCACCGTTAGGCAAATGTACGCCCGATCGGACCAGTTTGAGGGGGGACAAGTGATAACCCTGCAAATATCATTTACATAAAGGCCCATCCAGTCGACCCAATCCATTGGCAAGGCCCAAGGCCCAATAGCAGAGAGTAACAGGCGTGGACTCCTAGCCAACGCACACGCCCGATTGGCTGATATGACCGCCAGTCCCATCAGCCGTCTAACACAAGGCAGTGCCCATGCCCATCAACTGCTCCCTGTCATTTCGCCGCACACCTACTCTGACTACCAGTTATCACATCCCAGGCACTCAAGTGCACCTCAACTATCTCTTATAAATAGACCAACCAACGATGGCACCAGGTATTGAATCTCTAGCATACTACCTCTAAGCATTCTCTCTCTAAAAGCTACTGACTTAAGCTTTGGAGTGCTTACGCTTGGTCCTACCGGACTCTTTCTCTTGCAGGATTCACCTATCTGATCGGATCTTCCACTACGAACCAGTCAATTCTCCTTCTATTTCAGATAAAGACTTTCTGTGCTTTATCAGTTAGCATTTTGAAGTTTAAGTCAGTAGTATTTGAGAGAAAATATAGAGATAAGTAAATTATCTGGTTGGATTATGTGTGTTACTTGGATGTAAAAAGACATGGTATTTATATGGGTATAAGAATCCATTTAAGTATTCTACTCTAGTATCAGAATAAGTTGCGGCGACAAGATGCAGGACAGGTAAAGAATGAGATGGAGGAGTGTGTCAGTGGATCATTGAAGGCAGTGCCCTGTCAGTCCAATTGGACGTCTTGTAGGCTCCTTATCCCTTTGATTTCCCTGCCTGTCTGCTTGTTCAAGAGCCCGACCTTAGAGGCACTAGACTTCTAAGCTTCAGAACCCGTGATCCTTGTTGGGCCTTGAGTTGGTCTTTTATTAAGGCCCTAAAAAAGATAATATTTCGGATATTATCAATTAGGATGATGCCCCAAAAAATCTATCGATCATTCCAATTTATGTAGCAAGAGTTTGTGAACGGTAGTTTCATAACCACCTTTATGGGTTTTGGTCTCTCATTTTGGAGCGTTTTGTTTTGTCTTCTCTTTTAAGATGATCTAAAGCCTTTTTTTTTACTTTGTTATGAAAGTTTCTTTATTATGATGGCATTATCATCAGATAAAGGAAAAGGTGTAGAAGATTTATGTGCAACCCTATGCATTGCGGATGATGAGGAAGATAGGTTAACTCTAGACGTAGAATTGGGAAGTGAATAGAATAAGGTGAATTTTTTTTTTGTAAGTCATTTCCTAAACGATAAATCGATTCATTTTGATTCTATGAGGAACACTCTGGCCTCAGTATGGAGATCAGTAAAAGGAGTTATTGCGATAGAAATTGATAGAAAGGGATGTTATTTGTTCCAATTCTACCATAAATGTGATATGGCAAGGGTCCTCAATGATGGACCGTGGATATTTAATCAAAATGTCTTGATCATTAAACACCTTGAGGACACTGAACAAGAAGCTCAAGTTGAGTTGAATATGTTACTTTTTTGGGTCCAACTAATGAATTTTCCCATAGGATTCTAGACTGGAGAAACATGCAAAGAAATTGGAAACCGAATAGGGAAGTTTATGGAGGTTGATCCAAAGAACTTTTCTAGTCGAAGTAAGAGTTTTTTGAGGATCAAAGTGGCGATAGACGTGCGAGCTCTATTGAAGAGGGACCAAAAAATTAGATGTAGCAGTGGAGATTGGTTTTAGGTTGATTTTTGATATGAACGATTACCATCTTTTTGCTTTTTCTGTGGTATTATAGGCCATGTAGATAAGTTCTGTAGTCTTTTATTTGATCATCCAAATCCCCCAATTGAACGTGTTTATGGCAGCCACTTATGTGCAGTGTTCAAACGGCCAAATTCACAGGTAGGCCGAGCTTAACTTCGTGAGTCCATGGAGGAAGATGGTGGGGTAAAAATGGAAAGTTCATTGATAAATATGGATATCAAAGGTTTAAGAGATGATTCCCACGTTCTAAGTAGTGTAAATACTGAGCCTAATTTATGTGACTTAAACATGGAAATTACTATGCATGCAAAAGGAGGATACAATGGTGCTATTTATGCTAAGTCAATTGCCAAAAAAGATGGCTTAGTTTTGGATACTAAAAGGCCTCGTATGGAGGAAGGCCCAATTACGATGGATCATGGATCACAGGTAAAAAATGAATTGATAAAGGGACCTGGAGCCCAGGCCCTCCAGGGCCAGGGCCCATGAGTATCATAAGTTGAAATTGCCATGGACTAGGCAATCCATGGACAATTAATGCTCTTAAAGATTTTATATCTTTACACAAGCCCATTATTGTTTTCCTCATGGAAGCAATGATAAAACATAACAAAGGTGAGATAGTTGGTAATAAGTTGGGTTTTAATTCTTTTAAGGCAGTAGATGGGGATGAGCACAGTGGTGGAATAGTGTTATATTGGAAAAAAAATGAAAATCCAAGTTCTTTCCAGATCTAAGAACTTTATTGACGTCAGAATCTCAGTTTCTAACACAGCCTCTTGGAGTTTCGCCGGTTTTTATGCTTTTTCGGAGAGGTCTCATCGTCGTCAGTCTTGGGATTTGCTTTGATCTTTGGATCAGGGTACAACAGATCTGAGTGCTATGCTGGAGATTTCAATGATCTTCTTTATAAGTGAGAAAAGAAATGGGGAGTTAGGTAAGCAAGATGGTTAATTGATGGGTTTCGAGAGGCTATTAGTGACTGTGGCTTAGTGGATCTGAATATGCATGGTTATCCTTTCATTTGGGAAATAAGCAAGGGTTCTCATCGGTGGATTGAAGAGAGGTTAGATAGAGTGCTTGTTAATGAAGAGTGGCAAAAAATGTTTTCGAATTCAGTTCTTCATAATGTGGTTATAGTGGGTTCTGATAATTCTACTTTATTTTTAGAATTAAAGGCATGGGTGAGAGCTTCAATAGTCAAGAGCATGGGTGAGAGCCTCAATAGTCAAGAGATTTAGATTTGAGAATGCCTGGCTCCGTGAATCAAAGTGTTTTTCTGTGGTTCAAAATGCTTGTGAAAATATGGGTACGAGTCCAATTATCACAAAAATTGAGTCTTGTATGGGGGCTTTACAAAAGTGGAGTCAATCTCTTGATGGAAATTTCAAGGCCAAAATTAAATTGTACCGCTCTTTATTAGAGAAATATAGAGGGAAAAGGGACTATTATTCGGTGGAGCATACACAAAAGCTTCAAACGAGTTGTCAAGAATCCTTCAGCAGCAAGAAGATTTTTGGAAGCAAAGTGCGAAACTTTTCTGGTTGTAGGAAGGTGATGCAAACTCAAAATATTTCCATGCTTATGCTTCAGCCAGAAAGAAATCTAACAATGTGTCTCTCCTAAAAAATTCAACAGGACATTGGAGTGAATGGGGAA
Organism: Excoecaria cochinchinensis; assembly: GCA_947683425.1. Taxonomy (NCBI): domain Eukaryota; kingdom Viridiplantae; phylum Streptophyta; class Magnoliopsida; order Malpighiales; family Euphorbiaceae; genus Excoecaria; species Excoecaria cochinchinensis. The sequence goes on from CANTUQ010000004.1 coordinate 49,660,137, forward strand.
TAGGCTTAGAGAATATTATACTTGACTAGTTTTGGGGTATTTTTTTTATTGTAATGGGATTAATGGTAATGCAATTTTTTATCTGATTAGGCTAAAAATAACATAGGAGTATAATTTTGAATTTACCCAAAGCTTTAGTCCTGAAGAGGTTAAAAATGCTTACTCTGCTATACACCCAGACAAAAGTCTAGGTCCTGATGGCTTGAACCCAGACAAAATGCTTACTCTGGAGCATTGTGGGTAAGGATGCCACTAATGCCTGCATTTCAATCTTAGATTCCTACTCTCTACCTCCTAGATTGAATAATACGTTGATTGTGTTAATTCCCAAAAAGGATAATGCATAATATATCACTAATATGAGACCAATTGCCCTTTATAATGTTCTGTTCAAAATGGTCTCTAAAATGTTGGCAAACAGTTTGAAATGGTACTACCAAAGTTAATTTCAGAGACACAAAGTGCTTTTATCCCTGGCAGATTAATCGCTGACAATATAATTGTTGCTTATGAATCTATTCACAGCCTGAAATACAACAAACAAGGGAGGAAGGGCATGGCAACCTTGAAGTTGGATATGAGTAAGGATATAATGGCCTTTTTTAATGGAAATGCTACTCAAGCTGGGCTTCAATAATATTTGGTTGAACTGGATTCGTATGTGTGTGGAGTCTATTTCTTATAAAATTGCGCATGGAGGGAGAGAAATGGGACCTGTCATTCTATAGCAAGGTTTAAGGCAATGAGATCATTTATCTCTGTATTTGTTCACAATCCATGCAAAAGGTTTATCGGTGTTGTTATGTGATAGGGAGGAAATAGGGCCCATTCACGGATGTCGTGTTGCTCCTTCAGCTCCATCGGTGTCCCATTCCTATTTTTCAGAGCTAGTTTAGTGGAAGCAAATTGTGTCCAGGATTGTCTCAAAGCTTATGAGCTCACTTCGGGTTAATGTGTTAGATATCATAAGTCTACAATATTCTTTAGTGGTAACACAAAAGATACTGATAAAAGTGAGGTATGTAATAAGCTGTAGGTGACGATGACTACTGAGTTGGGCTTGTACTTGGGGGTGCCAGTAAAAGTGGGTAAGAGCAAAAACTAGACTTTTAGTTTTTTAAAGGAACGGATTTGGAGGCGTATGAATGACTAGAAAGAAAGGTTCATATCCAGGGCTAGGAAGGAGATCCTTATTAAATCGAATCTTCAATAGATTCCAACTTATATAATGGGCATTTTCCAGCTGCCACTTCAATTCTATAAAGAGGTGAATAGTATGTTAAACAAATTTTGGTAGAATTCTAATGGAGCTAATCCTACTGGAATATGTTGCCAAAGTTAGGAAAAGCTCTGCAAATCGAAAGGTTGTGAGGGGTATGGGTTTTAGGAGTTTAAATGAGTTCAACCTTGCTCTTCTAGAAAAACAGGGGTGGCGTATGCTTCAGAACCCAAATTCTCTAACTGCTTCGGTAATCAAAGCCAGGTATTATCAGTCTTCTGATTTTCTTCAAGCATAATTGGGTTATAACCCATCATATGTATAGAGGAGTTTGCTTGCAAGCTGAGAGGTCCTTCATAATGATTTAGCTAAAAAGATTGGAAATGGGAAGGCAACTAATATTTCTGGTAGCCCTTGGCTACTAGATCCGATGTGCCCTTTTGTTTCCAGTGATGGACCAAATAATTCTTCTATTACTCATGTAAATGATCTTTTTGAGTCTTCTGGTAATTAGAATGTGGCTTTGGTGGAAGATATGTTTAATGGCATGGATTATCGGCTGATCCTTTCCATCCCATGAAGAAAAAGGGAGATAAAGGATTGTTGGATGTGGAGGTTTGATAATAGAGGCAAATTCACAGTCCGAAAAGCGTATCATGATGCCATGAAAGTGAAGTATGTTGAGCAGCAAATAGACATCCCTTTTAGATGGAACAGACTCTAGTGTTTTAAGGTCCAACTGAAAATTAAAAACTGTATTTGGTGCATTTTGGCTGGCTGTCTTCCTACTATTAATAACCATGTTCATCGAGAGTCCATGTTACTCAGGGTTGTCCTATCTGTCAGTGCCAAGGAAAGAATGAGACACACATTTTCATCCAATGTGGTTTTGCGCAGCAAGTATGGCGAATTTTTTATGGGGATATGCGTATGTCGGGTGTTATGTGTTTTAAGAGTTGGTTTGTTTCATTTTTAAATGCCGATCAAGGGGATATTATTGTAGAAATCTGCTTTATTATTTAGGGTTTGTGGAATAATAGAAATAGAGTTATGTGGGAGTAAAAAGAGAATACTCCAAGGTTGGTTTAATACTCGACATGGTTGGCCTTATCTCAATGGAAATCAGCTCAGGTTCAAAAAGGTAGCAAACTCAATGTTCATTCTCAACTTGTTTCGAGGTGGATAAGGCCAAAAGAAGGAGTTTTGGTCTATAATGTGGATACAAGGTGTTTTAAAAATGAAGTTTATAGTTCTTATGGTTTCATTGTCCGCAATCATTTAGGGGAGTGTATTGCAGCTTGGCATGCAGTGTTTGAAGGGTGTTTTAAAGCTCACATTGCAGAAGCTTTAGCAACAAAGGAAGCATTAAGGTGATTAAAGGATAAGGGGTTTGCACGAGTTTGTATTCAAACAGACTGTATTCTGGTTTCAAAGGCAGTGGGTGAAGAATGTACTGATGTTTCTTACTTTGCATATGTCATTCAAGAATGCAAATTTTTATTAAAAGCTTTAGATGATTGTTCTATTGCTCATGTTAGACGAATAGCGAACCTAGCGGCTCATAAGCTAGCAAAAGCAGTAAGTTATGTATCTGTTTGTGGAGAGTGGGACTGTCCACCTCCATTTTTATTTGATATTTTAGTTGTTAATCTTTTTTTTTAATATAAGGTTGATTTAAAAAAAAACGTAGCAAGAGTTTATTGTCCGATATTGGAAAGATAAAAGAATTATGGAGTTATATTTATTTTCTTTCGATTATGCACATTAGTTTCGGTTTATATTTTACAAGTTAAAATATGTCTACTAAAAATAAGTTTTTTTGGTATATTATCAAGTATTTTGTTTTGATTCAAAATCCGTTACTCATTTTGTTCCACTAAATTGTCACTTTTGAGAAAAAAATTATTGAACATTGTCCCAAGCTTGAAAAATATCTTTGTGGTGCACAGTCCAATCATGTCCAGAACCATCAGATTTTCTCTCTTTCCTTTTCACCTTTATATTCCCAGCCACAAAAGGCATAAAAGACCCACCCACCCCCTGCAGCTTCAGTGCGATGGTGGGCGTTATAGAACCACACCTTATTTAAGCAGATTAGATGCACTTGAGCTGAACATAACTTCAATTACACAGCCATGTCAGGAGGCACGTCTATGACACGGCTGTAAGGGTCTTCTTTAACCACAAGCTATAATTACAAAAGAAAACACGTTTATGACACGGCTGTAAGGGTCTTCTTTAACCACAAGCTATAATTACAAAAAAAAACAAGATTAAATTGTGAAGTATAAAGAATCCAAAAAAAAAAAAAGAAAAGTTACACTTTTTTTTCCATGAAATGTAACATAAAACTATAAAGGTAGTCAAAAAAAATCTACCTAGTCATTTTTAGCGGGCATGTAATTGGTTGCAACCAATCTCTTCTAGTTGTTGTGCTTTTGCATGTTTATGGTCAAACCTTTAACCAATGGGAATGAGGAATCAAACATATCCTCATTTAGATTAAAATGCATTGTGAGGCAATGCATATGCTCCAAAGCAAACATCTGTACATTGCCAAGAGATACTAAAATCAAATCACCATTGTACTTGTACACTGCCTCAACAAGAAATAAATAACATTGTAGTCCAAAATTGGGATGGGGCTTGTTGCGTCAATAACAGTAACTCGACATCAAACTATTGTACCAGTTTATTGCCAACAAATATTAAAATTAAATCACCATTGTGCTTGTACACTGCCTCAAAAAGAAATAAATAAAACTGTATATAATTGGTTGGAAACAATCTCTTCCATTTGTTATGCTTTTGCATGCTTATGGTCCAACCTTTAACAAATGGGAATAAGGAATCAAACATATCCTCATTTAGAGTAAAATGAATTGCCAGGCAAGTCATGCGCTACGAAGCAAACATCTCTACATTGCCAAGTGATATTAAAATCAAATCACCATTGTACCTATAGACAACCTCAAAAAGAAATAAATTACACTGTAGCCCAAAATTGGGATAAGGCTTGTCACGTCAATAACAGCAACTCGACATCAAACCATTGTACGAGTACATTGCCAAGAGATAATAAAATCAAATCAGCATTGTATTTGTACATTGCCTCTAAAAGAAATAAATAACACTGTAGCCCAAAATTAAGATGGGGCTTGTTACATAAACAAGAACAACTTGACATCAAACCGTTGCACCAGTATATTGCAAACAGATATTAAAATCAAATCACCATTATACCTGTACACTGCCTCAAAAAGAAAAAGAAAAGAAAGCATATATAGTGCTTACTTCAATCTTCTCACTTTAGCAAAACCTGTCATTTCCTTTAACAAATATAATTGTTAGTTTAATCTATAAATGGAAATAAACAATACTCTACATCAAACTATTATACCAGTACATTGCCAAGAACATACACCATATATTCATTTCTGATACAATGCATAAGTTTACTAACCTCTACTTCTTTGGATGTATGGTTCTGCTAAGAAAATTTCGAGGATCACTATCCCATTTATATCGCAAAGGAGTGACCCTTACCCTAGTTGACCTCCTTGGCCCCACTAGTTGCTCTAGTGGCAGGACTCCAATTGGCTCAAATGGCTGCTCAGCTGATAGGTCTTCAGGTGGCAGGACTCCAATTGGCTCGACTGGCTGCTCATCAGGTGGCAGGGCTTCAATTGGCTCGAATGGCTGCTTAGGTGACAAGTCTCCAACATGCTCACCTTGCTCATTTCTAGCTCGCATATATGCATCCCCCACATCTAGTAGCACTTCATCACTTTCATGCTCCTCTGCAGGAGTGGGTGTTTGGAAGTCTGGCTGCACTTCATCACTTCCATCCTCAAAATCGGCAAAAGTGGGTGTTTGGAAGTATGGCTTCACTTCATCACTTCCATCCTCTAAATCTGCAGGACTGGGTGATTTGAAGATAGGGGCACAATGAATATTGGCAAGAGTGGATGTACTTGTCTAGTCTATCTGGTCAAGTTGGATTGGCTGGTCACCAAAAATAAAGTCTTGAACATTGTCCCAATCTTCCAAAACATCTTTGTGGTACACAGTCCAATCATGTCCAAAGCCATCAGATTTTCTTTCCTTCCTTTTCACCTTCACATTCCCAGCCATAAAAGGCATAGAAGCTTCAGTACGATGGTGGCCGTTATAAAACGACACCTCAATTAAGCAGATTAGGTGCACTTAAGCTGAACATAACTTCAATTGCACAGCCATGTCAACAGGAACATTTGTAACACGGTTGTAGAGGTCTTCTTTAACTACAAGCTACAATTACAAAATAAAGCAAGATTAAATTGTCAAGTATAAATAATTCAGAAAAATAAAATAAAAAAAAAGCTACACTTTTTTATGTTATAAAATGTAACACAAAACTATAAAGGCGGTCAAGGAAAAAAATATCTACCTGGTCATTTTCAGCGGGAATGTAATTGGTTGGAACCAATCTCTTCCAGTTGTTGTGCTTTTGCATGCTTATGGTCCAACCTTTAACTAAAGGCAATGAGGAATCAAACGTATCCTTATTCAGATTAAAATACATTGCGAGGTAAGTCATGCGCTCCGAAGCAAACAACTGTACATTGTCAAGAGATATTAAAATCAAATCACCATTGTACCTATACACTGACTCAATAAGAAATCAATAATGTTGTAGCCCAAAATTGGGATGAGGCTTGTTACATCAATAACAGCAACTCGATATCAAAATATTGTACCAGTACATTGCCTAGAGATAATAAAATCAAATCACCATTGTACCTGTACATTGCCTCTAAAAGAAATAAATAACATTGTAGCCCAAAATTGGGATGGAGCTTGTTACGTCAACAACAACAACTCGACATCAAACCATTGCACCAGTACATTGCCAATATATATTAAAATCAAATCACCGTTGTACCTTTACACTGCCTCAAAAAGAAATAAATAAACAAAAATAAAAAGAAAAAGAAAAGAAAGCATATAGAGTGCTTACTTCGATATCCTCACTTGAGCAGAACCTGTCATTTCCTTCAACAAATATAATTGTTAGCTTAATCTGTAAATGAAAAGAAACAATACTCTACATCAAACTATTATACAAGTACATTGCCAATAACAGACGCCACATATTCATTTCAGATGCAAGGCACAAGTCTACTAATCTCTGCTTCTTTGGATGTATGATTCTGCTGAGAAAACTTCGAGGATCATTATCCCATTTATATCGCAAAGGAGTGACCCTTACCCTAGTTGACCTCCTTGGCCCAACTGGTTGCTCAGGTGGCAGGACTTCAATTAGCTCGACTGGCTTCTCAGCAGGTGACAGGGCTCTAATTGGCTTAAATGGCTGCACAGGTGACAGGTCTCCAGGTAGCATGACTCCAATTGACTCAACTGGCTACTCTTCAGGTAGTAGTGCTCCAATTGGCTCGAATGGCTGCTCAGGTGACAAGTCTCCAACATGCTCATTTTGCTCATCTCCAGCTCCCATATATGCATCCAACATATTTGGCAGCACTTTATCACTTTTATACTCCTCTACAGGAGCGGGTGTTTAGAAGTCTGGCTGCACTTCATCACTTCCATCCTCAAAATCTGCAGGAATGGGTGTTTGGAAGTCTAGCTGTACTTCATCACTTTAATCTTCCAAATCTGCAGGAGTGTTGATTAGAAGATAGAGGCACAATAGATGTTGGCAGGAGAGACTGTACCTGGCTGGTCTGTCTGGTCAAGTTGGACCAGCTGGTCACCAAAAATAAGGCTTAAACATTGTCCTAAGCTTCCAAAACATCTTTATGGTGCACAGTCCAATCATGTCCAGAGCCATCAGATTTTCTCTCCTTCCTTTTTACCTTCATATTCCCTGCCACAAAAGGCATAGAAGACCCCCTTTCAGCTTCAGTGCGATGGTGGCCGTTATAGAACCACACCTCATTAAAGCTAATTAGGTGCACTTGAGTTGAACATAACTTTAATTACACATTCATGTTAGCAGGCACATCTGTGTCACGGCTGTAGAGGTCTTCTTTAACCACAAGCTGCAATTACAAAAGAAAGCAAAATTAAATTTTAAAGTACAAAGAATCCAGAAAATGAAAAGCTACACTTTTTTTACTATAAAATGAAACATAAAACTATAAAGGCGGTCAAGAAAATAAAAATATACCTGGTCGTTTTCAGGGAGCATGTAGTTGGTTGGAACTAATCTTTTCCAGTTGTTGTGCTTTTGCATGCTTGTGGTCCAACTCATTTTGTTCCACCAAATTGTCACTTTTGAAAAAAAAAATTATCCTGCTAAATTGTCATTTTGATAAATTCAAAATAACATTTAATACATCATCTCTAACTTTATCCTCATAATATGCCAACAAAATATTTAATACCTTAATTAATTTTTTTATACACTTTAGTATAATAATCTAAATTAAGAGGAGGCATTTTAATCTATTCAATATAATTTTACATAAAAATTCGCAAAACAAATTATTATCTTAATATTGATGATTTGTAAATAAGTGACAATTTGGTAGGACGGATAAAGTATTATTTATGAAGTAGCTATAGACAATATTCAAATGCATTGATTTAGTGAAGTATGTAAGTTGGTGAAAAAATTCAAATGAAATTTTAATTCTACGTTTTTATTTGTATTTTTTTATTTTTATATTTATATTTATATATACAAAAAGTCAAAAATTCACATATGTGAGTTTTATCTATATATAATTATATATGATAACATAATTGTTGAATTGATATGTAATAACTTTTTTTTACTAAGATTAAAAAATAGTGAATAATAAATATGTATTACGATAATTAATTATTTGATTTAAATGTGAAGTGCACCAAAAAACATATATATATATATATATATATATATATATATATATATATATATATATATATATATATATATATATATATATATATATATATATAAAGATTTGATCTATATATATATAGAAAGACTTTATCTCCTAAATATATTTAGTTATTGAAAATACAGTATGTGTATGATATGGTTTTGGCTACTAAATTGGTTTGTTTAATGGGTTGTTTGATGGATTTGTTTGGCTAAAATGAAATTAAGTTAACAAATGAAATTTTAAAATGAGAATGCATTGTTGGAAGTGGACACATAAACCACTTAATTTTATCCATTTTTAGATTATATAACAACTGAACATAATATGAAACATGTATGTAATATGTGAATAATTGCTAAATTGATAACCGATAGAGTTGGGATACGCCCATGACTCTATATAGGATTGAGTTTTTATCCAGATTAAATTGAGTTATTTAATCTGAATTAAATTACCAAATCCTATCTCAGAAAGGATTCTGAGTTAGACTAGGGTTAAAACTCTAGCCTTTAGGACCTCTATAAATAGAGGTGAGGTCCTCATAATTTGGTAACGAGAAAACGTATACGCCGTAAGCCTGCTCGTTCTCACTCACGATTATTTTGTGTTAATCTTTCTGGGATTTCTAGATTGTAATCTAACTGCTATTATCCTGAGTGGGTAAAAGCCAAACCGGTGACCAATAAAAGAAGATCCTTGTACCGCTTCCGCAACGTGATTTTCGCGCTACAACAAGTATGTATTACTTTCTTCTTTTATTTCCTTTATTATTTTTCCTTCATTGGTATCCGAGCCTGCTCTAGATATTCGTAGGAATTTAGTTTCTGTTCTTGTGTTATTAAAACTTGGTTTTGATTTACACTTTAAGGATGATAGTGTGCGCTTATGTTTGGATAATGTCTATTATGGTTCTGGTTTTATTTTGAACAATTTCATTGTTTTGGATATCGATCCTAACTTTATGAATAATAATAGTTTTTCTTTAATTTCTTCTACTTCACATAATAATGAGAATCATGTGAAATTATGGCATGCTACATTAAACCATATTGGGCAAAATCGAATGAGTCGGTTAGCCAAAGCTGGTTTACTAGATGATTTGAATGAGGTCGACTTACCTACTTGTGAGCATTGTCTTAAAGGAAAACTAGTGAAAAAATTGTTCGGAAAAAGAACTAGAGCTGAATTTCCATTGCAATTAATTCATTCTGACGTTTGTGATCCAATGAATGTGAGGGCAAGGCATGGGGCCTACTACTTCATCACATTTATAGATGACTATACAAGGTATGGTCATGTCTACTTGATTTCTCACAAGTCAGAAGCATTGAGTTGCTTTAAAACTTTTATGAACTTAGTTGAGAATCAATTAGATAAAAAGATCAAAGCTTTAAGAATTGACTGAGGTCGGGAATATCTTTCAGATGAATTTAAAGCTTTGTGTGATGAAAAAGGGATTGAACATCAGTTGTCCGTTCCCAGAACTCCATAACAAAATGGTGTTGCGGAAAGGAAAAATGGGACTCTCCTTGATATGGTTAGATCTATGATGGCAGAAGCAAATTTGCCCATCTCCTATTGGGGAGATGTTTTACTTACTGCCACATATGGTCTAAACCAAGTGCCCTCAAAATCAGTCACATCCACACCTTATGAGTTGTGGACTGGTCGACAGCCTGACCTAAGCCATTTACGACCTTGGGGTTGTGCTGCTTACGTCCATGATACCTCAAGCAAATTTGGTAAATTAGGACCAAGAGGTAAAAAGAGTATCTTTGTGAGATATTCTGAAGTATCAAAAGGATACGTATTCATCGGTGAGCAAGAGAATGATTCAGTGACTGAATTTGAATCACGAGACGTTATATTCTTGGAAAATGAGTTTCCAAAGTTGGGCGAAGTGAATCAAGATTTCACTTTCTATGAAACTCAGGAAGATGAACTGTCAGGATCACTCCATCCGAGTGGGAGGGAATTAGAGGAAGAAGGTCAAGATCTTCCTCCTCTACATGATTCGGATGTTCGAGACCCTAATTTGAGTGGGAGCATTCCTAACTCCAGTGGGAGTATGGAACATGGTCCCAGTTGGAGTATTCCAAATTACGATGAATATATGAGACATGTTTATCAAGATTCGGAATTACGTAAATCTAAAAGGATAAGTGTTCCTCGCCGACGATTTGAGATCGAAGGCTTGAACGAAGCCCTTTTAGTTAACCCACATGACGATGAAGAGCCTAAAAATATCAAAGAGGACTTCTCAAGCCCAGCTAAAGAAAAATGGATCAATGCAATGGAAGAAGAAATAGCATCTATGAGATCAAACCGTGTTTGGGAACTGGTTGATCTACCGGAAGGACGTAAATCGATTAGGAACAAATGGATTCTCAAGGTAAAGCGAAAAGCTGATGGAAGTATCGAAAGATATAAAGCTCGGCTAGTCGCTAAGGGGTTTACACAACAGGAAGGGATTGACTATGAGGAGACTTTCTCTCCTGTTGTGAGATTTACGTCTATAAGGTTAATTCTTGCCATAGTGGTGAGTTTAGACCCAGAGCTACATTAAATGGATGTAAAGACTGCTTTTCTCAATGGAGAACTGAATGAAGAAATCTACATGGAACAACCTGTAGGTTTCATCGAAAAAGGCAGCGAATATAAGGTTTGCCGATTGAAAAGATCGATGTATAGCCTGAAACAGTCTTCGCGATAATGGTATTTAAGATTTCATGATACAATCATATCGAATGGGTTCAACATGATTGATAAAGACCATTGCGTGTATAATAAAAGCTCTGAAAATAATTTTGTCATTTTAACATTGTATGTAAACGACATACTAATAGCTGAAAATGACAAAGTGTACGTAAATCAAATCAAAGATTGGTTATCATCCAACTTTGAAATGAAGGATATGGGTAATGTAGACTACATTCTTGGAGTTAAGATTTCAAGAGATCGTTCGAGAAGGTTGTTGTCCCTTTCTCAAAAGACATTTATCAACAAAGTCCTTGAACAATTCAATATGCAGAACTGCAAACCCATAGACTGCCCCATTGGCAAGAATCAGTTTCTTAGCAAAGAGATGTGTTCTAAGAAGCCAGATGAAGTGGAGCGTATGAGAGACGTTCCTTATGCCAGTGCCGTGAGTAGTCTTATGTATGCTATGTTGTGTATGAAATCTGATATTTGCTATGCAGTGGGCATGGCAAGTAGATATCAATCTAACTCGGGTGAAGCACATTGGAAAGCAGTTAAGAGGATACTTAGATACCTCAAAAGTACAGCAGATTATTCTCTCTGTTATGAAGGCAAGGATCTGCAATTGAGAGGATACACTGATGATGATTGGGCTGGAGATATGGACGAGAGGAAATCCACTTCAGGTTTCATATTCTTGCTTGGCAAGGGTGCTATCTCATGGAGTAGCAAGAAACAAACTTGTGTAGCCTTATCAACAATGGAAGCTGAATTCGTAGCTTCCACAGCTGCAGGATAAGAGGCAGTTTGGCTAAAACGGTTGATGGACTATTTAAGAGTAACTACCTCAGAGGGACAAGTGACAGTCTATAGTGACAGTCAATCGTCGATAGCTTACACAAAAGATCCGAAATTTCATAGTAGGACTAAGCATATCGACATTAAGTATTATTATATAAGAGATGTAGTTGCACGAGGAGATGTGAACTTATAGTACATATCTACGCATGATATAATTGCAGATCCGTTGACTAAACCTGTAACTAAAGATGTGTTTCAGAGACACATTAGAATTCAAGGTTTGCGTAGAATTTGATATGTACTGACTTTATTTTTATAATCCCTTAACATTATTATTTGTGAATAATAATAAAGTTCATTGTTGGCAATACATGAGTGTAAATATTTATTGTGTGAATACTTACTGTTAATTATTTGAGTTTAAGCATGTCAGATAGAGAAGTAGCCCACTCGCAATACCTTAGTTTTGTCGATCAGTTGGCAAAGACTAAGATGAGGCGATTTTTGAACAAATGAGTATGCTCGAGAACCTGTTCAAAATGAAAGTGTCGTCTTACAGAAATTACAAGATATGTTTTATTAAGGCGTAAGATAAAGTCATACATGAGGTTATATGCTTTGGATTAAGATCCAAAAATAAGGATCGTATGGAATCCGATGGATAGTTATGTGTAACTACCATGTTATGTCTTAAAAACCAGAAGTAGTTCTTAAGTAAGCGAACTAAAGTTGGGTGTTTCGGTGTATCGCAGCCTTACGCTTCTGTATGGTATTTTATATGCACATTATTTAAAATGTGAGACATGCGCTCATTTAAGGGAAGGAAAGAACACCATAACACATGTTTTATACCGTGTGTGCTTGAGTGACCAAAGGGATGGGAATTTAATACTATTGATCTTAACTTTTCCTACTGTGAAACCCTGTTAATATATCGACCCTTAGAACCCTTAACTTATCCCTGAAGTATGGTTCAATGTGGCTAGCTTGGTTAGTCTCCAAAAGGTCTGGGAAAAATTTAGGCCTGGCGGATCTAACTAGAAAAGCGAGTTGAATCATGATGGATGGCATATAGTAAGAGGAGAAGATAATCTTTTGATCACATTCATAAGAATTCGTGGTTCACCGACATGTCTATTATTGTTTCTATGAGTAGAAACATAATAGTGAATACGAATAACGTTTTATGAGATCATAAGTTAAAACGGTGATTGTCAGAAGGTGGTCTAGGGTTAGGCATACGTGAAATAAAAGGATCGCTTTTTCTAGAAGCTATATATCCCTAACAGATGTATAGCAATAGTGCTCTCGAAGTATGCTGGTCACACAATCTATTAGTCTGTATAACTGAAGATTATATGTATGGAATGTGTTCCGTCATGTGCGAGTGGGAGATGATAGAGTTGGAATACGCCTATGACTCTATATAGAATTGAGTTCCTATCCAGATTAAATTGAGTTATTTAATCTGAATTAAATTATCAAATCCTATCTCAGAAAGGATTTTGAGTTAGACTAGGGTTAAGACTTTAGCTTTTAGGATCTCTATAAATAGAGGTGAGGTCCTCATAATTTGATAACGAGAAAATGTATACGCCGCAAGGCTGCTCGTTACCACTCACAATTATTTTGTGTTAATCTTTCAGGGACTTCTAGATTGTAATCTAGCTGCTATTATCCCAAGTGGGTAAAAGTCAGACCGGTGACCAATAAAAGAAGATCCTTGTACCGCTTCCGCAATGTGATTTTCGCGCTACAACAAGTATGTATTACTTTCTTCTTTTATTTCCTTTATTATTTTTCCTTCAATGACTTTAAAGGTTAATTATAACATATAGAATGAAATAAGGAAAAAATAAACCCATAATGTCTTGATTTTCAATATGGCCGAACCATAGGCTAGGATGTTTAGTCTGAATTTTAATAAATACTTATTAATTATGCATGATTAGACTATTTAAACAAGAACTGAATATAGTTGGGGGATGAAATAATTGATAGTGCTTGGAATTAAGTCTTGACCAAATGATGTATCAATGATTTTTAGTTGAATCTTTATAGAAAATGGTCAATTGAAGCATAAAATGACCAGATGAACAATTATTTTGATAATTTTCCAACATAATATAGGACAAGTTGATATCCAAAAAAAATTAATCTAGTAGTTCTTTGAGTTTTTCCTTCCCTTAATAATTGTAGTGTTGCTACTTAGTCATCAAATTGAAATTAATTTTTTTGTAAAAAAAATTGAAATTATATTAATTATCCTATATTTTGGTATCTAATAATTTAAAAATTTTATTGAAGACTTATAGGTAATGAAATTGAATGCAATGCTATTAAAAATAATAAGAACATAAAAGGCATGTGCATTATCTAAGTATTGTACAATATAATGTATTTTTATGATATTATATTTTTTAAATTAATAGTATTGTTAATAATATTGCATAATTATTATTTACATAAATTAAATTTTGATGTAATAATAATAAAAAATTAAATTGGAAATAATAACAAAAAATTTAATATTTTTAGTAATGAAATAGCGACAAATTATCTATCGCTAATAAATTTTTAATATTCACGAAGACTAATTTTAGCGGTTATTTAGCGACGGAATTTTTCTTTGTAACGATAGCTTTGTCGTCGCTATTTTTAGCGACTGTTACATGTTTTAGTTGCAAAACTTCTAGCAACTGAGCTATTTGCGACGGTCAGTCGTGGCATCGCTAAAATTAATTAGCGATGGAATTTGCTGTCGCTGATTCCTTTTTTTTTTAGCGAATATCACTTTAAGTCAACATACAATGACTATAGGATCCATCAAGACATAAAATAATTGAAAGAAAAAGCAATTCATAACATTTTACAGGTCAAAAATGATTGTATATTTCTTTATTTTTTAATATTTTCATGGATTTTCCAATTATTTTAAGTTAACATCACATGAGATTAATAAAACTTGCATTTTAATTTCGCTCTTTCCGCATAAATTGCACCTAATATAAATGATTTGAAAATTACAAAAAATTAAAGTTAACTTTACAAAAATTTAATTTTAAAAAGTTAAAATTCAGAAATGGCAGAATGCATTTTTCCAACAACATATGAAGATATGTGAATGAGTAAGCTCTACTTGTGTACCATCAGCAACAACTAGGGGTGAGCAAAAAAATCGATGGACTCGGTTAACCGAAAAAAAATCCGAAACCGAACCGATGGACTGGTTAACCGATTGTAATGGACTGGTTAATGGTTAGTGTTTTGAAAAAACCGATATTAATGGACTGGTTAATGGTTTTTGACTCATGTGACTGGTTAACCGAACCGAAACTGAATTTTTAGTTAATTTATTAATTTTTTAATAATTTATAACAATTTATCCTAATTAAAAGTGATAATGTACTTTTTTTTTATTATGCTAATTATTTTAAAGTTTTTAAGTTTTTTTAATTGGCTATTAGTAAGTATAATAATTTATCTAATTAAAAGTGATTATGAACCGGTTAATATATTTACTTATTAAATATTAATTTTTAAAAATAAATTTGCTTATATCTACCAAATATTTTTATTTTAACAACAATAATGTTATATTATAGTGAAAAAATTTTGATTTTTAAGTATCCTGAACATTTTAATTTTATTTATGAATATATTTATAATTATAGTGGTTAACCGAAAAATATTGGGTAATCGGTCCGAAAATCCGAAACCGATGGACTGGTTAACCGATGGTAATGGACTGGTTAATGGACTGTAATTTCAAAAAATCGATATTAATGGACTGAGGCTAATGGACCGGTTAACCGACCATGCTCACCCCTAACAACAACATTAATGTCTTTTTCATCCTCTTTCTGGTCAGCATCTGTAATTTCACTTTCTTCTTTCCATTTTCCCCACAGTACTCCATAAAGTCCCAATACTATCACAACTGCTCCTACCAAACTGCATACAAATACAATACTATATATTGTTATCAAAATTTAATTTTAATTGGTATGAATTTTTGTCTGATAAGGACATATTCAACTTAATTTGCCAAAAATAATCCATGATCATTAAATTAATATTTAATAATAATTTAATAACAAAAAAATCCATGAATATATATATATATATATATATATATATATATATATATATATATATATAATACTTTTTTAAGAGTATATATATACAATATTAAACTATAATTTATATATATATATGACAAAATAAAATTTAATTGAAAAAAAGGGTCACAGCTTCGGTTTGGATTGGATTTTAGGTATTTTCATTAGATTTTTTGGATTTCGAATTTAGATCAGTTTCAACCCCAAATTTTTCGGACCATTTGACTTTCCTCTAAATTCAGTTTGGGATCACTATTATCGAGTTAAATTTTCAAATCGAAACAAAAATTTTCGGATCTAATTAATATCATCTATTAATTTTTGGATTTGCTCTAACATAAGCAAACTAGTAAAATTGTAACTAAATTTTCTCAATATGCCCCTAAATTTATTATTTTTTATTTTTTTATTTGTAAAGGATGGAGGAAGAAAGATGAAACTGACCTGCCCAAATGAAGTCTTTTGCAAAAGCAATTGCTGAGAATATTCCAACAATTATGATCAACAATGGACTGAACATGGCCACAAATACCTAGCCTTCATTGTTAATACACCAAGTCTATAGGTAGTACACTAATGCTGATATCACAACTCCCTATTTGAAATAATAAAGAAAAAAATTGGGTAAACCCATAACCAGCCCCTTCTACTTGTTAGCAAAAATCTTTTAAGCACCTAAACTATATAAATGACCAAATAAGCACTCGTACTTAAAGTTTACGCAACAAATAAACACAGATTAGGAGTTTATCAAAATTTGAAAATTGCGTGAGGCACACACGCGCTGACATGTATCACCAACCAGTTACAATTAAACAGGTGTCATTATAAATTAAAAGGATATTTGGGGGAAACGAAAAGGGTAATTGTAGTTTTTACTGAAATCATTCTTTCCGAAGGGGGTGAAGGGCAAATCGTTCAAGATCTGTTGTAATCTGAGTGTTAATCCTCAATGCAAAGTGATGAGAGAGTTTGGTCAAATATATATGAAGCATATTAAGAGAGGAAGCAAGAAGAAAATGTTGGGATTGCACTAGAGAAGTGGAATCGAGAAAGCAGAGTTAAGTTTTGAAATGCTGCGCAAATGGTTTTTTTGATATTTAGTTCTTAAAATAAAGGCTTTTTTTTATGAGTGTTGAAATGTAGGGATTTTATTATTTTTATTAACTGTTATGAGTTTTGGAATGTAAGGATTTGATTTCCAATGTCGACAGGGTGAAAGTGAGATTTCACCATGGAGGTACCTTTATTAGAAACGGGGTAGGAAACGAGAAATACATGGGTGAAGCCAAGGTTGAAGAATGGTACATAGAAAAGGATAAGTTATTGCTTGTGGAGTTAGGTGAACATGCAAAGTTATTAGGTTACACAGAGGTTGTTGGTTTCTTTTTTTTAGAGATGAGAAAAGGGAAATCTAAAATGTTTGGTAATGATAGAGTATTATTGGAGTTAGTAAAGGACTTTAATAACGGGGATATTTTAAATATATACATAATGCATAGTGTGAGTCAACCCATAATGGTGAAAAATATGTTATCCTATGTGGAAGTAAGTAGGACAAAAGAGGTAGAGGGGGAAAATATAGATGCAAGTGGTCCTTCTAGAGCAACCACGAATGAGGGTGATATTGAAAATGCTTCTGTGCTTCTAAGAAAACCAATGCAGAAGGTGTAGGTATAATTAGGGAAGAGAGAGAGGATGAAGCAGGGGAGTGTAGTGATGAAGCATCTTTAAGTGATAAAGAAGAATTAATTTCAGAAAGTAGCAGCAGTGGAGAGTATAATACTGATGAAGTCGCAAGTGATGAGGATAAAGAACTAAGAAGATTTAGGGAAGCTGCAAGGGAGGAGAAAAGAGATAAGAAGAAGAGAAGGGAGAGTAATTTCACTCAAGAGATTCCATTAGGGGAAGCTGGATTTGATATGGTTTTGAAGGCACATGTGTTAACAGAGAAGAAAAATATGAAGGAAGACTGAGTGGTGATGAGGAATATGTTGACAGTTCTAATGTGTGGAG
The DNA here is from genome assembly GCA_947683425.1 of Excoecaria cochinchinensis. Taxonomy (NCBI): domain Eukaryota; kingdom Viridiplantae; phylum Streptophyta; class Magnoliopsida; order Malpighiales; family Euphorbiaceae; genus Excoecaria; species Excoecaria cochinchinensis. Next base: position 49,677,869 of record CANTUQ010000004.1, read on the forward strand.
TGATGATAGCCAAGATGAGTTAGAGTGCAAGTCTGGAGCAGGATTAAATGTGCATAGCAAAAAGAAGAGCAGCAAGTTATTTTTTGATCCAAAATGCAGCTCCACGATATTTCAACTTGGAATAATATTCGAAAATACTATTCAATTCAGAGAAGCAGTTGCTAATTATGCAATGGAGAATGGAGTTTGTGTAAAGTTTAGGTTTAATGAAAGGCATAGAGTGACGGTTAGATGAAAATCAACTAACTGTAATTGGGAGATATTTGCTAGTCTGGAAGGAGATTCTGGTGATTTCAAGGTCAAGACATATAATCCAGAACACAAGTGCGTTGCACATTCCAATCCAACTTACTATATATTTATTAAAAATAATAATTTCTAATAGATAATTATTTATTAAAAATAACAAATTAACTCACACAATATATGATGGATAGTAGTTGCACATTCCAATCCAACTTCCAACTTGTAGGATTTCTTGCGAAAAACAATGCAAGAATAGATGATTGAATCGATGCGAAAAAGCATATGAGTGTGGTGAGCGATAATTGAGCTGGATACAACTTTGTACGCCAAATCCTAATAATGTAATCCTTAAATTTGGATCTAACGAGTGGAGAAAATTAGCACTAAAAGAGTTTTATCTCTATAATCGGCCATCCAACTTGAACTAAATCAGTTGAAATGAGAGATGAGTATGGTTTGGTTTTAATCGAAATAAACTAATTCAGTCAATCAATTAGATTATTACGATAATAGATTTAATTTCAATTAGAAAAATTTACTAATTTTTGACGTAGCGAAAGTAGTAAAAGCGAGACTTTCGAAAAAATTAATAAAATTTTGAGATTATTCTTAAAACTCAAAATTAACAAGGTTAACCTATTTATAAGTTGAGACAAACCCCAAAATTATTAAAACCAAAAAAATAAAAAAATTAAAATAAAATCCCTAAATAAAACTTTAAAAATGCCCCAAAACTGTTCGAGACGGCCTAATTTGGGCCCGACACGGGCGGTTACAAGTAAATACAGTAATAACTGTAGATCTCCAAAATCACATCCCTCCTAACTCCATCCAAGCCAAAAGTTGTGACCTGTCAAAATTTTTGAACTTTTTGACGGTCGGTCCGGTCTAAAAAATCTGCAGCGATCTATTTTGCATCAATTTTGATTTTTTTTTTTTCCGATTAATAACCAAAAAACATAAACACCAAACCGATAAGAGAGATTGTGAATTAGTTCAATCTCGATTTGAAATATAAGAGAATTTAGTATTAAAATTAATTTTTTTTATCTAATTTCAGTTTTCGGTTATAAACAAACCATGCTTATCTCTAATCAAAGTCCGTGGACTTTCAGATGTCATACAGCTACAAAAAAAAAAAAAAAAAAAAAAAAAAAAAAAAAAAACACTCACCTGAAGAATTAGCCAAGCACTCCAGGCAATGTGGCTAGTAAGAATAAGGGCATAACCTTTGATCCAATTCTCCTTGTGATTAGGACTAATATCATTGTGTTTATAGATACTTATAAGTGGCCTCTCCTCAAAGCTTTTATATAGATATCCTCCTTTCCAAAATGTGAATATTAATGACCCTCCTATGCATGTAATTGTGCCCAATAGTTTATCCCATCCTCTATAACTTTTCATCTTCACCTTCTCCATCCTTTAAATACCATTAAAAATTACTCCCTCCATTCCTAAATATGTGTCACTTTTGTTAGTTTCACTAGAATTAAGAAATATTAATTAGACTTGAATTTAAGAAAAAATTGAGTGATTCAATTTATATTGAGTGTTTCAATATACAAATTTAAATCTAATTGGTTAATTCGTATTGGAAAAAAAATTAAATTGAAAAAAAGAAATTAAATTGCATTGAAAATCTAAAAGTGACAGATAAATGAAATTTGAATTTTTGCCAAAAGTAACAGATATTAAGGAACGGATTGAGTAATTAATTAGCTATTAGTGATTATCCATTAATTATTATAAAAATTAATTATAGAACAAGTAATACCCAAGGAAACAACTAGCGAAGATGCTGCATTAATTTATGACCACAAAGTACAAGTATTGTGGATAGGGGTGTGCAAAATTCGGTTTTAACCGAAAAACCGAACCAAACCGACCGATATTGTTAATTCGGTTCGGTTTTTTAATTTTTCGGTTCGGTTTCGGTTATTAAATTTAAGGATATTCGGTTAATCGGTTCGGTTCGGTTTTTAAAGGCAATAACCAAACCGACCGATAACATGTACAAAACAACGTAATTTTGTACATGTGATTAAAACACACCGTTTTGCATTAACTTGTCTTCCTAATCCAGTCCTTACTCCTCACGTTTGTTTCATTTCTTTCTCATTTCTCTTCAACTCTTCCCTTCTCTGCCCTAGCGCCGCCATCGTCCTCCAGTCCATTCTTCCTCTCTCTCACTCGATCTCTAGTCGCCATCGCCCGCCGCTGAGCAGCCCCTACCTCCCTCCGATCGGCGGTCGACGGTGGATTTCGCTGAGCAACCCCTACCTCCCTCCAATCGTCAGTCAGCTCTTCATTTCTCTGTTAAAGGTATCGATGCAATTACCCTGTAATTTTTTTCTTTAAATCAATGCTGCAATATCCCTCTATCTTTCTCTTTTCTGCAATTAATTTTGATTTGTCAACTTGGGAATGTAGTTAGTAATTTTGATTTGTCAATAAACCCAATTTTGATATGTCAATAAACCATTAACCCTTTCCATAGAATTTTGCAGCAGTGATCAATGTGATTTATTTGCTTAATTGGAAAAGTATTTGGATATTTGTGAACGACAGGGCAGTGTAGACGTGTAGTTGTCTCATTAATGGTAGAATTATCTTGGGTGATGGTTTGTGATTTTGATGGTTGGCTTGAAGGTTGATGGAATGATCTAATGGAGTTTATGGAATTGTATTTTTAATTTGGACTTGAAAATGGGGATGGAGATTTCAAGGATTTGCAGAGAGGGGAGAGGAAGAAGAAGTAGCAGTGCGTGACTGAGATTAGTTTGGGCTTATGATGGTGGAATGACGGAAATAGCCTTGTCTCTTCTATTTTTCATTTGGACTTATATTTTGGAATTGTATTTTTAATTTGAACTTTATTTTTCATTTGGATTTATATTTTGCAATTGTATTTTTAATTTGGACTTGTAATTTTTATTTGGACTTGTATTTTGGAATTGTATGTTAATTTGGACTTGTATTTTTGTCAATTTAGATATTTTTATTTTAGTTTTATTATATGTAATTTTGTGTATTTTTTAGATAATTTTTTATAATTATAATTTTGAATTCGGTTATTTCGGTTAACCGAACCGAACCAACCGATAATATCGGTTCGGTTCAAGTTCGGTTACTACATGTCAATCGGTTCGGTTCGGTTTGCTTATACATGTATATTTCGGTTATCAATTTTTTCGGTTCGATTTTTGAACCGAACCGACCGTTGCACAGGGCTAATTGTGGATGTGGAACTATATTATTCCTTATTTAAGGAATAATGGCATTCTTTTTTATGAATTATTCGGGTGCGCGGTACCATGCAGCAGCTTTTGGTTCTAGTCCGATTCGACAGTATGTGCCGAAGCGCTTGATCACGCCCCATTTTTTTTAAAAAAAAATTTGATCTACTCATCATCCCACTTAATTCATTCTTTCAAGTACACAATTTCTTTTTTTTTTTTTAATTATCCAAAAATATATATATGCAAATAAAAAATTGATGTTGCTGTATGACTCTGTTTGGTGTCTTTATTAGATTCACTTGTCTTTTTTATATTTTGCTAGCTGAGTGTTTTGCATTATTTTCCTTTTTTTTCTCTTAACATTTAAAAAGAAAAAAGTCAAGTTCCTAACAACTATATTAATTTCATTTTCATCAGTAATCACGTAATTTATGATTTCATGGTCACAAAATTTCAATTTGTACCAATAAAATAGACCAATTATTATTTTGTATTCAATAAAGTTATAATAGCCAGAATAATTGGTAAAATTCGGTCACTGAATCGCTAATGTGGCATAATTGTTTTAAAACGATGTTGATGTGGCAGCCACATCACAAATTCCATATGGAAGGTAAGATTATTAAATTTCGCTGACATATAACTATAGCCATTATAGGGATGTGGTCACAAATTTTAATTTGTATCAATAAAATAAATCAACTATTAATTTGTGTCCAATAAAATTTATATGGCCGGAATTTTGCAAGTTTTTTTGCAATTGAATTCAAAAAAAGTTGGACATCATAAAATAAAAACAAAAAAGAGTAAAGAAGAAGAGAAGAAAAAAATTGACAATTATTAATTAATGTTCTTCTTTTTCATCAAATTCGTAGTAGAAGCAGAAGCAGAAGCAGACATGCTCTTCCACCTTCTTCCTCTTTAATTTTTTCATCTCTTTGATGATTTATCGATTTCAAGGTTTGACGTTTATTTTTTTTTTTAATTATTTTCAAAAGTAAATGAAGAGATGCAATTTCTATTTTTTATATTTTTCAGAATTTTGTTCTTATATTGGGATTTTACTGTATATATGTTGCTAACTGATGGGTATGTAACTTTAAATTCAATATAAATTTTATTACACGTGAAATTCTTCTAATTAAAATGTTAAGTAGTTGTTGGAGTGTTTTATCCTATTTGTATATCTCTCTTGTGCTTGTAATTAGTGAATTTTACTTCCGTATCGGCATGCCAATCTATCTTCTAAGTTAGAGCTTCAGGCTGTTACGGCCAATTAAAATCTCATGTTACTAGCATTTTCCTTTTAACGAGCAAATTTCATTGCGTGATATTTAACAAGAATGACAATCAAATTTCTTTTCGGTGTAGCATTTATGTTTGCCATGTGCACACATACACAAGGTCACAAGCATAATTTGATGCCGCCTATTATTATTATTATTATTATTACTCCCTCCATTTTTTAATATATGTCACTTTTGACAAAAATTCAAATTCCATTTATATGTCACTTTTAGATTTTCAATACAATTTAATTTTCTCTTTCTAATTTAATTTTCATTTTCAATAAAAATTGACCAATTAGATTCATTTTTTTGCATTGAATTGCTCAATTTACATTGAATCACTCAATTTTTTTCTAAATTCAAAACTAATTAATATTTCTTAATTGTTGTGAAAACAACAAAAGTGACTAGTATTTAGGAACGGAGGGGGTATTATTATTATTATTATTATTATTATTATTATTATTATTATTATTATTTCTAGCATTATTGTCACCATGGAAGTTTACATTTTAAGATTCATCTTTCTTCAATCCACAATCTGATAATAGTTCAAGCAAAACATGCCATCTTAGGCATTTCTATCAATATGGCACACATAAATATAAATATAATCTAGTCAATCCACGTTATTCGATTCCTTTGAATCATATACAATCACATGAACATGAACTGAACTCCATAATTTATTTGAAAATTTAAATTTTAATAATGACTTATTGAATATTTATACTTGTCAAATTTTGCAAATAATTGAATGTCTCCGTATCTAGTAATCCTTGAATCATTGTTAGATGCCATATATTAAAGTCAACAAGTAAAAATTGATCTACTTTAATAGATTTTTAATAGAAGATAACATTATTTCAATTTAAAAGTTCAAGAATAACATTGTATTAAAAATAAAGTACAGGGGTTACATTGCATTTTATTTTTATTTTTTTTTGCAAAATTAGGTGTTAAGATAAACAAATGAAAATTGATCGACTTTAACAATCCGTTAATAAAGGGGCAATATTGCTCCAATCTTAAAAATTCAAGGGGTAATATTGCACCGAAATAAAATTAATTACTCAAATAGAAGTTGTATTTGTGAATTATGGTAATTTTTTGGAACTGCTTCATTAATAATTTTGTACTGTGCAGTTTAAGACAGTTTTCTGGATCTGATTTAAGGTTCATTTTTTTATCTATTTCTAGTCTAAATTAAAACCAATGCTCCATAAAAAATGTGGGTTTATGTGTCAACTTTCTATAGAGACCAATTTTACTTCATTTAGACTGCTATAGAGAAAATTTTGACAAGAAGGCTATTTCCAGTTCTCAAGGTATCTCTTATGACACTGTATATAGCCTATAAAAATTGAAGCGCTACGGGCTTAGCCAGGCCCGGCCCACAATACATTTATAGGAAATTCTACACAATAATTTTATCATTTCTAAATTTTTACTTAATAACATTTTAATTCCAATAATATCTGCTAAGCTTGATTTTCTTCCTTTTTGAAAGATTTTGATCTAAGGGCTTAGTTTTTCAAATATATGTCCAAATTTAGCTAATTAATAATTAATACTTTTCAAATAATAAAGTGCTAATCAAATATGAAAAGGCATTTGAAAAATAATAATAATAATAATAATAATAATAATAAACAAAGTAAGAAAGACCTAATGACTTAACAACTCTTAAATTTTTGGAACAACTTAAAATAGTAGTATGTTAAATTAACTAATTTAAGTTTCAAAAAAAAAATGGGTGTCGGGCCGGGCCTGAATTTTCAATATATTTTTTGGGCTAAGCTTGGACAAGGTATAATATACTTTTGGGTGGGCTTGTATTCAGTCTTAACTGATCCAAGACCAAAGATGGACATATCTAGTTAGACCATTGTCCGTGCCTTGTTTGAGTTTGGTTAGAATGATGTAATCTAGTCGCAAGGATGCATTTTCAGCTGTAGGTGTGGTTTTTATTGATGTTTGCTAGAGAAAAAGCAAAGGGTTAAGTTTGGGGTATTTTTTTGTAGCTGTTGAATTATATTCTTGATTGGTTGGAAAGGTATGTGTGTTCTTAATTTCCTCCGCCACTGATTCTTTCATTTTGTTGTTTTTTGCCATTTCAGCTGATTTTGGTTGAATCCTTCACTCTTTTTTTTCTGGAGATTTCTTATTATTTCTCTCTATGTGTGCTTCCGAAAAAGAAATCCAGTCTCCCATTTTGGATTGTGTTAGTAATCTGTGATTTGTGATTAATTGTTTTCGTAACTTGTTTATACAGTGTTTAGTCTATTTGATTCTTTGGCTCGTGTTACTCTAATGGCTGTATAAGCACAAAAACTTTCGAAAATCATCAATGGCCTGAATACTGAGTGATACACATCAGTTTCTCTGGTGTGGATCTCTCTCTCCAATGGGTGTAGGACTCTTTGCTTGTAAGTGTAAATTCTCATCATGGTTTGTTTGGTTTTCTGAAAAATGGAGAAAGAAAAGGTGAGAAAGCTTAGGTGGGATTTTTCCTGGTTTGACTCTCAAATTAAGCATTTTATATCAGAACCAAAAATTAAATTATACATAGGCTTTTCCCGGTATCATACTGAAAAATGTACATTTTTATTGTTTTCCCCCTCTATATTCTGTTTTGTAATTGCCATTAGGGGGATAACCATTAATTTGATTGCTTCTGATGGTATATCTTTTTGTATTAATATTCATATATTGCTTTATGTTTTTTGATGATCAAGCCTGCCAAGTCTCTTTAATTTATATATAATCACTCTCAAGTTGATTAGTATTGAGAAGAATCCTTATGTAGGGGAGCCTTATGTGGCTTTGGGTCAGATATACTTGAGCAAAGGAAGGAATGAGGAGGCAGAGAGAGGGGTTACGCTGCTTCTAGAGTGAGGTAGTCCTTGGGATAAGAGGATGTCTTGGGAAGGCTGGGTTGCTTGGGCTAGAGTTCTGTTGATGAAAGCTAAGCAAAAATCATGGCCACAAACATCTGGGGAATTCTTAACTTGGGCCTTGTCAAATAAATGCTTTCGCTTTCACTCTTACTTGCCTTTTGTTTTAGTTCTACGGTTTGAATAATATCTAAAATCTAGTCTTTCTGTCATATGGTATGTTCATTTTTTTTCTGTATTCTAAGAGCTTCCTGTTCTAAGGCTAGCTAGTATTCAGTCTAATTAAAGGGCATCATTCATTCTTTTTGATTGTTAATGGCTTAATTAAGTGATAAGTATAGTAATAAAATGGGTTAGGTATTGGAAAGGAGTTCCTTATTAATTATTATTGTGTATTCTGAATTGATAGAATTGTCTTTTATTGCAAGAGGGAACTTATATATTGTGTATAAGATTAAAGTCGAAATTGATATATAGTGGCGGTATTAAAATGGAATTAGCATGCTATTGGTTTTTAATAAATAAATAATATTTCTTCCTACATATTGGGTCGGATTGGTTCATTTTATTTTTGACCCAACCTAATCCATGAATAGCACCACTAGTACTGATTGAGGGAGATAAAAAAGAAGAAGTCTCTTGAATTGGCTGAAATTTGAGAAAATGAAAAAACAGGGCCACTTACTCAGGACCGACATAGGGTTTGGAATAAAATGCCTAAACCACCAGACCATGTGCATTAATGTACATTTGTAACGCCATTTTTTGGTCGAGTGAGTTAAAAGGTTAGGCAAGATTTTAATCCGATTTGAACCCAAAAAAAATGATATATTTAACTATTTGATCTGGCTCAAATAAACCGATTCAAATGTAAATTTTGGATCGGATATTGCACCTTTTATAGATAATCATTGAAAAATCAGTTAAACCGATAAAAAAAGAGATTGAATCAGAAAGGAAATTGGATTGAATCAGAAAAAATTAATTTGACACATAATGAAATTACAACAGTCTGCTATGTTCACAGAGTAAGTATAAATTCTAAAACTGCAATAACGATTTTAAAATTATTCTATTTTAAAATATTTCTTTCAAAAACATTAATTCTATAAATGTTACTGTAGGCGAGTGGAGTGGGCCAAAGGCTAGATCTGGTTGGTGGAGGGATAGAAAGGGATTTGACTTGAAGGAAGGATCAGATTCGCACGAGGGAAGGTCTTTTTGAAATGCTTTTCTCCAAAAGAGGCGGTGTTTGAAAGTCCACGTGGCTGAAGTGGCTGGTTGGAGCGCAGCAGCCACCGGCTTTCCATTTCGTTTTTGGAATGGAATCCGTGAATTGTCATTTGTCACGACACGACTCTCCAACTGCACGCTTAGCTTAAACCTTCTTCCATTCAATGCGATAGATGCTTCTTCTGATTGTTCAGTGCACACCATGGCTGGTATCTCTCTGTTCCCCTAATTTGTTTTTCTTTTCTTCTCTTTTTATTGGTGTTATGTTATTTAATTCGTATTTTGCATTTGGTTATTCCGGAATTTGAACTGAAAATAAGAGCTTCCGGTTTGAATTTTGGATTTTGTTTGGTGGTAATAGTAAATTGCTTGACGGATAATATAATTAGCTGCTCTAGATGGCGGTTGTCTAATTACTTTTATCTCTTCTATTCACATATTTTAGAGGCATGTCTGCAGGTTCATTAGCTGTGTCTCTTTCTTTTCAATAAATCTCTTCTCTGTCTATTTTTTGTTGATATGTTTCTCTTCGCACATCCTGCAGAATTTGTGTGCGAGAGAGATAAATTGAGTGTAGATGATATAATATGTCATTGCTAAATTATCCAGCTTTTCTACATTTTTATGTTCGATGTACTTCTTCCTGTTAAGATATTTTTCTTATCCTCTATATTATTTCCAGTACTCTATACCATCTTTCATTGGACATACATAAAGTCCAGATTGGTACTTCTGACTCTTGTCTCTAGACTCTTTGCCATGTTATTTAAAATTTCAATTCTTCAACTAATGATCACACTTGCTAATGTTAGAATATGCTATTTCATTCCGTTTCTAAATCTCTTTCTCTTTTGTAATTAAAATTTTCCCTGATTTTCCCTTTTACAGGAAATGAAGAACCAATATTGAATAAGGGTGAAAACACTACAGCTCCATTCCTATTGCTTAAACTCAAGCACTGGCAATGGTGGCTTTTGGTGGCAATCAACATATTTTTCCTCATTGCAGGCCAGTCTGCTGCAGTTCTTTTGGGGAGATTTTATTATGACAGAGGTGGAAATAGTAAATGGATGGCAACACTTGTTCAGACAGCTGCCTTCCCTATCCTTTACATCCCTTTCTTTCTACTTCCTTCCAATCAAGACCCTTCAACCTCTTCCTCCTCACCATCCATTAGAACTGTTGCCTTGATCTACTTCTTTCTCGGAGCGCTTGTAGCTGGTGATAACATGCTGTATTCTACTGGGCTCTTGTATCTTTCTGCCTCTACCTATTCTCTCATTTGTGCATCCCAATTAGCTTTCAATGCTGTTTTCTCATACTTCATCAATTCTCAGAAGTTCACATCTTTAATAATCAACTCTGTGGTTGTACTTTCATTTTCTGCGGCCCTCATTGCAGTCAATGATGATTCTGATGGCCCATCAGGACTGTCTGAGTGGAAATACATTGCCGGCTTCCTTTGTACTCTTGGCGCTTCTGCAATATATTCTCTATTGCTTTCACTCATGCAGCTTTCCTTCCAAAAGATCATAAAAAAGGAAACGTTTTCAGTGGTATTGGAGATGCAGATCTACACATCACTTGTTGCTTCATGTGTTTCTGCTGTTGGTCTTTTTGCTAGTGGGGAATGGAACACTTTGCATGGAGAAATGGAGAGTTTTGGTACAGGGAAGGTGTCTTATATTATGACACTGGTTTGGACAGCAGTTAGTTGGCAGGTCTGTTCTGTTGGCGTTGTAGGCTTGATTTTCTTGGTATCTTCTCTCTTCTCCAACGTAATAAGTACAGTCGCTTTGGCTGTATCTCCTATCGCTGCTGTCATGTTTTTCCATGACAAAATGAACGGTGTGAAGGTAATCTCTATGCTTTTGGCTTTCTGGGGGTTTTGCTGTTACACGTACCAGAATTATCTTGATGATTGTAAGTTTAGGAAATCACAAAAGAGTGCCAATGAGACTCGTTGTGATATATTGTGTTGAAAACTGTGGAATTCATATTGATGAAGCCCGCTGTGATTCTTTAGTCCCCATCTTGCTTTGTTTTTGATGTCTTAATTCTTTTCTAATGCATTGATGGTTGCAATATTAAGAGAGTTGAGTCTTTGATCTGAATTAAGCTTCGATGACATTTACATAGAAGTTGACAGTTGGATATCAAAAGTAAGAAGTGATGGTGATGGAACATCCTCTAGCATCTAGATGCTTCATTTGGCTGAAAGTTTTATTTGGGCTAGAAGCATGTTCTTGTTGCTAAACACCTGACAAAATTCTCTGGATGCATCTGATTTGCAAATCTTGGAAGCATTATAAACTATATACCACAGATTTTGGTATGGGTTGCAAACTGTTTCTGGTTTCTTCTCTGCCATTTTTTTTTCTTTTTTTCTTTTTTTACTCAAAGAATGTGGAGTGCTGAATTATTTCCGTGCAAATTATAAAAATAGTTAATGTTGTTAAGTGTTTTTTTTATTTTCTCTACACAAGTATGATATCTGAAAAAGTGATTTTTGTAGTGGTTGATGATAAATTGACCACTTGAATAAGGATACTTGTACTGGTTATATGCTAGCTTGTCAATAATTCACAATAAGTCAATATTAGGAGTTGATCATTTAACTTTAAAACCTTGTTCCATTTTCACACATGTGCACACTGCAGGAGCATTGTTAGGATAGGCCTAGCTCTGTTAAAGAACGATGCATAGCAGCCAGGAATTTTTGAAATGGAAAATATGTTGGCTTGGCATTTGCTATGATGCTAATTTTTGTTTGGGATTCTGTGTGCTCTTAGTTTATTTGATGGATGATGGAAATAAATTGTGATGTAGAAAAATGGATGATCTGATTTTTTAATTGGGAATGGGTAGCGTATGCAGAAAGTCTATGTAAATACCCAGCTTTGAATTTGATTCCATGCACATGATCGCAACACCAAAAATTGAAAATGATTTCCTTTTGTCATGTTTACCTTAATTGACAGACGAATCTAATCTTATAGACTATTGAAGTTATACTACTTGCCCAAAACAAAACGTGTATTACAATCCAATCAAAATGAGTAATTGCAGTTATAATCATATGCTCTATAACCACTTAATTACCAAGTGATTGGTCAAAATCTGTTTCTTTATTCAAATAATTTGAATTGGATTTCAACTACGTAATCTTATTGTTTTCAAAATTGTTTTATCAACGCTTGGTTTAAGTTGCAGGTCAATGTTAATGTTTTCATTTAGTCTTAGTTCTAAGAAATATGAAAGCAACAGCTTCTGTGGTTTTCTACAATGGTGTTCTAATTTGACAGAGAGAAATTAAAAATATATGTGTTTGGAAGAATGCAAAAGTAAATAGGTCTCTACGTCGGACATTAAAACAATAAAATATGATATCAATTTATAATGTACGTGTAGCAAGTTTATATGACTAATAATTAAATAATAAAAATATACTATTATTAATACTTTAAGGACAAATTTGACATTTTTCCCTTTTATATTTCAACATATCAATTTTAAATTATTTTATACAATTTCTAAAATATTGATTAGACTTGGCAAATATACTTACTGTTGCAAATTAGAACTTTTGATTTCTTCTAGTTAGGTTGTAATATACCATCAACTCTCCATATTGTAAATAAATAGAAAAGATAAAAGAATAAATAGATAAAATCAAGACAAAGAATATATAAATTAAAAGGAGAAAATAGAAATATGCATTTTCTTGTTATTCTTATTCATTGGTATGTTCATATAAACAACCACAACATCTGTATATCTATACCTATACTATATATAAAAATGGGAATGTGAGGAAAAACTTCTTTAAACAATAATAATCTTGAATTTTTACTTTAATTACAAGAGTAGCATTGTTAAGAAATTATACAGGAATAGAAATATTATTATTTATAAAGAATTAAAAATTTTATTAAGCATTCTAAAATTTCATATTCTTCTTCTAAAACTTTGTATACCAATATATAACAATTAAAGACAAGTGTAATTAAAGAAATATCAAACTTTAATAACTCTAAATTTTGAGAAAAATTAAGATTTTTATGAATTATAATCTACCACAATGGTGAAATATATAGCATGCTAAATTATTTATTTATTTATTCTGCATTAAGGGTATACTATAATAATATCCAAACTAATATTATATTATTTGATATTATTTGTCAATACAATTTAAATGAGTTAGTAAAGCTAAGTATAATAATTTTTCTGTTAACATTAAGAAAATTTATTGAAAAGGACTTGACAAAATAGTTGTTATTTTGAGTTTGAAATTTCAATAATGGGCTAATTTGAACAAATATATATAATAAAATTATTTTTGTATAAAAATATTATTGATAATATTTTATTAAAGAGAAAGACATTTTTACATATAAATGAAATTGTGATTTTTTTTATTATATTATAATATTAGAATGATGCCCCAAAAAATCTGTGGATCATTCCAATTTATGTAGCAGGAGTTTATTTTGCGATATTGGAAAGATAAAGAATTATAGAGTTGGATTTATTTTCTTATTATGTTGATTATATTTGTTGTAATTGATTATGCAAATTAGTTTCGGTTTATATTTTACGGGTTATAATATATCTACTAAATATAATTTTTTTTTGGTAAATTATCAAGTATTTTATTTTGATTCAAAATCTATCACTCTTTCTGTCACATCAAATTGTCACTTTTTTTTTTTAAATATTATTTCACAAAATTGTCATTTTGATAAATTTAAAATAACATTTAATGCATTCTTTTCAACTTTATCTTCGTATAATGATAACAAAATATTTAATAAATTAATTAATTTTTCTTTTTTATACATTTTACTATAATAATATAAATTAAGAGGAGATATTTTAATTTATTCAATATAATTTTACATAAAAATTAGCAAAATCAATTATTATCTTAATATTAGTGATTTGTGTAACAAGTGATAATTTGGTGAGACGGATAAAATATTGTTTATGGAGGAGATACATAGGGTATTCAAATGCATTGATTTAGTAAAGTAAGTAACTTGTGAAAAAATTCAAATGAAATTTTAATTCTCATCATTTTTATTTTTTCTTTTCATTAATACGTTTTCATTTATATTTTTTTTATTTTTATATTTCGATATACTAAAAGTCTAAAATTCACATCTACCAGTTGTATCTATATATAATTATATATGATAACATAATTGTTCAATTGATATGTAATAATTTGTTTTACTAAGTTTAAAAAATAATAAATAATAAATATATATCACAATAATTAATTATTTGATTTAAATATGAAGTGCACCAAAAACACACACACACACACACACACACATATATATATATATATATATATATAAAGATTTTATCTATGTATAGAAAGACTTTATCTCCTAAATATTTTTAGTTATTGAAAATAACCAATACAGTAATAAAATTAATATCATCCTCAATAATAATATTTGGCAACAATTTATCTTGGGACATTTTTATTAATAATGTGTTTAAGAATCTTATTTTGAGATTTGGGGTGTATTGAAAGTTAATTGGGGGCCGGGGGTTTTTTACATTTCCGCAAAGCAGCATTGTGGAAATGCAAATTATGCATGTCCATTTCCGCAAGGATTCTTTGCGGAAATGGATGAACAGTAATTCCATTTCCGCAAAGAATCCTTGCGGAAATGGAAGTGGAATAAACGTGGGTCCCGCTTCCCGTGTGGCGCAACTTGCATTTCATTTCCGCAAATATAAATTGCGTAAATGAATGGGTGGCCGGCAACTTACCAGAATTGTGCAATAATGAATGGCTATTTCCGCAGTACTTATATGCGGAAATAGCCACTTTCTTGCGCTCAATTATCACGCACTGAAAAAAAGGAAATCGAAATGTAGTATAAATATAAGGGCTTGAAACATGCGAGTTTGCAATTTACATATTATGTATTGAAGTTGTGATAGGCAGACGAGTGAAAATAGATGTCCAGAATTTGTAATATGGTTCGACTGAAAATAAAAAAATCTGTATTTAAATGTAAGTATATTTTAATTTTTACATTTAAATGTAAGTATATTTAAATTTTTACATTTAAATGTAAAGTATTTTATGAACGGTAAGTGTTTTTTTTGAAGGATTGGCAATACGTTTCGAGTGGAGTGAAATAATCTGCGTTTAAACGTAAGTGTTTTTTTTATATATTATAATAGGTAATAATTATCACCAGTAAGCAGTTATTTTTTTCAATTTATGTTAATCTTATTATGATTTGTATTGTATAAGTACTGATCGAAAATATGTTTTGAATTTAATGAATCACAGATATGAACTGAAGTACGATACCAAGAAGACACATATATTCTATTTTTTGGAGTAAGGTATTTTTGTAATAAAAGTGTTTTTTTGTTATCTAACATGTGATATGTTTAATTCTAAAAAATAAAATTAGATATGTTATGGTTATTTAATATAATATTAAAAGGACTGAAAAAAGAAACAGAAAAAAAATTGCAAAATTTATTAATAAAACGATAAACGAAAAATTGGCAATAAAAAAAAAGAAAAAAAATTACAAAACTTATTAGTAAAACGATAAACGAAAAATTTGCAGTAAGTTGTATAAATTTTGTTGAAAATTATATGTCGAGAAATGACAATATTTTTCGTGACAGTATGAATAGATTATGTGAAACCTAAAAGCTAAAATGTGTCATAATAAAATGCAATAAAACATGATGAAATAGTTAAAATATTTGTATAAGATGGTATAAAAATTAGTTGGAGAAAATACATAGAAAGTTAGGAACAATCTGTTTGGTAGAGTACAACTAATGTTGCATTTTATTGTTTTACTTCATTATTGTAAATTTGAAAATAATATTATTGCTACTGTTGTTATTTTATTAATTTAAATGGGATAAATTATTAATTGAAATATTATATGTTATTGATTTAGTCCATATATACATCATATTAGAAGATAAAATAAATTTAAATTTAATGTAAGATTATTGTATTATTAGCTACAGATAATTTGAGGATATCAACATATGTAGACTTTTACTTGCACATGGGTGGTCAAATAAGTTATGGGATCGCGGGTTTTGAATATGATGTTTCGGGACCAAATGCAATTACAAGGAGACTTAGACTTAGAAATAAGCCAACTCTTGCTGAATTAATACAGAAGTCCAAGGTATAATCGAGGATCAGTAAGTTGGACATCAGTGGATTTGGTAGATGATAGTGACATCGATATGATTTATGAAAATGTCAGACAACAGGATGATAGTCCATTGGTGGAGTTAATAATTGTAGTGGGTGAAGGGGGTGTAGGAGCTAGTACGCCAATGTATGATGCTGGTGATGAAAATAGAAACGATGTGCAGCAAGTGAAAAATGTTTATGCAACGCAACAATTATTTGCAACTGAAGTTGGCCCCAGTCAACCTTGGCCTTCAATGAGTGGGCAAGATGTGGAATGTTTCAACGAAACAAATTATTGTCAGAATGATGGTGTTGATGTGGGTCCTAGTCAGCACGATCATTTTTTTGGTTGAAGGGATAGTGAATTGCTTCTTGGAGGGGACAGGGGGGACAGTGTAACCTCAGGACCCGGTCGGTTACGTCGATCGGCAAGCCATACGCATGATGCGGGTATGGGTAGGCGGAGACAGACAATTTGCGATGTGCAACAGGCTCCAATGAGTCAGGCTAGACAGTCAATCAGCAATGTGCCCAATGCTTCTAGCAGTCAACCTAGACATTCGGTTAGCAATGTGCCTGATGGTGCTATGAGTCAGCAGAGATGGGCAGTCAGCCAGATGCGTGATTCTTCAACAAGTCAGCCGAGGAGGTCTTTCAGTCGAAGGGTTGGTGATTTTTTAGGTAAATCTATATTTGGCAGCAGATCACGAAGTCGTAGAGATGAGCCGAACTTTGTGCAACCTGTAGGTGGCAACCCCCATAGAGGAACAGAAGATTCCGGGCAAAGGCAATCAGTTCAGCATCGGGCCGATGCGGGTCACATTGATGCACATCCGTCTGTTGAACGACGAGATGGAAATCTAATGGACAGGAGGATGGCAAGCGCAGGTCGTTCTCCTAATGACCTCGTTACGAATGAGGAAAATGAAATTGGAGTAGAAGTTGGCATAATGTATCAGGATGAAAATGAGTTCTTTAACAATAATTATCTGTCATCAAGTGACGACATGGAGGCTGAAATCGCGAATATGAGTGCAAAAAGCGATGACAGTGATGTCGGCGATGGTCATGAGTCATCTGATACACAGTTTGTTAGTCCTGTAGCCTCAGTCCATGGCAGTGGAGAGGCAACTGAAGTTATCTTTAACTTCCCATCGGAGCACTACACAGCAATCGACTTTGACGAATCGGAACTCATCATGCCTGAAGGTGATCGTTTTGAAACTTGGGATGGTTCATCCGAGTTATCTGTAGGTTTGTTGTTCAACAGTAAGGATGAAGTCAAATCATGTGTGAGAAAGTACTCAATTATGAGAAATGTTGATTTCAGAGTCGTTGAATCGAAGCCAAAATATTGGGTTCTGAGGTGCTCTAAGTCTGATATTGGTTGTGAGTGGAGGTTACGAGCTGCCATAAAAGAGAGAAGTCCTTATTGGATGATCACAAGATTCAAGGGACCACATTCTTGCCTATCTGCAGGGAATATGTCAAAGGATCACAGACAGTTGGGATCGCAAATAATTCGCAATTGCATACGGGGGATGGTAAGTAAAAACCCAACCTTACCTATTGATGTAATTATTGCAGCTGTTAAAGAGCGATTTCACTACGAGGTGTCGTACTATAAGGTGTGGTATGCGAAGATGGATGCACTCGAGTCAATCTTTGGAAATTACATCGAATCATACGAGAGACTACCGGGTTTCTTAAATGCGTTACAGCTGTATAACCCCGATCACTAAAATGTTATGAAGGGGAATTCCGACCAATGGCGCACAGGGATTATTGGCTTGATTATTGTGGTCCCAAAATTGTCCCTGACATGGAGCTGAAACGCAAGAAAGGTCGCCCAAGAACATCACGAATTCGCAATGAAATGGATAGGAGAGAAGGTCGTAATGTTACTCACTGCAGCATTTGCGGCATCGCTGGCCACAACAAGAAGACATGCCCAAATCGCGCAGGCTCATCATCCCAAAGATTTAATTGATTGTTAAATGCAAATAATGATGTAAACGAACTCAATTCATTAATGAAATAAATTTATTTAGTTGAGAAGTAATTATACAATTTTAGACATAATACAATGCTCAATATTAATTATTATCAAATTGATTATATCCTTGAAAGTTGTAGTCATCTGGACCGCTACGAGGAGGCATTGTTTGCGTGAAATCTCCACCTTGCATATGTTGATCTGACAGAAGTTCATCCAAAAAAACATCATGTTGTGCAGTATCACTCACAAATGGTGGAAATGTCGTAGCCTCCGATATGCTGACATTTAAATCGACGTTTAGTCTAGATGGACCTGCCTCATAGTCATAACCTCTGGATGGACCTGCTTGTGTGTCATAATATGTCGGCTGCGTAAATGATGGCATTCCAAATGGTATGCTACTGTCCTGAAAATTATATGGCCACGACATCGGTGGAGGGACCTGTCTAACCCCCGGCGGAATAGGAATAGAAGCTACCGCAGTCCGTCTATCAGCCATGCCCCTTCGGGCCCTTCTAGTTTGACGGAAATCCTGGTATGGCACGTTCATTTGTGGGAACTGAACCATATCTGGGACTGGCTGACGTGGATAGTCGACGAATGTCCTCTCAATTGCACCTACAGCGCCTAGAATGGCTTCAGAATTCACTCGGTCCCCACCAAGGTGGTACAAATGTTCAGCAGCATCAGCCTGCATGTATGTAAGTTAAATTGTTAGTACGAAAATCTTATAATATTAAAAATAAATACATAAAAAAAAAATTAATACCGATCCTCCCATTGCTGCACCCACTGTGGTAATCCATCGCACCGTTCTCAACAAGTACCACTGCATGTATTGCGACCGAATATGCAGTGGTTCCGTCAACACAGCAGTAGTGACAACTCGATTGAGGCGATTATTCCACTCGATAATGAAATTGCCAAATGTTATTTCCCAATCATGGTAATAATTTCCTCTCAAATCAACTGAGTGCACTCTATCGTCGATCATTGGTTCCCTAGGAATGGGTTGGTTCATTCCAAATTGACGAAGACAGCGAATCGGGGTGGTGCCACTCAATTATATGAAAACATATTAACGGAACAACAGCTCTCCAAATGCCTTCACCATTCGTGCAGAAAGCCGGTAATAGATGCATAACATCTTTGTACGGCTGCCACTCCATCTACAAAAAAATAACCATAAGGCCAATATATACTCAAATATCCATACAAATTATTATACAAGCAAATTGTACATAAATTTACTAACCTCATTATCATGCTGCATATCCAGGTCGAATCGAAAAGCATGCACATCTTTGCTATTATTAACACTTAAATTTATAGGAGATCGCCATCTAATACAAAATACTTTATTGTGTTACTAAAATATCTCAAATAGAAAAAAAAAATAAATCACTAAATTAACAAAAAAAATATTTTCTATATAATTAAATAGTTAGGCCAATACATAAATAAGTACCAACTTTAAGTAATAACTTCACAAATAAATTAGGTTTTATGTAAATAATTAAATATTTTAACAATTATAAACATTAACCACAACTAAAATAAATAATGGGTAAAAGAAACCAAACTTACCTATACACATAAGGTAGAGTCTGATCCAGCACAAATCCCTGGGTAAAAGTGGGCCGAAATTGCGAAAGTCTTTCCCATGCCCACATTTGCAATAGCAGTAGATACCCACCAATCCCGTGGTCATTAGGACGCGTAGCACGACAAAGCTCTCTATACAACCACGCCAACGTAGCCGACCCCCAACTGTAACTACCAACATCTTATAAATCCTCAAGCAACGGTAGCCACATCAAATGAATATAATTGTTTGCTTGAGACGGACACAGCAACCCACCGATACACCGCAGTATCCATGCGCGAGTGAAGCACTGTATTTGGTACTCCGTTGCGCCGGCAGGTAAGGAATTAAATGCATTAGACAACCACGTCATTTTTATTGAGTGTCCTTTTATAACATTGTCGGGTGGCATTTGTCCTAGCAGCTGATTGCATATAATGTGCCAATTATATTTCATATGACCGGTTACCGGACGCCTTTCAATGGATAAACCAGTCAGTATCTGAATATCTTGTAGTGTTACAGTCGCCTCTCCGATAGCGAGATGAAATGTGTGCGTCTCCGGCCTCCATCTCTCAACAAGTGCAGTCACTAGATTTGCATCTATATTCATTATACCAATCTGTGCCACGCCATAAAATCCTGCCCGCCTCAGATATGGTATAATTCTAGGGTCAATATTTGCATAGTGGGCTCCCATACTAGCTCTTCTCAAAAATAACACATCATGGGCAACCTGATATGTATTAAATATAAGAATTTTTTTTTAATAATAGCCAGTTGTTTACATTTTTCCAATAAAATAAAAGCAAATATATATTATAAAAAATGCTGAAATTAAAATTACGTTATTGCTCCACACCGCATCTGCACGATATTTTCCTTTTAACGTTAACAGGTCATCTACAGCCGGTCCCGGTTTTACAAATTGCTGGTTTGGAATGCGGTCCATTTTTCAAAACACCTATATTCCAGCACAATACAAATAAATTCATCAATTTATACACAAATATATAAATTAACATTTAAATTTAACTCAACTAACCTATAATTTCACAAATATTTATATGTATCAACATGATTTATTCTTTTTACACAGTACTACTACTATTATAATATTATATTTTATTATTCAAAAATAAAACCGCTACCCATCAAGAATAAATCTGCAATATTTATATTAAATTATTTTATAATTTTACCTTTTACTTCCCAAGTCACCGCAAATTTCGGACTATTTCAATCTACAATTTCACAAAAAATACACTACAAAAATTGATAAATAAAATAAAATTATTCACACATTTACATATATATACGTCTATTTATTAATTATTTACACTAAAATTACATTTCTTACTTTTTTTCAAAACACATAATATTTCACAAATACATATATTTATCAATGTCATTTATTGTTGTACTAAACTAATATTACCATTACAATATTATATATCTCTACTCAAAAAAAAAAAAAACGCTCCACATCAACAATAGATTTGCAATATTTATATTAAATTACTTTAAACTTTTACCTTTGTCTTCTCCGGTCACCGAAATTTCGTACTATTTCAATCTACAATTGCACAACAAATATACTACAAAAATTGCAAAATAAATTTAATTGTTAACACATTTAAATTTGCAAAAAAATTACGCAAATTGTTTTATATTTCAACGTCATTCATGGTTGTTACAAATAAATATTACCATTCTTCTATTAAATATTATTGCTAAAAAAAAATATTACTACACTTCGATAATTAATTTGCAATATTTTTATTTAATCAATTTCAAATTTTACCTTTTTTTTTCCAAGTCACCGAAATTTCGGACTGCTTTAATATACAATTTCACAACTAATATACTACAAAAAATGTTAAAAAAATTAAATTTCTAATACATTTATATATATACGTCTATTTATTAATTATTTACACTATCTCGACAATATTTGAACGCCAAACTTCAAATTCAACTTATTATCTGACAAAATAACAATATACATATACGTATTATAAAATTTATTTAAATAATAAAATTAATAATTACAAACTAATATAAATTAAATAAAATTTACACTTACCATCACCTTCAACTTCACCATCACCTTCACCTCCACCTTCAACTTTCAACCTCACTTTCACTACACTTACACTCACAATTCACTTAGAATTTATAATTGAAGATGCACTTACACTCACAATTCACTTAGAATTTACAAATGAAGATTGAAGAGGGGAGAAAATGAAGTTTGGGCGTATTTAATGGGAAGCTGGGCGGTGGGTTGCAGGTGTCCGTTGGGCGTGCACAACTGTCCATTTCCGCAAAGGTAATTTGCGGAAATGGACATGCTGTCTGACATATCCATTTCCGCAAAGGTCATTTGCGGAAATGGATGGTCAACTAACACGTTCCATTTCCGCAAATGACCTTTGCGAAAATGGAACCCCGGATTCCAATACATTTCCGCAAATTATATTTGCGAAAATGTAATAAATACCCAAAAACCCCAAATACATCCCGAAACACACCAAAAACCCAATTAACTTTTCAAAATGCACCAAATATAAAAATGTCCCATTTATCTTTTAATTACTTAATTATAATTATTTATTTTATTTTTTGGTAGAGTACTGTCCTGAGAATACTATTCTCTAGGGCTTTTCATTCTTCCCGCCCAACCCAACTGGGGCACCAACTCAGTCTCCGGCTCCCCTTTCTACTCCTTCAGTCCAAATTTCACTCCTTATTCTGCTCACACGCTCCTAATTCTTCCCAATTTCTTCTCCGGAGCCAACCATGGCACTGGCTGTTGAAGATGATGGAACCATTAAAACAATACAAATTGAGGAACATGTTGAAGGTGACCGTGACTTCTCCGACGATTACTTCTTCGACAAGATCGGCAAACCCATTTCCATCATTAAACATGCCGACTCTCCGGTTTTCGATTTGCAATCTCCTCCGTCTCGCCCTCTCGCCGTCTCCGAGCTCCATCGCCTTATTTTCCTTGCCTATTCTTCAGGTTTGCGAAAATTATAGTGGAATTTATAATTTTCCTTTCTGTATCGCAGATGAAATTATGTCGAATTTAACTTTTTTGTGTGTTTTTTTAGGGTTTTATGTTGCTAGGACCAAGGATGTTATGGATGCTGCAGAGGAGATTAAGGCGAAGGGGACTTCCTCTTCTATACAAGAGTTGAGTATAGTTGATGTGTCCATTGGGAAAGTTCACATTTTGTGCCTTTCCATGGATTCTTCTACTCTTGCTGTTTCTGTTGGTGCTGATGTTCATTTATTCGCTGTTGATTCTCTTCTCAACAAGGTTTGCGTAGCTATTTTCTTTTTTCTCATCAGTGATTGAGTATTTCATTGTAATTACTATTTACTGTCCATTTGTAGAAACTAAAGCCATCTTTCTCTTGGTCGCTGAACGAGTCAAGCGCTTTCGTCAAGGATATGCAATGGAGAAGAAGATCCGAAAGTTCTTACCTTGTTCTTTCCAACCGTGGAAAGTTATACCATGCTGCCCTTGGTTCTCCTCTGAAAGCTGTCATGGATAATGTGGATGCTGGTAAGATTTTTTAGCGCTTTATTTATTTATTTTTTTCCGTAATCATCAGTGCTTGCTATAGCATCATGGAGGCCTTTGAACTTGAAATTCACCAGAATGTGGAACTTGTCATGTGTTCATATAATCTCAAAGCATATGAGCATACGAGCTTACTCAATAATAGTGTATGTTTCTTTGTTTTTCCTTTATCTCTTTCTTTCTTTGTTTTTCTTTTTCTTTTTTTTTTCTTTAATATCCTGAGGCAGTTTTTTGTTCCCTGTATAATTGATGTCCCATATTAGCTTATCATTTTCTCTTCCGATTATTTGGTGTTGTTATTTGCTTTTTTTCCCCCAACTTGTCTTTTAATGACTAATGAGTGCCCTTGCTTACTTGGGTTTGTTCTGTTTAGTTGAATGGAGTTTAAAAGGAAAGTATATTGCTGTGGCAAGAGAGGATGTTCTCCATATATATTCATCTAAATTTAAGGAAAGGCTGCGTATATCCTTGCCATTCAAGTCATGGATTGGCGATTCTGATGACAACTACAGTGTGAAAGGTACTTGTCTACGAGTTTTACTTCCATTATCAAGTAATGCTTGACATGCTATTCTGTCATATAGGTATCTATATGGATTGGAATAGTTTCCTTCTAGTCTTGGGACTCTATTTATGAATTCTTCATTACTCAATAAAAACCTAGATTATGAGTTTTTGATGATCTGTGTTTTCTTGAACTGGATCCATGATTTTTCTAGCTTACCATTGGTGATTTCTTGTGCTTTGTCACTGGGCAAAGCAAGATTGTAGAGATAGTTCCTCAAATTTGATAGCCAACTAGGCAGTGAGATTAAAACCTAAAGAAAAAATAATAATAATAATAATAACAATAATAATAATAATAATAATAATAAAAATTGATGCCGTGTTATTCATCTCCTCCAGCTGCCAACAATGGTTTTATGCTTTTTTAATTGAATTTCACAATTTTGGCAGCGTTTCTCATATTTGCTTGTGGAACTTCTATCTGCATAAAAATGTTTGGGTATTCTTGCATGGTAGTGAAATGGGATTGCCCTGAGTTATGAAGCGCAGTTCACCTATATCTGATTTCAAGGCTTTGTTTCATAAGATCATCGGTAAAAGGTCCATTTTTTGAGATTGGAAATGATGCCTAGTGAATTTTGAGAATTTTGGAAAGGTCTCAGAATTGTGTTCTCTAGGCTGCAAAAGTGTGGACTAGAAGTTAGTAAATAATTGTATTTTGAATGCAATGAAAGAAAGTATTGTTTTGAAACGATTGTTGCTTCTAATCCTCTTATTAAGATTTTATGGTGATGAGCATTCTGAGGTTAAATTTTAATGCACTGTTGTCAAAAGTGTGCTTCATGGAAATGGAAATGTGTTTACAAAGATGTGCCAAAGTTTGTTTTATTTCGGTGCCTCAGTTACTTTTTTTTGTATGTGGTCTATGTGTTGACATCTGCTTTCTTTCTAAGTTGGCAAAGTTGAGTGTAAAGCACATTTGAACCATGAGCAGAGGTGCATTTATTTGCCCTGTAGGCATGAACAGAGTTTTGGAAAAACTAGAAAGGGTAAATTACTAAAACCACTCTATTGTCTAAACACTTTGTCCATATTTGTTCTAAGTTAGGCAATTTGATCGGTTTATTAATGTTTCTATGCTTTAGTTTTGGTGTAGAAGACCATGAGTTTGTAATTCCATGTTGGTCTATGGCATTTAATTTTACTAAAAATATTTAGTTTGTTTCTGGTTTGTCTTTGAACTTTCACTTTAATAAGATATTTTAATTGTTGTAAAAGCTAATTATTCTTTTTTCTTAGTTTTCTTATTCAAAATTGTTAGTAATGTTCTATTGTTATAGGGGTATGCCATTAGTCAACTAATGGTTGACTAATAGGAGGGTTTAATTGTAATGGTTTGGTAAGATTGGGGGTACAATTTGCATGAAAACTTTCTTTACGTATTTAACTGAAAGCATAGTCAAAGGCTGGAATTTACCTTGTAATCTTCCCATTTCATTTTTCTCTCTCTTTATTCTGTTCTATTAACTTTTGAGACTGAGGGTTGAATTGTAATGGTTTGGTAAGATTGGGGGTACAATTTGCATGAAAACTTTCTTTACGTATTTAACTGAAAGCATAGTCAAAGGCTGGAATTTACCTTGTAATCTTCCCATTTCATTTTTCTCTCTCTTTATTCTGTTCTATTAACTTTTGAAACTAAGGTATTTCCTGAATAACTGCACCAGTGGATTCTATCAGGTGGGTACGTCCTGATAGCATTGTAGTAGGATGCTTTCAACAAACTGCGGATGGCAAGGAGGAAAATTACCTTTTACAAGTAATCAGGAGCAAAGATGGCAAGATTACTGATGTTAGTTCATCATTCTTGTCACTAGACAGAGCTTTTTATTGTATTTTTATTATAATGAAATTTTCTATTTTACATACTAGTAACAGCTCCCACGGATTTATTTGTGAAAGTATATCTAAACTCTTATGTTTTAATTTTTGTTGAATTATAAAATTATCTCAAATTTGGTTCTAGTTTTTATTAATTCTACTTGATTTTATTGGCATCAATAACATGATGTGAATGAGGTAAAAAGTATTTGTAATGCAACAAAATGCCAGTCAATTGAACTAGATATAGGTTTTTTTGTGGCCCTATAATCGATGGAATGCGTTAGACTCATAGGTTCTTCTTTGTTAGCTCATGTTTAACTAAATCAAGTGTATATGCTCTACTACCAGGCTAACTTGCATGTTCCATGAGATATACTTCTTACTTCTGCTTTACTACCAGGCTAACTTGCTTGTTCCATGAGATATACTTCTTATTTCCACTCTTTTGAAGTTGGGATGTTCAAGATGGGTTCATGTACTTGCATTTGGCTAGCATGGACAGCAATTAAGGCTTAACTGGTTCACTGTGTTAAATTTTAACATGGTTAAGTAAAATATATAATCATGGTAGAAAACATAGAAATAAAGAAATTGAACTAATCTATCTAGCAAAATATACCAGTAAATTCCTAACATATTCATCTTTTAAAAAATTCATGCAGTCATTTTTTCCTGTTTCGTGTACATATAGGCATCTGATCTTAATTCTCAAAATACTTTTGGTACACAATATGCTTAAATTACCACCATGTTGTAGTCAGGGAGCTAAAAGCATCTATTTGTTTTCTCCTCCTCCTCTTCCTCATCATCATCATTTTGTTTTGTCTTCTTATATGATTGGGGATTTATCTTGGATAAATAAGAGGCAATGTTAATTATTTAATTGTTACTTTATGTATTTTCTTACTGGTACTTTGACATTAATCATGTGAAATACATCTTGCAGGCTTCTTCAAACCCGTCTGTCTTGTCGTTCTATGACGTATTTTCTGGTCTTGTTGATGACATCATGCCCTATGGAAATGGACCCTACTTGTTCCTGAGCTATTTACGGCAATGGTATATGGTGGTGAACTCATACTGTAAAGTTGTTTTAAATAGTTGATTTTTCATAATTATGATTTTCTTTCTCAGTTAAACTGCTTGTCTAACGCTTACCTCGTAGTTCCTTTCAATAATTGGAGTGGCTGTACTCACCCTATTTAGAATGCATCATGTATTGTATTTTATTTGGATGAAATTCACATGTTTAAATCATATTGAAAAGTTGAAGGCAATATAATTTTATTGTTTGGTTCAACTTAGTTTCTGATAGTATTGATTGTTAATATAATCTAGGTGTGTCCTCTGTAAAATCAGCAGGTGTCTGGAAGTAGTTTCTACATATTTTCTGGACTTTTCTTTTTCAGACTTAATATCTATCCCACACTTGGCAGTCCATTATTAGACCGTTTTAGCTCATTTCTTTATTTTCTTTCCTGTTCTTTCACATCTTCTGAAAATTATACTGGGGAGTTTGTTGTCTAAACTATTGGAGATAAAATATGTTAAGCCAAAATAAATAATAAAGAAATGCTGAATTGTATGATTGAGAAAACTATTCATCTTGGGTGCTGGTTAATACTTTTCAAGTTCCTAATTTTTCAACCATTGTATTATAATCTGGAAAAGGAAGAATTTTCTTTTTTCTTATTATTTCTTATTTTTTTTATGATTTTATTACTATTATTTCATCAAGTTATCTCATGGCTAAAACAATTGCCAAAAACAAATTTCACCACTCTTATGCTTTTTACTGCTCACAAATACAAACCAAAATCACTTAGCTGTTGCTCTAGCAAGTTCAATAACAGTTGTCGCTATTGTTGTGAATAATTTTATCAAAATCTTTAAAAATTTTCTCCTGACTAGAAATGTTATATTTGTCACATGGTTGGTATTGAAGAGTCCAAGAAACATATTTCTTTATTTTCTTTGCAAGTTTTTTCAGTCTTGTACAGTGTATTGATAATTCTTCCTATGATCTGACTGTTAGCTTTATGCTTCTTAATTTTCCAGTTAGCTTTATTGTTATCTTAGTTGACTCTCTTATTCTCTGTATTCAATTGCAGCGGGCTTGCAATTACAGCAAACAGGAAGAATACTGATCAGCACATCCTATTACTTTGTTGGCCAGTAGAGGATGACATGAGTGAAACTGCAGTTATTGATATTGATCGAGATACTTGGACTCCAAGGATTGAACTTCAAGGTGCTTAAACTTGTATTCTAGACTGAGGTTTCTCATAGATGGTTCAAGTGATTGCCTTGTGTATTTGATGTTTATAGTCCACATATAGTCATAGATGCACTAGTTGTTTGTGGACTTGTGAGAACATCCATAAATGTCCTATAAAACACTAAATGTGTGGTCAATCGATCAGGAACCATGAGAAAACACACAACAAATGTACTCAAGGTGCTTAAATGTGTATCCTAGCGTTAAAGGTTGGCCCAAGTCAGTCAAGTGATTGTTTAGTGTTATCACAGTATTATATAAAGTATGCTTGCGGTTATCGTTGTTCTCTTGTTCTTATAATTGTCTTACTATTCGGTATTCATGCTGTCTTACTTATAATTGTCTTACTAAAGGTTGAGTGTGCTCACCTCATTAGTCTTTGAACTACACAATAGTTTTTGAGCTGCTTAAAGCTACTTTTTTTTTCAGTTGTTCGGCAATCATGCTTAGTTGTGGAGCCGTGCTTAAAAATGCTTAAAAACACAACTTAGTTATGTATTCAAGGTGCTTAAATTTGTTACCTAGACTAAGGTTGGCACAAGAAGATCAGGTGATCGTTTATTGTTATCACGCTATTATATAAATTATACTTAGGATTATCGATGTTCTCGTCTTTATAGTTGTCTTGCTTTTCAGTAGTTCTGCTGTTTAGCAACTAACAATTGCATGTGCTTGCGTCGGAACTAACTTTTTTTTTTTTTGAGCTGCTTATGGCTGCTTTTTAATTTTAGTTTCTCAGCAATTGTCCCTAGTTGTGGAACTGTGATTTTAAAAATGGTTCTCATTTCAGGAAATGATGATAATAATGAAAATGCTCTTCATTTCAGGTAATGGTGATGATAACTTGATCTTGGGGCTTGATGTTGATAATGTTTCACTCCATAGAAAAGTGAATGTCGAGGTTGGGCTTGAAAAGAAAGAACTTTCGCCACGTTGTGCTCTTTTCTGTGTAACTCTTGAGGGAAAACTTGTCATGTTTTACATTGCAAGGTATGTTTCTAAAACATTATTTGTCGTCAATCTAAACATCATGAGGTTTGCTCAAGTTGGTATTTTTCCGCATTGAATTTCATAGTCTTTATGATTCCTATGTTTTATACAAATGTATCAATCATTGAATTGATTTTTAATGTAGTGCCACAGAACCTTCCATTGCGCCCGAGTCTGATTCTTCTTTTCATGATGAAAAAGAGGATTCCTTGTCAGATGTAAATGCAGCGCGTGCTCAGTCTATTCCATTGGGATTGGGGGATCAAACATTTGAACAGATAGCTTTGGATATCCAACCAAAAGATGCAGGCCAAACGGAACCAAACATGAGGAAAGATAGTGAATTTCTTACAAAGGGAGACCAAATACCTCCTAGCAAGAGTGAAAATTCAATGTCTGTACTTGCTAAAGAGCAAATATTCCATAAGGATGTTATTAACACAAGGCAGGAAGTGGAATCTCCAGTAAACTCTAAACCTTCTACAGTGCATGGCCAAGAAAAAATTATTGCACCTAACCTGCAACGAGGTTTAGATGGCCAACGAGTAGATGTTCTGGGGCAGCAGGGCACAAAATTGGAGCAGTCATCTGTGGAGAATTCACTTGGGCAGGAGCCTAGTTCATTTGCCAAGCATTCCAACAAAGCAGAAACTGAAAAAATTACTGAATTCAAACCCTCTCCTATTTCTTTATTGGACAAAGTTTCTACATTCCCCAGCCAATCAAGTGGCAAGGACTTACAAAAAAGTGTTGATCTGCCTAAGGCTCCACTTCCAACTTCTTCAACTGGTTTGCTAGGTGCCCCGTCTCACTCAGGGTCCAGTGGAAATTTGATATTTTCCGGTGGCTCTGAAATTAGACCTTTTTTAACTTTGACTTCTAGTCAAGGGCTTAAATCTGATAAAACTGGTTGTAACTTTGATGCTGGATATGTTCATGCTCCCCTTGCAGGGAAGCCTTTTCACCCAAAGGATCCTATTGGTGAATCTCCTTCAACAAACTTTTCTGTTAGACCAGTCCAGATTCAAGAGATGAAAGCTTCAACGAGGACAGAGAAAATCGATCCATTGCCTTCTATTCGCAGCTCGCAGTTACCATCACAGGAAACTTTAGCTGTGGGAAAGTCTCCCAGCCATAGGCCTCAGTATTCAAAGGAAACCCATAAATCCGCATCTGCGCCAGTTTCTGATCCACACTTATCAAGACAATTTGGCAATGTATGTATATATCAAAAATTTTTGTACTTCCTCTCAAGCATAGCAGGGGCTTCCTTTTTTCTTTTAGTCTAATTACTGTGCTGGTTATAGCGAGTTACAAGAATCTTGTGTTTTCTGATTTCGGGTTTCACAAGCATTTAGCAGTCAATAGTTGGTTTTCTTTTTCCAGTTTTG
This sequence comes from Excoecaria cochinchinensis, assembly GCA_947683425.1. Classification (NCBI taxonomy): domain Eukaryota; kingdom Viridiplantae; phylum Streptophyta; class Magnoliopsida; order Malpighiales; family Euphorbiaceae; genus Excoecaria; species Excoecaria cochinchinensis. The sequence goes on from CANTUQ010000004.1 coordinate 49,708,212, forward strand.
ATATGCATTTATCTTTTATAACATGATTTACTAAAGGATTTTACTTTTTAGTCATCAATACCATTTGTATAGTTGCTTGTGCATTTGTTGCTACTGCTTGCTTCCATGATTGACTTGGCGCCATTTCATCTGTGTCTTTGTTGATGAAATGAATTACTTGATATTTTCTTGAGTTGATTTGCTGCTTGTCTTCGTGCATCTTACTTTCCTTTAAGAAAGTAAAATTTTTCTTTTCAGATTAAAGAGATGGCAAGGGAATTAGATGCACTTCTGGAATGTATTGAAAAACCAGGTGGCTTCAGGGATGCCTGTACTGTTTCTCAGAGGAGTTCAGTTGAAGCTTTGGAAGAGCACATGCAAGTAATTTCTGGAAAATGCAGAACGTGGAAGGTAATATTCATATTAATGTTTCATTAGTGTTGTCTCCTAATTTCTCTTATTTCTTGTTATAAATGGTAGATCTGAATTGCTGTTATTGATTTTCTCACATGATATATTCTCTGTAATACTAAAATGAATTGCATAAAGAAAGAATTTGTTTGTGTCCTCATTTAACTGTTTTTTGCAAATATTTCATGAACTGCTTTTCTATCTCTAATCAAATGAGCCTTAATCTAATCCTTTTGCTCGATGCCTGATGCAATTTTGTCAAGGATTTTTGAAAATCAATCTTTTGATTCCTAGTTTTGGTGATATTATCTCTTTAAAAATATCATTTTGGTTAAAGAACTTATTTGAATAAATCTTGCTCAACAAGTATCTGTAGATGATTTTGTTTTTGTCAAAATCAGTAGACATCATTGTTCTGTTGTTCCTTTTTGTTGGGAATATAACAAAGTGTTGGGTTCTCTCCCACAACCAAAAGTAAAAAAAAAAAGTAAAGAAATAGTGATATTGATCCCAGCAATACTTTTGCGACTTATTTTCAATTAAATCCTAGATGAAAATATTCCTCATTGATCAGTGTGGGTAAGTCTCCTTCTTTGCTTCCCTCTCTAAACAGATAAAGGACACCTTTCCAAAAACATACATCTGGGCTAGCTACTGGTAGCGAAAACCTGTAAGTGAATTTGAGAAGCCCTAAAATCAGAATTATTAATCTGAGTAGAGCCATGCCTAAGGTATGCAAAATGACCTTTTTTGTAGCTTTTGAAGGCATCGGCCTTTGAATAATCACTTCCATCCAGCAGTCCCCAACAAATTAATGTTGAAATTATTAAGCAAGGCTAATTATAACTCAGAAATTAGCTACAGCAAAGCTTTACTGTTAGTCAGATGTTTCAACCTTGAACTTTCCAAGACTTACCCATCTTGCCATACTCAATTCAAATGCTTCTTCCCCACTGCCTACCCATTTCTTTGACAGAATGCCCTAATTAAAGAGCCAAGATGAGCATTGGAATGTGCAGTCTTTGGATGTGTATGCTGAGACTTATTTGGGATTGCAGAGGCCAATTTGAACTGAGTGAAACTGATTGGCCCTTAATGGATTGGAGGGAAATGGTGGAATTTTTGATTGATAGGACATTAGAATTGAAACCTGACGTGTCTGAGGCTGATGTCTCCAGTGAAGGAAGGTCCATTTTACAGTTATTATTTTTCCTCTTTAAGTGCTTAAATGATAGAAAATTTGATGGAAGAGAAGACAGACTTTTGAAGTCAGTTGTTCTGATGGTTGCTTTGCTTTCGCAACAAAGACAAATCAACTGTTGAAAAATAAGTTTGTGTGCCTATCTTGTGATACGATTGTTACTAAAAATAAGTAATGGCCTATCTTGTGACTGATTAAGAATACAAGTAAATGGAAAAGTACTTGTGAAGTTAAAGATTATCAGGTTATTAGGCTAAAAAATGTTGGCTTTTAAAAAAGGCTTGATCAAATTGTTGCTACTATTGAGCCTTGAGCTTTTTTTTTCCCCCCTTCACAGGGGCATCTAATGCGATTGTAACAGGACTTTTTCTTTTGTTGGTATGATCAAATAATTGTACTTGAATAAATCCATTTCTTTTTGCATCTTATCATGGTTGCTTTAGTGACAATTTTAGAAAAAGGTCATCCTTCAACTTAAGTTCGTCCTGGTGTAGATTATTTACCCAGGATGAATACTATTCTCTCCACAGATTTTCCTCTTCTTTTCTTTTCTTGCTTTGTTTTTCACTCACTAGTGTTTCTTGTATCATCCGGGAATTGTTGGTACAGCAGATGTATTTGGGTTTTCTTTTTTGTCAGCAGTCTTGCTTCTTGTTGTGTCTATCTGGTATGCTCCATTCATCAAAACAAGTGTTTATGCTTCTTGTCCTTTCTTAGATCTGGGCAATTTCATATTGCTTAGGTGATTCCTGCTACTGCTTCATGTATACTTTTCATTTTATTTCTTAATTTTGATCTGTAGAGCCTGATGGATGAGCAGCTTGGCGAAATCCAACACCTTCTAGATAAAACTGTACAAGGTATTCTTTGATATTGCAAACATATATTGCCATGAACAGTATATATTATTTTTTGAATTACAAAAACCCAAGTCTTATTGATGAAGTCATTAAGTTAAATTTTGAGTAATTTGGGATTCATGTTTGATGTAACTATCTTTTAAATCTATTTTTGTCTGAGCCTTCAACAATTCTCATTCATAATTATGATGAAATTGGTGCAACGGATCTTATATATGCTTAAAGCTGTACTTCTATTATCAGACACTCAAATGTATTTTACTAGTTTGTTGTTGGACCTATAACTTTATACTTTAGTCGGTCTTGGCCTGTTGTTTATGGGTAATTGATCATGATTTTTAATTGACTGTGATGTTATCACGTTGCTGAAATGATTGTGAGATTATTATGTAGCATCTTCCCCTTGAGGGTATGAACTATTTATGTATTTACAATTTTTGTTGTTTGCTTTCTTTCTTTTTTTTCTTTATTTATTTAAGAGAGATAGTGGGGGAGGGGTGGTGGTTGAGGGTTGGGAGGGAGATAAAGTAAAATTCTTCTGTTTATAACTCTCCAAGGATTGGGTTCTTTGCTCTCTTGGATGCATTTGAGTGGAGTTTACAAAAGTTGCCTCCTATGTTATGCACAAGTATGGCATATTTGGAATAATTCTATCCAAACCATAATAAAAGGTGATTATCTTGTTTTGCTGTTTGTTTCCTAGAAATCAAAAGAGTGGAGAGCAAAAATAGGGTGAACATGCACTAGCTTTTATGAGTTGAATGCAGAGTTATGGATGGTCACTGCTCCGTGTCATAGTTTTCAAATCGAGATAGGTATCGCGAATCGTTTTTCCAATTAGGGAATTGTGAATCGCAAATTGCATCGAATTGTAAGATACACAACACATCAAATAAAAAAATTTTAAATATAATTTATGAGACATCTATACTTATAATATGAACAAAATACTTAGAGGAAATAACAAAAAGACATATATCAATATGATAATAATATAAATTATAATTAAGCGAGACTCATAAGTCATAAAAATAAAGAGGAGCAGTTGGAAATTCAAAAGACTTCTATAAAGAGTTGGAGATTGAAAAGTGTTCCTATAGAGTATTTTATAGAAAATTAGAGACTAAAACATCTTAGTCTTATTAAGTACGGGGACGCTTTAAAATGCTGTAAATAGGTAAAAATATCAATGAAAAATCAAATGATCCGAATCTTAAATAATTGTAAGCTTTGAATTGTGCCACTTAATCGGTAGAGATTCAAAAGATCTGGATGAGATTCATAACCTCCTGATATTCGCATGCTGATTCATATTTTGTATCTCTCGGCTGTTGAATCTTATTGAATTGTAGGATTTTGACAACTATGGTCCATTTTTCTAAATTTATCAAATTGAGAGATTTGTTAAGCTCACTGTCTTCTTGTGATACTTGTGATGCTGTTGCATTGAGTTTAATGTTTCTCTGGTTGAAATAGGTCAAATGCCATTTAAATGGTTGCTGTCTTCTTATCTACCCCTCCCATGGCATCAACTCCACAATCTCTCTCTCTCTACATACATTTGCGCACACAACCTCCACACGAGTTGATGTGAACATGGTACTTGATGTTGGATAGAAACATTTTAGAAGCCAGTGAGAATGAAGATTAGTTTAAATAGTGATCTCCGTAATGCTTTATTTTGACCCAAATGTAACATCAAATCCTATTTTCATCCTCACACTGTGCATGTGAAAGATAATTCTCTGAAGTTATTGGCATTTACTTTCCATCAATTCATCTGATTTCAGCCCTTCACTTGTGAATTTGAATTGTATTGATCTTCTCAGATTGTAATTTTATGATTTGAAGTTTTAAAAAACCTAAGGTTTGACTTTCCAAATTGACATTCTGCTGCATTCAGTTTTGGCGAGAAAAATATACATGGATGGCATTGTTAAGCAAGCCTCTGATAGCAAGTATTGGGAACTCTGGAATCGCCAAAAGTTGAGTTCTGAACTTGAGCTGAAGAGGCGTCATATATCCAAATTAAATCAGGTTGGTAGTTTTTTTTTTTTTTTTTTTTGGCATGCTAGATTTATCCAAGACTTGGTATTCTAATTGCTGTATCTTATTTCCAATTGTAGGTTTTGACCAATCAATTAATTGAATTGGAGAGGCATTTTAATACTCTTGAACTCAATAAGTTTGGTGAAATTGGTGGAGGTCAGACAGGTCAGAGAGCTTTCCAAAGTAGAATTGGGCCTTCAAGGTATAATAAGTTTTAGTTTCCATTTTGTAGTCATTGTTTGAGCATAAATTGTCACCAGTTCAGAAAGAAGGAAAAGTTCCAATTCATGTACAAATTTAGACAGATATTTGTTAACATATTTAGACAGTCTGATTTTGTGATAAAATGATGCACAAGGAAACTTGGTTTTATAAGGAAAATTTTCTACTCAATATCTCTAACTTCGTAAAAAATATATTCTATCTGCAGACAAATTCAGTCCCTGCATAGTTTGCACAACACAACAAATTCACAACTAGCAGCTGCTGAGCAACTTGCAGAATGCCTTGCAAACCAGATGGAAGTACTGAGTATAGAATCACCTGTAAAAGAAAATAATGTAAAGAAGGAACTTTTTGAATCTATTGGAATTCCCTATGACACCACTTTTAGTTCTCCAGATGCAGCAAAAGCAGACTATTCCTCTTCATCGAAGAAACTTTTACTTTCTGGTTCTGCTGTTGACATATCTCACTCCAGAAGACGCCAATCAAGTTCTATGAAGAGTTCAGATTCTGAAACTGCTAGGAGAAGGAGAGACTCGCTGGATAAGGTAAATGCTTCCAAATCGCTTCTGATTTTGGTTTACTTTGTTTGTTTGCAATTTTTATATACAACTCTAATCCTTTGCTGGTGCTTGTATTTGCTTCATTGAATAGTTAAATTTTCATGCAAAATTCACATAATGAATCTGCTATAGGCTTTGAGACTTAACAAAGTAACTTCACCATTTATCAAACGATAAAAAATTAATATCATTACCTGGGTCATTTTGTGTGGTTTACCTCGGCTTAATGGATTAGGAGATCCTTGTTGCATGCTGGAATGTGCATTTGGGCCCATTATGATTTATTTTGTTCAATGAGTATAAAAGTTTTATTTTTCACCAATTGTGCTTCTTTAGAATGATGAACTAACTTTATCCTTGCTTAAATGATCTAAATTTCTATTTCTTTTAAACAATGATTACGAAAAAAACTAAAAGAAAAAATCCCTTCCAACCCCATTTCTTAGCAAGCAATGACCGCCCAGTTATCTGACCTAGCTTTCGATCAGATAAATATTGTGTCTATAGGGATGCTTGCTCCAATAGAATAGGATATCGCTTAAAGCCACTATAGTTCATCACAATTTTATTATCAAGGATTAGAATTGTACCCACAATACATCCAATGGCATTGCATCTAGGTTTTGCATCTCTAACCTACAACTAGTATCAAAATGTGTTTGGTGTTTATATTTCACTGTGCAAGACAATTTATTAATATTGCAATAATAATGGCAAGTGCATTTAAGCATGTCAAAATGATAGTATTATGGTTCTGCATTGTGGATCAGAACACCGGTCAAGGAATCAAACTTGTCAAAGGGAGCTTGTACTGTCAAACTTGTTCAAGGAAACAAGGATCTTAGAGCTCATTAGAGAGAGTTGCTTGTTTTTTACTTTTGTATTGAAAATTTCTGATTTGTTTTGTTGATAAATTTTTTCCTCCTTAAATAAAATTTACTACCCTGGGAATGTCTATTAAAAATAGGAAATTTTTTCAAACTAGGAAATTATGAATTCCTTCTAATTAAGAAATACTATAATAGAAAGACTTGAGGAAAACATAGAAATAAACCACTAATATCGGGATCCTACTATAAATAAAATATTACCCACGCATAACTCTAACATAGAACTGTAACATTACTCCCTTTCTGGAAAAAGAGCTTGTCCTTTAGCAACAGTTACAATTTCGAATAGGTGGCAACCATGTTGGCTTTTGCAATACATCACTAAATTCAAGTATTGGTTGGTCCAACTTGTTGCGCTGTTCCATTAGTTTCACCAGACAAATTTCTTTGTTGAAAACCTTTTCTCCATTTGTAATGGATATACCCAAATTCGACAAAGGTTGGAATTGGACAGCTGTAGAACTAATGAATTTTTGGGTATTTTCCGAACATAACAGATCCTCAGACCCATGGAAAATGGGGAAGTCAAGCTTTGTTTCTTTTGGCACCACCTCATTCCTTCATATATTTGACTGATGCTTGTGCATCCTAATCTCGTCTTCATGTTGTTGGCATGCTGAATTGTGCGCCTGTGTATGTTAGACGTTCTAGTTGAATATTAATACTTCTAAGGAGCCACGAGGGCAGTGAATCCCTCTATATGAGCCAAAAGTTAGCAACCTCATTTGTCATTGTTATACATAATCAGAAAAGTGAACTAATCAAATAACCAAACAAAAAAGCAAAATGAATGTGGAAGTTTACGCAATGAGGAAATGATAATCTTCCAGAAAACAATTGAAAGAGAATACAGTAGCTGGAATGTTAATCTTCAAAATTCATGGTTTGCTTTCAAAACTACTTGAAAGATTTAGAAACCTAAAGGAAAAGTGTCCTAGTTTCAACCAAAATAAAGAACTCCTGCATCAAAATTAATTGATGATTAGAGAGCATTCATCAGCAGGTTCTTTTTTTTTTTTTTCAAGTTTATTCTAATCAAATCTAATAGCTATACTTATTTTGAGATTTTAACCTGGCTTCCATGTTGTCTGTTAATTTTTAAATTATAATCTAATTATTAATGTCAAGTCAGTGGATCCAATGGCTGCAATGTTAGGTACCTTCAATATCTTTAAGGTAACCTAGAATTCCACCCCCAAATTCTTTAAACATGTCAGTAGTTGTGGCTTCAGACAGTATTCCAGTGTTACTAAATGTCTTGGCAGAGAGTTGACTGTTCAGAACTGAAAATTAGCAAATAGTTGACTGTTCAGAACTAAAATTAAAACAATGACTTCTGATAATCTTTCCTCATTGTCCAAAGAGTAGTATGGCTGAATATTCTATCCAGATTCACTGTGGCAGGTTTGAGGTTCCTATTATTTTATCGGCCTGGTCTCCATGCAATCTTTTAAACCAGATGCTTTGTTTAAAGTGATGGAAGTGGCGTTTTTCATTTGAATTAAGCCAACCAATTGCATATTACTCACTTTTTCTTAGCATAACTTTATCATTTTCAACTGTAAAGAAGTGTACATAGATATGATGCAAATACTTATGTGTGTTATTTTTCATGAACTCTTTTTAGAGCTGGGCTAGTTTTGAGCCAACAAAAACAACTGTGAAGAGGGTGCTCTTGCAAGAAAGTCAAAAGACAAGTGTGAATAAATCTTCCTTGATGGGTAGGCGTCAACTTGACCCTTCTATGGTGGATAGATCAGCTTTCAGTCGCCTAAGGGACCTGACATCTCACTCAACCTTCATGCACCAATCTGGAGACAAAGGTGAGCCACACCTACAGAAGGGTTTCTATGTGTGGCATCACAGTAAGATATGATGAAACAGTAGCTGATAGACATCTTTTGTTTTGTTTATTTTGAACAGGAAGCCAGTATTCATCCCCAGAACAGGCTGTTCAGACAAAATCAACTCCATCTAAATGGGGTAATGACTCTCTACCACCATCTCAACCTGCAGCTCAAGCTTCAGGATTGAGGTCTCCTACTTTGGTAAGTAGTAATTCTGTGTTGCCTTCAGTTTCAGCATCCCAATCATTGCTTATGGCCGGGCAAACTGTTGCCAGGGAAACTGGCAATATTTATGCACATAAATTAAGTAATGGTGTTCTAACTAAGTCTAGTCAGCAATCTGAAAGAACTTTACACAAAACATCATCGTACTCAATGGAATCACCTGCACAGATGCCAATATTGATGAGGTCAAGTGAAACACTTAATACCAATGCAAAGGGGACTGTGTTTACAACTTTAATGTCGGATACTGCAAATCATGAATCAACAAGTACAAAAGATTCACATCTTGGAGATGTTCCCGAGTTCAATGTTTCTGCTAGCAAAAGCCAGCCTAGTGGAAAAGCATCATTTTCTCCAGCGTTCTCAATGTCACTTTCAGCTCCTTCATCTCTGATGATGAATTCGACAACTATTAATGTGTCTTCTGCATTTAAACCATCTTCAACTATACCATCCTCATCAGCTGCATCACCGTTTGGAGCGTCTTTTAACATTTCTAAGGCCAATGTTGGTGCAAGTCAGACAGTTTCTTTAACACCATTGCCATCAGCTTCTTCTCCAGTTTTTCCTTCTGGTTCCTTTTCTCTTCAGGGTCCCAAGACGTTGTCACCCATGCACACTCCACCTGCAGTTTCAGAGTCCGATAAAATTGAGCTTCAACTGGGTTCTGGCAAAACGGCACCTCCTGTTGGTCCATCTCATTTGCCTTCCATATCTGAGTCTCTTAAAACTGACGGTCAACTTCCTTCAGCAACCACTTCTTTTTCTATTAGCCCAAGTCCTTCACCTTCATCTGATTTTTCTAAACCAGCCTCTCAACCCACTTCTGTGAAAGCTTCACTCTCTGATGATTCAAACGCTAAACATTTGGCATCAGGGCCTCCTAAAATGCAGCTGGAACATTCTAAAGACAATCTTAGCTCAAGAATAGATAGTGATACTTCTACAACAGCTCTTCAGGCACCGCCTGGACCTCCTGCATTTAATTTGAAGGTTGAGCCTCCAGTATTATCTGTCAGCAAAACTGAAATTTCAACTGCTTTGGGATCTGGAAGTCAGTCCAGTTTGAATAGCACAAGTCTGGCAGCTGGTATAACACTGACCATGCAACCTAAACAGCCACCTGATGCACATTCCAGGGCGCCACTACCTTTTGATAATTCTACAGGCGGAAAAAATACAAATTTGGATGTTGTAGATACAGAAGAAGATGAAATGGAGGAGGAGGCTCCTGAGACTAACCGGACCAATGAAATTAGTTTGGGTAGCCTTGGAGGTTTTGGTCTTGGCTCAACCCCTAGCTCAAATGCTCCTAAAGCAAATCCATTTGGTGGTTCATTTGGTAACGTAGGAACAAATCAAGCTAGCTCTCCATTCACAATGACTGTACCTAGTGGAGAACTATTTCGACCTGCATCATTTAACTTCCAATCTCCACAGCCTAGCCAACCACCTCCAGCAGCAAACCTTGGTGCATTTTCTGGTGGTGTTGGTGCTGGAGCAGGTAGTCCAGCTCCTGCACAAAGTGCGTTTGGCCAGCCTGCACAAATTGGAGCAGCAGGTCAAGTTCCTGCACCAAGTGCATTTGGCCAGCCTGCACAGATCGGAGCAGCAGTTCAAAATCCTGCATCAAGTGCATTTGGCCAACCGGCACAGATCAGAGGAGGACAACAAGCACTTGGCTCAGTTCTTGGTTCTTTTGGTCAGTCGAGACAATTTGGCACTGGTTTAACTAGTGGCTTTGCTGGTACTAGTTCAATGGGTGGCTTTTCAAGTGCTACTAATGGTGGATTTGCAACGATTGCTTCTGCTGGTGGTGGCTTTTCAAGTGCTACTAGTGGTGGATTTGCAACAGTTGCTTCTGCTGGGGGTGGCTTTTCAAGTGCTACTAGTGGTGGATTTGCAACAGTTGCTTCTGCTGGGGGTGGCTTTTCTGGTTTGGCCTCAGGGGGTGGGGGGTTTGGTGGCATTGCTTCAGCTGGTGGAGGGTTTGCAGCTGCTCCCCCTACTGTTGGCGGTTTTGCTGCCGCTGCTCCTTCTGGTGGTGGATTTGCTGCAGCAGGTGGCATTATATTGACTTTCAACTTTCCTCTTATTTAAGCCAGATGATTGTGAATGCCATTGCTGATTTTTCAAATATTTAAATGCAAAATTGTGCAGGTGGTGGATTTGGGGCGTTCAACCAGCAAGGTTTCTCAGCGTTCGGTGGTAGTGCAGGAGGCAACCAACAAGGAAGTGGTGGTTTCTCATCTTTCAGTGGCAATGCAGCAGTAAGTGGGAAACCTCCAGAACTCTTCACACAAATGAGAAAATAAGGTGGATTGAATTTTCTGAGATCTATTGCAATTTGGGCTTTTTTGCGTGAATGAGCAAATCCAATTTTAAATACTTTTGAGGATCAACAATTTTCAAAGTTTTTGCCTTTAGCAGCCAATTAGCAACTGTAGTATTACTCTTCCACCACGTTCTGTATTTAGGCTAACATTACCCAACTAGTATTGAACTATTTTGTGCTCTTAATATGTCAAATAGTTATCATTAGTCTCTCGCCCTCAGATTTTTTCACCGCCCTTTTACCTACTTGAATTGGTCACGAATTAAAATAATTTCCTCCTTGTAAGATAAACATTAATTTGAATTAAATTTATTAATGAATAAGAATCTGCCTTTAATCCGAATCTTTTCAAATCGGTTTTGCAAGAGTTATAGTAGCTATCAATTATCAAAGCCTCTAAACTTATTATCAAATTTTAATTGGGTATGCATGGTCTAAATCTTCAGAATTGTACTAGATGCCAGGAGCAAGTCTAACCCTATTTTGTCAACCGTAAAAAAAAAAGTCAATGGGATAAATTAGTATCGATGTTTTTCTCTTCCTCGAGTTTTATATAAACAATTATGAAAACTTGGATTCTTAACTATTACGAGGGTCTTCTTATTATATTCCACGGAATGCGATAGTATGTGTGTTCTATTCGAATGAGCATGCCATTGACCAGACGGCAATGCACATTAAATTACTAATCATAATAATAATAATAATTATAAAAAAATCAAGAGCAAAATCACACTATTTTGAATGATTGAGGGCAAAAAACACCCTTGTTCTTTTAAGACACATTCAAGTTTAAGATGCAATGAGGGATGAAATTTAATTCTGCTGCTTGTTAGAAACCATTCTTCCATGTTGAAATGTAAAATGAAAGTTGAAGTGAGATTATCTATGACATTCATTGTAATTTTGTCCATGAAATTGTTTGGGGTATAATATATGTAGTCTTATTCCATTAAAACCAAGAAAATCCACAAAATCAAAAAGTTGAAGCTACAATTAGTACCTCCAGTGCAATTCTGATTGGTTAAGCAAAAACCCCATTCTCTCTCCTCATGAACAACTCAAAATGCCCCAAGTGGGTAGATCATCATATGCTATCAAACAGGAACCCCTAATTCAGAAATGTTCATGATCTGTTTGTTTAGAGCAGCCCTACGCTGTTTCAAAACTGATGCCAATGAAGCAACCTAGCCATGGAAATACTCTTTAATCAGCTTGCTATTGCAAGGACATCTAAGAATTGTACAAAGACCATTCTAAGATGTTTTTGACTTACCTCAGCTCGAAGTTTCAATGCTTCCCTTCCAGGGATTTCTCTTAGCCCATCCATCAAATCTGACACGAGTTAAACAAAATCGACTCATCAATGTCTGAGATAATTTCAGAAAACGAAAACAAAAGCCAGCTAAAAGAACAGTTTTATAGCTAAAATATGAGATAGCATAATCATTGAATTCTTTCAAGTAACCTTTGTTTTATCAGAATGGAGACTTGAGTTTGATATGAAACATCACATTACATCAACCAGAAACATATTCTTTGGCTGGTTTGATTCATAAAAGCTTCATTGTCAATGACCTTGACATGCGCAGTAAAATGATGTAATTTGAGACGCTCTCAATCATTTGGTTGAAAATTTTTATATTTCTTTTTTCATCCCAAGCTTGCGGTTATATTATTTGGACTAGAAATCACAAACTAAAATTCTTGGTTTTCAAATTCTTTCTTCCAGAGCAACTAAAGGCAGCATGTGTTGCAGAAAAACAGATATGCCCAAAAACATATCAAAGCTCTACACCTACACTCCTAATCAATATGATAGTATACCAAAGAGAAAAAGATTTAGCATGATACCTGCTACTTGTGTTTCAACCTTGTAAACTGATTTAGCAAGATGTTGGATTTCAGTTCCAGCTACCCTACATATATAGCCTTCGATAAACAACTAGGACAAGTAATAAATTAAAGCAGAGTGCAAAAAGGACTTAAAATAACTATACTTGAGTTCATTATGGCCATGATTCATATCCCTTTCAGCAAGAGATGCTCTTTCAAGTAATTTTTTGCTCTCATTCTTCATCAAGTCTACAGAGAGGTTCAACTCTTTCACATTCTTTTCAGCTTTAATAAATTTTGCCTGCGCACAGTAAACAGATGACAACACATCAGGCATTGAAAATTGAATATTAAACATATAAAAACTTAAATCGGAGAACTTCAATGGGTGATTGTAAACAAGTAGGATTGGAAGTTTATGTGCAGCTACATATGCAAAACAACATCCCATTCATAGGCACACTGGACAAAGTAATCTTCTTTATTATGAACAGCACACCTACCTCCTCACTTTGGAGTCGACCAAATGTATTGCGAAACAAAAACCTTCTTGGGCCTGTAAACAGTTTAGTAAGTATCAGTTTACTTGATGCATCAAGCAATATAATAATTGATTCCGTTTCTAGTGTAATAAATGTAATTTCATTTCTTATAATACAGAAAAAGTAAAGAGAGAAAACAGAACAAGGATACCCAAATTCTCCAAAAAAAACAAATGCGTGGGATAATGTAAGAATCAAGACCCAGTAACCAACCCATCCACCAAACACTTTGGGGATGTTTCTGAACCAATAGGAAATATCCCGTTTTAAATTGTCCTAGATTTATCTAATCAAGCTAATGAAAGACAAAGAAGACCCAGCTAGCCAATGATAACCCACAACCTTATGTATTATTTTGAGAACTCATGGCAACTATGTTTCTCTCCAACTGATAGCTGCAGGAAGAATTTGTTGTTATAATTTTAGTGGTAATAAATTACTTTGAGAAACATTCAAGCCCAGAAAGAAGCTTTAACATATGTTGCCATCTCCTTGAATAAGTTGAATTGAAAGGAATTTAAGCCTTTTTCTAATTTGTGTCAGATAGGACTGATCTAAACAATACACCCAATTTGTAGCCCTACCAGCAACCTCCCTTTCCAGAATAATGGTCAAGTTTCTCTCACTGTAATGCTAATAGAACTTTTGATTCAGGCAGCTGACCTTTTTCACGTAGACCAGACTCTAACGACATATTAAAAATCCATTGTAGAGCACACAGAACAATAAAATTGGAATGATTGAACACAGAGTAAGTATAATGAATATCAAAGGATCACAAAAGTGGCAAAAAAAAAATTCAAGAGCTTGTCTTTAGAACAATCCCAAAGAAATCTTGGATGCATCTGGCCATAAATGAGAATTCATTAATACCTCGCATAAAAAGAAGGCCAGCTGTTACGGCAACACCAATAGTCTCTGCAGGGTGGTCCCTTGCAATAGTCAACTCTTCTGAACAAGGTAGTAAAATAAAAAACCTTTAGTTCCAGGCATAATTTACAATGAAAAACACTTCCACATGTATTAAGAAGATACTGATATTATCTACACTGAATGCAAAATTGAACTGAAGAAATCCTTAATCTTAGCAAGTGCAGCCTAAGTTCTAATGTCATCATACAGGATAAATATCAAAAGCAAAAAAACAGAACAAAGGAGGTCTCAACTTCAAACTATCTCGGCCATAGATGGATGCTATTGTGATAGGTTTGAGACATTAAAGGGCAGTAGATTTGGAGAAACATCATCCAACTTCCATAACAAAATTCATTGTATAGTAGACAGATAGATAATCTAACAATTTTTCAATGAGAAAGCAACGGACAATCAAATAATTTAGCAAAAATTACCTTTAATTTTGTTGACAAAGGCATCTTCATAAGTTTTGAACTGGGAAACAGCTCGAGGCACATAATCCTGTGGAATAATGGAGTTCAGTTTTAAATATATTGGAATCAAAACAAACAAAAAGAAAGGAAAAAAATAAAAAATAAAAAACCACTTTTTTCAAAGCTTGAACAGTGATGAGGCAAAGACTACAAGGGATTGAGTTCTTAAACACTAAAAATGAGAAACAATAAAAAATAAATAAAAAGAAGAGAAATTGAAGCAAACCCAGAATCTGAAATTGAAAAAAAAAATTAAAAAAAAAAGGATATGAAGATGAATAGCGAAGTGGGCAAAGAGAGAAAAATACCTGTAAGGAGCGAAGATGGGAAGAAGAAGTTTGTTGCAAAGAACGAGCAGAGCGAAAGGCGGAGTCTTTGGATTGGATTACAGTACGCTGCAAATCCTTGACCCAATTCTCAGTGGCATCTCCATTGTTGCCTTCTCCCATTCTTCGATTTTCCTTTCAAATCACACTTTTCCTCTCTTCCATTGCCAAAATAATACGTCCCTCTCTAGACCTCCATTTTTCACCCGAATTCAAGTGTTCATGATCCGCCAATGGATCCGATCCGTTTGACACGTGTAAAATGAAATTATAATTTATGATATGTTTTTCCTGTTTGTGAATTGTGATTTTATGATTTTGGTTAAATATTAATATTAAATATGAAAAAATGCAAGCTCCACTTTAACTTTTTTTTTTTTTTAAGAATAGGTTTATGTAATTTTAAAAATTTTATTGAATTTATATTTTTTTAAAATTATCTATCTTAAATTTAAATTAAATAAAATTGACAAAATTAAAATACACAGTCTATTAATTTCATATAATATAACTTAAAATGACAGCAAAACTCAATAAAATATAAAAAATAAAGATAAAATGACTTATTACATTTTACATGTTTAAAATTATTAAAAAAATCAAAAGAAAAATAAATTTTTCGTAATTGATAATTGGCAAAAACTGAATGTATTCAATATGAATAGTCTTCAATATACGTACGTAAGGAATAAATAATTAAT
Source organism: Excoecaria cochinchinensis (assembly GCA_947683425.1). Classification (NCBI taxonomy): domain Eukaryota; kingdom Viridiplantae; phylum Streptophyta; class Magnoliopsida; order Malpighiales; family Euphorbiaceae; genus Excoecaria; species Excoecaria cochinchinensis. The sequence goes on from CANTUQ010000004.1 coordinate 49,723,590, forward strand.
TATAATAAAATAATTTTATTATTTATTTACTAAAATATATATAATAATATTTTAACAAGTTATATATTATTAAATTATGAAATACAAAAATGATAAAAATATTAAGTATAAAAATTAAAATATATATAAATTATTACTGATTTTTAAAAACAAAAATAATAATTCTAAATTATCAATTTAATTAATTTAAAATATGTTCGATTTCGAACTTATTTTTTAATTTATTAATTTTTTTTTTTTACTCACCACTAGTAGTTTTGAATGTATTATAAAATTTGTAATCATAACTTTCATCTCAAAGATAAAAAGTTGATGGTGCCTTTTTCTTCAATTATATATAAAAAAAAAAGTAACATTATTAAAAATTATGAGTTATAAATATAGCAAAATTTAACTCGATTCAAGAATTCATTGGGTGAGAGGATTGGTTGAAAATGGGCATATGCTTATGTTAATTGGGTGATATTCAGAATCTACACACCTAACCTAATGGTCAAAAATCTTTGAACTGGACCTGCTTGCCCTACTTTTCAAACAAAGTAGGTTATAATTTATGATGCCTAACTGCATATATAGTCCTTCCACTCTACTGAAATGTGCAATTAGGTCCTTTGTGATACATTGTTGGGTAAACTTTTTGCTTTAAACACATTTGATCATCTTTAACTAATAACCTATGGTTTGTTGTTTCTGGTTTTTTTTTTTTAAAAAAAAAACCTATTATGTGTTATTAGATTAGAATCTCGATTATAATTTTCATTTTTCTGCAATTCACAATGCGATTTTGTTTTGCCAATACATGCTAATTTTTTTTTCCTCTAAGTGGAATTAGACTTCGCAATCCAATCTAGATTCGGTTCACTTCTCGATCAATTTTTTTATTTAAATTTTTTTGAATTGTCATTTTTTAATTCATTTTTAAACGGATTCAGGTCTCGAATCACAGTTAAAACTGAAAAAATCAAATTGAATCGTAAGCAATTCAATTTATTTGCTTCAATTTTTGATTTTGAAATATAAATTCGGTCACACCGATTCATTAGTTCTAATCGAAGTAATTCACTATGCCCGTCAAAGTATTTTTTTTTCCTAATGTCATGATGAATGTTTGTCTAACAAAATAATAATAAATAATAAAAGTTATTTAAGTTTACAAAAGTTATATATATATATATATATATATATATATATATATATATATATAACTATAATTTTTTAAATAAAATTTAATTGAAACAGATTGGGTCACTGGTTTGAATCAAGTTGGATTTTAGATATTTTCGAATAAATTTTAAGAATTTTAAATTTGATCCTAATATTTTTGAGTTATTCATAAGATTGTATAAGAAAATTAAAAATTAGGGAATTTTGAAATGTTTATAAGTACAGAGAGCTGCTGATGTATTGGGACTCAATTGATATAAAATAAAATTTGTAGGGATTGAATCGCACGATTGGTGCAAATGGCGCAATGATGAGTTACCAAAATCCTCACGTGAGTTACACGTGATAACATTACTAGAAGAAACGGCTTTCTGGTTTCAAGAAAAAGATTTAAATCAAGGAATCAAAAGATTTTAATCTGTGATTTCTTCAATGTAGTCCCGCCGTTTCGATCTCTTCATCTTCTGTTCTTTGATTGTTTGGTGGAAAAGAAAAGGAAGGAAAAGGAAAGAAAGTGAGAAAAGCTACTGATAAATAATCTTTGGAGGCTTCAAGGCGTATGATGTTTTGTGGTATATTGAAAGATCGAATACAGAATTGGCTTCGCGATTATGATAGGCTTCAATATTTGGCTGTTATTCTCATTTACATTCAGGTTTGTTTTTGAAGCAATCTTTCTCTGTTTATAATTTTATGTGTAATTAGTTTTAATGACAGTTTTGATTTGTTTGATAAACAGATTGGGTGCGCTCTGATTGGATCTCTGGGAGCATTGTACAACGGTGTTTTACTGATAAATTTAGGAATCGCATTGTTTGCTTTGGTTGCTATAGAGAGCAGTAGTCAGAGTTTGGGGCGTACCTACGCTGTTCTTCTTTTCTGTGCTATTTTGCTTGACATTTCTTGGTTCATTCTCTTCACTCATGATATTTGGTAACTAAATTTACTTTCTTTTTTTCTTTATATGTTTCTTTTCTTGATTCTGTTATAATTTGTTTAATCCTCACTACTCATTCACTAATATTGGTTATGTTCATTAAATTTGATTTGGAGTATAAAAAAAAAATGCTCTTATTCTTGGTCAATTATCTTTTAGGGTTTGCTCATCTTCTCAAGTTTATTGTCTTTTCTGAATTTGATAGCATTTCCCGATCATACAGAAAGAGTAATGTCATCCTTATTAACCAAGTATATAAATATTTGTAAACATCGTCTATACACTCTAGAGACAATCATTAATCATCCAAGGGGTTTGGCCTATAAGTAGTCACTTTCTTTTATCTTGAAATAAGACCATCTTTTTTATTGAATAGATAAATTTTGTGAGTTTGCAAGCCTTTTACTTATCGTGTTTTCTTAATGTTATGATTGTTGCAGTATGTGCTTGATTCCTGTTTCAACCTATTAACTGAAAGCAATATTTTTTGTTTCTAGGAATATCTCTCCAGACGATTATGGATCGTTCTTTATCTTTTCAGTGAAACTCACTCTAGCAATGCAAATTGTTGGCTTTGCTGTGAGATTATCCTCCTCATTTCTGTGGATTCAGATTTATAGATTGGGTGTTTCTTGTACAGATAGCCCTGCTCCCCGAGAAGCAGATTTTGATTTGAGAAATAGTTTCTTAAGTCCTGTAAGTCCTCCTGTGGCTAGGGAATGCTCAGATTCTGATGTTGTTTTAGGGGGCTCCATTTATGATCCAACTTATTATTCATCTCTGTTTGAAGATGGTCGGAACAATAGGTCTTTGCGTGTGGTATGTCATATTTCTGCTTACATGTTATTTTCTTCTGTTTAACTTGGCTTCCATACTTTCTATGGGTCTTCTAAATTTTGTTTCCTTTTGTTTTGTATTGAACATTTTTAGTTCTACTGGAAATTTGGTATTGACTTGCCATGAGATTCATCTTTCACCGTCTTTTATTTGAGGGCTGCTTGAAGGAAAAAAAGAAAGGATTAAAGCGGTGTCTTCTTTCCATTTATGAATATTCAAATTAAGGAAGAATTCGGCACTTTCCTGGTTGATGGGATCATAACTATTTAATCTGAACTAGATTCTATTGATTGGGAAGAAATAAATTGGGTTTCAAGGAATTTGTTTTCTGTTTCTACCCTTCTTTTCAATAAGATTAGATAATCAATATTGGTGATTGTTTTACGCTCTGTGCAATCCAAACACCAGGGACCAATCTCCAATAGTTCCTTCTTTTTTTTTTCAGTTTAATCAAAGAGACGTAGTTTTTAGTTTTTTTTCTCCTGAAGTTACAAGTGCACTTGCACACATACACATTCAATCAAACTGGCAAATTTAACTTAATTTCTGGTTATGTGTCTGTGATGTACCTTTAGATTGTTGGATTTTAAAGATCATAACTGTTAAAGTTTCCCTTTTTTTTGTGTGTGTGTGTGTGTGTGTGTGGAATAAGACTTAATCTGCTGTTCCATGGTCCATTCTGATTGTAGTCTACACTTTAACATGATATTTAAGTGCATGGCTGACTTTTCCATAGGATATCTACAAGTGAGAGGGAACACAAAAATAGGGCTTGTGCATATGTCAAATAAGAATATGGATTCTCTTATTTTTAGAAACATTGCTTTGCATATTTTGCCCTTCAATTAGAAACATTGCTTCGCATATTTTGCCCTTCAATTTAAAATAAGGGGTTCGAACTAATTGAAAATATATTCAAACTTTTCAGAAAGTGAGTCATTAATATTAGTAATAAGGAATGAGGAGCATTACGTTGTCTGCAACTTTTTCTGCTGCTAGACATTTATAGAGTAGAATGTAACTAGTTGTTTGTATACTGATAACAAGTTCATGATTTTTTGGGCATTTTTGGTTTCTAGAACTCTATAGTCTTTCGTTCTTATGTTTTGAAGGGACAGATAATTTAACATGGATTTAACGATTTTTATCCATGTTTGCAGGATCAAAATCCCATCATTGTTGACAATGGATCCACTTCTAGCACTGAAAGTTCTCAGTTGAAGGTGACTATTGACAGATCTTTCCATACTGCAGATGTAAGTATCTATCTTTGCATCTTGTCTTCCATGTAGCTGTGTACGTGAATGCTCTATCTCATCTCTTCACTATTAGTGCCTTGACCCTCCTATGTACACTCTTTTAATCTTGGTAGGAATTTGATGGTCTGCACACGCACAGGTATATATATTCACATGGTCAAACTTATATATACCACTACAACCATAGAGATACTTATAGCTCACCTAGATATTTTGGTTAGGAATTTGATAGGGTGCACATGCACAGGTATATATACATTTACACACTCAAACTTATATATACCACTACAACCATAAATTTAGAGATACTTATAGCTCACCTAGATAGTCTGGTGTGTCTGTGTTTCTTTGTGGCTCTTTTCAACTTTAGGTCATTTACTTGATTGAAATTGAAATTCAAACTGTTTTTTACTTTCTGTGTTTTAATTGTTTCTGTTGGTTATGCATTATTTTGTTTAAGACGTGACAACATTTCCTGGAATTTAGAAAGAATAAAGCCAATTGTAAATATTTATGCAAGTTCATACATTCTCTGGCTCACTAAGAAATTGACAAAAGTGAAACAGGTATTATGTATTTCAGCAATTATGTAAGTTCCTAATACATCAAACAAATTGAAACAATGCATTTTCATAAATGAGATGTGGTTTATCTCAGGCATTGGTTGCTCCATTCATTCTTCAGATGCAGTCATTTCATCATTGTATTATGAGTTATTTCTAATGTTCTCACATTACATGTACATTTAGCCATCCCAATGGAATTTGTGGTGGCACGTTATGCATTCAATTTGGGTGATCTATTCTATTGAACTACAATGCAATATATTTATTTCTTTGTTTGGTCTTACCTTTTCCCTTTTGTGTCGGCAGTTCTACCAATACAGAAGACTTTTTCCTTTCTCACATCTTTATTTGTTGATGTGTCAAATCATTTTTAAATATAATAATACTTAGAAATTGTCCTACTTGAACCTCTTCCATTATTCTAGTGGGATGATAGTTTTTATACTGTCTAAGCAGAGTTAGCTCTTGCAGGAAAATGTCGATGACAAAGGTCAAACTGTTTGAATTACAGTCTGGTATCTCTGAAATACTGCAGTTCATAATCACTCGCCATAGCATTATGTTTTGAGGTTGATTTCTTTGATGATGCCAGTTTTGCACAGAAGTGGTGCTTGTACAGTTATTTCATTTTTTGGCATTTGTTCCCCCGAGATGGTTGCGGGCAGTCTCCGAGTGCCACCACCTGTTCAGTTTTCTCCGCAAGATCTTGATAGCAATGTAAAATCTTTGGCTAGTAATGAGCAGAGGATGCAACCTGCAGGTCTGCAAAAGTTCTATCAAAAGGTTTGTCATCATGCGGTTGATTCTACCGGCCGGTCAATGTCTGGGTCAAACTGGCATGACCTCTTTTTTGAGAATGCCAAATTAATGACAATTTTTTTCTTCATTGGTTATTCACACTGTTTAGAGGCTAGTTTTTGTTCATATTCATTTGAAGGGTGGATTAGAGCATTAGATGTTTCATGTATTGGAACTTGAGTTGAAAAGAAGGAAGAGAATGAATGGAAAGAAACATATGATTTCATGAATGATTGACTTTGTTGTTTAATGATTTGTGTGAATGTGAAGGATAGGGCAGCCACAATCAAACCAAATTCTTCCTACATTTGTTAGTTTGGTTTGAATAATCAGTTCAGTTTCTATTAGTGAAATACATGAATTTCGATTATCAGTCCTATTAAAATATTCGGTTCAAATAAAAAACGACTGACTGAAGTTTTTTAAAATGACTTTGTTTTTGCATGATAAATTTTTCAAATTAGTGATTTTTTAGTTATCGGTTTTGGTTCATAATTTTATTAAATTCTAATCCTCTTAACACTAACACAAAAGTTAAGCAATTCTACTTTATTACTCTTAACACTAACACAAAAGTTAAGCAATTATCCACAAGGGAGGGGAATTTTCAATTGCTTGAGAATGAAATGATCATTATAAAGATTTTTTATTATTTTTTTTAAAGTAATATATTTACACTATATGCGGGTGTGCACCGGACTCAATTATTTGCCTTCTCTGTGTTCTTGGAAAATTTTTATTGTACATGAACAATTATAATTGATTTAATCCTTCCCCTTTGTATTTTAAGTGTTTTTTTAAAAATTATTATTGATTTAACAGTCTTTTTAATTAAGAAATAAAAAGGCATTGATTTTTTTTTTTCTAATTTTATCATTATTCCTTATTATTTTTACTGTATTTTAATATACATCGCCAATTTTAATTTGATAAAAGAAATGAATTAGTTGCAAGTTGGTAATTATTAATTTATACTTGGTCATTATTGATAGCAATGCTATCATGAATCCCACGTCGACTGTTGAAGTGGTTGAAGTAGGCCATATAAAGGACATGACACCCTTCACCTGTACAAGGTCTTTTGGGATAAAGCCTATAAACAAATAACATTCATTAGTGGGCGAAATGAAATTGACTTTGCCATCTCTGGCAACGCGCATCAATAACATAGTCACTCTGTAAGAAAGAATAATTAACACAACCTTACATTTTTTTTATAATTTTTATAATTAATCTACCATTCAAACCGCAATTTCGATTAATTATTATATTATAAAATTATCTGTATTTTAAATATCTGAGAGTTTTACTATTTTTTTATTAAAATTTGCATACTAATTCTTTTTTACCCGAAAGATGTATTATAAATGAATTATTATGATATAAACATAGTTTTTTTTCAACAATAATAATAATAATAATAAGTTTATTTTTATATAAATAATAATAAAAAAGTTGACAAAAGCAAGAAAGAAATAAAGAAAAGGACGCGGTTTGGTTGCATACTATTATTATTTTTGATAATGCCAATTGAATTGGCTCTTTCTTTCTCACCATTTCTTTTCTTTTCTTTTCTTTTTTAGTTTTTGTTTTTCTTTTTTCTTTTTTCCACACAAAATCAATACATTTTCTTCTTCACCTCATTTCCAATCCAACTCCACTTTCTGGTAATTTTTCTCTCTCTTTTTTCTTCTGCTTCTTCTTCATAATTCATGGTAATATGAATTTAATTTTGTTTGCGTGTCAAATTCAAATACCATCTTCATCATCTTCTTCTTTTAACTCGTGTTCTTGATGGGTTTTTGTTTTTGTTAGTAATTAATTAATAATTGAATGGTAAATATTTTTTGTGTGGGTCAAATTTACGATCTTTATGTTTCTTGCGATTATTCCAGATCTTTCTTTTTTTTTTGGATTTAATTCGCCTACCTTTGATTCCTCATAAAGGGTTTTCTCTATCGATTTCTATCTTAAGGTTCACAATTATTTGGATATACTCAGTTTTATTTTCTTCCTTTCATTTCTTGGACCACAATTTGGTGAGAACGACTTTCAAGTCTTCTTCATTTTTTTTTTTTTTTTTATATATGTCTTTGTATTTTGAAATGGAATTTCTGCTTCTGGAGGGATCTGTGGATATGCTTTAATTTTGTTTTTTGGTTTTTATTGATTGGTGCTTTTCAAGATGAGGGTTTTTTTCGTTTCTTGATGCAAGTCTTCGATTTTTCTGTAAGTTTCTTCGTGGGTTTTATTTCTTATTTTCTTTGAAGATCTTTTTCTGGTGAATTTTTACGTTTTGACTGATAGATCTTGATATTTGTCATTTTTGTTTTCTTGGATTATAAGGTTGCTTTCCACTCCCTTGCCATTTAGGGGCAATTTGTGGCGGTTTAATGTTCTATTTTTGGTGGAATTTGGTTGTCTTAGTTAGATCTGAAAATAATTGCAAAATTTTCATTTCAGTTCTTTCTGTGTTTTTGATAATGAGATTTTATTTTGCCTCCCTAGAATTGATTGTGTTTGATTGATTTTTGTTGATGTTATTGCCTTGCTTGTGACAGAGAGAGCTGAAAAAAGGTAGTTGGTGTTAAGAGGGGGAAGGAGAAGTAATGGAGGAAACAATGGCTGCTCGGTATTGGTGTCATAGGTGCTCCCAAATGGTGAATCCCATAATGGAAATTGAGATCAAATGTCCATTTTGTCAAAGTGGATTTGTAGAAGAAATGAGCGATGACACAAGTGATACTCAGGATCAGCCTGATTCTGATTTTAGTTCGGACCGTGCTCTCTCCCTCTGGGCACCAATTTTGCTTGGGATGATGGGGAATCCCCGTCGACGTAGAAGATTCAGAAGAATGGAGTTTGAAGAAGATGATGATGACAATGATGATGGTGAGGCACGCCTTGGTGGAGAGAGTGAATTGGACCGCGAACTTGAGTCATTCATGAGGAGGAGGAGAAGAAACTCAGCTACAATCTTACAATTGCTTCAAGGGATTCGAGCTGGAATGGCATCTGAATTAGAGACTCCTGAAGGAGATAGGAATAGAGATGGAGGTAGTGATAGGGAAAGAGAGCGTGTCATTTTGATCAATCCTTTGAACCGAACTATTATTGTTCAAGGATCGTATGATCCAAACAGTGGTCAAAACCAGAATCACACTCCCATTGGTTCATTAGGTGATTACTTCGTAGGACCTGGTCTGGATTTGTTATTGCAGCATTTGGCAGAGAATGATCCAAATAGATATGGCACTCCACCAGCACAGAAGGAGGCAATCGAGGCATTGCCTACTGTTGTAGTTAAAGATACATTACAGTGTTCAGTTTGTTTGGATGATTTTGAGATTTGCACTGAAGCAAAAGAAATGCCATGTAAGCATAGGTTTCACAGTGCTTGTTTGTTGCCATGGCTGGAACTTCATAGTTCTTGTCCAGTTTGCAGGTTTCAGTTGCCTGCCGAAGAATCCAAGTCTGATTCTGATAGGCCTCGGAGTGGCAGTAATAGAAGGGAAAGTGGTACTGATAATAGCAACAACAGAAATACTAGTACTAGCAGCAGCAGCAATAATAATAATAATAATAATAATAATAACAACAACGGTCAAGGCAGTAACTCTGAAGAAAGAGAAGGGGAGGTGAGAAATGGAAATGGGAGAAGGTTTACATTTCCATGGCCATTCAATAGTTTGTTCTCATCATCTTCAGGATCACAATCTGGCAGTGGAAGCAATTCTTCGTCAGCCTCATCGTCCTCCATGGCAAATGCTCCTGGAAGTACTTCTCAAACAGATGAGAATTGAATTGGTTTTTGTTGAAGTTGCCATATCAGCTTGTTGTTTGTTTTGCTTGAGTGTAATGTTGTTTATGTATATAGTATCCTTACTTGCTCAAGATTGAATCTTGCAGAATCATATTATGTTTCAGTCTTTTTTTTTTTCTTTTAAATTTGCTAAACATTAATTGCATGAAGTTTATTATTCACATTTATCTTCCTTTTTTCACATTAGATGTTATTATAAAGAGGGTAATATGTGGTAGTTTGAATTAGTAGTTGGGAGGATGATAAGGAAAGAGGTGAAGACATGATATTGTATAATAATCCTTTTTGGAATAGACAAGACAGTTAAGAATAGGTCCTTACCATGTGCTATTTGGTACAAAGTTAATATTCATAATTTTGAGCTTTTGACCAAATACCAAACGTAGGATTCCTAATAATCATAAAAGAAAAAAATTGTGTTTTTTAATAGGCTCAATTTCCCTACACACAAAGTACTTAAATGTTGGTAAGAAATTTTTCTCTGGATAAAAAAAATATATATATATATATATTATTTCGTTTTAATGAAATAATAAATATATATGTGCATGATTTAATCCAATATATACATATATATTAAAATATTTATTTATTAAATTAAAAAATTAATTAAATATTTATTTATTAATAAATAAATAAATTAAACAACCGGCAGCTTTTCTGCTCGAAAAAAGCTGCCGGTTGAGGAGGCTGCAGCTTCCCAACAAAATTAAAAAAAAAAAATAATAAAGCGGTCTAATTCCGTATGTTGCTGTGGAATTGAAAACCCATCTACATAACTCTGTATTGCGAAAATGAAAAATAATCTAATTTCCTAAATATTTTTCAAAACATCCAAAAATCAAATTAAATTTTAAAAAAATATTATTTATAAAAAAGTTCTAAAATTTTAGAACTGTGCAACAAAAATTAATAATTTAAGGAGTTAAGCGGTTCTTAAATTGTCAAATTTAAGGGGTTGAGCATGATTTATGCCTTCAGGTCTGACCTTGTGAACATCTCTGATCTTGCTCACCTATGTGATTATGCACTTATCATAATAAGATAACAAGAATGGCCTAAAAATCTGGCAGAGATCAGGGGTTGGCTCACCACTTGAATTGAAAACTAAAAGCTCCATGTTTTCCATTTAACTAAAACTAATTGTGTTTTGTCTTGAACTAATTTCTCCCTTAAAACTTTACATATTCAACCAAGGGTAGCCAGAGTTCCATTTATACGCTCAAATGGAGGAATCACAAGTTGAAAATCATGAAGGATGAGCTCCCGCAAATGGCATCTATTGAGTTTTCTTAGGTAGTAGAGATTCATTTCAAAAAGAAAAAGACAAAATCAATGGTAATTAGATTCATTACAAAAAAAGAGAGTATCACTGGTAATTGAGGTTCATTTCAAAAAGAAACTGGAATAGAAAGATTGCTGATGATTGAGTTTCATCCCAAAACAAAAAATAGGAAATGTAAGGAGACCAAAAATAAGATGAGAACATGTAGGTAGGTATAATGGGAGCATCTTTTACTCAGTCCTTGATTAGTTACGACTAATTTGATCATCACTTGACAGTTATGATCTTGATGACAGATGCAGTTCCAACACGATGCAGAGCAACAACCGAGTCTCCGCTCTTGCATAATCCTTTGGCCTTTCCATGTTCAACTGCAAAATCAAGAGCTTCTTCTGTCGTCTCTTCATCGGAAGCCCGAGCAGACCCTGCATATAAAGCAGGTACCAATCCACGAAAAATAAGGCTGTGCCTTGCAGGAGCTTCATTACTGCATGACCAGTCAAAGGAATCGGTCTCGATCTCGGGTACGACCACGGATAGTATAGGCAAGCCAGGTCTGTATTTAGCCACCAATTTTGCAGTACTTCCTCCCCTCGTCAAGACCAATATAAGAGATGCTTTAGCTGAATTGGCAGTTCTAACAGCAGAAGAGGCCAGACTCTCCAATGGACTCATGGGCACAGGTGAGTGTTCCATAATTCTCTTAAAGACATCTCCATAATCAAGTGTGCTTTCTGCTTCCACACATATTCTTGCCATTGTCCGGACAGCAAGTTCCGGATATGCTCCAGCTGCCGTTTCACCACTCAACATAACACAATCAGTGCCATCAAGAACTGCATTGGCAACATCAGTGGCTTCAGCTCTTGTTGGTCGTGGGGACTTGATCATCGACTCCAACATCTGTGTTGCAGTGACAACTGGTTTTCCTTGAATATTGCACTTGTAAATCATCACTTTCTGTGCTAGAAAAATCTTTTCAATAGGAATTTCCATTCCAAGGTCACCACGTGCCACCATAAATGCATCTGAATTTGCTAAGATATCATCAAAATTTGCAACCCCTTCTTGGTTTTCAACCTACCGGATATATTAAAAGTAAAGATAATTAAGCATGAGATGATGAAAGAAAAATTTAATATCAAGGAAGCAGCTCATAGCGTATGATGTGCAATTATTAAATAAACGACACATTCCTGACTTAAATTCTATTGCCAAGTAAGCCTTCAGTCTCAATAAAATCATAATAAAATTGTTCAAAATAGTACAAAGTTCAGAGCAACCTATTGTACAGGCAAATCAATGCATCCTTAAGATATTCCTTTATTTTGCTGATGAAATCCAAAAATTTCAATGTTGTTATAATGATAAGCATACCTTTGACATGAGAAGGATACTCTTAGCATGCTGTCCAAGTACCTTCCTCACTTCCACAAGATCTGAGCCCTTCCGAACAAAGGATAGAGCAATCATGTCAATTTGATTGGGGATTCCCCACTTCAAGATGTCTTCCTTGTCTTTATCTGTCAAAGTTGGAAGATCAACTATGACTCCAGGAAGATTAACATTCTTCCTCTCACCAAGAACTGCAGAGTTCTCGCACCGACATTGAACCAAACCCGCTTTTCGGTCACTTGACAGAACTGTAAATGAAATGGTTCCATCCGCACAAAGTATAACCATCCCAGGCTTTACATCCTCAGCCAATTTTTTATAGCTCATACAGATCACGTTCTCATCACCTTTAATGCTATAATCAGTTGATATGGTGATTTCTTGACCCTGTTTTATCTGGATGGGTTTTCCATCCTTCAAAAACCCAGTTCGAATCTCTGGTCCCTGCAATAATTAAAAAAAAAAAAAATTAAGTCTCTTCTGGATTTATTAGATTTCACACAAGTCCAAAAATAAAATAAAAAAACTAAAAGGGAACCATAAAATGTTGCCAATTAGAAAAGGATGAAGGTTCGTGACACTGTAAAGAAGTATGCTAAAATGGTTTATCTAGTTGCAGATCTACCATACATGCAAGTCTTGAATTAGGTCCTTTTCTTTCTTTGTTCCCCTGATTATGATTTAGAACTTTTACTCATATTTCATTTAAGAATAACTATTAAACATAACTCCACCAGCTTATAAATTCACAACCACCAGTTTCTTTAGCAAGGAATGAAAATGCACGAAGTGTATAAGAAGTTATAAGCTCAAGGCTCTTTTGCTATTCAGCAACCTTTTTTTTTTCTCCTTCTACCAAAATACTTACAATTTTGGCTAATGCATTAGTGACACTCTACCAATAGCTAAACCTGTATACCATAAATTGATTACTAAGTTATTGCAATATACAAAGTCCAATTATGTCTATCACCCGTTTTGGATTGTTCAATAAAGTTACAAATTCCAAAGCAGAAGAAAAAGAGAAGGATAAAGGGATAATTTGTGGTACAAACATTAAAATGCTAACATAGGTTCTAGCAAAAGTAGGACTGTTTCTTCATGATAGTGGATCATCAAAAGGGGAAGCCGACAAGAGACGATAGATTGTAGATACATATTGGGGAAAAATATACAAAAATAAAAGGAACAAGGGGTCAAAACAAAGGACCACAACACCATTTTGTGGCAGCTGAAATAACAGTCGTACAAAATTATAAAGCACATAAAAATTGGAAAAAGTGCATCCCTTAACAACCTGACTGGCTGCTACTAAACAAACAGACTCACTGAAAAACTCTTTAAATTCACATGGATAACCAGAAATCCCTAATTCCGGATCAGATAACAATAAAACACAAATAAACCAAAATAGGAAATACTCAGTTGCAGAAAATTCCAAATAAACACACGCAAACAGGCCAGGAGAGAAAAACAGCAATACCCATATAGATAAATCTATATAAACCCGATTAACAGACATGTTGAATTAGTGAAATGCATAATCGAGGCATACCCAGATACAGGAATCCCAAAAAAAAGAGTAGAAAATATAAGAAGAAAAATGAAATTTACCTTAGTGTCGAGCATGACAGCACATAGAGTACCAGTGTTAACCATGGCTGCCCTGAGATTATCAAGCGTCTCTTGGTGGTACTCATGGGATCCATGAGAGAAGTTAAAGCGAGCGACGTTCATACCAGCCCTCAAAAGCTTTTCGATCATGGGGATGGATCTGGATGCGGGTCCAAGAGTGCAAACGATCTTCGTTTTAGGCTTCTTCTCCATTGGAATAGCATCAAATCCGCCGGTGGTCATCTTCTTTTTCTTTTTCGTGCTAAATTATGCGTAAAAATTGCAGCTTTTGTGAATAATATGAGAGAAAGAAAATGATTGATAAGAAATAAAATTGAGAAGGTAAAGGGACAGAAATGGAGGCGATTAGAGTGGGAAGTGTAAGAAAAGGAGGAGGAGAGAAATGGGTGTAAAAATGGAAGAGAAAAGTATACTTCTTGGAGAAGAAGGCGTAACGTGAAGTTGGGATTCTAGAAATGAAAAGTATTTCAAAGCAAATGGCTGGCATCTATTTGATGGCTATTGCTTTCAAATTTAGGTCAACACAACTAATTGGTAACTTTATTATTATTATATTATTATGACTAAGTTTGAAGGGTTTTTTTGGACTATTGATTTTTGTCATTTTTCTTTACTTTTTTTTTATTATTCAAATAATTAGGATGATATATTTTAATAAAAATAATATATTTTATTTTTAATTATTCGATTGAACGGTATATACTACTCTATGCATGACACATTATATTAATGATAATTTTTTTTTTAAAATATGTATATATAATATCATATTGTCTATAACTATTTTTGCTACAAAATTGCATTTGTAAATATTCAATTTGGCTTCTCGAGGTAGGCATGAGTCATTCTACATAGGGGGAGCAAAAAAACCGATGGACTTGGTTAACCGAAAAAAATTCGAAACCGAACCGATGGACTGGTTAACCGATTGTAATGGACTGGTTAATGGTTAGTGTTTTGAAAAAATCGATATTAATAGACTGGTTAATGGTTTTTGACTCATGTGACTAGTTAACCGAACCGAAACCGAACTTTTAGTTAATTTATTATTTTTATAACAATTTATCCTAATTAAAGGTGATCATGTATTTTTTTACATTATACTAATTATTTTAAAGTTTTTAAGTTTTTTTAATTGACTATTAGTAAGTATAACAATTTATGTAATTAAAAGTGATTATGGAACGGTTAATATATTTACTTATTAAATATTAATTTTTAAAAAAAATTTGCTTATATCCACCAAATATTTTTATTTTAACAACAATAATGTTATATTATAGTGAAAAAATTTTAATTTTTAAGTATTTTCAACATTTTAATTTTATTTATGAATATATTTATAATTATAGTGGTTAACCGAAAAATATTGGGTAACCGATCCGAAAATTCGAAACCGATGGACCGGTTAACCAATGGTAATGGACTGGTTAATGGATTGAAATTTCAAAAAACCGATATTAATGGACTGGTTAATGGACCGGAACTTATGGACCGGTTAACCGACCATGCTCACCCCTAATTCTACACTTAGTATAAAATTAAATAAAGACAGAAATGTTTTGTAAATTTTTTTTTTTAAAATATGAACCCATTAAAATGCCAAAATTATTATATGGTTATTTTTTTAAAAAAAAAGAAGAAAAAAATTGATTTTGTTGAGTCATATTTCTTTATTTAATTAATTTTGCAAGATACGAATATATATAATTAATTATATATGCTTCTAGATAACTTAGTTTTAACTCTTTTTGACTTTTTTTTTTGCCTCTAAATCTATAAGCATAGAAATTGTTGTGATTGGAGTTGTCTAATGTTGTGGGTTCTAAACGTAGCCTAATTCAATTTATAATTTATTAATTTCTTCCAAAAATAGAGCAATTCATTACACTACCAGACAAGAATATGCTTTGGAGAAAGGAATGTTCCATCCTTAAATTTCAAGTCTTGTATGTAAAGTGAAGTGGCCCACAATATATATCAGTCCATTAATGCATATCAAAACGTAGATAGTGCAGCTGTACGTACATTTAAACCGATGGTAAAATGCTTATATATGAATTTTTAAATAAAAAATAAAAAAATATATATTTTTTTTAATATATATATATATATATATATGAATTTTTAAATAAAAAATAATTTTTTTAATATATATGTGTGTGTTTCTTTTATTTTGTTGGTAGTTTAAATGCACAAAACAGAAGCAGCATAAATGGCATTACCCTACAACACGAGAACCAATGTCTTCCCCTAAAATCTAAAGGAAGGGAACGTGGGTTTTGAGTTATGCTGGTTGTGGCCCATGGGATGATAATCAAACAAGCAATTATAGCAAAATTAATTAATTAATTACAGTATATTAAACCCACAGACACTGCATTCTTGTTGGCAGTTAAATTCTATAGGCTGGGAAGAAACCAAAACTGCCGGCCAAGCTTAACCCCTTTTGTCACCATGCAACCACTCAAAATTTACCCCCTTTATTTTATTCATTTCACTTTTTAAATATTAAATCCGTTTCTAAATAACAGTAATTTTTTTATTTTTTTACAAAAATTAAAAAGTATTAATTAAATTTGAATTTAAAATAAAATTAAGTGTTTTAATATACAAATTTAAATCTAATTGATCAACTTGTATTGAAAAATAAAATTAAATTAAAAAAATAAAATTAAATTGCATTGAAAATTTAAAAGTTATAGATAAATAAAATTTAAATTTTTCTTAAAAGTGACAGATAATAAAAAACGAAAAAAGTAGCATGTAAGAGTGTAAAAAATCCAATCGAAATTCAACCCCAAAAGATCTATTCAATTTTTATTGTTAAATTCGATCAATTCAATTTTCTTAAAATAAAAAAAAAAAACCTATATGACCCAGGCCACTTAATTTTTAATAGAAAGATGTTTATATATATATGAGTTGAACCGAAAAAACATAGTAGTATCGGTCGGTTCAATTCGATTTCTCCTTACATATATTAGGTCAGCTCAATTTTCTTTGACAGCAATTTAAGTTTGTTCTGCTTTTAGACCAAACAGAGTGAGTGCTCATGTTACTATGAAACTATTATATTCTAACTCTATGTTTAATTTAAACATCAATGATTCAGAAATAAGTTCAAATGAGCCCCCACTTCATCCTCCTTACTCTCAAGCCTCAATCTAATCCTCAAAGAATATGAAACTGTTATACAGAATGGCTCCAGAATGTTTCAAAAAAAATTCAGTAGCCCAGTTTTAGTTTTGCTCAAAATTTCTAAAAAATACTTTCCCCTGCCCTCTTAATATGAGACTATCTCTGCATTTTGTGCCTCTTAATATTTAGATATCAAATAAATGACTTCCAAATATTGGTACTTAGCATCCTCAAAAAAACATTTGTTGCAGATCCCAGGTAGCAGTTTTAGAGTTCATCGTGGCTCTCTGGCTGTCCTCTATTCATCGACTCGAGTTTATCTTCCAGCTCCTGTTGCGATTTATAATCCTCTCAATCCATTAGAGTTCGACACAAAAGACTTGAGAATTCAACTTGGGTTAGAGTAAATTTTACCTTAAGCTTTTCTTCCAAGCATAGAGCTGGGGTAGATACGATGGCTGCATATCTGTGAGGACAAACTAATGAGTTTTGAAGAGAGCAAGTGCAGTAAAGGTCACATGTACTTGTATCGGAAAAATAGTTACTTACTCGCAACGACTTGGTTCGTCTACATCTGCAACCTCATTGTTCAATCCGCATCTCAGCTTGACCTGTTATAGGACATCCAAGGTTGTGCGGTGTGATTAGAAGAGCTACTGGATCCATGCATTATTTCTAATTTGATACCCACTTTAATTGGAGCTTTAAATTATTTTTCAGTCACAAGTACTAAATGCATTGTCAAACTAGTCTATTTACTCTTACAACAAAGTAACAAGGATGATTGCCAAACACAAAAACAAGGGTATTTATTTTAGAAATTACCATCCAAAAGTAGATTTTATAATTTACGTACATACAGCATATATTAACAAGCATAGATATCACATAAAAATTACAAGTAATAAACACAAAGCAACCACGTGTGATATAACTGTAAATGTCTCATGGGCTACAAGGAGAAGGCGTCCAAGCCCAATAGAGAGCCTATGACAACAAGCCCCCTCTAGAATCACATGGTCTCCCCATTCTCTCTTTTGAGAATTTCTTGTACAGCTGACCAGCTGCCTCACCCATGCCAGCAGAGGGAGCACATCCCCTAACTGCATGTATACAGGGACAGAAAATGATCTCATTGTCTAGGTACCACATCCCTTTCAATAGGGCTTCGCCACGTGGATCCCTTAGACAACCCTTATCCAGGTACGTACCCAATCTTGTACTCTTCTTCGATATTGATACTTATCTGAAATTCTCACATGGAATACTGACTTGGGCATCAGAGACCTATATCGGAATCCTCCCTAGTCTAGGTTTTCTAACCATTTTCTCATTCTTTCAGGTCCATCAAGTCCATTCTCCTAATCACAAGGCCCTAACGGTTTTTAGGAGTCATCAACGTGCAAGACAGGTAAACGGATAACCAATATGTATGTGTGTGTGTGTGTGTGTGAACATTGCTGAGAAACCACCTGATCATCCACTACAGACACAAGCATAATTCTCAAACTTGTTTATTGTTTTATCCACGCACAATCTATTTAATTATTGCTTGGAAAAAAAAGTAAGTTACCAAAAGTACTTCTAATCAAATGATATCCACTTGACCTAATAGAATGAGTGAGAATAACAAGCTTTCATAGAATGCGTGATAGAGGAAAATGAGTATATACCGTTAAACTTCTATCAGGCCCATTCCAGCACTTGTCACCATTTGAAAATATCATGGTTCTGTAGGAATCTTCGAATTTGTCCCAACGCCTGTTTACAGAAGAAAATAAGCAAGACAGACACAAAAGTAGCACTAGTCAGCTTATTACTGCATATAAAATGAAGCACAGATGAGACAGAAAGTAGCATATTGATAAGGCAGCTTAAAGAATCTCATTGGCACATACCCCAAACGAGTCGTTGCATGGCCCTCCACCTGAGAAGCTTGTTTGAAAGGACAGACTTTGTAAACATACCTAAAGTATTTGAATTCCAAAGATAAGGGAAAGATGAATCAAACAAAAATTTCTTCCAAATGGCAAAAAGTAAGATCAAAAGATTAATTAGGTAATATTTGTAACTTGTTCTGCTTGCTTTCAAAACAGTTATCATAGAATGAATAGAACTCCTTCTCTGTTCCTGCAATGTTGAACATCCTGATGAGCATATGGAAGAAGCCAACGCTACAGGATGCATACAGAAAGAATTTCTCACACTAACCAAAGTCATGTTTTAACTTTTGTGTTAAACTCGAAATCCTTGACTGTATTTTAGACAACTTGTTACTGGACTCTTCATATTCCTTGCGCACACGAGCTGCCTCTGAAGACATCAAAAGGCAACAAACGGTCAAACAACCAGAAAATAATTTCCAAAATTCAAATTACCACATAATAACATATGGATGTATAAGGCACCTGATTTATCCACTGGAGTTTGGAAGAAATTAACAGCTTGTATTATACTACGAACAGTTTTTTGGATCTTCTCCAACCAAGATGGGTTACTGGGGGAGGTTGTATCTAAAAAATATATATATGTATATATAGTTTATTGAGAAAAGAAAATAACAAATAATAGCTTGACTTTCCTTAAACAACATCAACACCAAGGTCATTAAAAGTTGCAAAGAGTTGCAAACCTGAGAAGTCAAATTCATCCTCAGGATCAGATTTGTAAGAAGAACTAGCATCATAATGAGCATCATCTTCATAAGTCTCGTCTATATCATCTTCCGCATCAACATCATCATATTTGCCAGTATCATCATCATATTTGCCAGTATCATCATCAGTTTCTGAAGCATAGCCATCATACTCCTCATCATGCGAGTCTGGTGGCATCTCTTCATGGTCTTCATGGCTTTCATGATCTTCGTGGCCTTCTTGATCTTTATGTTCTTCATGGTCATTGTCCTTCACAACATTATGTCCCCCAGCCGGGCTCTCGGAATTTCCTGTCCAGCGAGAAGCAACGAGGCGCCCCAGCTCTTCCTTTGATAAACCTTCAGTCTTTTTAGAAACATCACTGCCCTGTAGGTAGCATGCAAAGAAATAATAGAAAACAGGTATTAGTTCCTCGTCTGGAAGACTTACAAATCCCAGGCATGCCATTTTTTAAGGATTCTGAAAAAGTCAGGAAATTTCAAGGAACCTTCCAAACAACATTACCTTTACTAAGCTTCCAATAACAATATTCAGAATTAATTAGCAAGCTTAAATCACATTTTGAAAACTTAAAAGTTATTTTCAAATTAGTTTGTACAAAGGTTTTGCTTTTAAACACACAGCTAGATGCCCCATTTTTTCCTATATGACATGTTGGTGAAAATCAAATAAACCTAACCCTCCATTGCTTCTTCAACACCATCCTCTGATTTATTATTTTTTTTGGGGTTAATCACAAAATAACTCCCAACCTTTAACTTATTTGTCAATTTAGTTCCCGAACTTAAAATTTGACACACAACCTTGAATAGCAACCAAAATCACACAACAATTTGATAGGCAATCCAACTAACTTTGTAGTAGATTCAGACGCAACAACCTTTGTCTTCTACACTAGAAAATCATAAACCTTTCCCTGATTTGAAATATAACTAAAGGTTGGATGTAAAATTGTAAGATTATTTTAGTTTGAGAATTAAATTAAATTAAACAGAGAGTGAAAAACATGTTTAAATTTGTAATTAACCCTTTTTTTAGCATATAATTTCATGAAATTACCCTATATATGCTAAGAATCTAATTTTAGGATGTAAGATCTTTATCAAGTTAATTAAGAATGAGAGCTTAGATTTTGACATCGCAACAACATTTTATTCAATCACATATACCTCAGCAAACATCCCCTGATCCTGCAGATACAGTAATTAAGGTTATAAAAGTATTTTGAAACCCTGAGCATGACTACCTTACCAAGCTCATGCATGTTGATAAGAACAACACAACAGCAAAATAATTCAGAAAAAATGGATGAAGGTAAATCTCATGTATTATATACGTAAAACCAGTCCTTAGGAAGATAACTCTCCTCTCCAAACAATGGAGCCCTGCTCTGAACCAGAATTACAGATTCTAAAAAACTGCCTCCTCTCTTTTCCTCCCTCAGCTAAAAACCCATTCCCCCCCAGTGTCCAGCTAGGCACTAGGCAATAACTAACTTCTTTCCCTACCTCTAATCAATTATGCCAGCTAAGATAACAAACTCAGCTGCTTTCCCCTTATGCCCCTGTCTTGCTGCTTCTTCCTGCGTTGGTAGACCTGGAGCCCTTTAGGCCCAACTAAGGTCGGATCTCCTTGATCAGCATTTTCTCCATCACATGTCCCGAATGAGACGTATAAAAGATTAATAATATGGTAAGTTATCTAACCAGTAACATGCATTTCCTCGTGTGTGTGTGTGTGTAGTGAGCAAAATTATTGGGAAACCCACTCCAGGAAACAAGATGAGAAACGACCCAAATACTGTAGTAACCGAAATGTTAGAATCTTATGCAAACAGCATATAGTTAAGCTTGAATTTCAGGTCAACAATAGAGAATCGTAAAAGAATGGAAATGCACTTGTGTGGTCATTTTTCTTTCTACTGCTAGAAAAATGAGTTAACACTTTCTCAGCTTGATCATGGGATACCTCACTGCCAACACTTTGAACAGTTTCACTCACAAATGCAGAGTCATCATTGCTTTTAGGAGATGCCGACTCTTCCTTCTTTTCTGCATGCTATATTGAGAACGAATACTGTGTCATATTCCCAAATGTCTAAGCTATGAGAGTACCAACTCAATGATAAAAATACTATCACATGCATAAAGGATGTTTCATCTTTTACCTGCTGCACTCCATTTGCTGGTGATCCTTCTTTTCTGGAAGTAGCATCTTGTTCAGCTTTAGCCATATGATCAGCAGAGTCTTTTGCATCATCCTATTAAAGGGCATTAATGTTACAGATTATTAGCAATGCCCTTTTGGCTAGAGTTTAAACATAGCTGTATACTCATGTCTCCTCCTCAAATTTTACCACAATACTCAAAAGCTGACATTTCAAATCATGCTATTAGAACATATTGTAAGAACTAGAAGTACTCCCTCCATCCCACTTTAAATAGTCATTTTCACTATTTTGCTTTGTCCCACTTTAAATGTCCTTCTAGGAATTTTAGTGAAAAGTTTACATGTCCGCCTCTATTCATTGTGCACCACTACGTTTAATAGAATGATAAATTTAGCTTTGATCATAGAAAAATTAAATGGTGTACTTGGAATTAAAAAGGACAAATTAGTCAATTGTTAATATTTTTTTTACAAAATCAAAATTTTTTAATCATTTCTTTAATTTTGTGTTAAAGGAAAAGTGACCATTTAAAGTGTGACGGATGAAGTACTTATATAAAATTAAGGAACTATTTTTAACAACAACAACTAAGCCTTAATACATACTACAAGCAAAAGTGATCATATTCATATATAGGTAGGAACATTGAAAATCAAAGCTAAACATCTAACCTGCTCCACTGCATTTGCTGGTAACCCTTCTTTTGGGGAAGTAGCATCTTGTCCAGCTTCAGTCATATGATCAGCAGAGTCTTTTGCATCATCCTATTAAAGGGCATGAATATTACAAATAATTAGCAACGCCCTTTCAGCTAGATTTTAAACCTAACTGTATGCTCGTATCTCCTTCTCAAATTTCATCACGATATTCAAAAGTTGACTTTTGAACCATGCTATCAGAACAGTGTAAGAACTAGAAGTACTTGCATAAAATCAAGGAACTATTTTTAACAACTAATTCTTAATATCATACTACAAACAAAAATGATCCAGTTCACATATAGGTAGGAAACAAGTTCAAAATAAAAGCTAAACATCTAACCTGATCCAAAGGATAATCATCTAAAACACCAATTTTATCGTCATTGGTACTTTCCATGGGTTCATCGTCAACATTAGCTTTCTCTACAGTCTGTCCTTTTTCATTCTTACTCTCCTCTTCAATTTTACTTTTATCTGTATTAGACTTCTCTTCAGCTTCTCTTTTTTCCTTATCTTCCTTTTCTTTCTGTAAGCGTTCTTTCTCTTCTTCCCTCTCTATTTGTTCTTTATGCTCTACATGGAAGTTGAAACAGATAAACAATTATTAGCAGTTAGATCCACATTAACAAACACCAAAAAACAAATGATAGCCATGTACTGTGTCACATCTTCGCAATGCAATCCATAATGCAGGTTGACATACAATAAGAAAATGCAACTCGTTCAGTGACATACAGACTTAGAATGCATATATTGACATGAGATAATTAAGCAGAACAATTAGTAAGGATATTGATGAGAAAACAAGGACCAAACTATACCCTTAAGTTGTTGAACTAGCCCTTTCAGTACGTTTTCCTCACTTCGTAGCTTTGCTAGTTCTGCCTCATCTTTTGCAAATGCTACTTTTGCCTTTTCAATTTCCTGCTTTCTTAAAGTAACTCCTTCCTTATATGTTTTGATCCTTTTGTGCAACTTATCTCTAGCCACTTTTCCAGCTTCCCAGCATGTATTTCGGCATTTTATTTGCCCATCATATTCATCACTCCCATCACAGCAGTCTGCAGTGTGAGCCAGTAATTGCATACAAATAGAAAAAAAAAATATTAAGAACATGCACCCTTGTTTTGTGCCAACCGAGAAAAATGGGACAGGGACATAGCTAGAGTATATATTACAGAGATTAATGCAATATTCAACCAAAAAGCAATAACTGAACGAGACATTAGAGCCATCTCAATTAGCTGCCTATGAAATTAAAAGTGCATAATCATCAATTCTTTTCTCTATTTCTCTTTTTTGTAGTCTTCATTCAACCCTTAATAGACAATAATGTAGTGAAAGTTATCTTCTACATTTTGTAGAATGGGACTATATGTACTTTCTGTAAGCCCCCCAAATATCGTTGTTGATGATATTAGAATATAAACTTCAACATTCTGCCTAATCTTGCAAAAGTGAAGATGAAAAACTAATAGTAACTATAGCTTGTAGCACGTGCTACATTTCCTGATTGTGCTCATAACATAATTATAGAGCAGACAATGATATAACAGCAAAAATTATGAAGACCTACCAAACTAGAATTAAGTTTTGACTCCTAGCTTGGTTATCCACCAGCAGTTCTAAAATCTACCCCCTCAAAAAGTAAAAAAAAAAAAAAATATAGAAAGATTAATCATTGCTAATGAAACCATATAATCCAGGGCTATGGTGACTACAAGCCAATCAATACAAGAGTTTGCCTACTATGTGATCAAGATATTGCTTCTAGCAGTTTCAATTACTAATCACTATGCTGTTTTTGTTTCTTATTTATCTTCTCCTAAATCATGAGGATGAGGTAACCACAAACAGAGAAAGAACTGAAGTTTCAAAAACTCATTGCACAAGGTTCCAATATCATACTTACCACATATCCCATCATTAACTCTGGAAGAGAATATCAAAAGAGGAACATGTCCTGAATTTCGACAATAGAACTTTCCATTAGGACAAGCTGATGTGCCTGCAGTTAGCAGTATACATGGTCAATACAATATAGCGGAACTTTTTTTTTTTATGAAGAATAAATTTAAAATGAAAGGCATTAGCAGGTTCCATAATTCTAGCATCTTATCAACAGAAAAAATTGGAAATTTAAAATGGAGACCAATCTAAAAATCTAACAGAGTGAGCATGGAAATAGAATCAAAAGGAAATGCCCCAAAGAACAGAACTAAGTACATTTGCCATACAACGAAATATTAACCCATCGACCAGAGCATATTAAACAGCTATTGCAGACCGTATAAAAGGTAAATTATGCAGAAACGAAAACAACAAAATTGAAGGATCCCAAGTGAGAAAAAAGTTCAAGATGATAGAAAGTAAGCACAAGAATAATAAGAAGTCATCATCTGAGTAAAAACCCACCAGGCTCATCAGTGCCATCAGGGCAATCACAGAAGTCGTCATTGAGCTGAGCTTTGGTAAATTTCTTCGATCCATCTTTACATTTTATCGTATCAGACTTTGTCTTGTAATAATTCTCATCTGGGTACACAAAATTCCCCCAAAAAATTAATGAACATTACTTTAGAAAAAATTGAAAAAGCGAAATTGAGATAAACAAGTATAAAGAGAGATCGACCTTGAGCAGGGATTCCAAGAAAAGGGTCTTTGGGGAGAGCTGAATTAGCAATTGACGAGATAGAAAACAATCCCAGCACGAAAACATGTATAAAAATCAAAGTATAGAATTTCATTTTTTACTTAAAAATTCTCCTGAAAAACAATGAATTTCTAAAATCTGATAGCTTTCAAGTCTTTTACTCTTTAGCACCAGTTTCTCAGCTTCCCAGAGAGGGAGAGACTGAAGAAGCGTCGAAGGTGAAATTATGGCTTCGAGTTTCTCATCTCAAAAACGACGTAGTTTTCGAGATAAATAAGGAGTACAATTTTACGCAAAAAGAACTTTTTTTTGATTGAGGTACGTGTGATACAAGGGTTAGCATGATTTGTTAAAATCGCCATGATTTTAATAAACGGTGTGTTACTTTTCTGTCCGTATGTGTCGCTTTTAAAAAAAAAAAGTTTCTCATATATTTTTATTTTTTAATTTATTAAATTCTCGCATTTTCTTAAGTGTTGAAAATTATAATTCTTGCTCAAAAAATTACTTTCTTAAGATGTATGCCTAGATGATGGTTGTTGTTGTCATAGAAATTGGTATAGCTCAGTCTGCTTTCATAGCACTTTTTGTCTTTAATGGATATCGAGATTGCTCTGTTGTCACTAGATGATGCTGAGGAGGGAAGTTGGAATGTAAGAGATGTTCAATATCAAACTTTTGAGTTGTGTTTATTTGGGAGATTCTTGACTGTTTTCTGCCATGTAAAACACCCTTTGCAGGTTTATGGCATCTGATTTGAGGTGTCATATTGCATCTTTTAGGGCAGGAGATCCTATTGTATCTTCTTTTAGAAATCATTTTGGAGTGAAAAAGTCATGTTCCTATTGCCAAAATTGAGCTATTTGTACCTGAATTTCAGTTTCCATATCAGGTCTTCTTGAATTAACACTTCTCTTCAGTTAAGATATCTTTCGAATTGGCCATATTTCTTAAACAATAAGTCTTATTAGATCGTTTGATTCCTCTAATTCTAGTTAATAAAATGTGCTTCCTTATGGTGATATGTCCAAAAGTATTCTAATTCTGCTCCTTAAGCTTTATGGGTGAGGTTAGCAACGTTATGAGACACCTTCGGACCTAAGCCCCAATTCCCTTAATTAACCATTTTGAAATTATCATGATGAATTTAAGATGCCATGAATTTAAATAGTTAGGCTCTTCTACCATTGCTATTAATATGAGTGGATCAATAAGGGCTGGTGGTCAGACTTAATACGAGTGAGATGATCCACCATATAGTCTGGAAAAAAGTTATGCTATTCCATATTTCCTACGGCTCTATCTAAATGCACATTCAACTTTCCCCTATTCTAGGTGTATCTTGACCCATTCAACCCCAAATCTTTTAGTCTTGCATCTATTATGAAGTTATTAAATCTCTAACATCCAGTACTCCTCTCAATTGACCTTCCAAGACAATCTTCAATACTCAGAATCACATTGAAGTCTTCTGCAAAAATCCATGGCATTTCAATTGTGCTAGCTACCACCATCAAATCCTCCTAAAGATATCTTTTGTTACTGGTAATTGGACTCCTATAGATAGTTGTAAAGTAAAAATTACACTCATCACTAGGCTTTTAATCTGCAAATGGATGAATTGGGGATGGTTGAAGACTACAACCACTTCAACACAAGCGTTCCAACAGAGCCCGAATTACCCATGCGAAACCTTTTGTTTTTATTATGCTAGAGTTGCCAAAACCTAGTTGTTTTATAACCTTATCAACTCTTTCTCCATTTATTCTAGTTTCCATTAGAATCGCAAAAGACGATTTGCAATCCAACATAAATTGTATAAAAGCCTTAACAAATCTTAGACTAGCCGCCCCTATACAATTCCACACGAAAATCTTATTATTTATCATCATCACGGAGAAAAGAAAAAGAGAAATAGCATGCCTTCACTTATGTAGAATATGATCTAATAAAATTTCTTCATCTGAAAAGTCTTCATCGGTATTTATGCTTTATTTGGATGAAGGTAAATTGAATTTACTTTAATGAGAAAAAATGAGAGTAATGTAAAATATATTTCCTTTGCTTTTCTTTTCACTTGTTTGGAAACTTAAAATAAATATAGAGTAAATTTAATTTCTTTCTTAACAGTATATATTGTTTTGAAAAATATACCCTTATATCTTTAGGTGTCAGACTCGTGAAAATAGGCTCGACTCATGAAGAGCACGACTTGTGAAGCGCTGCACAAGTCGTGAAGAGGTGCAAGAAATGTACGAGTCGTGAAGCGCTGCACGAGTCGTGAAGGTTTGCAAGAGAAGCCGCCCGACATATGCAAGAAATGCACGACTCGTGAAGCCAAGCGAGACTCGAACACCAAAGCACGACTCGTGAAGAAGATCACGAGTCGGTCACCAGGAAGAGAAAAGAAGAGAGAAAGAGAAGAGTAGCATTCCGTTCGCTCGCTCTACTCCGCTCCAGCATCTGTCCCTTGTATATGAGTCATACATAACAATTTACATAAATAAAAAATACATAATTGATATATAAACAAATTCAATCAGTATAATTACATCAAAACCACTTAATGGCTGCATTTACATATTGTGATATGTAAACATTTACAAAAAAAAAAAAAATTAAGCAAGCTACCATAATAATATTTGACAAGGCTTGTTCGGAATATATTTTCCCAAAAAATAATGTTTGCTGGTCAACCAAAATATACCAGATTTACAAAAAATTAAGGTCATAATAACTTTGCATGGATTTAAAAGTCATTAGTATCTTGCATCAAATGTAATAAGTATTCTTTGCGCTCATAATCGGGACAATCAAAAAACTTTCTGATTCTAGTTTGATTTGCTGTAATAAAATCATAAGCCTTATAACGAAAAGAAGCATCAAATCCAATTTTCATCAGCTCAGCATACACTTCTTCCTCTGAATAAACACGTTGGCGTGTTCTTTCAATTATAGCATTCCCTTCCTTAAGAACCTTGGCAACATTATCAATAGCTTTTCTTATCTCACTATCTTCATCATCTTTTGCACTCTTTCTTTTCCTTTTCCTTTTTTTGTGGTGATGTTACAGGAGCATCTTCAAAATTAGAATTAGAATCAGCAGTACCTCGAACTGTGAAAAGAGCTGTTGGACTACCATCATTATGATTAGCATCACGGCTTTCTAAGGATATGATATTTGAAGCCAATAAATCATCAATATGGTTGATCGTGTCCATATTACTACTTGCATATTTGTGTGCTCTCTCCTTTGGAGTAAAAGTAACATCACCTATTGCTCGATCTTTACCAAATAATATCAGCAAATCCTCATAACGGTGAATTTCAGTACACTTCCAGTTCTTAGCACCTGAATGTCCCTGTATTTCATAAAACACATCACATTGTTATATAATATTCAATTGATATAATTTTCAAGTACGTTTATTCTATTTATTCAAGTAATACATATAATAATATTTAATAAAAACCTGTATCAATGCCTCTCATACTTCTGGTTCTGTATCAAACATTTTTGTTATTGGACTCCAAGCAATACCGCTAGAGTGCTTAAAAAGATCATAACACTCACTGAAATTACTTTTTAAATATTTCATTCTATTCTTCACTCTATCTTTATTAATGTTCATAAGTCCAATTTTTTCACGAACCTCTTCAACCACTTGATTCAATGCATGTGTTGTAAAAGTGTCATCTACTCTATTTCCAATAGTATGTTGGTACAAGAGAGCAGTAATTAGTATGTCATCGATATTTTCAGTCCAACGAAGCATTGTACTCCTTTCTTTTTCCAATTTTTAAGAAGTTTTGCCACCCTCTTTTGTTATCTCACTTGCCATCTGTATAGTTTTTTTAATGAAAATATAGCATGAACATAAATCGAGCCCATTAGGTTCTTATTAAAATCCAAACAAGTACATCATTGGCAATCAAATATACATTCAAGCAAGTATCAAACAATGTAACATATATTGAAGAAAATTTCAATAAGATTCTAAATATTACAAACCATAAATGGAAAACAATTGAAACATACAAAGTATAATTAATCATCTCTTATTTGAAACATAATCAAACCACATTGCAGCAGCAATATTATCCCTTAATTCAGCACCTAATACAACATCCTCATTATCTCCAATGCGTGCATTCACTTCCTCTCTATTTAATAGCTCATCATTTACTTCATTAATCAATTGATCATCGGGATCCATTCCCATTAAAAAATTGTGTAAGATTGCACATGCTAGAACAATTTCACATTAGACTTCAAATGAATAAGTTTTTTCATTTGAACTTCCAATAATTGGTAATCGCTTCTTTAAAACTCCAAATGCCCTTTCAATTATATTACGCAATGTAGCGTGTCGCAAATAAAAAAGTTCTTTTGCATTTTCAGGGCCTCGAGACGAGTATTCTTTTAGGTGATATCGCACGCCTCTATAAGGACCAATGAGACAGCTCCTAAGCATAAATCCCGCATCAACAAGGTAATACTTTCCTAAAATTCAACAAGATGCTTTTAGTATGATATTTCTATCAAATAAAAAACTAAGAAGCTAAAATCCAAATGTTACCTGCTGGAATTTTTAAATTGTCTTCCCTAGTTAAAGCATTTTTAATAATTCTAGAATCAGAAGCTGATCCTTCCCATCCAGCCAAAATGTATGTAAATTTTAAATCAAATGAACATGCAGTAAGGACATTTTGTGTTGGGTAATCCTTTCTACCATGAAATCTTGGTACATCTGCATGTGAAACCTTAACTCGAATATGAGTTCCATCAAGTGCACCAATACAATCCTGTATCAATCTCATTATTAACATTAAGAATAATAATTGTATTATTATATTCATAAGACATTTTAGTTACCTTGAAATATGGGAACCATCTGTTATTGTGGCGAATCTCAAGAGGGACCTCAGAACCATCAGGTTGTTTTAGATATTCATCTTCAAGTGATATCACAGCACATAATACTGAATGAAAACGTCTAAAGATAGTTTCGATAGAACGACGAAAAAAACATGACATAGTTCGCAGTTTGAAATTATGGGCAATGATAGTAAAAAGTGTGATAACTTTCTCCTCAACAGATGCATGTACACTGTCTTTCAGTCTACCTCTATTTCAAAGTCATAATGTGCAATATGACAAACTAGTTGAACAACTGTTAGTTTTCTCGTTCTATCCCATTCTTCCAATTCATCATCAGACTCATCTTCTTGAAAGGATTGAGAAACTAAATTATCCATGCTATTCACCCTTATATCACATATAACAATATAATTTTCACCTACACAAATTACTATACATCTGTAAATTGCTACTGAAAAAACTAAGAAAATCACATAGATTTCCAAAATAAGAATAGTTTTCATTAAAATCTCAAGCATTAAAAAGTAAGTGAGAATAACACTGCAGACAATGAATTAATTTTAGCATTATGCAATATCCTGCGAGTTTTGATTTGCTATTGAATGTTAATCAAAACAAATACAAAATGTATAATTCAATCATTGTTAATTTTACAGTTTGCTATACTAATGCTTCATCTTATTTAGCAGATAGTAACTAAATAATAGATAAGGATTTTAAAATGACTAACCGGAATGAGCAATCAATGATGGACGCCGGCAAGGAGAGGAGTGGCGATATAGTTGGGAGATCAAATTATTACAAGAAAAAATAAACACCAATTAAAAAAAAGGAAATTCTAGACAGAGAAAATAAAAAACAAAGAGATATACATACCAGATGGCAAAGAGAGATGAACGGATGGTGGAAGAGGAGAGGATGAGTAGGAGAGAAGAACAGATGGCAAAAAGAGATGAACGGATGGCGGAATAGGAGAGGATGAGCAGGAGAGAAGAACAGATGGCGGGAGAGAAGAAGGATGGGTGGGAGAGAAGAACAGAGGGCAGGAGAGGGAGAGACGATCTGCCCAAATTGAAGACAAAAAAATTGTATTTATTTAATAGGATATTTTGGTCATTTCACACAGTTATAGTCTTTTGCCTCTCAGTTACTTTCGTTTATTTCCAAATTGGAGAGAAATGAAATTGGGATAATAAGAGAGTTGGAAAATCTTATTTCCTTCACGTTCCTTCCCCTATTTTTGCCATTTTAACAACCAAACAAGAGAAAGTAAGGTTAATTACACTTACTTTCCCCTCATTTCCATCCAACTCCCCTGATCCAAACAAGATGTTAGGCTTGGAACATCATCAAAATTATCAGAGGCAACAAAGTCTTTTGATTCTTCCATCCCCTGATCCATATGAAAATCTTCATATGGTGGTTTTCCTTTCGCCCTCATTCTTGCCTTAAAAATAGTCTTCCTCCCCATCTTACCTATCATTTTGCAAAGATGAGAAGTTTAACCTTTGTTCTGGTTATTTAGGCATTCTTTATTTATTTCATTATGGATATTAGTCTCTACCATTTCAACATGAGTTTTCCACCTTTATTTCGAAAGCCTTTTAGCTTTAAGTGCATAATGCCTAGACTTATCCAAAGTCATATTGATATTTTAGATCTAGTCCAATTGTTTACTTGACATTTGTAATGGCCTGCATGTTAGCCTAGATGTATTCTGTATTTTCTGTAAAATCTGTTGTTAGTTTCGCGCCATGAGATTATGTTTCTAGTATTTTATATTCAGTAGAGTTTAAAAGTTAAACGTACTTAAGGTATAGCAATTCTGGGATGGGTGACCTACTGGTAAGTCATATAGCTGAAAATAGCAGCAGTATGTCAAAAATATATTATTTTATAGAAATGATCTGTAGACTGAAAGGAGTCTGGTCATATAATTTTATGCGAAAATGAGATCATATAAGCCCCCGAATGTTAATCTGAAGTTCGGTTCGGTTGAACTGAAATTTGACTGAATTTTTAGAAATTGTTAAAGTGTATAAAAAGGTCTAATGTGGGAAGTGTATAAGTTCAGAATAATTTTTAGAATTTTTTGACAGTTTTAGATTGGTCTTTTACAACAGAAATCGACTGAATCGAATCGGACCGGTTTAGGTCAACCGGCCTCCAAATGGACTCCGATAGAGCTAAAATTTTGTGTGGAGGTTATATTTGATATTTTAAACATGATGGAATTGATTGAGAGTGAAAATGAGTTCAGAAACACTCAGTTTACCCTAAATAGTAAAAAATGACCCAAAAATCGAACCAAATCGGTTCGACCACTCTGGTTGGACCTAATTTGGTTCAATTTCCCTCATATAAATACCTTCATTTGCTGGATTTCTCCAGAATTCTCCTTTAGCCACCGCCTTCCTCTCCCTTTCTCTTGGCTGAATTGAAGTTCTTCCCTTCTCCTCCATTTTTCTTCCGTCTTTTCTCCATCTCACCCCATAATCAACCCTCCCTAACATATTTCAGCTCCTATAGATTCTATTGGTGCCCTTGGAAGTTCATTTGGAAGGTTAAAGGTGGGTAAAACCTAGACTTGAAAGTTTAGGTGTGATTTTGAGGTAAGTGATTTAGGCATTTTTAATTTGATTTCAAGGTTCCTAAGGGTACTTTAGGATGTGAATAAGATGTTTATGAAGTTTATTTGTGGAAAGGAAGCTTGGTTTTGACTAGATCTTCATCTTTGTGTTTGAACATAATTATGTCAACTAGGTGAAGGAACTTCTAGCCAAGCTAAAGGCAAGGAAAAGGATTTTTGAGAAGTTTATTGCAAGAATTTGAGATTTGTGATTGCAAATTTCACTTATTTCCATGATTTATTATGTGATTTATGTTATGTTTGTTAACCATGTATGTGTTTAAAGCATGTTTAATTGAAAATAACTTGATATTCATGCTTAGCGATGTTAAAAATGATAGTATGAATGATTAAAGTGAAGAAATAAATTTGGTATAAAAAGTTACTTCTTTGGCCGAATAGAAACCATGTGATTTCTATGTGATTTAATGATAAATTCATGGTATTTGGCATGTGAACTAATGAATGGTATGTGTTAGAGCATGTGAAAATATCATGAGTTATGTTATGTATGTATGGCCGAATGCATATCATGCATAAAGGTATGATTTTGATGTATTTTTATGGGAACTATTGGTATGGTGATGTAATTGGCCTAAATAAATGATAAAATTGATAAAAAGAATTAATGGAGAAAAATTGGTATGTGGACTGAATGCATGTATGTATGCATGCATGTGTATCATGATAAAATAATGAGTTTACATGGCATGTGATGGTTTAATGATGATAATCACATGTGTAATAATGAAATGGCTTGAAAAAAAATGAGATATTATGATGATATGCCATGAAATGTATGTATGACATGTTAATAATGTGAAAAATAAAATAATGTTGCCCTATGTAGTGATCTGGTAGTCAACTTTAGTTCAGAATATATTGGCTAGCCATAGGGACATATGACCGCGGGTGTGAGCATGACATCTCACTTATTATAGGCCATTAACGGTCCTACTATATTGTATTTGAAAGTTTTAAAATGTTTTGGAATGTGTCTTAAAGACAGGGGTGGTCCCACTGGATCCCTCTGGTATATTTGTGAGTCTCAGGGATTCACGTCTCTTTTATCTTATACTTAGAGTCTGCCAGTGTGTTACAGGGGCATAATGATAAAAATGAGATTAAAACGGTTAAAAAGTGATAAAAATAACATTTATGTGGAAAAAGGGCATAAATGGAATAATATAAAAAGTTTGAGGGCAATATGGTAATTTTGTGCATATGTATGTAAAAATGTAATTAAATGGTAAAATATGAAAATTGGTCACTTTTTAGGGGTAAAAATGTAATTTGGCATGAAAATGGTAATTGGAGGGCAAAACCGTAATTTGACATGTTAATTAATGGCATAATTGTAATATTAGTTAAAATAAATGAACTAGTGGCATAATTGTAATATTAATGAAATTAAAAATGAACTAATGGCATAAATGTAATTTTAGTGAAATATAAATGAACTGAGGGCATTTTTGTCATTTTAGAAAAGTTTGAGGGCATAATTGAAATTTTACCATAAATTAGGGATAAAATGATGATTAAGGTAATTGATGTGTACTAATTATGTAAATGGCCTTAAATATGTGATTTGTTGATAAATAAATGTATTATAGCATGTATAATTGGTAATGAAAGTAAATTAATGTTTACTCATGAATATTTTATTATAGTTATATTTTGAATATTATTTATGCATGTGAAAATTAGTTTAGTGAAAATTTCTAGAATTGCAATCACCACTGGGCATATTTAATACTCAGCACGTAGTTTCATTTGACGGCTTGTAGGTACTCCGTAGGATTTAGGAGCAGTGCATACCTCACATTTTAGAAGTTAGCACCAGAGAATAGTGTTTTGGAAATATTATAAGTATGTAAGATTTTGTGGCATGTATATGACTTATATTTAGTTTTGGGTACCGATTTGTATTAGACTGTATAACTGGTAATAGTTAGTAATGTGTGTGATGAATTTGATTTATGTCTGGATACCTGTGTTTGCGTGTTTGGTATGTCTAATAATGTGGTAAAAATTAAGTTAATATAATTGGTAATGGAAAATGTGTGATTGCATGTGAAAAGGAAAAACTGACCAAATAAATAGTAATTTAAGACAGTTATAGGTCAATCGGCAAAATTGATAATAAGATAAAATATGGTTAGTAAGATTATAAGTTAATTGGATTTGGTCGATCGATTTAGTTAATCGTAGCATTGTTGTCCGTCAGGAAAAAAAAAAGTACCGATTTTAATTAATTGGCTATTTAATAACCTGATTATTTTAATTAGGTTAACTGACATAGAGCGTAGAGTTAATAATCGGATTTGGAAGGTATAAGGGTGTTACAACATTGGACCTTTATTATTTACAATTGGATTATCTCTATGGGCCTTCCTAAACTAATCATGCTCTTTCTGGTTTGGGCTTTTAGGCCGTTTTGCCTTGGGCAATATTTTTATTTCTTCTCCACACTACTTTAAAGCTTCCCTCGTTATTTTCTTCCTCCAAATGTCTCTCGACTCCTCCTCTATGCCATATGTCTCCTCTTTATATCTTTCAAAAGTAGTTAAAGAGACAAACCTTAACCTACTATTTGCACCTTTTACATTTGGTATCAAATTCTCACTGCTTTTGTTGTTGGTTTTCCTAAATCTACGCTTAGCATGCATCCATGGACCGTATGGATCTTTTGTCATGACTCTATATTATGTCGATTTCTCATTCTCTTTCTTTGGCACTTTTGTAGATGGTAGCACCTCCTCGAAATTACTCTTGCAACTTGTTTTGTGTGGCTAAAACATACACAACTGTAGCAAATTAACGACATAGATGTTACATTAGATTTAAAGAAAAAAAAGGGTAGTGGGTGGACCCTACCCATAAAGAAAGAGTCAAATATAGAGGCTAGCAATTTTGCTGGCAAAACGTGTTACTAGCAAATATTTTGCTTGCAACACATCGGCTTTTAGAAAGAAGTCCTAAGCTTCCTGCCTTATGAAGGTAGGAGCTTAGGCTTCAGGAAATACATCATAATGAAATCTTGTTCATAAGCTTTGAAATTTAGAGAATTTATGGGAAAATTTTGTTGGATTTATAATTTATTAGGTATGTGAGAAAACATACAATGAGTGAATGTAAAAAATTGTTCAAACACTTAGTGAAATTTTTTTGGTTATTTTCGGACAACAAGTGGGTTTTCTCCTATCTGGAGTTTTTTTTATTATAATTTCTTATATCGTGATTGTTATTTTGATTTTTTTCCAATTTATTCCGCATTTATTAGAAGAATTATTTTACAACAAGTGATATCAGAGTCTTGGTTCGACTATTCTTTCATACTTCATCAAGATTGTTGTCCAGAGAAAGTAGCGAATTTTGGAAAAATAATTATATTACCGGGAAGAGAAAAATATAAGAAATTTTTCAGTAGGATCCGTTTTGAAATCGGGTGTAAAGCGAGAAATTTAGTGAATAGCGGTATTATTCAAAGTACAGATTTTGCATTCAAAATTTGCATGGTACTGTAGCTGGTACTGTTCACTTATTCTAAGATGTCGGGCATAAGGTTTGAAGTGGAAAAAATTGATGGAAGAATTAATTTTGGATTATGTCAAATTCAATTCAAGGATTTGTTGATTCAATCCAGATTACACAAAGTGTTGGATGATAAACGTCCTTCATTACCAGTAAAGAATGTGAAAAATCTACTATGAGCGATGAAACGTGGAAAGATCTCGATTTAAAGACAACAAGTGTAATCCGTTTATCTTTGGCGAAAAATATTCTTACAAATGTACAAGGAATTTTTATTGCCAAAAATTTATGGGAGAAGCTTGAAGTGATGTATCAAAGTTTCTCAAATCGGGTGTACTTCAAGGAGAAATTTCAAACTTTACGTATGGAAGAAGAAACTACCATTTCGGACCATCTGAGTGTCCTTAATGGAATCGTCTCAGAACTGGAGTCTATAGGAGTGAAATTTGATGATGAGGATATTGCATTGAGATTCATCTAGTCTCTTCCATTTTCCTACGAGCACATAAAACCCATTTTGATACATGGGAAGGATAAAGTTGTGTTCATTGAAATTACTAACAAACTTTTATAAAAAAAAGGCTGAGTGATAGAAATAGTGTGTCACCTGAAAACTCGGTGTTGGTGGCCGCTAAAAGTTGAAAAAGGAAAAATTCCGGGAATAAGAACCTGGTATGCTGAGGGTGTGGACAATCAGGACACCTTAAAAGAAATTATCAAAAAGGCAGAGCCAACAACTCAAAGTCTAATTCCATTGGTGAAGCTAACAGTGTGTCTATTTCGGATGAGGTAGATTTTGGGGATGCTCTATAAAAGAGCATGGACGTACTCATAGCATGCCGTTGGTCTTCACAAGTTGCCATGATAGAAAATGTGTTATCACTAGCGGGTTTTCCACACGAGCATTGGTTTGATTAAGATGCAAGGTGTGAGGTAAATTTTATGTCGATGGTTGAGAAACTCTCGAAAAAATCAAGCATGGTAGTTGCATCATAATTTCAACAATTTTGTTCGACATGTTGCCAAAGGAGTAATAACTTAAAATTTTTTAATTTTAAGTTAAATACTTCGTATGGTGGAATATATATTTTTAATTATTGATTTTAGATAATTGTTTCGTTAGTATAGGTGATGATAGTTATTTTTTAAAAAATTTAGGTGGAGATTATTGTATTAGATTTAAAGGAAAAAAAAAAAGGAGCGGGCGAACCCCACCCATAAAGAAATAGTCAAATATGGAGGCTAGCAATTTTGTTGGCAAAATGTGTTGCCAGCAAATATTTTGCTGGCAACGCCCACATGCTTGCCTATATAAGGCAGGAGTTTAGTTTTTAGAAATAAGTCCCAAGCTTCCTGCCTTATGAGGTAGGAGCTTAGGCTTCAGGAAATATATTCCAGTGAAAGCTTGTTTATAAGTTTTAAACCTTAGAGAATTTATGGGAAAATTCTCACCAAGTTGTTCATCTTCTTTCACACTACTTTTCTGTTTAGATCTATTGCCATTTTTATTCACCAGTTTATCCTTTAAGGACATAAGTTGATTCTTAAGTTCCTTCACTATAGTGTCATATATTTTCGATGCCTCCCCCTCCCTTATCCTAACCTTCTTAGTAGCTTTGTTTGGTCCGCTAAGTGTTCCTCCAAACCAATGACCATGGTTGTTGGCAGCACTAGGGGTGAGCAACAGTTGGTTCTATTCAATAAACGAACCGAAAAAATCGTATGATTTGAGCAAACCGAACCAAACCGAAGTTATATGGCAATTGAACTGAAATTTTCGATCGGTTCGTTTCAGTTAACCATATAACTGAAATTTTAAAATTATAATTAAAAAAATTATTTCTAAATATTATACAAAATTACAAATCATAAAATTAAAATAAAAGATCCAAATTGAAAAAAATACAAATCCAAATTAAATATACAATTCCAAAATACACAATACAACAAAAAAATACAAGTCCATTCTAAATACATAATACATAGATACAACAATATATGTTTGGTCAATTTGGTTTTTTCTTGAGTTTTGTCTTTCAAAACCGAATCGAATTAATAGAATATGCTAGAATTTTAAAACCGAAACCGAACCGAAAAACTGAACTAAATTAAAAAATCGATCGGTTTGATTCGATTTTAACCAAAGTTTGCTCACCCCTAGGCAGCACATCCTCTAAGAGCATCAGCGTAGTCATTTTTGTTTTATGGTATCAAGGTAATTTTGACTCATTCATTGATTTTGAACCTTTTATGGCCAAATTATTCCAGTAAATTGCACTATTCTATTAATAAATTAGTATCTCCAAAAATAGGGACTTTTTTTTATTAATAATATTTTTTGAAAAAATAATTGAATTTTTGGAGTGTTTTGAAAAATATTTAAGGATTTAGGGTTATTTGTATTTCCGCAACACGGTGATGCATAAAATGGATTTCATTTTCGCAACAAATTGTTGCGGAAATGAATTGAGTATTTTTTTTTTTTAATGTTGAGCTTTCCATTTGAAGCTCATTCCACAAGCAACTATTTTCGTGAAAAAGCTGCCTTTTTTTTTTTTAAGGATGAAAAAATATAAATTAATACTGTCCTTTCTTTTATTAATATGTAAAAAATATTTTTGTTTTACTCAATCTAATAAATAGGATAAAAAAATTATAGATTAATAATAATTTATTAAAATCTGAAATTAGTAATATTTTGTACAATCAAAATAAAAATAATACATTCATTATATATATAATCAAAATTAAATAATATTTTCATTTTAGTGAATATATATATATATATATATATATATATATATATATATATATATATATATATAGGTGCGTATGTTGGATTAAAACGGATTCTAAAATCGTTTTTTGATTTTGAAACATATACAAAAATAAAGCCATTATTCTATTATTTATATATATGTCATATACTTTTTTTTTTAAAAAACACTAGTATGAAATTTAAAGAATAAATTAAATTGAATTGGCTTGTTAAAAATAAGTAAATAAATTTATTTATTTATTCTTTAAATTTCATACTAGTATTTTTTTTTTAAAAAAAGGTATATAAAATATATATAAATAATAGAACAATGGCATTTTTTTATGAATGTTTCAAAATCAAAAAATGATTTTAGAATCTGATTTAATCGAACACACGCACCTCTCTCTCTCTATTATTTCACTAAAACGAAAATATTATTTAATTTTGATTATGTATATAATTAATATGTTATTTTTATTTTGAATTATTTGTTTTGTACAAAATATTACTAATTTCAAATTTTAATAAATTATTATTAACCTATATTTTTTTTATCATATTTATTAAATTGAGTAAAATAAAAATATTTTTTCATATTAATAAAAGAAGAACAAAATTGATTTATATTTTTTCATCCTTACAAAAAAAATCGGCAGCTTTTCCTCAACATAAAAAAAAAAAATCTCAATTCATTTTCGCAACACTTTATTGTGGAAATGAAAATAATCCCAAATTCTCAAATACTTTTTAAAACAACTTAAAAATCCAATTATTTTTTCAAAAAATATTATTAATAAAAAAGTTTCAAAAAATAACAAGAAAATAAAGCATGTCTAAATCTTTAGACTTTAATTTTAAATTTTAATTCTACGAGTGTTGCTCCATACGCTGCTGTACACGGTGCGTGCATGTTTTCACCGTCGGATTGGAGATGCAGGTATATCTTATCGGTGAAAATGCATGCGGTGACGTAACATAGTCTGCCCCTAATTTTATGAATGCCTAAACCCTAAACCCTAAAAAAGAAAAATAAAAACGTGAGTGAGCTCCTTTTTTTCCCCTCCTCACTGGTCAGCAATCTCGGCCGTAGCTCCCAATAACTCACGCCGGTCCGCCTCGCCACCGGTCATCATCCCCACCACCACGGGACGGGCCGTTTACGTCCCCCCCACCAGTGGCTGTTGACATCTCCATTGTTCGCCTTCCGCAGCCAGTCGCCTCTTC
Organism: Excoecaria cochinchinensis; assembly: GCA_947683425.1. Lineage (NCBI taxonomy): Eukaryota > Viridiplantae > Streptophyta > Magnoliopsida > Malpighiales > Euphorbiaceae > Excoecaria > Excoecaria cochinchinensis. Next base: position 49,763,641 of record CANTUQ010000004.1, read on the forward strand.
GATATAACTTCTGATACGGTAGCAATCTATAATACTTTCCATATTTTCTTCCAATTTGAACCTCTTTTATTTGGGCAATTTGAGAAGAAAAAAGTTCTCTTGCTTTTCTTGAAGCTAAATCTGAAACACTTTGCATCAATCAAAGTGATAGTTAAATATGCTCCATTGTCAAATTCTGTCCCGTTATTGTCAATTTATAATGAGTTCTAACCTGTGTTACATTCGGCGAGTTTCTTGTTATTTCTTTGGTTTGTTAAATGTAACCCGTTTTATGTACTTTTTTATTTTGAATCAATGCTTAGGTTATTACACCAAAGTTTTGTGATTCTTGTTGTTTTAACTTTTGACATTTTAAACTTTCATTTCATGCTTGCTTAGATTTATAGTGAGTATAATTTAACGAATTGTGTGTTCTATCACCTGCATTTTTAGTATTTAGTAGAACAAGGATATGAATATATTCAGTTTGAATTTCTGACTTGTTACGAGACTTTAGATTAGTTCTTATCCTTTTCTTTTGGTAATATTTTTTGTTCTTGTCTTGAGTGAAAGAGGGTATTAACTTGGTAATAATGCGGGTATATTAGTACATGGGGAGGCCTGGGCCATTTGGATTTGGATGGCAAGGGTAATAAAAGGTTATTTATAAATGAGGTTATGGGTTGTATAGTGTTAATCAAATTTGGGAATGGGTAGGGCAACTATTCCTTAGTCCCCAACCATCTACTTTCCTTAATCTAGCTGAGGATTCATGGCCTTTCTGTTGACCTCTCTAAAGTGACGATGAGGATTATGGGAAGGGAGGCTCTTTAATCAATAACATAAATGGGCTTATTTCGGTTGAAAGTATTGAATGGTTTCTTTTCGTTTATTTACCTTGCAGCCTATAAATTTGTATCAAGATGGGTGCCAAGCATGATAATAATGATCCTGGAAACATTTTGCCTCCCATTGAACGGGTACCACTGTTAGTTGTCATTTTCCTAATCCATAGAAGAGCGCCATAATATTAGTTTACAATTAAAAAATTAATTGAGGGGCTTCTTATTTGCAGGAGTTATCCCATGAGTTGGATACAAAAGTAAAGAAGTATCTTAGAGGAGAGGGTGCTAATTTGGAGGTACAGAACTGTTGACTGAGGTTTCTTGTTGGAGAACTTTGTTAGATTTTATTTTTCGGAATTGTGACTTTTCCCTGACTTACAGGTCTTGAAAGACAAAAAACTGAAGGGACAACTTTCCGTTAGAGAAGAATTCTATGGAATATCTGCAAAAGCTGCTGCCAAGGCTGAAAAGGTGAATCACTTGCTGGGTGTAACTTTTAGTTTTAGTTCATTCTAAATTTGTAACTTCTCTCTCTTCTATGGATTCGAACAATGCGAAGGTTAAAATTTGTGAACTGATTCTCAATTTGGTGCCATCATTTTACATGAAGTATTAAAGTCTATTTTTGAAGGAGGCTTATTCAAATTAATAGTTGGTCTGAGATTCTGATGTGTTATGGTACCTTAACTGCTGGATTTTCTCTCCATGCAGCTGGCCCTCTGTAAATAGTAGATTCATTTTTGTTGTTAGAGTTATTTTCTGATATGTGATCTTTCTAATCAGTGGCTTATGCCAAGTACTGGAGGCTATCTTGAGGCCGAAGGTATTGAAAAGACATGGAGGATCAGACAGGAGGCGATTGCTCCTGAAGTTGATATATTAAGCTCAAGGAATCAACATGATATAATCTTACCAGGTAGCCTGCAATCTGATTTGCTTTCAATTACACTGATTTTTCATTAATTGAAAATTTATACTGCCAGTGGTGTTGGCAAGTCAAGATAGTTAATTGGGACCTTCATTCTTCTGAAATTGATGATCTTCTTTGCCTTACTTGTAGTTAACTGCTCTTCTCATTTGCGTCAAATATTTTGTACATAATGTGACCATGAACTATAAACATGTAACTATGAACTAGAATTGCGCTCTATGTTCTGTTTATGTTCAGTATGCACAAACTGTATTCCTAAAAGTATTTGGTTAAAACTGAGACAATTTATATTGTTTGAGTCTTGTGCAATGCTTGTACCTTAAAAGTTACTTATTCTTAACTAAAATGTGTAGATCTTGGTCCATATACTCTGGATTTCACCTCAAGTGGGAGATACATGGCTGTTGCTGGGCGAAAAGGTCACCTGGCAGTTGTAGACATGAAGAATGTGAGCCTAATTAAAGAGATGCAGGTATGCTTTGCCACTTTCAGGTCGAGACACTCCTTAGCAGATTGCAACTGAATTTTAGATTAGATGTGTTATCCCTGTTGACATTTGATGCGTAGATGACTTATAGGTTCACTTATTGTAGCCAATGATTGTTAAAGTCATGATTTCACTTGTAAATTATATGAGTTAACAATCTAAAATAAATTTAACTTGGGTATAAATTAGAAACAAATAAGATCGCCGTACCCTGGCTGATTAACTTGTTAAAACTTAAAATTGTTAGTCAATTGGCTAAGTACATGTATGACAATCCATGAAATCATAAAAAAGGAGTAGTTAACTGCCAAAATAAGTGGGCCCATCACTGGAAGAAGGCACCTCAATAAATCTATGTAAGCAACAAAATGAATGGCATAAATGGTGGGATTAAAAATTTAAGTTTAAAAGCCACCTAATTCTTTGACTCTCCTTTTCCTTCGGCATTGAAAAATCAAACAAATGCTTGGATTGTTTAATTTAGTTTGAAATCTGTATTGTAATTGTGTTTCTGCTTTGAATTTGATTTTTAAGAAACATCAATATCTTCTTTTGAGTATGGGGAGGTCCTTATGATTTTAATCCTGATCTTATGATCCAATTATATGGATCCTCCACCAGTTGTAGTTAAATTTAAAAGTGCAATTTTGACAACTTACTGCACCCACTTTTTATTTAATATATCCTTGCTTACTCAGGTGCGGGAAACGGTGCGCGATGTTGTGTTTCTGCACAATGAGTTCTTCTTTGCTGCTGCCCAGAAAAAGTATGCACCATTTTGGTTCCTTTTGTTTACCTTTTCCATTAAAATAAATATCTGTTTGCTTAAATAAGCGAAACATAACTGCTGTATAAATCTGCATGATATGGTTGTATCCTTTTGATTGTTGCCTATGGTCTGTTGGATGTGTATTGATTGATCCATTATTGGCTGAAACCTGAAGTTAAATCTTCAGATGTTACTTTGGTCTCTAAAGAGATAATTTAAGTATATATTCCATTTCTTTCCATAATATTAGTTCTGAAGTTTTAAATGGTATAATTATCAAAACTCTGTGGCAAAAGATTGGTAATTGCATGTGGTGACAAATTCATAACAAAAAGTTGGTTGCTGTTACATTATCAATTGAAAACTGTACCAAAGGAATCTCACGTACGTGACTCTTTTATTTCTGTAGTTTTAACAACAAGAGAGATGCACTATTTTGCCTCTATAGTTTGTAAAAAAACGTTATTTTGCGTTGCACGTGTTTTTGGTCCAAAAATGCCCCTTAAGGGTTTGAAAATCGGTGCTATGGTACTAATGGTGCTGACATAATGCTGAGGTGGCAACACTACACACACGTGCGTACAGTCAATCCACATTACCCATCCACATCATCCATGCATCCTGCTTTCCCCTAGTATGGAGCTTAAATGAACTATTTTGCATTTCATGTTTTGTAAAAATGGCTATTTTGCTCTTAATGATTTTTAAAAATCGCTATTTTGCCTTTCAATTTTATTTCTTTTCCAAGTCTATATAAAAGTTGCTTAAATTTAATTCATATTTTATTTTCTGTTATTTTATGAAAGTAATACATAGATTTATAAAATAAATATGATAGTAAAAGAAATACATAACAAATATATAAATCTTCTTCTTAACAAAATAAAAAATAAAAGTATTTAAAAATTCAAAAATTTTATTGTTTTAATGTATTTTTAATTAGATATTGTTCTTTCTTAATAAATGCAAAAATTTTCAAAATGTTAAGGGCTTAATTAAAAATTAGCAATATTTAATTAAAAAAATGTATTAAAACACTAATTTTTTCACTTTTAGAGTGCCTTTATTTATTTATTTATTTTGTTACAAAAAAAGATTTATATATTTGTTATGTGTTTTTTCTATAGTCATATTTATTTTATAAAATATATATATTACGTTTAAAAATAAGAGAAAATAAGTGTGAAATAAACTTGAGCAATTTCTAAGTACACTTGGGAAAAAAAAAAGAAATTGAGAGGCAAAGTAGCTTTTTTTACAAAATTTTAAGGCGGAATAGCTATTTTTGCAAAACGTGAAGGTCTATATGGACAAAATAGTACCTTCTTATGTGCATAGCTGGTGCATGCAGCTTTCTGCTTTGCCTTGGTCAGCTGAAGGTCATGACTCATATGTAGGCCTTCCCTGCCCTTTGTAAGGAAGACTCTTACCAAAACTCCAAAACCTTTTAGATCGTAAGGTAGCAATCTTATGATGCATAAAGGCTCAGCCTCCAAAGTTGGAAAGGACGTATATTTCAATTTTTAATTTATTGTCAGTTTAACTTTGCCCCTTTCTGGTCAATATTGGAACTCTACTCTGCCAATACATGCATGTGCATGGACTTCTCAAAGTCCTCCGCGAGTCCTTTATTTGATTTTGTATGTCTACCTCTTGATTTGATAAAATATGTATCATTTACTACTTATTTATTTCTTAGACGAACTTATTGCAGCAAAATGCTGTTTTTGTTTTCATTTTTCAATCTGCTGGACAATCCCATTTAATACATGATGTGCAGAAGTTTAGCTCAGTTGAACTCTCTGTTAAGGTTGCTTGCTTGAGAAGGTTTCTTAAGTTAATTATAAGGTCAATGGATTTTGTGGAGCTCTATCTGAAAGATGTTTGTAATGATTATGAGTTTTGGCAGGTACCCATACATCTATAACAGGGATGGCACTGAACTTCACTGCCTAAAGGTCTGCTAATTTTCCTTGGAGAATTCTCTCTGTTCAAGCTACTGTAATGTTTTTTGATAATTTTGGTGGTCAACATGTTTTGCATTAGCTGGTTAAACTATTTTTATAGTACGACCCAAAGTTTGTAGCTTTATTTCTGGTGTCTTCGTGTTTAATTTCCTTTTCTTTGTCCGTGTGGATTGGAATGCTTTTCTTGTTTGTCTTTGTTACCAGCGCTTACCTCGGAAGAACTGTTCTCTGAAATTCAATTGACTCCATAATGTACTATAGATGTAACAATGATTTTCACATGGGTTACATATTAGGAAATCATCTTGAGTGTTGACCCTCATCTTATGGCATCTAGTATATGATGCATGATTGTTACCAATAACTAGGGGCTAAATATTGTTGCTCAAAGAACTTTTGTCTAGCCAGAACACTGTGTAGGTTTATTGGAAAAAGGAACTAGTATCTTTTCTGTTAATAATCCTCACATATTGAAGTTCAAATCTAGCAAGAAAAATTGTTTAATCAATGTTTTGTTTCGGATTGGTGTACTGCCTCTTGTCGCAAATGAAAGCATGATGTCAGTTTCGCTTATGTTCTACAGGATTCAAGTTTGATGCAGATGGCATGTTTTCTTTTTTGTATTTCTTCTGAAAAAAAAAATTAAACAATTATATTCACCTGGTGCATGTAAACTGCATAACTGTATCCCAAGTTATTCATCATTGTTATGCCCTGTAGGAACATGGTGCTGTGCGAAGACTTCAGTTTCTGAAAAATCATTTTCTCCTTGCATCAGTAAACAAATTTGGACAGCTTCATTATCAAGATGTGACAATGGGTGAGATGATTGGTAATATACGAACAGGTTTAGGCCGTACTGATGTGATACAGGTTAATCCCTTCAATGGGGTCGTTGGTTTGGGCCATTCAGGAGGTGTAGTGAGCATGTGGAAGCCCACCAGTGCAGCTCCCCTTGTCAAAATGCTGTGCCATCGCGGTCCTATCTCAGCATTGGCATTCCACCCTAATGGCCATCTTATGGCCACGGCTGGCAAGGAAAGGAAAATTAAGATTTGGGACTTGAGAAAATTTGAGGTTCTCCAAACCATACCATGCCATGCAAAAACCTTGGATTTCAGTCAAAAGGGATTGCTGGCTGCTGGAACCGGATCATTTGTTCAGATTCTTGGAGATTTCTCAGAATCACCGCATTATAGCAGATATATGAGTCATCAATTGGTGAAAGGTTACCAGATAGGCAAAGTGTTGTTTAGGCCATACGAAGATGCTCTTGGAATGGGACATTCCATGGGGTGGTCTTCAGTTCTTATTCCTGGGTCTGGAGAACCTAACTTTGACACTTGGTTAGCAAATCCATTCGAAACATCTAAGCAGCGGAGAGAGAAGGAAGTCCACACTCTTCTTGACAAGCTCCCACCTGAGACAATCATGCTGGACCCTTCAAAGATTGGTACGGTGAGGCCAGTAAGGAAGAAAGAGAAACCGACAAAGCAAGAAATAGCAGCCGAAATGGAAGCAGCTGTTGAAGCAGTCAAGGAAGTTGATTTCAAGAACAAAACAAAAGGGAGGAATAAGGCAAGTAAGAGAGCAAATAAGAGAAAGGAGATGATTGAGAGAGCCAAGAGACCTTTCTTGGAGCAACAAAAGAAAGAGGAAGAAAAATCGGCTAAAAGGCAGAAAATTAGCGAGGGAAATACACAACCAAGGGCTTTGCAAAGATTTACTCGCAAAACTGCAACAGCTTGATATTTTTTTGTTCATGTGTGAGCCCTATCTTATCCCAATTTTGATTTGATCTAACTTAAAGTACATTCAAATTGTAGTATTATATATAAAGCAAATGCATCTTGGAACTTTTGTTTCATGTACATTTCAATCGCCGATAATGATATGTTACAGTGGCAAAATTCATTATCAATAAATAATGCACATTTTAATCTTTAATAATGGATAACGGAACTGTATGTTGCTCATATTAAAATATAAATACTGAATGCGTGTTACTCATATTAAAATATAAATATCGAACACCGAAAATATTAAAATATAAATATCGAACACCGAAAATGTGTTTTGGCTATGTTTATCGCTAATTCTATATTTGCTTCTAGCTAGGGGTGGGTATGGTCGATTAACCAGTGCATTAGCCTCAGTTCATTAACCAATCCATTAATATCGGTTTTTTGAAATTACAGTCCATTAACCAGTCCATTACCATCGGTTAACCAGTCCATCGGTTTCGGATTTTCGGATCGGTTACCCAATATTTTTCGGTTAATCACTATAATTATAAATATATTCATAAATAAAATTAAAATGTTCAATATACTTAAAAATTAAATTTTTTTCACTATAATATAACATTATTGTTGTTAAAATAAAAATATTTGGTGGATATAAGTAAATTTATTTTTAAAAATTAATATTTAATAAGTAAATATATTAACAGGTTCATAATTACTTTTAATTAGATAAATTATTATACTTACTAATAGCCAATTAAAAAAAGTTAAAAACTTTAAAATAATTAGTATAATAAAAAAAAGTACATGGTAACTTTTAATTAGGATAAATTGTTATAAATTATTAAAAAATAAATAAATTAACTAAAAATTCGGTTTCGGTTCGGTTAACCAGTCACATGAGTCAAAAACCATTAACCAGTCCATTAATATCGGTTTTTTCAAAATACTAACCATTAACCAGTCCATTACAATCGGTTAACCAGTCCATCGGTTCGGTTTCGAATTTTTTTCCGGTTAACCGAGTCCATCGGTTTTTTTGCTCACCTCTACTTCTAGCAGTAGCATCCTTAAAAATTTAGCAAATGTGACTTGGTAGCTTCAAAAATATATTTGATGTTAAATTTATTTATCACTCAAAACATATTGCTCCTAGCAGTAACATGCTTAAAAATTAATAAACATATTATATTTTCACAAAAATAAAGTCCTACTTCAATTTATTTATCGTAGTATTGTTTTCCACTTTACTTTATTTATTTCGAAAAATAAATTTGTTTTTCACTTAATAAATTTCGAGGCATTCAAAAAAGAAAGTATATATTTCGAGAAATAATTTTCTGGTATACTAATTTAGCAGATGTTGAAAATTAATTTCTTGTAGTATCAATTCAAAAAAACCAAATGTAATTGTGATTTCAAAGTTGAAAACTTGATAATAAATAAAATAATATTTTGAGAGGAGAAAACCATAAATGCTTATTTTCTTATGTGAAATTCAAATTGGAATTTTGGATAAAACTTAAAAATTAAAACATTTATAATTTATAATTCTTTTAATTTTTCAAGCTGTTATTTTTATATTTAATTTTCATAAAAAAAATTAACCATCCCATCTAATTTTCATAATTAATTTTTTAGCCAAGTTCTTTAAAAAATGGAAACTATTAATTAATTACATAATTAGATGGCATGGCTTCATTGTTTTCCCTAGAATATTTTTGTTTTTGAAAAAAACACATCTTGGGTCTCTTAACTTTAAAATTTTAAAAATTAGTTGGCAGTATCACTCGTATTTTATTGTATTAATTTAGATGGAACTGATAAAATCGAAACGTGAAATTTGTTAATTTTGCATTAGGTCAATTTAAAATTACTGCAGAACTCAAAAGCTTTTGTATTTCTCAAATAATTGTATTTTTTTTTTATTTTTTATGTTTTTATAGATTTTACAATTATTTTAAATTGATTTCATGCGAAATTAATATATGTTATTCCTATGAAATTAGATGAATTGTAAATGATTTGTACAGTAAATGCATCTAATGACAATTTTTTAAAATACAAAAATTTAATATAAAAAAATTAAAATTTAGGGATGTCAAAATTTAAAATTCTGAGAGTAAAACGACATCGTCGAAATACCAAAAGAGATATTGTATTACAAAACCGGTCTAGTGTCTAAAACAAGAAAATACGAACAGATATTTTTCTAACCCACACTCACACTGAACTCTGGAAGGAGGAGGATATGGAGGGAACCTCTATGTTAAGCTGTTCGCTCGCTTCTTCTTCTTTTTCTTCTTCTTCCTCATCTTCTCCTAATTTCATTTTCCATTCTTCACATCCTACATCCTCTTCTCTTGCCAAATGTCAAACGCTCAGTATGCGCCTGAACAAGCCGCAACTTTTGGTGCCGGTTTCGTCTCTTATTGCTCGTACCTCTATTCGCACTTCTGCATTCGTGGTGGAGAAACCAGCGGAGAATTCAACTAAGGAGAAAGAAATTATGCCAAAGATTGATAAGAGCGGAAGGTTTTGCAGCCCAAGAGCTGCCAGAGAGCTCGCCTTGTATGTTGTCATTTGCATTTTTTTCAAATATCTTCTTTCAGTTATTTTATCGAACAAGTGTAGCAAAATCCTTTTTATACCAATTTGCTCAACAATATTTGAATTTCTAATTGGGAATTTGCAATTTGCAAGGTTGACTATATATGCGGCATGTTTGGAAGGGTCTGACCCAATTCGACTTTTTGAGAAGAGAATGAATGCAAGAAGAGGTAGTGCATGGAAAAGCGGATTCGAATATATAGTTATTTCTAGTTTAGCTGATTGGATTTATTTTGCAATTCTTGTATTCAGAACCTGGATATGAATTTGACAACGCATCATTGTTGGAATATAATCACATGAGCTTTGGAGGACCTCCTGTCACAACCGAGACTGTTGAGGAGGCAGATGAGCTTTTGCGCTGTGACGAAAAAGAGTCTGCAGTTGGTATTCATGTTCTTTAAATACAATCTATTCTAACTCTTGAAAAAGAGTCTGCAATTGGTATTCATGTTAATTGTCATTACTTGTTTTCTTCCTTTGAGCCACTGCATCAAGTATTTTATGGAGTTGAATTAGAAAGGGACAATCAGAGTGCAAAAATTTCATATCTAGCTTGTCCATAATGTGCTAGGGGATTATTTCACATATATTTTAATTGCTTCGTCATTTCTTTTTGAGACGTTGCATAAAGCATTTATTTAAACGGACCGGTATAGGGGCAAAAAGGGTCCAATGAATCTTATGCCATGCTTCCTCGCATTGTACTAAAGTCTGATTTAAATTTCCACTTCCTTGTATCTTTCATCTATGTCTATTTCACACTATCTTCTTTCAAAATGTAATAATCCCCTGTTGTTGTTTTGTATTTAAGAAGCAGAAGTCCTTTCAGCTCCTCCAAAGATGGTTTACAGCAAATTGCTTTTGCGGTGAGCTCCTACTTTATAAGCTAATTATGTAGCTACAGTTAGTGGGGGTGAACAGATTTACTAGAGTTAGCTCTCTATCTGATGGTATTTCTATGATTGGTGGCAGTTTCACTAGGAAGCTTCTTGTAGCAGTTGTAGATAAGTGGGACAGCCATGTCCTTGTTATTGATAAAGTTGCCCCACCAAATTGGAAGGTTTGAATTGACGGTCTTCTCTAGCTTTTCAATTTTTGGTTTGAGTCACAGTAATCTGTCATTCTAAGGCTAAGCTGATGAAATTTTAGAATATACAGTCTATTAATGTTCCTGGTGTATTGCTTTTCAAATTTACTGTTTTCCAGATTATGTTCCGTTGTGAATTAAAAAAGCGTTGTAGGGGCTGCTGTACTAAGATAAAACTGCTGTTTATTGCAATTGAAATTAGAATTTGATAACACTATGGTTTTGCTGCATCAGGCTCTACTATTGTACTCATTGGATTTAGACTTAAACGATATCTCCATTATACTGGCAACTTTTGTTTATTAGAATAGATATGCAGCCAAATTCTTCGAGGTTGTACTTCAACAGAGAGTTTAAAACCTCCCAAAGTTTGGAAGTTAAGTTTTGTTCCAAAAAATGCTTCAAGAAACTACAATTTTAAATTTCTTTAGAAATCAGTTGCAGCTGAAACATTTAGGGCACTGCATTTATGCAATTTCCAATTGTTTCTTCATGTTTATAAGCTCAAGTTTGGCAGCAGCAAGGATTTCCGGTTTTAAAGATTTTGATGTGAAATTTTCTTTAGCTTCATTCTTACCCACAAGGCATCTTATAAATTCACTTTTTGTCGCAAATCAGAATGCTCCAGCTGGGAGAATATTGGAATTTTGCATCCTCCATTTGGCAATGTCTGAGATTTCTGTTCTTGGAACTCGACACCAGATTGTGATCAATGAGGTAGCTCATCTCTCTCCCCCGATCTCTGTTTGTTTTGTGCTTGGCTTACATTTTGGATGTCATTATCTTCCAGACATGCAACCTGGACATATCTAACTATATTTGGTTATGGATGAAGGCTATTGATCTTGCTAAACGATTCTGTGATGGGGCTGCGCCACGCATAATCAACGGGTGTCTTAGGACTTTTGTGAAGGATCTCTCAGGAAGCAGTGTGGCTCATGCTGCTGACCCTAATCAGAAAGTAGAAGCATAAATGGTCATTTGTGTCTTTTGTCTACTCAATGTCAAATCCCCTTCCAGCACAAACCTTAGTTTAAGCATTGTCCGGCTAATTTTGGGAGAAAATCTTAAGAGCCTACTTTCATCTTTTGGGGATTCTTCAACAGAATGTCATCTTGCTAGTTTGCATTGTCTTCAAAATTCAAAACCAGGTATGTATAAGTGTATGTTATAATATGGATTTTGATAAAATATTTTGATACTGAAATTGAATAGACAAATAAAAACACTTTTGCTATTGCTATGATTCACTTCTTTGCTCTTTACAGTTTGGGAACATGAGCTATTCCATATATTATGAAAAGTTTGGGAGTCTGTTTAGCATTATTTTGTTGGAGTTGCTGTTTAGAAGAACAAGTCATTAAAAAGGATTTTGAAAGTAAAACAGAGAAATAATAATTTCAGGCTGTTTTTTCTTTTAAAAATGTATCTATTTTTTGAAATAAGAATTTATGATCTGAATGTTGAACAAACTATTGCCAAAAAATACTGTGTGCAATAGATTTTTAGTTATACAGGTGAAGAAGATTGAAATTTTACAGCCCTGAAATAAACTTTGTATCATTAAATAGCAGCTTAGCCTATGAATATTCTTGTAATAAATATTATAGAACTTAGTACCATCTATTCCATCCACATCTTGTTTATTGGACTCTGATTTAGTGGTATTAATTTGATAATCATAACTGTAAAATTTCGAGTTTCATGTACAGTGAGATGCTTTGTATATAAAACAAATATTGATTTAAATTATAGAAGTGGATGTTATTCCATCCTAGTCTCATTCTCTCCTACTATATAGATTATAAAAATATATAAATAGCAAATTTGAATTCAGAATTGGGATACGAAATTCCATCCCATGCTTTTTTTTTTTAATCCTTAAAACTTTTAAAATTGAGAAAAAATACGTTTATATGTACGACAATCAATTATATAATATTATATGTCTTTTATTAATAAAATATATTAAATTCAACAGTTTAAAAACAAAAATTACCTATTCTAAAAAGTATAAAAAAATATATTTCTATTTACAATTTTAGAGGTAAAAATAAGGCAAAACGCACTCGAACTTTGCAAATTTTTTTATTTATTTTTTTCAAAAGACATTTGGATCGAAAACTTGTATATGGGTATTATAGAGGCCCATTTAGGCCCATGGTCAGCCACTCTATTTAGGGTTTTCTGCTCCTTTCCTTCACGCATCCCCCCCCTCCCCCTTCTCTCTCTCTCTATATATATGTTAGGCCTTACGGCTCTCACCAGCTACAACCAAAACCAGGCGGCTAGCGATCGATCTCTCTATCATTCTCTTAAAAACACCAATGAATGATCTGTTGTGTTTGTAAAGCCTAATATTGCAATTCTTTGATTATTCTCTAGTTGGATCAAGGAATCTATCGTTAGGCAATAGCAAGGTTTGTGTTTTTCTATACATAGGACCCTAGGGTTTTATGTACACTCTACCTTTAGCTCCGATTTTCCTTGTGTTTCCCGGGAAAATTCGGTGACAAGGTAGATACATTGCCAATCTGTTTATTTATTTATTCATTGATGATGAAGATGGATGATGAAGAAAATCAGACGGATTCCCACTGATTTTTCCAAATATGATACGAATAACCAGCTACTTCTGACTCTTTATCATCAATTGAGAAATTAGAATAGGATTGAATTGCCGATTTGAAAAAAAGTTCAGAGATGTTTTTGAAGCTATAAAATGGGTAGGGTCGGTGATGTGAGATAATATTTGCTACTCTTGATTCTTGATGTGACGAATCTTATCCACCAAGATCTCTGAGGCCTTACGAGTATTTTTTTTTATCCTTCAATTTCCAAAAGGAATTTTGAGAAATGATTAAGTTAGAATTTGAGATTACTTTTTTTTTTTTTTTTAATATTTGAAGCATCGCCGTCAATTTGATCGGGAAGTCTTATATTCCGCTGCCTTTGGGAGTGGCGTTGCCCCGTTACCCATTGTGTGTGACCTTTATACGATGATAAACACAAGCAAGCACTTGGCTACTTTTCCGCAAGTGTCAGTTTAGAGATGACTTGAAATTGTTGAAGAACAATTCTCATCATCTTGAAAAAGAAGTCTAATTACTTGATTGATGTCTTGAAAACTTTAATCTCCAGGAGAAATGAGCATGGTATGTTTTGAAAATTACAAGATTCATATACCATGCCATCAATCATTTACAGCGAATTTTAAAGATCACTCATATATACACTGATATCAGAAGCGAATTTTATGCTTTCAACATTTTTACCTCTTAAAAATGGTAATAAAATGTCCATTTGCATTTTTTTCAGATCAAAAATGTTATATCTATCCGTCAAGCTGCTGATATATGGTAAAATATGCCATTTACCCCATGAATATTTATATCTTTTATATTAAATTTTATTTATATTTTTACTTGCAAACATAAATATTTATTAATTATAATATTTTAAATAAGTAATAGTATTTAATTTGTTTTAAATATCTAATAAATATAAATTTAAACTATCATCTTATATTACAATATATTATTTTCAATTTAATATATATATATATATATATATATATATATATATATATATATATATATATATATATCTTTTTTATTCATATTTATTTTGCATTATGGTTCACTTGATAATTAAAATTAATTGATTAATTTTTCATAATGTTTATTTAATATTTTTTTTTGTTACTAACAAACATTAATTAATCTCATACTCTTTACATATGTCTCTAATAAATTTTTCAATAAGAAAATAAATTATAAATAAATTATATAGTTCAAGAATATTTATTAATTAATTTTTTTAATGAACATGATATTAAAATTTGAAAGTTTGGTTAAATGGTGTAATAAATTTATTAGCAATTGAGTAAATTTGTAAAAAAAAAAATTAATTATGCTATTTATATTTTTTTTTCTAAATTTGCCTATTAAAAAATTATTTAGTGATTTAAATATTAAAAATAAAAATTGACGGAAGTTTGGGATATTTTAGTATATTTTTATTAACATTATGGGTATTTTTATTTCAAAATTAACTATAAATTCATTTTAATACTTTGAAGACAATTTCAAGTAGATTTTAGTTTTTTTTTTTTTATTTTGGATTAAAATAAATGTGATACCGACGTGTCAATAACATAACATATTTTGTCATGTGTAAATGTCACATTAACGCTAACATCCAATTTGACGGCAATTTAAGGTATGGCATCTCAGTGTAAGTTCAAAAGCATTTTAGATCTGAAAAAAATGGAATGGACATTTTGTCTCATTTGAAACAACTACAAGTCCATTTCAATATCTTTTCCCTTTCTGAGAGCTCTATTTACAATAACATTCTCTATGCACTTTAGTTTTAATTTTAATGAGTAGACCTATCCCGGATTTGGATTTCCATCCTGTTGGTATGGCCAGTAAAATTTTTGACCTTGAATAATAATTTTTGCATACAAGCTTGGTTTGACCCAAATTCAAGAAAAGTATCCTTCTTTTAGGGCTAAGTCGAGCTTAAGAATGTTCGTATCCTGAACATGAGGAACTATACTAGTTTCTTTTGTTGTTTTTATAAACCATCTAGCAAAAAGGAAAGTCTTAGCCGATTGAACTCTAGCTTGATCTGGCACATTTTCACTTCCACATATTAAGAATTAGGGGGGAGTATATACCGATTAACCGATTTTTGAGTTTAAAAAAAAGTCAGTTTATTAATATCAATTTTTTGAAATTTTAGTCCATTAATCAGTCTATTACCATCGGTTAATCAGTCCATCGGTTTCGAATTTTTGGACCGATTAATCAATATTTTTCGATTAACCACTATAATTATAATATAAAATGTATTCATAAAAAATTAAATTGTTGAAGATACTTAAAATTTAAAATTAAAAAATAAATATAATTTAACATAATAATTAAATATAATGTTCAAATAATAAACATAAACTAAAAATATTCAAAAATATTATTTTCACATATATTAAAAATCTTATTTTTTTTGAAAATTTTAGTTAATATATTAATTTTATATAACTTTTCGAATATATTTTAATTTTAATTAATGAAAAATTGATATATCAGAAAATAATAAGAAATACTAAATATGTAGATATTGAACAATTAATAAATTAACTAAAATGACTTTAAAAAAACTAAAATGAAATTGAAATATTTTAAGAGAAATGAAAATTAAAAGGATATAAATAATTAAATATGAAAATAATAAAATAAAAAACTATAATAAAAATAAAAAAAAAGTGAAACAAAATTAATAAAATATAGAAATATTCGTTTATCAGTTTCGATTCGATTGACCAATTTATAATCTAAAAAATAAAAATCAATCCATTAATATCGATTTTTATAAAACGCTAACTTTACCATAAAAATCGATTCAGTTAATCATAAAGCTAATTTCCATAAAATTTTGATATCACTAGACTTGTTCGTTCGATGGGACAGAATGATATATATATATATATATATATATTTTTAAAACTCTTGCTTAATGTTATTTATTATAATTTTAGAAAATAAATTTTCATTGAATTTAATGTTTCATAACATCTACCTTGGCCAGATCATTAACTTGTATTCCATTGTTAACCCTAAATTAATAATTATTATGCTAAATAGACAACAAATATTGAATGAATATACAAATTCCATACTAAATTACTCACTTGCATATTATCAGTTGGCAAGGTGGTTAATAACAGCAATGAGCATACAGCTTTGTACTGCTTCTCCTACTTATTTTCACATTGCATCCTCATAAATTATTTTCCAAGTCCCATCATTCATGTAATCTCAAACCAAATTAACAATTATCTTCCAAATGATGGGGCCTTCTTCCTGTTAATTCTGGCAGTAATGAACCGGGTCGATTTAATGCTAGTAATTTACAGTTGATCTGATTGCATCCAGTATCTGCATCAAAGAGAAGCATTAGAAGATAATGACTTGTATTCCAAATCATAAGCTTTGGATATTGACTTGCCTTATTCTTGGTCGGCATATAGAACGGCTCGAAAACAAGCGGAAAGGGCGTGTCCAGACCGCAAACTCTGGCTATAGGAGCTTCCAACTGCAAAAACACAGTTCTTTTAGCTACAACTATAATTTACTAAGAAACAGCCATTATTCTTGCCTCATATTATTTCGAATGTCAGGCAGATGACCCTATTATCATAGCAAGGTCTAAATGTCAATAGAAACTTAGTTTCTGGAAGCTCCTGCAATTAGTAAACCTCAAGATCATCTTCATTAAATATCCAGAATGATGCTTAGTTGCTCACCCTTAAGAAGCAACGTTCAATGATAGATGCAGAAATTTCAGCACCAAAACCTCCAGTCACAGGGGCTTCATGACTAATCTACAAGAGGCAACAAATTGAATGTTACCGCACTACCAACCGTTTCAGAATCACAGTTTTTAAGAGCATACGGCACTTACAAGAAGTCTTCCAGTTTTTTTGACTGAAGCCTCCACCTTCTCTCTGTCCCATGGAATTAAAGTTTTCAGGTCTATAAGTTCACAAGAAATTCCATCCTGCAAAATCTCATGGGTACATAAATCATCAGAAGCAAACCATTTATGGATCCAAGATCCCTTTTAGGCACAAAATAAGTAGAATATCAGAATAAATCATTACCATAATACAAGGGGGTCAATAGCAGTTAAAATGTGTAGAGACTTAGTTGTTCTAACATGTAACTGATTTTCATGAGTCTTAAATCATATATGTTGATGAATAATTTTAAAACGAAAACATATGCAACAAATAGGAAATAACTAAGCATCTGCGATACTACTAATTCACAATCAGCACTTTGAATATTGCTCATACAAAGCACTTGATAATTCATCGCCAATTCCTGCAAGAAATGGTTGATCAAGTTCTATAAAGGTACATTGCATTTTCATTTGAGTTGGATATTTTTGCCAAGTTTCCTCCTCCTAATTTTGGTGCAGGTATTTTATGGACTAAATCAATCTGCATAAGCCTGTGTGTTAGAAATTCATCATTAAACAGTGCATATGCATGTAACCATAAACTTGTCATTACACATTTACCAACAACATTATTTAAGACAATCCTACATTCCAAAAACTGTGAAAAGATTAATCTGGTCTATCATCCAAAAGTAATACCAAACACCTCTCCATGGACTGATGCTATTAGATATATTCCATGACAGAACAAAATTCAAATTTCAGGGAACTTGGTAGCAATTTTACCTTCTCGGCATCCATGCAGGCCTGTTCCATGACAGAAAGTTGCGCTCCCCAGCCAACCATAGTTATGTCACTGCCTTCTCGGATCACCTGGTATGTTATTTGCACTTCTCTTCAGATTCATAATCCTAAACTCTTCCCTCAAAAGATAGAAGTAGCATACCTCGGCCTCTGACAATGGCAACATATAATCATCGTCGGGAACTTCTTCTACTGCCAAGCGATAAAGCCACTGAAAATCCAAGACATTCCCTGATGTCAAACCCAGGAGTGATTAATAGAAAAAAGTGGGTTAATTCTGGGAAGTAGACACTACTTTTGGTTCAAAAAAGACCACAGGGTTCTGATCTCGTATGCATGACAACAATAATCCTTTTGCTTGCCGTGGACTTCGAGGGATAACCACCTGTAATAGGGCCAGTGCTTAGAATAATAGAGATAATCTGTGAACATCATACTTGGAGAGAGAATTTGCAGCATATTTTAGATGCCTTGTGATATTAGGAGCCACTAGAAGTATAACTGAGCCAGGAAAAGCCAACATCAATGTGAACAGTTATGACTTGCCATTTGTTTTCATATGGAGAAAAAGGAATTCTCTCTGAAGTAAAAAATTTAATTCATCTATTTTCAAATGATTTCACCTCTCAAATGAGCAGTTTGATTTTCAAAGTTTACTTTCAAAATCAATATATGAAAATAGTTTAAATTAATTGCTACAACCAAAAAGATCTTTAGTGTCACAAATAAGAACATATAAAATTGAATCATAAAGACAAGGAAACATACTTTGATACCGGGAACATGACAAAAGAAAGCTTCAGGGGATTGTGAGTGATAATGCCCTCCATGGCCCACAGCTCCATATGGTGCTCTTATTGTTAGACCTGAGGATTCACTTTAAACATAAAAATGGGAAGTGGGGATGTGGAGAAGAAAGGAAAAAGAACCGAAAGCTTCTGGCAGTTATCCTAAGGAAGAAATGAAGTTCACCTCCACAATTATATTGATTTCCACTTCGATATCTGAACTTTGCAGCTTCATTAACTATCTAATAAATTGTGAATTCCATCAAATATGGGGAATTCTGGCAATGAGAAGAAAACTTGGCAACAGGAAGATACTTGCCTGATCAAAAGCAGGATAGATATAATCTGCAAATTGAATTTCCACTATGGCTCTATTGTCCTAATGGTGATTGCCAGAAAAGTTATAATCACCACCAATAAGGGTTTAGTGACAGAGCCAATAAAATCTGTATATTTGATAGGAATACTCACCATTGCTGCCAGACCAATGCCAAATCCAACAATACCCTACAAGATCACGTTAGCAATGGCTATAGTTATTTTGATCTTGAAAAGTGAAAATAAAACGAATGAAATCTGAGAACAGAAGAATAAGGAGTTTTATATATGTAAAAAAAAAAATTGAAGTATACAAGGTAGGGGCTCCTCATGCCACTTAACTTTTCAGGAATAGTGACCACAAACGTAATAAGGTTTTCAATGCATAAATTCCTTTAGAGCTTTAAATGCCTACCGAACAACAAAAAACTTATACCTGAAAAACACTAGATAATCCAATGACACATGAAAATACCTGTTCACAAAGAGGAGTATTGAAAACTCGATTTTTGCCAAATCGTTCAGCTAGTCCTGTAGTGCAACGAAATACCCCACCAAAGCTCACATCTTCGCCAAATACATAAGAACTGGAGATGGTGTAAAGAATGAGTTGAAAAATGAAGTTTCACGAATAAAAACAAACTTGTTTAGTGATATCCACATCAGACTTTAGTAGGTTCTAACAGCATAAGGTTGGCATTCATGAAAGTTCATATTTTTAAGATTCAAGACTACTTTTAAGCCAAACCACAGAGAAGCTAAAGTGTTTGTAGGTATCGATTGTACAGGTAATCCATCAAAAGTAAATAGCTTTTCAAGGAAGTGAAGTTTAAACTGCCATTGCGACCTAAGGAAGGTTGCTGATATGAAATGATAAAGCCAGGTCATAGAGTTCCATAAATTCAAGTCACAATCCACTAATTTTTCAAAATCTTTTGTTCCTACGAGCATACAAGAACATGAATTCTTCATGATCTTTGACGTTGGTTGTCAAAAGACTTTAGGACATTAGAAATGTGCATCTCTTGTGGCAGTCATCGAAGCTAAGGAAAGTAATTGCCACCATTTTTCAATAAACTGAACTGCCATTGAAATATTCAAATTCAACGGAAGTTATCCCCCTACAAGATAAACAAGCCTATATATGTTCTTAGTACATAAACAATTAGCTATAGGAATTTACATTCAGCACAAACACCTTAAGAAGTACAAAACATTAAATTTGATCAAACGAAAAATCAAACGTTTATATTAAAAGCATAATGAAACAACTCAACTTAGCTACAAATGAATTAAAAAGAAATGTTAAGAATCACCACTCCAAACCAGTTCTCAAAAAACAATGGCATTAACAAATACAACACGAATCGATTTCCCAAAGCAAATGGACAAAGAGAGAGGACCCAACTTAGAAAATCGCATAAAAATTACAAACAAAGCTAAAAAAGCGAGACTTGGAAAGGAAAAACGAAGTGGGTATAGCAAGAAATAAACCGAGGATCAGTTTCCATGGCGATATGAAGAGCTTGGTTAATAGCAGAGCAGAGATTCAATGATTTGGCATTTTCTTGAGATTGTTGTTGAATAAGAGTTCCTTGAGAAGTGGAAAGTCCCCTCTGCTTGCAAATTGAAAAAGGAAGCCTTTTTCCACATCTTCTCAAACAGGTCGCCATTGATTTTGTTTTGATTTGAAAAGAGATTATAGAATCGGATGGGAAGATTAGAAGAGGTTTATTAAGTTTTCACGCAGTAAGCAGACAAAGCAAGCGTGTGTGAATTGTGATCCACGTGGCAAATCAATCTGCAATCAGGACACTAATTATTTATCATTTTTTTTGTTATAGGAAGATTATTTGTTAATTAGACTATCATTGTCATTATCCCCCTCTGCAATTCGGTTCTGGACTCTGATTATTAGGATGGGATGATGATGGAGCTTTGTGGTTTTGCCACGTCATAACAGGAATGGAAAACCACATATTTGGGCGAAAATTAAAATCCATACTCAACTATTAAATTTGGGAGATCTTTGATTTTTTTTTTTCGAAAAAGTCTATGAATGACATAAAAGGCAAATAGTAGAAAAAATGCTCTAATTTTTTTATCAAAAAAGTCTATAATTGACATAAAAGGCAAATAATAGAAAAAAATGCTCTATTTTTTTTTATCAAAAAGTCTATAATGACATAAAAGGCAAATAATAGAAAAAATGCATTATGATTCCTAAAGTTTAATAATTTTCTACATTAAGATTCTGTATTTTAAAAAGTAAATATTAGATTAATTGAAATATTCTTGGCCAAAATTTTAAAAGGTAATTTTTTACTTTTTATTTAAATTTTTTTATTCAAAATTCAAATTTTTTTTTATCCACTACTATTCATCATAATGTTTTTATCGAAAACATCAAAGGGTTTCTTTTTTTTTTTTTTCTAAATTATTTCGGCCAAAACTTTAAGAGATACCTATTTTTTGAGATAACCATTTATTTTTTATCTAAATTTTTTCGTCCAAAATTCAAACGGGTATTCCTTTACTATTTTTCTAGATTTTTTTTGCTCAAAATTCAGAGGGATGCCCTTTTTACTATTCATTAGAATATTTTTGTCTAAAACTATAAAGTATTATTCATCACAAAAAAGTTTCTCTTTAGAATGTTTTTACCCAAAACACAAAAAAGTTTCTCTTTACTTTTTGTCAAAATTTTTTTTATCAAAGACTCCAAGGTGTACCCATTTGCTATTTATATAAATTTTTCGCCTAAAACTCAGAAGAATATCCCGTTTGCTATTCATGAAAATGTTTTTTGCCAAAATTCAAAGTGGCAACCATTTGCTTTATGTCAAATTTTTTTAGCACAAAATTCCAAGGAGTATCCCATTACTATTTCTCTAGATTTTTTTACCCAAAACTTAGAAGAGTACCCCCTTTGCTATTCATCATAATGTTTTTGCCTAAAACTCCAAAGAGTTTCTCTTTGCTTTTTGTTAAAATTTTTTCATCAAAAACTCTAAAGTGTACCCATTTGCTATTCGTATAAATTTTTCGCCTAAAACTCAGAAAGATATCCCGTTTTCTATTCATGAAAATGTTTTTTTCCAAAATTTAAAGTGGTAACCCTTTACTTTATGTCTAATTTTTTTAGCACAAAATTTCAAGGAGTATCTCTTTGCTATTCCTCTAGATTTTTTCGCCCAAAACTTAAAGGAGTACCCCCTTTACTATTCATCAAAATATTTTTGTCTAAAACTTTAAGAGGTACCCTTTGGCTTTATGTCTAAATTTTTTCGCCCTGAACTTTAAAGGGTACCCCTTCGTTATTCCTCTAAATATTTTCGCTTAAAATTCTAAGGAGCACCCCTTTCTATTTTTCCTAAAATTTTTCGTCTAAAACTTCAAGGAGTAACCATTTTCTTTCTATCTAAATTTTCTCACCAAAAATTCAAAAGGTTACCACTTTACTTTTTATCTAAATTTTTTTATTCAAAACTCTAAGAGATATCATTTTTCTATTTTTCTAAATATTTTTGCCCAAAATTCAGAGGGGTACCAATCCCTTTGCTATTCATTAAAAATATTTTTGACCAAAATTTCAAGTGCTAACATTTTCTTTTTTATTTAAATTTTTTTTGTCCAAAACTCGAAGAGTCACCTCTTTGCTATTATTTTAAATTTTTTCACTTAAAATTTGTATGGGCACCCCTTTTGCTATTTATAAAAAATATTTTTACCGAAAATTCCAAACAGTAACCTTTTATTTTTTGTTTAAATTTTCTCGCCCAAAAGTTAAAGGGGTAACCCTTTGATATTTCTTTAAATTTTTTCTCCCAAACCTCATATGGCCATCCCTTTGCTATTTATCAAAATATTTTTGCCCGAAACTTCAAGGGGTAATCCTTTGCTTTATCTCTAAATTTTTTCATTGAAAATTCAAAGGGTTGCCCATTTGCTATTCCTCTAGATTTTTTTGACAAAACTCTAATGGGTACCTGATAAGATGAAGAATGTCTTTATCTAGAAGAGAGAAAAGTTGATTGGAAGTTTCAAGTGGTAAAGAGGGAAAGTCGATCGGATGATTGAGACTTGCAATAAAGAATGCCCGGTCGAACTAAGCGTAAGTACTCTGAAACTTAAGTTAGTAGCTTTCTAGAGAGAGAATGTTTAGAGAGAGAGTCTCAAAAATTTGATACCTGGTACCACTGTTTGTTGGGCTATTTATATGAAATGGGAGAGGTGCATTCGAGTGTATGAGCAGT
Organism: Excoecaria cochinchinensis; assembly: GCA_947683425.1. Classification (NCBI taxonomy): domain Eukaryota; kingdom Viridiplantae; phylum Streptophyta; class Magnoliopsida; order Malpighiales; family Euphorbiaceae; genus Excoecaria; species Excoecaria cochinchinensis. The sequence continues at coordinate 49,786,701 of CANTUQ010000004.1, forward strand.
GATAACTGGCAGTCAGAGTAGGTGAGCGGGGAAGCGAAAGGGAGCAGTTGAAGGGCATAGCGCTGCCTTGTGTCAGTGGGCTGATTGGAAGTGTTATCACATCAGTCCGATCGGACGTGGTGCTGCCTCCATGCTCAAACTTTGTGCTCTTTACTGATGAGCCTTGGGCCCTGCCAAGTGGATTGGGCCGACTGGATGGGCTTCTATACAAATATTATTTATGTAGTTATCACTTGTCCTCCCTCAAAAGGGTTTGATCGGGCATAGATTTGCCTTGAGTTGCTCCGCTCAGGGACAATTTAATTTGAGTTGTGCCGACCGGAATACATCCGTTGGAGAAATTTTTTAATTTTGAAAGGCGTTCATCTGAAGAGACGCGCCTGTTGAGACAATTGTCTCATTTAATGCTATTGCGCATGCATCGAGGGTGACGCTTCGTTCTTCGTACAACAATGATACTTCTAGGACACGTGGCGAGCATCCTGTGGTGAGACGTTTGGCGTCCCCGAGAAGCTTTTGTCTATAAAAGGGTAACTTCTAGGCATTTTTTCCTCACTTTTCTACAATTCTTAAAGAGACTCTGCCGAATTTTCTTCTCGCTTCCTTCATCTTTCGCGTTCTGGTGGCCTTTTGCTTTATATTCCCTAAAATTTTTCAAAGTACCTTCAATTAAGTAAGTAATCCCTTCTCTCCTGCCTTTGATTTTTTCTCTGTTCTTTCTATTGCACCTTGCATTCAACTCACTTTACCCCATTTAAAAATTAGGATTACTGTGTTGAAAATGGCTTCCAGCAGTGACCGGTCAATAGATAGGAGGTTTATAGAGGAGTACAAGGACAAGCCGGCGGCTGATCATTTTTCCAGATTGGGACCTCGAAAAGTGGCTGAGATCCCTTCTAAATATGGCCTTCCCGATGACGTATTTGTAATGCCCTGCCCTGATTCCATGGTGGTGACAGATGGGCCTTTTGGATACCAGAAGAACGAGTGGTTCATTTGCCACCTTTGGAGCTTAGATGCGGGGCTGAGGCTCCCATTTGGCGCCTTTGAGATGGCAATATTGGAAGGTTATGGGATTGCTCCAAATCAATTGCATCCGAACGGGTGGAGATCGGTGGCTTGCTTCAAGATCCTATGCAAGATAGAGGGAGTGGCCCCAACTTTGGATCTCTTTACCCACTTCTTCTACATATCGGGTTGAAGTGATGGGATAGAGTATTTCTTCACCAGCCGACCGAAGAGAAAACTTGTCCATATCCCAACCTCAATGAAAGGGTATAAGGAGAGGTTCTTCCTGGTGGGGATGATTAGTGGATTTGGGGTGCACCTTACCTGATCGGATGGAGCCACCATCTTGAAGGACCAAGCCGCTGGTCAGCCTTTATATGAGGCCGACATCAAGAAATTGATGGACGCCGTAGCGAGGCAAAAGGAACCCTATAAGTCTGACTTTCTACTGAAGACGTTCGGATCTTCGAGCTCCGGATCTGGCGCAAATGCAGAATGTGAGCATTAGGATTGTAGTGCAGGGAGCAGCATGAGTTGATAATCATGCATTGCATGTGCATTGAATGTATATTTTTCTGAAAAGGATACTTATCTTGTTTGTCTTTGTGATGCAGCTGCGATGGCTGGAGGGGATGACATGAAAAGGCAGCTCGCCGCTCGGGTTAAAGCCAAACGAGATGCCGATCGGGCTGCGAGGGAGGAGAGAAAAACAAAGAAAAGGAAGATCCTGCTCGCCTCAGAAATGCACACTTCGCGGGGTCCGATGGATGCTCCTCCCCCTGCTATCCCAGTTAATGCGATCCCTACCGTCCCAGTTGCTGCGATCCCTACCCCTCGTACAACTTTGGTCATCTCTGGACTTGCGGTCCACCAAACTGGTGCTGAGGATCGGCGTCCACACAGACGGCTACTGTTGGAGGAGGAGTCTGATTTCGATGAAGCACAGCCAGTCGTCATTCCTCCTAATATTCAACTGCTGAGGGAGGTTGCCCAGAAGAAGGCTGTAAGAATGGTGGCTATCTCGAACGCTCGAGTGGCAGCAAATGGCAAGGTGCCGATCAAAGGTGAGCCGGCCCGGTGAGCTACAGGGGGAGCAACTGAGAGGCAAACTATGCCTTTGAAGGAAATGCTGAGGGAGAACTTCGGCCATGACTGGTCGACAAGCAACAAAGTAGTCGCCAGTTACCTTTGTAGGGGTATTCTTCAGGATGACGACTTCAAGATCATGGGAGATCCCAGCGTGCTGGCCCGGGAGCTCAGTATGTTCAACCAGCAGAGCCTGAAGGTGAGATTCATTGTGATGCCTTGTTATGAGCTCAGTATGTTCAACCAGCAGAGCCCGAGTATCAGTGATCATTAAGGCAAGTGCGAGTATCAAAGCATCACAATGATGGCGTGTAACTGCCCTAGCCGTCACTTCGCTCGTAACGAGGCATTATCCGCATGAAATGAGGCACTATCCTTTCCATCTTTCATGCTTCACGCACCGGACAGTTAATTTTTTGAATTTTTGGGTTGCCGCCTAAATGACATAAATGTCATCTATTTGGGGGGGGGGAGGGAACTTATGATAACCGGACACTCCTCCTAGGAGTTCGATTTCGTCTCGATCTTGAGGCCGAACGGCCGAGCTGACTGAAAACTCTCAATAAACAGCTTGGTACTATCCAAAAGCTCTGATAGAGCTCGTCCCCTGAGATCATCAGGATTGGTGAAATCGTCCATGGACTTCCTCTCCCTTGTGATGCATTTTCTACGTGATTAATCTTATCCAGCCAGTAATTCAATTTTATCTGAACGGGAGTTATCCCTATCTGATCAAGGAGTATTCTTATCTATTCAGAATTCGAGTCCTTCTCCAGTTAGGACTCTTAGCTCCAGCTCCCAGCTCAAACTCTACAAGAAATACCTTTCCCATGCGGAAAAAGATTCTTACTCTAACACTGATTTCTGATCCTATAAAAAGGGGGAATTCATGTATGTTTTTCTTCTTTATTCTTTTCCAATTTACCATTAACATTATCGTTAATCTTTCTGACTTGACCGTCGGAGCCTTTTTGATCAAAAATCTACTGGATTTCTTTGTCTTTCAGGTGACTATTTCAAGGTGTCAGCTCAAAAATTTTGAACTGTCATCAGTTATCCTTTTATTTATTTATTTATTTTTCTGCTAGTTATGCTCCGGTTAGCTATCATATATGAGAATGCCTCAACTCAATGCCATTAATCTTAGCTTTTGCTTTAAAATGGGATGTAGAGGTTGTTTGAGAGCAGATACTACAAGTTTAATGTCATATTAGAGCTTCATATTTATAAAGGCATTGTCTGCGTGAAACGAGGCACTGTCCTTTCCGTCTTTCATGCCTCACGCGCCGGACAGTTACCTTTTTGAACTTTTGGGTTGCTGCCTAAATGACATAAATGTCATCAATTTTTTTTTTTTTTTTGGGGGGGGGGGGGGGGGGACTTATGATAACTGGACACTCCTCCTAGGAGTTCGGTTTTATCTCGATCTTGAACCCGGACGGCCGAGCTGACTGAAAACTCTCAATAAACAGCTCGGTACTATCCAAAAGCTAAGATAGAGCTCGTCCCCTGAGATCATCATGATTGTTGGAATCCTCCATGGACTTCCTCTCCCTTGTGACGCGTTTTCTACGTAATTAATCTTATCCAGTCAGTAATTCAATCTTATCTGAACGTAAGTTATCTTTATCTGATTAAGGAGTATTCTTATATATTCAGAATCCGAGTCCTGCTCCAGTTAGGACTCTTAGCTCTAGCTCATAGCTCAAACTCTAAAAGGAATTGTCCCACGTGGAAAAGGATTTCTACTCCAATACTGATTTCTGATCCTATAAAAAGGGAGAATCCAGGCATATTTTTCTTTTTGATTCTTTTCCAATTTACCATTAACATTATCGTCAATCTTCCTGATTTGACCATCGGAGCATCCTTGATCGAAAATCTGCCGGATTCCTTTATCTTTCAGGTGACCGTTTCAAGCTGTCAGTTCAGGAATTTTAAACTGTCATCAGTTATCCTTTTATTTATTTATTTATTTTGCTGCTAGTTATGCCCCGGTTACCTATCATATATGAGAATGCCTCAACTCAATGCCATCAATCTTAGCTTTGCTTTAAAATGGGATGTAGATGTTGTTTGAGAGGGGATGCTACAAGTTTAATGTCATATTAGAGCTTCATATTTATAAAAAGAAAAACCAGTAATATATAACTCTTCATGAATAGAAATTGAGACATTTATAAATTGAAATACTATAACTATCAAATTAAATTTCCTTCGCTATTGATATATACATCTATAAGGACCGGATTCTTACCCCAACGTTAAATTGTGGTAGCTAAAAATTAATTTTCATGCAGTGGAATATTAATGATTAATAAGAGATTAATAATAAAAAAAATGAGAGATTATATCCTAAAAAAATTAAAATCTTTTAAAATTAGATAATTAAAAATGTACTTAGATAGAATTCCACCTCACCTTCCTAAAACTGCTCTAGATTTAGCTATATAATATATTATCATAGATTATACATAGATATATGGAAAGGCGTCTTAATATAAAAAAAATATGATGATTATTCTTATTCGACTTGCAGAAGATACATTGATAAGGTATAATTAAAAAGCCCTATTACCATCATCATCACAATCATTGTTCACTAACACGACCAAGGGACTCCTAACACGATGGAACCCATCGGTCCAAATAATCTCTCCAAAATCATACCTTCCTTGAGATTTTTTCAATGGTTTAAGAGTCACATGGTATGTAATTTCCTTCTTAAAATACGAAAATATTAAAATTCTAGGCCAAATCTCTACATCGACTCCATCAGGCTTGACAATGCTAACAACACAGCATTTTTGTTTCCACCAACATTTCTAACGGTTCTTGTGATTGTTGTAATGGATTTGAGATTAGGGATTGTGATTGATGGGTAATTGATGTTTGCATTTGTTTTATGTATTCTGGCACAACATGTTTCAGTAGTACTAGGAGAAGGAAGAACCAAGATGTTTATTTGTTGTTGGGAGTAACCAATGTTGCATAGGAAAGCAAATGTAATCATTGGGTTTAATGTCATAAACTAGACCCGGATCCATTGCTTTTAATGGGTTTATTTGACCCGCTCCAACGTCAAATGGATCTGAACTTTTTCTTGATCCTCCGGCTAGAATGGTATCATGTGTCCGTGTCCTTTGTGGATGCTGATCACAAGTGAATAATAATAATAATAATAATAATAATAATAATAATAATAATAATAATAATAATAATTTGCATGTTGGATTTTTTTTTTTTATTTATATTCTAATCATTCTTTATGAATGATAAATTTGGGACTTCAATTTACCTGATGGATAAAAGTTGCAAAATTGCTATCCAACTTTCAATTTATTTATTTGTCCCTTTTCAGTCGAAATAATATTTTTTTATGAAAAATATTTATTTTAATCATATAATAAATGGTGCAAAATATATAGGATGATAAATTTGATGAAATTGAGTTTTTTTTTTCTTATTAAATATGGCAAAATGATGGTAATTAATTAAAAGTTATGACTTAGTTTAATTTAATACAAAAATTAATTTTGAAATCTTCCATTGCTAAAAAGAGTCGCATAGCACCTATCCTAAACCTAATTAACAAGTGCACAATAAGTATTTTTAGTGGCATTGCTTCAAGATGCAATCTGTATAGTGTATAGGGCCTCATTGCTTTTAATTTTATTGTTGTACTAGGTCTGGGGGTTTCAACTTTTCCTTTTTAAAAGGCAAAAACCATTTACACTGCCTTTCATTTTTTGAATTATTAAATCAACATTTATTTTATAATATTTAGCTCTTAAATTTTTATTTTTTTTTTTACATATTAAACCTTCAATTGACAAAAATGTAAAATTGAATACTATATCCTATTCGCGCAATTTTGATATATTCACTTCAATTTCAATTTGATATATCATTGTTAATATCCTTATCAATTTGAAATTAAATTACTAATAGAAAATATTGATTAACTTAAAATTAACAAGAAATACACACGAGCACATTAAATTAAGGTGCAAATTTAGATACTAAAAGGCGTGTTAAATAGAACATAAAATTCAATTTTATATTTTCCATCTATTGAAAATTAATGTGTAAAAAATAACAGTTTAGGAATTCAATATTGTGAAATAAATGTTCAAAAATTTAATAGCAAAAGCTTAAAAAATTCAGAGACTTATAAGTATTTTTTTACCTTTTTTTAAAAAATTGAGAAAAGCAAAATGGAAATTAGGTAAATATGTGCTTTAGGGTTTTAAATATGTCCCACAGTCCACTGATTTAAATTTGAGGGGTAGTCTTGAATTTGAGAATTCAGATTCACTTTCCCATAAAAAATCCTTTAGGTTATGGCTAAGAAAATACAGGATGGTGAGGAGATTAAGTGTGAAAGGTTGGTTTGTAGGTTATAAAAATGGTGAATTAATTAATTAATTAATTAATTACGTACCAGTGGTGATTAGAGCAGATCTAATGGCTGCAGGAGACCAATGAGGATAGGCAGATTTGAGAAGAGCAGCAAGTGCAGAAACATGAGGCAAGACATGGAAGTTCCTGACTGAAAATTCCATTTCACAGAACGTTCATCACTTGCTTCCAATGTTGGAGGAGTTCCTGGTGGCCATGCTGCTAATATGTTCACTCCTGTGCTGTTATGTCTGGCTGTTTTAAATAAAATTTTCAAATTTAATTATCTTAATTAATTAATCTAATTAAGTGAACAATTAATCATTAGCTCTATAATAATTAAGTACCTTGAGGAAATCAGGTGAAATTGAACTTGGCCCTCTAGAGGAGTAGGGTGCAACCACAGGTGCTAGTGACTTTCCAATTACGGTTCTACTTGATAATATTTGTATCACAGGGAGGCTGCGCAGTCCAAAATTAATATACTAAGATTGATAATAAAATAAGTTTTTTGATTAATTGCATTAGTTCTAGTAATCATAGACGTGATGCATTTTATATATATATATTAGTGTTTTGATCCAACTCAATTATAATAATGTTGATACATATATACACTTAAACCTGGCAAATTTTGATCCGATTTGATCCGTTCATAAAATATTGTGACTCAAATACGATCCGACGTAGCAATAATTTATTTAAAATTTGACTCGATTGAACCTGCAAAGTTACTCAATGCAATTTGATTTATTATGTGATTTATTTACTACCTGACTCACTTATAACTCGTTTATAATTTATGTATATTATTTGTTATTTTATAATTTTTTTTATATAATATGAATATAAAAATAACTGTTTTTATGCTTATACATGTATAATTTTTTTACTTTTATTGAAAAAATTAAAAAAATGTTAAAATGCAATTTATAACCAGTTTATAATCCGACTCATTTATAACCAAATAAAAATTATTTATAACCCACAAAATTTTAATCCGTTTATAAGCTGGTACGTTTTTTATTCAAACCATCGGAATCCTATTCAAACAAATGTAATTCAACCCGTTTGTCACCTATAGTATATTTAAAAGCAATTATTTTATAACCCTAATTAACCTAGAATTTGAAAATTTCTAGTAATAATGATGAAAAAAATTGGACCTACTTCTCAAATGGTACAAGAAAGTCAAGAATTTGAGTCCCTTGAGAAATGTCAACATGGATAGTGGGGATGATATCAAGATCAGCAATGTTCTTAGAAGGAGGCTCAACAAAAATCAAAGCCAATCCATTTGCATTCTTCACTGCTTTTTGTGCTATTCCACTTAGTGCTATTGCCCCTATATTTGAGAAACATATAACTATCTTTCCTGTGGCATTTTTTCCTTTCCAATTCTCCTCCTTGCAAACCCTGAAATTAATTATATTCTAAATCATCAATATATACATGGATAATTAATTAATTAATTAATTAATTAATTATCTAATTTCTTTCCTAGATAGACCTTAATTACCAAAATAAAAACATCTTATATATCTCTATCTTTTCACAAAGAGAGAAAATTATTACCCATCATAAAAATATTTTCCTGCATATGCCAATTTTCCAGTGATCTTTTCCGTTATGAAGCTTTCTCCCTATATACAATCACTGAATACCAGTTAATTTTGTTATACTATATATATAAGTTATATATCAATAAAATGACACGATATAGGTAAAATTGGGGTATTTTTTTTTTTAAAAAAAAAAAAGTTTGATAAATCATGGGGATTGAAAAAACTAGAAATAAAATTTACAAAAAAAAAAAAAAAAATCAATTTCAGGTTATTCGGGTTGTCCCCCGAGTCGACTCTAACCTGACCCTTAATTTTTAGAGTCGGGTCATACACCTTTTTCGGATTCAGATTCGGATAACTTTTTCAAATCAATTCAAGTCGGATTTCGAGTTAGGATCAAAAATTAATAGGCCTAATAACTCTTCAAATTAATTAATTTCAAATTGATGTATAGATCATCCCATTAGGGTTTGCAAATACCTTTTACAGAAAAGGAAATTAAAAAGAAAAGCATGATAAAATTATTTTCATCATTTAGGAGCTAAACATCATTCACAATCATTCAAGCATTTAAAATATAAATAAAAATAAAAAGAGTTTCCAAATTACTAGTTTCTTTAACCTTTAGTTGCTCGTTATCCATGCATATTTGTTTACTTTAAATGCAAAAAGCTTTTAAAAAATTACAACCCAATTCATTTATATCCTACCCTCTTATTAGGTCATGAACTAACCGAACTGAGTGAAAATTACCTCGACAAAGAAGGTGGAATTGAGAGCAATCTTGGTAGGGAAAGTTCTATCAATGGAGGAAGCAGCAACACAAATACTCCAAGGAGAAACATTGGTAACAAGAGAAGGATCAGGTCCATCATTTCCAGCAGAAAAAACAACTGTAACCCCAAATTGCATAGCATGGAAAGATCCAATATCAGCAAATGAAGCGAAAAAAGGAGCCAAAGGTGGTGGAGCACCAAAAGATGCTGAGATTACATGAACACCATCTCTAATTGCATCATCAAAAGCTGCAAGAATATCAGCTTCTGCACATTTCCCTTCTAATTCTTTCCCCCAACAGATCTTATAAACAGCTAATCTTGCCCTAGGAGCTCCTCCTCTCGCAATTCCTTTACCAAACCCTAAAAAACTTGCATTGTTCTTTACTATATTTCCTATTGCTGTTGATGCTGTGTGTGTTCCATGGCCAAGAAAGTCTCGGGCCGATCTGTGTTCTGAGTTCTTGCCTGATTTGTTTAGTTTTCCGAAGTCATGTTCAAATCCTTTTATGTAGTAACGTGCACCTATTAATTTGTTGTTGCAGGCTTTGCTTGGTTCAAAGTCTTCTCCTTTAGCACACCTTCCCCTCCAAAATCTTGGTACTGGCCCTAGACATTCTTGTTCCTGGAAGCTTTCTGATTCTGGCCATATACCTATACCACCATTATTAACAACTTTAGTTATGCTTGATAAAAGATTATCTGTGCTATGTCATATTTATGTTATAGCTGCCTGATCTGTTACCTGAATCAAGCACACCAACTACAACATTATCACCATAATTCCATTGATATGGAGGTGTAGGTGGAGTGGCATAATCGAAGGGGAGGCCCAAGAAATCCCAGCTTCTTGTGGTGTGCAGCTTTAGTATTCTGCTCCTAAACACTGATATTACTCCTTTCATGTCTGCATGGAGATATATTTGTTATAAATTTCTTAATTACATTAATTAATTATCTAATTTAAAGAACATGCATTAATTATAATCAATGAAATTAAAGACAATTAAACTAATTTTACTGGCAATGGAGGTTGCTTGGGTTGAATTGAGCTTTGCTGAAAATCCAGAAAAGCTATGCTTGTAGCTATACAGCATTGATTTTTCAGCTTCTCCTTCACTAAAAAGATTTATGAGTAATTAATAACTTCAAGCTCATAAATTCACAAACTGAACTAATTATATATATATATATATATATATATATATACACCTTGCAAAAACATTGGAAAGGAGTTGAATGTGAGAATTAGAAGTAAGCAAAGGATCACTAAATTGGGTGATACCAAGATAAACAATGTAAACCTGCAAGAAATTAGCAAGATTAATGTTGAAAATATTAACAAGAAATTAGATTATAATAATAATAATAGTAATTATTATAGGGAGGGGCATAATTAAAAGAAAAAGTTACATGAGAAGTGGAAATTGAATGAATAAAAGAAAGTGAAAGGAAGAAGAATAGGCCCCAAAAGCATTGCAAATAAGTTGCCATGTCTGTGGTATATGGAAGAAACCACATGGCTGGTCGGGATTAAATAGCAATTCAATTATCATAATTTCTTTGGCAATTGGGAAAATTGGTTATAGTGCGTGCATTCAAAGGATGTAATTCAATTACACTGACATTCCTTCTTCGATCCATTATGATATTTTACCTTCAAAGTTATATATATATATATATATATATTCCCGTATAAAGAAAAAAATAAAGAGAAAAAGATACAAAAATTTAACAAGATTCGGTCAATAATATCTACGTTTTTTAATAAAACCAGAAAAAGATTTTCACTATGAATGTAAGAAAGAGTACAAAATTCAAATTTTTCTTACAAATTCATAAAATTCTTGGTGTTTCTCCAAATATCTATCGGACCAAATGAATTTTAATTAAAAAAAATAGAATAATACAACAAATATTTATACCAATACAGATCTTCATATTTCTATTCAATTTGGATCGCATCATAATGTTTTTGGATCGGATTGTAACTGGAATCCACCAGAATTCAACTTACAAAAGTAACTAAAAATGAAACCCTAATGCTCTCTCTCTACTTTTTCTTGTACATCACATGTGAATATTACTAGTAGCTACTTATAATTCATAGGGTTAGAATTAGAGATGAAGACACTTTCATGTATAGAACTCCATCATATACCATAAATACCATCAACCGAATTCCATGTGACTTTCATCATTCTTTGTATATTTATCTTTTTTAGCTTCTTTTTTCTCATGAGCAACTCTCTTTTTTTTTTTTTCCTATTAACACCTTAAATTAAAATATTATCTTTAGTATCTTAATTAACAAGAAGATTGGATATTTATAATCAATTAACATGAAGAAAACCATAGATAGTATTGGATATTTAAAATCAACTAATTACACATTTCCTAATTAATTAAGTATATTATATAGATTCATCAATTTAGGCTATATATATGTATATGCGATGGTGATATATAGATTCATGAATTCCTTTTTAAAAAATTTACAGTCTGTAATTAAACCAGTAATTGACCATGAAATTCCTAGTGATAAACTGTAAATAGAAAAATGTGTACATGCTGTAAGTATATGCAAATGATGATAAAGCTTTCTGTAATTAAGTTATAAATCTATACATGTACTATAATCATCAAAGATGACACTAAGTTGATAGGGAGGAGCTCTACTATCTACTAAAATACTGATTTAACTTAATAACTAAAATTGAAGCAATGATCAAACCTACTCAATTCAAATTCTAAGCTAATCTTTCGCTAACACACATTGCGTGCATTTCAGTTCATTCTGTCGTGCAATCACAAACTTATAATCGAAGGTCTTAGAGATTACGATTCTCATTTTACCTTCCAATCTAAACTTTACATCATTAAACCTCTCTAACATGAAAACTAAGAACTTCCTTCTCAAATAGGCATTAGAATTTCTATCATAGAAATCTATAATTGCATCTTAATAATTAATTTGATGGAAGTACTAAGTATTCATTTTGCTTTGGTAAGCAGGAAATTTAAGTACAACTTAAATAATTTATCTTTCTAAAGACATTAATAATAGTAAAATTGATGATATATGATCAAATCCAAATACCTACACCATAAGATTGATAGCAAATTTTAAATGAAAAAAACTGCCAATTAAACAAACAACTACATAATTAATTTTATAGCTATATATATATATATATATATATATATATATACGTAATACATTAAATTAATTCAATTTGCCTTGTTCAATACTCCTGAAATTTTTTTATTCTCATTTTCAGAAGATAAAATCAATTGACAGCAAATTGTATAAATATGCTACTGAAAAATTATGGTACAAATATGGATTTTGATATAAATATAGGCATAGTTTGCTATTGTTTTCGAATAATAGGTTTATATATTTTTTAACAATTTATATTAGAAAAATTAAAAATATTTTAATTCTTTGTCTATACAATTTTTGGTGTATTTGCAATAGCATGAATGTTGCATATTGCATGAATTTCAGTTTCTTTTTACTGTTCATAAAAATTATTTATTTTTTTTTATCAGCTAAAGTATTACTTAATTAAGAAGTCAAAAATTGCACTTTTGACCGCAACAGGTCAAAGAGCAAATTATATGAATGGTGGGACAGAGTTGAAAAACCTTTTTGAAGAAAATCTGAATAGGAAATTGTAGCCATTTAATTAAGCTCGTTAATGCAATAATTATTAAAATATATAATTCCCAAAATAGTGAAAAAAGTGTATGATAATTGTACTATTGTTGATAATAATAATCATATATATATATACTGATTGTTTTGTTGCCAAATATTACATTTGTGGTTAATTGCTTAATTATGATTAGTTATTAATACTTCTAAATTACTCTCTAATTAACCATATATAATTACTTATTCTCATTATATGTAAAGCCTTAATTATCAAAAGAATAGCATGTGCTGCTATTAGTAATAATTAAGTACTAAGAAGTTAATTATACTATATCTAGTATTTATGTGCTAATGTATACTGGCATCAATATGTGGATAATTATGAAATTATAATATTAATTATCATTATATGATTATTACTGTACTTATACATATATTCGGTTATCTGCATACACATTATATTAATCATAATTATGTGTATATGTAGCTATAACCATTAATTATTAGCTGTAGAATTATTTTTTTACTTTGTTGTAAGCATAATTAATTAGTCAAAATGGATTAATTTCTTTAAGTGAAGTTACTGATTGCTGTAATTAGGATAATTATATAGAGTTTTTTTTTGAATCATTTATAATTAGTATATAGTAGTACTATGGCTAGTGTATGAATTATTGATTATGGTTATTATTAAGATTAATAAAACTTGTACATTACTCTATCTTCAATTAATTTATCTGCATAAATAATGTAATTATACCTCAAATAAAAATTAATATCATTATTATTTACAAAAAGCATCTAATTCCAAACTGCATGCGTGGTTGCTACATATATGGAAGTAAGAAAGAGTTGTCTCTCTCTCTCTCTGTATATATATATATATATATTTCTTTTTTTCTTTTTTCTTATCGGTTGTTGAATAAATTTAAATTTTATGATCTCAAAATTCCAACTGGGGGCGGATTCAGAATTTTAGACTAAGGGGGCAAATTTAGTGGAAAATCAATATGAAAATGGATAAATTTGATTAAAACTAATATTAAGAGGGACAAATTTTGTGGAAATCGATAAATTTGATTAAAATTAATATTAAAGGGGACCTAATGATAAAATTAAAAGACTGAATATAAAATTTATAAAAAAAAATAAAGCAAAACAAATTATTTTTGAAAATATAAGGAGGCAATTGCCCCCTTCTCCACCATGTGGATCTGCCGGTGATTCCAGCTACTAGTTTGGATACATAGAATATTATGATGGAATAATTCTAAATACATAATAGCTCATAATTCAATCATGTCAAATCATTAAAAATAAAATAGATGCGGAAGCATACCTGAATTCATAGCCATTAAGGATGCGGAAGGTATATGGTTTCTAGTTGGCACATAGATCTAGATTTTTTCTGATGTGATGGAATACCAGAGAGAAAAAATTAGGGTTAGAGTTTTCTGTGCAACCAGAACCATAGTCTATTTATAGAGTGACTTATTTACTAATTTGCCAATCATAAATTAGATTAAGTCTTTTAACTTTTTACACATTCATAAAATAACCTCTATATTTTAATAAGACGACTATTAAGTTCAATTTGATTTTAAATTAACCAGATCATTTTTATTTAGACTAAAACTCTAATAGCTTATAATATACAATATTCACATATTTAATTTGTATAGGTCCATAAATTCCAACAATCTCTCACTTGGACCTTATACATACACTACAAGAAAAATGAAAAATAGAGACGGAAAATAGAGACAGAAATTTTTCCGTCTCTAAATAGAGACGGAAATCAGTTTTCCGTCTCTAAATAGAGACGGAAAAATTTCCGTCTCTATTTTTCGTCTCTATTTATGGCGGGATCGATTCCCTCTAAAATTTGAGACCGAAAATAGAGACGAAGATTTTTTTCGTCTCTAAATAGAGACGGAAAAATTATTCCGTCTCTAAATAGAGACGGAAAATATATTTCCGTCTCTAAATAGAGACCGAAACAATTCCGTCTCTATTTAGAGACGGAAAAATATTTCGGTCTCTAAAAATAGAGACGGAATGACTACTCCGTCTCTAATTTGAGACGGAATAGAATTTCCGTCTCTATTTAGAGACGGAATCCTTATTCGGTCTCTAAATTTCAAGATTTTATAATTGCCTGCCTTTCTCTTTTATTTTCTTTCTTTCTTTTTCCCCTCTTCTTCCTTCCCCCCTTTTCCCCTGGTTCAGATCGCTGTCCCCTCCCTCCGTTTGCCGAGCTCCCCGCCGTTTGGTCCCACCGCCGCCATCAAGCAAACGCCGGCGAGATCTGCATTTCCCTCCTCTTTCTTTTTTCCCCCTCTTCTTTCTTTCCCCTTTCTCCTCCTATTTCGCTGCTCCCCACACTGTACGCTGCCCATCGCCATCCGGTCCCCTTGCCACCGACGAGTCGACGCCGGCGTTGTTCTCCGGCCTGTCGCGTGCTCCAGCGTTCCTCCTAGCTCCGGCGAGATCTGCATCAGGTAATATGTAAATATTTTTTTTTGAATTATTATGTGTCATTTTTTTTTAATTCGATTCTTATGCTTTAATTTGAATTATCTAGGTTTTCTCTTTGTTTCTGTTTAAGTGATTTCGCGCGTTTTTTGTTGAATTTCCTTTTGTTGGCTGTATTTGACTTTGTATTACGATTTCAATGGAAGTTCAATTGCAGATTCTATGGGGTTTTGTTTTGATTATTAAAATGGGTCTCCTCAGAAATTGACTAATATTTTTCTCTTTTTAAGTTTGTATTGAAATTGATTGGAAGTGCGATTCTCTGACTCTTTAGTGGAAGCATGTTCTCGAACTTACGAATTTCCATAAGCATTTCATTCCCATTTTTGAAATTGAAGCTCTTAACTTCTATTTGTTTTATTTTTCTTCTGATTTAAGTTGAATATATTAAAATGTAGAATAATTATATGTTGTTGTGGTTTTTTTTGATGTAGTTGTATTTTTCGTGTATTTAAACTGTTTTATAAATTTAATTGTTTTAGAATTGCATAGATTGGCCACTGAGAACAACAATAACATATCCTAGAAGTCACCAGCTGTTCTAACAGTAATAACAAAAATATATATATTTTTGCCTATTCAAATGAATTAAATTCGTTTGTTTTAAAGTGGAAATGAATTGGATCCTTGCTACTTCTAATACTGATATTGAAGGTTGACCTATACTATAATTAATTGGCATATCCTACTTCAGGTTGCTTTAGTTGATTGTCAAAATATTTGTAAAAAGTGTTATATATGACACTTTTAATTCATTTTTATTTTGTTAGTTTCCTAACTTAAAAATTAAAATTATTACTTTATGGGTGGTACAGTGCGGATTAAAAAAGATTTCGCTCCTTTCCATTAGTTACAGCACAAATATAGAGCAAAGGGTAGGAAGAGTACAAGGCGAAAGTAGAGGTTTGGCTCCTTATCATTTTGAATATTTCTCTCTTTGTAGGTGACTTTTTTTTTTGGGCAACAGTCAAAGCTTGAAATCACTTGAACATTTTTTGACACAGTAGAAAAGGCCTAAACAGTTAGACAACATTTATAGTTGAAAAATTTTCATTGTTTTGTATATATATTACAAATTAATGAAATGTCTATGAGTTTTGGAAAATTAATAAATGAATCTGTTTTATATATTTATATTTATTTTTATAATTTATATCCATAGACAAAAATAAATTTACCACAAAAAATAAAACAATGCACTATATTAAAATTGATAATAAGATTTGTATTAAATTAAATAAAATGTTGTTAGCAGAGAAGTACTATTTTACTTCTATAGTTGATTTGCATTATTTTTAGAATTTCCATTATATTTGAATGTGTATATTGTTATGGTATTTGGATTTATTGACTTATATTGACTTGTTATCCCAATAGTTAAGATTTATTACTTATATTATATTTATTATTACATGTACCCGTATCCGCCGCAATCGATTCCGCGTTTAGCTATAGGGTGTACGGAATCTCAGCCTACTAGAGGTAATTAAACTTGTTATGTATTAAAATTATATTGTTAAGAATATGTATATGATTATAATAAGTGCTTTTTTTGATTTGAAATTTTATTTGTGTTAATATTCATTGTTCTGTGCATATAAATTTGATGATCATGTCGTTGTTTGATGACGGAAGGGAAAATGTGATATTTTATTGGTTTATTGGAGGAGTTGCGATTGGTTGATATTTTACCGAAGTGTTAAAATTGCTAATATTTGACAGGGGGATAGGGACCCGTATAGGGGAAATTCTATCCGTTTTTTTTCAAAATATTTATGATTTAATTTTTGGGGAAATGAAATCATTATGTAAAACTAATTAGGGATTAAAGCGAAATAGTAGGCTAGAGAATTGAGTTCAAATAGAATATAATAATTGACATGTGATGGTACTAATTTCGACCTTATGATTTTTGCTAAACAGTTTAATAGTAATGAGTAATATGGACAGAAGTTGGATGTATACGAGATTAACACCAGATGGGTATATGAGATTAACACCACATCCGTCTGCTGATCGTCCGCATTCTCCTCCATCTTAGTTATTATTTTTACAATTATTGTCTTTTTTTATTTGTAATCTCACTACACTTTTTATATATTAATACATTATATAATACAATATTTTCATATTTATTTATTGTTTATTTAATTTTTTTTCATTATATAAAATTAAGAATAATTTAAATTTAATATTATTTATTTTTAATATATTAAAAATAAATACCAATAAAGTAGAGACGAAAATTCATTATATAAAAATTAAGGAAAATTTAAATTTAATATTATTCATTTTAATATATTAAAAAAAATTTCAAAAAAAATCTAAAAATAGAAACGGAATATAGTTTCCGTCTCTAAAAATAGAGACGGAAACGTGCTTTCCGTCTCTATTTTTAGAGACGGAAAAGTGCTTTCCGTCTCTATTTTTAGAGACGGAAACACCCCTTCCGTCTCTAAAAATAGAGACGGAATAATCAATTCCGTCTCTATTTTTAGAGACGGAATTGAGTTTCCGTCTCTATTTATAGAGACGGAACGCTCGTTTCCGTCTCTAAAAATAGAGACGGAATGAATTATTCCGTCTCTAAAAATAGAGACGGAACATTTTGGTCTCTAATTTTTAGAGACCGACGAAATAGAGACGGAAAATTTCCGTCTTTATTTCCGTCTCTATTTTTAATTAGAGACGGAATTCCGTCTCTATTTTCCGTCTCTATTTCTCAGATTTCTTGTAGTGATATAAATATGCGATAACCTCATTAATTGTATATTACTATAATACTTTATGAGCTCAAAAAGCTATCATAACTGAAATCGTCTCTGACAATCCCATTCATAAATTATATCAACATATATCAAAGAGATCTTCGTCACATTTATCGTAACTAGACCCAATAATAGTTATATATATTAATATAACCAACAACATGGATCAAATATGGATGTGTAGCATGAAAATGTCATGTAATGTGATTTTTAACATGCCTATTTCCAACTGGTCCAACCTTATTCCTTAATGAGATCAAACAAAATAGAGAGTGGAAACTGTATAAAATCTTTAACTGAATAATAAATTTTATATACCCACAAAAATATCCATACGACATGTCAACCAAAATAAATTTAAGCATCTGTAAGTACAAACAACTACTAAATTGATATATCATCTAATAGCATAACACCTATGTGAGCAGTGTGCTCATAAAAGACCTTGGTTATTAATCCTTTAGTAAGCGGATCCACAATCATGGAGTTTGTGCCAATATGCTCTATAGATATTTGACCACTCTAAACTCTTTCTTTAACAATTAGGAACTTAATGTCTATATGTTTAGACTTCGAAGAGCTCCTATTGTTGTTGGAATATAGCACTATTGATTTATTGTCACAAAATAACTTTAATGGTCTTTCAATACTATCCACAATTCGCAACCCCGTGATAAAATTTTTCAACCATATCCCTTGATTTGATGCCTCATGACATGCTATAAATTCAGCTTCCATAGTGGAAGAAGCAGTGAGTAATTGTTTCACACTTTTTCATGAAATGGCTCCTCCAGCTAGCAAGTAAATGTAGCCTGAAGTGGATCTACGACTATCTTGGCATCCAGCAAAATCAGAGTCGTAATACCCTATGATCTCTAATTGATCTGATCTCTTATATGTGAGCATATAATCTTTTATTCTCTGTAGATACCGCATAACCCTTTTGGCCGCTTTCTAATGATCCATGCCTAGTTCACTTAAATATCTGCCTAACATTCCAACAATGTATGCGATATCCGGACGTGTACAAACTTGAGCATACATTAGACTTCCTATAGCTGAAGCATAAGGAATATTTTGCATTTCCTTAGACTCCAGTTCATTCTTTAGGCACTGATTACGACTAACCTTATCTCCCTTAGCTACTGGAGTATTTCCTGGTTTACAATTTTGCATGACAAACCTTTTGAGAATCTTTTCGATATAGCTCTTTTGTGATAATCCAAGAATGCCCTGAGAGCGATTCCGGTATATCTTAATTCTTAATACAAAAGAGGCGTCACCAAGATCTTTCATCTCAATTTCTTTAATAGAAATCTCTTAGTTGTTGGGTTTCAACGGAATTAAATCACATTAAACGCAGCGAAAAAATTCAAAACCCGAAACAGGATCCAAGTAGATTCGATTGATTCAAAAAGGAAGAGATTGAATTACTAACCTTTAGAACGAAATAACTCTTTAATCCGGACTGAAAACGCTGCCTTTACGCGAACGTCCTCTATCGATATCCACACGCACGAACAAATGAGCAGGAGTCGCAGGGGTGCTAGCTCCCTTGAATGCGAATGGATTTCTTTTCTTTCTTTCTCAAAGAATAATGGTGGCTCTGTTCTGTTTTCTTTTCTTTCTTTCTCAAAGAAGAACGATAGCACTGTTTTTCTTTTCTTTCTTTCTCAAAGAAGAACTACAGCCACTCTAATCCTAGTTATTTAGAATAACGTGATTAGTGTTTTTATTAGGGTTAAACTCTTTTATTAACATATATCCCATATATAACTGTATATATATTTCAAATCTTTTTCCTCTTAGGAAAAGATAAATGATGATATTATCTCTTAATTCAAAATTAAGATATAATATATATATATATATACATATATTTATATATATATATTTATTTATTTATTTATTATTCTAAATAATAAGAAATAATATATTAATACATATTATTATCTCATATTCAAAATAAGAGATATTTATATGCATAAATATATATATATAAATATGTAATTTCGAAATTAAATATAAATACCTATATTTATATTTTATTCCGAAATAACCCAATAAAATCCATTCTGTTCATTTTGCTCTTGGTGTGTGACCCAATAGGTTTATATTATGTTGGCAGTGGGCCTAATCCCATAAAAGCCCACAAGTCATAATTGGTCTCTAGCAAGACATTATGACTACCCAAATAATATAAATATCGTTAGTCCGATTTTAACCTTGCAATAGAACATGTTATTATCCTTCTGTCACACGATATCTTGTTTGAACATAAGTCATGGTCCATGTCAAACTTAAATTGTTCAAACATATAATTTCTCGATCACCAAGTAGACTGATAAATTCAAATGACATTGATCACACTATCAATTCATTTGAGCACGACCATGCATTTTACAGTCCTACTTATCGAGGGGCCCAATAGATATCTCTCTCATAAGAGAGGGACAAATTCCATCTTGATTATTCACTTTCCTCCGCATAATTCTCATTATGTCCGATCATAAACTTTATAATTATCCGATTAAAGATAACGTTTGATTATGTCAAAACATAATGATCCTTATGTAGGAAACTATGATAACCTCAGGTCAAATGATTCAATAATATATCTATTATAAGAACACTTATGACATTAACCCATGAAGTGATCTTATAGTGGGTCTATCCAGTACTTTGTTCTCTAGCAAGTACATATAGATTTGATTTATATCAACATATATAATCATCCCATGATTATCAATGCAAATCTATACTAGTCTTAATTTATCTTTATGCCCTTTATTGATAAATGACTAGGGACAACATGAATAACGTTGTTATTCATAAACATTACAATAATGTAACATGCCAATAATATCAATACGAAGAAAACCATTATATAAATGAAAAAGTAATGATTACATCAAGGTCCAAATGCTTGGCCTAGGGCATAACCACTAACATTAGTTTCGTGCAACATGCCTATATCATTGCTGGCAAGCAATATGTCATCGATATATAATACTAGAAAAATGTACTCACTCCCACTAAACTTGTGATATATACATTCATCAACTGCATTCATTTAAAAATCAAAAGAAATGACAATTTGATGAAATTTGTGATACCACTGACAAGAAGCCTGTTTGTGTCCATAGATGGATTTTTTTAATTTACAAACCATTTGTTTTGAATGTTCTGAAACAAAATTTTCTGGTTGTTCTATATAAATCATTTCATTAATGTCGCCATTGAGAAATGTTGTCTTAGCATCCATCTGATGCATCTCAAGATCAAAATGTGCCACACGTGCCATTATTATTCTAAAAGAGTCTTTCGATGAAACTGAATAAAAAGTCTCTTTATAATCAATGCCTTCCTTTTGAGTAAAGCCCTTGGCAACAAGGCGAGCCTTATATCTCTCCACGTTACCTTTTGAATCCCTTTTGGTTTTATATATCCATTTACAACCAATGGTTTCATAGCTTCAGGCAATGGGACAAGATCCCAAACCTCGTTGTCTTTCATGGACTTTATTTCCTCATTCATGGCATTAATCCACTTTTGAGATTTTGAGCTTTCAATGGCCTAACGAAAGTTGATTGGATCATCTTTCATTATTTCATTGTCTACCTCATGCTCTTGGAGAAATATAATATAATCATCTGAAATTGCACTTCTCCTTTCTCTAGTGGATCTTCTTAATAGCATTTGTTCTTGAGGTTATTGAGTTTGTTTTTTAGGAATAACCTGTTGAATAGGATCCAAGAGATTTTTGACATTGTCTTGTGGTTTTGGTGTTACTTCTTGAACCGTGTCAGGAAGAAAGTCTTGATCCTAATAATGGCTAATTACAACTGTAGGAAGAGAAAATAAATTCCTCTTCAAAGACAAAGTTTCTATAACCTTATCTCCCCCCCCCCCCCTCTCTAAATTCAACATCCTCGAAGAACTTGGTATTTCTCATCTCAAAAAAATGATCTTTTGTGGGATCATAAAATTTATACCCCGAAAACCGTTCAGAGTATCCAACAAAATAGCTACTGACCGTTCTTGAGTCCAATTTTGTTTCATTTGGCCTGTAAGGCCTTACCTCAGGTGGACAACCCTAAATGTGTAAATGTTTTAAGCTGGGTTTCTTATCCGTCCATAGTTCATAAGGGGTTTTGGTCACTACTTTAGTTGGAACTCTGTTAAGGATGTAAGCTGCAGTCTTTAATGCCTCTCCCCAAAGTGAATCTGGAAAAGTAGTATGACTGATCATACTCCTTACCATGTCCCATGGTGTCCTATTTTGTCTTTCAGCTACACCATTCATGTTGGGACTTCCTGGCATAATGTATTGTTGGATGATTCCATATTCCTCTAGGAATTTGGCATATGGCCCTGGACGTTGTTCACCTAATCCGCCATATCTACCATAACATTCACCACCACGGTCAGATCTAACAGTTTTAATCCTTTTGTTTAGTTGATTTTCAATTTCAGCTTTAAAGGATTTGAACACATCCAAGGCTTGAGACTTCTCATGAATGAGATAAAGGTACCCATAACGTGAATAATCGTCTATGAACGTAATAAAATATCATTGACCATTCCAAGAAGTAGTAGGAAATGGTCCACAGATATCTGTATGTATTAGTTCTAAGACTTATGTAGATCTGTTGGCACCTAATCTCCTTTTGTTTGTTTGTTTTTCTTTAATACACTCAATACAGATTTTAGAATTTAAAAAATCAAGTGAATCAAGAATTCCATTTGATACAAGCCTTTCCATTCTTTGTTTAGAAATGTGGCCTAATATCTTGTGCCAAAGTGATACAAAATTCTCATTAGTTAATTTTTTTTAGTACCCACGTTCATGGTTTCATTATATGAAGCAATTGTATCAAGCAAGTATAGGTTATCATTACTAGATAAAGAATCAGAACCAATAAGTTTTAAACTTTGAAAAAGACTAAACTGACTGTTTCCAAAAGAACAACAATATCCTAATTTGTCTAATACAGAAATAGAAATTAAATTTTGCCTAAATGACGGTACAATAAAAGTCTCTTTCAAATCTAAATAAATTATATTCTTTAATAATAACCTAAAAGTGCCTATTGCCTCAACTTTAATTTGCTTTCCATTGCCTAATGTTTATACTTTGGTTTAAGCGGTTCAAGTTTGAGATGAAAACCAGTCTTGATATTCTGTTGCTTGGGACTTAGTGAATGCTTTTGTAGCGCAACCTTGGTCGCTAGCGCAACAGAGCATGACATTTAATGATTTTTCTTCTTATTTGGGACCCTAAGGCTAGCATGAGTCATTGCCCACCGATACTCCTCCCGTGTTTTGTATATTTTGGTGTGTTTTTACTCCCGAAATACACCCAAACTTCACCAGAATATTATGAAACTTATCCAACACATATTTAGAGTCTTGTAAAGAAGCAAATGAATGGTTACCACTTATGAATACATGTGATTAAGGTATTTTAAGTGTAATTAAGTTTTGTAGGAGGGCTTTTGAAATAAGTGGCATTTCATTGGCCATAACTCCTTAATTTCGAGTCCAATTATAACGATATGTGTATCATTGAAATGTTAACATGTAGATAATCATTTGATTTGAGGCCATGATGGCTGAAAGTGATGTATGCTGGTCTTTAGAAATCATATAGGTGAATATTGGATAAGTGTTTGAAAGAGATTTGTGGAGTGGAGCTTTGTACTTGAAGTTCAGCCACTGTCGCAGGCGCGACAGTGTTCTCCAATGAGTATAGATGTGAGATTGTGTTCTGTCGCGAGCGCGACAGAGTCTCAAGTTTGGAAAATTTTCTAAATATCTTATTCTGCGTAAACGGTGATATTTGCTTGTGAATAACTATGCATATGAAAGTTATAGATGTGCTAATTCAAGTAAACATAAGTATATTAAAGTGTGTGATTGTTAAATAAACCATACATTTGTGCACAATATTAAATGACATGTTAATGCTTAATGTAGTTGTATGGAAAAGGATAAGTATGTGTGTGATCATGTGAGGTTATGCATATTGAGGCAGGAGCTCGTATGGTAACTATTATATGTGCGTGTATGCAAGATATCATTTGTTAAGATGCTAGTTAATGTTGATGTATTGGTATGACTTATGATCTTGAGCTTATGATTTGCTTAATTACATGGAGACTAATAATGTGGCAATCCAGGTGAGCATGTGTCTATATATGTTTATACAATTTGTATGAATTTAATGATGAAGTGTGAGATTGATAATAAGATATACGCATATAAAAGTGAATAGTGTTAAGAGTTATCCGATATTTGTTTAACGCAGTTTTGCGAAGGTTTATATCATGAGAATTTGATTTAAGTACTGAGTCTGTTGTCTAACTTGCAAGTCGAGTCGTGAATAGATAGGCATGCCTATAGGGTCTTAAGTGCTGCAGCCAAAAGGAGTGATTTTATTTAATCTGCCCCGTTTGGGTCAGGGGTAATCCCGGAATAGGTTCCCCAAAAGCGAGTGATTGTGTATTTGATATTAAGGTATCTACGGATTCTAATGCGATATTAAGGTATCTATGACTACTAATACGATTGATTATTTTTGTACCTACGGGTACTAATGTGATTGATTATTGGGTACCTACGGGTACTAATGCGATTGATTAATTAGGTACCTCAGGTACAAAAGTGATTGAATATTTCTGTACCTACGGGTACTAAGATGATTGAATATTTCTGTACCTATGGGTACTAATGCGATTGAATATTTCAGTATCTACGGATACTAGTTTAAAGGTATCTACGGATATTAGAATGATAACCCATTATCCACTACTGTAGAAGTGCAGGCAAATTAGGAAGTACAGAAATATAATTTGATGGGGATACGTGATATATATATATATATATTGGTGTTGATAATTGTTATTGTATAATGTGAGTTTAATATTTAATGGGTGTAAAATGTGTTATCAGATAAGCTATGATTTGACAAGCATGATAATGACCATAAACTTTATATGAATTGATGGGTGTGTGATGTTGTTAGGGATTGAATATACTATACAGTGATCGGAATTGTATTCATAATATGTTGAGAGTGATTATGCATATGCAAGTGTTAATAGTTATTTTGACATACATGAACTTATATATATGACGCATGTAAAAGATAAGAGTTATGAATTCGCAATGAATGAATAGAGAAATACAAAAAAAAAATGAGCAAATGAATATTTGTGAATTTAGGATACAAAGTAAAGAATTATATAATGGCTTGAGGATATTGATAGTTGCTTGTATGTATTTGTGGATGAGTGCACAGTAATAAATAGAATTGTCTATATTTATATATGTTGCTTGAGCATGTGATTGGTATTGGTGATCACTGTGAGTGTTCATCCTTATTCTATTATTTTTTTCCCCACTAAATATTATTGCTTAGCATGGATGTGTTATCCATGTAGGTATTTGAAGATAACGTTTTGAAAGACAGTTCTGCATCGCCAACGGCCAATACATAGGAACCGCTGTATATGTAGGCTATTTTGTAATAGTATGAAATGTGTATTTATAGTTGGCATGTGTAAGGGAACTAAAGTGTTTGTAACAAAGAAGTTGTATTTTGTAAAGTAAAAACTGATATAAGACTATGAATGTTATGCAATGTAATACATGGATTCGCGAAATGCAATTGAATGTAGTTTTTGAAAGCAATTTATTAATCCTGAGTTTCATGTGAATGATAATTTGTGTGCATGTGTTTGTTGTTGTGACACTCCACAACCATTGTAGTAAAGCTCTACATGCGGTTAGGGGGTGATACAATTATTATTTTTTTTATATCTTCTTAGTTTTATTTTAATACTAAATAACATTCGAATAATTTTCATTACAGGAGCAGATACTAAAGAGTTTTCAAAGTCAGCAAGCAGATCTTGAGAATGTGGACCATGCTCGGGTATTTTTTGAGGCAGCTGGCAATAGGGACTGCCGTGGACGGGTTTTCGATTTGGGTTCTTATGCGAATACTTGCTATTCACATGCCTCCTCATCTTCTACAGCTACGGCTAGTAGGCTTGCGGCAACTAGTAATGAGGTCATTGAGTTTCGCAGCACAGTCGACATGTTAATAAGCCGTATTAATAGGTTATAGGATTTCATTAGCCGAAAATTACCTGATAATACGCAAGCACAGTCGGCTGGTCGTCCACATTCACCTCCTGCTTAGTTAGTGTTTTAATTTGTTTTACTACGTACGTTTATTTGTAATATTACTAAATTATATATATATTAATACATTATTAATTACATTTTTATTAAATCTACTTATTTTAATTAATACTTGTTTCGTTATAGTAATTTTGGCAAGTATAATTTTAACATTATTTACTATTATATATATTCAAAAAAAACCTTTAAAAAATAGAGACGAAAATTTATATTCTGTCTCTAAATTACATTATTTTCCTTCTCTAATTTTAGAGACTGAAATTTAGTTTCCGTCTCTAATTTTAAAAAGGGAAAATAAATTTATCTCTAATTTTAGAGACGGAAAATAAATTTCCGTCTATTTTTAGAGACGAAAAATAAATTTCCGTCTCTAAAAATAGCGACGGACATTTTCGGTCGCTAAAATTAACAATGGCCGAAATAGAGACGGTATGTATCTGTCGCTAATTCTGTCGCTATTTGGGTTTAAATACGAAATTCCGTTTTTATTTTCCGTCTCTAATATGTGACTTTCTTGTAGTAATAATAATACCTTTTGTTTAACTCTGAATAAAATAAAGAGGTTTTGGCTTAATTATATAGAATTAAAATGAGTATGGGTAAGTGAAAGAAGAAACCTGCAATGTCCAACATAATCATAATTATTGGTACATTAATACATATATAATTACCTGCCGACGATTAAGAATAATTAATCAAGTAAATAGTTACAATTACGAGTCAAAAATCAAACTATAGAAGAAATAAAATTAAAATTGATCCCACTAATATAACCAAAATATTGACATGTGTTGTTGTTAGCTAACATATCCTTTTCATATGCAGGCATGCTTGGGATCTGTACGAACCATCTGGACTACATTAACGTTTTTTGTCTTCGACTTTTTTTCTCTTCACACTAATGTTTAAGAATTAATTTTTTTCAAAGTAAATACAAAATCATTTATGATAAATAAATAAACATACCACGTCATACTTTATTTATTGCCTTCATTATCTAATTTCATGATGCAAAGGGATGGCTGCTTGACTAAGTCTACCTTAAAACTAAAGTATTGGTGAAATTTCGATAAATGACAGTCAAATTAATCATTTTTTTTGGAAAAAAATATGAGATACCACTAATGTCTGAGAATAATTTTTTTATGAAAGTAAATACAAAATCATTTATGACAAATAAATAAGAATACGTGACTCAGACTTTATTCATTGCCATGATAATCAAATTTCATGATGCAAAGTGATGGCTGCTTCACTAAGTGTAGCTGAAATGTAAAATATAAGCGGAATTTCGGAATTAATTTCATTTATGGTTATCGAACTATTGGCCACATTATAATAAATAATTTTTTTCGTAAAAATCACTGAATTTAGAGCATATATACAAAAAAACTCATTTTGATCGTTTAGTGAATGGTTCACCGAAAAATTTACGTGGCATATCCAATTATCATGATTTGTACACGTGGTATACCACATCAACTGACATGTGGACTAGAAATATGGGATTGGCGTTGCCATGTCATCATTCCACATGGATAAAGTGCCATTTGTCATGCTAAGGTGACATTACATGTGCTGTCATAGGTGTAAGTCATACTGACTAAATGTGCCATGTGAATTTTCTAGCGAATCATTCATCATCAATGATTTTTACGAAAAAAAAAATTATTTGTTATTTTTGCGTAATATGGCGACTAATTCGGGGACAATAAATAAAATTAATTTCAAAATTTCGATAAGTTAGACTTTAACGGTTAAGCCAGTGTTTTTAAAAGAGAAAAAATATGAAAGTATTTTAAAATTTAGAGAGCTATATTTAGTGGTGTCTAGAGATTTTATAGTGTGCATGCCTAGACTTGCTGCATTCAATGAACTGAATGATTAATACTTGTAACAATTTAGAATAGGTCTACCAACGTCTATATGTATAAATGACTTTAATGATTCTAATGTTCAGACCAATAATGGAACTTGACTAAATCAATTTAGGGAGGCCAACCGGCCAACAAATTGGGGAGACCATGACGCCTACATATCCCCGTAAAATTCCACCACTGGTTCAGACAGAAGTTCGGCATGCCAAAATAGTGAAAATCTAATCAAAATACATAGCTCGGTTATCAAAAAGCATATACTAATTTCTTGCAACGCTCAAGCACCAAAGAATATAATACACACATGAACAAACAAAGTATATTTGCATGCAATATAAACACTATATTCTCTTTGCTAAATGATATATAATGAGCAATGTTTCATTGAATCTCATATAGCAATCTTTTGGATGTGTTCAAATTGAGAATATGTCACTTCGTAGCACAAACCAACTAAATGTAAGGCTGTCTGTCTCCATCCATTGCCAACACCATATGATATGATACATAATGGACCCCTCGCACCATTCCCACTATTGACATGGCACAGAGAATAAGATGAGTTTCTTTGAGTTTAATTTTATCTACAGTGGATAATAAAAAAAATATTTCACAAAAATACTTTAATTTTTAAAATATTATTATTAAAATCACTTTTACCGAAAAATCATAAATCTGGCACCGCTAACGTTAGCGTCAATTTAAAACACCCACATAGCATATTATGAAAAGTTTTACGTGCTATTTTTAAATATTTTAAATTAATGTGGTTGTCATCTCAATATTTCGGAATCGAATTCATAATTTTTCGTCCAGAATGACTTTACTGATAATATTTTAGAAATTAATTCAGTTATTATTATGATATATAATTCCAATTATCGTCCATGAAATTAATCTCAAAAATCTTTGTAGGTAAAGCATTCCTATCAAAGATGAGCGTTGAATCTGAAACCTTTCTTGAAAAGCTTTCTAAGAGAGGGCTTATCAAACAGGCACTTGGCCTGGTGACTACTTTGGTACACATTCAATACGTAAGAAAAGCAACATTTTGATTTTTTTTTTTTTTTGTTAATTATTGATTAGACCATTTCCAAATGATGGAGATAAAGAGCACTTTGGGCTCAATCCAACTCAAATTTATGAATAAAAAAAATAAAATAAAATAATTGCAGCCTCATCTATATGGCCTTTAATGAAATTCCCACTGTGTAGGACTTTTATGTGATTGGTTGATAGGAAATTATAATGCCTCCAGTTTGCAAGATAAATTTATAATGAATTTATAAATATAGAAATGATAGTAGGTAAAGTGGTTGCTAGGCTTCTTGTAAACGTGTACACATAGTATAGATCGAAGTAAAACCAAAAATAGGTTTGAAATTGCAACCATGTGAATATAGAAAGATAAATAATTTTACTTTTTAATGAACTCAAATCAATTACCAAGAGCATATGCCATCACAATCTAATAGTTCTTTATCATTTAAAAAGGGACAATTTCCATTAAATATCTAGTATTCAGAATTGGTCAATTTAACCCATAGTCACTCAACTTATCACTTATCGCACAAAAATAACCGACTTTTTTTCCTTACTTAAATGTCAGTGAACTTCTAACATTTTTGCAAAAAAGTCATGTTAACCAAAATCCGGCGAGAACCCTTGCCGGATTGATGACATGGCATATAACACGTGGCAACGAATAGTAAATATATTACTTTTTTGCAAAAATATTAGAAATTCAGTAACATTTAAGTTGGAAAAAAAGAAAATTGGTTATTTTTACGCGATAAATTATAAGTTTAGTGACCGTGAGTGAAATTGATTTAGATATAGTATTTGTTAGAGATATTGTTAAACGACATGTATGTCATCAATCTGGCGAGAGTTCTCGCCGGATTCCGGTTAACATGATTTTTTTGTAAAAATATTAAAAGTTCAGTGACATTTAAGTAAAAAAAAAAAGTCGGTTACTTTTGCGCGATAAGTGATAAATTGAGTAACCGTGAGTGAAATCAACCCTATTCAAAATCTACTAGTTTAATTAATTCATATTCATATCGAATAAATTCATAAAAAAAAAATGCTTTCACACAAATATTTTCTATTATTCATTAATGTATCGAGTGCATCAAATAGTATTTGGATGGATGGTGATTATCTATTGTATAAAATCTTCACTTTCTAATTTTAATACTCTATTATTTATAATCTCTAATACACTCTTTAAAAATGGATATCTTATAATAATTGGGGTATTTATGTTATTTTAGTATAAAAAAATTTAATACTATATAATCAAACCAAACAAAAAAGTCTAACATGATATAATCAAACCAAACAAAGAGAGAATATAAATCATAAAAAAAACCATATAGTTTTGTTAAATATAATTTTTCAGAAAATTATACAGCATTATAGAATATTGATGAATGACAACGAAATGTCATCCAAACAAATTCTAGAGTCCCAATTACATGGATGTGAATATGAACTTCCAAATGCTATGGTTGAGAGAGAGGGAGAGAGAGAGAGGTGGTGGGATCAAAGTGCGCACTAAAATGAAAGCGCATGAAAGAAAGAAAAATGGAAATATATAGTATTTTGTATGTGAAATTCCAAAGAATTTCAAAGAACAAAACACAAGAAAACAAGAAACCATTCTCTCTTTGTGGGCCCATCTCCGCCATAGCCTAAGAACTACCACCCACCTCAACACCTCCTTTCATCATTTCCATCAAGAAACAAACTTTCTCTCTCTTTCTGTCATCAACATTTGCACACACAAAACACTCTCTCTCACTTCACTGCAGATAAAGCTTGTTCCTTTCAAGTGTTTTCTTTCTTTTCCTTTTGTTTTGCTTATTTGGGTTTGCTCCAATCCTTCATAAAATTCATATTAAGTTTCATGGCTTTTTGTT
Source organism: Excoecaria cochinchinensis (assembly GCA_947683425.1). NCBI lineage: Eukaryota > Viridiplantae > Streptophyta > Magnoliopsida > Malpighiales > Euphorbiaceae > Excoecaria > Excoecaria cochinchinensis. Next base: position 49,817,513 of record CANTUQ010000004.1, read on the forward strand.
GGTGGTGAAGAAATTAGATATTTTTGTTGTTTTTTCTTTCTTTGTATTATATATACATATTGTATAATGGGAAATTGTTGGTGTAGATTGGAGCCTTCAGTTTACAGAGTTTCATCAAATGCAAAATCAGGTTGATTACTATTTTTTGCTTCTAATTTCCAATCTATCCGTTTGTATATTGTTTCTTGTTCGACTTTAAGAAACGGGTTTCTTTTATTTTATGTTTTTCTATTATGACAACCAACCCTGCAAGAGTTTTGTTTGATTAAGATGATTTTGCTGTGTCCTACTTTTTTTTCTAATTTTTTTTTTTTTTTGCAGTTTTTCTCCTTTTGTCTCTTAGATTCTGTAATAAAGTCTTGATTTTGATGAGTTTGTCATTCTTACAAAGTGTGCAAGACTGGATATTCATATACTTTTTTGATGTTCATGTTCTGTTTCTCTGTGTTCTATTCTGATTCTAGTTCTTTTCTGTTGGAATTTTCCAATTCATTCTCTTGAAATAGTATATATCTAAATCCTTCTGCAGTTTGATTTTTTATGAACTAAAAGTATGGTACCTTTTGTAACTTTCACTTTCATTTTTTTCCCACTAATAAAGGTGGCAAACTTTTTAATTTTCTCCACTCAAATAATAATAATAATTTTCTTTTCCAAGTTGGATAGTGGAAGTTTCTCAATGGGGTGGCCTGGTACTCATCTTGGCACTATGTTTATATTCCTTTTAAGTTTCTTTCTGCAAACTTTTATTATTGTAGATAATTCTAATTTACTTGCACATCTTTATTGCTGTCAGAAATGAAAATATTAGGAACAATTCAAGTAACTCTTCTTGTTACTGCCTTCTTTTGATGAATTTTTTTTATGTTGGTTTGTTAAAGATTAAAATTTTTTAATTTAGAATGATCAAAATGACTGAGCATTTATGAAATTTGTGTTCTAGAGTCTCCAAAAGTTCTAAGTCCCTCAAGCAGGGCAAGAAATGATGATACCAAGTTACCATCAAATCCTGAGGAAGTTGAAGACCTTCGCCGCGATTCAGCTGCAAATCCATTGATTGCATTTACCTATGATGAGCTAAAGATAATCACAGCAAACTTTAGGCAAGATCGCCTGTTGGGTGGAGGAGGATTTGGAAGTGTTTATAAAGGTTTTATCAATGAGGATCTGAGAGAGGGGCTTGAGCCTCTTGCTGTTGCTGTAAAAGTTCATGATGGTGATAATAGTTATCAAGGCCACAGAGAATGGCTGGTAAATCTATTTATCTTCTTTCACCTTTTTATGTGCACATCACTATGCATTTTCTTGATCAAGTGTTTCTGTTGATTTATAGGCAGAAGTGATATTTCTGGGGCAGCTTTCTCATCCAAATTTGGTGAAATTGATTGGATACTGCTGCGAAGATGAACATCGGGTTCTAATATACGAGTACATGGCTCGGGGTAGTGTTGAAAATAATTTGTTTTCAAGTAAGCATGTCATTCTTGGAAGCTTGAAAACCTTATCTTTATTGATGTTACTTGCTAGATTCATTCTGAGCAAACAAGGGATACATATATACATATTATTTTATATTTTGTTGAATTCTTTTCCATCTTTTGGGATATAAATATGACAATGCATATCTTCCATTGTTGCAGGAGTGCTGCTTCCTCTTCCATGGTATATTCGAATGAAGATTGCATTTGGTGCGGCAAAAGGACTTGCTTTTCTTCATGAAGCTGAGAATCCTGTTATTTATCGCGATTTTAAGACATCTAATATTCTACTTGATCTGGTGAGTGTCAAAGTTCTGCTTTTCTCTTCTCCTTCATAGCATATTCCCAAAATGTATAAAGTCTGATTTAAGTTAGTCAAACATTTTTCTCAGGACTACAACGCGAAGCTTTCTGATTTTGGACTCGCAAAAGATGGACCTATGGGAGATAAAACTCATGTTTCAACACGCATAATGGGAACTTATGGATATGCAGCACCTGAATATATAATGACAGGTTAGAATTTGATTATTCTTTGTTAGCATTTGAAACAAGTTAATGCTCCTGTTGTGCATAACATTCTAAACGAAGAAGTTTCGATTACTGTAGTAGAAGCATTAATCATTTCTCCGCGTAATGTGCAAAATGAAGAAGCATATGACTTTAGTAGAAGCTAATGCTCATTTCTGCGCATAATGTTCGAAATGGAGTAGTAGATGACTGGAGTAGAAGCTAATGCTCATTTCTGCGCATAATGCTCGAAATGGAGTAGTAGATGACTGTAGTAGAAGCTAATGCTCATTTCTGTGCCTAATGTTCGAAATGAAGAAGTAGATCATTGTAGTAGACGCTACTGGTTATATCTCCACATAATGTTCTAAACGAAGAATTAGATGTCTTTAGTTGAAGCTAATGCTCATGGGGCACATATCATTCTAAATGGAGAAGTTGATAGCTTCAGTAGAAGCTAATGCTTGTGTTTCCAGTAACCTTCTTTTGGAAATGAAGAAGTAAAAATCATTTTCCCTTGAACTTGTTTGCAGGTCATCTGACTCCGAGGAGTGATGTATACAGCTTCGGTGTTGTTCTGTTGGAGCTTCTTACAGGTAGAAAATCTTTAGAGAAATCGCGTCCAGCACGCGAGCAAAACCTCGCAGATTGGGCTCTCCCATTGTTAAAAGAGAAGAAGAAATTACTCAACATTATAGATCCAAGATTAGATGGGGATTATCCTGTTAAAGGAGTGCATAAGGCAGCAATGCTAGCCTATCATTGCTTGAACAGAAATCCGAAAGCAAGGCCTCTAATGCGAGATATAGTTGATTCATTGGAGCCATTACAGGTTGCTGAAGAAGCTGCAAATGGGAATGGGAAGCCTGTGATTATGGTGATTAATAATGTAGCAGATGGTGGCTTAAAAAGAAAAGAAGATTCACTGTAATTGTTATGATCTTTTTCCTTTTTTCTTTCTTTAATGGAGAGTTTTTGCATTAGATAGCTTTTCTTGTGTGTATCTAATGCCTTTTAACTATTTTTTTTTAAGCTAAAACATGGTTCTGATATACAGTAGTGTACTAATACTAGCAGCTGGGTTGCTGCAGACATGAATCTTAATGTCAATACTTTATTTTTTTAATTTTTGTGTAATAACAAGTCTTAAAAAATTAAATTTTTTAAATGTTCTTTAGCGTGTGTATATATATATATACATGTAGCAAAATAACGTCTTCTGTACATTTGAAAATTATGGAATAATACATACAAACCTTCAAACTGTCAAAAAAAATGCATAAATTTCAAAATATTAATTAAATTTGTTAAAAAATGTCAATTACTCCCCGCAAAGATAATCAATATATCACTAAAATCGCTTGAACGGTGATGATTCGTGGTAATATGACATTTTTAGTAAGTTTAAGAAGATAATCTGACATTTTTAATAATATAAAAAGTATTACTTAAATTTTAATTCAACTCAAAAGGCTAATATAACATTTAATAGGGATGAGCATGGTCAGTTAACCGGTTCATGAATCCCAGTCCATTAACCAGTCTATTAATATCGGTTTTTTGAAATTCTAGTCCATTAACATCGGTTAACCAGTCCGTCGGTTTCGGATTTTCGGATCGGTTACCCAATATTTTTCGGTTAACCACTATAATTATAAATATATTCATAAATAAAATTAAAATATTTAAAATACTTAAAAATTAAAATTTTTTCACTATAATATAACATTATTGTTGTTAAAATAAAAATATTTGGTGGATATAAGCAAATTTGTTTTTAAAAATTAATATTTAATAAATAAATATATTAACCGGTCCATAATCATTTTTAATTAGATAAATTGTTATATTTACTAATAGCCAATTAAAAAAATTTAAAAACTTTAAAATAATTAGTATAATGAAAAAAAAGTACATGATCACCTTTAATTAGGATAAATTGTTATAAAATTAATAAATTAGCTAAAAATTCGGTTTCGGTTCGGTTAACCAGTCACCTGAGTCAAAAGCCATTAACCAGTCCATTAATATCGGTTTTTTTAAAACACTAACCATTAACCAGTCTATTACAATTGGTTAACCAGTCCATCGGTTCGGTTTCGAATTTTTTTCGGTTAACCGAGTCCATTGGTTTTTTTGCTCACCCCTAACATTTAATATTATCTTAGAAAAAATTATGTATTCACCCTTGACTGCCAAAAACATAGTTTATACATGTGGATTAATGTATTATTACATATAAAAAAAGCTATAGGAAATATATGAAATATTTGTATATATTACTAAAAATTATATGAAATAACTTCAAAAGTTGGTTTTAAATAAGACATTTCATCGTTTTGATTTATTGAAAAATTTCAAGTTCGAATTTTATTTTTTATTTTATAAAAAGAAAAATTCAAGAGGAGAAAAACCGCATTTAAGCATTCGAGTGCTACATATGCATTTATTTTATACTATGCCATGGGTAGGGATCCATTCAATTAAAAAAAAATATTAATATACTCCCTACTATATATCGATTTTTTTATTAAAAAAGTTGATTCTAATAAAATAATTAAATGATTGCATTAAGAAATTTTGATTTAAAAAATAAAATTCAATTAAAAAATTTACATATAGAGTTCAATAATCTTACTCAAAAATTAATTAAGATAAGAACTTTTTTTAATGTGTCATTTTAATTTATTTACTTGTAAAATTAGTTCAAATATTATCAATCACGATAGAAACAACCGAAAAGATATTTAAATATATTGAAAAGTCGTATTAGAAATAGAATATCAATTATTGAGTGATTATTTGAATATTTATATTGAAAATGATGTATTTAAAAATATTGAATTAATAATAAAATAATTATTTAATATTTTCAAAATTTGAAAATTAAAAAAACAATTATAATGTTAAAATTATATATATGTGAATGAATATTTTAATAATCGCTGTAAGCAAATTTTATTGCACAACAAAAGGACCATGTTATTTTGGTCTTTAACATTTGATTTATACTTATATTTTACAATTTAAGTTATTTTTAGATTTAAAATGTCGTTGTAAATGTTAAAAAATTAATTTACAAGAACTGTAAAAATATTTTTATAGTATTTTCAATAATTATAAATGTATTTTATTTTATCACAATTTTTTAGCAATTATAGAAGTATTTTTATTTTAAAAAATATTTATTAGGCAAAATATTTAGAAAATTTCCCCTAAATTAAATAATTGAAGGGAGGTATGTTCTAGAGAGTTCCAATACAAGAGATAATCCGTAGTGTACTATAACAAAGGAAACAAAGAGGCTGTGCGGATAATACACATTTCTCACCCAACGCTTCATTCTTAAAACCTAATTTCTCCAGCAGCCACCACAGCCTTCTCATTTCATTTGGGTCAGCTCTTTAAACCTCAACCTTCTTGGTCGCTACAATTTCATGTCTTTCTGTTTCTGTATCTTATTACTCTGTGGAATGCAAATTAATGCCATTCCTTTTGCATAATTGAGGAGAAATTTTGTTAAAGTTTGAAACTTTACATCTATTCTGTTCCGTGTTCATGTTAGTGGAAATGGGTTGTACTTATTTACTATGCTTTAATTGTTTGCGATTTTGTTAGAAAATTTAATTGTTTTCCGGGAATTGTTTAAGGATAATTCAAACTGGTTTGCTGCTTCTCTCAAACCAGTTATTTCTGTGTATTAATTTGTATTGCATTTTAGTATACTGAGTTTTACCTTATATTAGATGTAAAGCTCGAGGCTTTCTATTTTAAAGTTGAGAAACTACCTGTTGCGAACTCTACCAATGTGAAAATTTAATGTTTTTAGGAATGCAGACTGAATATAGTTGCTTGAATTTGTTGGAAAATTGATAAATGAATATGTTGAATAGAGTATCTATTGCAACTAGTAAGCAAGTAAAATTAAAGTCAAGCCATTTCTTATCAAAGCGAGAGCCTGTTTCTTTAACAATTGCATTTTAGCTGGATCTAACTAGCCTATTTTCTTGACTGTAATCCCTTCTATCGTTTTTTCCTGATTTCTCTTTATTACTGCATTTCGAGTTCCAGTCTTCTCTCCTCTGACGTAGCTAAATTTTGTTATTGGTTGTTGTCAGCTGTCAATGGCTTCAACATTTAGTGGCATGTCCTCAGTTGGATCCTTGGCTGCTCCGAGTGGCCACGTCATGGATAAGAAACTTCCATCTTCTTTAAACAGGTTATCATCTTTGGCTTCCATTTCTGGAAGCTCACTTGGCAGAAGGCAGAATGTAGGTCCACGTAGATTGCATTCTGCTAAGATTTGTGCCATGGCCAAGGAATTGCATTTCAACAAGGATGGATCAGCAATTAAAAAATTGCAAGTGAGTTTGGATTCTGATAGTGTTCATTATTTGGCTTATTATGTGGGCACTTTATATTCTTTTCTTTGTTTAAGTCTTACAAGCTGTTGTTCTTGTTGCAGACTGGTGTGAACAAACTTGCTGATCTAGTTGGGGTCACCCTTGGACCTAAGGGGCGGAATGTTGTCCTCGAGAGCAAGTATGGCTCTCCTAAAATTGTTAATGATGGTGTAACTGTTGCTAAGGAGGTATGCTGTTTCTTGATTGTGATATGGCTATATGTTTTCTGTACAACTTGAAGCTGAGAATTGATTTCAGATTTATCATTTTAAAGATTTTTCACTTTGCACATGCTGCATGTCAGAATATTTGGTAATAATGACTAGAAAAGGCACTTTGTGGCATATTACTTGTGCTGTGCTGATTTCTGTATTGTTTCTCACATACAGTGTCCATTTATTTTTTTATTTTTTTATTTTTTGTGTCCATTCTGTAGATGCAAAATCCTGTTTAGGGTACTTAATGGAATCCTTCACCTGAATTTTCTAGGTTGAATTGGAAGATCCAGTTGAGAATATCGGTGCCAAGTTAGTGAGACAGGCAGCTGCCAAGACAAATGACTTGGCTGGTGATGGGACCACGACATCTGTTGTTCTTGCTCAGGGCCTTATTACTGAAGGAGTCAAGGTCTGTAGGATGGCTTGCTTACAACATCTGTTGTTTTTGCTAAGGGCCTTATCTTAGATGTTAACTCATACTCTTATTAACGTGTGAGTTTACTATTCAGGTTGTGGCTGCTGGTGCGAACCCTGTATTGATTACTAGGGGTATTGAGAAGACATCAAAGGCTCTAGTAACTGAACTTAAGGCAATTTCCAAAGAGGTAATGTGGAACACCTTAAACAAGTTTCTGCTAACAATTTAATGTTTCCATTGTGACCTCGTAAGTTTTTATTAAATTTCTGCCAAAGGAGTCAAGCTGATAGTAGTTTGTCATTGTAGGTTGAAGACAGTGAGCTTTCAGATGTTGCAGCTGTTAGTGCAGGGAACAATTATGAAGTAGGGAATATGATAGCTGAAGCCTTGAGTAAAGTAGGTCGAAAGGGAGTGGTAACCCTTGAAGAGGGAAAAAGTGCTGATAACAGCCTCTATGTTGTCGAGGGAATGCAATTTGATCGTGGTTATATCTCACCTTATTTTGTCACAGACAGTGAAAAAATGTCTGTGGAATATGAAAACTGCAAGGTATGCTATACATGAATGCTTTTATTAGCTTTTTTTTTTCTCTTTTTTATTTTTTTTGCCCTTTATCGATTTATGTGTATATATAAATTTTGTGCAATCTTGGCTGCAGTTGCTTCTGGTGGATAAAAAAATAACAAATGCAAGGGATCTCGTTAACGTTCTGGAAGATGCTATCAGAGGTGGATTTCCAATTCTGATAATTGCTGAAGACATTGAGCAGGAAGCTCTAGCAACACTTGTTGTGAATAAGCTTAGAGGTTCTTTGAAGATTGCTGCTCTTAAAGCTCCTGGTTTTGGAGAGCGCAAGACCCAGTACCTTGAGGACATTGCTATTTTAACTGGCGGTTAGTGAGGATACTATTTTCTCTTTTTAGTGTCTGTGTTTTGTTTGTTCCAGTTTATTTTGTTAATGTTATTCTCATTTATTCTGTTCTGCTATTGTTATTGACTTCCTTGCTATTATAGGATACAAATACGTGAGACATATGCTTAAATTGCTTGCAGGAACTGTTGTCAGAGATGAGGTAGGGCTTGCCTTGGACAAAGTTGGCAAGGAGGTCTTAGGCCATGCTTCCAAAGTGGTCCTTACAAAGGATTTTACTACCATTGTGGGTGATGGAAGCACCCAAGAAGCAGTAAATAAGAGAGTTGCACAAATAAGAAATCTCATTGAGGTATGGAATATCCCAGCTCTTACCGGGACACATGAGTATACACATCCATGTAAATTCCTCTATTAATGAACTGATTGCTAATAAATGATTGCATTTGTGCAGGCTGCTGACCAAGACTATGAGAAGGAAAAGCTCAATGAGAGAATTGCAAAACTCTCTGGTGGTGTTGCTGTGATACAGGTACATTATCTTTTTCGTACCAGAATTCTAACATGAAATTTTCTTAAAGCCTATCTTCTCAAGGATAGAGTTCCCCCATATTTTGAAGGTTGGAGCACAAACTGAGACTGAACTTAAAGAAAAGAAATTGAGAGTTGAAGATGCGCTTAATGCTACAAAGGTAACTTTACCTTAGTGATTTTGTTCTCATATGTAAAGTTTGTACCTCGTTGTCACTGCAAACTCTATTATATGCAGGCTGCTGTTGAAGAAGGCATTGTGGTTGGTGGAGGATGCACCCTTTTGAGGCTTGCATCAAGGGTGGACGCCATCAAAGACAGCCTTGACAATGATGAAGAAAAGGTAATGTGTGAAATAACATAAAGAAATGCTTACCTACAAAATGATTTACAGGTTCTTTGGAGCATGCTGGCATTCGTTTTTTTCCTTTGTCTTCTGGATTGTTTACATAGGGGATTGTTTTTCTTCTATTTTTTGGGCTTGCATGCAGGTTGGGGCAGATATTGTGAAGAGAGCTCTTAGCTACCCTTTGAAATTAATTGCCAAGAATGCTGGTGTTAATGGAAGTGTGGTCAGCGAGAAGGTACTCGATCATCCATTTGAATTTATAATAGTTTGCCTAGTTCATATACATTGCCACTCAGCTTATCTTTTTCTATTTAATAGGTGCTCTCCAGTGACGATCCCAAATATGGATACAATGCTGCGACCGGAAAATATGAAGATCTTATGGCTGCTGGCATTATTGATCCAACCAAGGTGAGTTGTTAACTGGCTCGTGCTCTTTATTAGCTATATTTAGTTTTTCCCCTTCTCCCATTCTATTGTAGTCTAAGCCCAATGAAGCACTATCTTAGTTGCTGAGGATTAGTCTTTTGTAATTTCCAGGGGAAAACTAGAGCTGATATAGTTTTTCTTTTCAGGTGGTAAGATGTTGCCTGGAGCATGCATCATCAGTCGCAAAGACTTTCTTGATGTCTGATTGTGTAGTCGTTGAGATCAAGGAGCCTGAAGCAGCACCTGCAGGCAATCCCATGGACAGTTCAGGTTTATAATTGAAACTATAATCTTTTCTTGTGCCCTTGTCTGCACTGCCTATTTGGTTACTGAAATTTTATCCCTATTGCAACAGGATATGGTTACTAAGGTGATTGAGCAGAAGCACAAATAAAAGAGGGTAATTTATCTCAGCAGAGAGTCTCATCTTTTTTTCCCCTTTTTTTGTAAATTTAAGTGGATAGGAATTATAGATTCTGGTGAGTTTAGCTTATTTACAATGCGGCTTGTATCCTGCAATTAGATTGTACACTTGCACAAGTTTTATCATTTTATGGTCAAGTTTTATTACCTTTTATCATTACAAGTGTCATGATCTTTGTTTTCTTCTAGTAATGCAGTTCTTCTAACAAAGTTATTATTATTAATCCTTATAATTTGCACAACGCTAATGTTACTGAACTACTATTAGGTATAATACTGTTATTTGTAAATAGCTGGTACAAGGGAAAAACATACCAGCGCAAGTGAACTTAGGAGCTCATATAAACTCAGTTCCTTGCGTGACAACTGACTGACTAGAAAGTTTAATCGAATGTGTTGCTCGTTACCATTTCGTAATCTATAGTGCTTGTTTTGCAAGTGTTGATCGAAATTGTGCAGTTTAGAAAAAAGGAAAGAAAGTACCAATTGTAATAATCTCTTACAAAAGCATCATCATAAATACAAACTCCAACACACACACCCACCAAAAAGAAAAAAAAATCAAATGGAAACTGAATATGGATGTGTAAAGAGGAAGACAGGAATAACCCATTTTTTCACTTTTCATTGATGGCCAAATTTTGCTTATCCTACTTTCTATGTGGGATACATGCCAAATATTTGATAAAAGCTAATCAATGCCCCAACAAAATTGGCACATCCCAATAAGAATTAAATATAAGAAAAAAATTATGTTACAATTAGTAATTTTCCCAACCCGAATCTTCCTGGAGAGCCATTCCAGATTCTCATGGTCCAAAGCGTGGTTAGAGGCATTCATCAAAGGCTATTCACCAACCATTTGCCCCAACAGCATGAGCATTAAACCGCGCTTCGATCATATCTGTACACATTCTGCAGAGCAAAGCTCTCATCTCTAAATTCTTCGAAAATGCAGGTTCAGGTCTTTGTTCTAATCCTACCCAATATCAGTAAATTCTGGCAATGATGAACAATCATCCAAGCCAGAGATTAAATCAGGAACATAATTATGATCCAATTCCCCCCCTTCCACTGAAAGCTCTTTTTTATCCAAATAAGGAATAGAATAATAATCATCTGTGTCATTCATCCAACCATCCTCAATCATAGCTGGAGTAAGGTCAAACTTTAAATTGGGATCCCTAGATGATACTGCATGCACTGATTGGAATACTGGCTCACCAAATGCTTGAGATATCTCACCATGCTCTATAGCTTTCTTCAACTTTGATCTAGGTGGCTTCATAGAGTCCGAGATGGATAGCTTATGCTTTCCCAATGTCGTTGCCTTCGAAGCTGTCCGCAGTTTGACATCATTTGCTGGGAATGTAGATGACGCCCAGCCCAGACTATCTTGAACACAAGCTCTTGCTGAATCCCTGCAAAAAAAAAAAAAACCATAAATCTATCAGCAACTTAAATGTATTGAGTTTTGCATTCCAAACTGAACTCTTCATTTTTCTAATGTATTTTGTTCAAACTATTATTCTGGATATTCTAGATGGTGTCATTTGTATATCCATTGAAGACAAATCAATATGCCATATTATACAATGAAGTTGCAAAAATGTCTAAGCTGCTAAATATGACCATAAAGCCAAAAAGTGAGGAAAAAACAGCCACCCACGAAAACTTCAATTGAATGGAGTTGTCAAAAATGTGTAAGCTGCTAAATATGATCATAAAGCAGAAGTGAGGAAACAAACAGAACATATACCTAAATCGGCTCTCGGCCACACTTGCAGAAGCTCTAAGATGGTTTTCTCGCAAATCCTTGTTTACAAAACCCTGAGTCTCTGAAATGGGTATAGACAAATCAATGACAGGTGGCAGTGGAAGCAATGAAGCATCATCCTCTTTCTGAAATTCCAGAGTTATTTCTAACTGCTCAGAAACACTAGGAGCATCCTCCATCCAACTAGAAATGGAGGCTGTGTCATCCATGGGTCTACTGTTGGCTTCGTGGAGTGCAGCTGCCAACAACTTGCTACTTTGTGCTAAATTAGTGAACTTCATCCTTTTTGCAGGTTCCTTCACAGAATTCAAAGATATCTGATTGAATGAACCAAAATACTTTCCGCCAAAATAAAGTCCATTTCTAGATGATGGCGGGTTTTGTTGCAGGTTAGCACGTGATTTTGTCCTCCACACTGAAGAAAGCAGGGCAGTGAAGTGCTTTTGGAGAAGCAACTCATGATCTGGCTGCTCAGAAGCAACACGTAACAGCATTTGAATATTATCCTGCAGCAATGTAAAAGAGAGCAGCAGCATTATTGATATATTTAGACATCCTCTTACCAAATTTTATACTTTTCCTTTATTGACCATTTGGTGACTTAACTGGTGGTGGGTATATGGCCAATTATAACATTTATAAGATGAGGCAATTACAAATTAAGAAGCCTACATGTGTCACTTGATTGCAAGAGAAATATGGGTGTATCTCATACATCAGTTAAGGAACTGTGGTTATTTAAGTTTGCAATACTGAACAGTTGAACTAGGAAACCAAAAACCATCAGCACGAATTAGTTTTAAACTCCACCCAGCATAATTTAGAATATGCTTATTTCATCACAAAAAACCAAGAAGCCATACAAAAATAAATAAGCAGTACGAGTCCAGGAATCCATAAATAAATAAGCAATATAAATAAAGAAATAACCACAATTACTACACTCCAATTTATCACATGCAAGTATCATGTCATGCTTACCTCAGTTACTTTGAGAAGGCCCTTTCCAGAGCCAGCATTGATCATCTTTTCGTTTGTAGGATTTTCTGGTCCAGATAAAACATATCTTTGGATGAGTTCTCTGAATCTTTCACAACAATGAGCCGGATGCCGATACCTGCCCCTATAAAAACCACCAGCAGTCATCCCATACAATGTTTCACTGACCAAGCTCCAATGTGGGCCATATTCATGCACAACAGCACATAATATTGCATCTTCCTGGGGCAACCATGAATCTGCCAATGGAACACAATCTCTTGACCAAATGTTTCCCTTTTTTAACTTCTCAGGCTTAATAGTTAACACCCGCTTCACTGGCATGGCTGTAATTGAGATCCTTCCTCCCATTTTGCTTCTCCCGGATGGCTTCTGATCAAGATCAGCGACCACATTCTCACATGGATTCAATTCCATAGAATCATCTGGCAGCTTACCAGACAGGTTTGAATCTAGATCTGAAGGGCACATATCAGTAGTATTATTTTTCAATTTCTTAGGCTTCTTTTTTGAGCTCTTTCCAGATTGGTCATCAAGTGTTTCAATTCTTTTACGCTTTTTATGTTGTGAAGTCATTTCTGAATAAGTGATCTCCTCATGATTGTATTCGTCATCATTCATGGACGTAGTTTCTACTGATGGTTCCTCTTTGACATGTTTCAATTCAGAAGTGAGAGATCCCTTCTTCAGAGATTTGAACATAGCTTTCTTTGCTTTCTTTTTGGGCTTTGGTTTAGGATTCCTTGGAATGTCATTCCTGCCAACAGAATGCAGATTAATGAGTGAAACAACAATCAGTGAATTGAGAATAAGCAGAATCAACTTGCATCTCAGGCATCAATTATTCCCAATATTGAAAGCAGAGATGCATAACTAGACTTAATGAACAGTAAAAGGCTCCAATTTCTGCTTTAGACAATATTTTTCAACACAGCAAGACCTATAACAGACATGAGATGTTAGGACCAGAAATAAATTTAAATACAACCATTTATGGGATTACAAATGGTGTACAAGTCACACAACAGTGGTGCAGAAGGTGTCTATTGACCTAGTGCCAGCAATGGAGGTCATAACAAGCACTGTCTTAATATTTTAATGGTACTAAGTTGTTAGCCTCCGACTGAAACAGTTAAAATTGCAAAAGATGATTAGCTACTTGACTGCTAGTCATCTTAATATTACTTCGTAGGAAAAAATAAATAAATATGCAAGCATATATTTGAGGAAAGTTTAGAATCATCTTACATCATAGTATCACAATATCCATCATCTGCATCTTCCTTTGCGTTTGCTTCAGCTTCAAGTTCTTCCATCAACTATATGGCACATAAACACAACAAAAACAGGCACACACAAACACATCAAAAATCTGGAACACAAAAATGTCCAAAAGTTTTGCAGCATAAAAGAAAATTCACTAACCTGATTCTGAGCTAAGATCTCAACTTGCTGACGATATGCCTCAGTTGCAAAATCGGCATCCCATCCTGTCATTTAGTACAAGACTCAGTAGGCATAACATAAAAAAGTAGTCATTGAAGACTTCTACATATTACACTTTCTTAATTCATTCCTCATTAACAAGCAGTTCCCTGAATAGAGATTCTCCATATCACATTTATTTAGTTATCTATTCTAATACCACATGCAAAAAATTGATTAAAACCAAATCTCTCATACATTTGAACATGACACCTTGGATAATAATGGGCGCAAATAAATCAAGTAAGAAAAGCGAAGCTTTCATCATACGACTAATGTTCCACAACGGGAAGGAAAAGAATACCGTTTCCATATTTCTGGAATAACAAGTCTCACCCAGAGGTACAATAATTACTAGTTTTATATTGTTTGATAGTGACATTTTTATCTTATCAACTACAATTGACAATTGGGAGTGATAAACAAACCCTTTTACATAATTAGATAGCAACTGTGGCATAATAGTACAGACATCAAAAGTTTGTGGTTGTTTATTAATATAAGGAGAAAGATCCATAAGAATTGCTTACTTTCATATAATAACGGTTCCTCATCATCATCAATCTCAGCTTCCATTTCCTCCTTGTATTTCTCAATACGATCAAGTTCCCATTCTTCTTCCTCAAATCTAATTTCAGCTTCCACAGCTGTTTTGTCTATAATTGGATCCCACAATTCAAGGAAACGGATAGCATATCTGTCAATAGGACGTAGTTGATTCTCAAAGGTTGAGATTGCTTGTCCAGCAGCTGCTGCTGCTGCTGCCATCTGTTTGACATCAGCCAGCATGTCAGCATCATCTTCATTGGCAGCAAGAGAAAGAGTTCTTTCCTCAATGGGATTCTTAACACTTAAGTTCACTGCAACGTCTTTGTTCAGAGTAGTCATTTCCACATCTGTAGGCTCATCAGCCTTCACATCATCATCATTAACAAGCTCATCGTCTTCCAATCTTCCAGCAGCTTCTGTAAACTCCTGGTTGTCCACAGCTTCTTCCTGCTCAACTTTCTTCAGTGCCATATAATCTGCTTCATCTTCTGCATATTTCAAAGCAGCCTCCACATCTGCATTAGAGAGAGAAACCTCATTCCCATGGCTATGAATCTTCTCCTTTTGAACATTTTTAATGGGAAGAACTTTATGGCCAGAAAACAACTCCATCGGATCAAGCTTCTGGAAAAACTCAGTATTGTAGCCTCCACTCTGTATAACTAGATCATCAAGGGCACGCTTTTGATTGGCTTTCTTCAGGATATTCTCTTCAATAGTGCTTTCACTTATTAACCTGTAGATATGTACCTCACGTGTTTGCCCTATCCGATGGCAGCGATCTTGAGCTTGTTGATCCATTGCAGGGTTCCAGTCACTATCATAAAATATAACTGTATCTGCACCAAAAAGATTGATCCCAACACCCCCACTCCGGGTAGACAAAATGAATAGGAAAATCTTGGGATTTGTGTTGAATCGCTGCATTAATGTTTGTCTCTCCTCTGGTTGAGTGGATCCATCTAATCTCATGTACGTGTAACCATACAAATTTATAAAAGCCTCCAATACATCAAGCATTTTGGTCATCTGGGTAAATATCAATGCCCGATGACCTTCTGATTTCAGCTTTCTGAGCAAAACTGCAAGTTCTTGCAACTTACCACAGTCAAACTGTATAAGTCGCCTGTCTGGGAAATACACTTGCCTTCTGACAATTGCAGGTCTGATGGGTGCAAGAAGAGGCAAAATCATTTCAGAACATTTCTCCTTATAAGTTGGATGCAGAAATGCAGAAGTTGCTGTTTTACTACACCAACAATTAGGTGCTGGGGCACGTGCTGCAGGTATAGCAAACATAAATGACTCAACAAGATCAATCATTCTTTGGAAGCGTTCAACTGGAGGAAGAATAACCTCAGCCAGCTTAGAAGAGTACATATAAGAGAATTGATCAGCTTTCTGGTGATGGACATCATCAACTGAATTCTTTATGGTAAGAAGTTCCCGTAAGGTTGTTGAATATGTGGGTTTTTTCTGGCACCTTAAGGAATTCCACCATGCAATAGATTCTGCCCTTTCCTGCGCTTCTCTCAGTCTCTCCTCAAACACTGCCTTTCTAATCTCTTCCAAAATATTTGTTCCAGGTAACTTCTTCCATTGTTTACATTCAAGGCCAATCTCTTCTATGATATCTAAGTTGGCACGCTCTTTGATCAATTTTGAAGGTGTAGCAATGGCATTAACTTCATCAAATTCCCAAGAAGTCATGTTGAAATCATGATGAGTAAACAAAAGCCCCAAATCAGCAAGGTTTACAGTTGAAAATGGACCACGTGAAAGTACAAAACATACATAAGAACTCAACTGGATGTCTATACCCGGCATATCAAAAGAACTAATAATTGGACGACCTTCAAATAAGTCAGGATGATTGCAAACTTTACGAAGTTGCATTATAACGCTAATCATCGCAAAGAAGTTGGCACTAGCAAGAGTAGCTTGTGTCTCTGAGCTAGCAATGAAATCCTCATACAAGTTACGTTGCCGCTTTGAAAGTCTACAGTAGATGACATGCTCGTGTTTCATTGGGAGCTGCTTCTCCACATCCCTTTTCAGTCGACGAAGTAAAAATGGACGAAGAACATTATGCAGACGATCAACAACTTCTTTGTTGACTTTTTCTTGTCCCTCCACCATCCCTGATATTGGATTACAAAACCAATCCTTGAACTCCTGATGAGACTGGAAGATGTGGGGCATCAAGAAATGCATTAAAGACCAGAGTTCCATGAGATCATTCTGCAAGGGAGTACCAGTTAACAAAATCCGTCGTTTTGAATTAAAGTTTAGAAGTGTTTGCCATCTCTGAGACTTCCAATTTTTAATCAGATGAGCTTCATCCAAAATCAAGTACTTCCACTTCTTCCTCTTGAAGACTTTTGAATCCTGTATAACCAACCTGTAAGTTGTAATGCATACATGGAAGGAATTTGGTTTTAGCCAACCTTGCCTCTTTAATTTACGCTCTTTTGCACTACCAAAATAAGTTAGAATCTTAAAGGCAGGACACCACTTGAGAAATTCTGTTTCCCAGTTAAGCATAACACTGGTTGGAACCACAATGAGATGAGGACCCCATATTCCCTTTTCACATGCCAAGTGAGCAAGCAACGCAATAGTCATGATTGTCTTTCCAAGTCCCATTTCATCAGCTAGGATACCATTCAACCTTTTCTCATACATAGTGACAAGCCAATCCAAGCCAATATGTTGATACTCACGAAGGGGGTACTTAATAAGAAAAGGGACCTTTGTGCGCACTTTGGTTGTTGAGAATGTATTTCCTGTTGGCTGTGCAGATCTTGCAGCAGCAGCAGCATCAGCAATCCTATTCTCGCTCTCATTTCCTTCCTCTGATATTTTCTCACTTCCTGCTTCTTGTTCATTTACAGGATGATGTGAAACTGGAAAGGATTCACCAGGTTCAGCATTTGCATCCATGAGATCATTCTGCTGCTTCAGTTCAATATCTTCATGATCAAGGGAATCCAGCAAGTTGTCTGATAAAGCAGAACTACATTCAGATTCATCCTCTGATACTTCATTGCTGAACTCCTAATAAATGGAAATGGATGATACAATGAAAATCAAGTTACAACACAAGCAATGTGTGCTACAAGAAGAATCATTCCTAATACCTACCTTTTTATACCTTGCAAGCAATTCTTCTATAGGAATTTCACTCTCCTTTTGCAGCAATGAGATCTGTGAATTATAAGTGTATTCAGAGAGAATAAATCAAAGTCAGCAACTAGACCAGTGATCCAAAAATCCATCTTCGAACAAAACCATCTTTCCCTAAATTCTGATGAATGAATCTGAAAAGACATATCACACATGCTCTTTACCTCATCTATGGGATTGCCTGGATCAGCTTTTGCCAATTCTTCCTCCTCAGACAAGGTTGTTTCATCATCCTGAGCAAAACCACATATACACAATCTTAAGTCTGCTTGAATGCAGGAGAATTATGTGTCTAAAATGAGGCAAGTTAATGAAAAGAATAATTACAACCCTAACATCCATGCACATAAGGTGATTTAATTGATGATCACTTGGGAAAATCGCAATGTAAATTTATGATAAAAGTACCGACATCAAACACCACTAGATTCCAACATAATATACATTATATTCGATCAAAACAATAATGTTTCTTGAGAAAAGAAGACAACTAAGAAACTATCATTTTACATGTCACCTTCCAGCAATGCCCTTAGGAATGGTAATGGGACATGATGGATTTTGATTTTCCATCCCTGCCCCTGTTAAAAATTAAAAAAAAAAAACTATTTCAAGTGAAAAAAAGATATATTGCCAAAAAAAGTTTCACGTGTTCATAGAAGTTTATTGTGATCTAACTATATAGTTTTTGAAGTTAGGACAATCGTGGAAATTCTGTCTACCATCCCACTACTGCTACTTTTTGGGCAAGGGAATGCGTGGAAATTCTGTCTACCATCCCACTACGGCTACTTTTTGGGCAAGGGAATGCACCATTAGGCTGTAAACGTGGCTGATAAAACTGAAAAAGGCAAAATTGTCATCATAAATGCCAGAACAAGTTCTATTTTACAATTCTTTAGTCCCTAAAAAGTGGGATGAAAAGTTATTTACTCAAAAAGTTAGTCCATATCTAGCTTTACTCCCACCTATTTTAGTTGACTTAAACTGAAATGTCCCTATATAATCATTCTTTAGTCCCTGAGAGGGGACTAAAAAAAGTAGTTAGGGACTAAAATACAATGCAGGGATTTAAGTGTATATCACTCCAAAATTTAAGGACTTCCTAACTTGCTAAAGGAATGGACCCAAAATTGTAATTGGGCATCCAATACCAAATGAACTTGCCAAATTGACATAAAGAATTTAGGGTTAAAAAGTGGGATGATCTCAACTACTTTAAGCCTGACAAAACTACAGAGGATATCTATTAAGATACCTACTTATAATATGGAACAAGTAAAAGTGATCAAGACTAGGCAGAAAGAGTAACAGAACATCTTCTTTAAGCCTGACTTAAAAAGCTTGTCCTATCTAAAAATATGTGATGAGATACCTTTTCATAACATGGAAGCAGTAAAAGAAACCAAAACTAAGCAGAAAGAGGAACGAACAAGGCAACGTGTTCCATACCTTTTCCTCTCCATTAGCGAGAACAAAATCTCCATCTTCCTACATTATATGAGCATAACAAAGCATCAAATATAAATCATAAAAAATTAAAACTTATGAAATTTTAGGTGAAACAGAAAAAGGAAGACAAGGAAATAATCAATTAAGAAAAAGCAACCCAAACAACCATGTAGTAGCAATTTAAACTCATAAGGAACAAAAGAACTTGAAACAATTACTTTGACAATGGAGTTAGCAAGATGTCATCTGAACAGATGGAAAATATTCAAGCAGTTTTGACATTGAACATTCAACAGAAAAATAATCAATTATAAAATACTTGCACCACAGATCAATTACCATTCAATGAATTAACCCAACAAAAAATTTTCAAAAAAATACAATAAAATCACTTGAGACATTTGAGATTTTCATAGTTTACTTTTCTTCTCATGAGATACAACCATCGCAGCATTAGTGAGAAACTTCATTTAACGAGTTGCAAAATCTAGACAATCAAGAAACATATCTCCTATCACCTTAATATCACAGTTCTCTAGTGGTGTTTTTACAATTTCTCACAAACCAAAAATTTCTGCTAACCACTGCCAAATACCCAATTATATGATGCATTGAACACTTTTTAGCTAAGAAATGCAATAAGAACTCCCGGATAGAGAATGAGAATATAGTGGAGGTATAAGGTATAACCAACTTTGCTCTTTACAGTGAAAAACCCTTATCCACACAAGTTTCCTCCTCATCAAATGTAAGTAATTCAAATACGTCTCCATTATGGTTGTCCAAATAACCATACATTGAAAGAAAACCCCAGTGAGGGGTATTCTGATCAAATACAATTCATAGAAATAACTAGGTTGTGGTGAAAGCAATTTTAATTCTAGCAATAACTTCACATCTATAATTACTAGGTTCTTTTATTGGCCAGCATCATGCATTGGCGGTGTTGGCAGTCAGATATTAGAGGGTCAGAGGAGAAAGCACACTGCTCCAGCAATGCAGGATTGAAAAGTTAGGATGGGAGGGTAGAAAAGGGGGATCCACCTTCAAGGGCTCAGTCCTGAATCTCCTCTCCCTCTCATTCCAATAGGCATGACAAACCATGGCAGTTGGCCTCACATGATTATTAGTTTGCATATTAGATGTACTTGAATACACTTGCACCGTATGATCCACATTGATGCATATTAGATTATGAAATTAACATGCTTTTAAGATCGTAAAAGGACCATAAAGTTCTTAACAACAACCAATAAATAAATCCATATAAAATGGAGACATAACTCTGTATTATCAAGTCCTTAAACTTGGATTTTCTCAAGTTCCTCGTCTTGCATCACTTCCATGGTCACAAGTGACCTAGCACTGACCAGTATCACCAATCTCTAATAACTTCATCAACCCAAAACAATTTTATACCTCTCTTGCATATAAAGTGATATATCAAACAGTGAGTCTACCACAAATCAACCGAACTAATCTGCCAAAATATATTGTTTAACATATAGTTTAGAATATGAAAAGGTTAGTGAATGCATCGCCATATTTATATTTTTCCAACTACAGTGATTAGTTCATTCCAAGATTGCAACATTGTGAGAGCTCAATGTTAACTGTTTGAGAAATTTAAGCAGTATTCATTAAGTTGTTTTGGTTAATTAACATGGAAACTTCAAGTTGGCTCTGTGTGTCAATGAGAATTTCTTTGTCTAAGGCTATATGTTGGACACAGACTCAATATACAGCCCGCAACTCCAAAGAGGAAAATTATAAAATAGAAAAAATTTAGAGAGTCAATCATATGCATGTTTTGATATTATTGTCGGCGTAAGATGGCAATAAAATTCTTCATAATTTAGACACAGAAAACCAGGAAAGCCATAATAAAGCAAGAAAGTAGTCAAACAAAAACTGAACAGATAAATCCATGTCTGCATGGTCTTACTTGTTCTTCATTGAAATCATACAGAGTACGATCCTTGGCAGGTTGACCAGGGTTACTGGACTGATTTCTGGTCTCAGCTGTCTTAATTTCTAGTAAATGATTTTCTCTCACATGCAAGTCACCATTAACTTCACCCTGTATTTAGCAAATGAATATTATGCTGAGCCCTTACCTGACTCTAAAATCCATCAATGCAACAACAAACACATACAACTTACAGCACGACGACCAGTAATATCAGGTGAGCTGCTCAGTTCATAATCACTGGTAACCGAGATATCTTTTCCTTTATCTGCAACACATATATGCATTGATTACATCAATCACATACAAAGTGCTACTGGTAGCATGAATTATTAAGCGCCGCTTACTTTCAGTATGATCTACCCCATTAACTGTCATATCAACCCCATTTTGACCTTTTTCAGGAGTATTTCCTCTGCTAACTGCAACAGGATGTATTGGGTAAGTAAATCTATGGAATGATAAAGGAAAGGAAGGAGCCACTCAATGAAAACTACACGTGCATGTCTTTGGGCAAGAACATGAATTCTTTATGCCAGACAAGGAGGGAAAGAAAGAGAAAGTAACCAAAGAGAGAATCTTTAACCTGTGGAAAAAAATTTATCACGTGAACTTATATATATTTTGCTATTTATGTAATTTCTAAGATGAAATAAACATGGCTCGGCATAAAGTTCAGGCAAATGACATCCCCCAAAATTAAAAGAAGACAAGAATAACACTAAGTTACCCGTCTCAACAGCATAACGTTTGAGTAGCTCCTCAATTGGAATATCAATTTCATTGTGCAAAGCTGCCAATTCTTCTTGCCTTTCCTCCTCAGTTATAAGAGCTTCATCTTGCTCGATGGTACGCTCATCATCTTCCTAGAACAACATTATCATATGAGAACATTTGCAATAGCATACTGATGGGAGAAGCATCAGAAGAAAAATCACCATTAATGATGACCTTTAAGCTTAAAATGGCCAGCGTTAAATATCACAAAAAAGACGCACTCAATGAATTTGAAGAAAGGAATAATGAATTAACATCCACATTAACAGAATTTCACATCTTAGCTATGTACCTAAATCACAAAGTAGGCTAAATGTCATTTCACCTCACTAGCGTAATCCATTTAGTATTTCATTTGATTCTGAGATGCCTACACTTTATAACCCACTTCAGTCTAAGAGAACAACTAAACCGCATCTGGACTTTCTTAGCCTTAATTCTATCAGACAACATCTTAATTATTTATAGAATTCAATTGAAATATATGCATATGTGGAAGAAAGACCGTCCAAATTTCCATGATCTCAAAGGAATCTATCAAGACTAGGAAACTGAAGAAATTCCATAATCTTTTTCCTCTCATGCCAATAATAAAATGTCTATCCATCCACACTGAGTACAAGACAAAGCATTAGCAGATACCTATGACAATCTATGAGCTATAATTTGGTTGGAAATAATATCTTAATCTGAAATTATGCAAACAATAGCCTGTTCCATGTAGGTTTGATTACAAATAGGTTTTTCAGGCTATTACTCTGTCTAATTACAGTATAACTTAAGCACATAGCGAAAGCAACTCACTGATTCCTCTGACTCTGCATCATAATCGTCATCATTTCCTCCAGTATCTGGGTCAGGCTCTGGAACTGTGGAAAAATATAGCAATGAGGGCAAGCACCTATACATGCCTATTAATCACACTGTTTAATAATAACACCACATGCATCAGTTTACCATCTTTTGATTCTGCCAGTTCCTCGGTCCCATTTTCATGTCCTTCATAAGGTATACTCACTTCATTGGGCACAGAATGTTGCAGTGCTGGTTTCTCTGCTAGATTTTCTGCTAACATGGTCGAGTACCTAAAATACACCAATTGAAACTGGTTACCCATCCACCAGCATAAGCATCTAGATCATGCTTAGAGTCGATCGTTACAGACTACAATATGATACCCACCTCTCAGTTTGCCCTAGAAGGAACTCCAGTTGTTTATCAAGTGCCTTTTTCTTTTTTTCTTCAACCTCCATCTGATGCTTGTAAAGTACCTGAAATAACAATTTTGTAAACTTCTAAGAATGAAATACCAAATCTCATGGAAGCCAAAGATTCAAATGATTATACACAAACTTGCCAGCTTCTCTATTTTAATCCAGAACTTCTTCACATCCTTTGTAATATTGAGTGCAACTTTGCGCAAACGCAGTTCCTCTTCCTGATCATTATTAAATGCTTACATCAAAACCAGAAAAAGAGAAATAATAAAATTAAAAAAAAATAAAGATAATGGTGACAATCTTTAACATTTTTTTTCCTAAAACTTGTACAATACAATCCATTCTTCACCAAATAATTACAAACCAAACTCTCAACAAAACTTAAAAGGCAGAACCTTCAATTTCTTTTCTTCCCTAGTGGCCTGATCCAACATGCCTTTGCTGGCTCTCAAAGCAACCTTCTTTGCCTGAGCCAATTTCCATTTTCTCTCTGACTCAAAGTCCTGTAGACAGCCAGATTTATTAGCAAGACAGAATCACAAAAGAAATGCAGCTAGCAGTCCCCTCTCCTTCATTCAAAGCAAAAGGTAAAAATCTCTAAAAATCGGCAAGCAAATCACCTTTGACAACCAAACCATCTCTTCCAGAACATGATCCCAATGAGTTTTTGGCCGACGGGGTCCTCTAGGAGCTTCATGTGCCTGTAATCACATTAAAATAAGAGTGAATAACTAACATGTTTAAACACCAAAAATAGCGTTGCAACATGAAGGTACCTCTGTAAGTATGGATCCTTAATATTTCTATTTTCTAAATCTTACTTTTTTCTTTGCATTTTGTTGCACTGAAGCATTTTTTTAATGCAAAATTCAGTCACTAGAATATAGCATGGCCTTTTATATTTCAGAATTAACTGAATAAGGTTGGTGTTTAGTTAGTAAAGCTTAGCTTCTCAAACTGAGTGGAAGCTTTTATCAACTAATGCAGTGGAAAACAAAAACTAATCAAATAATCAACAGAAATTCTAACAACTGTTTAAGAGGATAGGTTTAAAAATTAACATGAGAGAAAAAATTGATCATAGGTGTAGAATGCATAGTCTATAGACGAAATACCAAAAACTGTGAACCCTATTGATCTTAAGAGTTACAAAAATAAGAATAAATCTCATATAGCACCAGAGAAAAAAAGTAAAAGCTATTAGAGTTTGATATAATAAATAACAAAAATTACAACTTATTGTGATATTCTATGGTAGCTTAACTTGCCGTGGTGATGGTGACCAGATTTTGCAAAACTTAAAGCAAACTTTTTAATCCTCCTAGACGACTTGCTAGAATGTGGCAAGCCATTCTTCAATACTGGACAAGAAACAATTAAAAGCACGAGCTGCTAAGCTAAAATGCACAGGTATTAGTGTCAAATAGTGTGAATTGTCAAAGACTATCAAAAGCTCTTAATCCACTTTGATGCGTGATCTATTGATAAATTAAAATCTAGTTTATATGTGCTGATAATACGTGGTAAATTTATTAAAATTATAGAGTTGATTAGATAAACAATAATGTGGCCTCAGTCTGCAAATGTAAGCACATAAATTCAAATGCAATTATTATTACGTCATAAATTAAGAGATGAAAAGTACAGATTGCCAACAAGGGCATGGACTAAACCATACAAGGTTTACTAGAGCTGACTAGGAAGCTTAATTATTCCCACTGTAGGCATGTCTCTTCTTGGAGCTGAAACTTACATTTATGTTTGGATTTGCACAGAAATGTAAATTACAATGGGTTTAGAAATTCAGCACTACAGATGCTATAGGCTTAAGAGTTTTGCTAAAAGTGAAAGAAGAGTTAGATTCTAATAATGAACAGATTGCGTATTTGTGGAATAATTCTGTAAAGGAACCAAAAATAAAAAAGAAGTGATCATATTTAGCTAACCTTTTTCCTCTTTCTCTGCAAGCTTTCCTTCGAGTGGAATTCCATCCTATTTTAAAAATTTGCAAATTATGAGCCATAATGAACCAGCTAAAAAGCATATGCATCTCTACCTAAACAGAAATTAAAACGCAGAAATTAGGAAAAACAAACAGAAACAAAACATAAAAAGGTAATCGTGCATACCTTTCGGAGTTCTGTACGCCCTTGTAATGGGTTTCCTCTGCATGGAATTAAAAATTACTCCCCACAATCAGCAAATACAAAATAGAAAAATGTACAAATGGAGTCAACAAAGGAAAAATTTCTTAACTGATCAGAAATTAACAAGGTAATATACATTAAATCACAAGGAAAAATAAAAAGCTGGAAAAATTGTAAAAAGGTAAAACCTTTACTGGATCTGATTCAGCCTTCACCAAGTGGGTAGCAGAAGGCATCGGAGCTCATAACGGTGGTTAATGCGGTGGAGAATAGGCGGCGATGAAGGTGGAAAGGCGATTAGTCAGGTGAAAGTGTGGAGCTGGAGAGGGTTTCAGGTTTGATTTGGTGTTGGTGAAGGAGTTAGGGTTTGTAAAACGGTGTGTTTTGAGGAAACAATGAAGCTTTTGTTTCTGGTAAATTTGGATAGCTCGGGCCAGGCTTTTATGTTGATAGTGACGTTTACCAAAAGAGAAGCCCAAGGTTGGATTTAGTATTTATTTCTTTTAATAATTAATTAATAAACCTCAATAATCCAATTATCATATAAGAACATATTTGATATCTTTTACATCTAATAATTTAGAATATGTTTTATCAAAAATATAATTTAAAAATTCTTGCAATATTTTTCCAAATATAATTTCACACACAAATTGCTATAATATATATATATATATATATACATATATATATATATATATTACTTACTAATTTGATGTAAATGATAGTACCACTTACTTATTTTGACACTAAGGGTCTGATTGGAATAAATGAATTCAATTTGTAGAATTAATTTACAAATAAATTCCATATGGAATTCATTTGTAAATGAATTTCTATGTTTGGAATAAAATTATTAAAATATATAATTGAAAATAAATTCCTTATTTTTATGTTTGGAATAAATAAATAAATGAATTCATTTCTATATTATTTACTAAAATATCTTTAATGCCAATTTTGATATCTTCTTTCAATTACTTCCAATAAAAAAAATTAACAACCATTAATTATCATTTTAAAATTTATTATTAATTTAATTACTCTCAATTTTGATGTATTATTTCAATTTCAATTATTTTCAATTTTCAATTTTGACATTTTCTTTCAATTTCAATTACTTCCAATAAAAAAACCCGTACATACCGAATGAAACTAATAAGATTATTTCAATTTCAATTATTTTCAATTTTCAATTTTGACATTTTCTTTCAATTTCAATTACTTCCAATAAAAAAACCCGTACATACCGAATGAAACTAATAAGTAAAAATCCAATAGAGATAAGTAAAAATCCGGTAATTGTGGTTTTAGATGACAGAAAAATAAAAATATGAGAAGGAGAAGAACAGTGATGGAATAGAAATAATAACAGATTACGTTAACTATATAAAAGAAATTTATTTATAATAAATAATTAAAATGGTATTATAGTTTTTTCAATTTTAGCTCTTAAAAATGTGGAATTCATTTGCAAATTCCACCTATTTTGATGGAATTTGGTGAAAGCATAATGAATTCCGTGGAATTTAATTCTATGAATTCAATTCTTAATTTTTTTGCATTCCAAGCATGAGAAATGAGAATTATAAATGAATCCCATAAAATTTTATGGAATTCATTTATTCCAAGCAGAGCCTAATAAGCAAATATATAATCATTTCAATTTGAAAAATATTTATGAAACTTCATTTATAACTTAAAAGTTCAAAATATTATTAAATTTATACTTTATGTATACAAATCTTTAAATGTAATTTAATAAATTGAATTTTTAAATAAATTCATAATATAACTTAACCAAAATTTCAAATTTTTATAGGCTAGAGCTTTCACTTCTTGAAGCTTTTTGCAAAATTATCAAGTATTCCAATTATTAGCACTTTAGTTGCCCCTTTTAGTTAATGTGCCTATTGACATTTTCTCAAAATAATTGTATTATGCTTGGGAATAATGGCAATTTCCTTTTCCATTAGAATCTATCAAATGCTTGATGGACATGCTAAAAGTATTTCCAAAACTATCTTGAATATTGATTTACAAACTATAATGTGCTCCTCATTTTTAAGTTATATCTCAAAATATATATATTTTTTATTTTTTTGCTTTTTCTTATCTTGATTGAGAATGTGTTAATAAAATATTAGTTTTGTTGAAATTTTACATAATTAACTAACACAATCACAAGTGAAAATAAGAGAGAACGAATCACAAGTGAAAATAAATTTATTTGAAGGAAAATTTATTTATTTAACCAATGAAAATAAATTTAATTTAATTGTTGGTGAGAATCTACCTAGCTAGGTTGCTTAACATTAATATCTTCAAAAATTATTATTGTCCATGGGAGGAAAAGAAATTGACTAAGAAATAAAAGGAGTTAGGAAACAAAAACATAGTGGTGTTTTTGGCTTTTTGTTTTATGTTTACTATCTATACATATATATTTATAATTTTAATTTTTATTTTTATTAAAATCTCCACTCATAGTATTGTTCTGGTAAGAGTCTTTGTCAACTTGCAAAATAGAGAATTAAGAATGCACATATCCAATTAGTAAGAAAGATGCATCACCTGATTTTTTTCCTTTTTAAATTACATTATATTTCTCTCATAAATTATAAGTCGTTTTAAATTAAAATACATTTTTAACCAAAAAAAAAAATCAGAATCCATGCTTTAAAAAATTAGAAAGTAATCATTTTACATTGTTATTTTATATTCTCGCTCATTTCAAAAGATTATTAAATTATACAAATAAGGTTTCAAAACTAAAACACAAAAAAATTCATATTAATGAGAATACATAATACTATTGTAATTAACTACATTTGACTTGTGCGTTTTGCACATACATTAGACTATTGGGTATAAGTTATGAACTAAATTGAAAAATTCATTGTATAGGTAACTAATTCTCGATATATTATCAATATAAAACATGTCTTGGGATAAATTTCTTTAAAAAATAAAATAGTAATACTTCAAAATTCAAATTTAAACATTATATTAATATTGTAGCATTTTACAAAGGTTAAGGAGGTGTTTGTCTTGAACTGGTCACCTGAAAACAAAAAATTTCGGCAAATTTCCGATAATGAAGATTCCGACAGTCAAGTCAGGAAATTGACGAGAATGGTATAAGTGTGATAAGATTGGGAAAAAAATCGAGAGAGAGTCGAACATACTTTAATTTCCCTTTTTATAGAGTTAGAAATCAGTATTGGAATATGAATGCAATGTTAAATAGGATTTAAGTTTTAAATAGGATAAAACTTCAACGTCCAAATTGGGATAGGACTCAGGTTCCTGATTTGTGATTAATTATTGATTAGATAAGGTAAATCTTAAAAAATTCGCATCATGGCAAACCTTCAAATGAGTATGACAATCCTTACAATTATTGGAATCATGTTGATTTCGAGCTGTCAGGAGAGACCGAACTGTTATTGAGAAGAATATTTAGATAAGCTCGGCTAACTAAACTATTGACGAAGTGTCCAATTATCATAAGTCCCCCCCTCCTCCTACATGTATGACATTTATGTCCTTTGGGCGGCAAACTAGAATTCAAAAAATAATTGTCCAGCGCGTAGTGCATTTAAAGGGATCATGATGGCAGGACAAGATGGCGCCTTTTTTGTCACATTTTGGTGGTTGAAACAGTTACGAAAAGATGTATAACGCTTCAGTTCCCGCGCTGGATGTCATCATTACTAACATAGCGTGCCCCGACCTCTGTGTTGGGAGTTATGATGGTTGGCAGAACCACTCATTATCAGCCACGTGTTTGTTTTCCATTGGTCTATACTTCTTATAAATATCTGCCTGTTTTTCCATTTTTCACTCTTTGATTACCTCTTCTTTTCTTCGTTTCCTTTCTATTTCTTCATTTCCATCGATCTCTAGTTTTCTGCCTTCAGATTATTAGACTTCATCTTCCCCTCTGTTATCAGTTCTTCGTCTATTGTCAGATTTTCAGCCTTCACTCCTCTCCCGATTCTCCATTTCTGTTTGCCTAGAGGTTTTCTCCATCTTGATTCTGCAACTCTCACACTTCAATTTCAAATCCAGATTTCAAGTTTTCCTTCTCACAGGTTTGTATTTCCATTCTTTTTCTACCATGAGTTCTGAAATTTCTAGTGAGAGAGTTAAGATAGGTGAAGGGTTTTTTGATGACAGTCCCCCAGAATCTCCCAGCACCAGCCAGCCAAAGCAGGGGGGAAGGAAAGGACCTAGGAGACTTCTTCGAGTAGAAAGTATTAGATTGGCCATAAAGAATAGCGAAATGGTCGAGCTACATGACAATTTGGGCATACCCTACAGTTATATGATTCGTGCCCCTATGAGCCAACATCTGAGCTAATGCTAAATTCTCCGGCAATAAGACCATAGTTGTTTATGAAGCAGATTTTAAAGCCGGGGTGAGTCTTCCTCCGACTAGATTTGAGCTTGATTTTCTGATCCATTATGGCTTAACAATTGGGCAAGTTCATCCTAATGCTTGGCAAACAATATCGGCATTATAGATATGGGCAGCCGAACACAACATTGATCTAACCCTTCAGATCTTCCAAGTTACCCATGTGGTGGAACTTCGGATCAATTCTAAGGACCACAATTGCATACAAGCCCGAGCAGGTTATGAAGTATTCTCAGGGAATCCAAAGTCTTTAAAGAACTAAAATAATCGCTTTGTTATTATAGAAAGCAACAATGAGTTCAGGTTTCTAACTACCTGCGGTCGATTTGTCAATAAAAATGACAATCCCTTATACCTTTCTAAAGAAGAATAAGAGACACTAGCTCGGTGGAAAGAGCTAGCTCAAAATACAGTAGACATCAAAGAGCAGCGTCTGTTCGGAATAATTCAAGAATCATCTTGCTACAAGAAAAAGGGTAAATTATTTTGATCTTCTTCTTCTATTCTATTACTTTTTTATTGTTTGCTTTTTTGCAACTATGAAGAGGATTGCCCGACCTAGTATGGCCGAAATGATAAAAGCCAAGAAATAAAAGCACAAGAGAGCCGAACACCTGCAGCAACTGCACCCGGGGCAAGTCCAGTAGCAAGTACTCCAAGCTCGGCTCCTCCTGCATCAAGCTCAGCTCCTATCAAGGTATTGGATGTTTCTCCCAACCGAACTCAAAACCTAGTTACGAGGACATCCGAGCATAGGGCTGCTCCTGAACACTTCTCACCCGATAGTAAGGTAGAAGCGCAAACATCAACTCTTAAGTCATAAAAAAAAAAGCTGTAAACGCCCTTGCCGAGGAAGTAGTAAAGTTCTGGGAAGACCAAGGGAGCATCTGGTCCAAAGACAACCACGAATTTATGACTTTTATCCGTCAGGCGTCCTGTGTACCGAGAGAGGTAGCTCCACTGACAAGGATGAATGCCGAGCAGCCGAGCATTGCTATAAGAGGCATCAAGTGGAGGAAAATTTCTAGCCTTATAGTTTACCATATAAGACTTTTTTCAATTCTTATATACTTTTTTAGAGGGGTCTATGCTGGGAGGAGCTATTATTTCTAAGATGAACAAGCTGATCATGGCTTGAAAGAGAGAGCAACAGGCTGTAACTGGACAGCATTTTCGAGCTAGTGCTGCCGAGAGTAAATTAGTCAATCTGAGAAAAAGACTATTGAAGCTGAGTCAAAGGCGGCTAATGCTCTCAATAAGGTCATCAACGCCGAAGAAAAAGCGGCAGCTGCCGAAAAGAGGCATGCTAAAACCGAAGTCGAGCTAGTAAGAAGCAAGGCTGGCCTAAAAAAGGCGAACAAGGAGAAAATCGATTTAAAGAAAAATATTCTGAACTGGAGGACAAGACGTTGGACTTAGTTGTCGAGAAATGTCTTGCTTTTATTACTAAGTTCTCCTCCACTGTAAAAAAGCGTCATCCAGATATGGATTGGTTTTGGCCGGATGATATTTATCTAGATGAATAGATAAGACTCCTTGTATTGCTTTTTGGCCTTGTATTCATTTTGAAATTAAATATAATCAACATTTCTCCGAACTGGTTGCGTTGTTGCTACTGTTGTCCAAACTTACTATTAGTGGACTCAATTCACATGGATTTTCTTTCGAGAAACTTAGAAAAATAGCCGAACTCAAAACGAAATTGATGAATAATCAAACTAATCAAATACAAGTACTCGATGTAGCAAAACTGCTAGACTGAGCGAAAAATTAAGAGTAGATGCTCAAATGGTAGTACAATCGAACCGAGCAATAAAAATAGCTTTTAAAGGAAGAGATCTTGGAACTTTTGCTAGTACAAATAATTAAATGGTGATATAGCAGATCTAATTGATTTATATGTTAAACCGAACTAAGTGCTCGAATGGCAATACTACAGGATGAGCAACTGAAATAATACAAAGTGCTCGTAAAGCGAATACTGCCGAATGAGCAATTAAATAAAACTGTGCTCGTGGTGAAGCTACCGAGTGAGCGATTGGTTACTTAAATGGCGATATAGCCGGACGGATCAAATTAACAATGAATAAGTGCTGGAGTGGCGATAACGCCGAACAACTTTCGAATGAACAAATATCTTCATTAGTAACTTTGCTTATACAAATGCTTGAATGGCAGTATAATTGAATTAAGTAATAAATTAGATAAATCGAAGTAAATGCTCGACTGGCGATATTGCTAATGAGTGAATGAAAAACTCGAATGGCGAAATTACCGTACTTGAGCGATTAAAATAACAATTGAAATAGGATAGTGCTCATAAAGCGTAACCGCTGAACTTGATCAATTATCTGCCTAACTTGAACAATATATCTTCAAATTAGGATTGAACTGTTGTAGAACTTTGACTATATGAGTCTCAAGAGGTTAAATTTACCTGGCTCGTCATGTGCATATCTGTAGAATTTATGCTTTTGAAATCCGAGCTAAGTGAAACCTTTAAGGTTTCCAAGAGTAGTGCTTAATTTGCTTCCTTCAATATTATGACATAAGCCTCCCGAGCTGTCTTTTGATTGCCTCTAAGTATTGTGATGCCCTCTGAAGCTGGGACTTTAAGTAACAACTTATGCATTGAAATATATGCATCCACCGTATTCAACAGAGGTCGCCCAAAAATGGCATTGTAAGCCAAAGGTATGTCTACCACCATGAAATAATTTCTGCATGACCGGACAATTTCATTATCTCCGAGCTAAAGAGCTAGGCTTATGGAGCCTTTTATTTTGACCGGTTGTCTAGATAACCCAATAAGTGGTGTTGACACTGGCTCCAGGATATTGGTTGACATTCCTAATGCGTTGTACACTTTGAGAGTTATAACGTTGACCGCACTTCTTGTATCAACCAAGATCCGCTGGACTAGGTAGTCTTAAATAAGAGCTTCTATGACCAAAGAGTCTGTATATGGTTGGCGAACATGAGTACCATCAACATTTAAAAATTGCACACTACCGGGAACTTGCGAACTGGATCCCAAGGAAAACACTTCCTTTGCCTTTCACTTGTTAGAGTCATTGAAAATATCATAATGCTTACCTCCGGCAATGACATGGATGACCCCGATCGGAACCCTCTTGCTTGAGCTAGCTTTGTTCTTATCTTGTCGAGGAGGTGATAGAGATCGATCTCTGTTGTTCTTGTCCCCATGCTTAACAAACTAACCAAGCTTGCCCTGCTATATTAGGTATGTGATCTCCCTTTTTAGTTCTTTATAGTCCTTTGTTTCATGCCCTTTATCTCTGTGGAAGGCACAGTAAAGGCTTTGGTCTCTATTTGGATCTTCCCTCATAGGTCGTGGCTAGTTAACTCGATAATTTTCCTTTAACCATGCAAAAATTTGGGACCTAGTGGAATTCAGAGGTGTCCACAGATCTTCATGTCGGTCTCTTAAACATTGTGCAGAAACAGCAAAAGCTCGGTTAAAGCTACTAATCCTTTGCTTCTAGAATCATTTCGGCCTGCATTATTTCTCTCTTGAGCTATTCTCTTTTTATGTCTCTGTACTGAGAACTATATCGGAGTCACCGAGCTTCGTTCATCATAATATACTTGTGTGCCCACGATATGTGCTTGGTAAAGTCACTTGGTGGCTTCTTACTTAGTGAATCACTATAGTTCTGGCACCTAGTGTTACGGATTAGAGCATTGATGGCCATTTCTAGATTCAAATTCTGAATGTCCATCACTACAATGTTGAACCGTTCCATATATGCTCTCAGTGGCCCGCCTTTCTCTTGTTGAACTAAGTTAAGATCGGCTGAAACCTTAGTAGGGCGAATAGCTGCTATAAACTTAGCGATGAACATATCACTAAACTGCTTAAAAGCTGTAAACTGAATGCTCGAGTAGATTACGAAACCATATCTATGCGGACTCTGTGAGAGTCTGAGGAAAGATCTTACACAAGGTTATGTCTTTGGTGGTGTGTACTAACATGGTATAATGGAACTGATCCAGATGAGCGCGGGTGTCGATATTACCGTTGTACTTTGGCGATTTGGTAACCGTACTCGAGGCCAAAATATCTCTAGATAGGGGCGACTTGAAACAGCCCTAATATTGCAAAGTGTTACGATTCTGATACTTCTACATTCACTTTTCAAAGAGCCTCTCGAACTGCTCAGTTGTCAGGGTTATAGTCGTTCCCGGGGACAGCGTATTGGGCAAGGCAGGTGGTGCATGTGTGGGGACTCGAGGAGTGGGTGTTTGGGCTACGGAGGGTGCTTAAGGAATGGGTGTGGGGGCTGCATGGGGTGCCTAAGCGGCCATAGCTGATAGGGCTGTCAAGAGAGTCTGAGTAGTTTGATGAGTCAGGCTGGGGATTGCTGGGATAGTGATAGTTTGGGCGATTATTGGTGTTTGGGTTTGTACTTACGGGAAAAGCTATCGCACTGGTAATGGTGAGAATTATTTTATTTGGGTTAGCACTGGGTGATGAAGCGTCTAGCCAAAAATTTAGACTGGGAGTGGCGGAACTAGTTTAGGCTAATTTACAGGCAGAGCGCTGAAAATAGGCAAATCGGGGAAGAGATCCATAATTACTAGAAAATCTCAGGGTCCACACTCATAGCAATAAATGAGACTGTTCGAAAATTCTGAGCAATTGTCTTGAATTGATTACCTGAAAACAAAGAACTCCAATAGATTTCTGATAAGGGAGACTCCAATGGTCAAGTCAGGAAATTGATGAGAATGGTAAAAGTGTGATAAGGTTGGGAAAGAAATCGAGATAGAGTTAAATATACCTGGATTTTCCCTTTTATATAGTTAGAAATCAGTATTAAAATAGGAATCCAATACTAAATAGGATTCAAGTCTTAAATAAGATAAAACTTCAATGTCCTAATTGGAATAGGACTCAAATTTATGATTTGTGATTAATTCTTGATTAGATAAGGTAAAGCTTAAAGAATCCTCGTCATGGGGAAATTGGAACCTTCAAAGGATTACGACAATCCTTGCAATTATTGGAATCATGCTGATTCCGAGTTGTTATTGAGAAGAATATGCAGATAAGCTCGGCTAACCAGACTATTGACGAAGTGTCTGGTTATCAAGAATCCATGCTTTAAAAGATTAGAATGTAATCATTTTATAAACGGTTCATATTGGCAATATCACTAAAATTTATTATTTTAAATTCTCGCTCATTTCAAAAGATTATTAAATTGTACAAATAAGGTTTCAAAACTTAAAGACAAAGAAATTTTTTTATTAATGAGAATACTATTGTAATTAGCTCAATTTGACTTGTGCGTTTTGCACATACATTAGATTACTTGTTATAAGTTATGAACTAAATTGAAAAATTCATTATATAGGTAACTCATTCTCGATATATTACCAATATAAAACATGTCTTGGGATAAATTTCTTTAAAAAATAAAATAGTAATACTTCAAAATTCAAATTTAAACATTATATTAACATTGTAGTATTTTACAAAGGTTAAAGAGGTATTTGTTTCGGATTTTCAACTTATTGCAGTAGTTGATAGTTGTTTCAATTTTGTCGAGTGATGTTGTAATTTTTGGTATTTTTTTTTTAAATTAACGAATGGATGGTCGTTCTTATTCCAATATGTTGATGATTCTACTAGCTATATTTTAAAGTCTTTTAGAAATATTTCCTATTTCTTCTAAGATGAATATAGGTTTGTCCTTTCAAGTAGGAGTTAAATAAGGATTTATTCTACTCCTCCTTCAATAACTTGAGCCTACGGAAAATTTTATTACCTTTTTCATGTAGCCAATTAATTTTCACATATTCAATGGAAAGAAATTAGTACACGTACCATAGTGGATCATTTTGATTGTAAAGGGAAGGAATATAAGTTCTTAGTCTCTTAGAATTCTTTTGCTTTAATATTGGCTTAATACGCATTTTTTTTCTTAAATTTAGGCAAAAAAAAAACTTTTATGCCCCTAACTTTTTCGAATGCCTTACAATATATCCAAACTTGACAAAAAAAATGCATCTATTTTCTCCTAATTAACTAAATATCACTACATATGAGTTTTAAATGCACATACTACTTCTAAGTTCTAATTGGTTGTTAAATTTAGTGTTGTTAAGAGAAAGAAAAGGAAATGAAAAATGCAAAAAGATCCATTTTTGTGTCTTTTATTTTAATCACATGCCAAATACAAAAGCAAAAAATAATTGCTTTATGATTTACCACTTAAGAGGAGTAATGGGTTCATTTTTGTCAAGTTTAATGTGTAATAGGGTGCTTGCAAAATTTAGGTGTATAAGATGATTTTTTTTTTTTTACGCTAAGTTTGAGAAATAAAATATTTATTAAGTTTTTAATATTTAAAATAGAAGTTATAAAGTTCTTCAGATTAGTCTATAAATTAATCGTACCTCCAAAACTGGCAAATGTGTTTTATGTCTCCATGTTAAGAAGGTACACATCAAATCCTTCTCATGTGATTCCTATGAAACCAATGGAGATACAACGGGATTTGACAAGTGAAGAAGAACACGTAGCAATCTTGGCTCAAGAAGTTAAATAGTTGAGGAATAAACAAATACCATTAGTAAAAGTTCTGTGAAGACATCACAACATAGAAGAGGCGAGGTGAAAACTAGAAGAAACTATGAAAATGTAGTATACTCACATGTTATTTTCAAGTATGAATTTTGAGAACAAAATTTCTTTAAGAGGGGAAGAAATATAAAATCCCAAGTTTTATTACTAGAAATATTTATTAAACTTAAATTCTAAATGGTGTGTGTTGGTGGAAGAAAAAATGAAAATTGAACTTAATTGAGAGAAATAATAAAAGAATAGGACTTGATTGAACAAAAATAAATAGTTTAGAGATTAAAGAGGAATATGTCAAGCTTAGTGTAACCAAGTGATTAAAGTTAAATATAGATTAATTAAAACTAATTAAGGGTGAGCGGATTTTATGTGTCAAGTTGTAGTGAAGCCACCAATTTTAAAATGCATATAAATAGGTAAAAATGACGAGGGAGAAATGAATGAATTCATCTCGTTCTCTCTCATTAATTCGACTTCATCAAGGATTCTTCCATGGAGCTCATTCAAGCTAGCTTAATTTCAAAATAAGAGTAGGAATTGAATGACTTTTTAAGAAGAAACTAGGCCAAGGAGTTGAATTTGAGAATTTGTTAAATAATAAATTAAGGTAGGTGGTTAATTTTGATGCTTGTATTCGAGTTGGTGGAGAATTCTCTCGCATATATGTGTGTTCTTAATTGAGGTGAATGGAGGTTGATTGTGAAACTGTGAATTGGTTAATTGATAGAAAAATGAGAAAGGCAAGAATTAAAGGAGAAGAATTAGCCTGCAAAACGGATTTAGGAGCTTCAATTAAAGTTAGAGAATCTCTTAATAAAGGCGACTTTTAATCATATCTTAACGTATAGGCCTCCAAATAGAGTGGTTCCAATTGGAGAATTTTCTTAAAAGATCTTCGAAATTAGGATTGAAGGTATAGACCTGATTTTGTCCCTTAATAGAAGCAGTTGTTGTTCCCAATGGTGCATATCTGTAAATACAGGTCCAAATTGAGTAATTTTTGAGTTAGTTAAAACTTAAGACATAGGTGTATATTTGTTATGAAGGAACTTTGGCTGGTTGAAAAGCCTAAGCAAAGTGAACCATGAAATCTACCTTGCTAGACTTTGTTTTAGAAGACATTTTAACAGTGTTACACGGTGGTAATGGATTCTTGACCGCTATGTAACTTTTCTACTCACCGTGTAAACGGTTACTAGAATCTCTAATTCTGCCTAAAAATCATTTTACAAGGCGGTTAAGAATTTCTGATCGCCATGTAGAATACATTGATTATCGTGTAGCCATTTCTGCCCGCAGTGTAAAATTCTTTTGCCTCTACAGTACCAAAATTCTGCCATTTTACACGGCGGTCAGGAATTATGGCTTTATAGTACCAAAATTCTACTATTTTACACGGCGGTCAAGAATTTCTGACCTCTGTATAACCCCCAGTTTTTAACCTTTAATGTGAGTTTTTTCCACCGTTTTGAACTCGAATTTAACCAAAACTTTCTGAAACTTGTATGGCGCATTTTTAATGACTTGTAATTAATATGGACACGTATAAAATGTGATGATATGATCTTTATCATAAAAATATAAATTATTTATCAATAATAAAAATGGCATTTATACACCGGCATGATTATGAAATTTATGATAAATACTCTGACTTCCCTGGAATGTATTTACATGTTTATCAATCATTATTTATGACTGAAATATGCATAATTTAGTCTAAAGCTATGGGACGCCTACCCAGATACCTAGTTTGTGGATAGATAGGCATATCTATAGGGAGTCTGTTGCAGCTGCTAAACTTTTGACACTACTGTGTCTTTTATTAGAGATTTATGTCTCATTTATACATTATTCCCTCCAGGAATGCCCGATCTGATATTCTTCCACCCGGAGATGCCTGATAAGTTCTTCCCTATAGGGATGCTTGGTCTGATAATATTCCCTTTGGGGATGCCTAATCTTCTCCCGAATATCCACATTCTTAGTAAGGCAAGTGAAGTTTGACTTATCTAAAAAAATAAATTTTGAACCTGATGAATATGAATCTGAACTTGATTCTATATATGATAATCATACACATATATATATTTAATGTGAATTGTTCAGTTATAAAATCCATTACTTATATAATATACTTGGTGTGCTTGTGAAATGACTACTGTTAATGGTCAATCAAAACTAAATATTCCCCACTAAGCTTTATGTTTAGCACATATTTTTCATCTATGTAGGTTTAGGTATCGAAGCTGCTTACAAAGACACGTTGCAGAAGTCAGGGCTAGCACATGAATAGGAAAAGTTTGATGTAAGTCCAATTCTTATATATGAATATTGTGATGCTCTTTTGTAATTAATGTAACAAATTGTGTTGACAACACTATATAATTTTGTAAATGAACTTATAAGTATTAAAGAATATGTATACGTAAGTTTGCTTAGCACTCATTGTAATGAAAAGTATTACTCTGGTATGAAGTGGAAAGCAAATTTTTATTATGTATGAATATAATTGCTATGTGCTTATGTATGATATAGATGTTCGTTTCTAAGATAGCCTATTGTGTGACACCTTTTTGCTTAACGATAGGATATTTGTTCATGTTCTATTAGGGCAAATAAAGGGGTGTTACAATATATATAATTATACACATTTTCATTTCAATGTCACTTGTTTTTCCTAAGTGGCTAGGGTTTTTCCTTAAAATTCCTCCCAATGTGAGTTCAATTCTCGGCGGAGTCCTTTTATTATTCTTTTTAGTTTTCATCCTTTAATTCTTAATTTTATGCTCTTTAGTTCTCTGCCTATCTTTTTCTATTTTCTAATTTTTCTTCCATCTCTCAAATTCTCTCGATTTGTAGAGAAAAAAATGAATCAAATCCCTTCCTTCTTTCATCTCTCTTTGCTTTAAACAATGGAAAATCAACCATTTTTCATCTTATTGTGGCTTGTGCCTTAAAATTTTCAAAATTGAAAATTTTTATATCTCTCACTTTGTAGAAATTTGAAATTTTCAAAATTGGAAATCTATTTCTCTTCTAATTTAGCATCGCCGTTCGCTACTGCCAAATCTCCGATCGTTGGTTATCGTTCCTCATGGCTATTTCTCTGTTTACTTTATCAGTTTCATCTTTATCACCCTTAAGACTAAGAGTAGGGGAAGTTTGTTGCAAATAATTTCAAGAATTTCTTTGTGTCTGTTGTTAGCTTTGATTTGGCAGTAGTTTTATGCTAATATCAAATTTTGAATTTTGCTTGTTTATTATTGTTTCTTGATCCATTCAATGCAAATTCAGTGAATTGTATGGTTTTTTCAGGTTGTTCAAGGTTTATCTAGTCGAGGGCCTGAAAATTTTGTGTTAATAAGGTCAGGATCCAAATTATTAATAGGGTTAGTTCGGAGATACTATATAACACTTTTTCGGGTGTTGGGTTATATGGGTTCGGGTCGAGTTGACCTGAACCCAACCGATGCACACCGCTACAGTTTTGAGATATCATTAACCATAAATCAGTCTATTAATAATTTCGGTTAATTGGTAGTTCGATTTCAATTTTTGTTGTTCGGTTAGTCAATAAAACAATTTCAACATATAAACATAATAAAATTATATAAATTGCAAAGCCCATTTCAATTGTTTAGAATGTTTAAAAATAAAAATACAAATTAAAAATAAACATATTACTCATAGTAAACAAAATAAAACAAAACAAAAAGATAATGTTTGCATTGCAAGGATTGAATATGCTCATGAAATTAGCAATAATATTAATGTGCCAACTACACACATGTCAATTAATATATGATTAAAACAAGAATAAAATTCAAATACATGTTTCATAAAAATATGAATCATATATATGTATATATATTAATTTTGGAAAATGACATATAGTTTAAAAAAATTTAAAATTTTATTTTATATAAGTTTTAGAAAGAATTTTTTTTATGGTATAAAAATTAGAATAAAATATAAATATGAACTTGTTAACCGTGAATATATCTGTTCATTTTCGGGCTTGTACCGGGTACGGGCCAGGTCTAATGGGACTTTTTATTTTTTCCAAACCCACATTAATGAAATGTTGGCCGTGCCGTTAAAAATATTTAAATAAAAAAATTAATTTTAATATATAAATTGATATATTATATTATATAAAATTATAATAGAAAGATATTTAATATGTTAATAAATGTATAGATTTTGATATTTATTATGAAATTTTATTTTTTGTGTACAATTTTACATGTTTTAAATTATATCGTTAATGAAAAATATAAAAATAATATATGGTCGGGCGGACATGGCTAAGTTGATAATTTATATGCAAAGTTCAATTCCACCCTTTAATAAATAGGTTTTTGATTGGACTGGATAGGGCATACATAATAAATTACATGTCCAAACCTGTAAAATTTGCGAACCGAACGTATATCCGAGTTTTTATCAAGTCTAATTGTAGACTAACAATTAATCAATAGATAAAAATTAAAATAAATACTGAGTTTATCAAATAGATTAATAAAAAAATTCAATTCAATTTCGAACTGGTTAATCAAATTTTCAATTTTTTTCTTTCACCCCTAAATGTTGTGTTAGCATTGTTAGTTGCAGTAAAAATAATTTCCTTAAAAAGTGAAGTGCAATAGATATATATTTAAAAAAATTAGCAGTTTTAAAAAAAGAATAACCATTTGATGAATTACTGGATTAAAAATAAAAAAATATATATTTTTTATCCAACCGTCATTATTTGTTGCATATTGACGGAATCATTAAAAAAAAGTATAGAAAACTCGCTGAAATTATCAAAATAAAAAGAAAAGGAAAAAATGATAAATAAATAAATAAATAAATAAATAAAAAGAAAAGAAAAACAAAAGCATAAAGTTCAGTTGAGTTTGGTTTCATAGTTAACTAAAAAACAGCACTTTCCTTGGCATTTCTCAACAACCAAGAAGAAACCAAGCATAAAGTTCTATGTTAGTTCAGTTTACTTGGAAGCAGCAAAACCGGTTGAGTGGAAACTATAAAATTATATTATTATTATTATAATATTAACATTTGCAAAATCAAACATTAAACTAAATAAAAAAAATATCTTAGAATATTCTCTATACAAAAACTATACAATATTAGTTAAATTAAAAAATATATAATAATTTTGTGGAAAGAAATTATAATAATAAACAATAGAAGAAAAAGGTGATGACCCAAAATAAAAACAAAGGGAAAGAAAGAAAAAGAAAAGAAAAGGCATTTCCTTCCATTTCATGCATGGATGATTTTTGCATTCATTCATACTGATGGTGTAGTATTTGTATAGTTGGTGTGTTTGTTTTGTACTTTTTTTTGGTTCTAATTCATTCCTATGGTTTTAATTTCTCTCTCTTCAAATTCCCATTTTTCTCTCTCTACTCTCTCCCTTTGATAATCTCCCCTTCTCCTTCTCCTTCACGCCGCCTCTCTTCCTGACCTTATTACCAACAACACTTCCCCACTCTCTTTGCATTCTCTCTAAATTGTCAAATAACTATTCAATTCATAAAAATTGATCACCCCTTTTGGTAAATTTCCAATCTTTTCTGTGGTTTTTCATCACTTTTATTAGCTATGGCTTCTTTTTCTCTCAAATGCTGACTCCTCTGTCACTGGTATGTGTGACTTTTTGTATTGATCACTGTTTTAGTCCTTTTTTTCTCCCACATTGTTCTCTAAATCCTTTTTTTTTTTTCTTAATTGGGTTTCTCTTGCCTTTGTGCGTTTGGTTGGTGTTTGTTGTAAAGGTTGGATTTTTAATTTTGTTTTTTTTTTGATGATCGAGTTTTTGATTTTCTGGGTTTTGGCGTTTTTGTGCAACTTGGTGGAATCTAAGGTCTCGGTTTTAGTGCAATGGTTAAGGCAATGAAATTTCTGTGTTTCTGTTCTTTGGACGTAGAAATCGAGGCAAAGGTGTTTGAAATGGTCTGATCATGCTAATTATGGTGATCATGCATCTAGAGTGATCTGTGAACTCTTTGTTTTTGAACTGGGGTTTCCACATTGATTTGTTTCTAGTGTAAAATAATCTCTTAGACTGGCATGTTTCTCAGATGTATTTTTCTCTTTTGTATGTTATCCTTTTTCTGATTTAATATAATATTTGTTATAGAAGTTCATCTATGGGGTGGAGATTTTTATTTGAAAAATAAATGGGATATTGTTTTTGAATCTTTAGATTATTTTTTCCGGAATTTAGGGAAATTATTGTGGTGGATGATCCTACTTTGACAATGTGGATGATATTTGTACTGAAAACATAAACTCTTAGTTAGATACTGAAGCTGACAATCCTTTGATAGTTTGAGTTTTGATCAATGTTGTCCATTACCTTTTTGTTCCAATTATTATTTTGCTTATGGATGGTTTCTTATTATGTAGAAAATTTCTGCAATCAAGGGGTCGTGTGGATCTACATTGCTTTATTTTGCAGAAAAGGAATTTTTCAGAAGCTTTGCAATATATAGAACATGGAAGTTGGAAGAACTGAACAAGACTTTGATGAATTGGAGAAGCTTCTCGGAGAGATACCAAATGCTACTTCTGAGGAAGCTGCACCTAAAAGTATGTCTCCAAGTGGTGGCTTGGCTTCCATTAGTGTGAATTCTTTTAATGGGCCTCTCTCTGAAAAAATGCAAAGCAATGGGAATCTGGAAGAAGGGAAACGGTTAATTAATAAAACACAAGGATCTCCCGTCACAAGGATCGAATCAGAGGAAGCAAATCTGCCTGATGATCAATCCTTGACATCTGCATTTGCTGATATAAGCTTCAATAGTGGAAGTGCTTCAGCAAATTTTAAATCCTCAC
Organism: Excoecaria cochinchinensis; assembly: GCA_947683425.1. Classification (NCBI taxonomy): domain Eukaryota; kingdom Viridiplantae; phylum Streptophyta; class Magnoliopsida; order Malpighiales; family Euphorbiaceae; genus Excoecaria; species Excoecaria cochinchinensis. The sequence continues at coordinate 49,860,589 of CANTUQ010000004.1, forward strand.
CGATGCTTGCTGTCTCATTAGATTGTAAACTCACAAACAGCATGAATAATTTAGTACCAAATATGAGTTCATTAGTGACTGGTGATCCATCTTTCCAGTTGCCAAATGCTATGAGTTGTGGATTTGATGAGTTTAACCTAACCAAAGTGGACAATGAAAGCTCGAAGTTGTTAAAACTTAATTCCCAAGAACTGAAGCAGATGTCTGTTGGTTATTGTCAGCCTCATCCCATTGAAAATTTCTCCTCTGCCTTGCCACTTGCTCGTGGTGTGCAGGGTTATCAGTTTCTTTCCAATGTGGCTGTCCCTGGTGTGGAGTTTCCTTTTATGTCCGATCAGCGACAATACTTTGCTGATGTACAATCTGTGCTTCCTTGCATACGGTCACAACAATTAAACCAACCTCATATAAGCTGGAGGAATATTGAAGAGGAGCAATTTTATAGGCATCAGCAATTCCTGTATCTGCAACAGCTGCGTAATCAACGGTTGGAGGCTCAGTACCCTATTCAAGCAAATGCAAATGTTTCTGCAAAGCTAATGAATCGCAATGTGAGACAACCATATTTGGAGGTGCCAATGTCTCATCAACTTCAGCAATCTAATCAAGAACCATTGTGGAGCAATTATGCAGTATCAAAGGGTCTGAACCAATCACACAATGGCATAAATGTTTTGGATAAAGTTGATAGACAGAGCTACCCTGAAAACATTCTTACTAGATCACAAGGACAGAACACACTTAAAGCTGTGAAGTTTCCCTCAGTGGGAGCAGATGAATCACGTGTCAATCTCAATCAGAACAGGAAAGTTGCATCAAATGCCCACCTTCGGCACACTTTATCTTCTCCTGTCGCTGGTTGCTTTCAGTTAGATCATTTGAGCTCATGGAATGTTCCCTCTGATTTTGCTGAGCTTAAAATTTCAAATCAGAGGCCTCAGCCTCAGAAGTATAATTCTGTAGATGAGATTACAGGCAGAGTATATCTCATGGCAAAGGACCAACATGGTTGCCGCTTTTTGCAAAGAAAATTTTCTGAGGGCACTCCACAAGACGTTGAAAAGATTTTTCTTGAGGTAATTGATCATGTTGTCGAACTGATGACAGATCCATTTGGCAATTACCTAGTCCAAAAGTTGCTTGAAGTTTGCAATGAGGATCAGCGGATGCAAATACTTTGTGCTGCCACAAGAGAACCCGGGGAACTTGTTAGGATTTCATGTGACATGCATGGGTTTGATCTCTCTCTCTCTCTCTCCCCCCTATGTTTGTGTGTGTCCATGTTCTTTGGCTATCAAAACTTGTTTTGTAGCTTATCTTGTGTACTTCACTTGTGAATGCAGGACTCGGGCTGTTCAGAAGGTAATTGAAACCCTCAAGACCCCAGAGCAGTTCTCTATGGTTGTCTCCTCGCTGAAGTCTTGCATAGTGACTTTAATAAAAAATATGAATGGTAACCATGTTGCACAGCGTTGCTTGCAGTATTTGGCTCCTGAATACAGTGAGGTAAGAAAATCTCATCTGCTGATTTAAACTTACTAGGGCATTGGATCCTTTTTTTGTTTCAAATTTCTCAGATATTCTATTTCTCATTCATTTCGTTTGAAACACTTAAAAACTAGTAAACATAAAGGAGCAAGGTTGGATTAGGGCCTCATTTCAATCTTGTTTAGCAAAATGTTGAGAGAATGGTAACAGGGTAGAAGGTGGAAGTGCAGGAGGTGGCAAAAGTTCTGTTGGTTTGTGATCCTTCAATGAAAGAGACACATTCGGTTAGGTCACATTTCTGAATTATTTATTTGGATAATAGAATTTTTTGCTTTGCTGCTTTTGGTTTCTGTTTTACATTATTTGCTTGCATCCTCTTGGTCGAAGAATGACTTCACACGGTATACTGCAGTAACTTTCTTCGAGCATTTCAGACTTTCTATTGTCTTTTGATTTGATGAGATCAAACTCATATGAAAATGATGATCATCCAAGTTCATGGCCTTAATGTTAAGCGAGGAGTAATTATATTACAGACCCTGCAATATGATTCTATTGTATTTCATGTAATTGCAAAATTTAGAAGCTTTTGATGCCAACTTGTGGTAAAAATTGAAATCAGTTATGTAGCATCAACAAATATTCTCATTCACAGATCTACTTTGGAGTTAGGGGAGAATTAGTTCATTGCGTTAGATGCGATGCGGAATTTAAATTGTTCTACATCAATAGAATAAGACTGCATATTTAAATTGTTGGTTATAATTGAAATGAGAATTTCTGACTAGTGCTAAGTCAATTTGGAATATTAGCATCCTCATTTGTTATGCAGATTGATGTCCCTTTTAATCAAAATAAAGGTTATGGTTCAACTTTACTTTGACAACCCTTCCCTGACACCATTAAAAGATGGGGAAAGAAAACACCACTAAAAATAAATTAGCACAATCGATCTTATATTTTGTATCTTGTTATCCTCATATTCAGTTTTAGTTGTTTTGAGACTTCAGCTCGGCAAAAACTTGTCTCTGCCATTTGATAAGCTCCTCATGCAGAATCAGCCAATAATGTTTCTATTATATAGAGAAGAGCAAGTGTATACCAATAAATAAAAATTGTTAATGATTCATTTTGCAGTTCCTTTTCGAAGCTTCAACCACCAACTGTGTTGAACTGGCTACTGATCGCCATGGCTGTTGTGTACTCCAAAAATGCCTTAGCCATTCTGAGGGAGAGCAAAGACAGCGTCTAATCTGTGAGATCACATCAAATGCTTTAATTCTTTCACAAGATCCATTTGGGTATAACTCTTTGTCCATTTATTTTTTCTGCATTTTCTTCTGAGCTTATTGATAAAAGAAAAGGCTGCATAATTTTTTTTTTCAACTGTTTAACTATCACATGAAAGATGTTTGAGTGTGATATTTGATGTTGGATTGGTTTTAAGGTGCAGATAAGACCTTCTGAATAAGAGAAAAAAGAGCTATGTAGCCAATCCCATTTTCATTTATAAAGCTGACTTATGTTAAAATGTAAATGATGAAATGTGTCGATAAAATGCTGTTTATCTGTTATATTTATTTTTGCAATCAGAATATTATTTGTGAGAAAATATTGTGGGATATTACAAACTCGGCCTCAGTGAACAGAAAGACCTATTGTTTGAACTTTCTACTAGTGGAAACAATGGGTAGTCTCTCTCAAGATCATTTGTATCAATAAGTTTGCTATGATTCTACCGAAGATACCAGACCTATATGTATTCAGATTGGAGAGATTAGGCTTAAGTGCTCTCTGAGTTGTTTGTGGCAAATTAAGAAATTCTGGACCGGCAGCATTTATTATAGTTCATGTCCTGAAAATATTTTGAATAGTATACTTTATTTGTAATGATAGAGCTTTGAAATCTAAATTTCAATCTTGCAGGAACTATGTTGTGCAATTTGTCTTTGAGCTTAGGCTTCCATGGGCAGTAGCTGATATTCTCGATCAGCTAGAGGGAAACTTTGGGGACTTGTCCATGCAGAAATATAGCAGTAATGTGGTAGAGAAATGCTTAAAATATGCAAGTGAAGAACGGCGTGCTCGTATTATTCGTGAGCTGATAAATAATGTTCATCTGGATCAAGTCATGCAAGATCCTTACGGCAATTATGTAATCCAAGCAGCACTGCATCAATCAAAGGTTTATAATTTCTGTTCAACTCACTATTCTTGTGCCATCAACGTCTTTTCTTTAACTTTGTTTAGTCTGCACTGCTATAATATAGGAACTATAATTTATGGGTATTTGGTAGATTATCTGCTTTTGGATCAAATAAAGGCGCTAATAACCACCCTTTATCTGATTTTTTGTTCTCATGTCGAGCAGGGAGCTCCACGTGCTGCATTGGTCGAGGCAATAAGACCCCATATTCCTGTGCTTCGAACTAGTCCATACGGGAAGAAAGTCCTCTCTAGTAACTGTTTGAAGAAGTAATTTATAGGTATATGATTAAGCAACGTTTTGAACAGAGAATCCTTTCCAATTATTGGAGTCCTTGGCTAGCTTCCTCTCTAGTATACCGTGCTTCCCACTTTTTAATCGTTATGTTATGTTTTAAATGGTACTGTGTTAGTTGACATGACGTTTAAAAGTGAGAACTACCATATACTGGACTGGAGAGGACCGTAAGCTTTCTCCAATTATGCTTGACCATTTCTGACACTGGTTCTTGTGGGGCTAATGCATGTAGGCTTTAACTTGTGAGTTCCTGAAGAAGTTTCTGTAAATTATGAAATAAGCAAAGGTAAAGAAAAGCTCTGAACTTGGCTTTACAGCTATTTGAAGCATAGACCTTGAAAGTAAATGATGGAAAGGTTCCTTGCAATAGCTTTGTTGAAGAGATCAAAGGGGAAGAAATTTTGAAGGTCTATTCTTGCTTCTTTTTTGTTATTTAAAAAAAAAAAAAAAAAACTTTTTGACCATTTTTACAAGTGAATTTTGGCTCAACATGGAATCTATATGTTTGTAGATGAGCATTTTTGTTTCTCTCCCTCTTTTGGATAGGAATAAAAGGAATATGAAAATGTAGAGTTATTTAATGTTTTTGTACTATGATTTTTGTTTTGGAACCTAAGCTCTATGCTTGGTTGGCAAATGGCAATTGTAGGTTACCTTTGGTATGTTTGACATTCACTTGTGTGATTGTACATTTCATATTAGGTTGCCAAGATATAATTTTTATTTCTCATATACTTATCTTAATTATGGTTCTTTACCATCATTTTGACTTTTTGTCATTGTGGAAACTCAATCTGTACGTGTGTGATGTGTGCGCATCTATCTATCTAATTTGACGGTTTAGATACACGAGTATCTTAAATGAATCTTGTTTCACTCGTTCATAATTTAATTTGCTAATTTTAATATTAAAAATCAAAATTGAATCAAATATATTTTAATTTAATGACCCTTTTAGCTTAAATAAAGGATAATCAATTATTAAACTTGTAGCAAATTGAAATGCTACTTAAAAAAAATATTGTGATATAAACATTTTAATATGATGGAAATGTGATAAAATATTTTATTTTAATTAGGATTTAATATTTTACTTAACTTTAATTTTTTAAGGATGAAATTATTTCAATTATACGGATTTGATTGACCAATGATATCAATTCGGAAGCCGCCTTTTTTTCTTTCTAGGGCACTTATTAATTCAAAAGTTAATTGTATTTTCTTGTGATTAAAATCAACTAATTGAAAAATTCAGTAATAAGAAATCATGTTATCAAGACTTTTTTCTTCCTTTTTTTAGAAAAATCACTAGCATATTATAAAAAAAAAACATTACGATCAAATCGATTTCCAACTTTTTAAAATTTTTTAAATACAATTATGTACGGTTTTTAAGTGACAAATAGAAATTTATTACTAAATACAAAATATAGCGATAAATTTCGCTAAAAATATTTAAAAACAAAAAAATTATTAAAAATAGTGACGGATTTTTATTCACCCATAACCTTTTTATTCATTTTTTTTTATTGGCAAATATATTTGTGCTTTTTAATTTGAAAAATATCCAACGTTAATGTATCTTAACACCATTTTATTCCGGCATAAGATTTTTAAATATCTCTTAAATTGAAAAAAAAAAGACAAATACAAGATTAACTATATGACTAAGTACAATTATGAGTTATTCTCAAAAAAATATATATAATTATGAGTTTGAATTAAAAATAAATTGTAAGGACCCAAAATATACCCTAATTATATAAAGGCATAATCAGAACGCGATGGAAACCGAATATAAATGAATAAATGGCTAAAGTGTCGAAAATTACGTAATCGATATTAATTTAAAAATGGAAGATAAATTGATAATTTGTCAATTAGTGGCTTAAATGTATGAATTGTAAAGTATCGTGGGCCAATGTCTAATTAAGATATACACCACATGCTAATGTATGAATATAGAAATATACATGAATCAGGCTGGAAGTCCCATTGTGTGATACTCTATTTGACCGGTTTCACTTTGTAAGTAATACGAGGTATAAGTTATCGGTAAGGGGTGTTACATATATTTTAATTTTAAATTTTGGATATGAAAATATCTATTTACTTCTTTATCGATCCATAAGAGAATAATAAAAAATTCGAACTAAATTCATGGCTTATACACAAATGCGGATCGGATTGTTCAGATTTTGGGCTAACCCGAAAAATCTAATTTTTTTTGGATGTTTTAATTTATTTTTATTTTGAAAATATATTTATTTATCAATTTATAATTGTTCAATTGATTTGCTCGTTTATTAGTTTTTGTATAATTGTTTAAATGAAAAGCTTAAAGATAAAAAGTCCCTATTAATTTAATTATCAAACTATTTCTGATTATTTGGATTAAATATTTAAGAGAAACCAATTACTATATTAATTTGTGTTTATTTTGGATGAAATTAAAGAGATTATATTTTTTATTAATTGCTTTATATGTTTGGGATGTAAATTTGAAGTTATTTTTCAATTAATTTGAAGTTTGAAATTTATTGTAATTTTTATATATGGAGAGAGAGAGCAGGGACTCGAATTGAACCTCCCATTGTATTGGGACCAGCATCTACCACTGGGATCCCTCTTGGACAAAATTTATTTTAGGTTATTATTTATTATTTGGATATTTATAAAACAGTTATATTTTAGTCTCTTCCTTCCTCTCAAGTGTTTCATAACCACCAAATTCTTAACCTAATTTTGGGGTTGCCGTCACTTCACTTTTAGGCGGCAGCCCCTCACCTCACCTCTCTTATTTTATCTTTTTTCTCTATAATAATTTTCAGATCAGTACAGATCTGAATTTTTAATTTTATTTATTTTAAATTTTTTGTATTTTTTGTTGTGTTATTTAATTTAATAAACTCAGATTTGAATTTTTTTTTTTGTGTTTTTCTTTCGTTTTTTTATTATTGTCCAGATATGAAATCATTAATTTGTGTTTTGTTTTTGTGATTTGATTTCAATAAACGCAGATCTGTATAGATCTGATTATAATTTTTATTTGTTTTTGAATTTTTCGTATTTTTTATTTTTATAATTTCAGATCTGAAATTTTCTGTGTTTTTGTTTTTGAGTTTGAATTGCCATCAAATCTGAAATTTTTGTCTAAGTCTGATTTTTTATTAAAATTGAATGCAATTTAAATTTTTATAATGAAAGTTTGTTCTCCAAATTTGGAGGTTGATGTCTTCCTTCATGGAAGTTTTGTTGTCTTCCGTTATGGAAGTTTGGTTGTCTTCGTTTATCGAAATTTTCCTTTGAACAACAGATTGATAGAGTTTCCCGTAAGCCAGATTGTGCACCGCATGTTACCATTATCCACTGTTTTTGTCGAACAGTAACTTCATTTATTTCATACATTTTATGTACTTTTAACTTTGATAAGTTTATCTGTATTTTTCAGATGTATTTCTTATTATATTAATGAAATTTTAATTTGCATTCAAAAAAATAAAAATAAAAATAAAAATAAAAATAAAATAATTATAAAATATAATTTGAAATTGTTCAGCGCCCGAATAACTTGATTTAAAAAATTATAAATATAAATTTATTATTTTTTCAATATATATTTTTTATTTGTAAATATTTTTAGCAACAGATAATGAAATCTGAAGCAAATTTATCGCTATATTTTATATTTTGGGATAAAATTATTTATGTAATCATCGCTAAATACATTGTGTTACATATTTGATGAAAAATCTAACAATAGGGTTAGATTTGAAAATTTCAAAAAGATTTGGAATTTGGTTTGATTGATTTTTTAGTTTGAGCATAAAATAAAAACGAGATTATAGGTTCAGAGAATTTTAATAATTAACGTTTTTATCCGTAGAGTAAGGGATTAAAAAATTGTAATTATTATGGTTAAGAGAATTTTTTTTTCCAATGTCTTTTTTATTATACTCTTTTTAAATATAAAATGAATAATTAATTTTTTTTGAATGGAAGTAATTAAGTATTAGAAAAACTATATATAAAAAATTCTCTTCAAACTTTATTTAATTAATTTTTATCGAAAAAGCAATCCAACTCAAGTGACCCAAATTTGAAATAATCTGCCCAACGCATTACCACACCTGCCCATCTGGCTAGCTTACTTTTTCAATTTTGCATATGAACCCCCATGAACTCTAAATAATTGACAATTACACCCAACAACAACAACAATTATTATTTTTTTTTTCACTACAAAAGTGAGGATAAAGATGAAGAATACCGAGTTAGAACATAGGCTACAAAATAAATTATTTTTTATTTGTATCTTTCAAATGAATTCTTTTTTCATGGCTTATAAATTATTAGCATCAAATTTACATAAAAAGGTATATACTATAATCAGGGGCGTAACTGCCTCTAGTTGAATGAGATCAATTGACCCTACTCAATTAAAAAAAAAATTTAAAAAATTCTTTAATTTTAATTTCTTTTTATAAAATTGACCCTATTAAATTAAGAAAAAAATTAAAAAATATCCTTATAATTTTAATTTTTTTGAAATTGATCCCACTAAAATATTTAAATAATTTATTTTATTTTTTTATCCCACTATTCTAATTTTTTAGCTACCCCCTGACTATAATGCCTTGGCATAAAAATAAAAAACGAAAGAATAAAATGAGAAAGAAGTATATTGTTATCGTAGCATTTTTGGCAAATTTTGTTTTGCATTAACATAATAAATTATAATGGCCATGAGTTCTTTAAAGATCCACGCTCATTTAGAAATTTCAATTGCTAGTAATTGACACGTGGCAACATATCATTGAATCAAATGATAGAGAGTCCATTAGAGCCACTAGCCCTTCACTTGTAATCTAAACCTCTCTGCAAATGGCAATCACTTCTCCAACATTCTTGGGTTTTCACAAAAGGGAGAAGAAGAAGAAGAAGAAATTAGACCCTAGCCATGTCTTTAGCTTCATCTTTCTACTCTTCACCACCATTGCGAAGAACTTTAATATCCACCACTAAACAAAACAACCCACTTCAAATTTTCTTCCAAAGCAATGACCTTTATACCAAAAATTGCTCTTTTTTTAGCTCTTCATCTTCAATCTTCAATACCCATTTGCTAAAACCATCCAATTTGATTGTTAAAGCATCAGAAACGGAGCCCAAGGCATCAAAACCAGAGAGTGAAAGTGAAGGAGAGGAAGAAAAGTATGAAGAGTATGAAGTAGAATTGACTCAGCCTCTGGGACTAAAGTTTGCAAAGGGAGGAGATGGTAGGACTTATATTGATGCCATTGCTCCTGGTGGATCTGCTGATAAATCTGGCTTGTTCACTGTTGGGGATAAAGTTATTGCTACAAGGTTCCTTTTTCTCTTCTTCTGCTTTCTAATTTATTAATTTTAGGCATGGTTAATAAGCAGATAAATGAAATTGCGGTTTTGGGTCTTTTGAATATCTTAGCTTTTCCAAGTATTAAGTTGTAAATTTTAGATACTTTATGGTGAAGTAAAATTAGGGAAGCTGCCAGTGACTCTTGCAGCAAGCCCCACATCAGTAATAGACTAATAGTTGTCCAAAAGTAATAAATTGACAAAGTGTTTGATTCTTCAAAAAAGTTTGCCAAATTGAGGTGTGTTAGGCCTTAATTTTATGATAAAGTGTCAAGGTTCTTGAAGCTAGTTAATTATGCATATCATACTATAAGCACTATCAATTAGTTTATGGAAGAGCTTGCTTTTGTAATTGAATTTTTTATTACAAATAGAATTGATAAGTTCGAGTGTTATATAGAGTTTTTGTAGAGTTAGGTTGTTAAAATAACAAAGATGCCAAATTTAGATGTATCAGGCCTTAATTTTATCATAAAGTTACAGGTTGTTGAACTTAGTTAGATATGCATGATTCATCATTCATACTAAGCAAGATATGTTAAGAGAGAATTCCACATTGAATAGAGAATAAGAGAGTTTATAATGATAGTGAGCTAACTTCGGAATAGTTCAAGTCATTTTGAAGTCATGTTAAATTCACAATTATCAAGCCCCGAGATTTACATGGTATCATAGCCATAAGACGGCTACCTGCTGCATGCACTACTTTTACATGATCAATTAGTTCATGGCTGTGTTTGCTTTTATAATTGAATCTTTTTATTACAAGAAAATTTGTATGAATTTGAGATAATGAGGCTGAGAATGTGACTTTGGAGCTCTAAAACTTGTGCAGTGCTGTATTTGGGACAGAAATATGGCCAGCTGCTGAGTATGGAAGGACTATGTACACCATCAGGCAAAGAATTGGTCCACTTTTAATGAGAATGCAGAAGAGATATGGTCAGTTCACTTACTTTTAGTTCATATTTACTCTTCTAAATTTGGAATTCCAAGTCTCATTGAACAAAATATCCATAGTGTGACTTGCAATCTTAAATTTTTCTGTTAATTCAATTCTTCAGGGAAGACGGACTATGCAGGCGAATTGACAGAAAAGGAAATTATCAGAGCTGAGAGGAATTCTGGTGTGATTAGTAATAGAGTGAGGGAAATTCAAGTGAGTAAAGCTCAATTCCATTTTACCCATTTTACTACTAAATGTTAAAGGAAAAAGTTAGTATTTTGCTATCGATGTTTGTCTCGGGCTCTATTTTGCCTTTTAAGTTGTTTTTGGAGCTAAAATGCTACTATAGGCGCTGAAAAGAGTGCTAAAATCTGAGTATTTTTGCACCAGTTTCAACAACTATAACGGCATTTTAACACTATTTTAAACAATTATAGGAGCATTTTTGCTTCAGAAACAACTTAAGGGCAAATTAGAGCTCTGAATCGAGAGCAAAATAGTACTTTTATCCAATGTTGAACATGAATGTTTGTCTCTTATTCCTTATTGGTTTCAGATGCAAAATTACTTGAGGAAAAAAGAACAGAAAGAACAAAGAGAAAAGGATCTTCGCGAAGGGCTGCAACTGTACAAGTAAAGATATTTGCTTCATTTGTTTATCATCTGCAGTCATCATAGCACAGAATTGTTAGAATGGCAATCTTGCTGTTGCTTCAAACAACAATACTTGCTATAGTTGGATTGAGATTTCTATGTAGCTGAAGATGTCAATTCTTTTATATTTTTGCCTTTTCTTTGTTAATTACAATAGAAATGCCAAATATGAGGAAGCACTGGAGAAATTTGAGTCGGTATTGGGATCAAGACCGGAAGCAAATGAAGCTTCAGTGGCGAGTTACAACGTAGCCTGTTGTTACTCAAAGCTTAATCAGGTACCATAAAGAGTTGCATTTTACTATTTGTTCTTGCCTTTCTGTTTGCTAGTGTGACTGTTAGGGCAGTGAACTCGTTTTCCTAATTTTGATTAACCATGATTTGAACATTAAGTACTTGATTTAGTTGAAAATTTTCCGACAGATAAAAGCTGGATTGTCTGCACTTGAAGATGCCTTAGAAGCAGGATTTGAAGACTTCAAGGTAATGAACAACATAACCACAATTATATCCTTAAATGGCTACTAAGTAGAAGCTACCTAACATTGTTGGTAATATGAACAGAGGATTAGGACAGATCCTGACCTGGCCAATATAAGAACGTCTGAGGAATTTGAGCCTCTTCTGAAAAGGTTTGATGAATCTTTCATCAATGAGAATGCAATCAATGCCATTAAATCTTTATTCGGCATATTCAACAAGAACTAGAGTCATCAATTGGTCTCCCAGAGTACAGGTATTGAAACACTGAGTACACAAACGAACATAGCAAAGGCTAGTGATTGGCTGTTGCTTTAGATGATAAGTTTGTTTTGTACAATTTTATTCATAGCATTGTTTTCAGGCAACAATGAAGAAGTCCTGTATGATTTCCATTCTTTTTTCTGAACAATGTTTATAATTTTCTAGAGAGAAGAAGAAATTTGAGCTTCTTGTTCTTGATTTATTTGCTATTGACACAAATGCACCCTAGCAATTCTTTTTCTGGCGTCCATGATATTCACAAATACTTTCACATAAAATATAAATTTATGGAGATTTTAACTCAATATTATCTCGTTTACACTCTTAAACAGCATATAAACATATAAGCATCTCATTTTAACAAGCCAGTATAATTCAAGCTTAAAACAATTGAGCTCGTTTGATAAACAAGCCATGCCTGAACTAGAATATTAACTTAGCCCAGCTTCCACTTCCAATAATTGCTCCATCAGCAACAAATGTGCTCTCTGATCATCAAGTACAAGAAAGCAAAATATAACTTCCTTTCTCAATGATGGGGAAATAGTCATTAATATATGAATAATGACCCAGTGTGAAGCCCCAATCCTAAGTAAATTATATGAAACCCATATTAAATAAACCTTCTCAGACATCAGAAAAATTGTGGAAATAGTAATCAAGTTGCATGAAAATAGTTAAGTCAACAGGTCTCCATTAAACCAGATTCGACACGCTGCGTGGTCACCATTATCATGACTTCGCAACAACTTATGCAAAAGTTTGAAACTGTGAATCTCATACCATTGAAACTATTTTGATGATCATTTATCATAAACAGCTGAAACAAACTGCAGTCTCATCAATTTGCCACCCAGGAAAAAGAAATACCATTATATTTGCGGGGATTCTAGCATAAAACAAAAGTATAAACCGCCGTTTTTTTTTTAACATGGCAGAATTGGCTATTATTGTTGAAACCATTAACGAACAGTGTCCATTAATACTGCATTGAAGTTTGAACATCATGCAAACTTGGACCTTCCTTCAGATTTCTTCTCCCACCACTCCAGGAACTTAACTTGTGGTTTCACGGTGTCCATCCTGTAGAGTTGCAGATAGTGATTTGCAACTTCCTGTCCAAAGGTCCAACCAAAAACTCCTCCAGCAAGAAGAGACAGCCCAGCACCTGCCAAATATCATCGGGTTGGAAAATGTACTAAAATTTCCATCTCATCCATAAAGGATATTAATATGAAACTATGTCTTAGACTTTTTCCTTATATTTCAAACTTTCTATGATCAACAAGTACTGTATTTCTTTAAGGAATATTGTGTGGTCAAGTCAGGATCACAGGGCAAGAGAATTTACCCCTAGGAAGAGGGATCTTTAAACAGCAGAACAGCCTTCAAAACAAAGCAAAGAAAAACGAAGGATCCACACTTTTTCAAAAGAAAATAAATAAATAAATAAAATAAAGGATTTCAGACCACAGGTATCTTACTACCCTCTCATGACTATTTTCCACCTATAGATTCACAAGGGAAAGAAAAAAAAATGGTGCATTCTATGATATAATGTCATTGTGTAGAAAACCAGCTACATCAAGAGTAATATGCTATGTGTTAGCCAGTAATCCATTGTGAAGTACAGGTGACAGCCAACAAAAGAGAGAGAGTAGGGAAAAATAAGTATATATTTCAAGAATTACAAAATAAGAATTATTTTCCATTAGGCTTATTTTGGGGCATGATTGACCATGTGCAGTTCCTGTTGGAGTTCTAAGCCTAAGTTAATTCAACTAAATTAACCTCCATAGGATTGAGAGTAATTCAAAGTCCACACAATATCTATCTAGATAATGCTTCAGTTCAGGGAATCAGTAAATAATATTTGAGAGAACTTCCAACAATTAAGCTCATTTCCACTGCATTATGTAGTTAAACCTTGGAAATTAATTTTTTAATTTTAAACAAAACCTGCATTAAAGTTCCTTCCACCAAATCCTGAACAAATGCCACTTTCTTCAACTTTTCTTAAATGTTAACTAGTTTATCCTTGTGTTATTTTGCATCCTCATCATATTAGTTCACATGATCTAGTTTTTCCTCATCAAATCCTGAGCCTTTCTAGCTAACAAACAAACCCAAACTGCAATCTCAAACCAAGCTCAATAATAAAACGAATAACATATGTTTCAGTCAGAGTAGTTAAGACTCTAACTCCTGTTTCATTTTAAACAAACCAGAAAAAAATTTCAATCTTGACATTCCGAAAAACAAAACTAAGTGATATAAAGAAGAGCAATGAAAGTAAGTACCATGCAAACTTCTTGAATACTTCCAGGCAACACCAGCAGTTGATACCGCTCCAATGACAGCTCCTGAAAGACCAATGTTCACTGCTTCCCTTGTAGTCTTAAGCTGAAAAAAGAAATAAAAAAAAAAACTTTCAAATCCAAACAGATGCAGTGCATATACAATAGCAAAGAGAATCATCTAAAACCCTAAAATCAACTGCAAGATCGGATAGTAAACTGATATTGGTTAGACAAACAGATCAAAATAAAAGAAATGCAAGAAAGAGAAGATTACAGCGGGGCCATAAACGGGATCGGAAGCGATAAACTCTTCAACATCAGAGGAAGACCAAGAAGGGAGAGGCTTATCACGCTTGATAAACCTTGAATAATTCTGAAAAAAGGAAAATCTTTCGCACCAAAACGCCTTGTATCCTTCCCAATGCTCCTTTAAGAACGACTGTGAATCATCACCCATCTTCTTCTTCTTCTTCAAAATTTCAATTCAGCTTCTTCTTTCTCTATCCCCTAATGAATTAAATTGGATTCTTCTGGAAGGAGAATTCTAAACCCTAAGCTCTGTTCGTTTTTATGGTATCTGGTCTCTCTCTCTCTCTCTGTGTGATTTTGTTTTCTACATGAAAGTGGGCTTTTTTTTTTTTTTTTTTCATTGCCAAATGGAGAAAGGAATATTAATTAATTATTCACAATTCTTTTCTCGGGCCTTTTTTTTTTTTTATAAATAATATGTTTTAAAAAATTAATTTAATTTTTGAAGTTTTTTAAAAACTATTTGAGGGATTAGGGTCTTCTCCATTTTCACAACAATTTATTGCGAAAATAGAAATTCAATTTCGCAGCAACCTAATGCGGAATTAGACTTTAATTAATTTTTTTTTTAATGTTGCAACTTTCCTTAGCTCAACTGGCAGCCAAGGACAAGCTGCCGGTTACTTACCCCCTCCTCCCTTTTTTTTAAATAAAATATATATAAATTTAATTTTGCCTTTCACTTATTAATGTATAAAAAAATATTTTTCTAACTTAATTTGACAAATAAGATAAAAAAATTTAACTCAATAATAATTTATTAAAATATAAAATTAGTAATATTTTGTATAATTAAAATAATTTAAAATAAAAATAATGCATTCATTATATATATAATAAAAATTAAATAATATTTTTATTTTAATAAAATAATATATATATATATATATATATATATATTTTACGTGTGTTAGATTAAATCGAATTCTAAAATTATTTTTTAATTTTAAATTATTTATTTATTTTTTGACACGCCAAACCAATTATAATTTGTTATTATTTCCTTAATGCCTCTATATGCGGTAGGGAAAATGACTTTTTTCTCCAATTTTCGTATTATATCGAAAATTTTCGATCTACAAAATTATCATCGAAGTATAATAAAAAGTAGTTATATAATGTAATTAAATTTTTTTGAATTTTTTTTCTACATGGCAGTTTGTAATTTGATTTAATTTACGAACAATTTCACAAATCCAATAATTATAAATCTTGTACCTTGTATGTCGTCTTGATATTCCATATTTTAAAATGAATTTTTATAAATGTGTTCTTTTTTTTTTAAAAAAAATATGATTAAGAAACTATTACTAATAATTATTATTGATTTTAAATAATAATAATTTGTTATTATTGGTTTGGCGTGTCAAAAAATAAATAAATAATTTAAAATCAAAAAATAATTTCAGAATCCGATTTAATCTAACATACGCAATATATATATATATATATTATTTTATTAAAACAAAAATATTATTTAATTTTTGTTATATATATAATGAATGTATTATTTTTATTTTAAATTATTTTAATTACATAAAATATTACTAATTTTATATTTTAATAAATTATTATTGAGTTACAATATTTTTTATCTTATTTGTCAAATTAAGTTAGAAAAATATTTTTTTATACATTAATAAGTGAGGGGCAAAATTAAATTTATATATATTTTATTTAAAAAAAAGGGGAGGGGGTAGGTAACCGGCAGCTTGTCCTTGGCTGTCGGTTGAGATAAGGAAAGCTGCAGCTTTTCCATTATAATAATAATAATAATAATAATAATAATTAAAGTCCAATTCCGCAGCAGGTTGCTGCGGAATTGGACTTCCATTTCCAAATAAATTGTTGCGAAAATGGAAAAGACACCAATCCCTCAAACAGTTTTCAAAAGACTCCAAAAATTAAATTAATTTTTTAAAACATATTATTTATAAAAAAGGCCCTCTTTTCTCGATAATTTTTTAAATGATATTTTTTAAAAAGACTTAAAAAATTAGTGTCTTTTAAAAAATATTCGAATTTTTGAGATTTATCGGATCAATACCGAATAGACTCCTATGGTATTATGTTAGGCGTGCATGGGTAGGATTAAAGTTTGTCCTGTCTGAAATCAAATTTTTAAATTTTTTTAAGGAATTATTTTTCACTAATTTAGTTTTCTTTTTCTTTCTTTTTTTGATGCTGCAAGGAAAAAAAAGCTTCTAACTTTATAGTTAAACCCTTCAATATATAAGTGTCGATACACGATTGGAAGGAGAAGTCTCTCTTGAGCAGGTAAGGAAGTATTGATTAAATCTGTTCTCCAATCTATCCCAAATTATATTATGGGTGTGTTTCAGCTACCCAGTTCAATTTTGTGAAGATGTTCACAAGTTGTTGAATAAATTTTGGTAGAAATCAAATGGGAGGGAGTCTTCGGGCATTTGTTGGCAACAGTGGGAGAAATTGTGTATGCCTAAAAGGTTGGGTGGAATGGGCTTCGTCGCCTACATGAATTCAATTTGGCTCTTCTGGCAAAACAAGGCTGGAGGCTGCTACAAAATCATGGATCTCTGGTTGCTTCACTCTTAAAAGCTAGGTACTTTCTTCATTGTGACTTTTTTAATGCAAAAGTGGGACATAATCCTTCATATCTTTGGAGGTGTATACTTGCAGGGAGAGATGTTCTGAAGAAAGGGACTGTTTGGAAGATTGGGGATGGTAAATCGAAGAGGATTTGGGATAGTCCTTGGCTTCCGGATCCTGAGGTGCCATATGTGGCTAGCGAGATAGGTGGAGGTATTCCTCTCTCTTCGGTGAACGATTTGTTGTTACAGAATGAGCAATGGAACATCCGATGATAGAGAGTATTTTCAATGCGAGAGATAAAGCTCTCATGTTATCTATTCCAGGGGGATAGACCATAAGCCAAGATAGTTGGTATTGGATAAAGAATGATAAGGGAATTTATATAGTCAAAAGTGGTTATTTTGCTGCCATGGGAATCTTAATGAATAGACCTCAGGTCTCTTTTGCAGGCTGTTGGCAGAAGTTGTGGGCACTACATGTGCCACCAAAAGTGAAAAATTATTTGTGGAGAGCTTTGTTTTTCTGCTTTCCAACAGTTAGTAATCTTCTTCGGAGGCGAGTTGCTATAGAAAATGCGTGTCCAGTGTGCAGGAGACAAGGAGAGGATGAAAACCATGTCTTTATCCAATGTGAGTTTGTGAAGCAGTTCTGATATATTTATTTTGGGGATAATAGGATGGATGGAGTGTTTGCTTTTATTGACTGGTTAATAGGTCTATTGCGGTTTTCTCAAGCTGATGGCATAGCAGAAATAGCTTATATAATCTGGTATTTATGGGCTAATCGGAACAAGGTAGTTTGGGAGAAGAGAAGAGACTCACCAGCTCAAGCTTTAGCCACTGCCTGGTTTGGTTTTCTATAATGGAGCTTCGTAAGGGAGAAAAGGACGGGGTAGACTCTTGGGTGAAGAAGTGCTAGAAACCACAGGAAGACTGGTTGTCTTGCAATGTTAATTGAGGGATTTTTGTAGAAGAAGGGTATAGCTCTTATTCTTCAAGATCACAGAGGAGAGTGTGTGGCTGCTTGTCATGGTGCCTTTGTTGGCTGTTATGCTGCTCATGCGGCAGAAGCTCTTGCGGTTAGAGAGGCTTTGAATTGGTTGAAGTATAGACAAAAGGCTCGAGTAATTATTCAAACTGATTGCCTAAAGGTATATAAAGCTCTATATGATGATTGTTTGGAACTGATGTAATCCAGGAGTGCAAAGATTTACTTAAAGAATTATATAATTGCTTTGTAGCTTTTGTTTTACGAACAACAAATTTGGCCGCTGTCAGTTCTAAATCTATTTGTGAAAAGTGGGCATATCTGTTGGGCACAGCGGACAAATAAAAATAAATTAGCAGAGCAAAATATCGACACCAGCAATTTAACGTGGTTCACCCAAAACGTTTGGGTTACGTCCACGGGACAAACTCCGAAAATATTTCTTCCACTAATAAATTAATGGGTACAAGAGAGAAAGGCAACCCAATGATTTTGAGATAAACCCAAAATAGTGGCACACAAGTATTTCCCAAACTCACTATTTTGTCACTCCCCTTTTAGAAAAATATCCCAATAATTTTTCTAAAATACTTCTCTCTCTCTATTTACAAAACTATCTCAATCCTTTATTCTTAGGAATGGAATGGAATAAACTGATGTGGGAAGCCCTATTTATAGGGGGCCTTTACGCGTTTTTTACGCGTTTACAACGCGTTTGAAATGTGGGCAGCCGCATACACATACGCGGACAGCCACCTGCATTTCAAAGAAGCAAAATCACAATTGTGATTTTGCTTTGACTTTTCCATTCACTTTTTTTTTTTTAAACATGTGGGCCCCACACCATGTGGAGGAAACCCACAACCAACAATTCTCCCCCTTCCGACTACATGGTGGGGGGCTTTGCTAGTCCTGCAACTAGCCGACAATACTCAAAATTCTGTCTTGGTAGAGTTTTTGTTAACATGTCTGACCCATTTTCTTCTGTATGGATCTTCTCAAGCTGTAGTAGCTTCTTCTCCATCACATCTCTTATCCAATGATATCTCACATCAATATGTTTTGATCTTGAGTGAAAGGAGGCATTCTTACCAAGATGAACAGCACTTTGACTATCACAAAATAGCTGATATTTGTCTTGCTGCAAACCAAGTTCTTTCAAGAACTTCTTCATCCATAGCAACTCTTTACAAGCTTCCGTTGCTGCTATAAACTCTGCTTCTGTAGTAGAAAGTGCAACACACTTTTGTAACTTTGACTGCCATGACATAGCTCCCCCTGCAAAGGTAATCAGGTAACCAGAAGTGGATTTTCTAGAATCCACATCACCAGCCATATCTGCATCTGTGTATCCAGCTAACACAGGTTTGTCATTTCCAAAACATAGACATATTTTAGAAGTTCCTCGAAGATACCTGAAAATCCATTTTACTGCAGCCCAATGTTCCTTTCCAGGATTTGAAAGGAATCTACTCACAACTCCAACTGCATGAGCGATATCTAGCCGTGTGCACACCATAGCATACATCAAACTTCCAACTGCTGAAGCATATGAAACTTTATCCATCTCTTCCTTCTCTTTGTCTGTAGAAGGGCTTTGTTCAGAACTCAGCTTAAAGTGAGTAGCAAGAGGACAACTAACTGCTTTAGCCTTGTCCATATTAAATCTCTGAAGTACTTTCTCAATGTACCTCTCCTGTGACAACCATAATTTCTTGACGCCTCTGTCTCTGATAATATTCATGCCAAGAATCTGCTTTGCTGGCCCCAGGTCTTTCATAGCAAAAGACTTACTCAACTGCTTTTTCAAATTATTAATTCTCGAAACATTTTGGCCAACGATCAACATATCATCCACATAGAGCAAAAGAATGATGAAATCATCATCAGAGAATTTTTGCACAAAAACACAATGGTCTGAAGTAGTCTTTTTGTAGTCTTGCTCCCCCATAACAGACTCAAATTTCTTATACCACTGTCTCGGTGCCTGTTTTAAGCCGTAGAGGCTTTTCTTTAACTTGCAAACATAATTCTCTTTTCCTCTTTCTTTGAACCCTTCCGGTTGCTCCATGTATATCTCTTCTTCCAAATCACCATGCAGGAAGGCAGTTTTGACATCCATTTGTTCAACCTCCAGGTCAAGACTTGCTGCTAACCCCAGCACAGTTCGAATGGATGTCATTTTCACAACTGGTGAGAAAATTTCATCAAAGTCAACTCCTTTTCTTTGACTGAATCCCTTGACAACCAGTCTGGCTTTGTAACGTGGACTGGAACTGTGTTCTTCATGCTTAATCCTGAACACCCATCTATTTTTCAAGGCCCTTCTGCCTTTGGGCAACTTCACCAGTTCAAAAGTTTTGTTCTCATGCAGTGACTTCATCTCATCTTGCATGGCTTCAATCCATTTCTGCTTGGATTCATCATCTATGGCTTCTTGATAACTCTCAGGTTCTCCCCCTTCAGTAATAGTCACATACTGGTCACGAGGATATCTGAAAGATGGCCATCTTGTTCTTTCACTTCTCCTTTGTGAAGATGGAGAAGCCATAGGTGTTGGTGCTGGAATATCTTGATCATCATCATCATCATCATCAGAACCAACTTCTATAGGAGCATCATCATCATTAGGTGGATAAACCTGGTCTTCATCTCCAACTTCTCTTGGCACCGGTGTTGGAGGAATTAATTTTAAATCCGATAAGTCGCCATTGGAATCAGGAACATCCTTCTTCATTTTGTCAATATCTTCAATGGTCTCATCTTCAACAAATACAGCATCACGACTCCTGACAAGTTTCTTCTCAATAGGATCATAAAATCTATAGCCAAATTGATCTTGACCATAGCCAATAAAAATACACTGTCTTGTCTTGGCATCAAGTTTGGACCTCTCATCTTTGGGGATATGAACAAATGCTTTACAGCCAAACACCCGCAGATGATCATAGGAAACATCTTTTCCTGACCATACTCTTTCTGGAACATCCATCTTGAGAGGAGTACAAGGTGAACGATTCAACACGTGTGCAACTGTGAGAATAGCTTCACCCCAAAATCTCTTAGGTAACTTTGCAATTGAGAGTAGACATCGGACTCTTTCCATCAAAGTTCTGTTCATCCTCTCAGCTAAGCCATTCAACTGCGGTGTCTTTGGAGGTGTCATCTGATGCCGGATACCATGCTCTTTACAGTAAACATGAAATGATCCAGTGTATTCTCCACCATTGTCTGTCCGGATGCATTTTAACTTCTTCCCAGTCTGTCTCTCAACTGAGGCATGAAATTCTTTGAAGACATCTAGCACCTGATCTTTTGTCTTCAGAAGATATACCCACGTCTTTCTTGAATGATCATCAATGAAAGTCACAAAATACTGAGCACCACCAAGTGACTTTGGCATTGGTCCACATAAATCTGAGTGAATCAGATCTAACACATTATTCATTTTGGAAGGAGGGGAACTTTTAAAAGCAACTCTGTTTTGCTTTCCAACTAGACAATCAACACATTTGTCTAAGTGTACTTCATCCATACCGGGCAACACTTTCTTCTTGGCGAGGCTTTTCATTGCTTTTTCTCCCATGTGGCCAAGTCTCCGATGCCACCGTTCAATTGCACTGTCTTTCTCCACGGCTGCAGCTGCTACTGTGTCGGTGGAGAGCTTTGCTTCCATTACATACAGAGTTGTATGATTTTTACCTCTAGCCACTACTAAGGAGCCTTTTGTAAGCTTCCATTTGTCATAAATGAAGGAACTACAATATCCCTCATTTCCAAGTTTGCGTACAGAGATCAAATTCAGGCGCATATCTGGAATATGCCTGAAATCCTTCAGAATTAGTCTGGTACCATTCTCTGTTTCCAAGCAAATATCTCCTCTGCCAACAATCTTTGACAGGCCTTCATTTCCCATCTTAACAACACCAAAATCTCCAGGTGTGTATGATGAGAAGAATTCTCTACGGAATGTAGCATGAATGGTAGCGCCACTATCAAGTACCCAACTGGACTCCTGAGATACAAGATTAATAACATCTTCATCATAAATGATATTGAATTCATCTATGATATTAGTCTGTTCGTCATTGACACGTCTTCAGCAAGTGTACTGAATCGACAAGTAATATAATGGAGTAAAATTATGACTCCGAGTTATCGTACCCAAGGGACTGAACACGCAAGTTATGAAAATTGAATGTATGCTAAAGAATTCCCAGTTATTGGATTGATTAAATTATAACTAAACTAAAACTAATAAATTAATCGACTACTGTACTGGTTAAGTAAAAATAAATTAAATGACAGTAAAACTAGCCAAGATAAAAGTGAATAAAAACGAGAAAAGATATCAAATTATAAAAGCGTTGTTCAAGTTCACTCATCCACCCCTCACCCAAATATGAATAAAATCAACCTATGAATCTTATATGAAAGAAATCGGGATAACCCTCTTAACCCAAGCGTCCCATTCCGGAGCAAGCTACTCTAATTGCATAACGTCCCATTCCGGAGCAAGTCATACAACTAGCCTAATCACGGGTCTAAAATCCTAGGTTCGGTTTGCTTTCCCATTCCGGAGTCAAACATCCCAAAACCTCATTATTTCACTCATCACTCAAATCTTAAATCATAAAATCCTGTCCATTTAGATTCCCATTCCGGAGTAGTCTAGACACCACAGCAAACATGATAGAAAATTCTGAGAATAAAATACATTCATGGCATCCAATTAACAAATTCATTCACCAATATAGACATATGAAATAAATCATTCATCACAATTGGAAACTGAACTGAAAAACGAAAATCCATAAACAAGCAATAAACACCAGCAAAATAAACCAATCTTTCATATATAAACTCAATAGATGTTCATCATTCACATCTTAGATATAGGAGATTCAGAGATCCCCCGAACAACTAAACGACTACTCACAATCCATTACAAAATCAAAAGAGTAAAAGAAAGAATAAACCCTGAAATTCATTGAGAAAGTTCCTGTTGAATTGCTCGATCTTCGATCTCTTTCTTCAAATCTTCAATGGAGAAAATAACTAAAATTCTGGAAAAACTAAGAACTAGCAAAACTCCTGAAATTTAACTATGAAACTAAAGCAATTTAATCTCAATTACTAATCGAAAATCAAAAACAAGAACGAAAATTGAAGTTTAGGACCGAAAAATATCTCTCAAAATCTCAGCTGCAAAAACTAATAACAAAAACTAACTAAAAAAATCGGAACCCTAGCCAAATAGAAAAGTTCGTTTTTATAGTTCCAGATGGGTCACGGTGACAATGGATTTGGTTGCCACCGTGACCTATCGGGACTTTCAAATCCTTTTGCGCACAGGAGATTGGTCACGGTGACAATGAATTTCATTGTCACCGTGAGGTCTTCACAGTTTAGCTTCTGCCCACAAATTAATTATCTCACGGTCACAATGAAATCCATTGTGACCGTGAGGTACATGCTGCCTCGATTCTGCCTTGCTAAATTGACATGTCACGGTGACAATGAAGTTTGGTTGCCACCGTGAGGTCTTCAACTTTTGCATTCTGCCCATTTGATAATTATGTCACGGTCACAACCATTTTCATTGTGACCGTGACCCCTGCAACTTCCATTCTGCCTGCAATCTCCTTATGTCACGGTCACAACCAATTCATTGTGACCGTGACCTCTTGGGCAAAAACCTACAAAGGCACGAAATTAACATCAAAATGCTTTCTAAAATGAATCAAAACTTCAATTTGGCTAAAATTAACAAAATTAACATAAAAGAAACATAAATTAACATTAAACACAACTAAACACCCAAAAATCACACTAAAACACTATGAAAACTAAACACTATATTGAAGTTATCAAAATACCCCACACTTAGATTTTTGCTCGTCCTCGAGTAAATGAATTATCCAAATTCCTGAAATTTCAAACTCTAACTCAGAATATGAAAACTTAACAACAGTCATAGCATCAAGTAAAAAGGTCTTAGTTACAAATTCTCAAATCAATTTATATCAAGTAATTTCACACGTGTGTGTGTGCTAGGCTCAAAACCAAATTTCTCTTTTCAAAACAAAACAACCAATGCATTCCAGTAATTGAGCAAAGAAATTGAATATGCAAATGAATTCGCACATAGGTTTCGCGCTTAAAACTCAGGATAATCATACGCCTCTCCTTTAGCACCGGAACCACAAGGGTCATCTCCACTTAAACAACTCAAACCAAGAATAGAATCAAAAGGACTTATTCCAGGGTTGTAATGTTAGGTTAAGGTGTTGGCTAACAAGAAAAGTTAAAGAATTCAAACAAAGAATTTGCCACTTTACCTACTATTCAACTAACCAAACTGAACAAAATTGTCCAGATCCTACCTTCAATTCACCCATAATTTCCCATGTTGTCTACTTCTCCATACATAATATGCATTAAACTCAACAACAACAAAATGATGAATTTCCCTTTTAATTCACTTTTAAACCCGATTCCTTAATTATGAGTATATCTTTCTCTACTCAAAGGTACCCCACACTTGAATTTTTCTATATTCAATACATCAAAATTGACCAATAGAAACCACAAAACTCATCAAACTTTCATTATCATTTTTTTTTCTTTTTTTTTTCTTTATTATTATTTTTTTCTCTTCTTTTTTTTTTCTTTATTTTTTTTTTCTGGGGTACTCAAAGTCTAGAATTTCTTATACCCATCTAATGAGGGAAAGTTTAACACCATACTAAATAATGCCCATAAAATTCAACAATTCTTCTCACACTTCCACTATTTCAACACTAGATACTCTTATTCAACTTTCAATGATATTCCATCCCAATCCTAGAGTGGCCAATTCTTAGAAACGGGTAGGCAAAGGCATTTAGGCTAAATGGTAAAATAATAGTGTAACAAGAAAATTTCGTAGTAGTACGCTTTTAGCATACTAAATCAGCTCAACGGGGCTAGCAATGGAAATAACATAAACAGGTAGGTCTAAAACTATTTAAAAGTGGCTATCAAAGAACAAATTGCCTTAATCATGTCCTAAACTTGTTTAAGTTATTATCATGTTTCGAAGGGTGATGAGGAAGGTTCTAATTATCCTACCATTCCTTCACTCAAAAACTCTTACGCACCGGATTTTTTTTTTTCAATTTTTACAAACAAGCCTATTGTGCATAAAAGATTTGAAATCACAAGATATACGACCGATTGAGATTCTATTTGCTTCTAAAACTTCCAACTACTCGTTTGCCAAGATCAGTTTTTTTAAGATAGACTATTCTCCAATTAAAGTTCAAAACATTCAAAACAGGAATAACTGAGGTTAAGCTAAACTAAGATAAGGATATTTAGGCAACTGTAATAAAGTGCAAATAAACTAAAACAGAACTAATCGTGCATCATACATCAATGGAATGGCTGTTAATTACATATATAATGCAAAATTAATGTCTCCTACCCCCCACATACAAAACTTGCTGTCCCCAGCAAGTAATAATATTACAGATCAAAAATAAAATAAAAACAAAATAAACAAAAGCCAAAACAAAAGATAAGGGTTCTCCCTGATCATAGATCGGATGGTGGTGGCGGTGGGGGAAAATGTGCATCAAATCTGGACGTCAAAGACGCCAATCCATAAAGCACTTGCTCCATCTGAGATTGGAGCTCAGTCTGTGTAGCGGAGATACTATCCATCCGCTCCATCAGAGCATCATATTGCGCTTGCCCAAACTGATGGGGTGCTTGTGCAGGGGGATCCTGTGGCTCAGCCTCTTCACCTGCCTCTTCACCTGCCTCCTGTGGCAGTCCACCTAGACCCCTCTCCACCCCTTGCAGATATTCATCTCTGGTCGACAACCGGTATCCATCTGCGGTGGTGGCATCCTTGACTATCACTTTCATATTTCGCAGCATCTTATCATCAATGACTGAAATCGATGAAAGAATTTTTCCCCTGCCAAAATCATGATGAACCCGCTTTGCAATCAAAGTCACAAAACCTCCCAGCCCTACTTTCCTGACCTTCTTCGGGTGCCACTGCATTTCTTCTAATTTGTGCCAGAAATGGGTAGCACCATTGATCCGAACACCCCTTACCATGCAGGCAAGAAAAAGGGTTTCGGGCAGGTTTACCTGACCTGCGGAGTCGACATGGCTCAGAAGAGACAGGGAAAAGAAGCGATGGATAATTCGCAATCTGTGATCAGTCAAATGATGAGCCTTCGTCTTCCCCGAGACATACATGGTGGCAGTGGCGGGGTCTCTGATGGTAGCCCAAGCAGTGTCTTTGTCATAGTCGTCAAAAGCGTCGTGGGTGCGTGGTGGAAAACCCAGAATTTCTGAAAATTCCTGAAAAGACATGTTATATTGCGTTCCCTCTAACCAAAATGAGACTTTACCTGGGTCCTGGGCTGGGTTGCGACCGGGTGTACAAGTGACTGTGGATATGAAATCTCTGGTCAAGTTCGGGTAGACTTTCTCTTGTATTGAGAAGACCTGTTCCCACCCGATGTTCGCAATTAGGTGCTGCACTTGATCCTTTATCCTGAGCTTCTGCAGCAAGTCGAAATCCAAATAGGTGGTGGGGACGTAGGTGCATTTGGTGAATAGAGCATAAACTTCTTTCTTTGGGACCGGTACCCACTTAGGGACCTTTGAAATATCCACGGATTGTGAGCCTGGGGGTGAGCTGATGGAGCCAGAAGCAGATGCTGTGCTCTTTCTTTTGGGAGCCACTACATAACATAGAAAAAATCAAGTTCAATAGCATGAGATGGCATCAACAGCAATATATTTGAAAAATATAGCATACGGGGAAATTGATGCTAACTTTGGGGCAATCTCCTAATTCCAATTGAATAACATAAAAGATACACGAATGCAAGTAGAATTTAAATGAACAGAAGCTTAATTCAGCAAAATATGTGAGCAATTGCAGTCTTAAACCCACAAAATGCATATAAAAGTTTAAGAGAATTCGAGCTACTGTCAACAGGCAAAATTGATGAATGGGAACAACACTCTCATTCGAACAATATTGTGAAAGAATCTTGGCATTTCACATGGCAGGAATTGGAGAAAAACAAGAAAAGCATTCATTCAGACATTTAGGCAAACACCTGGTATGCAGATAGTTATATGACCAACTTGAAACTCAAAGATCATACTAACAACCCATGATTTCAAAAACCATGCATTACAACACAGAGTAAGCAATTAAAACCCAGCAATATGCATTATGAACCAAGAATTTTAAGACAAATTGCAATTTAAATCATACACACACCCATTTGCCCTAACATTCCAACTCAACTCGTTCATGGATTTAGCATCAGAGATTGAAATTGAGGATGAAGATAAGAATTTGCAATACCCCCCAACATAAATTCAACGCTTAAACAGAAGTCAATCCTCAGTGGGGAGAAATAACGAGATCTCCAACATATCGCTATTGTAAAGACAAGAACAGGAAAAAAAAAAACAACACGAAAAGAAACTAAATGCAAAATTAGCAATTAAAAGAGAAGAAGAAAAAATCGACTTACTTACTTGTTGTAGGTTGGCAGAAATCGGAGCCTAAAAGAAAGATTGGTAGTTCGAAAAAACAGATGAAGTGGAAGATTTAAATGTTTGAGAGTGCGATGTGCGGGTGAGTGAGAAATAAAACATGAAAATCTGGCATTTTAAAACAAATCTGCGCGTGGGTCACGGTGGTAACCAATTAGGTTGCCACCGTGAGATCCTTAAAATTGTAATCCAGAATTTAAATGCCCCTTGGTCACGGTGACAACCAATTTCTTTGTCACCGTGACATACAAGAATTGCAAAACAGAATGGAAGTGTCTTTTGGTCACGGTGGTAACCAAATACCATTGCCACCGTGACATGTGCACTTCTCAAAACAGAATGGGACTTACCTTTTGGTCACGGTGGTAACCAAATACCATTGCCACCGTGACATGTGCACTCTCAAAACAGAATGGGACTTACCTTTTGGTCACGGTGGTAACCAAATACCATTGCCACCGTGATATGTGCACTCTCAAAACAGAATCCAGAATGCATCCTCCTTTGGCCACGATCACAATGAAATTCATTGTGACCGTGGACACCTGCACACTTGCACAAATTCATTAATTTTTTCTAAATCTCTTTATACAATTGCTTTGAACCTTCTCCAACAAACATAATTTCTCTTCTAACCTAAAATTTACAAAATGAAACAAGATTAAATTCCTAGACAAAATACCATTAAATGAGAGAGAGAAATAAAGATAAAAAAAAAATAGTTCTGCATTTCACAAGTCCGCAGCTGGACTTTTAAAACCGTCAAGGATCTATAAGAGTGACTATCGTGGAAGCATTATCAAACGAAGATGTAAAATAAGGCTTCACACGATGTCCATTTACCTTGAATTCTGTCTCACCCCTCGGGTGTTTCAGCGTTACCACTCCAAACTTGTTCACAGCTACTACTTGATATGGTCCCTTCCACCTCGACTTCAACTTACCCGGGAATAATCGCAGCCTACTGTCATAAAGAAGTACATGCATCCCAGGCACAACTTCCTTCCGAACTAACTTTCGATCATGCCGCTTCTTGGTGATGTCCTTGTATTTGGTGGCATGATCATAAGCCCAGAATCGGTGCTCCTCAAGTTCATTCAGCTGCAAAGACCTGCACTTTCCTGCATTCTCAAGGTCAAAATTTAGAAATTTCGTAGCCCAATAGGCTTTATGTTCTAATTCCACCGGAAGATGACAGGACTTCCCATAAACCAGCCTAAAGGGGGACATCCCTATTGGCGTCTTGAAAGCAGTCCTATAGGCCCATAAAGCTTCGTCTAACCTAAGGTACCAATCTTTCCTAGAGGAATTTACCATTTTTTCTAAAATAGCCTTTAATTCCCTATTTGACACTTCTACTTGACCATTAGCCTGAGCATGATATGGGGTTGTGACTTTATGCCTAACGCCAAATTTTTTTAATAAAGCATTGAATTGGTGATTAACAAAATGTTTACCACCATCGCTTATAATGGCTCTAGGAGCTCCATAACGGGTAAAAATATTTTTTCTTAAAAATTCTAACACAATTCGTGCATCACAAGTCCTAGTAGCTACAGCTTCGACCCATTTACTAACATAATCCACTGCTACCAGAATGTATTCAAACCCGTATGAAACCGGAAAAGGTCCCATGAAATCTATTCCCCAAACATCGAATAATTCAACCTCAAGCACATTTGTTAAGGGCATCTCATCACGTTTGGATATATTTCCTACTCTTTGGCATCTATCACAACTTTTCACATAATATTGGACATCTTTAAACATTGTTGGCCAATAAAAACCAGAAGATAAAATTTTCATTATCGTTCTATTCGGCCCATGATGTCCACCAGCTTCTCCACTGTGACAAGCTGTGATGATTGCACTGGTCTCCGCATCTGAGATACACCATCTTAACACTTGGTCAGCGCATAATTTGAAAATGTAGGGATCATCCCATATGTAGTGTCTCGCATCCGCACGCAATTTCTTCTTTTGCTGCCATGAAAAATCCTTTGGCATAAAGCCCCGATCATTTTCCAATCGGGACAGATGATCTGCCACAAAATTCTCAGCGCCCTTCTTATCCTTAATTTGCAAATCAAATTCCTGCAACAAAAGTACCCATCGAATCAGCCTTGGTTTTGATTCCTTCTTTGCGAATAAATGCCTCAAGGCTGCATGATCCGACCACACCACCACTTTTGCACCCAGCAAATACGGCCTGAACTTTTCAAACGCATATACTATCGCGAGAAGTTCTTTCTCTGTGGTGGTGTAATTTACCTGTGCTCCTGTCAAAGTGTGACTAGCATAATATATGGCATAAAAAATCTTATCTCTTCGTTGTCCAAGCACTGCCCCTATTGCAAAGTCACTAGCATCACACATTAGTTCGAATGGCAAATTCCAATCCGGAGATATAATCACCGGAGCTGAAATAAGTCGTTTCTTTAAAGTTTCAAATGCTAACATACATGCACTGTCAAAAACAAAAGGAGCATCTTTCATAAGTAAATTAGACAAGAGTTTTGCAATTTTTGAAAAATCTTTAATAAAACGCCTGTAAAACCCTGCATGTCCTAAAAAACTTCTTATGCCCTTAACATTTGTCGGAGGTGGTAATTTTTCAATTACTTCAACTTTGGCCTTATCTACCTCTATCCCATTCTCTGAAATTTTGTGTCCCAGTACTATGCCCTCTCTCACCATAAAATGGCATTTTTTCCAATTCAATACCAGGTTAGTCTTTTCACACCTCCCTAGTACTAAATCTAGATGCTGTAAACAGCTCTCAAAATCAGCCCTATATATGGTGAAATCATCCATGAATACTTCCATAAATTTTTCTATAAAATCATAGAAAATGGCCATCATATACCGCTGAAACGTAGCCGGTGCATTACATAACCCAAAAGGCATTCTCCTATATGCAAATGTGCCATATGGGCAGGTAAAGGTCGTTTTCTCCTGATCCTCAGGGTCTATTGGAATCTGCATATATCCCGAATACCCATCTAAAAAACAGTAAAACCTATTACCCGCTAACCTCTCTAACATTTGGTCAATAAAAGGCAAAGGGAAATGGCCCTTCCTAGTGGCATTATTTAACCGCCTAAAATCAATGCAGACTCTCCAACCCGTAACTGTACGAGTTGGAATTAACTCATCTAGTTCATTCTTTACCACCGTCATTCCCCCCTTTTTAGGCACACATTGCACAGGACTTACCCACTTACTGTCAGAGATAGGATAGATAATACCTAAGTCTAGGAGTTTAAGTACCTCCTTCATTACTACCTCTTGCATGATTGGATTGAGTCGCCGTTGAGGCTGAGCTACCGGCTTGCACTCCTCTTCCATTGGGATCCTATGTGTACAGTAGCTTGGGTCAATCCCCTTCAAATCTGAGGTCTTCCAGCCAATGGCTC
Source organism: Excoecaria cochinchinensis (assembly GCA_947683425.1). Classification (NCBI taxonomy): domain Eukaryota; kingdom Viridiplantae; phylum Streptophyta; class Magnoliopsida; order Malpighiales; family Euphorbiaceae; genus Excoecaria; species Excoecaria cochinchinensis. Next base: position 49,891,483 of record CANTUQ010000004.1, read on the forward strand.
CCTTGTGCTTTTTCAGCACCTCTAGCAGCATCGTCTCTTCTGCACCTGACAACAAAGAAGAAATGATTACTGGTTTACTCTCATTATCTAAAAACACATACTTCAAGTGAGAGGGAAGAGGTTTAAGTTCAGAATTTGAATCCCCCTCTTTAGGATCAATTTTCTCCTTGCTGTCTTCTATCTCCACACTTGCTATCTCTTGTCCCCTCATCTCTTCTTCACATTCTTCTCCCTCCACTGAATGTAATAGACACTTATTTTCTAAATCAGCTCTCAATTCTTTTTCTTGCACTTCCTCCACACAATCATCTATTACATCCATAAAATATACAGACTCTTTCACATCACCAGATGGGTATTTTTGAGCCTTATTCATATCTACCACCAACTCCTCACCATTAAACCTTAGGGTAACCGTTTGACCATGAACGTCTATCAACGCCTTGGCGGTATTTAAAAATGGCCTCCCCACAATCAATGGCACCTTGTGGTCTTCTTCCATCTCCATTACCACAAAATTCACTGGAAAAATAAATTTCCCCACCTTCACTAGCAGATCCTCAATCACTCCCTTTGGTCTCCTCACGGACCTGTCTGCTAGTTGGAGTCGCATTCCTGTCTCCCTAAGCTCTCCAAGATTCAACTTCCTGCATATCGAATAAGGCATTAAGTTTATGCTTGCACCTAGATCACATAAAGCATTACCGTAAAAATCTTCACCTATAACACAAGGAAGAGTAAAGCTACCTGGATCTTCCAGTTTCTCAGGAATCTTGTTCATAATAATAGCACTGCAATTTTCTGTTAGTTGTACAGTCTCATGCCCTTCTAATTTCTTTTTATTAGAACAGAGTTCTTTCATGAATTTAGCATAGTTAGGCATATGAGCTAAAGCTTCAGCAAATGGTAAATTTATGTGCAGTTTCTTAAACATCTCTAGAAACCTAGCTTTTTGCTCATTTTTCTTTTCCTGTCTAGCAATAGCAGGAAATGGCAGTTTATTAATGTCAAGATCCTCTAACTTAGGATTCACTATACTCTTTCCCTTGTCACTTTTAGGAGCATTTTCTTTAACTTCTAACTTAGAGTTAGAGTTACTTACCGTCCGTGTCGGCTCCTCCTTTTCTGATAAAAGATCTTTACCTTGATCCTCTCTCGGTTCCACTTCCTTTCCACTCCTCAGTGTAATTGCCTTAGCCTCCTCTTTTGGATTCCTGTTTACATTTGAAGGAAATGTTCCTGGTTGTCTCTAGGACATAGAATTTGCAAGCTGTCCCACTTGAGTCTCCAAATTTCTTATGGAGGCATCCTGGTTCCGGTTCCACTGCTCTTGAGACTTCCATCTAGACTCTTGATTTACCATGAATTGCTGTTGGTTATTCATAAACTGCTGTTGACTGTTAATGAATGTAGCCAACATGTCTTCCAGATTTGGCTTTCTCTCTTGAACAGGTGGCCTGGGTTGATAACCTGGTGGGTGGTACTGCTGCCCTTGGTTCTGAGGAGGTGGATATGGTGGTTGATATGGCTGCCCGTGGTTTTGATGGATGTTTTGGTTGAAGGGAGCTCTTACTTGCGGATTAGAAGATGAAGCATTTGGATTTCCATCTTTCCAGGAGAAATTTGGATGAGTTCTCCATCCCGGGTTATACGTGTTACTGTAAGGGTCATTCCTTTTGAAATCTCCCACAGCATTGATATCACCCACTGCTCCACTTTCTTGCCCACTTTGCTCCTGTTCATACCATCCATTTTCTTGGCCCACTGCAGCTACATTCTGCACTTTCAAGCTATTCATCTCCTTCCTCATAGACTCCATCTGTGCCTTCAACATCGAGACCTCATCCACAGCATGTATCCCCTGTCTTCTCGGAACTGCTCTAGGATTAGACCATTGAGCATCATTAGCTGCCATTTCATCCAGTAATTGAAAAGCTTCCTCTGGTAACCTGTTCATAAATGACCCTCCTGATGAAGCATCTAATAAGGATCTTGTCTGTGGTGTAACCCCAGAATAAAAAGTGGTCATCAAATGGTAAATTGCTATCTCATGGTGTGGACAGCTTCTCAACAGTCTTCTAAACCTTTCCCAGGCTTCATGAAAGGGCTCCTCACTCATCTGACTAAAGCCTAATATACTATTTCTGATGTTCGCAGTCTTTGTGGGAGGGAAGAATCTCATCAAAAAATTTTCTTGCAACTGTTCCCAAGATCTAATTGACTGTCTAGGTAGCATTTGCAGCCATTCACGAGGTTTTCCAATCAATGTAAAAGGGAACAGCTTTAATCTTACCGCGTCAGATGACACTCCAGGAATTTGAACCGTATCACTGATCTCTAAGAAAATGTCCAAATGTTGTGCAGGATCTTCGACATCTGCACCCGAAAACTGATTTCGCTGTACCATACCGATGGTGGCTGGTTTAAGTTCAAATTGCACTCCCCTGGGCAGCACAATTGTCCTATTATCTTCATTCCATCTAGGCACCGCATAGTCCCTAATTGTCCTCTGCCTAGGGATCTCTTCTCTATTATGCCCCGGATTCTGGTTTTGTGCTCTCAGCACTTGTTCATTCTCGGGAGGAATTTCACCAATAGGAAGCGGATTTTCTTCCATGTTATTAATCCTGTTGGCTCTTAATTGTTGGCGTAAAGTCCTCTCGATTTCAGGATCGTAAGGTGCTATTTGTTCCTGTCTTCTTCTGCTCATACACCTTCAATAACCACCTGAAAAGAATAAAGAATAAATAAAAATAAGATAAAATAAAATAAAAAAATAAAAACACACACAAATAATAATCAAGACTTAAAACAACGCCAGTCCCCGGCAACGGCGCCAAAAACTTGACACGTCTTCAGCAAGTGTACTGAATCGACAAGTAATATAATGGAGTAAAATTATGACTCCGAGTTATCGTACCCAAGGGACTGAACACGCAAGTTATGAAAATTGAATGTATGCTAAAGAATTCCCAGTTATTGGATTGATTAAATTATAACTAAACTAAAACTAATAAATTAATCGACTACTGTACTGGTTAAGTAAAAATAAATTAAATGACAGTAAAACTAGCCAAGATAAAAGTGAATAAAAACGAGAAAAGATATCAAATTATAAAAGCGTTGTTCAAGTTCACTCATCCACCCCTCACCCAAATATGAATAAAATCAACCTATGAATCTTATATGAAAGAAATCGGGATAACCCTCTTAACCCAAGCGTCCCATTCCGGAGCAAGCTACTCTAATTGCATAACGTCCCATTCCGGAGCAAGTCATACAACTAGCCTAATCACGGGTCTAAAATCCTAGGTTCGGTTTGCTTTCCCATTCCGGAGTCAAACATCCCAAAACCTCATTATTTCACTCATCACTCAAATCTTAAATCATAAAATCCTGTCCATTTAGATTCCCATTCCGGAGTAGTCTAAACACCACAGCAAACATGATAGAAAATTCTGAGAATAAAATACATTCATGGCATCCAATTAACAAATTCATTCACCAATATAGACATATGAAATAAATCATTCATCACAATTGGAAACTGAACTGAAAAACGAAAATCCATAAACAAGCAATAAACACCAGCAAAATAAACCAATCTTTCATATATAAACTCAATAGATGTTCATCATTCACATCTTAGATATAGGAGATTCAGAGATCCCCCGAACAACTAAACGACTACTCACAATCCATTACAAAATCAAAAGAGTAAAAGAAAGAATAAACCCTGAAATTCATTGAGAAAGTTCCTGTTGAATTGCTCGATCTTCGATCTCTTTCTTCAAATCTTCAATGGAGAAAATAACTAAAATTCTGGAAAAACTAAGAACTAGAAAAACTCCTGAAATTTAACTATGAAACTAAAGCAATTTAATCTCAATTACTAATCGAAAATCAAAAACAAGAACGAAAATTGAAATTTAGGACCGAAGAATATCTCTCAAAATCTCAGCTGCAAAAACTAATAACAAAAACTAACTAAAAAAATCGGAACCCTAGCCAAATAGAAAAGTTCGTTTTTATAGTTCCAGATGGGTCACGGTGACAATGGATTTGGTTGCCACCGTGACCTATCGGGACTTTCAAATCCTTTTGCGCACAGGAGATTGGTCACGGTGACAATGAATTTCATTGTCACCGTGAGGTCTTCACAGTTTAGCTTCTGCCCACAAATTAATTATCTCACGGTCACAATGAAATCCATTGTGACCGTGAGGTACATGCTGCCTCGATTCTGACTTGCTAAATTGACATGTCACGGTGACAATGAAGTTTGGTTGCCACCGTGAGGTCTTCAACTTTTGCATTCTGCCCATTTGATAATTATGTCACGGTCACAACCATTTTCATTGTGACCGTGACCCCTGCAACTTCCATTCTGCCTGCAATCTCCTTATGTCACGGTCACAACCAATTCATTGTGACCGTGACCTCTTGGGCAAAAACCTACAAAGGCACGAAATTAACATCAAAATGCTTTCTAAAATGAATCAAAACTTCAATTTGGCTAAAATTAACAAAATTAACATAAAAGAAACATAAATTAACATTAAACACAACTAAACACCCAAAAATCACACTAAAACACTATGAAAACTAAACACTATATTGAAGTTATCAGTCATCACTGCTGTCATCTCTCTTCACAGCTCTGCTTCGGTTCTCTTGTTCCTTTTTGAACTTTCTACAGAACTTTTTAATGTGGCCCTTCTTTTTACAGTGATGGCATTCAACATTGGCATATTTATTTGACTTCCCTTTGCTCTTGCTTCTAGGGTTCTGTTCCCTAGACTGTCTCCTTCCTCTGGATTCGGCAACCAGAACATCTGATTGTGATAAAGAAGATGAGGCTTGTGATCTCCTTCTCATTTCTTCATTCAGGATACTACTCTTTACAATCTCCATGTTTACCACACCATTGGGTGCAGTGTTGGTGATAGAGATCTTCAAAGTCTCCCAAGACTGTGGCAGAGAGGCTAACACCAATAAAGCAAATACTTCATCATCCAGCTTTACTCCCATTCTGTTTAGCTGATCCTGGATCCCTTCCATCTCGTTCAAGTGGTCTGGCAAGGAAGTCCCTTCTCTATATCTTACTTGCACCAACTTGGTCAAGTAAAATAATTTATTATTTCCTGTCTTTGAAGAGTACAACGTCTCCAGCTTACTCCACAATCTTCTGGCATCTGTCTCATTACAAATGTGATTGAACACATTATCTTCGACAAATTGTCGGATAAAACTGCACACCTGCTCGTGGTCAAACTTCCACTCCTCATCGGTTTTACCTTCGGGTTTAGCTGTGGCAAACACCGGCAAATGCATCTTCGTCACAACTAGAAGATCTTTCATCTTTTTACTCCAGATGTGGTAGTTTGAGCCATTTAAGTAGATCATTCTGCTATTTTTTGCCTCTATTTAGATCGGAATTCGATGAACTTCTTCGATCCAAAAAAAAAAATTCTGACGGTGAATAGTACCCGTATACGTGAATAGTAACCGTATACGTGAATAGTACCGTATGTATGAACAATGCTGTATACGTAAACAATACTCAAGGAAAAATCTTTTCTGATGTGGAAGATCAGTCTATGCTGCAACCACAGAGCATACTAAGAAATAACCTTGGCTCTGATACCAGTTGTTGGGCACAGCGGACAAATAAAAATAAATTAGCAAAGCAAAATATCGACACCAGCAATTTAACGTGGTTCACCCAAAACGTTTGGGTTACGTCCACGGGATAAACTCCGAAAATATTTCTTCCACTAATAAATTAATGGGTACAAGAGAGAAAGGCAACCCAATGATTTTGAGATAAACCCAAAATAGTGGCACACAAGTATTTCCCAAACTCACTATTTTGTCACTCCCCTTTTAGAAAAATATCCCAATAATTTTTCTAAAATACTTCTCTCTCTCTATTTACAAAACTATCTCAATCCTTTATTCTTAGGAATGGAATGGAATAAACTGATGTGGAAAGCCCTATTTATAGGGGGCCTTTACGCGTTTTTTACGCGTTTACAACGCGTGTGAAATGTGGGCAGCCGCATACACATACGCGGACAGCCACCTGCATTTCAAAGAAGCAAAATCACAATTGTGATTTTGCTTTGACTTTTCCATTCACTTTTTTTTTTTTTAAACATGTGGGCCCCACACCATGTGGAGGAAACCCACAACCAACAATATCCACCTCCTTTTTTATTTAATGTATTAGCTTCTGATTTGATTTAAGAAATTTAAAGATTGTTTTTTAAAAAAAAAAAAGTGTCGATACACAATTATTCTGGCTCATATATTTAGGCAAAAATTTTCATATATTAGCCATTATATTAATTCTTGCATATTAATTAAATCATTTAACTATAGTAGAGGATGAGTGTCATGCCATCCTACCTTGCTCTTGCTTCAAAGCTCAAATTACTTGGCTTTGCAGCTTATTTTAATTTGATTTGGGATTCTATTAATGATCTCCTTGATTTTAGGATTGAACTTGAGCAAAGGAAACTTTAGTGTCGCCTACTATCCGATTAGCTTCATCTCCTCCTCGATTGGGTGCTTGGAAGAAACTAAGTTCCGACTGGTTTAAAATGCAATGTATATGCCTCCATCTTTAAACACAAAAATTCTATGGGTTTTGCAACAATAGTTTGGGACACTAATGGTGTTCTTGTTTCTGGCTTGTCAAGTTTTAATGACTTTCATTGAAGGTTTTGATAACATTGAGTTAGACGTAGTCTAGTTGGGTCAAAAAATAAAAATAAATTATTTAAATATTTTAGTACGATCAATTTAAAAAAAAAATTAAAATTAAATTTTTTTTATTAATTTAGTGAGGTAAATTTTATAAAAAATAAAATTAAAATAAACAGACATTTTTTAATTTTTCTTAATTGAGTGGATTCAATTGACCCTACTCATCAAAAGGCAGTTATGGCCCTGCAAGTGGATTTGATTCCATCATCCCAAATTGCATGAGGTGCACTATGAGAGCTCATTCTGTAGTTAAATTAAAACGGCTATATTACATGCAAACTATTTTATATGGAGATTTTCTTAAATTTATATAAAGAAAAGGAGGTGTAATTATTTTGTTTCAGAAGAAGTAAAAAATTATCCTTTCGTTCCATATTAATATTAATAGACATGTTTTTTTTTATCTATTTTAAATTACAACTTCTCTAAAAAACTTTTATTTAATATTTATTATTGACAAGTTCTGAAATGTCAGAACTTGTAATAAGACGGAGCCAATCTGCAGTAGAAAAAGGCCGATCTATGACAACTGAGGTCTGATCAGCAAAACAATGAAGATTAGCTCATTGATATGTAGTGGATTAACACTTCGATATTTAAGTCAGTGGGAGATTAGAGTGAGAAAACAATGAAATAGAATGTCTCAAGATTGCCAGTACTTGAATCTTCCATTACCGGAGTATTTATGGAGACTTGGAAGTGGCACTTGATCGTACTGCTCTATTGTCAGAGTAAATAAGTGACGATATAATAGAAAATGAGCGGGAGGATAAGATGATAGCGTGTGTCAGTGGATTGGCAGGAGCATGCTTTGTCAATTCGATGCTTTGTCAATCCAATTAGACATGCCATGATGTCAACATGCTGACTCTTTTTCCTGTGACATTTGTTTGGACTTTGTGATTTTGGCCCTGACTTAGGTTAGATAATAATGCATATTATCAATTATTATTAATAAATATTAAATATTATTTTATATTTTCCATATATACCTCTAATAAATACGGAGATACAAATACTTTATATAATTTTAAAAAAATAATTCAATTCTTTAATTACTATGAAATAGAAAATGTGATTATTAATATGGGATGGTAGAGTATTTTGAGAAGATATTTTGCATTTGATTAGAATAAGAGGAATTAAAGGGATCAAATTGTAAAATAGTAACAAAGTCTAAGAGGATTTTGAAATTAAAAATTGTGGGGCCCGCCCCCTATTTGCCCATAATCAATCAGTCCTTTTCTTGCTCACAATCGCCTTACTCTTTGTTTGGATCAGGGAAAGAGGAGTAAGTGAGGGGAAAGTAAATTTAACAAATCTTACTTTCCTTGGTTTGTAAAATGCAAAAATTGAGAGAAGAATGCAAGGACAATAAGATTTCCCATTAACTCTGTGTTTAGCTTTTTATTTCCCTCCAATTTGGAAAAAAAGCGGGGTAATGGGAGAGAGATGGGATATAATTGCATGAAATTAACAATTTATCCCTCCCTCTATAAATACACCTCACGTTTCTGAGCTTTTCTTTCAACATTTTGCACGTAATATTTGATCCATGAATGAAATTGAAAATCGACAAGCAAGATCAGCTCCAGCAAGTCTCCAATCACTTGCTTGCCGCCGGTAAGAAAATTGGAATCGTTGGCGTTCCTAGTGCGTTTTTCTCAATTTACAGGTATAAATTTTTTTTGTTTTCTCCGTCATTTGAGATTAGTTGTTTAAAGCCTCCATTAATGATAACAAACAAAGGGGGTGTTTGGCATTGCTTTTGGAACGGCATAAAGCTGTTTTTTTGATAAAAAGCTGATTATATGACAAAAATAAGTGTTTGGTAAATGCTGATTTTAGAAAAATTAATTTTCTGAAAAGTGAAAAAATCTGCTTTTCAGAGAAGCTGCAAATTGAAACTTTTCAGAAAAGCTAATTTTCAGCTTTTAAGGACAACAGATTTAATCTTTTTTTTTAGACAAAAATATCTTTTATTTTATTTCATAATGACAAATAAGTGTAAATTATTATTATTATTTAGTGAGATTTTGAATATAATATATTAAAATTTATATATATATATATATATCATTTTTTATTTTTTTTATTCTAAAAAGCTATTTTTAATTATATCATTTACCAAACAGTTGACAACTGTTTTTGATTTTATAAGTCATTTTAAATTTTATTTACCAAATGGTTATCTACTTTTCGATATACAGTTTTTTTCAATAGAACTTTTTTCAATAGAAAAAACTGTTTTCATAAGTTTTGCCAAACTGGCTCAAAGAGAGGCTTCAATCATTATCTGTGAGTTAACTTATCTCTCAGTGGTTTTCATTTCTCCGATTTCATTATTTTTTGTTAACTTATCCAGCAGATTTGGGGATTTTTATTCCATTACTAAATTCTTCTTTGAAGGTGACTGCTCTGTTTTTCATCCACTAATCACTCCAGTCAAGCAAAGCTAGGTACAAGTTTAGTATTTCAAGGTACAATTTTAAGCAAAGCTAGTTGTTGTTGAATGTTTGATGATCTCTTGTTAGTTTTGGTTGCATAGAGTTCATTCTCTTTGAAAAATCTATGATTTGTTTAAAAATTTAGATGGATGATAACTTTCAATTTTGCAGATAGATTAGCTTGGTCCTGATAATAAGTTAAACAAATTATAAGAAAATTTCCAAAGTTTTCTAATTTTATGTCTCTATTTAGTAGCTTGCTTTTGAATTGTTATGGTCTTATTGACATGAGATGTTTCTGAATGGATTTCTTAATTGCAAAAATGACCGGTCAGCGGTGTGCTTTGTTTTGTATGATGTGCTTGATTTATATCTTATTTTCTTGGCTTTTTATGTTTATATAGTATTTTATTGGCTTTTTTTATGTTTTATTATTTCTGATTCTCTCAAAACCAATTTGCTGAGTATAGTGCATTGATTCGGGTCTTATCTATTGTAGCTTTTTAAATCTTAAATATTTAATTATAAGCATAGTACACAACAAAGTTAAAAACAAATTCAAGTACTGCTTTGTATTTTGGCTCATTATTTAGAAATAAATTATTGTTTATATTGAGTTCCGCTTTTAACACAATAACTTTTATCATTTCTGACGTACTTATTGCATTTGAAGTAAGATGCTGATAATTTTTAAATTCATGTAAAGTTAATATGAACTTAATTTTTTACAAAACTCATATATTTTGATTGACTAGCAAATATTATTTTTGAAAAAATATATTTTAAACAAGCCTTATTAAATATTATTATTATGACAATTTGTTAATTTTTTCGTAAATATTTACATATTATAATACGTAAATGCAGCTATTAAATGGTTTTGATATAATTATATTGATTAAATTTATTTATATATTAATTACGTAATTTCTATTTATATTATGTATGTCATTGTATATAAGTTGTTTATTTTTGGAATAACATTGATTATAGCTCCGAAATACTAATATTGATTTAAGTAAAAATTGTAACTATTAATATTATTATAATAAAATAATATCATAAAAGTATAAATGTAAAAATTGATATATACTGTTAAAAGGAAAGAAAAACAAGAGGAAATGAAATATATATTATTCTCGTTTGCCTCGTTTCCGAAATTCAATCTACCCCGTCCAAACAAAGCTTTAGATTATTTTCCGGCCTGATCGATCGCCGGAGAAAAGCTATCAACCGAAAATGATCCGGCGATTGAATTGTGACCTCGTAATAACATGCAAACAAAAACTTCAAACTAGATTTCAGCCTTTTGTGATGGCGGGAAATCGCTGTTTTGCCACGAATGCAAAATCGAAGGATAATTTACAGGACAAAGATTTGTATTCTCTGAACAAAAGGATCACAACTTTAACTAGAAATGGCCGCATTAACGAAGCAAGATCACTTTTTGATAAAGTGGAGCGAAGGAACACTGTGACATGGAATTCAATGATTAGTGGGTACGTGAATCGGAGAGAGATGACCAAAGCAAGAAAGCTGTTCGACGAAATGCCTGAGAGGGATGTTGTGTCGTGGAATTTGATGATTTCAGGATACGTTTCGTGTCGTGGGAAGAAGTTTGTGGAGGAGGGAAGGTACTTGTTTGATAAAATGCCTGAGAGGGACCGTGTTTCTTGGAACACAATGATTAGTGGGTATGCGAAGAATGGGAGAATGGAGGATGCCGTAAAGGTTTTTAATGCTATGCCTGTGAGGAATGCTGTGTCATGGAATGCTATGGTTACTGGTTTTTTGCAGAATGGTGATGTGGTGCGTGCAACTGAGTTTTTTAAGGCAATGCCAGAGAGGGATGCAGCTTCTCTTAGTGCACTTGTGTCAGGTCTTATTCAAAACGGGAAATTGGATGAAGCTGAAAGATTTTTTCTTGAATGTGGAAATAATGATGGTGGGAAAGAGGATATGGTGCATGCTTATAATACTTTGATTGCAGGCTATGGTCAGAGAGGAAAGGTTAATGAAGCTCGAAGTCTTTTTGAGCAGATTCCGTTTTCTAATGACAGAGAAAAAGAAAGCTATGGGAGATTTGAGAGAAATGTGGTGTCGTGGAATATAATGATCATGTGCTATGTAAAGGCGGGAGATATTGTTTCTGCTAGGGAACTCTTTGACCAAATGACTGAACGAGATATTTTTTCATGGAATACCATTATTAGTGGATATGTCCACATGTCAAACATGGAGGAGGCCTTGAATCTTTTTTCTGTAATGCCAAACCCAGATACCCTTTCATGGAATCTGATGATCTCTGGATATGCCCAAAAGGGTAATTTGGAGCTTGCTCAGGATTTCTTTGATAGGACTCCCAATAAGAACCTGGTCTCCTGGAATTCCATGATTGCTGGGTATGAGAAGAATGAGGATTATAAAGAGGCAATCAAGCTCTTCATGCGGATGCAAGTGGAAGGAGAGAAACCTGATCGACACACATTATCTTCACTTCTCAGTGCATCTTTTGGGATTGTGGATCTACACCTAGGTATGCAAATTCACCTGCTGGTCACAAAGACAGTTATCCCTGATGTGCCTCTAAATAATGCCCTGATTACCATGTATTCAAAATGTGGGGCAATAATTGAGGCACGATTCATTTTTGATGAGATGAAAAAGCATAAAGAAGTGGTATCTTGGAATGCAATGATTGGTGGATACGCATCTCATGGTTATGCAACAGAGGCTCTGGAACTTTTCAATTTGATGAGAAGTTCCAAAGTATGCCCTACCTATATAACTTTCATATCAGTTTTGAATGCCTGTGCTCATGTAGGACTGGTCACGGAAGGTCGACAATTATTTGAATCCATGGTTAGCGAATTTGGTATTGAGCCAAGGGTCGAACACTTTGCCTCCCTGGTAGACATTGTGGGTCGGCATGGACAGCTTGAAGAGGCGCTGGATGTGATTAAAAGCATGCCATTTGAGCCTGATAAGGCTGTCTGGGGTGCATTACTTGGTGCTTCTAGGGTCCATAACAACGTAGAGATGGCTCGAGTTGCTGCAGAAGCATTGATGAGAATAGAACCAGATAGTTCAGTTCCATATGTTTTGTTATACAACATGTACGCTGATGTGGGGCAGTGGGAAAATGCAACAAAAATAAGAATGCTGATGGAAAGGAATAATATTAAGAAGGAAGCAGCATTAAGTTGCGTAGATTTGCTCCAGTGATTTAAGTTTGGCATGTCTATGTACATTATTAAGCTTACGAGAACTAAGGTTTAACCTTTCATGAAAAGACTTTGCAAGATGAAACCTTCTTCGGTTGACAGGCATTGTGATATCTTAATTGTCGGCTGAACTTGGAGAGACTCATGGATGGGGGTGTGTGCAATCTTCTGACCATGGTCACTCACATTGATGGATTAGTTTCTAGGGTTCCTAGTACAGGAAAACATGTTGCATGCAACATATGAAGGCAGCATGGGGGCTTGGCAAAGTGTGATATGATGGATGAGTACCTATGTGGGGCTAATGAAGGGCTTGTTTGTAGGGGCTATGTTAGTAGTATTCGAATTTGCAAAGATTCTCCAGGCAGTGATGAAAGAAAAGGATCAATTCTCCATCACTAAACGGATTGCATTGTTCAAAGAGCTTTACTTTCTCCTCTTGCTGCAGTGGGAATGGATTTATACATGTGAGCTTACCCATTTACTCTGAAACTTCATGTCATTTGGATAATTGGGAAAACCAGCACAGATTATGCAACCATCTTCTGGCGAAAAGAACCATTTCTAGCTTTCCAAGTTTATGTGTTAGTGATCTTGGTGCTTGCAGATTTCAATGTGCAAAGCTATGTCACATGGCTGGCCATTATGGGACAGCAAACTGGGCAACTTCAGAGTGCAACCTTCAGGTGCGCCTAATTTTCACATGGAAAAGGCCTAGCTTTTGTGGAGTACAAGGGGATCAGATGGTGCTATTGCATAACTGCAACAAGTGCTCTGCACATGCCAGAGAAGGTTGTAGGCTCCCGCTGCAAGGTCATTTGGCATATCTTTTTCGTTGGTTTTCCACTTAATTCCCAACCATCACTCTGTGTCTTTGAATGAGAATTAATAGGTTGCAAATAGTGTTCGACTGTATACCAAAAGGAAGATGTCAGAAAGGATATAGGGTTCTTCTACCTAGCTAAGTATTTTAATGTGGTCATTTTTATGCCGGGAAACGTCAAGGACATAATTAGATTCTGAACTGGGTTCTAGATCAGTGCAATTTGCTTCTTCTGTTGTTATCTTTCCGTTTTGACAAGCATTGTTGGTATTATGTACCTGATGTACTATTATTCTATGAGAAGGGGCGTCAGAAGGGCTTATGATAATTTATATCGAGCTCTTCCAAGGCTGCTAACACTATGGTTTGACTTTAGAAGCATTTGTTATGGATGTTGTTCATCCTCCAGAGAAGATTTGATAAGGGTCCGTGAGAAGGTAGTGTTCTACAATGGAATGAACATTTTTTTTTCTAGCTACATTTAAAATCCTTTCATATCTTGATGCTAATATAGTTTTTTTCTCCTGAGATTCTTATATAGGTAGTCAGGATTATGAGGGGCTTTTTGAAGGATTTGCTATTATACCAGAGGCTAAACTATGTCTAGAGTGAGCCACCAGAATGAAGAAATTGTTAAACTAATAGACGCATTATCACTTACAAACAACATTGTGGATTATGAAGCTATTTCAAAGTCTACAGTTCATTCATGCATGGAGGCAATTGCAGCAATTCGACAAGAGGCTATAAAGGAGATTTGCCGAGGAAACAATGGCGACAATTTGTTTATTTATTGTGCTAACTAGCCAGATCAATCGTCTGATATGTGCATCCAGCCGAGGGCACAACTGATTCGTATCTGAACTGATTGCAGCTCCTTGATGCCATAGCTAGACAAATGGTTAATGGAAAATCATCAAGTTGTATTGATGTCATGGATACAATTGATTGTAGAAGTTAATTTATATAAATATTTAAACTAATTGATACCATACTTCTCCAGTGCATCACAAGTTGTACCATGACATAAATTTCAGGTAAGAAACTGATATCAGACTCATTATCACAGCCTCTCTAGAGTTGAAGATAAATAGCTGTAACGACAGGCTATTAGCACAATAGCAAAGCGCGCCTTTGATAATTGCGTTATTGTGGCTGGATTATGAAGGCTCAAGAATAGTTCAATGCGCCAACAGCGCCGGTTAATTTACTGCAAGTGTCTTTTAAGTTATCATATAAAAAAGCTGACTTTCTTACCTAAATTAAGATTTTAACTACATGGTAATTTCATTAAACAAAAGAAGATAGTTATTTGAATTTGAGAAAAGGGAGCTTGAATAATCCCACTCTAACAATAATGAATAAAAATTTTGCTTCAGGACAACCATCCTTTAACGACCTTCCCTTTAGCAATAAAACAACCAATGTTCTTCCTATCAATTCTCATGGGGCTTCCAGTTTGAACCATAATATCTTTTACCATTCGCTTGACAGGAGATTCACCTCTAACAATGCTATGATTTCCAGAACCACAAACCACTGTTACTTCAGCTGGAACGACATCATTTCCACCATTCAATCTTTTTCTCATCTCTTCAATCCATAACAACATTATCAGATAAGCTGAACTCAAGTGCATTCCATGTAAATCCAACTTTGCCTCTAATTCATTCCACTTCATTGCTTCATTCAAAACAGAAGATCCAGCCAACTCTTTAAGCAACTTAGCCTCATCTTCACTCAAAATCTTGATCAACCCTTCAATCGAAACCGGGCAAAGATCAAAACTTTGCATCAATGACATGATTGTAGGGCATGAATTCAAGACTGAATTCCAAGTCCTCAGTGAGAAAGGAATCCCCAAAACTTTCATCTTTTGAAGCCAAAGTATCATTTCAGGAATTGCCTCTTTAGCTCCATAAGATGCAAGAATCATATTTGAACAAACCGTATCAATTTCAAACCTTTCATTTTCCATTAATTCCACACTCTTCTCCATTTCTTCAAACGATCCTAATCTTCCATATGCAAAAATAACGCACCTAAACTCGAACAATGATGGCTTCACTCCTTTACTTATCAACTCTCTAATCAAATCTTCTGCTTCTTTTGGCCTACCCATTTCACATAATCCACTAATCATGGACTTAAACCCCTGTCTTTTCACATGAACAGATTTTGAATTGCAAACCAGCTGCTTTAAAAGAGCAAAAGAATAATCAAATCCTGAAATTGATTTCTGTTTGGAGTGAGACTCAACCAAATTGCCATAAAAAAGCAAAAGGTCTCTCTCTCTAAGCTGCAATTTCGAAATGGAATCAGAGATTAAAGTTGCAGACGCAATTTGTTGGCCTTGTTTATCAAGCGAAGCAGCAAGATTTGCTACCAGCTTTGGGTTCCAATCAAACCATTTAGCTTCTGTGATCTTCAAATACAGCTGCCAAAAATACCCAATTGGTGTTAGTGTTCGCTTTTAATTGAAGTAAAAAAGAAAAGATAAAGATGTGAACTTTACAGGGAACGCATGAGAGGAAAGATTAGAGTGAGAGAGGAGATGAGAGAGCGCATCGAGAACAATGGCTTTAGATGAAGCCGCCACAAATTTTTTAATCAAACGGTTGGTGGCGGAGGCATCTCCGGTAGCCGTTGCGGTGGCGAGAGAAGACAAGAATCTTTGCCCTTGTTTGCTTAAAGCTTCACAATCGAGCACTCTTTTTTTTACTAGCCTTTTTGGTGGCGTTAATAGCTGTGAGAATAGTGCTGCCACATGTTGGCGGTGGCCGTGGCAGCGTAGCTTTTGGTCGCCGGTAACTAACAGGGGGTTTATGGTTAGCTGACATCGGACACAACCATACATATGCATAGTTGTAAGAGATGAAGAAGTGGCTGTTTTTCATATGATGTATGGAAAATGGAAGTGAAAATATTCATTGGGATCCCTATTACTGTCAGCAAAATTCATCTTCGGTCCCTAAACTATATTATTTTTATTTGAGCCCTAAATTTTTATAGTTGTATTTATATTGAGTTTTTAAACTTGTATTTAAATACAAATGTTAGTCCAAATTTCGAAAATCCAATAATATGACATAATATCGGGATCATTTTTAAATAATGTGTTTTGAAAAAAAAAATTACGAAAATAAGATGTTTACAAAATTAGGATTTTAAGTGCAATACCGCAGCAATGTGCTCCATTGCACTTAGTTGAATCAATCAAAATAAAAATACCTCAACTATGATGAGAGATACGAGCCTCGAGCAAATCACACAATCTAAATTAATTTATGTCTTGATAATACTCAAATTATCATTATCCTCTAGATCTGAGTCAATTTCAGTTCAAGACTCAAGTCAGGCTCAAAGTTATAAGGCCTAGACATGTGACATAGACACCCAAAAAAGTTAACAAGCTATCAGCAAGACAAGTCCAATCGGACTGACATGAAACGCTCCCTATCAGTCTATTCACATACACCACCGCCTTATCTTCCTGTCTACTTTCTGTCAAATTGTCTTTTATCAACTCTCACACTAGAACATGCCACTCAAGTATTTCTCTCAAATTTCTATAAATACTCCGAAAATGAAAAATCAGGTATGAGAATTCTTGAGACACTATCTCTCTACATTCTCTCTCTAAAAGTATTGCTAACTTATTTTTGAAGTGCTTATGCATGTTTCAACCGGGCTTATCTTATTGCAGGAACAATCAGATCGTCCGATCATCCATCATAGGTCCGATCGTTTTAACATTCATCCTAAATCCGATTGCCTCACCCACAATTCAACCGTCATACGAATTCATACAAGTTTCTGACATTTCAGAATTTATCATGTCATTTTCGAAACAGTTAATTATCGACAATCCATGGCAAAACAGATATCTTCCAAGGTTATCAATAGCTTGAAAACCCAAAAGATTACTTGTCTGCAACTTTTCATCTGCCATTATGTTCTTGGAAAAATACACGAGAATTTTGAGCATTGATCTTATGCCTTGAGCTAGTACTAAAAGAGTCCAAAATGCCCTTAATCACATTAACATGATCAACAGATGCCTCAGCAAATAGCATTATGTCATCAGCAAAAAATAGGTATGTTAGGCCATGTTCAGAGAGAAAAATTGGCTTCCACATCCCTTGCTCCACAGCTAAATCAATAGTTCGATCAAGCCTCTCCGCACACACCACAAAGATATATGGTAATAACAGGTACATAGCTAGAAATTTTAGTTTAGTAAGATAAAAAATTATAATAATTTATAAAAAATTCATTTACATAAAAATATTTTTATTCAAAATATTGAAATCGGTACAAATTTGTTATTTAAATTTATTTTTTAAATATGTTAAAATATTAAAAATCGTACATATTTATTTTTAAGATTGCAAATATAAATATTTTTATTGATAACTAATAAAAAAAATATGATTTTTATTTCAAATTATTGAAATAATCTACATTTATCCCTCAAAGTATTGAATAAGAATAAATTTATATCATTTTAATATTTTGAGAAGCTATTTTTTTAAAATAAATTTCAGAGATAAATATGTATTATTTTTAATAAGTTAAGGGTAAATTTTTATTTAAATATTTTAATGAAATCAATTTTAAATATAGTTAACTTATAGATTATTTTTTAAATTTTTTTGATTGAGCGGGTTTTTTTTTTTTTTTCAAATTGAAGTTATAAGAATTTTTTTAAAATTTTTTATATTTGAACGAGGTTAATTGACCACGTTTAATATAAGGCAGCCTTTGCCATTGGTGACAACAGATCACCTTATCTAACATCCATGGACCTTCGGTTCCCAAGAATTTGCAGAGAGTTTGATCTAATACAATGCATAACAACACCTAGAGAGGCTCTTAGTTGGCTTAAGAATCAAAATTATACACAGGTTTCTATCGAGTCTGATTCTCTTTTGGTTATTCAAGCTATCAAGTACAATCGTGCTCCCAACTTAGATTTATATCTTATTATTCAATATTGTTTTTTCCTTTCTAATGTAAACCATAGTTTTGGTTTTGTTAAAAGATCTGCAAATCAGTGCGCACATTTACTTGCTCGCGCTTCAGGTTTTATGTCTGATCTCATGTTATGGGACTTGTCTCTCCCATTTTTCTTGTACTCAGCTCTTCAAGCTGATCTTTCTTCTGTTTGAATGAAGTTCCTTTGCTTTAAAAAAAAAATGGATAGGAATACCAGCATTTAGAAGAGTTTTCTAATAAAATTCCACCTAAATTGTCATATGCTTTCACTCGATCAATTTTGATGGCCGCCCATTTTTCTTACTCTTACATATTCTCGTTGTGTGAATGATCACTTGCATAATAATATCGTTGTTAGTAATGCACCTTCTTGCATCGTTTATGTTTCAAGATTATACTGTATTTTAAAAATTTTATAAATAATTGTATTTAAAAAAATTCGACTAATCGAATCATGTAATTCGGTCCGATTTTAAAAACATTGGTACTCACACCTCAGTAAGAGTCGAAAAATTTGCTACGTCTCAAAACCAAAAGAAAAATCTCAAAGTCCAATAAAACGACGTCACATGGAAAGAAAAACTCATGGGAAAAGGTACTATTTTGCCCCTATACTTATTCGAAAGGGGCTGATATGCCCCTATCGTTTTTTTTAGAGCAAAAATGCCCTTAAACTTGCAAAACCCGGTCAAATATAACCCTCCGTTAAGCTGCTGTTAAGAGGAGGGTTAACGGTGCTGACGTGGCGTACACATGTGATGGGCAAATGTGACGTGGCGTGTGGTGAGTGACACGTGGCCGACACGTCAGCGCCACGTAAGCATGGGTCAATTACTATTTTTGCACAAAGTGTTAATATTACTTTTACAAATAAAATACATTAACCCGCTAGTGGGTTAATGTTAATATTTGATTATTTTTGCACAAAGTATTAAGATTACTTTGGCAAAGGAAATACATTAACCCGCTAGTGGGTTAATGTTAATATTTGATTACTTTTGAATACATCATTTTATCAAATTCCATTTTAAAAGTTTTACAGCATGAAATTACACTGATAAAGTTGACAAATTTGGGATTTGGAATCAAAAAGTCATATATAATTTATGATCATAATTGCAAAGAAAATACATTAACCCACTAGTGGGTTAATATTAATATTTGATTATTTTTGCACAAAGTGTTAAAGATTACGTTTTCAAAAAAAAATACATTAACCCGCTAGTGGGTTAATGTTAATATTTGATTACTTTTGGACACAATGTTCAAATGTTCCAAATTCAATTCAGATATTGCACAAAATGATCTCTGTTCCAAATTCAAATCAGATATCGCACAAAATGAACAAAAAGTAGATATGATAATTTTTAGTGTTTATACAAAATTACTGATATTTTTTGTAGCTTATAAAAGATAGAATAGTATAAGACATTTACACAACAGAAGCTACAAATTCATAAGTGAAGCTTAATATAAGACATTTACAGTTCAAAGTGTATGCTTGATCAAGTATCAGTCCTAACAGTCTGTTTAGCTCTCTTTTTTCTTAACATATCTTCTTGTTCTTTTGCCAAATCATCTTGTGTTGCAATTGTCTTGCTCTTTTCATTTCTTTTTCTTCCAGTTGGTTTGAATGGCAGATTTGCAGGTCCCCTGATGTTACTCAATCCAAAAGCTATACTTCTTTCTCCTGTTGCACCTCTATTGTTTGCTTTTCTTTTTGCAATCCTGGTTTCTAACTCACTGGGTATTGGAAATCTGGTGTTAACATCAGGCTCAATATCTTGATGCATTATGCCCTCATCATCACCATCAATGTATATACCAATTTCATCACCTTGCTGTGATCAAGGCACATTTATTAAATACAGGCACAATAATTAATTAATTATTCTTAACACGTAATTAAATATTAAATACATAAGAATGATAATACACTTACATGATATGTAGCAGTACCAACTTCAGGATCATAGAAATAACCATAACCTTGACTACCCTTCTTGTTTCTCACATATATTCTTTCATTCAAAACTTCAGACCTTTGGGAGCTTTGAGTATGCAATTGATTAGTCTGTGGATGATCTTCGGTCGCTAGTGGAGGTGTTATGCCTTCATTTGGAGCAGAACTTGAGTGTGTATCCTATAAATTGACGTAATTATAATGTTAATAGCACATAAAAAATCGAGGAACAAAATCATAATATATGATAGCACATTTTCATTTGATCCATTGCTTACTATTTCTTCTGCAACAACCCCATTCCCATCAGCTACATCCTCTACTATTTCTTCTTCAGCATCCCTATTTCCATCTGCCCCATCTCGTACCCTTTCTTCTTCAGCAGATTGTAGCAAAAAAATAACATCTGGTATTAAATCATTATTATCTTCATCTACATTATTCTGAACATTAAACCCCTCCTCCCTAATTTCACTAAAGCACACTTGCAAACATTGACAATAAAATTTCAAAGATTCATCAGAAACTGAATAAAGTTTAATTACTGCCAAATCATATATTTTAATCAAGTCCAGTAGCTTCATTATATCCAAATCACTTTCAATACTACCATACTTTTCATGATAAAAACCCTCGGGAATCTCAAGAAAAAACAACTTAACATCTTTATCCAAATCATTCTCAATAAACAATCCCTTAATATCAAAAAAAGATATTTTATCCATATCATAGTCTTCAATTTTATAAACTTTACCACTGTCATAGCCTAATACCTTATCTATTCTCCAAATACCATCATAATTTAATTCAAAATCAACAGTAGTTCTCATATTGCAACAGAACCTACATAAATAATAAAAACATAACAATTAATAAGTAAAGCCGAGAATTTTCCTAATCAAATTCCTAAAACGTATCAATCATAAAAGATTTTAGATAATCACATAATTAATTTTATAAACTAACAGATTATTTTTAGTCACACCCAGAATCGAAGACCTGACATACAGCTAGTTTTTGGTCCCCTTAGATGCTGGAATATGATTTTTTAAAGCAAATAGCAGATGTAGTTATTATTTGAATAATAAAATCAAAGTGCTCTCCTTTTTCTTTATGTCAATTATTTATGTGCTCTCATTTTTTTATGTGGCTTCTATTATTATGCTATTAAAGTGAAGTTAAGTGGAATTATAATTAAGAAATCAAAACACACGAATAAAAGCAACAAATTGATCAAAAACAAAAACAAACACACCAGGGACCACATATATGCAAAATGGGTAACAAAAAGTCAAAAAATCATTTACCTTTCTTTGCTTCGCTTTTCTATGTCTTTTCCTTCAAGTTTTGCACAGATGGCCTTCTTCAATTTGTTATAGGGATTCGAAGAGATGAAAATGCACAGATTGTTAAAATGAAAGAGGAAAAAAGAGAAAAGAGATAAGAGGGATATGCACAAATAATCGAAAGGAAATGCCCAGATCGAAGGGAGATTATATGCTTGAATTTAGGGTTTTTTTTTTGAATTTAGAACACAAAAAAGGATCGTGAAAATGACAGAGGAAGAAAGGGAAGAGAGAGAAGATGAAAAAAGAGAAAGCAAAGAGAGAGAATTGGAAGTCAGTGAATATAAATTTACTAAGGGTTAATGACTTACGTGGCGCCACGTCAGCACCGTTACTCTTCCTCTTAACAGCAGCTTAACGGAGGGTTATATTTGACCGGGTTTTGCAAGTTTAAGGACATTTTTGCTCTAAAAAAAACGATAGTGGCATATCAGCCCCTTTCGAATAAGTATAGGGGCAAAATAGTACATTTTCCCAAAACTCATAGAAGAGTCAATTTTATGGTGCTTAAGTTATGGTATCCAACTTCGCGTAGCATTATTATTTTGTTCCTGTGAATGGAAAAGGCACTGCATTATCACTTTTCAAGGTACACGTCATCCATCCAAAGTCATCATCGTCTTGGACCAATCAAAGATAACAATGGCCCAAGCATGATCAGAGATCGGAGCCTGAAGCGAATCACATCACCTGAATTAATTCCTGCCTTTTTCCAGACTGTTAATTGTCGACAATCCATGGCGACCAAGAACGATCTGCCGGAAACTGTAAACAAGGAGAGGCAAGAGAAAGAAGAAAAGAAATTGCCGCCTCCGCCGCCGCCGGAGAAGCCGGAGCCTGGAGATTGTTGCGGTAGCGGATGCGTTAGGTGCGTTTGGGATGTGTATTATGAAGAGCTTGAGGCTTATAACAAGCTTTATAAATCGGATTCGTTATGATCTTTTCAGAATATATATATATATATGCAAGATGATTTGTTGTGATTATGAAATTTAATATGAGCTCATTGTCTATTGCGATTTGTTCTATTCACAATTCAAGTCAGATTCATGATTCTTGAACTGGCTTTTCAAACATACTTGTGTTTATTTTTACATTAATATGATCATCATTTCAGACTTGCTTCTGCTTCTAAGTTGTTCTGTTATGTAAAAATTTTGCATCTCTTACCAATTCTAAATTAGCTAAGATGTAGAAAATTGTTTACGGGAAACTATATTTGAGAACCCAGTACTTTGATAGAATATATATGCTGCAGAATTCATTCCAAACTGACTTTAAACTCGCCTTCTACGTAGGCAAGGGAAATTTTGAGGTGGTAGCCATTGAATAAGTCCAGTGAAATGTATTGTTGCTACTGATGCTAAAAGGGCGGTGGAATATCCGATCCCTACAGCTGCCCAGGAAAACCATGCTTCCTCCTCTTCAGTCTCTGTAGATGAAGGTGGCTGAGCTGTTGGACATGGCACCATAATCTGCATACCACACAACCTGCTGTTGTTGGCATAATAATTCTGATCTAACATTGTGTCCATTTGGCCTCCCACGGGTATCTGACCCTCGAGGTTGTTGTTGCTCACATCCAAAAGACAAAGTTGTGGCAACTTTGAAAGTGTTTGAGGGATGGAGCCGGATAATCTGTTGTGCGACAAGTCTAGGCTCTCTACGTTCTCTAGATCTCCAAAACTTTCTGGTATTCTGCCGGAGAGTTGGTTATAAGATACATTCAATGACTTTAGACCCTTCAAGTGGCCTAATGAAGTTGGGATCTCACCAGAAAGTTGGTTCTTTGACAAGTCTAGCAAGGAATAGATACCAAGGCTGTGGCTTGATAGACCTTGTTTTGACTTCTTCCAATTCACTACCAAGTCAAACTCAAATCTGAAGGTTATCTTATCTTTCATGGATGCAGTGTTCTTGAGTATGTCTATAATTTTTGCTTCAGATGCAAAGGTCTTGGGTGTGTCTATCATTCCGATCAGATTTCCCATCATGACAGGAATTTCACCATTTATGTTGTTGTTCGACAAATCAAGAATCCGAAGATTTGTCAGATTGGTGATGGTCTGAGGAATAGAACCTTCAAGGGAGTTGTTATGCAGGCTCAGAACTTGAAGTGCAGAAATCTGAGAGAGAAATGCAGGTAATTCACCAGAAATATTGTTGTCATGAAGATCAAGGTGTTGAAGCTTGCTCAATTTAGTGAGATTGGTTGGTAATCTGCCGGAGAACTTATTGTTTCCGAGCAAAAGGATCATAGTTTCTTCAGATAATGTCAGTGGAACTTCACCTGATAACTTGTTAGAAGATAAATCGATCAATGCAAGCAATGCGTCAGGTTTGAAGATTGGAACTTTCCCTGAAAATCTATTTCCTGACAAATCCAACAGAATAAGGCGATAAATTTCAGAAATGGATTGCGGAATAGGCCCTGAGAAGTTATTTCCAGCCAACATAAGACCTAAAATTGCATTGGCATTTCCAATATTTTCCGGCAGCTCCCCAGTGAAATTGTTTCTTGACAAGGCAAGAAGAGATAAACTGGGAGATTCAAAGAGACGCGGAGGAAGAGAACCTGTGAGCTTGTTATCAGAAAGAACAATTGCACTGAGGTCAATTTCAGCTAGCCATTGAGGGAAGGATCCTTGGAGCATATTTTCACTCAAATCTAAGATGTTAAGAGTCTTCTGCATTGAAATCCATTCAGGAATTGTTCCTGAAAGACCGCAGGATTTTAAGGATAGCTGTTTTAACATGCACTTGGGCATTATCTTCACATTGTTATCCCAAGTCAGATTGTTCCCTCCAAGAAATAGTTCCTCCAGGCTGCTTATATGAAACAATCCTGGTGGAATTCCTCCTCCAAGTAAGTTATCTTGCAATCTGAGAACTTTCAACTTGCTCAGCTTCTTAATGGATGATGGTATTCCCCCGGTAATCCTGTTCTTGCTCAAAGACAGAGTTGTCAGGTTAGCAAGATCACCAATGTTTTCAGGAATCTCCATTGATAAGTCATTGTCACTCAACTCCAACACCTGCAACTCATTTATATAGATAACTGAAGAAGGAATCGAACCGATGATATTGTTTCCACTGAGACTCAAGTTCCGCAACACTTTAAGGTTTCCAATTTCTTCAGGAATGTTTCCTCCAAGAGAATTATCATCCAACTTCAACACCCTCAGGTTCCTAAGAGATCCAACTTCTTTGCCTAGTGTGCCAGAGAGGAAGTTGCTGCTCAAATCGAGATACTGAAGATTCTTCAACTGAAAAAGCTGAGGAGGGATTGGTCCAGTGAAGTTATTGAGCATCAAATCAAGATGAAACAGCCTGCTAACATTGGCAAACATGTTTGATGGAATATCACCAACAAGGTTATTTGAATTTAGATCAAGAAACATCAAAGTTCTGATATGAAAAAGAGGTGATAAAACTGAAGAAGGTATTGATATTTGGTTCTGAGACGAAACTAGGGAGTAAAGATAAAGAGCTGTTACAAATCTTGAACCAGAATGATTACTGCAACCCACCAATTCCCAGTGGCAACAATCTGAGGTTGAATCCCAAGAATCCAAGCCAAAAAGCAAATAATCAGAAGTAGAAGAAGGGTTGAGAGTTTTGATTATCAAAGATTTGAATTGGAGAAGGGCCTGTTTTTGATCATCAGGACAGGAAAGGGAAGTGGTGAAGAGTATGAACAGCAAGAATATGGAGAAGCTTGGCATAGGCATTGTTTTTTGGTTTCTTGTGAAGTTAGGAATGGAGAGCTGATAATGAACTAGGAGGATGGAATTGGTTCACACCAAGGCCTGAGCCATGGTTTTGTAGCCGGACTCGCATCATGTTTTAACTTGGTGATACTGATTTTGTTTCATGAAAGACTCGAAATTGATCTTTGTTTTTAACATTTGTAAAGAAATTTATGAAAGTAGATTTTTTTAGTTAATTTATCCAATTGGGAGAAATTTTCAAAACATTAAATTTGAGTGGTAAGTTAAGCTGGAGCATACAGTAGTCAAAAGTCAATGGGTAGCCAATGTAGCAAATGAAAGTTTTCAAGTATGGGAAAGAGATGGGAAGGCGCATTTGTTGTCTTTTTAGTGGAAAATCTAGAGGATTGTGATGTTTTTTTGTTTTTAATTATTTGTTTGAATATATAACAGGATTCCCTTTCATCTTTTCTTTGGGTTATTTGCAAAATAGATTTTTTAATTTTATGTTTTATAACACTAAAGTTATTGTAACATCTGAATTATTTAATTCCGATTACCCTTATTAAAAATTTTGATTAACTTATTTTTATTGAATTTTTTTTTCAGTTAACAAAAATAAAAATAATTTTCTTTAATTTTTCTAACATAATCAAACCTTCAGCATTTTACCTCTTTGATTTTGCATAACAATAAAGGTATTAGGGTGTTCAATCAACATTTATATGTTATTTGAATGGAGATGAAAAAATATATATGTTGACCGGATTTTGATTGTGTCATGTCATATAAATTAAATGAAATCATCCTTGTCATTAGTTAATTCGAAGAAATCAATAAAAACTTATTAATAGGATATTTTAGCTACAATAATTGAAATTAAATAATTTTAGTGTTACAAATTAATATTAAGTGACTTTAGTATTATAAATTATAAAGTTGAAGGAGTTGTGTAAATCATCCTCCCTTTTTTTAGTATATTTGTGCATATTTATATTTTTATTATGGGTGATCATGGACCGGTTAATTGGTTTATCAGTCCCAAAAAAAATCAGTCCAGTACAGTTTTTAAAAATTATTAACCATTAATCAGTCCGTTACTATCGGTTAATCAGTCTATCAGTTTTGAATTTTCGGATCGGTTAACTAATATTATTTCGGTTAACCATTATAATTATAAAATATATTCATAAAAAAATTAAAATGTTCATATTACTTAAAAATAAAAATTAGAAACCAAATATAATTCAATATAATATTCAAATTATAAATATAAACTAAAATAATGTGCCAATATGCATTCATATGATAGAAAAATGTAATAAATGGAAAAAATATAATTTATTAATTTTATTAAATATTAATTATTATTTGCAACGAAATTTTTTATTTTTAAAGCGAAATATATTTAATTTGAATTACAAGTGTTAAATACTACCTATAAGAATATTAAAACTGACATTTCACATTTTAATTAAATATTATTTATCATATTAAATTTTAATAATTTTAATATAAAATATTTTCATTAAAGAGTTAAAATTATTAAATTAATTACAATTAGAAATTAATTATATATAAAAAAAAGTTTGAAAGGTAAAAAATTATGTGTTTGAAAATAAAAGTCAATCACATATCTAAATTTTCGTTAATATAACTTTTCGAATATATTATAATTTTTATTATTGAAAAATTGATAAATTAAGAAATAATAATAAATATTAAATATGAATATACTGAATAATTAATAAATTAACTAAAAATTCGGTTATCGATTCGGTTAACCGGTTACATGATCTAAAATAATTAATCAGTTTATTAATATCGATTTTTTCATAACATTAACAATTAACCAGTATATTATAATCTGTTAATCAATCAATCGATTCGATTTAACGGGATTTTTTTTATCACTCTCATTATTTACAGGCAAATGAAAGAAACATGAAGAAAATTACTCTCCATCTCGCATCGATAGACACTTTTTTTTCCTTTTTTATTTGTCCTACGTTATATTCAAACATGACAAAAGAAACATCGTAATTCACAATCCTCAATAATGTCAAATAAAAAAGACAATAAATGTGACTTCCCATCTCTTTCCTATACTTGAATTTTTTAAAACTTTCGTACGAGAAGACTGAAAGCGAGATTGCAGGCGAGTTGGATACTCATTTTTCTGCTGTAATTTAGGAGAAAAGGGCTGAATTTTTTAAAACTTTCGTTTACTACATTGGCTACCCATTGACTTCGAACACTGCATGCCTCTACCTAGCTTACTACTAGAGTTAAAACCTGTTGCGAGTCCTGCTATAAAACTATTGCTTAAGCCTTGGTGTGAACCCCATCCCATCCTCCTACCCACTAACAGCATTCATTGACTTTTGACATTCCCAACTTGTTCATAACCAGCTCTCCATTGCTTTACTTTACAAGAAACCAAAAAACAATGGCTAAGCCATTCTTCCTCATAGTCTTGCTCTTCCTACTCTTCAACACTTCCCTTTCCTGTCCCGATGATCAGAAACAAGCCCTTCTCCAATTCAAATCTTTGATAATCAAAACTCTCAACTCTTCTTCTACTTCTGATTATTTTCTTTTTGGCTTGGATTCTTGGGATTCAACCTCAGATTGTTGCCATTGGGAATTGGTGGGTTGCAGTAATCATTCTGGTTCCAGATTTGTAACAGCTCTTTATCTTTACGAACTAGTTTCATCTCAGAACCACATATCAATACCTTCTTCAGTTTTATCACCTCTTTTTCATATCAGAACTTTGATGTTTCTTGATCTAAATTCAAATAACCTTGTTGGTGAGATTCCATCAAACATGTTTGCCAATCTTAGCAGGCTGTTTCATCTTGATTTGATGCTCAATAACTTCACTGGACCAATCCCTCCTCAGATTTTTCAGTTGAAGAATCTTCAGTATCTCGATTTGAGCAGCAACTTCCTCTCTGGCACACTAAGCAAAGAAGTCGGATCTCTTAGAAACCTGAGGGTGTTGAAGTTGGATGATAATTCTCTTAGAGGAAACATTCCTGAAGAAATTGGAAACCTTACAGTGTTGCGGAACTTGAGTCTCAGTAGAAACAATATCATTGGTTCGATTCCTTCATCAGTTATCTATATAAATGAGTTGCAGGTGTTGGACTTGAGTGACAATAGCTTGTCAATGGAGATTCCTGAAAACATTGGTGATCTTGCTAACCTGACAACTCTGTCTTTGAGCAAGAACAGGATTACGGGAGGAATACCATCATCCATTAAGAAGCTGAGCAAGTTGAAAGTTCTCAGATTGCAAGACGACTTACTTGGTGGAGGAATTCCACCATGGTTGTTTGATATAAGCAGCCTGGAGGAACTCTTTCTTGGAGGGAACAATCTGACTTGGGATAACAATGTGAAGATTATGCCCAAGTGCATGTTAAAACAGCTATCCTTAAAATCCTGCGGTCTTTCAGGAACAATTCCTGAATGGATTTCGATGCAGAAGACTCTTAACGTCTTAGATTTGAGTGAAAATATGCTCCAAGGATCCTTCCCTCAATGGCTAGCTGAAATTGATCTCAGTGTTATTGTTCTTTCTGATAACAAGCTTACAGGTTCTCTTCCTCCGCAGCTCTTTGAATCTCTGAGTTTATCTCTTCTCGCCTTATCAAGAAACAATTTCTCTGGGGAGCTGCCAGAAAATATTGGAAATGCCAATGCGATTATAGTTCTTATGTTGGCTGGAAATAACTTCTCAGGTCCTATTCCGCAGTCCATTTCTGAAATTTATCGCCTTATTCTGTTGGATTTGTCAGGAAATAGATTTTCAGGGAAAGTTCCAATCTTCAAACCTGACGCATTGCTTGCATACATTGATTTATCTTCTAATGAGTTCTCAGGTGAGGTTCCAGTGACATTTTCAGAAGAAACCATGATCCTTTCACTCGGAAACAATAAGTTCTCCGGCAGATTACCAACCAATCTCACAAACTTTAGCAAGCTTCAACATCTTGATCTTCATGACAACAACATTTCTGGTGAAACACCTGCATTTCTCTCCCAGATTTCTGCACTTCAAGTTCTGAGCCTACATAACAATTCCCTCGAAGGTTCTATTCCTGAGACCATCACCAATCTGAGTAGTCTTCGGATTCTTGATTTGTCGAACAACAACCTAAATGGTGAAATTCCTGTCATGATGGGAAATCTGATCGGAATGATAGACACACCCAAGACCTTTGTATCTATAGCAGATATGTTCTCCTTCGGATTTGAGTTCAATGACTTGGTAGTGAATTGGAAGAAGTCAAAACACGGTCTATCAAGCCGCAGCCTTGATATCTATTCCCTGCTAGACTTGTCAAAGAACCAACTTGCTGGTGAAATCCCAACTTCATTAGGTCAATTGAAGGGTCTAAAGATATTGAGTGTTTCTTATAACCAACTCTCCGGTGGAATACCAGAAAATTTTGGAGATTTGGAGAATGTAGAGAGCCTGGACTTGTCGCACAACAGATTATCCGGCTCCATCCCTCAAACACTTTCAAAGTTGCCACAACTTTCTATTTTGGACGTGAGCAACAACAACCTCGAGGGTCAGATACCAGTGGGAGGCCAAATGGACATTATAGATCCGAAATATTATGCCAACAACAGCAAGTTGTGTGGTATGCAGATTATGGTGCCATGTCCAACAGCTCAGCCACCTTCCCCTACAGAGCCAGAAGAGGAGGAAGCATGGTTTTCCTGGGCAGCTGTAGGGATCGGATATTCCACTGCCCTTTTAGCATCAGTAGCAACAATACATTTCACTGGACTTATTCAATGGCTACCACCTCGAAATTCCCCTCGCCCACGTAGAAGGCAAAGAGTTTAAAGTGAGTTTGGAATGAATTCTGCAGCACATATATTCTATCAATGTACTTGGTCCTCAAAATAGAGTTTCCAATAAACAATTTTCTATATCTTAGCAAATGTAGAATTGATAAAAGATGCAACATTTTCACATAACTTAGAAGCAGAAGCAAATCTGAAAGCTGACATAATTTGTCAGTCAATTTCATTAAGATAAAAAGGATGATCATATTTATATAAAAATAAACACAACTGTGTCTGAAAAGCCAGTTCAAGAATCATGAATCTGACTTGAATTGTGAATGGAACATGTTTTGAAAGAAAATGACATAACAGAATCAGACAATGAGCTCATATTTAATTTCATAATCAGTAGATAGAATTAATAAATGGTAACTTGACATCTTTGTAAGGATTGCAACTATATATCCGCTTTATTGATTTCGAGAGAGGATTTCTTGTCCTGAACTTGACATCAGTAAAGCATCCGTGAGATGAGTTGTTAAAGAAGTGATTACATGTTCTTCTTTGTGTTCAATTGTGATAGCCTATCATTTACAGGAACTTGTAGGAAGAATTGCTTTTTGAATATCAAAGAATTGTACAGGAACAATCTCTATTGCTCATAGGAAACTATTTATTTTTTCTTTGTTTATAATTTAATATTTTTGTTGGACAGCCTTTTGAATTTGAGGTGTGCATGTTCCCTAAAATAAATTAATAAAAAGAATTGGTGAAATGAAATCTTAATAACTAAGACTATGAAATATAATGGTCAATGAGAATACAATATGAAAGGAATAATTTCAGATTTCATGTATTTATTTATTTATTTTGCAAAACTTTATTTGAATGGAATCTAAAAAAAAGAAAAAAAAATGAAATATATGTGTTTTTCTTTAGGTTGATTGTTGAAAGTTCATTAATTGTTAGAATAATTATCTTACTAATTTATGTCCAATTAATACCTAAGTTACCTCTAAGACTACTATAATTAATGAATTTATTAATTAAAACTTATTAATGATATAGCATTATTATATGACAAGTTTTGAAGGAATATGCAAAGATTTAGAGCAAAAGAAAAGTAATTGATATTCTGTCACTTTCCTAAAAGTCTTATTATGCTTTCTTTTTCATGAATTTTTGTTGCCACACTTCATTCTCTGTATGCTCTTCCTTTCTATCAGCCATCTTTCACCATAGACTAAAAAGTTAGTAAGAGAAACCTGGCGAAATAAATTTTAACCTTTTTTGAAAATATTATTATACTAAAAAAAAATCACAAAAAAAGGGATTAAATTTTAGATATGAATTTTAAAAGTTTTGAAAACTTTATTGAAATAACTAATGAATGCTTACAACACAATTGATGAAAGAATTAATTTTAACAAAATTGAGAAAATTTTAACTTTTTCTAAATGTGTTATATAATAATTCAGTATATACATATATACAGTTCAACGATCCAGATGTCCGCTGCAACATTTTTTAAAGCAGTATACACACATATACAATTTGATGATCCAGGTGTCCGCTGCAACATTTTTTAAAGGTATTATATAGTAATTCAATACACAAGCATACACAATTTAACGGTGCAGATACGCGCACACTGTTTTACATTTTGTTACGTCTGCACAGAAGACATTTCTTCATGTCTACATCTCTTTATGTCTTCATAGCCATATGATGTAATGAAAAATGCTAAACTTTTTTTTTTTTAGCTTCTTCATTGTTTGATGGCATGTGTATAAGTAATTTGAATAAAGAAATTTTAATAATAACTAAATGTTCTCAAAATTTAATGGAGAATAAAAAAAATTTAGCACTTCTCATGACATAATACTACACTACACCCCTTTTATTTTCTAAATGACATCATAAAATAGAGATATAAATAGAACACAGTTGAATTTAATCTTCTTAAAATAAATTTCAAGAAAATATATAATAGCATCAGCACATCTTTCTATCAGTATGCACTGCAGAGGAAGGATTATTTAGAAATTAGAATAAACAGCATATAGCAATACAAAAGTCAGTTGTAATATAAAAATGCATCTCTTTTGAAGCTGCTTTTCAGTTAAAGACAAAAATCCTAAAATTTCTATGTATTTTAAGGAATGATCATTCCTAGATTACAAATCTAAATGATACATTGAAACCTCCAAAATTGCTACAAATTATTTATTAACTATAAATACATTTTATCAATAAATAGTTAAAACCCTTGCCAAATGGAGCCAAAAATTTGTAAGGGAATCAACCAGATTCCATCCTGTGCTTATCTCTCAAGCCCCATACTGAGATTAAGAATGGGGTAAAAACACCAGATAAAAAATATGAACTATATAATCATCAATATAGCAAATCCGAGCCTTTTTTTTCGCAAGCCTATTGCTGAATCTTGAGCACAGGAAAAGCAATGACATCTCTGATGCTAGCAGAGTTTGTCAACAGCATAACCAGCCTGTCAATACCTAGTCCCTACACAAGATAGCTCTTCTCCATCATGTTTTGCTAGGCATTATATGATCAACAAAGGCAAAGGGGATATTGACTTACCAAGACCATGAATTTATTTTTTTGGATGTTAAACATACACACAGATCTCGGCAATCGGTATATCCAGCCATCTAAGCTTACCACTTAATTATTGTATAGTTTATTCATATCACAATAAAATGAGTTTCTAATTCAAATTTAACAGAACAGAATTGCAAATAAGCAAGAGATTTTTTTTTTTTTATAAAAGCTGCTTCGAGCAAAATTAATAAGCATGAATTGGAAAAAATGTGAGAATATCTGTCCTATGATGAACAATTCCAATTGGAACCTAGTGCATTAGTTGTATTTTGGAATTATATAGAGTGATATAGGTGTCCAAAATAAGTTGGATGCTTAATAATTTACTATTGCTCACATTTTCTAAAGGCACCAATGTTGTGAAGAAAAAAGAAAAACACTGTGAAAGGATGGTTACCATTCCTGAAGCAGGAGGCATTCCATATTCTAAAGCTGTTAAAAAGTCATCATCAAGTTTCACTTCATATGAATCATCCTCTTGTTCATCATTTTTCTCTTCTGCGCGACCTGCTTCAGACATAGCTGCTCTCTTCTCATTGTGTTGCCTCACTTGCTCTTCCAAGCGTCCTCTCTGTTGAGATATCAAATTGATGATCGTTTCACAAACCTAATTACCTGTTGCATGATCTACTAGAAAAAGAAGGGTAGAGAGAGGGACATAGAGAAAGAGAGAACATGCACAGGGCATGAACAGTACATGTTTCAAATTCAGGTACTAGCAGTTACATTAACAAGATAGCATAAGAAGAAAGGAAAAGTAAACTATCATGATCATTATTACAATTGCATGTCAGAGGTTGTGAAAGGGGATAATAACACATCAGGACTATTCAACACACCCCTGATCAATAATGACACCTTTCCTGGCTGCCCAAGAAGACTAGGGAGCACCAAAGCTAAATGCCAATGTTTTAAACTCAGAAGCTTCTTAATCCACCACTTCTAACAATACTTCAGTGAGAATATAATTACAAAGAAAAAAAAAATTCCTGAAAAGCCACTATCATCTGAGTCAACTGTGTTGTGAAGTAGCATTCATTATACTATTTTCATTCTTTATCAATTAAGTTTGAAGCATACTAAAAACGATAAAGAAATGTGATGTCATGCTGTATGATGCTAGACAAGCCAAATGATGAACTGAAATGGTAGCAAGGTAAAGATTGGGTCTACTCATATGTCCACTTCAATCGCAGAAATGGAATCATTGGCTAAACGATGATCATTAGGGTCATTGGATTTTTCACTTCCATTGTCCAGGAAAGAGCATTTCAAATTACCAGTTTTACTGCAACTTTTTGTAATGGATTTAACCATTGAAAAAATAAAGATAAGCTTGCATTGCAATAACCCACCTAGGCAACAAAATCACCTATCATTTGACAGCACATCTAATGCTTGTACTGAGGAAAGGATTGCAAATGCAAACATCCATAAATTGTGCTATCACTTACCTGATCCATAGGATCAGTCAATTCGGAAAATGCATTGGCTAATTCTCGACCGCAGATGAAGAGTTCAAATCTCTCAGTCAAGCCTGTAAGCCTGTTGTACACCAAAATCAAAAAATAAGTACAAACATAGACTACTCCATTGTACTGCTTTATATACTGGAAATAAATCATTTCTTTTTCCACCTCAACATCTAATTCTCAAACAGATTCTCCCCAAATCAGGGTTACTATTATTAAAGACAAACAATATTTTGATTATAAAGACAAACATCCATATGGTAAAATAATCTGCATACACAGAGTGATTGAGTGCGAGTGTGGATGCGTTTCCAACATGTGAAACAAATGTGCAGCCAGCACAGTGTCTTCATTAAATTTGCATTTCTCTTGTTCTCCACATCAAGAACACAATGAAACTTGACAAGGACAGGAATAAAGTCATGAATCACCACAGAAAAATTACAAACCAAAAATCAGTTGTGTAAAATGTGAAAAAAAAAAAGAAAAAAAAAACTAACTCATTTCAGCACAGTTGTAACAAACGACTTTAATGCTCCATGTAAACTTGTTCTACCTCCGATGTGGTTTGGCTAGAGGAGACATCTCAATCGGATAATCCAAAACAAATGTTGGTTGCAAAAGCTTAGGTTCTACGACAATTTCAAAAACCTGGAAAAGTTAGACTAAACTATAATTTTCAGGAATGTGTGAAACAGATAATCAAGCATCAACAAATAAGCCTATGTAATGATAACAGTACCTCATTAAGTAGGTTACCAACAGAAGAACATGCTTCAATTGCAGCCTTGTCCTTATTTTCAAGCCCCTGTCCAAGTGTCTTCAGAGTAGCATCCTTAGCAACTTTAACATCATTATTCAACTCGTTGAAATCAATCCCAGTGGCCTCTTTCACAAGATTGTGCATGGTTTCTCTCCTCCAAGGCCGCTCTAGACAAATCTCTACCCCCTGCATTTATGTATTGCACAAGCTTTTAACAGATCTAACAGCATATGGCTCTTAGATATACAAAGACAAGAAAATGAGATGAGTGGCATATTTATGATACATTGATACATGCTAAATATATTTAATGGTGTACTTTAATTGCCACATCATCGGTACCTGGTAATCAATGGCAAGTTTCCCATGAACAGCCAGAGCACAGCGAGTGACAATTTCCTCTGCCATGTTCATCATGCTTTGGTAGTCTGAATATGCTTCATACATCTAAAATCAAGATAGTAATAGTATTATTCAGAGAACTTGATAAAAATGAAAGCTTAGACTATGCAAAGTCTATGATATCAGACTAGCATGAAAAAGCAGTAGTAAGAGGTTACCTCTATAGTGGTAAACTCTGGATTATGACGAGTTGAGATGCCCTCATTTCTGAATATTCGGCCAATTTCATATACTTTCTCAAAACCCCCAACCTGATATTACAGAATGAAGATTTTGTAGAGGACAAACTATAGAGCAAAACAAATTATAATAATTACATACAGAGGAATCCAATCATTTAATCCTAAAGTCTCATAAAAAAGCAAAATTTATCATGCAATGCGTAAAACAGTTTGACTAATCAGAGTTAAAAGAAAAATTAAAGGTGAAACTCTTCATCTGTATTGGCTGGTGATTCAGCTGATATTTGAGTGAATTGGCTGATATCTAAAATTCTAGTTGAAATTTCTGACACTTCAACTATTTAATTTGCAGAAAGAAATACATAGGATAAACTTGATAATTTGGATATTGAATGAATAACGAAAGGTTGATAACAGGAAACCCAATAAAGGAACAAGAGGGGCATGGAGGAACAATAAATCCTCAGACTTGAAATCTGCCTAAAAGAATAATCTTGAAACAAAAGAGGAAAAGGAAAGGCTAGCACCTATACACCTTGTCGGGAAATATTTTTTAGTGAATATAAACATGGGGAGAGAGAAGACTATCAAACCTTAAATGCAAAAATTAAAACTCACCAACATTCTCTTTAAGTGAAGCTCAGTTGCAATTCTCAGATAAAGATCTCTTCCAAGGGAATTATGATATGTTACAAATGGCCTAGCTTCTGCTCCACCAGCTGCTCCCTAGAAAATAAAATCAATTAAAATGCTTTGTTGACATACAAATGACATCAGTAATGCAAAAGAGCACATGACATTTAGGCAGTGCTAAAGAGAGAAAAATTATGTTTGCATAGCAAAGATGCTGTGTTGTTCAGGATAATTCAACCGAAAAACATAGCAATTTACAAAATATTCGCTCTCAATCCCATTTAGAAGACTATCTGACACATTTACAGTGTTTTTCTTCCAGAAGAAAATAAAGAGCACATCCCATCTTTGATTAGATGACCTATCATTGTACAGAGCTTGTTTGTTAACAGATGCATTTCATCACCATGTAAGGGCATTGGGAGCTACAACAGGGAATGTGAGAATACCCAAGATTGAGTTGTGCTACCCATGAAGCTTAAGCTAAAAAGCCCAACTTTACCATTCTAAAAATCTAGTCAAAACTGCAACTCAAATGTCTGCCTACTCTATTTTGACTTAGCCTATGTAACTGAAATATAAGATTTTAGCAATTTATTTGAAAATAACTCTCACGGAAATTCTTTTGTTTATCATGCAGTTGTTGCTTTAATATACAAATTGTAAACAAAATCATATTTTGAACTTGCAAAATAAATTACATAGATATTCTGTGGACTGTAATATGATAACAAATACTCCAATTCCATAATATCTGTCACTTTTGTTATTTTCACTAAAATTAAAAAATATTAATTAGGTTTAAATTTAAAATAAAATTGATTAATTTAATAGACAAACTTAAATTTAATTGGTAAACTTTCATTGAAAAAAAATTAAATTAAAAAAATAAAATTAAATTGTATTGTATTGAAAGTATAAAAGTGGCAGATAAATGAAATTTGGATTTTACTTAAAAGTGTCAGATATTATGGAACGGAGGAAGTATAAAGGAAGATAAGAAAGCATGAAAGCAACATAAAGAAAGTGTCGAACCTGGAGAACTGGAGTTTCAACTTCAACAAAACCTAATGACTCCACTGTCTTGCGAATCTCTGAAACAATCTGCCAAAAGTAAGGTGAAATTTGAGTAACATTGTCAGTTCAAATTGTTAAACTAACAAATATTTTGGAAGAAAAGAAATTCTGAGTGGTTGAGCTTCGCTAAACAAAGGTCTGAGATTAGTACTGAAGACCGCAAATCATTTCAGACTAATTCTTACAACTCCAAAATGCAAAGAATGTATCCATAAAACAACAACGAGTACTTTTTTACTCTAAGTAATCACAAAGCATACCCAAATATATTCTAAAAACTGCTCTTTAACCATTGATAGTTTTTTCTTAATAATATATTTTTTCTTAATAATATATTAACATGTACAGGTACAACTATCTCAACTTGAAATAGCTCAATATTATGCCCAACTCAACCAAACTAAGCTTCAATCACAAATTAGATTTGGGTTTGGAATATGGATCCTTTTCCTTAATCTGCACGATTTAGTACTACATTCTCAGGTAGGTAGATTCACAAAATTCTTCCTGACAACTTCATCCAATTCTTCACAAAAATGTCCATGACTAAAGGTCAAAATGATGATCACAAAACCAAAAGGAAGAAAAGAAACAACTGTACACAAATTTCTTGAAAGCTACAGCTGCGTAAATACAAGAATAACAAATCTGCAAATAAAATAGGGAAGAGGACAGCTTAATAAGCAGCAAGACAATCCACCTTTGCTCTTTTACGGAACACATCAGCTACTTCAGGATTTGCGATCATATCAACATACCTAATACATTGCAATAACCAATGTAAGAGATAAGAACAATAAAAAAGAAAGGCTTTCAGAAGTAGAGGCTATTCTATTTAAAATCATTTGTTTCTCACTATCTCATTACTAAAAATTTAAAAACAAAAGAAGCACATATATTAAATATATAAAAGATATCATATAATAGATTTTTCTTATATAGACTCATTAATAAATGACTCTAGCAGGCCAAGTCATTGTGTTATTATATCATCTTACGCGTAAGACCAGTATTTAACAAAAGAAATAAATAATAAAATATTAACTCACCGTTGACGGTAACGCTTATCTAGATCAGTCAGACCATGATATTTGTCCGGTAATGGAAGAAGAGATTTTGTTAGAACAGTGAAAGAATTCACAGAGACTGAAAGCTCACCTGTAGAATAAACAAGAAAAAGAAATAAGTGCAACCTCCTCTGGGGCCTCTCTAAGTGCTAAGGATGATAGTAATATTTTGATAACATAGTATTGCTTGTTTCAGGAAAATTTACTCCATTAACACTTTTACCCAAGTCCAAAACAACTGAATAAGCTGAAGCTTTTACATATGGAATAGGTAGATCTTACAATTAAAAGCACCCCAAATTAATTGTATGTTGGAAATTACCTTTCTCTGTGCGTTTCATTGAACCACTAGCACCCAATATATCACCAACATCAACTAGTGCCTTCAACTGCTCAAACTCATCATTTAAAAGCCTTTCCTTCTCACAGTAAAGCTGGAAAAAAAAGAAAGATTTATTCTTGTATAGAAAAAGAATATCAGAGCTCATAAAACGGAACATGAA
This sequence comes from Excoecaria cochinchinensis, assembly GCA_947683425.1. Taxonomy (NCBI): domain Eukaryota; kingdom Viridiplantae; phylum Streptophyta; class Magnoliopsida; order Malpighiales; family Euphorbiaceae; genus Excoecaria; species Excoecaria cochinchinensis. The sequence goes on from CANTUQ010000004.1 coordinate 49,930,298, forward strand.
GATCCCAAGAAGGTATGACATAGAAAAACAAGAGGAAATTACAAGAAAGTATTCATAAAAGACACATTTTAGCCACAAAAGCTGAAACTTTGAACACAAGATTCACATTGATTTATTCTAATAGTAATTAATATCAATGATATCAAGGGTTATCTAAACCTTGTTTGCTAACAGCCTTAACTGCTATTCACCCATCGAATTTGACTTTTTCCATCATATAAACACATACGTTCATATTATAGAGCTCGGAATCAGCTGCTAAGCAGAACCAATCAATCCATCATTAAGCTGTTTAAGCTTCACATGATTAGTTTCTGCTGCATTATTAGTTCTTCTTCAAATGCATGGCCGTTTCCTTAAGATAATAATCTTCATTTCGACACACAGCATTACAGAAAAAGAACTTTTCATGTTAATGTTTCAATATAAGCAAACCTCCAGATGGCATCTAAAAGAGTCAAGTTCTTTCATGATTCATGTTCATAACCAGAAAACAGTTTACTAACAAATTTCATCCTTTCTTGTGTGCCTATGAAGTTAAGAACTGGGCAAATATTTATGGGGAAAAAAACTGCGAGGAAAGAGGTCAGAAGCCTAGTAGCCTAAATTGAAGTTCAATAACGTGTTTGTGCACAATAAAAGAAAAAAGAAGACTTGCCAACTTAGACTATCACCAAGACACATCTGCAAAAATGTAAAGCACTTTAGGATGATAAGATTCATCAACATCAAATTCAAAAACTCTTAAGAAAGTTCACTAAAAATGAAAACCTGAATTGTCCCTGAGTCATCTCTTAGCGTCAGAAAGGCAAGCTTCCCAAATGCTCTGCGAGCAACAATTCTGCCAGCTATTGACACATGATCACTCTCATTTTTCGACTCTTCACCGTTGGCTAGATGTTTGTACATCTCTTGCAACTGATTAGCAGTATGAGTCCTTTCCCACCGATAGGCATAAGGCTCAAGGCCTTTGCTTCTCAGTTCTTCAACCTAAAGAAAAATAGATTAATATGAAAGTAAAATTAGTAAACCAAAATTTGATAGCATTTATGCTCTCAAGTCCAAATTTTGAGAAAATGACTTAATATCGAAATTGTTGATTTCTTTTTCTTTTCCTTTTAGCAATCAAACGAAGCATAATTTTCAAGGTATGATTCTTTTTTCCTCCTCCCACTTACTAAAGGTTCTTTTTTTCTAGTCTTATAGGAAATGTTGTAACTAGAATTACAGATAAAAGTTTGTTTTTAGCCACATTACTCACAGAAGCCTATAATGCGCTAAGCCTTTAAGGATAAGCAAATTGATAAACAAAAAAGCAAACTTGCTAGCCATAAAACTCAACTTTCATTCTGGTTCCTCAATTTTCTCGTGTAGTAAACAGAAACTGTCTAGAGACACTTTCCAAAAAACCAAAAATACATTGAAAAATCATCACCCAACCCAAATTCCATAACTATGTTTCAAAGTTTCGTATAAGCAAATACTTAAACATAAGTAATAATTTGACCACAAAATTACAATAAAAATAGCAAAAGAGACAGAAAGTTGGAACCTTTTTAAGCCGAATGGCGCGAACAGCCTCTCGGTCAGAGGTGGAGGAAGAAGGGGAAGAGGACGACCTACGGTTGCGGCCGGCGACCCTTGCGGTGGAGGTGGGGGCAGAGGAGGAGCAGCAGCGGATAACAAGAGTAGAATAGGATGGTTTGGTGGTGGAAGCCAAGTGGAGAAGATGCCTAAAAGGCTTAGAAGAGAGAGTCCAAACTTTGAGAGCCTCCATTCTTGCTTGGCCTTTGCTTCTTCTTCCTCCTACTGGTTTTCGTTATTTTATCTACTCCAGTGCTCCCTCGCAATACAACATCTTTTCTAATCCCTCAATTTTAATTTTCTTTTCATTTATATCCCTCAATTTCTTTTCATTTACGCTAATACATTAGAAAAATAATAATTCAATCAAATATTTAATATGTATTAAACTATAATTATTATTTTATTTCATACTTGAAAATTGAATTAAATAATTAAAAATATGACAAGATAATTTTATGTTAATAGCCACTTAATTAAAGGGATTAAACCTTTTTCCCCCAATTTATCAATGGATCAAAGTTAATTTTATGTTACATTTGCTTCAGTTCGATTACTTCTGCAGATTCGATTGAGTGCTGGTCACCTGATTCAATCCCGACAGTTACATTATTTCTTTGATTATAACTAAAATTCACCTTTATAATCTTGATAATTTCACCATGTCCAAATTTTAATCATAGTAATTAACCATAAGTATAAAGTATTAATTTAAATATGAATTTTTTTCCATTACAAAATGGTGAGTTAAGAACAAACTCGAAATCTTATTTTGAAATTGCTTTAACCGTTTATTTAGATTAAGTGAAAAGTAAATGGATCGTCTCGAGTTTTGAATAAGAAATTTTTTCCTTAAATTAAATCAGCGTACTGCTAGAACATTTTTTAAACTTAAAGTATATAATCAATTGCTTATTAAAAAAAATTACATAATCAATTTTTTTCAAAGAAATTTTATATAATCAGTTAATCACATTTGCAATATGCTTAAGATTGAAAACTCATTTGGTGTTATAGCTCACTCCTCTCTCTTTGTTAAAGATCCTTCCCATGGAAGCAAATGTGTTTGAGAGAAGAGGAATGAATCCTAGGAAAGAGATAGTTTTCTCATTTAAAATTTTATGAAATTAATTTCCGAAATTTCATCCATTTTAGTGAAATTTATGCTAGTTATATTCAACTCCAAATATTTAAAATTATATTTGAAAAAAAAAATATTTAAAATTATAGAATTTTTAATACTCTCATTTTAAATGCAAACCTTTAAACTTACTAATCAATAGTAAATTTGAAGGGGAAATAATTCAGAATATTCATGATACTAGTTATCTTTTGAAAATACAAACAATTCAGTTGTTATTTAATTAGTAACTAAATCTTCATATTCCTCATCCATTATTACCAAGAATAATGAGTTCTGTCAAATATTCCCCTGTATCAATTTTATTAAAATCAATTTTTGGTGTGGCCATTATTCCCTATATCAATTTTGTGTTGTAATAATACGTAACACCAATGTTGCTACCCATAACAGGTCCATCATGTTCTTTTCCTGTTCAGTTTCTTGATTTAATGATCAATTTATAGATGTGCTAGTAAGGGGATGTGATGCGGTACACTCTTAGGGATGTGATGCGGTACACTCATACATGTAGTGCGTTTATATTTGAATCGTCGAATTATTCTATCGATTTAATTATTCAGATACACAGGCAACACATACGCACGTAAACTTAATCTTAATCGTAACTCTTCTAGTCATGCATGCACATTAGTAGGTATCCTAATAAAATTTCTTCTAAATAAAAGTTTGCCCAAGTAGTAAGTCCTTATGACTACTTTTACAACTAAATGGTAATTTCTTCGTAACCTTAAATAGCTAAGCAAATAAAAATGCTAAATATATAGACTTGTACTATTATTATGTTATAGCATCTATCATCATACACGTATTAATTTTATTTATGATCAATAAATTTATACCTTAATAATTACTTAATCAAAAATAAAACTTTTATTTTATAAAAATATCTCAACTTTTAAAACATTATATCTAAAGTTATTTTGCCTGAAAATTTATGAATACAAGTCACTTCACTTTGAAACATTCACATAACATGATCTGAAAGATTTCATATGACATGTTTTAGAATATTTCAAGTTGATTTATCTTACCATGTTAACGCTATAGTAGATTTATGATTTTTCAGCTAAAGTAACTTTAATAGAAACATTTCAAAAGTTGTAATATTTTTGTGATATAAAAAAAATCTTACTAAGTCGTTATTAAAATATAAATTCAGTAACTATATTGGTATAAAAATGCTCCCAACGTAATGGAAGTTGGTACAAAAATATTCTTGTAAATAACTTTTATCAACTCTAAATTAATAGGATTGATATGGCATTGCAGTGACATTCACACATAGCAAAATATATACCGCTTCTTAAATATTTCTTCAGTTTTAACTATTAATTTTTTTTTTTTACTTGACGAAATATGACACTGACGTATCATGTTTTGCCATATGTGAACATCACCTTAAAACTATATCAATATCATCTCAATGCCCTTAATTCAAAATTGATAAAAGTAGCATTTTTTATCAATTTCCATAATATCAAAGGCATTTTTATTTCAAATTAAACGATACAAGCATTTTAATATCTTGCAAAAACATAAAAAGTATTTTTGTATTTTTTTTCATTGTTGTACGCTGCATTTCAATGGCGAGAATATGAAAGACTTACAACACATGACTTTTGTTAATTTTAATTAATTAGATTGAAAAATCTACCTTAGATTTTCAATGCAAGAAGAAAAATAAAATGCACTTAAGGGTAGACTGAAACATCTACAAGACATAATATTATTAAATTCACCGGGAAATTACTTAGATGCCATGCCCACCACAAGTTGAATCAATAAGCAAAGGATTCATTCACATATGATAACTGAAGCATAATGTGAACTCTTTACGTTCAAATATAACCAACGTTTACTAGCATTAAAAAGACCATCATATAACCGATGCGCATTACTTTATTAATAATCAGGGATTCATTTATTGCAATTATGTCATTTTTTTTTCATACATTAATTTTACCGTTACAATTTTTTTTATTGAAAATTTACCGAATTTTCTCGTTTCGGTGACTAAACTTGCTACCAATCATCACCATAAAACAATGTCTTAAACCAGGATCTAGAAATCAAAATTACGCAGTAAACGCCTTCGTAAGATCAACTTGGACTAAATGAGCAAATCATAACAAAAATCAACCCATAAAATTAATTAAACCAACTCATTTAACCTTGTTTTCATCGCTTGTGAGTTGCCACTCCCAATTGGTGGTAATAGGTACTTTGTGTAATAGGAACAAAAATTTTGAAATTTGTCGATTTTGTATCATTGTGTGTCATGTGTCTGATTGTTTGAATACTATGTGTCAAACAACTGTTAAAAAAATGACAAAATTCTCCAAATTTTTAAACATATTGAACAATGTTTTTATTCAAAAATGCTCTTATTATTACCAAATTGTCTCATATTTATTCTTAATATTATTAAACTGGCTCACATTTACCCCTGCAGTTACTAAATGAGTTCAAATTTGCCCTTATTTGCTGTTAAAAAATCTTTTATATTTGTCTTTATCATTAAAAACAAAGACAAAAATGAGTCATTTTTATAATAAGTTGAGGTATTTTTGAAAATAAAAAATTAAGGGCAAATTTTTACCAAACATAACTATGTGAAAGGATGGTATGTAATCATTTATCAAACAAAATTTATTTTTGACAATTTTATATTAGATTTCAAGCTACATGCTTGTGTTATTGGAGATCCGATTTGATGTTCAGTGTACAAGTACAAGACATTACGCACCGTCCGATTGATTGAACAAATCAATTAGTATATTTTGGCTAACCGATTGACAGTTCATAGCACATAGTACACTCGTATACCGGATTAACACTAGTGTGATTGGCCTTATTTTATTTATTTTTAATTATAAAGGAAGACAAACATGTTCTTAAATAAGAACTCACTTCTTATTTACGGTTTCGAATAGGTGGCAACCATGTTGGCTTTGAAATACATCACTAAATTCATTGAATAATTGGACAAACTTGATGCTCAAATATCATACTCGGTATTTCAAAAGGATCAATCTATGTTTATCCACGGTCCTTGGTGTCATTGGTATCAGAGCCTTCAGACTATTGTTTAAGGTGTTCTAAGGAAAGGGAATTCTCATTACCATGTCTTCACCCAGTTCATCTCCTAGTTCTTCTCTTACCAGAACCTCTTCTTTTAAATCTTCTTTTTCTCTTTCCCCTTCTACAGTAAAAAAGCTAGACTACCTGTATGAGTTAAACTTTCTTGATGAAACCCAGAAAATCCAATACTCCCACTTACCTTTTCTTAACCCTTATGATGCTTTCACTAAAACTCTTAAAGCCAATGTTCTTTCAAACATTAATTCGCCAACCAAAATCCCAGGTCAAGGAATATGTTCAGTCCTTTTCTTTTAAACAACACTCAATCAAAGTTACAGGACAAGAACAATTTATTTCTCTTGATATTCCCTCTGAATCCATTCCATATTGGGCAAATCATGGCTTAACTCACCTTCATTTTGGAGCTGTCAGAATTGTGGTAACCTATCATGAACGCAAAGGTCTCCCCGTCTTTGCAAGAATTGCCCTACTTGATACCAGATGTCTTAATTATTCTCAAGTTGTCATTGGAACGGTCCAGTCTTCACTCAATGCTGGTACTGTTATGTTTACTTTTTATCCCAACTTCAATATGAGGTTGGATGATCAGCATATTCTTGACAACCTTAGGGTTCAGATCCAAATCACTGGAGCAGATCAGGTCAAGACAACTGATGTAGCAACCCTCCATTATCAGATGATCTATAGAGTTCAGAATCACGCTATAGATATCTCCCTTCCATGTTCAAATGACGCTCTTATCATCAGTGCTGATTCTAATCAGGTTTCTACCTGTGTGCAAATTCCAAAACAACTCACCAAGGAGAAATTACTTGAATATTTTCCCAAGTCATGGCTTACCAGCTATGAGATCCTTCATGAACAAAAGAAGCCTATCCAGTCGACTACTCCAGTCTTTGTCAAAAGACAAGATGGTATGATGGAGACCCAGTTTGTCTCTCCCAAGGATGAAGTCGATCCCACTAATTCCACCATAGCATCTGTTTTTTCCACACAATTTATGATACAACCTTTTCCACAAGAAGATGATATCCCAATTGAAGCCTTTAACAATGATGGTCGTCCTATTTATGCTTTTAAAAGGAATGGTCACTGTTATTGGGATCTCTGTGATTGTGATGATTGTTACCAAGATCAATTGGAAGCAAATCTTGATGATGAAGATCTCCAGCGACGAAGAAGGAAAGCCAAGAAAAATACTTCCTCAGAAGCTTTTTCCAGGATCACCTGGATGAGGATGATGACCCCTCCATTGGTACACTTGGACAACCCTCTGGAAAGTATGACTATGCTGTCAGTTATACTCCTCCTTCATGGTATAAGCCACCATCAACACCAACCTCCACTCCAGAAAAGTGTAAACCCATACCAAAACCCTCATCTAAAAAATCTTGTACTACGCCTTCTTTGGCATGGAAACCCAAACAAACCCCTGTAGTCCCAGCCGTTTGTATGTACCAACCTACTGGTACTTTCACAGACGAGTTTCCTACTCTCTGAGACTGTAAACCCAACCACAAAAGTCCGAACAACACCTTTTATCAAATCCCCTGGTGTTTCCACAGAAGGAACTCCTCGATCGGTTTCTCCAGCAGAAGCAGTGCTTAATTGGCAGTCTGAGAATTCTCTTGCTCATAATAAACTTTTACATCATCTGGAATCTAAAGTTGATCATGTTTCTACTCCGGTAGACACTCTCCATTCCCATATCACAAATCAGAATGCTACTACATATCAACTTCTATCAAAGTTACAAAGTAAAGTTGCTAATCTGGATAATCAACTTATGACATCTATCAATCAATGGATTTACGATGCTCATTTCCAGCAAAAAGCTTCTGAAGTAACTCGATTGAAAGCAGAGATTATAGCCATTAAAAAAGATTTGACCAAACAACCACCCAAACCATCCCACCAACCATCTTCATATACATCAATTCCTTTTTATGACTCTACTCTAACTCCTTATACCCATCAACCTTTAATACAGGTTCCACCTTACTCTGAACCTTCTTTGGATGAATTAAATGCACTTGGTTATGCTCATGAGTTATTTATGAGAGAACAATTTGCTAACCCATCCAAAAGACCTCATAACCCAACTCCCCCTCCGAATAGATCTATTCCAACCTCTGAAACTATCACTTCTCCAACTACTTCCCCTCCAGATCTTAAACAAAAGGGTGTAGTAATCTCTGAGCCACTTCCTCCATCCCATATGATCCAAAACCCTTCAATCCAAATTTACTTGTTGAAACCCTTAAACAAAAAGCTTCACAAACCCTTCCTGCCATAACATCAGTTACTAATGATGATGATGATACTAGTAGTTCTACTAGTTCAGAAGAAAATACAGACGATGAGCTTGATCACAAGTATCTTTCCCTTTTCATGGCAGATCTTCTTGCAGCAGAAAGTACTACTACTCAGTTTTCTGAGGTCCCAAATGATGAAAAAGCTGATGAAATGGCCGCTGAAAGTACTCCTGAGAGTATTCCACTCCCTGTAGATGCTAGACCATCAACTGGAACATGGTTTGGTTTTGAGGATATTCCCAGACATAAATTGCGTGATCGGATTCAAGAGTTTTTTGCCTGACTTGACTTAAAGGCAAGATTACGACCTCCTGGAGTTACAACCTACAGAACAATCTTTCATGAATTCCAATGTAGATTTGTGGGCAGACTTCGAGATTGGTTCACCAAAAAAGATGAATACTCTAAACTCCAATTCATCAATTCTGAATCCATTGCTTATGTTCTTCAAAAAATTCATGCTGAGTTTTTTGGTGATGTCCAAAAATTTGAGGATGCAAATCGTGATGATTATTTCAAAATGCGATGTTGTTCCCTGTTAAGAAGAGATCTGGACAAACATTACAAGAAGATGTCAAAGCTGTTTTACATGCTTAATAGTGCAAATGATCCTAACATGAAACAAGGATTTTTGTCATCATTGCCAGAACAACTTTCCACTGGAACAATGTTTTATCTCCGAGAACAAGGCATACAAATCAATTCTCTTTCACTTGGTCAAATTTATCAAAGAGTTTTGATGGCACTTGATAAACTCTGTGCGTCTCAGCGAATGATTAAAGATATCCTTCAAACGGGAAAAGATCCTCATTTAAAGGAAGCATGCCGACGCCCAGATTTGGAGATTAAATGCTCATCCAAAAAAGATTGCTCTTGTCATCCCACCAAAAAGTATAGGGAAAGGAAATTTAAATTCAAGAAGAAATGGAATCAGAACCATCTTCCTTACCGCCGTAAGAAGATTCGGTTTTACAGACGAAAGAGGTTTAATCCCAAAGGAGATCGGTGTTTTGTTTGTGGCCAAAAAGGTCATTTCGCTAAGAAATGTCCTAAGAAGAAAAGATCTCAACATCTGCTACAGCAGATCCAACAGACTTCTCCCATAAATATCCAAAATGATGATATTGAATCACTTTTTTCAGAAGATGAAGAACCAGATCCATATACTCTCTTTGCCATTGAGTATTCTGATTCTGAATCTGAACAATCTGACCAAGATTCTGAAGAAACTGTGTCCGACATTTCAACCATTGAACCATTTACCCTTTTCCAAACTCCCTCACCATACTCCATACTATCCACTCATCCCATTCCTCTTGTTCCAACAAAAATATTCCCTGATAAATTTGCTAACCCTATTAGTATTGTTGCCTTAATTGATACTGGAGCTCACAATACCATTCTTAACCCAAAAATTCTTTCTCCGTCTTATTGGAAACCATATACCCAACATTTTGAAGCTGCAAACCAAGGAGTCCTTACAATTAAGCTAAAAACCAAACACCCTATCAAGATTCAACTTTTCCCTAATTGTTTTCTTTGGACCCATGTTTTTGGTTCAGAACTTCCAGGAAAAGATCTTGTATTTGGTTTTGATGCTCTTTTCCAGTTGCCTCATCTTCGGATTAAACCCAATGGCCTGAAACATAAAAAATATTTTCAACCTTATACCACAACTCATTCTCTTTTCTCTGTCTCAAACCCAGATCCATTTCAAGACATCAAAACCCAACTTGAAGCCCATTGTTGTGCAATTTCTCACACTGATTTCTTAGCCAAACACCCAAACCCTTTATGGACCAGGCCTGAATTCTTTATCACCCTAACCTTCAAAAAGTCAAAAGACATCAATCCCACTAAAGCCTCCCATCCAGGAATGTCTCCTGAAAATTTTGCTTTAGCCCAAGAAGAGTGTTCTCAATTATTGGCCCAGAAATTAATTGAGCCTACTCAATCTAATTGGGTTTGCCAAGCCTTTTATGTCAACAAACATTCTGAATAAGTTCGTGAGACAAAACGCCTTATTATTGACTATACACCCCTCATCCCTTTTCTCAAAGACAACAAATACCCCTTACCAAATATCTCTTCACTTTTCCCTTACCTCCACAATGCCCAAATATTTTCAAATTTTGATCTCATGGCAGGATTTTGGCAACTTGGTATCATACATGAAGATAGACCAAAAACAGCTTTTTGTATTCCCGATTTTCACTACCAATGGACTATCATGTCTTTTGGCCTCAAAACAGCACCATCCATATTCCAGCAGTCTATGATATGGGTTTACAAATCAATCCTCTCTTTTGCTCTTATTTACATTGATAATGTGTTAATATTTTCACCAGATGTTCCTACTCATCAATACCACATGACCCAATTCTTTGACCTCACAAAGGAACATGGGATAATGCTTTCCCCATCCAAAATGATATTAGCACAAAAGGAGATAGATTTTCTTGGGATGCATTTTGCTAATGAAGCCTATCAACCACAGCCACACCTAGCCAAAGAATTGCTCAATTTCCAGATCACCATCTTTCTCAAAGCAAGTCCAACAGTTTCTTGGCATTGCAAATTACATACGACAATTTTTCCCACATTTCAGCCACCTGTCCAAACCACTCACACAACTTTTGAAAAAGGATCCACCGCCTTGGTCAGAAATCCACTCCAAATCAGTCCAAAATCTTAAAGCAGTCACTCAGCCTTTGCCACCTCTTCATATCCCCTCCACTGGAAAAAGATTCCCTCAGACTGATGCAAGTGATGAAAACTGGGGTACAGTGCTCTTGGAAAAAAAAGACAATATTCGACAAATATGTGGATATACCAGTGGTCAGTTCAAAGAATCAGAATGCAACTACCACTCAACTTTTAAAGAGATATTAGCTGTAAAGTATGGCATTAAAAGATTCGAATTTCATCTGATTGGCCACCAGTTCACAGTCATAATGGATTGCTCTTCTTTTCCAAAGATTCTTTCCTTCAAAGGGAAGTCTGTGCCACATCATCAACTTCTTCGATGGGCAAAATAGTTCAGCAAGTATATCTTTGAAGTTGTGCATATAAAAGGAGATAAGAACTTGGTTCCAGATTATCTCTCAAGACTTTCTAAACCAAAACCTCCCACTTCTTCTTCCTTCCTTATTCACCCAATGGCTTTTGAATATTTCAAACCTCACCCTTCCAGCAGAAAAAGTGAGCCTCCTTACCTTAATCTTCCTGCAACTAAAACAGACTCCATACCACCAAATTGTCCTCGTACCTCTCCTTCAACCATTAAAATATTTGCCACCCGCCATATGTTTCATTATCTTCACCTTTTCACCCAAAAGAGAGATATACCACCACATGAAAATTATTTCATGGCTGACCAACCCTGGTCAATCCTTTTTAAATGTTTTCATGATTCTCCTTATTTTGAAGAAGAACTTTGGTTTTTATGGTGTTTGTCAACTTTATACACTCATGCTGTCCTGTTTGCACTCATTGGTCTTTATGAAATCCTTACCACTCCTGAAAAACAAAATTCTTTCCATTGGCAGTTTCTCCAATGGTATGCCCCTCTTTCATGGTGGAGAAAACAATTGCTCAAGAGGATCCAAGATCTCAAAGTATGGAATATGACTGAATCATTTGCAAGGGATCATGTTATTATCTATTTCTTTCACAGGCCTTATTTCTGGAACCCTACTCAGGATACCATATGGGATCAACCTCAAGCCATTTATTGAGAAACTTTTGACTCCAGCAAAGACTTAGAGATTCCTGCTATAGCAAAAGCCCTTCATGCTATGCTTTGTGAACTCAATAATATTGAGCTCTCTGCATTTCATCCTCTGGTACTAGACACTGCAGAATCATCCCTTCGTCCCAATTATCTTGATGTTCTTTTTCAAGATTCCCAGGATCCCTATGAAGACTTGAACATAGAAAATAAAGACAATCAAGGTTATCATGCTAGTACCAGTTCCAGTGCCACTTGTAATTTTCTCTCTGGTTTTGACACACATAAGAAAATTAAAGATAAATTTGATGATTTTGACTGGATAGCACAATACGAGCAAGATCCCGAAGACATGAATATGTCCCCCTCTCACGAACCCATCCAGCCTGGCAACAAGGACTAAAGTAGCTTTTAAGATTCCAGTAGCTTTAAATAAAGTAGCTTTTATAAAGGAAATCCTTATCTGTTTTTAATGCTTTTGTAAAGTAGCTTTTGAAAAGCAGATTCCTCCTTATCTGTAATTAGTGTTTGCTTATGTAAGTTATGAGCCTTCTGGCTCTATAAATATGTATCCTTGAATCCTTTAAGGATCAAGTGGTTTCTAAGCAATAAAAATTCTCTTTGCTTTATCATGAGTATCTAATTCTCTCTTCCCTTCCTCATTAGAATACTCTTATCCTTTAGTCTAAGATCCTGCTATTAAACATCTTGGTCCGTGGAATAAATCTCAGTGTTCTGTATTATTTTACCTAAGAGGACAGTCCACCAGTCAGGCCAGGAGAGCGCCGTTCATTTGGATAGTCATACCTGGTATTTCAAAAGGATCAATCTGTGTTTATCCACGGTCCTCGGTGTCTTTTTATAGAGCCAGAAGGCTCATAGTTTACATCATTGCTTACATAAGTAAACACTAATTACAGATAAGGAGGAATCTCCTTTTCAAAAGCTACTTTACAAAAGCATTAAAAACATATAAGAATTTTCTTTACAAAAGCTACTTTATTTAAAGTTACTGGAATCTTAAAAGCTACTTTAGTCCTTGTTGCCAGGCTGGATGGGTTCGTGAGAGGGGGACATATTCATGTCTTCGGGATCTTGCTCGTATTGTGTTATCCAGTCAAAATCATCAAATTTATCTTTAATTTTCTTCTGTGTGTCAAAACCAGAGAGAAAATCACGAGTGACACTGGAACTGGTACTAGCATGATCACATTGATTGTCTTTATTTTCTATGTTCAAGTCTTCATAGGGATCCTGGGAATCTTGAAAAAGAACATCAAGTAAATTGGGGCGAAGGGATGATTCTGCAGTGTCTAGTACCGGAGGATGTAATGCAGAGAGCTCAATATTATTGAGTTCACAAAGCATAGCATAAAGGGCTTTTGCTATAGCAGGAATCTCTAAATCTTTGCTAGAGTCAAAAGTTTCCCAATAAATGGCTTGAGGTTGATCCCATATGGTATCCTGAGTAGAGTTCCAGAAATAAGACCTGTGAAAGAAATAGATAATAACATGATCCCTTGCAAATGATTCAGTCATATTCCATTCTTTGAGATCTTGGATCCTCTTGAGTAATTGTTTTCTCCACCATGAAAGAGGGGCATACCATTGGAGAAACTGCCAATGGAAAGAATTTTGCTTTTCAGGAGTGGTAAGGATTTCATAAAGACTAATGAGTGCAAACAGGACAGCATGAGTGTATAAAGTTGACAAACACCATAAGAACCAAAGTTCTTCTTCAAAATAAGGAGAATCATGAAAACATTTGAAAAGAATTGACCAGAGTTGGTCAGCCATGAAATAATTTTCATGTGATGGTATATCTCTCTTTTGGGTGAAAATGTGAAGATAATGAAACATATGGCGGGTGGCAAATATTTTAATGGTTGCAGAAGAGGTACGAGGACAATTTGGTGGTATGGAGTCTGTTTTAGTTGCAGGAAGATTAAGGTAAGGAGGCTCACTTTTTCTGCTGGAAGGGTGAGGTTTGAAATGTTCAAAAGCCATTGGGTGAATAAGGAAGGAAGAAGAAGTGGGAGGTTTTGGTTTAGAAAGTCTTGAGAGATAATCTGGAACCAAATTCTTATCTCCTTTTATATGCACAACTTCAAAGTTGTACTTGCTGAACCATTCTGCCCATCGAAGAAGTTGATGATGTGGCACAGACTTCCCTTTGAAGGAAAGAATCTTTGGAAAAGAAGAGCAATCCATTATGACTGTGAACTGGTCGCCAATCAGATGAAATTTGAATCTTTTAATGCCATACTTTACAGCTAATAGCTCTTTAAAAGTTGAGTGGTAGTGGCATTCTGATTCTTTGAACTGACCACTGGCATATCCACATATTTGTCGAATATTATTTTTTTCTTCCAAGAGCACTGCACCCCAGTTTTTATCACTTGCATCAGTTTGAGGGAATCTTTTTCCAGTGGAGGGGATATGAAGAGGTGGCAAAGGCTGAGTGACTGCTTTAAGATTTTGGACTGATTTGGAGTGAATTTCTGACCAAGGCGGTGGATCCTTTTTCAAAAGTTGTGTGAGTGGTTTGGACAGGTGGCTGAAATGTGGGACGAATTATCGTATATAATTTGCAATGCCAAGAAACTGTTGGACTTACTTTTGAGAAAGATGGTGATCTGGAAAGTTGAGCAATTCTTTGGCTAGGTGTGGCTGTGGTTGATAGGCTTCATTAGCAAAATGCATCCCAAGAAAATCTATCTCCTTTTGTGCTAATATCATTTTGGATGGGGAAAGCATTATCCCATGTTCCTTTGTGAGTTCAAAGAATTGGGTTAAGTGGTATTGATGAGTAGGAACATCTGGTGAAAATATTAACACATCATCAATGTAAATAAGAGCAAAGGAGAGGATTGATTTGTAAACCCGTATCATAGACTGCTGGAATATGGATGGTGCTGTTTTGAGGCCAAAAGGCATGACAGTCCATTGGTAGTGAAAATTGGGAGTACAAAAAGCTATTTTTGGTCTATTTTCAGGTATGATACCCTGTTGCCAAAATCCTGTCTTGAGATCAAATTTTGAAAATATTTGGGCATTGTGGAGATAAGGGAAAAGTGAAGAGATGTTTGGTAAGGGGTATTTGTTGTTTTTGAGAAAAGGGTTGACGGGTGTATAGTCAATAACAAGGCATTTTTTCTCACGAACTTGTTCATAATGTTTGTTGACATAAAAGACTTGGCAAGCCCAATCAGATTGAGTAGGCTCAATTAATTTCTGGGCCAATAATTGAGAACACTCTTCTTGGGCTAAAGCAAAATTTTTAGGAGACATTCCTGGATGGGAGGCTTTAGTGGGATTGATGTCTTCTGACTTTTTGAAGGTTAGGGTGATAAAGAATTCAGGCTTGGTCCATAAAGGGTTTGGGTGTTTGGCTAAGAAATCAGTGTGAGAAGTTGCACAACAATGGGCTTCAAGTTGGGTTTTGATGTCTTGAAATGGATCTGGGTTTGAGACAGAGAAAAGAGAATGAGTTGTGGTATAAGGTTGAAAATATTTTTTATGTTTCAGGCCATTGGGTTTAATCCGAAGATGAGTCAACTGGAAAAGAGCATCAAAACCAAATACAAGATCTTTTCCTAGAAGTTCTGAACCAAAAACATGGGTCCAAAGAAAACAATCAGGGAAAAGTTGAATCTTGATAGGGTGTTTGGTTTTTAGCTTAATTGTAAGGACTCCTTGGTTTGCAGCTTGGAAATGTTGGGTGTATGGTTTCCAATAAGACGAAGGAAGAATTTTTGGGTTAAGAATGGTATTGTGAGCTCCAGTATCAATTAAGGCAACAATACTAATATGGTTAGCAAATTTATCAAGGAATATTTTTGTTGGAACAAGAGGAATGGGATGAGTGGATAGTATGGAGTATGGTGAGGGAGTTGGGAAAAGGGTAAATGGTTCAATGGTTGAAATGTCGGACACAGTTTCTTCAGAATCTTGGTCAGATTGTTCAGATTCAGAATCAGAATACTCAATCACAAAGAAAGTATATGGATCTGGTTCTTCATCTTCTGAAAAAAGTGATTCAATATCATCGTTTTGGATATTTGTGGGAGAAGTCTGTTGGATCTGCTGTAGCAGATGTTGAGATCTTTTCTTCTTAGGACATTTCTTAGCGAAATGACCTTTTTGGCCACAAACAAAACACCGATCTCCTTTGGATTTAAACCTCTTTCGTCTGTAAAACCGAATCTTCTTACGGCGGTAAGGAAGATGGTTCTGATTCCATATCTTCTTGAATTTAAATTTCCTTTCCCTATACTTTTTGGTGGGATGCCAAGAGCAATCTTTTTTGGATGAGCATTTAATCTCCAAATCTGGGCGTCGGCATGCTTCCTTTAAATGAGGATCTTTTCCCTTTTGAAGGATATCTTTAATCATTCGCTGAGACGCACAGAGTTTATCAAGTGCCATCAAAACTCTTTGATAAATTTGACCAAGTGAAAGAGAATTGATTTGTATGCCTTGTTCTCGGAGATAAAACATTGTTTCAGTGGAAAGTTGTTCTGGCAATGATTACAAAAATCCTTGTTTCATGTTAGGATCATTTGCAATATTAAGCATGTAAAACAGCTTTGACATCTTCTTGTAATGTTTGTCCAGATCTCTTCTTAACAGGGAACAACATCGCATTTTGAAATAATCATCACGATTTGCATCCTCAAATTTTTGGACATCACCAACAAACTCAGCATGAATTGTTTGAAGAACATAAGCAATGGATTCAGAATTAATGAATTGGAGTTTAGAGTATTCATCTTTTTTGGTGAACCAATCTCGAAGTCTGCCCACAAATCTACATTGGAATTCATGAAAGATGGTTCTGTAGGTTGTAACTCCAGGAGGTCGTAATCTTGCCTTTAAATCAAGCCAGGCAAAAACCTCTTGAATCCGATCACGCAATTTATGTCTAGGAATATCCTCAAAACCAAACCATGGTCCAGTTGATGGTCTGGCATCTACAGGGAGTGGAATACTCTCAGGAGTACTTTCAGCGGCTATTTCATCAGCTTCTTCATCATCTGGGACCTCAGCAAACTGAGTAGTAGTGCTTTCTGCTGCAGTAGGATCTGCTATGAAAAGGGGAAAATACTTGTGATCGAGGGATTACAATGTTCTTCATCCGCACCTCATACTTATCGTTGATCATGTGATTGCAGAATTCATAATTTTTATAAATGCTTGTATCTATATGTAGCTCCAGCCTACTACTAGAACCAGCCCCACCCCCATTGCTTTCATCCTCTATCCACATCTCTCTCTTTTCTCCAATATGATTGGTTTCTGATAACACTCAGATTAACAAAACAACACCAGCACACTATTCACAAAAAGAATACACAAGCAACCAGTAATGAAAATGAATCAAAGTGTATAGATTGATAATACCCGATTACAAGAGGTGAGTTCCCAGCAATATCACTGAGAGAGAATTTCAATCAATTAACAGAAGAAAAGCAAAACAAATTACTAAGGGCCAATTGATAAGTTCAAAATATATGTTGTTTTTATATGAATTTCCAGCTTACTTTTGAGTTTAAAAGTTCCTATTTCAATATATTTTTGTTAAAGTTTTATTAAATATTGTCTGATATACTAAAGTGAGATTTTGTGTTGTTTTTGGAAGATTTTAGGAAGCTTACACGGCGGTAAGGAACATTCATACCGCCGTGTACCACGAAAATATCACAATGCAATTGGAAGAACTTACACGGCGGTAAGGAACGTCCATACCGCCGTGTACCACGGGAATCATCACTTACGTAAGTAGATACACGGCGGTATGGAATTATCATACCGCCGTGTGAGGCGTAAAAATCCCAACAATTACGGCACTGGACAAGGGGAGCAAAATGTCAAGATTGTTGACCAGAGGCAAGTTACACGGGGGTGAGAGACTCTCATACCGCCGTGTAACCTATTTGTGAACCAAATCTGCACAAAATCAAAGACTTTGAAGGCCACCTTTTGACTTTGAACTTTGAACGGTTATTTAGGGACTGAAGATAGACAGAAAGGGGGTGGATTGGATTTTTGGAGACGAAGAGGGGAGATTCATTTTCTGCAACTTAAGATTGAGATTTTTCATATAGTTTGAAAATTTAATTTAAGCTGTTGTTATTTTTAAATCTAGATTGAATAATCAGTGATAGAGGGAGGTTAGTATCTATTTTTGAAGTTTTGAGAACAGATTGAACGGAAAGAACATCAATTTTATTATTGTAAGAATTTCATTTTCAGATCTCAAATGGGTAATATCAACTTTTCTCTATTTAATTCAGTTTTTATTTCCATTATGAGTGAGTAGTTCCTTTCTTGTTAAGGGATGTCTTGAATCCCCAATAATCATGTGAATGCTTTGTGTGGATTGATTTATGCATATGCTTCAGTTTTATCTTCTTCAAATTTATCTGTTTTAGTTATTGAATTTAATGCAAGGTTTAAGATTGATCTGCTGTGATAATCTTTGATTGTATTCATTTCATTAGCTTATATATAATCTGTTCTATTTCTATTGATTTTTACTGATTTGATTAATCCGGGAAGGTAGTTGAATCTGCAGATCTCTATTTTAATAAGTTCAGAATTGTAGAAGATAATTGAGCTTTGATATCTTAATCCGGGATGGTAGGATCATCTAAGCTTAGGACTTAAGACCTGTTTCGATGCTAAGATTTGTGCCGAATCCAGGGTGGTAGGTGCATATGTTAGAAAAGCTTGATCCGAAAGGCAGGCTATGGTATAGGCTAGGTTGCTCACTGATTTACATATGTTTATTGATAAGTTGAAGCATTTACATGGCATTATTGGGGAGGATGGGTATTCCTTGACAAGATCTTTTAAGTTATTTCATAAAATCTGTAGTAGTATTGATTCTTTTAATATTTTTTGAATTAGTGATTTCATCAATTATATTCTTGAATTTATTTCTTAAATAATTCATCACATCAAACAATTGGGAATTCTTTAGAATAAATTTAATTGTTAAAATTTACACAACACAGTCCCTTGGGTTCGATAACTTGTGGTCTTAATTATACATCACTATATTACTTGCCGATTCAGTACACTTGCTGAGGTCGCGTCAAGTTTTTGGCGCCGTTGCCGGGGAACGACGTTGTTAGTAAGTTTTAATTTTTATTTGTATGTGTTTTTATTTTTCTGATTTTGTTATTTTTATTCTTTTCAGGTAGTTGTGGTGTATGAGCAGATTGAGGCAAGAAAAAGTAGCACCCTACGACCCTGAAATCGAGAGGACTTTGCTTCAACGCAGGAGAGCCAACAGAGCCAACAACATGGAAAACAATCCTCTCCCTATTGATGAATTTCCTCCCGAGAACGAACAAGTGCCACGAGCACAAGAAGAGATGCCAGGTAATTATGGAAAAGAAGTCCCCAGGCAGAGGACAATAAGAGACTATGTTGTACCAAGATGGAATGAGGATCACAGGACAATTGTGTTGCCTAGGGGAATGCAATTTGAACTTAAACCAGCAACCATTACTATGGTACAAAGAAACCAGTTTTCAGGATCAGAATTGGAGGATCCTGCACAGCATCTAGATATATTTTTGGAGGTCAGTGACACAGTTCAGATACCGGGTGTCACTTCTGACGCAGTAAGGTTGAAATTGTTCCCATTTACCCTGACTGGAAAAGCAAGGGATTGGTTGCAGATGTTACCAAGTCAATCAATAAGATCATGGAGCAATTACAAGAGAAATTCTTAATGAGATTTTTTCCTCCCACCAAGATAGCAAGAATTCATAACAGCATTATGGGTTTTGCTCAAATGAATGAAGAGCCTTTTCATGAGGCTTGGAAAAGATTTAGGAGATTATTGAGAAGCTGTCCGCACCATGAGATAGCTGTACATCAATTGATGACTTTATTCTATGCTGGAGTTACCCCACAGACAAGGTCTCTTTTAGATGCATCATCAGGAGGTTCCTTTTTGAATAGGTTGCCAGAAGAAGCTTTTCTTATGTTGGATGAGATGGCAGCAAATGATGCTCAATGGGCTGCTCCAAGATCAATTCCAAAAAGGCAAGGAATACACAATGTGGATGAAGTATCAATGCTGAAGGCACAGATAGAATCAATGCAGAAGGAGATGAGTGGATTGAAGGTTCGAAATGTGTCCTCAGTCTCTCAAGAGAGTGGGCAGTATGAAAACGGTCAATATAGTCAAGAAGGTGGAACCATGGGAGATGTAAATGTTGTAGGAGACTACCGCAAGAATGACCCTTACAGCAACACTTATAACCCAGGTTGGAGGAACCACCCTAACTTCTCTTGGAAGAATGGAAATCAGAATGCGTCATCTTCTCAACCACAAGGGAGAGCCCCTTTCAGTCAAAACATGCATCATAACCACAATCAGTCATACCAACATCAATCGTCCACTCAATACCAAGCACCATATCCATCGAACTATAACCAAGGGCAGGGTTCAAACAAATCCCATACTCAAACTTATCACCCACCGGGATATCAACCAAGGCCACCTGTTCAAGAAAAGAAGCCAAACCTTGAAGATATGTTGGCCAATTTCATAAACAGTCAACAGCAATTTGTGAATAGCCAGCAACAATTTATGTCTAATCAAGAAACAAGGTGGAAATCTCAAGAACAATGGAACCGAAATCAAGACGCATCAATGAGAAATTTAGAAACTCAATTGGGACAGCTTGCAAATTCTGTGTCTCAAAGACAACCAGGAACATTTCCATCAAATGTGGATCGGAATCCTAAGAAAGAGGCGAAAACAATCATGTTGAGAAGTGGCAGAGAGATGGCACCAAGAGAAGACCAAGGTAAAAATTCTTCACCATCCACAAGTAAGGAGGAGCCAACACGGGAGGTAAGTAATCCTGATTCTAAGGTAGAGGTTAATGAAAACACTCCTAAAAATGATAAGGGTAAAAGTATAGTGAATCCTAGAGTAGAGGATCTTGATATCAATTGATTGTCATTTCCTGCTGTAGCTAAAAAGGAAAAGAAGAATGAGCAATTGGCTAGATTTTTAGAAATGTTTAAGAAACTACATATTAATCTACCATTTGCTGAAGCTTTAGCTCACATGCCTAACTATGCTAAATTCATGAAAGAATTATGTTCCAATAAAAAGAAATTAGAAGGGCATGGAACTGTGCAGCTTACAGAAAATTGCAGTGCATTGATAATGAACAAAATTCCTGAAAAATTGAAGGATCCAGGTAGTTTCACTCTACCCTGTGAAATTGGTGAAGATTTTAATGGAAATGCTTTATGTGATTTGGGGGCGAGCATAAATTTGATGCCTTATTCTATTTGCAGGAAGCTGAATCTTTGAGAGCTCAAGGAGACTGGAATGAGACTCCAACTTGCAGATAGGTCGGTAAGGAGACCCAAAGGAGTGATTGAAGATTTATTGGTGAAAGTGGGGAAATTTATTTTTCCAGTAGATTTTGTAGTAATGGAAATGGAAGAGGATCGGAAGATACCATTGATTGTGGGAAGACCATTTTTAAATACAGCAAAGGCGCTGATTGATGTACATGGTCAGACGGTCACATTGAGATTCAATGATGAGAAGGTAGTGGTGGATATGAACAAGGCTCAAAAGTATCCATTGGGTGATGTGGAGGAGTCTGTTTATTTTATGGATGCAGTAGATGAGTGTATAGAGGAAGTACAAGAAAAGGTTTTGGGAGTTGATGCAGTGGATGTGAGTTTAATACATTCATTGGAGGATGAAAAATTGGAAGAAAAAATAAAAGGAGAAGTAATAGCAGCTGTAGAAAAAGAAGATGGAAAAGAGGAAGTACAGCAAGAAGAGTTTAAACCAAAAGAGGGGGATTCAAATTCTGAACTTAAACCCCTTCCTTCTCATTTAAAATATGTATGTTTAGAAGATGAGAAAAAGCCAGTGATCATTTCTTCTTTGTTGACAGATATCGAGGAGAAAATGCTGCTTGAGGTGCTGAAAAAGCACAAGGGAGCCATTGGATGGGAAACCTCAGATTTGAAGGGGATTGACCCAAGTTACTGCACACATCGAATTCCGATGGAAGAAGAATGTAAGCCGGTTGCTCAACCTCAATGCAAGAGGTAGTGAAGAAGGAGGTACTGAAACTCCTTGACTCAGGTATTATCTATCCTATTTCTGACAGTAAGTGGGTTAGCCTGGTACAATGCGTGCCTAAGAAGGGGGGAATGACTGTGGTTAAAAATGAGTTGAATGAATTGATTCCAACCCGTACTGTTACAGGATGGAGAGTTTGTATTGATTTCAGAAGGTTAAACAATGCCACGAGAAAAGACCATTTCCCCTTGCCATTTATTGACCAAATGTTAGAAAGGTTAGCAGGTAATAAGTTCTACTGTTTTTTAGATGGGAACTCGGGATATTTACAAATCCCTATAGCCCCTGAAGACCAAGAAAAAACAACTTTTACTTGCCCTTATGACACATTCGCCTATAGGAGAATGCCTTTCGGATTATGTAATGCACCGGCTACGTTTCAGCGGTGTATGATGGCTATTTTTCATGACTTCATAGAGAAATTTATGGAGGTTTTTATGGATGATTTCACTATTTATGGGGCTGACTTTAAAAATTGTTTAGAGCATCTTGATGTAGTGCTAGGGAGGTGTGAAAAAACCAACTTAGTACTAAATTGGGAAAAATGCCACTTTATGGTGAGAGAAGGCATTGTACTTGGACACAAAATTTCTGAAAATGGGATAGAGGTCGATAAGGCCAAGGTAGAGGTGATAGAAAAGTTGCCACCCCCAACTAGTGTAAAGGGCATTAGGAGTTTCTTAGGGCATACAGGGTTTTATCGTCGTTTTATCAAAGATTTTTCGAAAATTGCGAAACCCTTGTCAAATTTGCTTATGAAAGATGCTCCTTTTAATTTTGACAGTGAATGTATGCTAGCTTTTGAAACTTTGAAGCAACGGCTAATTTCAGCTCCGGTAATTATATCTCCAGATTGGAATTTGCCGTTTGAATTAATGTGTGATGCTAGTGATTTTGCAGTTGGGGCAGTGCTTGGACAGATGCGAGATAAAGTATTTTGTGCAGTTTATTATGCCAGTCATACTTTGACAGGAGCACAGGTTAACTACACAACCACTGAGAAAGAACTTCTAGCAATTGTGTATGCTTTTGAGAAGTTCAGACCTTACTTGCTGGGAGCAAAAATCGTGGTGTGGTCAGACCATGCAGCTTTGAAGCATTTGTTTGCCAAAAAGGAATCCAAGCCAAGGCTGATTAGATGGGTGCTGTTATTGCAAGAGTTTGATTTGGAAATCAAGGACAAGAAGGGAGCGGAAAATTTTGTAGCAAATCATTTATCGAGATTGGAGAGTGAACACATTGAAGAAGGGGAAATTTTGGATTTGTTTCCTGATGAACATATCTGTGCTTTATTTGCATGTGAAATTTCTGTTCTTGGTTCGCTAATATAGCCAATTTTCTTGCAGGAGGCTTTATGCCAAAAGACTTTACATGGCAACAAAGGAAGAAGCTGCAAGCTGATGCCAAATATTACATTTGGGACGACCCGTACTTATTCCGCTTGTGTGCCGATCAAGTAATAAGAAGGTGCATTTCAGATGGAGAAAAAGGAGAAATCATTAAGGCTTGTTAAGGTGGGGAAGCTGGTGGCCATCATGGGCCAAATCCAACGGTAGCAAAAATTTTATCTTCTGGTTTTTATTGGCCTACCATGTTTAAAGATGTTCAAAGTTTTGTGAAAACATGTGATAGATGTCAACGGGTAGGAAATATTTCTAAGAAAAATGAAATGCCGTTAACCAATATGCTTGAAGTGGAATTATTTGATGTGTGGGGGATAGATTTCATGGGGCCTTTTCCAATATCCTTTGGGTTTGAGTATATATTAGTAGCTGTGGATTATGTGAGTAAGTGGGTAGAAGCCATAGCTACTAAGACTTGCGATGCCAAAATTGTACTAGTATTCCTTAGGAGGAACATTTTCACTAGGTTTGGCACGCCAAAGGCCATAATTAGTGATGGGGCCAGGCATTTTGTTAATCATCAATTTACTGCCCTATTAAAAAAATTTGGTGTGAGGCACAAAATTACCACCCCATATCATGCTCAAGCAAATGGACAGGTTGAGGTTTCTAATAGAGAACTCAAAATAATCCTAGAAAAGACTGTAAATTCATCTAGGAAGGATTGGTATTTGAGGCTGGATGAAGCTTTATGGGCCTATAGAACCGCATTCAAAACGCCTATAGGTTTATCCCCGTTTAAGTTAGTCTATGGTAAGTCATGCTATCTCCCTGTCGAACTTGAACACAAAGCTTATTGGGCAACTAAATTCCTGAATTTTGATGTTAAGAGTGCAGGTGAAAAAAGACTTCTCCAGATGAATGAGTTGGAAGAAATACGCTATTGGTCATACCAACAAGCGGAGAAGTATAAGGAAAATACGAAAAAATGGCACGACAAGAAACTGATCAGAAAGGAATTCACTCCAGGTATGAACGTCCTATTGTACAATAGTCGATTAAGGTTGTTTCCTGGAAAATTGAAGTCGCGATGGATGGGACCATTTGAGGTGGTAAGTGTAACTGACTTCGGAGCTATCACGATCAGAAAACAACCTGGGAGTGAGGAATTCAAGGTAAATGGCCATCGATTAAAACCGTATTTTGAGAACCGCGCTGAATTGGCAGCGGTAATCATTATTTTCGACGCTGAGTGAGGTAAATTCAAAGTCTAGCTGAGACTCAAAATCAGAACTAAAATAATTTATATTCTTATCTTTTGTTTTAATTTAGGAAGTTCTAGTTATTTTCAGTCTGAAGGTCATTTGTATTTTTATCTAGTGGTCTATTAATTTTTAAACGTAGTGTAAAATGTTGTGAAGTTTTTGGGGTAATTGCTGCTTGTTTAAAGGGTAAGTTTGTCTAAAAAAACTCGCTTTACACGGCGGTGAGGAATCCTCATACCGCCGTGTGAAACGTGCATTTTCATACCTGATTCCAGTAGCGTTTTACACGGCGGTATGCTAGTCCCATACCGCCGTGTAACTCGTGATTTTTACAAAAAAAAAAAAAGTCGATTCCAGTAGCGTTTTACACGGCGGTGTGGAATTATCATACCGCCGTGTAAAACGAAATACCCTGTTTTTAAATCCCAAGCCACCAGTTTCTTTTTATCAATTTTTAAACACAAATTTTCCCTCTCTCGCCTCTCTCTACCCGATACCCACAAGTTTTGAAATTCTTTGTTTTTAATTTGGTTAAATCACAATCCAAGAGCATCTTTCGCACATCTTTTGCAGCATTCCTTCAATTCAAGTAAGTTGCCTTCATTCTTTTCTTCTTATTTTTCGTTTCTTCTTTTTAATTATGTTTCTTTGTTGTTCTAGGGTTTAGGTATTTTTCATTTCCTTTTCTCTTAATTAATTGTTTCTTTAAGAAATAAGTGGATTTTATGTGTTAATTTTCAATTAATGGTTAGATTTTGTGTCTTAATTTGAAATTGTTGGCTGGATTAATGTCGAAATATGTGGATTTGTTTCTGAGTTTGTTGAAATTTGTGGGTTTGTGGCTGGATTTATATGCATTCGCTTGATTTGTGTGCTTTGCCCTAACTTGGTGATTTAATTTGTGTTTTATTCCTTTAAATCAATGTGCGTTATTTAATAGATGAATTGCTTGATGATAATTGAAATGATGGTGGGTAATAAGTGAATGAGAAATGCTGGATTGATACACAAAAGTTTGTGCCCACCAAGTGTTTGTCAAAATGCCTAAATAAGTATTCTTTAACCCTTCTCTGTCATATAGTTGCTGTCAACCATGGTTTTCTTTTGGGCTTTCATATACTCTGAAATATGTTTGTCTCGAGCTGTAATTAAAGTTTGAGTGGGCATTTAAGCATGTAAACATTATGGCAGTATGACAATTTGGTGCGAATGCTGTAATTTTTCACATTCTATTTCTTTTGTGCATTTGCTGCTAAGGGAACTAGGGGGTGTTATCATAATTGCTAGCCTTTGTCATTGTTAAAGTTTATTATTGTAGCATTGCTGTCTCATTGTTCTGCAAATTGTTTTGAGCTCAATTACGGCTCGCTTACTATTTTGTTGCAAATTTAAGCCGTTATTCTCCTCCCACTAATTGTGTTGCTTTATTGATGCAGTGGCTCCAAAAAGATCTAGAACTGATCAGGCATCGTCTTCACAGGATAGCTCAATACCCTCGTGGGTCCCAACCAGGTGCCACACCGCATACCAATGTCTAACAGAGGCAACCTCCCTACCATCTACATTTCTTGATTTTGATTCACTACAGAGATTGGGAATACGTGACGAAATCAATGAGTTGATTGAGGGGATAGGATGGACAGACTTCTTTCAGAAAAGGGAGCGAGTTCACCCGAAGTTGACAAGGGATTTTCTTGCAACCGTAGATTGCAAGATTGACAATGACGATGAGGAAGACCCCGGGGAGGTAACATTTTGGTTAAACAAGAGAAAACACACACTGACCTTCAATGAATTCGCAGAGGCCTTGGGTTTTCCATTGGATGGAGCTCGACATCTACCCGACTTGAATAAACAGACAGTTTGGGCCACAATCCGCGATCCACTCACAGCCACGCAATATGTCACTGGACAGTCCAAGGCACACCATCTGAGGGACCATGCTTTGAGGATCTTGCATCGGTTCTTTGCACTCTCTTTTTATGGACACATTGAAGCTGCTGGCGTGGTAAACCAGGCTGAGGCGTTATTTTTACATTGCATGGTCCATCAGATCCCATTAAATGGCGCCTATTTCTTATGGAAGAAATTTGAAGACTTGCAGGGTAATCCCAGGAAAGTAAAGAAGATCGCGATCGGATGGGTGGTCACAGTTTTGGCTAAGAGAGTAGGCCTTAGCTCATTGGGACCAGATTTGGGAGATAGTAATTCAATAGACTTCAAGATGTTGAAGAATTTGAGGATCATTGTGGATGATCATCATTTTCATGATCAAGTCAGATTGTCCACAAGGGACGAATACCTGCACCTCATTGAAAGGGGTCGAGTACAATTACCAGTAGAAGGGGCTGAAGATGAGGATGAGCAGCCAGAGGAGGCTGCAGGTGCAGCTGCTGCAGGACCCGCACCAGGTATACCAGCCTATGATTTCTCTCAGCTTACTGCCCATTTCGAGGCTTTGCAGACTGGACAGGCTCAGATAAATTCTCGCTTAGATCAGTGGGAGAGCTTCATGGAGGATACCCATGCTGAACATGTTCAGCTTATGGGGCGTTTGGACATGCATGAGCAGCAGTTAGCCATGCAAGCACAGAGTCTGTCACGGCTGGAGCATTCCATATACCTCTCTCGGCAGGAGCAGGAGCAGTTTTACCAGACCATGAGGGATCGTTTCCCTCCACCACCACCGCCGCAAGAGTGAAAAAAATTTTCTGGGAGTTTTTCTGATCTTATTTTTGATACTTTAGTACTATTTACTTTGGATTTCCTTTTTGTTAGATTACTTGCTGAGGACAGCAAGTTGGTAAGTGTGGGGTGAGAACTTGCTGAATGTGTCTGACCTTTAGTATTACTTTAGTATGCTTTCATTTTATTTTTGCTTTAGTTATGCTTTGTGTCATGCTGTGTGTTTTTGTTTTAATTATTTAAGTTGTTTGATTTGAGCTGATTGATTTCTTTCATGATTAGTTTAGTAAGCTCTTAAGTGTTATTCCAGTTTAATTTTCGAGCTTGAATAAGTTATTTAAAGCATCCAGTTAACAAGAGAGTAATTTTCTGTTTAAAAGTTTTTCTTCCTAACATTGTTCAAATTAGAACATTCAATTAAAATTTCCAATATTTTGCACTCAGGCCAGTTTTTACAAGTCGGAAAAAAATCAGCCATGAAATCTCTTGATAAGAAAGTCGTTAGAGCACTAGAACCTTCCTCATTGCCCTTCAAAACGATATAACAATTAAGGCATGAATTTTGACATGATTTAGGCATCTTTCTTTGTTAAGTCACTTTAAATAAACTTTCTCCTACCTATGGAATTAACTACCCTTGTTAGCCAATTTTGAGCTTAATTAAGTATGCTAAATGCGTATTTCGAAAATTTTCTTGTTTGCACGACTTATTGTTACCATTAAACCTAAAAAGCCTTTAGCTTACCCTTATAGGAGAGCTGGCCACTCTAGGATTGTGGGAGGTTGCTGTTGGGAAGTTTGGGCGAGTGAGTTCATGTGGTGGTGTGAATAAGTTTCAATTTAATTGGCAAGAGTAAGTTAGACTGAAGGTTTTAGTAAGTTGGAAAGAAAAGAAAATGAAGATGAAGATAATGCTCTTTGTGATTTGGACGTTCCTTACCGAGGGCGAGCAAAAGCTAAGTATGGGGTATTTTGATAAGTTCAAAATATATGTTGTTTTTATATGAATTTCCAGCTTACTTTTGAGTTTAAAAGTTCCTATTTCAATATATTTTTGTTAAAGTTTTATTAAATATTGTCTGATATACTAAAGTGAGATTTTGTGTTGTTTTTGAAAGATTTTAGGAAGCTTACACGGCGGTAAGGAACATTCATACCGCCGTGTACCACGAAAATATCACAATGCAATTGGAAGGACTTACACGGCGGTAAGGAACGTCCATACCGCCGTGTACCACGGGAATCATCACTTACGTAAGTAACGTCCAAATCACAAAGGGCATTATCTTCATCTTCATTTTCTTTTCTTTCCAACTTACTAAAACCTTCAGTCTAACTTACTCTTGCCAATTAAATTGAAACTTATTCACACCACCACATGAACTCACTCGCCCAAACTTCCCAACAGCAACCTCCCACAATCCTAGAGTGGCCAGCTCTCCTATAAGGGTAAGCTAAAGGCTTTTTAGGTTTAATGGTAACAATAAGTCGTGCAAACAAGAAAATTTTCGAAATACGCATTTAGCATACTTAATTAAGCTCAAAATTGGCTAACAAGGGTAGTTAATTCCATAGGTAGGAGAAAGTTTATTTAAAGTGACTTAACAAAGAAAAATGCCTAAATCATGTCAAAATTCATGCCTTAATTGTTATATCGTTTTGAAGGGCAATGAGGAAGGTTCTAGTGCTCTAACGACTTTCTGATCAAGAGATTTCATGGCTGATTTTTTTCCGACTTGTAAAAACTGGCCTGAGTGCAAAATATTGGAAATTTTAATTGTATGTTCTAATTTGAACAATGTTAGGAAGAAAAACTTTTAAACAGAAAATTACTCTCTTGTTAACTGGATGCTTTAAATAACTTATTCAAGCTCGAAAATTAAATTGGAATAACACTTAAGAGCTTACTAAACTAATCATGAAAGAAATCAATCAGCTCAAATCAAACAACTTAAATAATTAAAACAAAAACACACAGCATGACACAAAGCATAACTAAAGCAAAAATAAAATGAAAGCATACTAAAGTAATACTAAAGGTCAGACACATTCAGCAAGTTCTCACCCCACACTTACCAACTTGCTGTCCTCAGCAAGTAATCTAACAAAAAGGAAATCCAAAGTAAATAGTACTAAAGTATCAAAAATAAGATCAGAAAAACTCCCAGAAAATTTTTTTCACTCTTGCGGCGGTGGTGGTGGAGGGAAACGATCCCTCATGGTCTGGTAAAACTGCTCCTGCTCCTGCCGAGAGAGGTATATGGAATGCTCCAGCCGTGACAGACTCTGTGCTTGCATGGCTAACTGCTGCTCATGCATGTCCAAACGCCCCATAAGCTGAACATGTTCAGCATGGGTATCCTCCATGAAGCTCTCCCACTGATCTAAGCGAGAATTTATCTGAGCCTGTCCAGTCTGCAAAGCCTCGAAATGGGCAGTAAGCTGAGAGAAATCATAGGCTGGTATACCTGGTGCGGGTCCTGCAGCAGCTGCACCTGCAGCCTCCTCTGGCTGCTCATCCTCATCTTCAGCCCCTTCTACTGGTAATTGTACTCGACCCCTTTCAATGAGGTGCAGGTATTCGTCCCTTGTGGACAATCTGACTTGATCATGAAAATGATGATCATCCACAATGATCCTCAAATTCTTCAACATCTTGAAGTCTATTGAATTACTATCTCCCAAATCTGGTCCCAATGAGCTAAGGCCTACTCTCTTAGCCAAAACTGTGACCACCCATCCGATCGCGATCTTCTTTACTTTCCTGGGATTACCCTGCAAGTCTTCAAATTTCTTCCATAAGAAATAGGCGCCATTTAATGGGATCTGATGGACCATGCAATGTAAAAATAACGCCTCAGCCTGGTTTACCACGCCAGCAGCTTCAATGTGTCCATAAAAAGAGAGTGCAAAGAACCGATGCAAGATCCTCAAAGCATGGTCCCTCAGATGGTGTGCCTTGGACTGTCCAGTGACATATTGCGTGGCTGTGAGTGGATCGCGGATTGTGGCCCAAACTGTCTGTTTATTCAAGTCGGGTAGATGTCGAGCTCCATCCAATGGAAAACCCAAGGCCTCTGCGAATTCATTGAAGGTCAGTGTGTGTTTTCTCTTGTTTAACCAAAATGTTACCTCCCCGGGGTCTTCCTCATCGTCATTGTCAATCTTGCAATCTACGGTTGCAAGAAAATCCCTTGTCAACTTCGGGTGAACTCGCTCCCTTTTCTGAAAGAAGTCTGTCCATCCTATCCCCTCAATCAACTCATTGATTTCGTCACGTATTCCCAATCTCTGTAGTGAATCAAAATCAAGAAATGTAGATGGTAGGGAGGTTGCCTCTGTTAGACATTGGTATGCGGTGTGGCACCTGGTTGGGACCCACGAGGGTATTGAGCTATCCTGTGAAGACGATGCCTGATCAGTTCTAGATCTTTTTGGAGCCACTGCATCAATAAAGCAACACAATTAGTGGGAGGAGAATAACGGCTTAAATTTGCAACAAAATAGTAAGCGAGCCGTAATTGAGCTCAAAACAATTTGCAGAACAATGAGACAGCAATGCTACAATAATAAACTTTAACAATGACAAAGGCTAGCAATTATGATAACACCCCCTAGTTCCCTTAGCAGCAAATGCACAAAAGAAATAGAATGTGAAAAATTACAGCATTCGCACCAAATTGTCATACTGCCATAATGTTTACATGCTTAAATGCCCACTCAAACTTTAATTACAGCTCGAGACAAACATATTTCAGAGTATATGAAAGCCCAAAAGAAAACCATGGTTGACAGCAACTATATGACAGAGAAGGGTTAAAGAATACTCATTTAGGCATTTTGACAAACACTTGGTGGGCACAAACTTTTGTGTATCAATCCAGCATTTCTCATTCACTTATTACCCACCATCATTTCAATTATCATCAAGCAATTCATCTATTAAATAACGCACATTGATTTAAAGGAATAAAACACAAATTAAATCACCAAGTTAGGGCAAAGCACACAAATCAAGCGAATGCATATAAATCCAGCCACAAACCCACAAATTTCAACAAACTCAGAAACAAATCCACATATTTCGACATTAATCCAGCCAACAATTTCAAATTAAGACACAAAATCTAACCATTAATTGAAAATTAACACATAAAATCCACTTATTTCTTAAAGAAACAATTAATTAAGAGAAAAGGAAATGAAAAATACCTAAACCCTAGAACAACAAAGAAACATAATTAAAAAGAAGAAACGAAAAATAAGAAGAAAAGAATGAAGGCAACTTACTTGAATTGAAGGAATGCTGCAAAAGATGTGCGAAAGATGCTCTTGGATTGTGATTTAACCAAATTAAAAACAAAGAATTTCAAAACTTGTGGGTATCGGGTAGAGAGAGGCGAGAGAGGGAAAATTTGTGTTTAAAAATTGATAAAAAGAAACTGGTGGCTTGGGATTTAAAAACAGGGTATTTCGTTTTACACGGCGGTATGATAATTCCACACCGCCGTGTAAAACGCTACTGGAATCGACTTTTTTTTTTTTGTAAAAATCACGAGTTACACGGCGGTATGGGACTAGCATACCGCCGTGTAAAACGCTACTGGAATCAGGTATGAAAATGCACGTTTCACACGGCGGTATGAGGATTCCTCACCGCCGTGTAAAGCGAGTTTTTTTAGACAAACTTACCCTTTAAACAAGCAGCAATTACCCCAAAAACTTCACAACATTTTACACTACGTTTAAAAATTAATAGACCACTAGATAAAAATACAAATGACCTTCAGACTGAAAATAATTAGAACTTCCTAAATTAAAACAAAAGATAAGAATAGAAATTATTTTAGTTCTGATTTTGAGTCTCAGCTAGACTTTGAATTTACCTCACTCAGCGTCGAAAATAATGATTACCGCTGCCAATTCAGCGCGGTTCTCAAAATACGGTTTTAATCGATGGCCATTTACCTTGAATTCCTCACTCCCAGGTTGTTTTCTGATCGTGATAGCTCCGAAGTCAGTTACACTTACCACCTCAAATGGTCCCATCCATCGCGACTTCAATTTTCCAGGAAACAACCTTAATCGACTATTGTACAATAGGACGTTCATACCTGGAGTGAATTCCTTTCTGATCAGTTTCTTGTCGTGCCATTTTTTCGTATTTTCCTTATACTTCTCCGCTTGTTGGTATGACCAATAGCGTATTTCTTCCAACTCATTCATCTGGAGAAGTCTTTTTTCACCTGCACTCTTAACATCAAAATTCAGGAATTTAGTTGCCCAATAAGCTTTGTGTTCAAGTTCGACAGGGAGATAGCATGACTTACCATAGACTAACTTAAACGGGGATAAACCTATAGGCGTTTTGAATGCGGTTCTATAGGCCCATAAAGCTTCATCCAGCCTCAAATACCAATCCTTCCTAGATGAATTTACAGTCTTTTCTAGGATTATTTTGAGTTCTCTATTAGAAACCTCAACCTGTCCATTTGCTTGAGCATGATATGGGGTGGTAATTTTGTGCCTCACACCAAATTTTTTTAATAGGGCAGTAAATTGATGATTAACAAAATGCCTGCCCCCATCACTAATTATGGCCTTTGGCGTGCCAAACCTAGTGAAAATGTTCCTCCTAAGGAATACTAGTACAATTTTGGCATCGCAAGTCTTAGTAGCTATGGCTTCTACCCACTTACTCACATAATCCACAGCTACTAATATATACTCAAACCCAAAGGATATTGGAAAAGACCCCATTAAATCTATTCCCCACACATCAAATAATTCCACTTCAAGCATATTGGTTAACGGCATTTCATATTTCTTAGAAATATTTCCTACCCGTTGACATTTATCACATGTTTTCACAAAACTTTGAACATCTTTAAACATGGTAGGCCAATAAAAACCAGAAGATAAAATTTTTGCTACCGTTCGATTTGGCCCATGATGGCCACCAGCTTCCCCACCATGACAAGCTTTAATGATTTCTCCTTTTTCTCCATCTGAAATGCACCTTCTTATTACTTGATCGGCACACAAGCGGAATAAGTACGGGTCGTCCCAAATGTAATATTTGGCATCAGCTCGCAGCTTCTTCCTTTGTTGCCATGTAAAGTCTTTTGGCATAAAGCCTCCTGCAAGAAAATTGGCTATATTAGCGAACCAAGGAACAGAAATTTCACATGCAAATAAAGCACATATATGTTCATCAGGAAACAAATCCAAAATTTCCCCTTCTTCAATGTGTTCACTCTCCAATCTCGATAAATGATCTGCTACAAAATTTTCCGCTCCCTTCTTGTCCTTGATTTCCAAATCAAACTCTTGCAATAACAGCACCCATCTAATCAGCCTTGGCTTGGATTCCTTTTTGGCAAACAAATGCCTCAAAGCTGCATGGTCTGACCACACCACGATTTTTGCTCCCAGCAAATAAGGTCTGAACTTCTCAAAAGCATACACAATTGCTAGAAGTTCTTTCTCAGTGGTTGTGTAGTTAACCTGTGCTACTGTCAAAGTATGACTGGCATAATAAACTGCACAAAATACTTTATCTCGCCTCTGTCCAAGCACTGCCCCAACTGCAAAATCACTAGCATCACACATTAATTCAAACGGCAAATTCCAATCCGGAGATATAATTACTGGAGCTGAAATTAGCCGTTGCTTCAAAGTTTCAAAAGCTAGTATACATTTACTGTCAAAATTAAAAGGAGCATCTTTCATAAGCAAATTTGACAAGGGTTTCGCAATTTTCGAAAAATTTTTGATAAAACGACGATAAAACCCTGCATGCCCTAAGAAACTCCTAATGCCCTTTACACTAGTTGGGGGTGGCAACTTTTCTATCACCTCTACCTTGGCCTTATCGACCTCTATCCCATTTTCAGAAATTTTGTGTCCAAGTACAATGCCTTCTCTCACCATAAAGTGGCATTTTTCCCAATTTAGTACTAAGTTGGTTTTTTCACACCTCCCTAGCACTACATCAAGATACTCTAAACAATTTTTAAAGTCAGCCCCATAAATAGTGAAATCATCCATAAAAACCTCCATAAATTTCTCTATGAAGTCATGAAAAATAGCCATCATACACCGCTGAAACGTAGCCGGTGCATTACATAATCCGAAAGGCATTCTCCTATAGGCGAATGTGCCATAAGGGCAAGTAAAAGTTGTTTTCTCTTGGTCTTCAGGGGCTATAGGGATTTGTAAATATCCCGAGTACCCATCTAAAAAACAGTAGAATTTATTACCTGCTAACCTTTCTAACATTTGGTCAATAAATGGCAAGGGAAAATGGTCTTTTCTCGTGGCATTGTTTAACCTTCTGAAATCAATACAAACTCTCCATCCTGTAACAGTACGGGTTGGAATCAATTCATTCAACTCATTTTTAACCACAGTCATTCCCCCCTTCTTAGGCACGCATTGTACCGGGCTAACCCACTTACTGTCAGAAATAGGATAGATAATACTTGAGTCAAGGAGTTTCAGTACCTCCTTCTTCACTACCTCTTGCATTGCCGGATTAAGTCTCCTTTGAGGTTGAGCAACCGGCTTACATTCTTCTTCCATCGGAATTCGATGTGTGCAGTAACTTGGGTCAATCCCCTTCAAATCTGAGGTTTCCCATCCAATGGCTCCCTTGTGCTTTTTCAGCACCTCAAGCAGCATTTTCTCCTCGATATCTGTCAACAAAGAAGAAATGATCACTGGCTTTTTCTCATCTTCTAAACATACATATTTTAAATGAGAAGGAAGGGGTTTAAGTTCAGAATTTGAATCCCCCTCTTTTGGTTTAAACTCTTCTTGCTGTACTTCCTCTTTTCCATCTTCTTTTTCTACAGCTGCTATTACTTCTCCTTTTATTTTTTCTTCCAATTTTTCATCCTCCAATGAATGTATTAAACTCACATCCACTGCATCAGCTCCCAAAACCTTTTCTTGTACTTCCTCTATACACTCATCTACTGCATCCATAAAATAAACAGACTCCTCCACATCACCCAATGGATACTTTTGAGCCTTGTTCATATCCACCACTACCTTCTCATCATTGAATCTCAATGTGACCGTCTGACCATGTACATCAATCAGCGCCTTTGCTGTATTTAAAAATGGTCTTCCCACAATCAATGGTATCTTCCGATCCTCTTCCATTTCCATTACTACAAAATCTACTGGAAAAATAAATTTTCCCACTTTCACCAATAAATCCTCAATCACTCATTTGGGTCTCCTTACCGACCTATCTGCAAGTTGGAGTCTCATTCCAGTCTCCTTGAGCTCTCCAAGATTCAGCTTCCTGCAAATAGAATAAGGCATCAAATTTATGCTCGCCCCCAAATCACATAAAGCATTTCCATTAAAATTTTCACCAATTTCACAGGGTAGAGTGAAACTACCTGGATCCTCCAATTTTTCAGGAATTTTGTTCATTATCAATGCACTGTAATTTTCTGTAAGCTGCACAGTTCCATGCCCTTCTAATTTCTTTTTATTGGAACATAATTCTTTCATGAATTTAGCATAGTTAGGCATGTGAGCTAAAGCTTCAGCAAAAGGTAGATTAATATGTTGTTTCTTAAACATTTCTAAAAATCTAGCCAATTGCTCATTCTTCTTTTCCTTTTTAGCTACAGCAGGAAATGGCAATCTATTGATATCAAGATCCTCTACTCTAGGATTCACTATACTTTTACCCTTATCATTTTTAGGAGTGTTTTCATTAACCTCTACCTTAGAATCAGGATTACTTACCTCCCGTGTTGGCTCCTCCTTACTTGTGGATGGTGAAGAATTTTTACCTTGGTCTTCTCTTGGTGCCATCTCTCTGCCACTTCTCAACATGATTGCTTTCGCCTCTTCCTTAGGATTCCGATCCACATTTGATGGAAATGTTCCTGGTTGTCTTTGAGACACAGAATTTGCAAGCTGTCCCAATTGAGTTTCTAAATTTCTCATTGATGCGTCTTGATTTCGGTTCCATTGTTCTTGAGATTTCCACCTTGTTTCTTGATTAGACATAAATTGTTGCTGGCTATTCACAAATTGCTGTTGACTGTTTATGAAATTGGCCAACATATCTTCAAGGTTTGGCTTCTTTTCTTGAACAGGTGGCCTTGGTTGATATCTCGGTGGGTGATAAGTTTGAGTATGGGATTGGTTTGAACCCTGCCCTTGGTTATAGTTCGATAGATATGGTGCTTGGTATTGAGTGGACGATTGATGTTGGTATGACTGATTGTGGTTATGATGCATGTTTTGACTGAAAGGGGCTCTCCCTTGTGGTTGAGAAGATGACGCATTCTGATTTTCATCCTTCCAAGAGAAGTTAGGGTGGTTCCTCCAACCTGGGTTATAAGTGTTGCTGTAAGGGTCGTTCCTGCGGTAGTCTCCTACAGCATTTACATCTCCCATGGTTCCACCTTCTTGACTATATTGACTGTTTTCATACTGCTCACTCTCTTGAGAGACTGAGGACACATTTCGAACCTTCAATCCACTCATCTCCTTCTGCATTGATTCTATCTGTGCCTTCAGCATTGATACTTCATCCACATTGTGTATTCCTTGCCTTTTTGGAATTGATCTTGGAGCAGCCCATTGAGCATCATTTGCTGCCATCTCATCCAACATAAGAAAAGCTTCTTCTGACAACCTATTCAAAAAGGAACTCCTGATGATGCATCTAAAAGAGACCTTGTCTGTGGGGTAACTCCAGCATAGAATAAAGTCATCAATTGATGTACAGCTATCTCATGGTGCGGACAGCTTCTCAATAATCTCCTAAATCTTTCCCAAGCCTCATGAAAAGGCTCTTCATTCATTTGAGCAAAACCCATAATGCTGTTACGAATTCTTGCTGTCTTGGTGGGAGGAAAAAATCTCATTAAGAATTTCTCTTGTAATTGCTCCCATGATCTTATTGATTGACTTGGTAACATCTGCAACCAATCCCTTGCTTTTCCAATCAGGGTAAATGGGAACAATTTCAACCTTACTGCGTCAGAAGTGACACCCGGTATCTGAACTGTGTCACTGACCTCCAAAAATATATCTAGATGCTGTGCAGGATCCTCCAATTCTGATCCTGAAAACTGGTTTCTTTGTACCATAGTAATGGTTGCTGGTTTAAGTTCAAATTGCATTCCCCTAGGCAACACAATTGTCCTGTGATCCTCATTCCATCTTGGTACAGCATAGTCTCTTATTGTCCTCTGCCTGGGGACTTCTTCTCCATAATTACCTGGCATCTCTTCTTGTGCTCGTGGCACTTGTTCGTTCTCGGGAGGAAATTCATCAATAGGGAGAGGATTGTTTTTCATGTTGTTGTCTCTGTTGGCTCTCCTGCGTTGACGCAAAGTCCTCTCGATTTCAGGGTCGTAGGGTGCTACTTTTTCTTGCCTCAATCTGCTCATACACCACAACTACCTGAAAAGAATAAAAATAACAAAATCAGAAAAATAAAAACACATACAAATAAAAATTAAAACTTACTAACAACGTCGTTCCCCGGCAACGGCGCCAAAAACTTGACGCGACCTCAGCAAGTGTACTGAATCGGCAAGTAATATAATGATGTATAATTAAGATCACAAGTTATCGAACCCAAGAGACTGTGTTGTGTAAATTTTAACAATTAAATGTATGCTAAAAAATTCCCAATTGTTTGATGTGATGAATTATTTAAGAAATAAATTCAAGAATATAATTGATGAAATCACTAATTCAAAAAATATTAAAAGAATCAATACTACTACAGATTTTATGAAATAACTTAAAAGATCTTGTCAAGGAATACCCATCCTCCCCAATAATGCCATGTAAATGCTTCAACTTATTAATAAACATATGTAAATCAGTGAACAACCTAGCCTATACCATAGCCTGCCTTTCGGATCAAGCTTTTCTAACATATTCACCTACCACCCTGGATTCGGCACAAATCTTAGCATCGAAACAGGTCTTAAGTCCTAAGCTTAGATGATCCTACCATCCCGGATTAAGATATCAAAGCTCAATTATCTTCTACAATTCTGAACCTATTAAAATAGAGATCTGCAGATTCAACTACCTTCCCGGATTAATCAAATCAGTAAAAATCAATAGAAATAGAACAGATTATATATAAGCTAATGAAATGAATACAATCAAAGATTATCACAGCAGATCAATCTTAAACCTTGCATTAAATTCAATAACTAAAACAGATAAATTTGAAGAAGATAAAACTGAAGCATATGCATAAATCAATCCACACAAAGCATTCACATGATTATTGGGGATTCAAGACATCCCTTAACAACAAAGGAACTACTCACTCATAATGGAAATAAAAACTGAATTAAATAGAGAAAAGTTGATATTACCCATTTGAGATCTGAAAATGAAATTCTTACAATAATAAAATTGATGTTCTTCCCGTTCAATCTGTTCTCAAAACTTCAAAAATAGATACTAACCTCCCTCTATCACTGATTATTCAATCTAGATTTAAAAATAACAACAGCTTAAATTAAATTTTCAAACTATATGAAAAATCTCAATCTTAAGTTGCAGAAAATGAATCTCCCCTCTTCGTCTCCAAAAATCCAATCCACCTCCTTTCTGTCTATCTTCAGTTCCTAAATAACCGTTCAAAGTTCAAAGTCAAAAGGTGGCCTTCAAAGTCTTTGATTTTGTGCAGATTTGGTTCACAAATAGGTTACACGGCGGTATGAGAGTCTCTCACCCCCGTGTAACTTGCCTCTGGTCAACAATCTTGACATTTTGCTCCCCTTGTCCAGTGCCGTAATTGTTGGGATTTTTACGCCTCACACGGCGGTATGATAATTCCATACCGCCGTATATCTACTTACGTAAGTGATGATTCCCGTGGTACACGGCGGTATGGACGTTCCTTACCGCCGTGTAAGTCCTTCCAATTGCATTGTGATATTTTCGTGGTACACGGCGGTATGAATGTTCCTTACCGCCGTGTAAGCTTCCTAAAATCTTCCAAAAACAACACAAAATCTCACTTTAGTATATCAGACAATATTTAATAAAACTTTAACAAAAATATATTGAAATAGGAACTTTTAAACTCAAAAGTAAGCTGGAAATTCATATAAAAACAACATATATTTTGAACTTATCACCAATATCACAAGAAGAGAAGCTACAACTCCCCTCTCCCTGTTCCCTTCCCAACTCAAAAACAACAATCCCACCAAAAGCCTGCCTTCCCCTATAGCTCACGGCTATTTATATTTTTGTTCCTATTTCCCCTCCTCACACCTAACTAACTTCATCCAGCTCAGCAGCCTTGTTATCCCCTGTGTTCCTTCTATTTCTCCTTGTATACACCCTCCAAACCGTGGGCCTTTGGGCCTGTCCACCTTTCCCTGGATCACCATCTTCATCATTGCCGGTGAGTGGGGAAATAGTCTTGTCCTCATGACTAAGATGAGGAAACTGGTTCTTAATGATGAACACATCCTCCCAAGTGGCATTGTCAATACCTCCCTCCTGCCATTGGACTAGCCACTGGGGAATGGACTCTTCATGTTTGGTGATGGTTCGGTGGGCTAATATATAGAGAGGAGTTGCAGTACTTATTCAACTCTAACCCATCAAGTAAAGAAGAGGATGCTCGAGCAGTTCCAATGGCTGTCTTTAGCAATGAAACGTGGAACACCGGTTGTATCGTAGCTCCCAACGGTAATTCCAGTTTGTAAGCAACCGGCCCAATCCATTGGCAAACCGGAAACGGCCCATAGAAGCGGGGAGCTAGCTTAGGATTGATCCGGGATGTGATAGATTGCTGGCGGTAGGGGCGCAATTTAACAAAAATATGGTCACCAACACTGAACTCTACCTTGCGACGATGTTGATCTGCTTGGGATTTCATCTTGGATTGCGCCCGAGATAGGTGAAGTTTCAGTTGGCGCAAAGCTTCATCGCGGTCCACGAGCTCCCTTCCCATTGCTGCCACTTGGATTTCTCCCGGAACATATTGGAACACAGTAGGAGCTTTACGACCATAGACTACCTCGAATGGTGTGGTGCCAATGGAGACATGATAAGTAGAGTTGCACCAAAATTCTGCCCAAGACAGCCAGTAGGACCATGTTTTCGGTTGGTCTGTAGCAAAACAGCGCAAGTAAGTTTCGAGGCACCTATTAACCACGTCCGTCTAGCCATCAGTCTGCGGATGGTAAGCAGAACTGAGGTTCAGCTGGGTCCCCTGCAACCTAAAAATCTCTTGCCAAAACCTGCTAATAAACAATGGATCCCGATCGCTCAAGATAGATTTGGGCAATCCATGGAGACGAACAACCTCACAAATGAAAACCTCAGCCAAGGAACGAGCTGTGTAAGGATGCTTCAAAGGGATAAAGTGACCATACTTGGAGAGCCGGTCCACCACTACCCAGACAGTTTCAAATCCCGTAGTAAAATCCATCGAAATTTCTTCCCAAATTTGCTCTGAAATCGGCAATGGTTGTAACAATCCTCCCGGAGCCAAGGTTGAAGCCTTGTATCGCTGACAAGTATCACAAGCCTGCACAAACCTCTACACTGCCTTGGTCATCCCAAACCAATAAAGGATGGAAGATAGCCTTTTATAAGTACGATAATAACCGGAGTGGCCCCCTAAAGGACTCGTGTGAAATTCCTCCAACAACTTGGGGATCCATGGGGATGTAGCTGGTATCACTAACCTGGACTTGTAGTACAATCTCCCTTGGTGTTCAGCAAAACCCGGATGAGAAGAGGGATTGAGACGCAAATCCTACAAAATCTGTCAGATTTGTGAGTCTTGGTCCACCCCTTGTAGCAGCTCCTGTTCCCCTACCCAATTTGGGCTAACCAAAAGGGTATGTAACTCACCCCCAACACTGGATATTCTTGATAACGCATCCGCTGCACTATTTTCCTTCCCTGGTTTATAACGGATTTTGAACTTATATCCCATCAGCTTGGCTAACCAATTTTGTTGGTCCATTGTAGTAATCCGCTGGTGCAGTAACTGTAGGATACTTTGTTGGTCAGTGTGGACTATGAAAGGTCGACCCAGGAGGTAAGGCCACCAATGCAACACTGCTAAAACTATGGCCATCACCTCCTTTTCATATGCGGACTTGAGCAAATTCTGAGGAGATAGTGCTTTGCTAAAATAAGCAATTGGTCTTCGATCTTGCATGAGTACTGCCCTTATTCCGCACCACGATGCATCACATTCGATCTCAAATGGTTTTGAGAAATCGGGCAAAACTAACAGAGGAACTGAAGTTAACTTTTGTTTTAAAAGATCAAACGCCTCCTGAGCAGCACTATTCCACTTGAAGTTATTCTTCTTTGTCAATTCTGTGAGTGGCTTGGCTATTTTCCCATATCCCTCAACGAACTTCCTGTAGTAGCCTGTGAGACCCAAGAAGCCCCTCACCCCTTTAATCGTGGATGGTGCTGGCCACTCTTGAATCATTTTGGTCTTACTGGGATTCACCCTGACTCCTGCTCCATCGATTATATGGCCCAAATAATCCACTGATGATTGTCCAAAATTACACTTCTTAGAGTTAACCACATACTAATTATCTGAAAACAGACTCGACATGGTGCAAATGATCCTCCCAAGTCTTGCTGTAAACCAATACGTCGTCAAAAAATACTAAGACACAATTTCGAAGCAGTGGCCAAAAAATCTCATTCATTGCTGACTGGAAAGTTGCCGGTGCATTCGTTAACCCAAATGGCATCACCAAAAACTCGTAATGCCCATCATGAGTGCAAAAAGCGGTCTTCTCAATGTCCATCTCACGAACTCTGATCTGGTGGTAACCTGACTTAAGGTCCAGCTTGGTAAAGAACTTAGCTCCACACAACTCGTCACACAACTGCTCAATCACAGGTATGGGATATTTATCTGGGACTGTCACTCTGTTCA
The DNA here is from genome assembly GCA_947683425.1 of Excoecaria cochinchinensis. Taxonomy (NCBI): domain Eukaryota; kingdom Viridiplantae; phylum Streptophyta; class Magnoliopsida; order Malpighiales; family Euphorbiaceae; genus Excoecaria; species Excoecaria cochinchinensis. The sequence goes on from CANTUQ010000004.1 coordinate 49,972,551, forward strand.
ATGCCCTATAATCCACACACATATGCTAGGAACTGTCCTTTTTGACTAGGATGACAGTGCTGGAAAAAGGACTTTGGCTATGTCGGATGATGCCCTTGCTCAACATTTCTTGCACTTGCCGCTGAATCTCAAACTTGTGGTGATAGGGATATCGATAAGGGAGGATGCACACTGACCCCTGTCTTGGTTGCAGAAAAATCGAATGTTCAACTGTCTTCCTTGGAGGTAACCCCTCTACCTCATGGAAAATGGACAGGTATTTAGTGAGTACTGTAACTAGTTGCTTTCGTTGGTCTTCTTCCAAGTGGCTCATCATTTCCCACGGCCAAGATGTTGTGCCATTCCCATCCCCTTCCAATTGTGTGAGGGTGGCTGTCTATCCAATTTGTTAGGGACTGGTTTTGTCATTGCCCGGTTGACACCCCTTTTAGCTCCACCCATCTCCCGTGTTCCCTGAATTTCAACCATCTCAAAGCCCACTTCGCTGTGACATCCCCTAAAGTACTCAACCATTCAGCCCCTAAAATCACATCTAAGCTTCCCAAATTCGTCACCAAAGCATCCACTGTGCCTTGATAATTTGCCATTTGGAGCTCTAACCCAGAACACTTCTCCCCAATCCCAATCAAATGCCCATCCCCCAATCCGATTCCCAAAGGTTTAATGGTGCATACCTGGATTCCCAACATGGACACCAGCCGACTGGATACGAAGTTGTGGGTAGCGCCACTGTTTACTAACATCAGAGTTGGAACGCCATTGACGGTACCCAGTAATTTGATGGTGCTCAACCTCGCCCCTTCAATGTTGAACAACCCCGCTTGAGAGTTAATCCCATGCAAGTCCAGAACTCGACATTCCCCATCTGCTCGCACATCTTCTGTCTCGGTCTCGACATCGAAAAATTCTTCCTCTTCCTCGACATCGTCCCCTTCACCCAATAACATTACCTTTAATTATGCTTTTGAGCATTTGTGTTTGGGGAGTACGTTTGGCCACATTGGAAGCCGAGCCCCTTCCTTCGTCGTTCTTCCCACTCTGTTTTGGACAATTGTCGAATCCCTGTTCTCCTTTGTCCCCATCGTTGAGATTCAAATGAAGGAGAAGAAATTGGCTGCTATTGGGTTGGGGCACTTGAGAAAGGCCTATGGTGTGTTGGGCTAGGCATGGAATTGGATAATGAGTTTAGAGGCCCAAAACGTCCAGGCCCATTCCAACCACCCTGGGTCACGTGGGTTTTAATGGCCCCTTCTTTTTCCTTTAAGGAATTTTGCCACGGTCTGGTAATTCTTCCCTTGCCGAGCTGCAATGTTGTCTCAATTGAACGAGCCAATCTCATGGCTTCCACTCGTTCTTCTGGTTGATGCACCTTCAACCACCCTTTGATCTCGTCCTTCAATCCACTGATAAAATTCCCGATATACTGTTGTTCGGGCAACCCAGGCGCTGTAGCGGCCACCATCTCAAAAAGTTCGATATATTCTTCTACACTTTCCGTTTGCTATAGATCTGCTAAATCTTCAAATGGACTGGAAAAAAAAACTGCTACTGTATCTTCTCATCATCTCTGTCTTGAATTGCTCCCATGCCAAGTTAGGATATATATCCAGGAGCATTAAGAACCAATTTATGGGTGCACCTTCCATAGAAATTTCAGCCAATCGAATACGCATCTTAGGAGTAATCTGGTTTATACGGAAATATGTTTTTGCTCTAATGATCCATCCCCTGGAGTCAGACCTATTAAACATTGGGAGTTTGATTTTTTGCAAGGATGGATGAGGATCAACAAAGTAATTAGTGTTGACTTGGTAATTCATTCTTGGAGCGAAATTCTGCTCCTGTTGGATTCCAGTCCCATCCCCCCCCCCCCCCCCCCCCTACTTGGGAATTAAAGTAATTCATTCTTGGAGCGAAATTCTGCTCCTGTTGGATTCCAGTCCCATCCCCCCCCCCTACTTGGGAATTAAAATCCCCCGTTGGTTGGGGCTATTTTTCTAATCGCTTAATCCAGTTCATGACAAATCCCCTGAATTCTTCCTCTCTTTTTTTTATCAGTTTGGTAACAAGCCTTGATCTCAGAAACAGACTTCGTTAGCTCCATCACGCAACCAGCAAGCTCCTCCACCCTATGGTCAATTTCATCAAATCTGGATTGCAAGGTCTGTTAACGGTCTCCATGTCTATGCGGATCCGACAGGTCGGACCAATAATAACACTCAAATTAACAAAACAACACCAGCACACCATTCACAAGAAGAATACACAAGCATCCAGTAATGAAAATGAATCAAAGTGTATAGATTGATAATACCCGATTACAAGAGGTGAGTTCCCAGCAATATCACTGAGAGAGAATTTCAATCAATTAACAGAAGAAAAGCAAAATAAATTACTAAGGGCCAATATCATAAGAAGAGAAGCTGCAAATGCCCTCTCCCTGTTCCCTTCCCAACTCAAAACAAAAAACAACAATCCCACCAAAAGCCTGCCTTCCCCTATAGCTCACGGCTATTTATATTTTTGTTCCTATTTCCCCTCCTCACGCCTAACTAACTTCATCCAGCTCAGCAGCCTTGTTATCCCCTGTGTTCCTTCTATTTCTCCTTGTATGCACCCTCCAAACCGTGGGCCCTTGGGCCTGTCCACCCTTCCCTGGATCGCCATCTTCATCAGTTTCACTAGCATAAGTGGATATGTTATCACCAATTTCAATCCCTTTGGTATGGGATTTGGTGTGAAGTAAGGCCTAATCAACTAAAAATAACAAATCCCGTTGTGGATTTGTCGTCATCAACTAAACGTGCGGAGTCCAAATCAGAGAAGCAATGAAATCGGCTTGAAGATTGAGAAAGGAATAGACAATGACAAGCAGTGGTGTTAAGGTAGCATAGGATCCTTTTGACAGCAAACCAATTATCTTAAGTAGAATTATGCACAAATTGAGAGGCCTTGTTAACTGCATAGGCAATGTCGGGTCTGGCTAAGGTAAGATATTGCAAATTGTAACATCCTATACTCAATCCATTAAAGACTCGAATATTGAGTGCTATCGGGATGCCGGTAGTACAAATAGTCATCTTCTTTGATCACAAACTTGCTATTCTTTCCCTCTTGGATTTGCTTAAGGGTGAGAGCAAGTTTCTCATCTTGCTTTTTTACCACCTTGATTTGCTATAACAAGGTCGGTTTGAGCCTCAACTCAGCCATAATAGCTCCATTATTTGCCAAAGCTAACCTAACTTTTATAACTCATGCAAGAGGCACACAACAATTCATATGCTAGGCATCCCGGTAGCACTCGATATTCAGATCTTTTAACAGACTGGGTATAGGGTGTTACACAAACTGCCAACAATCTAACGGAATAAGGTATGATCATGAAATGCTTTAGCAGATGCCACTGCTAGCTTGTCAGATCCAAATGCAGGAATTGAAATAGTACCGCGGGACTCCATGCGAGACTTCTTAAGAAAATCCCTAGTAATACTTCTGTCATCTGCATAAATCAAGTAAACCAATTTATCCTATTATTATCTCAATGTATCTATCATCATACACTTGGTCTGATTCCTTTATGTTGCATTTGGATGGAGAAAATACGAAATTCAGAGACTGACAACACATAACTTTTGTTTAATTAATTAGATTCAAAAATCTACCTTAGATTTCCAATGGAAGAAGAAAAAGAAAATGCATTTGAGTGTAGACTGAAACATCTACAAGACAGAATATTATTAACTTCACCGAAAAATAGAAGTACTTGTTTTATCAATAAAGATGTGATAGACTCCCATTAAACAATTTAAGCAACAATATTTTAAACAATTTAAGGTATCATCATTCTAAAATCACTATATTTGAGATTGGTGTTTCCAAACACAGTGCTATGACTTTTCTAAACAGTGTAATCAAAGACCAGACTGCTTAGATGCCATGCCCACCACAGGTTTAATCAATAAAGGATGTGATGGATTTCCATAAAAGAATTTAAGGTACCATCATATAAAAATCATCATATTTGAGATTCATCTTTCCAAAGATAGTGCTACCACATTTTCTGAACAATGAAATGACAGACCAATTACTTAGATGCCATGCCCACCACAAGTTTTCTTATACCAAATGGCACAACACTAGACACGGGATCCAGAAATCAAACCTTAGGCTTCACCAGTCAGAGGCAAATGATATGTTTCAGATAACCTCAATTATAGCTAACAGCCACAAAATTACTCACTAACTGCATTCATAAGATCTAACTCAACCAGACTAGTAACTAGGACTAAATGAGCAAACCATATCAAAAACTAACCCTTTGTTCGTTTACTAATGGTGCAAAAGAAAGAGAAAAGAATTCAAATTTTGATTCTGGCCTTTGAAAGAAAATTGGGAATTCAGATTTCCCTTCTCTATTTAGTAACACCCAACTCCATCAAAACAATCACAGGGTAAGCATCAAAGAACACAAAAACAGAAACAACAATTTGAAATATAAAAATCAGGGGCCAAGGAGAAATTAGCCAGCAATCAGCATATCAGGTAATTTTGTTCAAATCATTCTATACATCAGCAGGAGGCATGCGGATGCGGCAATTTACAAGAAATTACCTGCTTTATTCAACTAAGAACATACTCAAATATCACTTAGTAACTCACATTCAAATCTATAAGCTTTGGTGGATCCTACCAATACCCATGAAATTAATTAAAACTTTGCTAAAAATTGAAAGAATAGGCATACCTTCAAATTGATGAATCAAATAGACCATAACCATCTTCTTCTTCTTCTTCAAAGTTCAAAACTTGGCCGTTTTGAGCCAAATAAAGTGGTAGTGGAGTAAGAGAAAGAGGAGAAAGAGAAGAAAGAGAAAGGACACTCAGATGAGCAAGGCAAAAAATCAGATCCAGCCATGGAACCACCAGCAGCAATTTGCTGGGCAGTAACAAAATAAAGTGGAGGATCATTAGCCACAACATTGTTTCCTCATTGGTCCTTTATTTTTCCTTAAGGAAAAAGAAATCCAATCTTTTGTGCTGAATTTTCTCTATGTGGTCAGCTATTGCCACAGCGGCGCCAGCGCTCACCAATCTTTTCTCTTCTTCTTGAATCGCTGCAGTTCATTTTATGCTGCAACTGCAAGTATGTTTTATTTTGTCATCGTTTAAAATAGGGAAAAAATTTTAAATATTTTTTTTTTTAAATTATTAAGGAAATTGAGTTGTTTGGAAATTTTTTAAAGGCTTAAGGTGCAATCGTTTTGCTAAAATTGCATTTTTACCCTTAATATTTAATTTAAGCCAAAAAAATTTCTAACGTTTGCAAAATGGAGCGAATTTGTCTCAGCGTTAGTTGGGATTAAGTTGGACTAAAATTCTGTTAGTTGACGTGATACTAGTGAGACATGTGTCGTCTTACTATTAGACATAGTAAGGCGACACGTGTCTCATCAGTGCCACGTTATCAGTCAACTAACGGAATTTTAATTCAACTTAATCCCAACTGACAGTGGAAGTAAATTCGCTCCATTTTACAAACGTTAGCGGCTTTTTCGCATCAAACTAAACGTTAAGAGTAAAAGTCCACTTTTGGATAAATGATCAGAGCAAAAATGTATCTTATGCCTTTTTTATAAAATTATTTAGGAAATTGGCATATTTGAAAAAGTAATTGTGGATTTTTAGAAATAGAGAAACTGCAATAATATATCGCGGTTTTAGGATACGAAAAGTTTGTCTATTATTTTCTATTCAATTTAAGTGATATTGTAACGTTACACCGTGGATTTGACCGTAAAAATTTTAATTTTCTAAATATTTTTTGAAGCATCTCGATTTTTTAAATTTTTTTAAAATATATTATTTAAAAAATTATCGTTAAAATAATTCTATAATTACTAAAAGAAATTGTGTCAAAATGACTTTCTATATTAATTATTAAAACGAAAAATTATGATTTTGAAAGTTAGTCATTCAATTTATTAGATTCCAATTCCACTCTTTTTCAGATAAAATAAAATAGAAAACAATTTTAACAAGTGAAATAGTTAGTGTACTTTGAAAAATATTTAGCACCATTTAGTTTTTATTTTTTAAAATAGTTGGTAATCATTTTGTATTAATTAATTGCATTAAAAATATTTAATAAATTTTTTCAATCAACTCGTTACTGATTATTGTCCTATCTACTATTGTTTTAAATATTTTATTTTGAAATAATTACTAATTAATAAATAATTAATTCATTTTTATTTTATATTTAAACTATAATAACCTCTTGTTACTATAATTTTCATAATTATTTACATCAATAATTTTTATAAATAATAATAATAAATCAAATATATATATATATATATATATATATATATATAATTTATAAGTAAAATTAAATTATATATTTAAATAGTAATTTAATATATAAATAATAATTAATAAATTTTTAATATTTTCGCTAATAAATAACTATAACCATGTTCAATTTTTTTTATTTTTATTTCTAACTTTGCACAAAGTCAAGAACTGACAAAACCTCAATGCTATTTTTTTAATCGAAAACCTCAATGCTGTATTTGATTGCTACCTTGTGAAGAAAAATTCAATTTTCTTTAATAAGAAAATAGTAAAAAAAAAAAATACAATAAATCACTTTCTTAATACTATTTGATTGTCGGTGAGTCAATGCCCATGGTGCATAATCATACGCATGCAATACATAAATTCAATTAAATACTATAATATTTTGTATAATTCTATTGGACCATTTTTCAACTGCTAACAATTAGGACACATTGTGGTCAATAAAATATTTCATTAACATATGTTGATTTTTATATATTGAAAAGTTTCGAATTAGAGCTACCACTCTCTTTTTTTAATATTAATAAAAAATTAAAACGCATAGACGATCCATTTGAAAAAAATAAATAGAAATAGAGGTAACTTGAATTTATTAAAACTAGATTTTTCGACAGCCTACTTTAGCTTTATCTATTGTAACTATGATAGTTTGTTTAATTAAGGGAAAATATTCTGATTTGCCCTAATGTTTTATTAGAATAGCTTATTTAACATTTTCTTCATTTAATTTGATATTGGATACTAAAATGATCCATTAATTTATAATTTTATGTCTTACTCTAATTCAATTTCTTTCTTTTTCAAAACTTATTCTATCTATTTCAAAACTTATCCTAATTTTAAGTATTTTAAGCGAAATTATAAAATTACTTGAAAATCTTAAAATTATTTTCTAATTATTTTGAATAACTCTATAATCCCACTTAGGATAGTTATAAAATTTATATTATAAATTATGCTTGCTTTGATCGGTATTAGAGATTTAGTTAAAGTATTTTGGATTAATTTCATAGATTTTAAATATAATTTAAGGAAAAATAAGTTTGAAAAAAAAATTGAATTGGAGTAAAAATATGAAATTGAAAAATTAAGAGAACATATAAAAACATTTTAATATACAATATTAAATTATTATGGATAAATTAATTTCATACAACATTAAAAACAAATCAATCCCTTTAATTAAATTCTCTCTTAACAAAAAGAGACTTTGGTCAAAATAAATATCAAACTAAAAAAAATTTATTTTTTATTTTTTTTAAAAAATTATGCTATTGGCAATCGAATGGTTCATATACACATGCATTGCACTAAATCACATCTCAATAATCAATATAAAAACAGGCAGGCAACCAACTAAACCAACTCTGGACAAAAACTCTGTTTCGCAGAATTTCAAAGAAACAAAACCACAGGAAGCAGAAGAAGAAAAATAGAAAAATGGTATTCAACAGCTTGATAATAGTATCAATAGCCCACAAATCAGCAGATGTGTGGCAGCAAATAGCAAGCATTCATCTTCAAGACCGCCTAAGCAGCCAGCAGCTTCTTGATCTAATCTGTTGCTTTCCTCTCCAGCAATTGGGTAATTTCGCTCTTTGGTTTTGGACTTTTCTTTGTCTTCCTCAACCTGATTCCTTTTCCCCTTATTACTCTTCCTCTTCATCTTCTGATGATGATGATCAAGATCCTGACTTTGATCATCCTCCTCCTCATCTTCGTTATGCTTTAGGCTTTTCTTCTTCTTCTTTTTCTTCTTCTTCATCCTCGTCCGTTGATCTTGATGGCTATTACCATGACTCTCATTCTGACTGATTTATTTGTTTATTGATGTTTATGGGTACTTCTTGTATAGTAACTTCCTCTTTCACCCTCTTTGTGATCTCCCTGTAATTACTTTTACTGTTTGTACTATTGGTTTTTTTATCATTGTTTTAATTATCAGTATTAGAGCATTTGTGTTCCTTTTGACAATTGATATGGATAGATTAACTGCTAATGTTTAATGATTGTGATGAAATGGTGTTGTTCGTTTTGCTCTATGTCCAATCCGCATTTTGCCTTTTTTTTTTAGTACTTATGTAGGCAAGTTTGAAATTTGAAGAGAATAGCATATTTAATCCATTAATAGTTTGGTGATAGCACAAAAATTCGTCTTGATGATTTTTGGAATTTCCACTATTAAAATTAAATGGTTAAATAATGCTGTTGTTCTGCTTTGTTCATTTTGTTTATTGGTTTCAGCTTTGTTCATTTTGTTTATTGGTGGCTTCTTTTTTAGATTCTTTTCAATCTGCATTTTACCTGTTTTTTCATACTTATGTAGGCAAGTTTAAGATTTGAACGAGAATAGCATATTTGATCCGTTAATAATTGAATGTAGCAATATATAAATTCAATGATTTGGATGATAACAAATAAGCAATTTGCTTTTCTTACTTTGGTGTTTTCTAACTAACTTACAATTATAGTTGGTTACATATACATTCTTTCTCATATCCATTTACTGTTGGAAAGTTGTTGTTGTTGTTGTTGCTATGCTATAATACTTATTAAGCTGAAAAGTCATCCTTATTGCTTACAGAAATCTAGCCTTCTTGTTCCTGCTATTTGTTAGTTAGTGCATATCTAAACTTAGGATAGTTTCTTGGTTCCCTTTTGAATTTTTTTTAACTATTGTATGATTCTTGGGTAACTTCATAGTAGACATCAATCAAAATTCTATTGCTATACAATGAGTTTTGATTCTCTTCTCAGAATTCAAAGAGTTGGTGGCTCATGCATAAGCTTGAGCTTCATTTGTCTAACAAACTAAAGTGAGTATCTAATATGGTATTGCCATTAAGAAATATATTAGTTTATTTATTTATTTTCTGTTGGAGACATGAAGTAGTTAGGATAGATCATTTAACATATGATCAATAATCAATAGCATTGGAAGACCAGTTTCCAAAAATGCCTTTTTAGGATCACTTGCGTTTGGGTATTCTTCCAGAAATAATGGATTTTAGTTTACCTTCTAAAATCATTCAGGGATCGGCCTTTCACAATAAGTAAAAAAAAAAGTGACAGAGAAATAATTCCCAAAAATGCTATCCTCATCCTCTTGACCCAAAAAAGTAAAAATAAAAAAAAAAGTGACAGAGAAATAATTCCCAAAAATGCTATCCTCATCCTCTTGATCCAAAAAAGTAAAAATAAGAAATCGTGAACTACTCATTTGACAACTTTTTCAACTTTCAATCGAATTATTCAGAACTTTTATCCCTAAACACAATGAGAAGAAAGGCGCTTCCTGCTGTTTATGGCACTTTATAGATAGTTATCGCTGTTTCTTTCCAGCTTTTACTTTGAATTGTAAGCTTTCTCTCTCTCCACTTTGAAATCATGGGAAGATGTAGGTGAGAGGCAAGATTTAGTTTTACTAGCTTGTAGATCTTTTCTACATAAACTGGTATAAACATAGTTCATTAATCTTTTAGCATACATATAAGTCTTATCTGCTTCAACTTTAAATAGTACAATAAATGTGCTTCAGTTTTTGAGAGAAAACTTCTATATATGTAGACTTTGGTTCTTTCTGATGTGCAAAAGAGAAGCTGAGAATCTCAAAGTCCTTGTTTCTATAAATAATCTTAAAGTACATGAAGGAAGTAACAAAAATAAAAGTACATTGGAGTGTTGGTTATGTTCTTAATTGTTATTACCTCGGAGGTAAAATAACCCTGTTTGTGTTGCTTTCCTCAAACTGATAAGTTTGCTGTTTCTGAAGTGTGGAAATATACGATCCAGTGGTCTGCCACATAATTGAACAGTTACAAATCCTTTTTTTATTGCTTTTATTTGAAAGTGAAACTGTTTTATTCATTTTTCTCAGATGCTTGCTGATGACATTTGCCTTTTCCCCATGTATTCTATCATAGAATTTGATAATATAGGAGAGACTGAATGATAGCTACGGCTCAGGCTGAAGACCTCAGTGCTGGGTCATAAAAAAAAAATCTTTTGACAAGTATGACAATTTGAAGGATCTATGATATATCTGAGGTTGTCTTCTGTGTATTCCCATGGCTGCAGATACTGTTGATATTTGTACTTTCTGATTTAGAGATTACAATTTTCCTTCTTGTGTGATACAGATGGTTTTGATATAACTGGTCTTTACAGTTTTTGATTTAGAGATTCCATTTTCCTGGTCATGTGATACCTATGATTTCAAAATTATATCTAGAATATAATGTTCCCTTTGTGTAGTATAATTTTTAGTACTGCTATCCTCTCTCTTTGCTTTCAAAAATTCTTTGGCTGAACCTATCATTATTAATTGCCAATTTGCAAATTGATAACTGAGCCAGTTCTGCACAAAGTATATTTAAGGGATCTTCGTTCAATCTTATATCTATTCCATCCATGCATCAGATCTCAAAGTTATAAGTTGTCTGACTACAAAAAAAAAAACAAAGCTTATTGTCTTTGGTGATCGATGACAGAAGTGCTATTTGACTTATTAAAATAGATCTCCAGAAGTATTTGCAATAATACTCCTAAATTCAGCAGTTATAAAAACTGTTTTTGGGTGACTGAATGGCTTCAGACCTTATTAGAGGTTGTATTTCATAAAGCTTATGAGGTCGTATCCACATCCATATCCGCATGCTTTCTGATCAAGGACCTAATTTGTTAGTTTAAGAATGGGTAAATATTCTACAAGATTATTGATACACATTAGGAGGACTAGTATCTCTGAACATCATATTCTATGGAAGAACACCAAACAGCAACCAAATGAAGAATAGAAGTCTCAAGATCCAGAACTTGACTGCTTGCCCATCTTTGCTGATCATGGCAATGCTTTCCAGTGAGCTATCCTTAGCCTCTCAAGCATTACAAATTCATACAAGCATTAGGTTTCCTGGAGTAGTGATCTCTTCCTCAAATAGTTCTCTCTCTCTCTCTTTTCTTTTCTTTTTTTTTTTTTTTGAGAATGCCTCAAATAGAGTTGGTGCCAGAATTTATTGGCATCTTAACGTGGGTAAAGGAGCATTAAAGAGACAAAAGCCTTGGCTATTCATTTTTATCTTGTGATCAGAAACCACCCACTTTCTTGTAAAATAGTGACCCGTTGCAAATAAATAAATGAAGAATGCTTTTACTGTAAACTCACCTGCTTTGCTTGTATGCAACATTTGGCATCTTTATGAGGCATAGGCTATTCAGTCTTTGTGCATTTGGAAGGAAAAATTTGGATATTCTCATTCTCTTTTCTGTGTTTGAGAAGGAATACCACTGTAAGCCTGTAACCATTCAGCTACTCTGCATATCATGAAATATTCCTCTCTTGTCAGGTATATGATTTTTTTTGCTCCAGCCCATTACCCGGAGGGACTGTTGAGCTTATGTTTTATCTATATCTGTAAGTTCTTTAGCATCCTGAACTTGGCAACTATTTCTTCAATTTCTAGCCTCATATGCCTTGATGTAATCTGTTTAAGTTACCTGCTGGTGACTTTTCCTATTCTTTTTGAAAACCAAAACTAGAAGTGTAGAAATATGTTCTTCTTTTTAATGTTCTCATATTCTTTTGCTTCTCTAAATTAGTAAGCTTTTCTTGAGTGTGCATCAATCAGAAAGCCTCACAGAAAAATATCAATTGTGTCTATTGTTTAAATCGAACTGCCTTGGACATGTGAGCATCTGGAGATTACGTGGTATGGGAAGGGGCAAGTGACCTTGAGACAGCTTGTGTTTCATGTGCAGCATTCAACTTATTTTCATCCGTACTTTTTTCAGATGGCTTTTTGAGGATACTAGTGAACTCTCTTTAAGAACTGGATGGAGATCATTTCAGACTTGTTTGCATTTTAGGAGCTTAAATCATTCCATCTATGACCTATTTATCTTTGATTTTTTTTTTCCATTTCTTCTTTGCTTTTCTAGATATTTTATAAAGTAAGATTCAGATTGTTAAACTTTAAGCCAATTTGTCTAAGGAATTGGCTTAATCAGAATGTGCAGAGAGCATGTAACCAAAATGACCTAAAGCCTAACCTTGTAGATAGAGAGACCCATGCGTGACATATTCTCAACCAACATGGATTTCCTGACATCTTATTCATTGCTACCAACCACCAAAAAAAAAAAAAAGGCGGAGGTGCCATACTGGAATAAGCGCCATCCTGGAGCCTCTCGACATAAGGAGATTTAGTTTTATGATTTTCATATTCTACTACTGTTATTTGTGAGATTACTCGTGGTATTATTCTTTTATAAACTGAAGTAGTGGTGTCCTGTATTTCTCTGAAGTTAGAGCACTAGGATCTTCTAGTTGCAACTTTATTCATGTTGCTTGTTTCTTAATTTTAGACTCAAGCGATTGTTTCAATAGGATTTTTTTGCGTTTTGGTACTAAATCCATTGTTCTCCAGTTTTTAGTTAAAGAGTGGTCTGCCATTGTAATGCAGTTGTGCTTCCTATCAATTATTGGACTTCCCTTTCTTGGCAGTGTCCTCTTTAAGATCAGTGGCCTACAATTCTTTGTATGTATTGCAGTGTTAAACTCGAATATCTAGTGCGTGAGTAGGAGCAGGATAGATTGGGGCAAGAAGTAAATTATGATGAGAATTGGGAGCACAATTAGACATATTGGGGTTGGTTTTTGACTTTCTGAGAATTTCATAATGTTTTCTCTGGCACTGAATTTTCTCTAAAGAGTAGGCAAATCTTGCATTCTTCTTTTCTTCTGATATTATTTTGGATCTCTCTTGAACCATCTGCTTATATTTACTAATTGGTCTACATTGCTTGCACTTTTTCATTCTGAATATGCTGAAAGAGTGTGCACTTGATATGTTTCTCTGACTTGCACGATCAGCTGATCATCAGGTCGTCGCAAATTTGGTGAAAATGAAATGGAAGAAGATACTCTGTGATGTGTTATGAGCAGATTCCAATTAGCTGAATGGCCTACAAGATTCCTAGTGGGAAAGAAATATCTGCATTAGTTGTAAGCATTTTGGATAGTTGTTCTGATTACAGGTATAGATAATAGTCAAAATCAAAAAGATTAACATAAAATTTTGGATTATCAACCATGAACATCATAGTTTTGATTTGGAAATTATAGTTTGAAGGCTAATGAAGGTCATGATCATTACTGAGTAGAAAAGATTGAAAGCACAGCTTTTTGCAGTTTTTGAACTTATTCTCAACATCACATTGTTGTTGCTTTGATTGATTTTGGAAAAGGTTTTAATTTTTAAACTTATTTTGAGCTTCACTCAAGTGATTCTTTTTTCTCATAAGACTGACATAATATCTAATTACAACTATAAATATCACCAGAAGGAATTGGACCATAATACCACATACTTTCAATCGAATGCTGGCTGTCATGCCATCCCTATAGTTACTCAGAAAATTAAATCTAATGTGTGGATAATATTAGAAATTGTAGTGAAAAGATAACCATATCTTCATTTTCAACTATAGATTAGATTTCATATATTAAACATTCCATTTTTGTTTATTTATGTTTTTTTTGGAAATTATAGATACAATTTTATCAAATGGAAGCACCCAATTACTACTCTAATCTTATAATTGTGAAGATGGTTGATAGTGAAATTCAATGAATCAGCAAAAGACAGATATTACAGTTGAGTTATTCTTGAAATATTATGGAGTTGGATTTGTGGTGGTAGTTCTTTGGACTAAGAGAACATATTACATGTACAATAGGTTTCCTCTTTCCAATCATCTTAATTTTGTGCCTAAATTGCATACAGTTGTACAATAGCTTTCCTCTTCATCCTCCAATCATCTTAATTTTCTGTTTAAATTGCATGATTAGTACTCGCTCTGTTTCATTAAATTATCACTTATTATACAAATCATCAATATTAATATAATTATTAATTTTAATTTTATATAAAATTATATTGAATTGACTAAAATATTTACTCTTAATTTAAATTATCATAGTAAAATGTGTAAAAAAATAAAAATATTAATTAAGAAATTAAATGTTTTATTAATATTATATGAGATAAAGGTGAAAGAAATATATTAAATATTATTTTGAATTTACCGAAATAACAATTTGGTATAATAAATTTTTTTCGAAAAAGTAATAGTTTGATAATTTTGAAGTAGTTTGAAAAAAAAATACTATTTTCCTTTTTTATTATTTGTTGTTTTTGTTATTTTAATTAGAATTAAAAAATATTAATTAAACTTAAATTTGAGATAAAATTGAGTGTTTCAATGTACAAATTTAAATTTAATTGATCAATTTATATTAAAAATAATTAAATTATATTAAAAATTTAATAATTACAGATAAATAAAATTTAATTATTTTTGAATGTGACAAATAAAAAAAAAAGAAAAAAAAATAGAGCGCGTATAAAATGGACAAAGATCAAAGGTCAATTTTGGATTTTGAGTTGTAACTTGCAAGACGCGGCTGTTGACTTCGGTGGACGAGAGGATCGCTTTCACATGTCCTTTAGCCTCTAAATATTTTACCTTTAGAAGCTTTCTTTGATAAAATCCGAGTCCCAATTAAATCTTTTATAATAAAAAGATATATCTAGAAATATTAAATTATTATTTACTTTGTTAGAAAATTGCTAAATACATAATAGCCCAATAAATCAGTCATGTCAAATCATCAAAAATGAAATATATGCGGAAGTATACCTGAATTCATAGCCATTAAAATATGTTGAAGGTTTTAGGGTTTTTAGTTGACACAGAAATCTGGATTTTCTCTTAGGTGATGGGATACCAGAGAGAAAGAATTAGGGTTAGGGTTACTCTGTGCAATCAGGACCATAACCTATATATAGAATGACTTATTTACTAATTTGCCCATCATAAATTAGTTTAAGTGCTTTAGGTTTCTACACATTAATAATATAACCTTCATATTTTAATAAAACGACTATTAAGTCCAATTTAACTTTAACTTAATCAGATCACTTTTATTTGGACTAAAACTCTAATAGCTTATAATATACAATATTCACATATTTAATTTATATAAGTCCATAAATTCCAACATACTTTTCAATTTAAGAGATAATGAGCTATAACTTTAAGAAATGAATAATCCAATTGTGTAATTGGCACTCTTAAATTTGAATTCAGAGTGTTACTATCATTAAAAACTCGCTTATAACAGTGAGAAATTATAAGTATCAATGTAGATTATTAACCGTCATTCGACATTAATGGCTTTATTTATTATATAAATTACCTCAATTACACTATATAAACTCTAAATTAAGCTATTTTTTTCATCTTTTTAGAATATTAATTTGACCATCAAAATTCTTTTTATCGAAAATTTGACAATATTCTTCTTTTTTAAGTGATTAGAGTAGCTAGACAGTTATCAAAAAGTTCATCTATATGTACCCAAATACCTTAATTTGGAAATGGTAGTTTGCAATGGACCTTAATTGGACCCAAGAAATTTAGAGTAAACATAAATTATGAATCATGCATCAAATAGTTATAATCTTCCATAACCAAAATGTGTACAGATTGGATACCATTTAAATTGTTCCAAAACAATCTTCAACTCCAACTTACCAAAAAATAAATAAAAATAATAATAATTTTCTTTCTTTTCATGAAAAACTAATCCATTTATTCTAAACAAACATTCAAACGGTAAATATTGACTCCAATATAATAGAAATTCTCGAATTTAAGTTCTAATTTTGCCTTTCTCCATATAAAAAAGGCCCATTTATAGTAATGATATTTTCTAGAAAAGATAGATATAGTTAAATCACCCCACTAATTTATCTTTTTTTATCAAAATCACCCACTAGTGAATATAGTGAAAGAAAATGTTAATAATCTGTGTGAATGGTGAAACCCTAAGGCATTAATTATTGGAAAATTCAAGAGTGGAGAAACCTCAACCACTAATCACGGCACATGTGTCTCTTATATTGTGGGGTCATAAAATAAAATATTTCTTTTTTTATGTGCCCCAATGAGTGGATAGCTTTGTGCAATTTTCTAAAGGAACTAAGATAACACAATCATGAAGTGCAAAAGAAGATCAAAAGGTCAAGGCCCCAACATACCTTTGAGACTTATAAATCAAAAAAAGAAAAATAAAATAAAATTCATAATAAAAATAGTTGAAAAATTGTCCAATCAAAAAAAAGTGAATTGGATACCAAAAGATATGGACTATTAATAACTTTTCATTTTTTTTTTGGTTGGTGGTGTGGGGATATATATTAGGCCCCAAACTATGTGTAATTTACATCAAATTCAATTTTGAGTGAAATTAGGTTGTAAATTTCCATTTACAATTATTTTGTCTCATTTAGTCATAAAAAAAAAATATATTATTCTTTAATTCTAACATATACAATGTAATGGCATGAAAATTTATTCTCTTAATGAAATATGTTTCGGATTTGAATCCTAAAACCCTTGCCCATTTGTTGGTATATTCGGCTTGAATCTAAATTAATCTGAAAAGTGAGCTTCAAATACCAAATATTTATTAAAAAAAAATCATTTTTCAGTATATTGTTTTCTTTTTGCTATTAATATCTATGCAATTATGGAAAGAATGGTGCAAGAATAAAGAAACATTTATGAAAAAATAATTAAAAAAAGGAAGATTTTGAAAAAGAAATTGAAGCAAAGTGATTGTAAATTAAAAATTAAAAGATGGTATGGCTCAAAAGTTCATTTTTGGATAAACTATTTATTGCCACATTGTGGATTCTTACACTTCTGTGGCCCATTTGGTAACAATGACTAAATCTGGTGTTTTTAAATAAACATTTCAGCAGTAAATATTAATTTTAATTTAATGAATATTTCGAATTCAGACCGTCATTTCTTTTTTTTTTATAAAAAAAAATCATTTGGCTCTATAATTTATCAATTCCAGTAAATATGATTTCAAATCCATCTTTATATTTTTCTTATAATTAACATTAAAAATATTGAAAATTAATTTCTCAATTTTTAAGTAGTTTTTTTAATTGAATATGACTGATTTGCTAACCAATTCACCTTTCCAACACCAGCAGAATTGGAATTAAATAAAAGAAAATGATATTATTAAGACATTTTTTTATAATTCAGTGATAAAATTGATAATTTTTTATACAACTATGCATCAAGATAAGTTAGTAGAGACCTTTCATGGGCCCTTCTTGTTTATCATAGAATTTTTCTTTTTTTAATATATATATATATATATATAAAAACAGAAGTTTTTATTACAGTTAAAGGCAGATATGTTATAAAATCATCCAAAACTTGATACCCACTTGAAGAAAAAGCTGCAATAACAATGATGATAATTAATTTTCTTTATCAAAAAATTGGGTTTGAAAAGAAAAATGTCAGTACAATATGATGATTGTGCTAATTATTTATTATTAAATTATAAAATATTATTTTTTATTTTTATTGAATGATAAAGTACCTATTAACACCTATATATCCAATCATTATTCGAAAAAAGAATAAAGGGTGAGAAAATTGTATAGACAAAAGGATATTATTTACCCCTGTGTTAATAAAATAAAAATATTTTATCTCAAACTATTTTGCTGAATAAATAAACAATCAATGGTTGAATTGAATTTCTCAATTAAATAAAAATGTATTCTTATAATTGAAAATTACAAATACCCAAAGGGAATTATTCAATGACCAATGATTAGCATATAGAATTATTCAATGACCAATATTCTGCCTTTTTCTTGCAAAGCAAACAATCATTTTTAGTATAATTTGTATACATAAAATTCAACATTGACAAAATTAATAATAAATAAATAACTCCCAATTAATGAAATGGAATAGGAGATATTCTTTTTTTTTTATTTAAATATTTTGGATTTAAGTAATATTTTAAAATACCCACAACAAAACATTTTATCTTTTATACGGTCATGTTCGAACCGAATTCGAATTAATAAAAAATTAATAAAAAATAAATTCGAATGACATATGATTATTTTAAATAAATAAATGCATAAAAGAGTGGCCCATAGGCCATAAATATTAGGTTTCCCATTTCTTCACAAGCATCACACTATGACTAATAATTATTTATACAATTTCATCCAATAATTCATAGTCTATAGTTTTAAGAGCGAATTCATTTCAATATCATTCTATTAAAGTTTGTTGGTATTACTAATAAAGAAAAGTTGATTGGTATCATTCAATCCAAAAGTTATAGGGAACTCGCAATAAAGGGCAAAAAATATATATATTATTTGTCAAAATATTAATTATTTAAATTACGTGATATTGCCTTTTCGATTTTGTTTCAAATTATTGTTAAAAGTTGAAACTACCCAAATATGTTAACCATTCATCAATTGTGTCTATAACTAGATGTGAGTATGTATCGATTAATCGGTCTGATAGCAATTTTTTTAATCAATTCTTTAATATTAATTTTTTTAAAATTATTAACTATTAATCGATCCATTATATTCGGTTAACCAGTTAATCGGTTTCGATTTTTTCAATTTAGTTAATCCATATTTTCCGGTTAACCACTGAAATTTTTAACATACAATTATAAAGAAATTTAATCAAAGTTTAATTCTATTTCAAATGTTCAAAATTATTTTAAATAAAATTTACAAAATTAACATAATACTATCCAAAATTCATTCCCACTTTCATTATTCTCTGCTTCTTATAATTAATTATTTTACCAAATCAATTGCTTTTTAAGAAAAAAAAAAAGCCAATTCATCACTTTTGCATGTTTGACGTGTTATGTATTTTTTTAATTTATTATATTTTGATAAATCATACAGTCATTTTAAGTTAATAAATGAACAGACTTATATTTAAATTAAACTTAATGCGAGTGATCTGAAAAGTATAAGTATTCAATGCTAATCTTTTAAAATATAGAGATTCAATATAGAAAAATGCTAAAGTTAAGTGACCCAAAAAACATTTTTCCTAATAATAATAATAATGATAACATTGTTTATTTTTTTAATTTAATTAATCTTAGAATCAACATGGTTACTAAATAAATTATATATTTTGATGAAAGTAGCAAAATTTTTTTAAAATGTGACGTTAATGAGTTATTAATAATAAAAAATTATAATTATATTTTAATTATTATTATTAAGTAAAAACAAAAAAAAAAAGTCTTGTAAATAAAATAAACAACATAAAAAAAAAGTACGTGTATCAAATCAACTATGAATTTTCTTTTGTTAATTTTTTTCAATGCTTCTCTTGTTATTCTGTATTATGAATAATTCAGAAATGAGCCTCTATATATATATATATAAGCATAATAAATAATTTGGTGAACAAATCAAATAAATAGATTTTAAATTGTAGATTTAGAGTGTAATGGAAAGTACTCATTCAATTATACTGTATCATTCAACTACTGAATTGTTAATTTTTTTTATTAATTTTAACAGAATAATTGGCGAAAAATTTAATTAAAATATTTAAAAAACATTAAGAGTCTAAAATATTTTAAATGATTAAATTTTAATTGTGAATTATATATATATATAAATTAACAAGTTGTATTTTGTTTTTCTGATGCAAATAATGGTCCTACTTAGGCCAAATTGTTCCACACCCACAAAGTGCTCAGCAACAGCTAATCCCCACTTTCATTGTCAAATAACAGAGTTTGACCCACAAAAAAAATGATAATAATAATTCTTAAGTGGCCACAGAAAAATAAAATATTCAGTAGATAAATATTTTTAAGAAAAGACAGAGAAAAAGATATTTATTTTTCTAAAATTGATGGAAGATTAATTGTCCAATTCTATGGCATGCACTGCATCTGCCAATCCCATTATTCACTGAAATGTATTCATATAATAAAAATAAATAAAATTTCTACAAACAGCCAAATTATTGCGCCACCATCCAAAGGCCACCGACAAAAAATAAGTATATTACAATAAATTATAAAATACTATAACATAACATTATTTAATATTCAATATATTATTAATCACAATGTCATAATTTTGCTCCAAAAAGGTAACTTTTTTCAACGTCTTTACGCAGACTATTTTATTTCTATTCACTAACTTGGTGATCTAATTGCAAATAAATTATAAATAAATAAAAAAAGAGTAGTCATCTAGTAGTATAGAAGAACATAATAATAAAAATAAGGAATTTAGCTAATTTTTATATTTTTTGAACATTTAAAAAATTATACTTTCATTCTTTATATTTTAATTTTTTATTAAAAAGTGAGTAAAATATTTAATATTAGAGAGAGAGAGGATTCGGTATGCAATGCATGAATGTATTGTGCTACAAATCGTGGCATGGTGTGTACCCATTAACACTCATGTTATACTTTTACTTTTCATGGAAAAAAAATAATTTGTATAAATGTAATTTTAGAATATTCTTATAAGAAATGATTGTATTTGTATCCATTATTATATATATCTTGAGCGAAAATTTTCATATTAAAAAGAAAACTGTAAGTGGTGAGAATAAATAATTGATGGGAAAGGCAGTTTTGATTGAAAACTTTTCATTTGTACTGAGATTTAATAATAAAAGTAGACATAATTGAGTGGGAGATGATTGTTCACTTCTTTATCTCAATAAATAAAACTCTTTTTCTCTTTTTCTTTTTTGATTTTTGTTAATGTGAATTTAGATTCCATTAAAAACACTTAATAAGTTAATATACATTAGAGCTACACATTTCGGTTCTTCTATGGCTTGCCCTACAAATAACGGTTTATTCGAAAGAGAAGGCACGAGTTATGTATTAAACAAAGAGAGAGATGGTGTTAAGGCAACTTTTTTTAGCTCCGATAATTGGATATGCAACCCCATTAGCATTAACTATATCACTATGTCATGGTTTTGTAGTCTCAATGAAATCACTTTGACATAAGGTCATGTGGTCTGTAGCACCTGAATCCATTATCCAGTCACCATGGTATTATTTATCTCGTATGAGAAAATTCTTACATGGGTCACTAAGACTGGTTGAATCCTTTTAAGATTCACATTGTGGTATAAGGGAGAGTTATGGTTCAGCATTCACCAAAGCTACTCATCCTGTTCCACCAGTTGCTACCTTTTTTTTCTTTGCTTTGAGCTCATTCGACCATTCTGGGTACCTATGTAACTTAAAACAGGTGTCACGAGTGTGTTTCACGTTCCATAATAAGAGCAACCTTCTACTCCTGTTTGTCCTTTAGTCTTCATAGGAGTGTTCATACTTGCCCCATTTAAGGAGGTCAATCCTAGTTTCTCCACTTGCAGTCTAGGTGGTTGCTGACCCATTCTTACACTTTTAGAGGCCATAATTGCAATTGTAGTAGTTTTTGCACTTGTTAACATTACTATTTGCCTCATATCCTCCCTCGAGCATGATCGTAAGCTTGTTCAACAGTGGGAAAGGGTTGCATTTGTAATACATCACTTCGAACTTTGTCAAGTCTGTCATCCAAACCATCTAAAAAAATATAAACTCTATCTTCTTGAATAAAAGCATTATATTTTTCTATATCTCTTGCATATTGCATAGGGTTAGGACGATAACAATCAATCTCTCTCCATGGACCTTGGAGAGTATTGTAGTATGTTTCGATGGATCCCTTGTCTTGTTTTACTCAAGACACACGTCTCTTCAAATCATGAACCTGAGATGCATCAATTCCATCAAAATAAATGGTAGCAATTGAATCCTATATCTGTTTGGCAGTTGGAAATCGAATAAAATTGTTGATTAATGATGGGTCCATAGAATTGATCAGCCATCCTTTTATAATAGCAATCTCTGTTTGCCACTTTTTGAAAGTTGGATTAGTAAATTCAGGTTGAGGAAGATCACCATTTATGTAACCCAATTTGTCCTTGCCTATAATATACATCTCAACCACCTGAGACCATAATGCATAGTTCTTTCTGTCGAGTTTGATTTCAATACGTGCAGCAGCAGTGTCATACATTACTCCATGGGTATGATGCTAGTTCTAAACAAAAATCTGATTCTTTTTAGTTGTTAAATCTTTAATAATAGTTGCTATAGAGTTCTTGTTAGTATGCTCCTACTCCACTAAGTCATTTGGTGGATTCATGTTGTCTTAATATGTTTATGGAGTCTGTAGGTGAATGTTTAGGTGTACAAAGACCACTTATAATTCTAGCAACATTGTCGAACAAAACTATTGAAATTATGGTACAACTCTTATACTTGACTTTTCCAAAAATTTCTCAACCATCGACATAAATGTACCTTACACCTTGCATCTTGATCAAGCCAATGCCTGTGTGAAAAATTCGCCAGTGGTAACACATCCTCTATCATGGCAACTTGTGGAGAGCAGCGACATGCCATGAGGATGTCCATGCTCTTTTAGAGAGCATCCCTAAAATCTAACTCACCCGAAGTAGACACACTGATAGCTTCACCAACGGAATTAAACTCTGAGTTGCCAGCTCCACGTTTATCATCCAACGCCTTGTATAACCCGGATTGAATCAACAAATCCTTAACTTGAGTTTGCCACAAGCAAAAATTAATTTTTTCGTCAAATTTCTCCACCTCAAACCTTAATCTCGACATCTTAGAACACGGGACAAAGATTTGACTGTGGCAAAAAGAAAAAATTTTTACCAAAATAGGACTGAAGCAACAGTATTTCCCGGGGGGGGGGGGGTAATTGTGAAGACGCAGGAAAGTACTGCGTCTTTAGTGGGCATGTCAGACTGAAGCCGCAGTCAAGGACTGCGGCTTCAGTTTAATTTAATCCCCCCATTTGCTTTGTTATTTCCAGAGAGCACCACAAAAATTTTTTGGAAAGCAACGTTTGTGGAGAGCAACATTCAGCAAAAATTTATCAACCTGTTGGAGCAAGAAATTTCAAGGTACGATGTGAAAATAATTTTTTTTATCAATTTTCATACGAATTGCAATAAAATAAAAGCATGTTAGTATTATAATATATAAATGTTAGCATGTAATAAAATTGAAAATAGTTTTTATGTAGTGTAAAAAAATTAATTATTATAATTGTGATAGATGGTACGCACATTCTTAACTCCAAGAGCTATGATGAGTGGTATCGCAAAGGAAATGGTTGCACAAAAGTGGAATAATTTGTATAACTATCGGATTGGATATGGCATAACAATGTTTAATCATATTATCACAATTAATAAAAGGCTACAAGAAATTATAATGAGTGGATATCAAATGGAGCAAGCGGAGATGGTTGAAAGTCTTTACATGACCATACCATTACGTTACTTGAAGTCTATATTGGATATTTGGAATAGCGATGATGTGACAAAATATGAAGAATTGGTCTTGACTTTTGTGAAAGATGTAATTGAAATTAGTGAAGATGAATATTTAAAAATTAGAGATACGATGCCAGTGGAACAAAACATTTATTGTAAGTGGTACAATTATAATATATGGCCTGCACAATATGTTCATTAGTTTTTTTTGTATAATGTAATGGGAGTTTAGATTTCATGTTAAATAATGTTGTAATGTGAAAAATTATAATGTAATGATATTAGAGTGTCGAAATTAAAATATTAATAATATTATAGTTATAGTTACTGTTATTATTGTCAGTTGATAAAATGTAATTAGTTAATTTGTTATCAAACGATAAATAATATGTCCTTTTAATTAACCAAAAGAAGCCTTAAAAATTGGAATAGTGATACTGTGACAAAAATATGAGGAACTAGTCCTGAAAATTGTAAAAGATGTAATTGAAATTAGTGAAAATGAATATTTAAAAATTAGAGATACGATGCCAATAAAATTAAAAATTATTGTAACTGGTACAATTATAATATGTGGCCACACTACGTTCATTAGTTTTTTTGTATAATGTAATGCGAGTTTGGATTGCATGTTAAGTAATGTAGTTATGTGAAAAATTTTAATGTAATAATATTAGAGTGTCGAAATGTAAATCTTAATAATATTATAGTTATTTATACCGCTATTATAATTGGTTGTTAAAATGTAATTAGTTTATTTATTATCAAGTGATAAATAATAAGTCCTTTTAATTAACGAAAAAAAGTGGTAAAATTTTGAAGAAATAATTTAAAGTTAGTAATCTTGCATTTGAATGTATAGGCAATTTGACGATGGCAACATATACGGACTTTTATTTGCACACCGGTGGGCAAATAAGTTATGGATCTGGAGGATTTCAATATGATATATCTGGTCCGAATGCTATCACGAGGAGGCTAAGGCTTAGGAATAAGCCAAATTTTGCAGAACTGATTCATAAAATTCACGTTAAATTGGGCATAGGAATAAATGACGTCGTTTCTAGAATTACATACAAGAGTCCAATATACAATCGAGGGTCAATATGCTGGACATCGGTGGACGTGGTGGATGATGATGATGTTGAAATGATATATGAAAATCTTAGAAGAATTGAAGATTATACGTTGGTGGAATTAATTGTTGTGGTTACAGAAGCAGATGCAGCTGCAGCTGCAAATATGGCGACTATTGATGTAGGTCAAAGTCAACCAATATATGTAGATGAGGTGGGTGGGAGTCAGCCAGAGCAAGATATTAGTAGACATGATACTGAACTGTTATGTCAAAGTAATTTTTACGGTGGAGAAAACACCGAAACAGGGTATAATGTGAGCAACAGTCGACAAAGGCAAACAGATCAAAATGTAGGGGAAGCTGTTCCTATTCAGCCTAGGCAGTCAGTCAGCTGCATGCCCAGTGATTTGAGCAGAGTAGGGACAAATGAAGGATTCGCGTACGGTGAGCTTCGTCGATCAGTAAGCCAGAGAGGTGCGAGTTCTGTGAGTCAACCCAGAAGATCAATTAGCAGGCGTGTCGGTAATTTTATTAGTAAATCATTATTTGGGATAAGAGCAGGTAGTAGGTCGAATGACTTAAATCCGGTTGCAGTTGAAAGTCATAATTCAGAGCAAATTGGGTCACGACGATCAGTTTCACATATTTTGGATAACAGACAACGACGATCTGTGTCCACATTTGCTGATGGTGGGAGAAGGAATATGATGTCACAGATTCCAACTGAAGAACCAGATCAGCGAAATGAGTCACGTAGTAGCAGGGACAGTGATGTATTGGTAGATTCCATACCCGTCAACACTTCAGCTAACAATGCATATGATGTCAGATTATGTACTCAAACCAGCGCCGAACATGACAAAGAGCTGTCCTGTGAGATGGGAGACATGGAGGATGATGACCCCGAATTTTTATTAAGCAATGATGTCGAGTCCGAGGATGATGTTGAGGGGGCCACTGCCAACATGAGTGGCGAAAGTGGGGATAGTGACACATCTTTAGCTACACAATATGCGAGTCCTGTAGCATCACTCCATCTCGAAGAGGACACGGGCCATGCCAGGTACAACTTTCCTTCCGAGCACTATACCGAAATCGATTTTGATGCTGCACAAGTTGATTTGTCACTAGGAGGTGGATTTAACTCATGGGATGGAATGTCCGAGTTATCTACTGGTATGTTTTTCAATAGTAAGGAAGAAGTTAAATCCAGTGTGAAAAAGTATTCAATTATTAGAAATGTTGACTTCAGAGTTGTCGAATCAAAAGCCAAAACGTGGGTTTTGCGTTGTGCTAATACTGACGACGGTTGCAATTGGAGGTTAAGGGCTGTTATGAAAGGAAATAGTCCTTTTTGGACGATCACTAGGTACGAGGGACCACATACATGCCTTTCCATCAATATGTCTAAGGATCACAGACAATTGGGTTCCAAAATCATTAGAAACTGCATTATTGGAATGGTAAGTAAAAATCCCACCATGCTTGTTGATGTAATCGTAGCGTCAATTAAGCAGCAATTTAAATTTGAAGTTTCTTACAAAAAAGCATGGTACGCGAAGATACGAGCATTGGAGAGCATTTTCGAAAATTATATTGATTCTTATACGAAGCTGCCTAGTTTTTTGTTAGCTCTAGAAACTTACAATCCCGGAATGGTGTACGAGATTGACTTTCAAGATACGTCCCTTCCAAATGTGAAGCAATTTCGACAGGTTTTCTGGAGCTTCAAACCGGCTATTGACGAACTTGTTCACTGCAAGCCAATTTTATTAATCGATGGAACTTTCTTAACAGGTAAATTCCAACAAACACTTCTTGTGGCAAGCTCGGTCGATGGCAACAGCATGTTGTTCCCGGTTGCCTTTGCTGTCGTTGAGTCAGAAAATAAATCCAGTTGGGCATGGTTCATGCAATTAATCAGAAAGCACGTGACGCAACGTCCAGGTCTTGCAGTTATATCAGACATACATACCGGTATAATGGCAGTATTTCGCTATGAAAGAAGTGGTTGGAAGGAACCACATGCATTTCACAGAATTTGTCTGCGCCACTTCGTTAGCAATTACAATAACCATTATCACAACAAAACTATCAAGGACTTACTTTATAAGGCTGGTCAGCAATTCTTTATTCACAACATTTATGTTTATTCACATCATATATGTTTAAAATTATCAATATGTACACTGTAGGTGCACAGTTTCAGCCTCGTAGATTCGTTAAGCATATGGATGATGTTAAGGCGCTTGACATGGATTCTTATAATTGGGCGATGCGGGTGCCATTAGAACGTTGGACATTATTAGCTGACGGTGGACATCGGTATGGTCATCTTACGACAAACATAGCAGAAAGCGTGAACAGTGCTCTTAAGGGTGTACGCATGATGCCTATCACAGCCATCGTCGAACATGTTTTCGGTAGGTTGGTTAAATTTTTCGATATGCGAAGAAACATGTATATGATAAAAATGGGTGAAGGGTACAGGTTCACCCCAAAATGTGTAGAAGTAATGAACAAACGTGTTGTTAGTGCTCGGGGCCACATGGTCATTGATTATGATGGTCGTTATCGGTTGTTTAGCGTCGTCGCATGCAGGGCACCTGAAGCTGATACTGAAGTTGATACGTATGTTGTTAGTCTCGATAGGCGGGAATGCGAGTGTGGCAAGTTTCAGGGTACAAAAATGCCCTGTTCACATGCTATTGCTGCGTGCATGCACAGGCACATTGACATGTACACATTTGTTGATGAGTGCTATACTATTACTGAGGCACTTAAGTGCTACGATGGTGAATTTCGGCCCCTATCACATAGAGCATATTGGCCCATATGGAATGGACCTAAGTTGGTCCCCGGTATGGAACTAAAGCGAAGGAAAGGTCGGCCAAAAACAACTCGCATACGCAACGAAATGGACAGACGGGAGAGAAGCAACGTTGTCCATTGCAGCAAATGTGGAAATATCGGATACAACAAAAAAACCTACACTAGTGCGGCAGGACCATCCAATCCGTATTTTTGATATTCAATCATTAGTGACATTATTATTAATATTTTAATGTTATATGTTTACAAATTATAATATGATACTAATATTGTGTGCTTAATACGATGTCAAGTAATTTTAATTGCCTAATGTTGTTGGACATCATTTCATTTCGGAACAATATTATTTAAAAATAAATATTGTGATTTATTGAATAATGTTTTCACCGCAACAAAAAAGTACAAACTATACAACAAATTCAGAACCTCCTACTGTCCCGGTGACTACTGTGCGATGAACTATCGGCCATATTGTCCTGAGGATCGGACTCATTTGGGTTCGGCTCATGTGGCATATGCAGGACATCATCATAATCGCCACTATATAACGTACGATCTCGGAATTGGATTGCATTACTAACATTGGGACTATAAAAAAAATCGTTCATAAAATCATCAGGAGGGAGAATCGGATCGACGTGTCCATAGGTGCTACTCGGCTGACGATTGTCCTCAGGTAAACTGACATTCAAGTCCACATTCAGTCTAGAAGGGTCAGCATCAGACTCATAATAATTGGATGGACCGGCTTGAGTTTCATAAATATGTTGCTGGTCAAATTGTTGATGATGACTGAAACTAGGAATGTCGAATGAACCTGGACTATCATCAGGAAAAAATGGTCATGACATGGGTGGAGGGACCTGATGAACTCCTGGGGGTATAGGGATGGATGCTACTGAGGTGCGCCGCTTGACTTTCCTCTCCTGCTTCGCCTTGTGAACCGAAAATCTTCATATGGTGTGGATAGGGGTTGAATCTGTACAGCATGCGGGACTGCCTGTCTGGGGTATTCAACTGATGTCCTTCTGATTTCTCCCAGCGAACCTAAAATGCTTTCCGACGTTAAACGAATTTCACCAGCATCAATTGATGACGAATCATTGCCCGCATGGTAAATCCGTTCCACCCCATCGGCCTGCATTACAAGCAATATCTGTTTAGAGCAAAAATAGCAATTGACTCAAACTTCATTGCAGTTAAGTGTCATACCGTTGATCCCATTGAAGCTCCAATCTGGGTTATCCATCGTCAAGTCCGCTGAATGTACCATTGCATGTACTGCGATCTCGGGTGTAGGGGAGCATTAAATAATTGAGTTTACACGGCCCGATTCCATCTATTTTGCCATTCAAAAATGAAACTTGCGAATTTATCTTCCCAATTCACGTCGTGGTGCCCTCGCAAGTCCACAGAATGCACAGTATCATTATTTTGCGCCGGATATGGAATCGGTTGTTCCATACCAAATTGTCGTAAGCACCTATCTGGTTGGTGCCATTCGATAATGTGAAAACACACTAACGGCACTACTGATTGCCAACTATTGACACCGTCTCTACAATACTCGGGCAGTAAGTGAATCACATTGCTGTAAGGCTCCCATTCCATCTGAAAAAATTTACATAATCAACTAAATAAGTTCGACTTCTGTTCGCATTCCTAGGTATTAAATCATATTAATTAAGTCAAAAACTAGACAAACCTGATCGGTCCGTTGCATGTCTAAATCTAAACGATAGTCATTGACATTTTTGTTATGGTTGCTTCTCAAATTAATCGGAGATCACCACCTGACAACGGAAATAAATTATAAATTATTTTATGAAACAATTAATTAAAAATTATATGTGTGTGTCTGTGTGTGTTTAATTAAAAATATATACATTACCTAAAGCCATAAGGCATTGTCTGATTAATCACAACATTATCCAAAAATGCAGGCCGCATTTGAGTCAGCCTTTCCCACGCCCATAACTGAATCAATTGCTGATAACCACCTAGTCCATTTGCATTGGGACGTGTCGCACGGCATAACTCTCGATAAAGCCACGCCAGACAAGCCGATCCCCAACTAAAATTGCCGGCTTGATCTAAATGTTCTAAGAGCGGTAGCCACATTAGGTGTATGTAATTATTCGACTGTCCCGGACATAACAATCCGCCTATACACCGCAGAATCCACGCCCGAACAAAACATTGTACAGTGTATTCATTTGCCCTCTCAGGTAACAAACTAAAATTCCGACTGAGCCAGGTCATTTTAACTTGATATCCTTTCAGGACATCTTCTGGCGGAACTTGTCCCAACAGCCTTCCACATACATCTGCCCAATTGTATTGCAAATGTCCAGTAATAGCCATTCCTTCAACAGGCAAACCGGTCAGGATTCCAACGTCCTGCAGAGTTATTGTTGCTTCACCTACAGCAAGATGAAACGTGTGTGTCTCCGGTCTCCACCTTTCTACTAGTGAAGTTATTAATTGGCAGTCCACGTTTATAACTCCAATTTGAGCAACCCCGTAAAACCCAGCCAATCGAATGTACTCCATTATTCTCGGGTCAATGTTCCTATAATGGCTCTCCACGCTACATCGTCGTGCAAACAAGACTTGATGCTCAACCTGCAAAATTAATCAATTCCAGTCGCACATCCCTAAACCATTATGTACTTTGTAAATAAATGAAAATATTTTATAAAACTGGTCTCGTAGCTATACATACATTATTAGTCCAAACAGCATCTGCATGGTGTTTCCCATGCAACTTCAGCAGCTCATCCACAATTGGACCCGGATTTATGTATTGCCGATTTCCAAATTGATTCATTTTTTTCGCCTACGAACAAATGTTTCTGTAATTTTTACTAATTCATCAACAAATATTCGAAAATATTAACTATTAATGTATGTTAATAATTTTAAGGTCCTAAATTACATAATCAACATTCTATTCAAATACGTAACCTATTAACATTATGTTACCTCGCTCCATGCAAACTAATAAATCCGTTCGAATTTAATAAAATAATCTATTAATATTTTCATTCATAAATACCATTATTTTCCCCCTACTGCTCAACAATTGCATATTCAATTAATAATACATATAAAAAAACAATAGTTATATTATTTGCTACATTTCTATTAGTTATCCATACTAACATACTATGACCAAAATTTTAATGCGATTGCACTATTATTCACACATGAAATTATTACTATATTACATTACATACAAAAATATAGATAAGTACCTTCTTCACTACGTCCTCCGAATCCTCGAAAAAAATCCTTCATAAAACGTATAATTATAATTAAATATTTTTTCGTTCGTGTTGTTATTTCATAACGTTGCTGGATTCAAGTAAATTAACAGAAATATTTTAGTTTTTTCATTCTAACAAATGACACACATAATAATATATTAGATTTCACAGCTATCGTTCACATATATTATACTTATATTTTCTCACCCACGTAGTACAAAAATAAATTTCAACTCGGCTTCATACAATACGTGCAATACACTATTTGTCATTCATGTTCCATAATTAAATTTATCAACTTCCATCCGTAAATATAATATTTACATTATAATTTTCTAACAACCCCATTTTATTTTATAACGACTACATATTATTTGCGTTATATTTTTTGTGGGATATAAAAAAAAATTGATATACTACTCTACAATCATGTTCCATAATTTTTTCTTACTCATTTTTTCAGCATATTGAATTTTAATTAGCAAAAAAAAAAAATTATTAAGCATATTTACTTGCCTTTTAGCGATCCCTTTATCAGTGCGCTTAATTAAATACCTATAAATTTAAACATAACACAGTCACATATTTAGTTAAAAGAATTAACATCACAATAATTATAATAAGATGGCAAATACACATTTCATTATCGCTAAAAAATAAATCTTACCAATAGTTCCGTGCAATTTATACGCTATTACACAAAATACACCCTTGATTATCGCTGAAAATGAAATCTGTGTAAAATTTACACAGATTTGAACCGAATGATTTTTTTAGAAAGCAATAAGGAATGAAATAGAATTTTTTTTGTTCGTGTTAATGCATACATTCACCCCTTATAAAGGGGTCGGATGCCACAAATTCTTCAATTTCGTTTATTGAAGAGGATGAGCGGCAGTCACGCGTGACACTGTTCACGCGTGACTGCCTTGCAGGGAGCAGCTGTGAAGCTGCTCCCTCTTTGCCCACGCTGCGGCATATGACGTCAGTTGCCGCAGCTACATGCTGCGGCAACTGACTTAGATGCCGCAGCCTCTCGCTGCGGCATCTGTTCTGAGTGCCGCAGGTCAACCCTGCGGCATTGACTGGACAACCCCCCCATGGGAATTATTTTTCCCCCCACCCTATTACGGTAATTTCATCTCAAAATTGCCACATTCAAATCTTTGTCCCTTAGAACACATGACCCAGCTACAGTACCATAGAAATTTTGAATGCAAAATTTGTACTTTGAACAGTACTACTATTTTCTAAATTTTTCATTTTACACCCGTTTTCAAAACGGATCGTACGTAAAAATTTCTTATATTTTTCTCTTCCTGACAATATAATTATTGCTCCAAAATTCGTTACTTTCCTGGACAACAGTCCTGATGCAGTGTGAAAAAATAGCCAAATCAATGCTCTGATACTACTTGTTGGAAAAATAACCCTTCTAATAAATGCGAAAGAAATTAGAAAAAATAAAAATAACAATCATAACACGAGAAATTATAGTGAAAAACTCAAAATCGCAGAAAAATCACTTGTTGTCCGAAAACAAAAAAAAATTCACTAAATATTTGAACAATTTTTACATTCACTCACTCTAATGTTTTCTCACACACATAATAAGTTACAAACCCAAGAGAATTATCCCATAAATTCTCTAAATTTCAAAGTTTACAAACAACTTTTAATTGGATTTTGGGATCCAATAATAATTTGAAAAACAAGCTCCTGACTTATATAGGCAGGAGATTCCGTGTAACCAGCTAAAAATTTGTTGGCCACCAACAAATATTTGCTGGCCAAAAATCCAGCTAATAGCCAGCAAATTTTGACTTTCTTTTTTTTTTTTTTAATCTAATACAACAATGTTTTCATTACTAAATTACAAATTATGCAACCAAAAAATAGTGTTATATTACGGCAAGTTTTTTTATTGCAAACTAAATCTTCACTGATAATTTTAATTTATGACATATAAATAAAACAAAGTAGCATACAAAAGACATACCCTATATATATATATATATATATATATATATATAAAAGACATACCCTTTCATACCAATTTACCATACAAATTTAAATTTACAATCATTTGCTCCATAAAAATTTAAAGCGTATTTTTTTACCACAGAAAAAAAAATTAAGTGAAAAATAAATTTTTCAAGAATAATTAAGAGGACTGAAAAATAAAAATAATATAAAAGAAGACCAATCATGCACGTTTTCAGTATTGTGCATTGCACTGCATGTGAGTAAGGAAGTGGGGTCCATTACCCCTACACAAATTCATCCAATTGACGATTATGATGACAAAAGATGAATGACACGTGTCAAATCCATGTAAAAAGACAAAAATGTCCTTTCGATCACTGCTAAAAGACCAAGCAGCCTACAATTCAGGCACCCATGTGCTACTGCCTACTGACGCAAACAGATTTATAATTTAATTAGTAAATTATTTATTAAAAAAAGAAAAATCACTATAAAAACCCAATATTAAAAATTCAATTTTTTAAATAATAATCGAAATTTATCGATTTAATTAATTTAAATTTATACAAACATATTATAAAAAAAAGAATTTAAATTTAAAAATGCTATATTTTTTAAATTCGTATCATAAAATTCTAATTAAAAAGAAAAAATCTATCTCATCTTATCGATTGGATATATCCGTTCTTTTTATTTTTTGTTTTTCTAATAATAGGAAGGTTCACATGTTTGGTTTGGCGTTCTATATACATTTTTTTTTCCTCTTATGTCCCTCTAATTTTGTCTTTGTTAGCATATAGCCTCCTATTTTTTCAATTTTATTCTACTTAGTCCCCCAATGCTAATGTAACACGGGTACTCCATGATATTTCTTCTCACCTATGGGGCTATGTGAAATAAAAAATTTAAAAAATAGAAAGGTTTTTGTAAAAGAAAAATGTAACAACAACAACAAATTTTTTTTTTTAGAAAAAATAAATATATAGCCTTAAGGAATGAAATTGAATGTAAAATATATTTTTCCTTGACGAAAATATTTTGAATTTAAATTTATATTCTTAGTAGGCAACATTTTTAAATATTTGAAAAGAGTATTTTTGTTCTGTTTATAGACTTATCCGTGCAAATTCGTATTAGCCGAAACAAATATATATATAATTAAACATTTTTTTCTTATATTTCAAAAATAAGTAAAGTAAGCTATCAGAATTGATACTTAGATATAAAAAAATAACCTTAAAATTAAATTATTTTTTACATTTAAGAGATGAGTCGAAATAAAATAAGAAGATATCTCATTAATTTTTTCTTAGCCCGTGATTTTAGATTTGACATCTAAATATTGAGCAACTTTCTCCTTTTGTAATTATAGTGGATGTGAATTAAAATTAATCGGATTATTAGCGTTCACGTACCAAATAATTATGAAAAATATTAAATTCTTTTTTATGAATAATTTTTCATGAATACTCTCTCCATTTTTAATATCTGTCACTTTTCAGTAAAATCAAAATACTATTTATTTTTCACTTTTAGATTTTCAATAAAATTTAATTTTTTTTTTCAATTTAATTTTTATTTTCAATAAAAATTAACCAATTAAATTCATTTTGTTATATTAAATCACTCACTATGCATTGAATTACTCAATTTTTTTCTAAATTTAAAATTAATTAATATTTCTTAATTTTAGTGAAAATAATAAAAGTGACAATTATAAAAGAATGGAGGGAGTAATATATTATTAATACATTGACCTAGAGAGAGAAGCACTTTCTCTTTCTCCCTCTAAAAGTGTACTTTTTAGAGAGAGAGAACACAAGGAGCCAATTTGAATCTCATCAATCATCCATTGGATTCCTTTACCGTTGGTCAATTTTTCCCTATTTTTGTGTTTTTATTTTTTTCACTTTTCCGTATGGACATTTTTGCCCTTCTTGTGATGTGCGCCTCTCTTGCTCACGGGTGGGTTGGTTTTTGGGTCCCACTTACACGTGTGAGGTAAATGATGTAACCACACGTGTTATAAGTTACAACACATTGCAGGATGTTTCGTATATTGGTGGTTATGCAGTCAAGGGATTTAACGGCGTTAGCAGTTTACAACAGCCACTGGCGACTGAACAATGGTTCCGCCGTATGTTTTAACGGGCAAGCAAACCAATGGGCGCTCATATTTTGAGAAAATACTTGTGTTTTACCCCAAAATTAATTGCAAAACACCCATTTTAGTGCTCCAACTTCAACGATTTTTTATACTTGGTCATCAAACTTCTATTTCTTTGCTTTAAATCCTTAAACTTTTAGTTCTAATCTTTTTTAGCCTGTACACTTTCAGTTTCTGTGATCCTAAATTGTCTTTGCATTATTTGATTTATTTTTTGTTCAAACGAAACAAAGACAATATTTTGTTCCCTAAGTATAACTAGGGTTGTGCAAAATTCAACCCTTCTCAAATAATTCGATCCGAAATTTGCATTCAGATAAAATTATTAGAATTATTATAATCGAATCGGGTGAAAAATTTTGCTGCCTCAATATAAATATTCCTTGAAAGTTTTCATAATCATGGAGATCTTATACTAAATAGCAACAAAATCTACCATCTCCAATGATGCATTGTTCTTGGCTTGAAATGACTTATAACTTGGACTTGAGAAACTAAATATAAATCACTTGGTTAATAATTTTGGTTTCTTCATTTTTTCAGTCTAGTTTTAATAATTGATTATTAATCTTTTTAGGTTCTACAAGCCCTTGCGTTGGCATCATGTGATACAAAGCATGTACGTAGTTAATAAGGACAATGAACTTCATCATTCTCGTCATACTCCATGATTGCATGCAAAACTTGGAATGGAACAAATTGTGTCACATACTCCATTCTGGAGCACTTGTTAGGTTAGTTTGCACTTCTAGCATCAGCTGATCTTTGAATTCTTTCTATCTCGAACAATTGGATTAGTACTGTATGGATGAGACCCTAACCTTTGGATTTGCTAACCCTCTCTCTTATTTTGTCTGGATCGATCAGGGACACATCCAACGTTTTCAGTTCTATACTAAAAATTTAAGTTGTCGAATTATACTGGGAGACATCGATCTATAATTGATTTTAAATTGAATTTATACTTATTGTAAATGTTGTTTATCTTGGGTAGTTTCCATTATAGGTAGCTCCTCGTATTGGAAGGACTATTTCTACGGTAGAGTGTTGTCTAACGAGATTGACACTTCATATATGGCAGCTTCTGCTTTATTTATCTTGAATATTTGGATTGTTCATAAATCAGAATCATTTTCATTAGTCTCACAGTAAAAAACTACCTTATAAACTGAATTTATTTCAGAGTCTATATCCAACAAGTTTTATTCATCCGTGAAGTCATACACTACACTAGATTGTCGTCTTCGAAAAATAACTTTCTCGCATTTTCTTTTAGCTCATTCTTGCGAGGACAAAAATCAGTCTTGTGACTCTTTATGTCAAAACATTATTAGTATTGTCACCCCTTTTATTCATGATTCCATGTTGAACTGAAAGACTTGTCCTTTAATAAAAACTCCATATACTGTTTCTCTAGAAACAAAATTGGGAAAATGATTTGTGCTAGGGCTGCAACATATCAAACTTAATAATAATAATACTAATAAGGTTTAAAGTGCTTTTTACCTTTGATATTTAATAAAAAGTATAATTTTATTTTTAATATTTTTATTGGTCCGAAAATCCGAAACCGATAAACTGGTTAATCGATAGTAACGGACTGATTAATGGTTAGTATTTTGAAAAAATCGATATTAATGGACTGATTTTTTTTTTGGCTCATGGATCGATTAACCGGTTCATGCTCACTCCTACTACCTATAAAGAGAATGTTAAAAGACGGAAAAAGTTCTTTTAATTTTAAAATGTATAGGATAAATTTGGCTTTTTGTTAAGCTAATAGTAGTTGTGCCAATCAAGATTTTGTGTTTGTTAAACGAAGCCTCATTGGACACTAATGTAATACTCCCTCCATTACTTAATATGTGTCACTTTTGTTATTTTCATTGTGATTCATTGTACATTTAGTGATTCAATGCAAAAAATTAAATCTGATTGTTCAACTTTTATTGAAAAAAAATAAATTGAAAAGAAAAAATTAAATTGTATTGAAAATTAAAAAGTGACAGATAAATGAAATTTGAATTTTACTTAAAAGTGACAGATAATAAGGAACGGATGGGGGTACTCAGACTGGCAAAACTTTTTAAAAAAATGTATTAAAATTATTTTTGAATTTTAAAAATGACATTTAAAATAAAATTAAAAAAATTATAAAATAACACTTGAATAAATAGGAGAGAGTAGTAAATTTATTATTCATATTGAACAAATTGAATGAGCTAACTTAAAATACTTTGCTAATAACCGTTAGGCTTTAAACTATATTTATGTACTAAAGAAGGAGTTAGTGGCAATGGCACTTGCTTCAATTGAGTGGCTAATTATATTTATTTAGTATTTTATAGCAATTGAAAATATTCTTTTTGCCAGGATGAGAATATCATGCATATTTTATTAATTTTGGAAAATTGTGCGTTTGAATTAATTAATAAAATAAAATTTTGACCATTGTTGGATACCTTTAATTGCTTGATTTTCCCAATTGGAATCCATTATAATCACAATTAATAATAATTAATAAACATAACACCAATTATCATATAAAAGAATTTTAATTTTCTGATCAAGCTCAGAAGAATCTTTGTCTAGAATAATATTTAAACATGATCGTGGATGAGACGCCAAGTTGTAAAGGATTCGCCATATCCATATTATTCCCTAATTTTCTTCAATATAATATTAATTATTTTTCTTAATTATTTTTGGATTCCTTTAAATGATGGGAAAATAAATGCAATTATATGCATATAGAAATAAGAGATACTTTTCCCCTATTTACTCAATCAAAATTACTAACTTAATAATCAACCACCACATCCCTAAAACTCAAACTAATAATAATTACCATAACATAAGGGGACCAACCATCACCTTCAATTAATTCGGTACTATTATACTTTCTTTTGCATTGGATTTGATATTAGTTATTACAATTAATTGCATCCATGAGCGACTATAATCTTTTATCTTCATCTTATATAATCTTATTGATCACCGTCTCTAATCACTAGAAAAGAAAAACATGGGAGATTTTTCGAAAAGAGATATTTCGATGGCTAAATTTATATTTTGAGAGAGAAATGTGAAAGAAATGGCTTCATTTAGAGTTTAAAAAATTTATACGATTGAACTAAGATAGTTTATATAATGTTTGATTATGTTACATTAAATGAATTGAACTCTTAATACTTAATAGATCTTTTACCCGTAAATCTATAATGATAGTAACCCTTAGGCATAATACACTAAAAAGGGGCCAAATTTTTAAATATGATAGAAGATTAAAGAATTTGAAAAGACAAATAGTAAGAAATAATACATTTAACCAAAAATCAACACAAAATTATATTTTTTTTTTGAAAAAAAAATGGAGAGAAATTAAGATCCCCTCTAGTAACTCTTATAGGGTTAAGATCGAATATGAATTTAAGAGTATGAATTACATATTTCGGTTACCAATATAACTTATTATTCACTTTATTTCACTCAACGCCAAAATTTTCAGCTATTCACACATATAAAAAAAAATCACTAATTAACATTAATTCTATAAAATATTAATTTGTTAATTCTTTTTCCTTCTATTAATTATTTCTTGAAACTTGAAAATTATCGCTTTAAATGGAATATAAATTATTTAAAAAATTATTGCGATAAATGAAACCGACAGAGTATTATTTAGTGTTTTATGAAAAATATTACCCAATTACTAGGTGATTCAAATTAAAGATCTATAAAAAAAGTTATTTTGGAAAAGAATGACAAAATAAGCACTAATTATGAAAATATTATCTTTTTTATTTGTAATTAAATATCATATTTTATACATATTGGCTGAATATTAATATTTTTTGGAAAGAATTGAATTTTTAAATATTGAAAATTGTTATGAAACATTAATTCATTTTCATGATATGCAACCTTATCCATAAATAGAAAAAAAGAATAGTGAAGTGTGAATAAGAAATTGAAGTAGGAATTTTGAAGGAAGGGGCAAAAATGAGAAAGAAAAAAATTGCACATAATAACTTGTGGGGTCCAAAAAGGAGGCCTTCAGTAAAGGACAAAACAGAGCTCATGTGAACATATTATTTACTGTTAAACACTAATTATTGTCTTATTTTTTCACATTTATTACATTACACATTTCCTTTTTTTATAATTATAATATAATATTAAGTAATTACCAATTTGCCTAATCATTATATTCTTTTATATTGATATAAATTTAAAAAGTAGATTTGGAATTAGAGTCCTTTTCATATGCTAATAAAAAAAATCTCTTATATAATTTTATATTTGCAATGCAAATTAATAGGTAAATAATTTGAAATTTTATTCTAAGAGGAATATAATGATTAATTACATCTATAAATGTCATTAAAAATTAACATTTCAAGATTAATTTTATTGCATGGTATTTGATAACACAACAATTAATTAAATTTGATCCTATAAATTTGCATCAACCAAGTTAATTAATTAAATATAAAGAAATGGACGTTCTAAATAATTATTAGAGCCATAATTAATCATTAATTAAGATGTTATAAGATAGTATTAAAGACTATTAAATCCATATATATATATATATATATATAAATTTCTTATACATTCCCTCTATTTCTTCTATTTTTTAAAAGTTATTTTTATTCATACAATTTAATTTGACTGTCGAAATGTTTTAAGATGTTATTTTTTTTTTTTTATTTGTCTGATTTTCGGGTCAATATTTTCCGAGCTGAGTATTTTTTTGGAATCTTATAAATTTATTGATGGTCTAATAAAAAATTGAGAAATGCATATAATAATTTATTTTAGATTCTATGTTTTTTTTTTGCCCAATATATCCCTTGAGCAAAGTTTTTTTTAAAAAAAAAATAATTTGATAAAAGGGAATTCACAAAAATAAAAATAAAATAAAATGAAGGCTACATTTCTTTTTCTTTTAAATTAAATTTCTGAAAGAAAAAAGTGAGTTGCTATTGTTTATAGGACAGAGAAAGGGACAGTTTTTAATGAAAAAGTAGAGAGAGAGAAAATGACAAGAAAGGTGAGTTCTTAGAGAGAGAAAGTGGGTTCTTTTACACTCACAGGGAGAGAGAGAGAGAGATGGTGGTGGTGGACAGAGTTTTCTTTGGATTTTTTTTGTGAGGAAACAGAAACATACCCACTTCAAAGTTTTCAAGGTGGGGGTGAGGGGTGCGTAGGATAAGCAGAGAAGAGTAAAAAGCTTAAGCCTTTTAAGCTCTTTCTCTCTTTGTTATGCATATTCTCTTTACTTTAGCTTCAATCTCCACAAGGCGCGTTAAAGATCAATAGCACCTCCTTTTCAGCCTTTTTTTCTGGGTTTTAGTAAAGATGGCCGGTGTCTGTGGTGGTGGTGGTGGTGGTGCTCATTTTGGCAAAAGCGGAGCATTTGCGGTGGTTTTTTGTTTATTTGGTCTGTTCTCACTAAGTTGCGCTGCTAGATTAAGTGTGGAAAGGCAAAAACTTGAGGTTGAAAAGCACTTGAATCGCATAAATAAGCCAGCTGTTAAGAGCATTGAGGTATTTTTCTCTCTCTGAGAAGTTGTGTCTGGTTGCTGAGAAAGTGGTGGGAAAGTGAAAGAAAGTATGTTTTTGCTGTTAGCAGTTAATGCTCTTTGTTACTTTGGATCATGAAATGGATTTAAAACATCAGTACAAGCTCAGTCTGCTAGTGGCTTTTCTGGGTCTGTTTATTTGATTTATATTTTTATTTTTTTGGGTTTTTGCATTCATTTTAAATAATAAAATACTAAAAATGGATTTCAAATTCTTTGATTTTCTGCATTTTTCTCATCTCCTCTTTCAAATGGGTCATGAACATTAATGGATTTTGCTCATTCTTCTGTTTGTTGAATATTTTTCAGATTCATACGAACTTATCATTCTATGATTATTTAGTCTCTCTGCTCTCTGCTCTCTCTCTCTCTCTCTCTCTGCAATTATTTTCCTTTTGGGGGAGTTAATGGCAAGAAACAAATCATACAACTGAAATATGCTTCCACTATGTAACTCAGCAGAATATAAATGCTAATGTGTACTTGAGTTCCCTTTTCTCTTTGTTTTTTTCTTTTAATTTTTAAATCTCATTAATCATTTGAAGACCTCAGTCATTCATTACACTCCCATACGATTTCGTGATTTGTTTGAGTGAGAAATTTCGATGTATTATTTTAGATTTAACTCATCATCTCTTTCTTTTTTTGTTGGATATACAGAGCCCAGATGGAGATATTATAGACTGTGTTCACATGGCTCATCAGCCTGCTTTTGATCATCCTTTTCTG
Source organism: Excoecaria cochinchinensis (assembly GCA_947683425.1). Lineage (NCBI taxonomy): Eukaryota > Viridiplantae > Streptophyta > Magnoliopsida > Malpighiales > Euphorbiaceae > Excoecaria > Excoecaria cochinchinensis. Next base: position 50,013,846 of record CANTUQ010000004.1, read on the forward strand.
AAAGACCACAAGATTCAGGTCCATCTCTATTTTTAATCACTTTAGATGATTTTCTTTGCTGTTACTGATTTTTGTTTTTGAATTTTATAGATGAGGCCAAGTTACCACCCAGAAGGGCTGTTTGACGAGAACAAGGTATCTGCTAAATCAAAAGAAAGAACAAATCCAATTACCCAGTTGTGGCACACTAATGGTAAATGCCCTGAAGGGACCATACCCGTAAGAAGAACAAAGAAAGATGATGTTTTGAGAGCAAGCTCTGTTAAAAGGTATGGTAAGAAGAAGCGCAGAAGCATCCCAAAGCCTAGATCTGCAGATCCTGATCTCGTCAATGAAAGTGGCCATCAAGTAAAGTTCTCATCTTTTGTTTCTTTAAAGGGATAATAAAGTAGCTTTTGCCATTTTTTCTTTGTTAATTTAGCTATTAGATGTTTGTTAGTTTTCAATATTTGTTTGTTGTCTTAGCCTTTGGAATTTTCTTGGTGGTGATTAGCATGCTATAGCTTATGTGGAAGGGAACAAGTATTATGGAGCCAAAGCAACCATTAATGTATGGGAACCCAAAATACAACAACCTAATGAGTTCAGCTTGTCTCAGCTATGGATATTAGGAGGTTCCTTTGGTGAAGATCTCAACAGCATTGAAGCTGGCTGGCAGGTACTGCAATAGTTTATTATTTTAATACTGTATGGATCAGAAATAATTGAACTTATTCTATATTAAAAAAATAAAGAAATAATTGAACTTATAATTGAAATGATCCAATATTATTTTTATATTTCTTATCCCTCATTTGTCATCCTTGTGTGTGGATTCAAACAGGTCAGTCCAGATCTATATGGTGACAATAACACAAGGCTTTTCACTTACTGGACTGTAAGCTTCCAACTTGGATTACTTTAACTTTTAACAACTTGATAATTTTGATGGATTTTGCTCATATACATGTCTGTTTTTGTGAAAATAATTACAGAGTGATGCATACCAAGCCACAGGTTGCTACAATCTTCTATGCTCAGGCTTTATTCAAATTAACAGTGAGATAGCAATGGGTGCTAGCATCTCTCCTGTTTCTGCCTTCCGCAATTCCCAATACGATATTAGCATACTTGTCTGGAAGGTAAGCTCTACACATTGAGCACTAGCTTGAAATCATCCTAAAAGCCTCACTATTGGTTAAAATTTTCAAAAAAAGCCAAAGACAGACAGACATAACTGATCCTGTCAAAAGGTGCACGTGAACTTTGATGATGGATATTTTTTTGTCTTTTTGAATTGAAGGTTACAATGCACCCAAGGCTCTAAAAATGGTTACTCTTTACTAATAAGCTACGTGCTTAGAGCTACAAGGTCCTGAGTTTAAAGCCTAGATAGCCACCTTGTGACAAATTTTTGGCATTATCTTTGGATATTGTTGGTTGTGAATGTAGGTTAATGTTTGTCTGTAATTGGGAATGATTAATGTAGGATCCAAAAGAGGGGCACTGGTGGATGCAATTTGGGAATGACTATGTATTGGGGTATTGGCCGTCATTCCTATTCTCATACTTAGCAGAGAGTGCATCCATGATAGAATGGGGAGGTGAGGTTGTGAATTCAGAGGCAAATGCTCAACACACCTCAACTCAAATGGGAAGTGGGCATTTCCCAGAAGAAGGATTTGGAAAAGCAAGTTACTTCAGGAATATTCAAGTGGTAGATGACTCCAACAATCTCAAGGCACCTAAAGGGATTGGCACCTTCACTGAACAATCTAATTGCTATGATGTTCAAACCGGAAGCAATGGAGATTGGGGACATTACTTTTATTATGGGGGTCCTGGTAGAAACTCTAATTGTCCTTAAAATTAATATTCTCTCTTTCACTGTATCATTCAACCTAGTAATGCCTCTTTTGTATACCCCTTTTTTTTAACTGTTTAATTAGGTTGGTTAGTAATGTTACCTCTCTAGTGGGAAGTTTTGACTTTTTTTTTTTCTTTACCAAAGTATCTCCATGTAAGTTGTTGGGGATAAGCCTAAGTTTCTCAAAGCTAAAGAAACAGGCTCTTTGTTTACTCTCTCCCTCTGTATTCTATTGGTTTGCTCCCTTCTTGGAGTGGTTTGTGAATGAATGAATGAATGAATGAATATCTTTCCCCATCTACTGCTAAATTGGTATGAAGTAATTAGTTAGTGTTATTTACCATTTTCATGTCTATAATCTAAGTTTGGTGCCATTGTGTTTGCTCCTTTAGGGCAAAAAGTTATGGAGCTTAAAAGTTTGATGTGAGTTACTAAGTGGGTACAGGGTAGTGGTGATGGTGTACTTTTGGATGTCTACTTTTGTAAAGGGACCAATTTCTTCTCTCCTCTCCCCATTTATTCAATTAATTAATGGACAATTGCACTACACGTTCTTGAATTTGTACATTTTTTACTATTAAATTCTTAAAAGGTTATTAATAATACATACCGGATTCAAATAAGAATTTAATAAAATAAAAAATGAGAATTTAGAGAGTCAATTTATATTGAAATAATATTAACACTTTACCCAATTTTGATAAAATTAAATTTAATGTGTATTGAAATAAAAATTTGGTAATACAATAAGATAAAGAAAAAAAGGTAGAAATTTAGGGAGTGAAAATGCTTTTTGCCATAATTAATTGGTAAACTTAAAGACACTATAGCTAATTTGGTAGGTTAGTCCACTATGAGTAAAGTCTTCCAATATAAAATTATTCCTTGACCTCAATGATCTTAAAAGTTGCATACATTATAAATATTACTTTGCATATAAAAAGAAAAATCATATTAAATGGCATTTTCAGCCACCTACTAGTATATGATTTATAGGAATACATGGCCATGGCATGCCCCACATTTTTGGTTGGTCCATGTGTGACTAGTTAAAGTGGAACACTTTAAATCCGCCATCTTTGTTGGGTTTAATTTCACTATCTTCTATGAATTTACCTTTGAGATTTTAGTAATACCATTCAATTCTAATTTATGGGCCATTCAGGTTAACTAATGAAATATCCAATTGAAATTATATGTATTTATATATATATAAACTTTTGCTCAGTGTTGATTCTTAATATAGACCTTACCAAGAAAAGGATAGTGTTGCCAAGAAAGACATAAACATGTCATCCAACTTCTATCTTTCTACATTATATACCTACTCAATTGAGATAATGTGGTCCTTGCTTGGTGACAAGAGGATGGACAAAAAATGGTACCTCTTTTTCATTTTTTGTTTTTAATTTTCCTCCCAATACAAAATAAATAAGCATATTATTGAGAATATATCGAGATATGAGATGAAATACTAAAGCCGCTTCTTTTGTAATCAGATATTTCAAATTCAAATTTTAGGTACGAAATAGTTTTAAATATTTTCTTTTAAATATTTAATTAGTGGTGAATTCAGAAGATAATATTTCATTTTATAAAATATTGCAAAAACAGTTTTAGAAGAAAATATTTCGTTTCCCGTATAAGTATGTCTAACGTGAATTCAGAATAATCGGACTAGTAAACTTTATAGGTAAGATAGACTATACCATATATATATATAAAATTAATGTGTGTTTTTTTTTTAATTAGTGGTGATGAGTAGAAGAATTTTTTTTTTAAAACCTTGCAATTCAATTTCAGCAAGTATTATTTATTTTATTTATTTATTCAATGTTAGAGATGGTTCTATTTGAAATTATATTGGAGACATGATATATTAATCTTGTTTTAGTAACCCATCAGCATGTTCTTCATCTCCAACATTTTTGTTTTGTCTTCTTTCTTAGTTGGTCCATTTTGTGTGGAGAAAAAAAACAAAGGCTAGTTTGATTTTTGTTTTATTTAATTTCTTAAATGCACACACTTTTTCAGAAATTACAAAATTGCATAAGCCAATAATAATATATTTGCAATTCCATAAAAAACTGAGCTTTTTACTTATTTATTTATTTATGTGAGCAGTTCCACCAAGTAAGATTCTTCCTTTGATTTATAAACACCACTTTGCAATTTTTTTTTTATTTTTATATATAATAAAAACCTCTTAATTAGCATTTTTTTTTCACTTGTATAAAATTAGCATATGTATTTTTACTTTGTGACAATCACTCTTCTTTTCTCATCAGAATCAACATATTGCTTAGCTAGCATTACTTACGTTTAGCTTTATTTATTTGCCAATTGGAATACAATCAATCTATTTTATAAAAAAAAAAGAAGCTTTTTTATATAGATATTTTAGCTATTTTGTTTTTTTTTTTTTAAAAAAAAACTATTTGTATTCATTGAAAATTTTCACCTTAAATCTCTGCTTGTACTTGTGATTTTTTATTAATATTATAAATATTTAAAAAGAAAATAAAGCAAGTATAAAAGGGATTTTTTTTAAAAAAAAGTGTTGAAAGTTAATAAAAAAATTAGGCAAATATTAAAGGCTAAGATGTATTATGCCAAATATTTTTTACAGACAGCATCAATATACAATTTGGCTAAAAAAAATGATTTTGAGAGAAATATTGAGACTGTTAAATTATGGCGAGACAAAAAAATCGGGTCTAAACAGACTTTAGTGGCTGGACAGTCGAATTGGATATAGACGTGTACTTTAATTTTTAAAATTATGATTAATTGATTTGAATTTGAAAGTAAGTGTCTGATTAACCGATTGATTAACAGTTAAACAATCTATATTTGAATATGAGGATAATTTTCATATATATTTATATTCTATCATAATATTAGAAAATAAATTATTTAAAAATTAATGTTTGTATAATTTTATTATTGTATTTTACGTTTAAAATTTTAAAATTTTATATTTTAATTTGCTAGATGTATTCAAATCTTTTATATAAAATTTATATTTAATTTTTTTAATAATTAACAGACCGTATTTAATAATTAATTAAATTTAAATTTAAATTTTAAAAAATCGGAATACAACTTGAAAAAGGCTATTAACCGCTGATGCCCAGCTCTCGGTTAAACAAATAGTAAAACTGTGAAAACAAGAAGGATAGAAAACAGAATACAATGAATCTTTGTTTTTTTTGAAACTACAATGATCCAGACAACGAAAACAAACAAAGATTCAATCAATTGGCCTTCTGTCATGTAGCTGACAATTTATGCTGAAACGCTGCCACGCTTCTGTGTTTTGTATTCTCTTGGATGGACTTTCGATATGAGTATCGTCAATTGGGCTTTCGATATATAATTTTTGCCAAATATTATTTATTCTATCAGCTACCAATTCGCCATTGGTTATCAATTAGCAGATTCTAATTTTTCTCTGTCGATTATCAATTACTAGCTGTGCTTATCAACAAAACCAAACGGAATCTAAAAAAACGATGATATTTATTAATTTTACTATGAATAATATGAATGCAATATTTTAAAAGATAATTGATAAAACCTGAAATGTCTTTATCTAAAGAGGCGGGATCGAGCCGATCGAATGAGAATAACCCTGCAGAAATGAGTGTCCGGTCGGACCAGACGTGAGCACTCCGAAGTTTAAGTTAGTAGCTTAGAGAGAGAATGCTAAAAGTTCAATACCTGGAGCAATCGTTGGCTGGGTTATTTATATGAGATAGTTGAGGGACACTCAAGTGCCTGGGGGGTGATTACTGTCTGTCAGAGTAGATGCGCGGCGAAGTGACAGGGAGCGGGTGGATGGCATGGGCGCTGCCTTGTGTCAGGCGGCTGATGGGACTGACGGTTACATTAGCCGATCGGGCGTTTGCGCTGCCTAGGAGTTCGTGCCTACTATTTTTGGTTGTTGAACCTTGGGCCTTGCCAGTTAAGTGGACCGACTGATAGGTCTTAGAGCAAATGATATTTATTGTATTATCAATAATGTTATGTACAATTTTTTTCATCGTAATATAATTTTGAATTTATGATAATATGTGCCTTGCCTCCAAACATTAGGATTAATGAATACTTATTACCATCATAAGTATTGTACATTCACATATCCGTTTAACAAAACTAGCACGGTTGACCCGAAATTCTATCAAATTATCTTGAATTTTTCGAACCATACAATGCAAAATTCTTTCGAGTGTGATTAAAAGATTTCATCACAAAATTTTTAACTTTCAAAATAAATTGAACACGACCGTGTGCACCCAACTCTCACATCAATCTTAGTCTTAGGTTATTGATGGGTCTTTCTCATGTTATTTGTTCAGAATAAACTATAAAGTATCAAAACTTTTAATCTAGTTTTAAATAAGAGTGGGCACAGTTCAAAAAAATCAGCACATTAATATCAATTTTTTTAAAAAAAATAAGCATTAATAAGTCCGTTATTATCGATTAATCAGTTAATCGGTTTCAAATTTTCGGACTGTTTAACCAATATTTTTTCTTTAACCTCTACAATTATAAGATGTATTTATAAATAAAATTAAAATATTCAAAATAGTTAAAAATTAAAATTTCTCCACTATAATATAACATTATTGTCATTAAAATAAAAGTATTTTGTGGATATAAACAACTTTATTTTTAAAAATTTAGACTTAATAATTAAATGAATTATTCGATCTATTATCACCCCTAATTAAATGAACAGTTACACTTATTAATAGTAAATTAAAAAGAAAAACTTTAAAACTTTAAAATAATTAAGATAATGGAAAAAGTGCAGCAAAAATACTTAAAAATTACAAAATTATTAAAATAAATCAATTCAAAGCTAACAACTATTTTTCTTTATTTTTTTAACTTGATATGCATTATTTTCACATTTATTAAAAAATATATATATTTTTAAAATTATTAACAAATTTTAGTTAATATATTAATGTTATATAATTCGCATAATATATTATGATTTTCATTAATGAAAAATTGATAGATAAAGAAATAATAAGAAATACTAAATGTGAACATATTTAATAATTAATAAATTAACTAAAATGTCTTTAAAAAAACTAAAATGAAATTAAAATATATTTTAAAGTAAATGAAAATTAAAGGAATATAAATAATTAAATATGAAAATAATGAAAAAAATAATAAAAAGAAATAAAGAGTTAAATAAAGTTGATAAACTGTAGGGTTGATCGTAAGTCGCTTAATCGGTTCAGTTAACCGGTTCATGAGCAAAAAATTGATCAATTAATATCGATTTTTTTAAATCAATTAATCAGTCCGTTGTAATCAAGTTTTAGATTTATGTATAAAACTTGCTAAATAAATGGCTTAGTGCCTTAGTAGATAAATAGCTTCTATGCTTGTCCACTTTTTCTACTTGGTTACATGCACTCTTTTTCTCTTCGGTTACAAGATATTAGCATATATATATATCTCATTTATGAATGTAAAAAAAAAAAATTTCCAAATTTCCTGCATTTTTAATTGAATATTAATCATCAGACTAAATTCTAATAGTTTACTAAATTGTTCGATATACTTAATTTATTTTTATTGAATTATTTTTAAAGTTGAAATATATTCTATTTAACTTATTTTATGCAATCAAATGCTAACAAAAAAACTAGCATTTGATGTCAGTTTTACATTAGCTCCATATCAACCACATTGAATTAAGGAAAACCAAGCAACTATTTATGGATAGGTGATTTTGCTATTTTTTCATTTGATTGGGGTTCGAATTCCATATATTTTGCTCTAAAAATAAATATATTATGAAAAAAGAACAAATCTATTTATTTGCATAAACTAATATTAAATTTATTTATACAAAATTTAAATAAAAAGATTATGGAGCAACTCCATTAAATGTAGTAAACCATGTACAATTTTGATATTAAAAGAAATATGAGAAAAAAGCCCATAGTAGGTTGCAAATTAAATTATTGTCCGGTGACAATCAATATTCATAATAGAGGAGACAAGTGATTGAATAGAAAAAGTGAAAAATCAGTACATTAATTTTTTTTTTCATAAAATCAGTACATTAATTAACTATTAGGAGTATATTAATTAAAAATCAATGAAGGTTTTAATCAGGAGTGAGAAAAATAATTATTTAACTGAAAATTCGATCAGAAATCGAATTGAATTTTTTGGTCAACCGGTTCGATACACTCAGTTGCGATTTTTATTTTTGACATTTTTAATTTTAATTTTGTTTTTGAGTACTGGTTAATCGTCAGTCCACGGCCAGTCAGTTCATATTTATACTATATTTTTATTTTCTCTAAAATTTATATAAAGAAATACTTTAAAATATATTTAAATTATATGTATTCTCCGGAATTATATAAGTTACTTATATAGAGTAATTGGTTGATCTTTATATATGTTATTTTTTATTACATATATTGGTGCATATGTCTTATTGAAGGGAAATTATACATATATAATTAACAGCGGAGGTAACATTAATAAATGGTACCTACCTCTTGTAGCGCAGAATCTCATTGTGGAAGCGTCTACAAGGATCTCATTTGTTTTTGGTCACCGGTCTGGCTTTTACCCACTCGGGATAAAAGCAACTTGTTCACAATCTAAATGCCCCTGAAAGATAAGACAGAAAACTATGAGTGGGAACGAGCAGCCTTGCGGCATGTACGTTTTCTCGTTACCAAATTATGAGGACCTCACCTCTATTTATAAAGGTCCTAATGGCTAGAGACCTAACTCTAGTTCAACTCAGACTCTTTCTGAGATAATATTTGGTAATTTAATTTAGATTAAATAACTCAATTTAATCTTGATAGGAACTCAATTCTTTATAGAGTCATGGGCGTATCCCAACTCTATCATCTCCCACTCGCACATGACGGAACGCATTCCAGTCTTAATCTTCAGTTATACTGGCAAATAGATTGTGTGACCAGCATACCTCGAGAGCACTAGTGCTATACACCTGTTAGGGATATATAGCGTCTCGGAAAACAAGATCCTCTTCTTCATGTATGCCTAACCCTAGATTGCCTTCTCACATTCACTGTTTTAACTCATGATCTCATAAAATAATTTTCGTGTTCACTATTATGTTTCTACTCATAGAAACTATAATAGGCTAGCCAGTGAACCACGAAACCTTATGAAAGTGATCAAAAGGCTATCTTCCCCTCTTACTGTATGCCATCCATCATGATTCAACTCGCTTTTCTAGTTAGATCCGCCAGGCCTAAATTTTTTCCGGACCTCTTGGAAACTAACTAAGCTAGCCACATTGAACCATACTTCAGGGATAAGTTAAGGATTCTAAGGGTCGAAATATAAATAGGGTCTCACAATAGGGAAAGTTGAGATCAGTAATATTATTAAATTTCCATCCCTGTGGTCACATAAGCACACACGGTATAAAACATGTGTTATGGTGTTCTTTCCTTCCCTTAAAGGAGCGCATGTCTCACATTTTGATAATGTGTATATTAAACACCATACAGAAGCGTAAGGTTGCGATGCACCGAAGCACCCAACTTTAGTCCGCTTACTTAAGGACTGCTTCTGGCTTTTCAGACAGAATATGGTAGTTACATATAACTTACCATCGGATTCCATACAATCCTTATTTTGGATCTCAATCCAAAGCATACAACTTTATGTATGTCTTTATCTCGCACCTTAACAAGACTCATCTTGTAATTTCTGCAAGACGGCACTTTTATTTTGAACAGGCTCTCGAGCATTCTCATATGTTCAAAAATCGCCTCATCTTAGTTTTTGCCAACTCATTGACAAAACTAAGGTAAACACCCTTGTGAGTGGGCTAGTTCTCTGTCCGACATGCTCAATCTCATATCAATAATAGTAAATGTTTACACATAAACATTCACACTCATGTATTGCCAACAATGAACTTTAGTTATTATTCGCAAATAATAACGTTAAGGGATTATATAAAGTATAACAGTACCAATTAAATTCTACGCAAACCTCGAGATCTAATGTGTCTCTCAAAACACATCTCTCGTCATAGGTTTACTCAACGGATCTGCGTGCGTAGAAACGTACTGTAAGTTCACATCTCTCATTATGCAACAATATCTCTCGCGTATTGATACTTAATGTCGATATGCTTAGCTCCATTATAAGCTATCAACGACTGACTGTCACTATAGACTGTCACTAATACCTTTAAGACAGTTACTCTTAAATGGCTCAAAAACCATTTCAGCCAAACTGTCTCCTGTACTGCAATTGAGGAAGTGACTAATTCAACTTCCACTATTGATGGGGCTACACGGGTTTAATTCTTGTTACTCCACGAGATGGCACTCTTGCCAAACAAGAATTTAAACCTGAGGTGGATGCCTTCTCATCCACATCTCCTGCCCAATCAATGTCTCTGTATTCTCTCAATGCAGATCATTTTCTTAATAATAGAGAGAATAGGCTGCAGTACCTCTAAGGAATATAAGTATTCTTTCAATTGCTTCCTATGTGCTTTGCCTGTGTTAATTTGATATTTATTTACCATGCTCACTGCATAGCATATATCATGTCTTGTATACAACACTGCATACAAAAGACTACCCACGACACTGGCATATTGAACGTTCCTCATACGTTCATTTCTTCTGGCATCATAGGACACAGATCTTTGCTAAGAAACTGATTCTTGGCAATGGAGTATTCTATGAGTTTGCAGTTTTGCATATTAAATCGCTCAAGGTCTTTGTTGATATATTTCTCTCAAGAAATAGACAACAATCTTCTTGAATGATCTCTTGAAATCTTAACTTCAAGAATGTAATATGCACGACTCATATCCTTTGTCTCAAAGTTGGACGATAACCAATCTTTGATTTCATTTACGTACCATTTATCATTTTCAGCTTTAAGTATGTCGTCTACATACAATGCCAAAATGACAAATTCACTTTCAGAGCTTTTACTATAAACACAATGATCTTTATCAATCATGCTGAACACATTCGACATGATTATATGATGAAGTCTCAAGCTCCATTGTGTTGAAGACTGTTTAAGGCAATAGATTGAACACATCAATCAGTAAACCTTATGTTTGCTGCCTTTTCCGATGAAACGTGTAGATTGTTTCATCCATTTCTCCATTGAGAAAAGCAATCTTTTCATCCACTTGATGAAGCTCTACATTCAAACTCGCCACTGTGGCTAGAATGAACCTTATGTACGTAAATTTTACAACAGATGAGAAAATCTACTCATAGTCAATCTCTTTCTATTGTATGAACCCCTTAGCGACTAGCCGAGCCTTATATCTTTCGATACCTCTTTCAGCATGTCGCTTTACTTTGAGAATACATTTATTTTCAATTTATGTCCTTCCAGCAGATCAACTAGTTCTCAAACATGGTTTGATCTCATGGATGCCAATTTTTCTTCTATTGCTTTAGTCCATTTTTTTTTCTTAGATGGGCATGAAAAAGCATTTTGAATAGGTTTTATGCTCTTTCTAGTCTTGTGGGATAACCAAAAGGGCTTCGTTTAGGCCTTCAATTTTAAATTGTCGGCATGAAACACTTATCTTTTTAGATTTTTGCAGTTCTGAATCTTGATAAATATGTCTCATATATTTATCGTAATTCACAATGCTCCCACTGGGATCATGTTCCATACTCCCACTGGAGTTAGGAATACTATATTCTTTCCTCCCACTGGAGTCAAGAATGCTCCCACTCAAATCAGGTCTCGAACATCCGAATCATTTGGAGGATGAAGGTCTTAACCTTTTTCCTCTAACTCCCTCCCACTCTGATGGAGTGATCCTGATGGTCTCTTCCTGAAATATAAAGTGAAATCTTAATTCACTTCGCCCAACTTTAGAAATTCATTCTCTTAAGAATATGATGTCTAGTGATCCAAAATCTGTCATTATGCCATTTTCTTACTGACCCACGAAAATGTATCCTTTTGATACTTAAGAATATCTCACATAGACACTCTTTTAACCTCTTGGTCTTAAATTTACTAAATTGAGGCATCATGGACGCAAGCATTACAACCCAAAAGTTATAAATGGCTTAGGTCAACTTGTCGACCGGTCCACAACTCATAAGTTATGATAATGACAGCTTTAGAGGGCTTACGGTTCAGAACATATGTGACAGTCAATAAAATATCTCCCCGATAAGAGATAGACAAATTTGCCTCTGTCATCATAGATCTAACCGTATTTAGGAGAGTCTAATTTCTCCTTTCCTCAACACCGTTTTGTTGTGGATTTCAAGGAATGAACAACTGATATTCAATCCTTTTTCATCACATGAAACTTTAAGTTTATCTTATAAGATATTACTGACCTCTGTCAGTTCTTAAAGTTTTGATCTTTTTATCTAATTGATTCTCAGCTATACTCATATAAGTCGTGAAGCAACTCAATGCTTCTGACTTGTGAGAAATCAAATAGACATGACTATACCTAGTATAGTCATATATATGTGACGAAATAATAGGCCCCATGCCTTACCCTCACATTCATTTGATCACACTCGTCAGAATGGACTAACTGCAATGGAAACTTAGCTTTAGTATCTTTACCGAATGATTTTCTAACTAGTTTTTCCTTTTAGGCAATGCTCACAGTAGGCAATTCAAACTTATTTAAATCACTTATTAAACCTTCTTTGATTAACCGACTCATTCGGTATTATCCAATACGGTTTAATACAGCATGCCTGAATTTCACATTATCCTCATAACTCTATGAAAAATAACAAACTAGTTTTACTCAAATAGTTATGGTCCACATCCATAATAATAAAATCATTCAAGCATAAGTATACACTGTTATCTCAAAAATAAATTGAAAACAAATTTCAATAAAACAAGAACAGAACCTAAATTTCATAACAAAGGTATCTTGATCCCTTGTTACACGGTCCATTGGTTCTAAATTTATTACCCACAAAGGATAAAATTCAGAACTAGATACATAAATTTTGCTCACTCTTGAGTCAAAATAGTGTATCTTTATTGGCACAATGCATCTCTTGCATAGTGTCATTTCTATAGGCAATTGAAACATTTCACTCTTGAAAAGTTTACCTCCTTTTTGCCTTTGGACCTTTTGTGAGTCTATTCCTTTTACTTTTCAGGCTCTCAAGCCTTTTCTTTATCCCTATTGATGAAGTTTATTATCTTGTTCTAATGAGAACTCATTCTATTAGAACAGGACTTTGCCATATGACATTGACCTTAATCACTGTCAGACGGCCTCTTTTAAGCTTCAAATAACAAGTGACATCCTCAAATATCTTTTTGCTTATTTATGTGAGTTAGTTGCATCCTCACGTGCTACCAACTCTTGGGTAAAGAATGGATAACAGTTTGGACCTTCTACTCATCAGTCACTTATGACTGAGTTCACTAAGCTCACTTTTCTTTTCATCTCTCTTAGATGTTTTCGCATCGAATAATCAGACTTTTTCTGACATGTATCAAATTTGATCTTCAATGATCGGAGTTTATTCAGAGTCACATCTCTGAACTTCTCCTGCAAAATGATCCACAGATCAATTGCATTTTGATACTTGCGAAATTGCTTAGTGATGTGATGCAATATAGGCATCTCGGTCCTGCTTATGCTGGGATATACCATCATCCTCAGGTTCAGCCATAACCGAACTTGAGGATTTAAGAGCCTCTTGCTCTTCAAGCACATACTGGATCTTTGTATTCCAGATTTCATAATTATAACTTGGAAGCAGCATCCATTAAAATCCTCTGATCTCAAATGGAACAATGTTGCACATATTTAAAAGAGATAAAGCAATACATGCAATTTACTATACACCTGAAATAATAACCTAATAAAGTTTTCTATTAGACTCAAATTCGAAAAGTATACTTAGAGTACCAATTACCTTCTAAGTTCTAATGTCCAACTTTATAGGTTAAGATTTCATGTATAATAAATCTGAATTATTGGATTATCAAGTTCTCAAACTTATGAGGGGATCTTTATTAAGCCTTTACTTAATAAGCATGCAATCATTTTACTCATAAAATATCGCAAGGCAATTAACAATTAAAATAAACTCATTTATTATAAAGTTAAATGCCATCATGATAAGTAAATAAACACATTTATTTAACCAAAAAATTCAATAATTCCAAAATAAGACACTCATGTCAAATATTAATAAGAAACATAAATCCTATTTAATAAAAATAAACGCTAACTCAAATTGACACTTATGTCAACTATTTTAGAAGTCCAGATTTCATAAAATCTTTCTTGATAATGGGATTATTTCTTTGACCAATTTCATCAATTCATCAGACAACTCATATGTCCATTGATGAAATTATGGACAATGCACGCTCTGTCCATTTCTCAACACCATCACAGAATTTTTAGTGTTGCTTTTCAACACTTCTCTTTTGGTAACTCAAACCAAAATTTTATTATCATACTCGGACCACCAGTTCAAATGCACTCTTGCATTTGTACTCACACATGTAATTTATGATGCACTGTTGCATCAATATCATCAGCTTAAAACTTCCTTCACATTTTCATGTTACTTATTGATTGCACCCTTGCAATTTATAAAATAACCTATGCGTTTCATAAGGAAGTACCAGTGCCCTTATTTAACTTTTCTGTAACATATTACAGGTAAAATTTATACACTCATGTATAAATACACATAATTGAAACGCATTTCAATCAATAAATAAGGACAACATCTCAAAAAAATTTTCAAAATATTTTCAAAAATTAATCGAATGCAGAAAACACATTTTCTACAATTTTTAATATTTTATTTTGAAATTAAACACATTTAAATTTTAAAAATTACTAAGTATATTTTCTGGTCATTAAAAAATTTTGAAAACATAACCAAAAAATCAGAAATAATTTTTAAAAATTATTTGACAAAAATCGGAGCTGAAATGGTGGTCGGAAAACACCGCACGCGCCCACACGCGCCGACCAGAGGGAGATAGACGCGCCCACGCGCCTTCACGCTCCCCACGCGCGGCCTCCCACTCGACCTGACACGTGTCAGTGTGCCACGTGTCTTCATCCGGTCACGCCACGTGTCTGAAAACTATTGGTCCAACTGGTGCCACGTGTCGGTGTCTCATTGGTCCACGTGTCACGCATGACACGTCAACATTGCCACGTGGCAGACCTCGATCTGACACGTGGTGACCCCTGATTGGGCCACGTGTCATTGATGCCACGTCATCAATAACACATGGCATGACACGTGGCACCGCCTCATTGGTCCACGTGTCACTTCTTGGTTGGGCCACATGTCAGCTATATGACACGTCATCATGATACATGGCTTGAGCTCGTTCAGCCACGTGTCGTCCTCTGATTTTCCCACGTGTCCGCCCCACGTTGTGCCACGTGGCATGGCCTCTGCCATCCACGTGTCGATCGACCATTGGGCCACGTGTCAGCAGTGACGCAACACTGCTGACACGTGGCGACGCGCGTGTGGGCCACCGCCCACGCGCACGCGCCGAACGTAGTGCGGCGCGTGTAGTCCACGCGCCGCCTTGCCGATCGATTTTCGTCCTCCGATTCCGGCCGGTGGGGGGTTTTCAGGGTCTGTGAATCCAATGGTGAGGTCAAAAATAAAAAATTCCGACTTCTAGTTAGCCGTTTAGAACACTCATGTTCGTCCCTTCGGGTTTCGGTGTACACATACACGAAATCGAGCCGAAATATACACTCATATATATTTTTCACACAAAAATTAAATTTTTGTTGTGTCCAATGCATCCCAGATCTAATAATTTTACACATAAAATTTTAAATCCATTTAGCCACATGCCAGGACGCAAAAACAACGGCTCTGATACCAATGAAGGGAAATTATACATATATAATTAACAGCGGAGGTAACATTAATAAATGGTACCTACCTCTTGTAGCGCAGAATCTCATTGCGGAAGCGTCTACAAGGATCTCATTTGTTTTTGGTCACCGGTCTGGCTTTTACCCACTCGGGATAAAAGCAACTTGTTCACAATCTAAATGCCCCTGAAAGATAAGACAGAAAACTGTGAGTGAGAACGAGCAGCCTTGTGGCATGTACGTTTTCTCGTTACCAAATTATGAGGACCTCACCTCTATTTATAGAGGTCCTAATGGCTAGAGACCTAACTCTATTTTAACTCAGACTCTTTCTGAGATAATATTTGGTAATTTAATTTAGATTAAATAACTCAATTTAATCTTGATAGGAACTCAATCCTTTATAGAGTCATGGGCGTATCCCAACTCTATCACTTATTTTATAACCTTTAATGATATTTTCTTATATTTTATATTCTACATTTTAACATTTAATTTTGATCAAGTTTTTTTTTTGATTTTATATTATAACAAATATCGAATACACCTTATAATGTTAGCTATTGATTTATTGAAATAATAAACTATAAAAAGTAGAGAATGATGAAATGGGACATGATTTTGAACTAGTATTATTTTATTTCGTAATTATTGTTTTGAATTATTTTTAACATTTAAAACAAAATTTAACTTTATTTAATTTTTATTTTTATAATAATATATTAAAAATTTTATTTTTTAAACGAAAAATATTGGTTAATCAAATAGTAAAAATTCAAAATAGATATACTGATTAATTGAATTTAATGAACTAATTAATAAATAGTGATTTTAGAAAAACCGATGTAGATGGACTAGTTAAAAAATTACTAATAGACCGGTTAACTTGATCCATACTCACCTATAATATTAATATTAAGTAAAATATAAATGCTAGTAGCTAAAAGGGGGGGGGGGGGGGGGGGAAGGTGAAATGCGAGTGCAGTGCAGACCATATTTAGAGTAAAATTAAGAAGCAAAAATTCATTGTGATTCATAGCATTGAAGAACAAATCCTGCAAATATATCTGTTTCCTTCAAATTCAAGCTATTTGTGCTGTTTTTTAGTGGTATTGTTGAATGCAATATTTATTGCTTCACACCACAAATTCACCATTTATTACTGATTAGTTTCAATATTTTTCTTTTATTACTGATAATTAATTTTTATGCAATATTACTGCTATTAATGCATAGAGGGGGCATAATTAAAATGTGATAGAAGATTAAGAAAAAAAATTGAGGAGGTCAAATAGTAAGATATAATAAATTATAAGGATCAATTTAAAAATTAACCAAAAATTAACGTAAAATTATATAAATGGTAAGGACATAGATATCAAACCGGAGAATTTGAGGGACTAGCTAAAAAAAATATGAACTACAAAGCATTTGCTTGTTATAATATTTGATTATAAGTATCAATAACACTACGTTTTCACCTATCAGTTCCTATATAGTTGGATGGACTTCCTTCCTTTTTGGTTGGACTGCTTGGGGAATGTCTTTATTTAAAATACAATGTTAGGATGGAGGGACTATTTAGACAGTGATTCTAATAACAACAACAAAAAAATAGCCAAAGTAATAAAAATAAATACACACAAAATTTAAATAGTTCGGTAATGTGCCTACGTCCACGAGAGAAGGAGATAAATAATTTACTAACAAAAGATGGAGAATACAAATTTTTAGGTGTTTAACTCTCAACCCAAAATCCAATTACACCCAATAATCTCACAAATTTACAACACAAGAAATATAACAAAATGTGTTGTATAATTACACAAATATGAGATCTTAAGCACTCTCTCTCTCTCTATTTTTTTTTAATGCTTTAAATGGCTAAATAACATCTTCTTTTATAGGCATATTTTGTGCCACCAAATTCAATGAAAGAGTTGGTGGCCTTTGAAAATGTAGATGGAACTTTTCAACAATTGCAGCATTTAGAGGAATTGAATAAGAAAAGGAAAATGGGTGTAGATGGTTTTTGACAAATGGAGAAAATTCAAGGCACATGTTACAAATCTCCACATTGACTTGAATTTTATCAATAGTGAACTTAACTCCACTTTCTCCAAATAAGTTTAAATGCTACGTACATATACCAATTAAGCCCAAGCAATGCTTGAACTTGGTAGTAGGAGGAGATTTCGTCAACATGTCAGCTGTGTTGTCTGCAGTACCAATCTTTTTAACCATAACATTTTCTTGTTCTATAATATCTCGAACAAAATGGTGCCTGATGTCAATGTGCATTGTTTTTCCATGAAACATCTGGTCTTTGGTCAGATGTTAGCACTTTGACTATCACAGAAGACAATTGTCACTTGATGATCTGAATTTAGCTCATTGTATAAGCCACTTAACCAAATAGCCTCTTTGATAGCTTCAGTCACTGTCATGTATTCAGCTTCTGTTGTAGACAACGCAACTGTAGATTGCAACGTAGATTTCCAATTGACAGCACTGTTTCCAAAAGTAAATACGTAGCCTGTCAAAAATCTCCTTTTGTCGAGATCTCCTGCATAGTCTGAGTCGACATAACCAACCAAACTACTATCATCGCTACTGAACTCCAAACAAGTGTCAACTGAGCCTTTTAAGTATCTCAAAATCCATTTTACTGCTTGCCAGTGAACTTTACCAGGATTTGCCATGAATCTGCTCACAACACTAACTGCATGAGAAATATCAGGTCGAGTACATACTATAGCATACTTAAGACTGCCTACTGCACTAGAGTATGGAACATGATCCATTTATCTCTGCTCTTCATCTATTTGTGGTGATAATGCAGCTGAAAGTTTGAAATGAGCAGCTAATGAAGTACTCACATGCTTTGCATCTTTCATGCCAAAACGCTCTAGAACTTTCTCAACATATTTCTTTTGAGTGAGGAACAACTTCCCTGCTTTCCTGTCCCTCTGAAATTCCATTCCGAGAATCTTCTTTGCTGCTCCAAGATCTTTCATCTCAAACTCTTTACTCAACAAGACTTTCAGCTTTTTAACTTCAGAAGTATTCTTTGCAGCAATCAACATATCATCAACATATAATAATAAATATATGAATGATCCATCAGCTAACCTTCTGAAGTAAACACAATTATCATAATTACTTCTTGAAAAATCATTACTAGTCATGAAGGAGTCAAACCTCTTACCACTGCCTGGGTGACTGCTTAAGGCCGTACAAAGATTTTTTCAGCAAACAAACATGGTTCTCCTTGCCTTCAACCCTGAAACCTTCTGGTTGTTACATATAGATTTGCTTTTCAAGGTTACCATGTAAAAAAACAGTTTTAACATCTAACTGCTCCAATTCTAAGTCATACTTAGCCACTATAGCAAGCAATATGCGAATGGAACAATGTTTCACAACTGGTGAGAATACATCATTGAAATCCACACATTGAACTTGTTTGAACCCCTTTGCAACTAAGCGAGCTTTGTATTTTGCTTCTTCAATGCCTGGGGTGCCTTCCTTTTTCTTGAAAACCCATTTGCAGCCGATAATCTTCTTTCCTTTTGGTGTTCTCACGAGCTCCCAAGTACCATTCTTATGCAAGGACTCCATTTCTTCTTGCATGGCTATTAACCATCTATCTGAGTTGGCTCCTGAAATGGCTTCTGAATATGTGGATGGCTCTGCAACATTGTTCATCTCCTCAGCTGCTGACAAAGCATAAGCCACTAAGTCTGCATAATCGTTATATTTTATTAGCTTCTTATTTCTCTCCTTTCTCTATCTTTGGCAATAGAGTATGGCTACTCCTGTTCAACTGAGTTAGGCTCTGAATCACTTTGCTAAGAGCTGTATGGTTGTAAATCTGACTGTGAAGTAGAATCTTACTGAGCAGGATAGTCTTCAACATCTATCTCCTGTCTCTGACTGGTCTCCACCTGCTTATCAGAACTGCAAGGTACCAATACTTCATTTTTTTGAGTGAAGCATGGAACCTTCATAAAAAATGACATCTCTACTAATTTTAACTTTGGATAATTTGGGACACCAAAGTTTATATCCTTTCACCCCTGATGGATATCCAAGAAAAATGCACTTCTTGGCTCTTGGTGCTAACTTGCCATTATTGACGTGCATATATGTTGGGCAGCCAAAGATTCTCAAATTTGAATAATTTGTAGGTTTGCCAGACCAAACTTTTTTCGGGGTCTTAAAGCCAATTGGAACTGATGGAGAACGATTGACTAAATAGCTAGCTGTTGAAACAGCTTCTGCCCATAAACTCTTTGGTAATCCAGCATTTGAAAGCATACACCGTGCTCTCTCAATAAGGATTCTGTTCATACGTTCAGCAACTCCATTTTGTTGGGGTGTCATTTAAACTGTGTGATGCCTCACAATGCCTTCATTTTTGCAGAAGTCATTTAACTCACTAGCACAAAACTCCAAGCCATTGTCTGTTCTTAGCCTCTTTATTTGCCTTCCTGTCTGCTTCTCTATCATGGTTTTCCATTGCTTGAATGTGGAAAACACCTGATCCTTGTGTTTGAGAAAGTAAACCCAAACCTTCCTCGAGAAATCATCGATGAAGACAAGCATGTATCTGGCACCACCTTTTGATGGAACTTGTGATGGCCCCCAAAGATCATAATGGATGTAATCCAAAATACTTTTGGTTGTGTGGGTACCTGTGCTGAAATTGACACATCTTTGCTTTTCGAAAACACAGTGCTCGCAAAAATAAGCTTGCCAGTATTTTGTCCACACAAAAGACCCTTATTGCTTAGCAGGGTCAAGCCTTTCTTGCTCATATGGCCTAACCTCATATGCCACAGTTTGGTGATATTGGTTCTAGACATTTGAGTAGTAATTGCAGCGGCAGCTCCTGTAACTGTGGTTCCTTGCAGAAGATAAAGACTTCTAACTTGTCGAGCCTTTATCACCACCAGAGCACCTTTGCTAACTTTCATGACTCCACCTTCACCTGAGTATTTGCACCCACCAGCATCAAGGGTGCCCAGAGAGATGAAATTCTTCTTCAAATCAGGAATATGACGAACGTCTGTCAAAGTTCGTAGCACGCCATCATGCATCTTGATTCGGATTGTGCCCTTGCCAATAACTTTGCAAGCTGCATCGTTGCCCATCAAAACAACTCCACCTGCAAAAGATTCATATGTGGAGAACTAGTCCCTATTGGGACATATGTGATAAGAGCAACCTGAATCCATAATCCAATCATCCTTCAATCTGCACCTTTCACTGTTAGTGACTAAAAGAATATCAGATGTGGACTTAGTTTTGGCAATACTAGTTTCGGCATATTTTTTCCTTTTTTCTTCAGTTGATTGTTTATTTTTCAACTTATAACACTCAACTTTAACGTGCCCCTTTTTATGATAATAATTACATATCAAATTCTTATGTCTAGATTTTGACCTAGACCCTCTACTGCCAGAACTCTTATTTTTAGACTTTCCTCTAGCAACAAGGTCTTTTGCTACATTATCCTCTTTTCTACTGACAATTCCTTTATCAATTATAATTTTAGAGAGTAAAGATGTCTTAACCTCCACTAAATACACACTATATTTTCCATAAAGTATTGTGTTCCTAAAACTTTTATATGACGGTGGTAATGAACACAACAATTTCAAAGCAGCATTTTCATCATCAACTTTAGCATCAACATTTTATAGACTTACTAAAATTGATGTATATTCTTCAAGATAGGTTTTATAGGAGTACCTTCCTGCATCTGAAATGTGTAGAACCGTATCATGTGGTACAGCTTGTCGGTCAGGGTTTTGGATATGTACAAGGACTCCAGCTTCGCCCATAAGCCAGTTGCTGTATCTTCATTGATGACCTCCTGAAGAACTTCATTAGAGAAACAGAGTTGAATTGTGGAAACTGTCTTATTGATGATTTCCTCCTTCTTTTCTTCAGTCATTGACTTCGGCATTCTATTCTTCCCCAATAAAGGTTTTTCAAGCCCATTCTGAATTAAGATAGTACGCATCTTAATCTTCCACAAAGAGAAATTTATGTTACGATCAAATTTCTCAATATTAAATCTTGTAGTTGCCATTGCTTCAATCACGAACTTCTTTGATCAAAAATAGCTCCCACTATTCCATTGAATAGTAACCATACACGTGAATAGTAACCGTATACGTGAATAATGCCATACAAATGAATAGTACCGTATAGGTGAATAGTAACCGTATACGCGAACAATATTCAAGAAAAAATTTTTTCTGATGTGGAAGATCAGTTTATACTGCAACCATATAGTATACTCAGAAATAACCTCGGCTCTGATACCAATATGTTAGGATCTATGGGCTATTTAGACGGTGATTTTAATGACAACAACGAAGAAATAACCAAAGTAATAAAAATAAATACATACAAAATTTATGTGGTTCGGCAATGTGCCTACGTCAACGGGAGAAGGAGAGATTACTAACAAAAGATGGAGAATACAAATTTTTCGGTATTTAACTCTCAACCTAAAACCCAATTATACACAATAATCTCACAAATTTACAACACAAGAAATATTATAAAATGTGTTGTATAATTACACAAATATGAGATTTTAAGCTATCTCTCTATTTTTCTTGATACTTTAAATGGCTAAATAATATCTCCTTTTATAGGCACACTTTGTGCCACTGTGCCACCAAATTCAATGAAAGAGTTGGTGGCTTTTGAAAATGTAGATGGAACTTTTCAACAATTGCAGCATTTAGAAGAGTTGAATAAGAAAAGAAAAATGGGTGTAGATGGTTTTTGACAAAGGGAGAAAATTTAAGGCACATGTTACATACAGTTTAGAAAGTATCATTATATTTAGGTAAATAATTAGAAAATAATGAATCTAAATTAGTACCTAGAACACTTTTTAAGTGCTTACATCATTAAATTCGCCTTGGATACTCCATAACCTCGTAACAGCCAAGCTATTAATCATTATTAGTTATAATGTATTTTATCTGTCATTTATTGTTCTACAGTCTACATATTGAACTCTTGTAGACGAGCACCGAATTGAAGAGAAGTAATTTGGTTCTAGCTCGGTTGTAGTCATGTTATGAAATACAGATGCTAAATGGATCGTATTAAATGAATATAGATTATATTATAGTGAATTTAGCCGTAAATGAGTCATTATTAAATGAATTATTAATGAGTTAAAAACTTTAAATTGTATAAAAAAATCATAAAATCACAAGTAATATAAACAATTATAAATGCGTTAAATTGGGTGATAAGAGTTGCACAACGAATTAGATGATTAAAAAGGCTATTGATGGATATAATCGGGTCCCGGTCATATTTTATGAATAAACTAAATGAATTTGTTCAAAATTTACCATCTCTAAACGTAAAAGCATTTTTTTTATATTTTTTTTTGTGTAATTCCAATATATTTAAAATTATAATTTTGTTTTTTTTTCCCTTAAAGAAATCTATATGCTACTAGAACGTTAAAGTTTAACAACTAGGTATTTGTTTGAGGAATGTTAGAACACCTAAAATTGCAAATTGGGCATTTACTTGTGTCAAAGGTTGCAAGAGAAGCCTATAATTAGTGCATCACATGTCTCATAATGTGTGCTTAGTAATTAGTAAACTTGGATTAGAGAGCAACTTGGTTGCTAGTCGTTTTCTATATAAAATAAAAAATACATTTCCAAAATTCTCTAACTAATTAAATAAACCCATGTTTGAAGACACAAATTCTTTACCCACTCGACACAAAAATAATAATAAAATAAAATAAAATATAATTCTTTACCTATTAAATCAAGAAAAATTACTTACTTGGCATGACAATAAATTGACCCTTTGATTCAAATACAACAACAAGAAAACAAAGTCTAATTAGTACATTAGACACCATTTTCTTAGCTTAATTTGTTTGAAAAAATCAACTTCTCACTCCTCAACTCTCCCTCCATGGCAAGTTGTCATCACACATCTAATTAATTGGATAGTGTATTTCACGCTCCATAACTGAGAGTTGACGTAGTTTATACTGTGACAGAAATTTAGCTGTTATTTTTTATGTCTCACTCTCTTTCTCTCTCTAAAAGTGAAAAAAAGGCCATTTTTTTATTTATTTATTTTTTTTATTTTTAACTTTAGAGTTCACACATGGCAGTAGGGTTTTATTTTTACTTTACTCTCTCCCTCTCGCTGGAGCTGAGAAATTCTCAAAGAAGATAGAGTCGAGTCAATCAAACACCAGAGAAAACAAAACAAACCCTAAAAGCAGCTTAATTTTCGCTTTTTTGTTCATCTTCTTTGTTTAGCTTCACACCACTAACAAAACCCTAGATTCTTCTATGTGAAAGTTCAATTTTTTGGTTTCAGTCCTCATCACCCATTTCTCAAAGGTGGCGTTTTGTTCACTAATTTTATACCCCCATTGACCTTTCTCGGTTAATTCAGACCATCATGTTATTGCCCATCAAGCGAACTTCAGTTTTGTAGGTAAATTCCTTTTCCATCTTCATCTGCATTGCTTTAATCTATCAGGGTTCAGTTATCTTTTGTTGTTATGAATTTAAATTTTATGGAATTGCTTGACTTTGATGTTTTATGCTTGAGTAATTAAAACCCACTTCATTTTTCCCTCATTACTTCTTTTCCATTTTTGATTCTCTTTATTTTATCGTGGAATTTGGTTTGCCTGGGTGATTATATTTATATAGACGACCGTATGTTTTGAACTTGGCATTGAATATGGTGCATGTGGGTGTTTACTAGGTCAGAGAGGGGAGCCATGGAAGGAGATGAGCATAGGATTGTACTGGCCTGTGCAATTTCAGGGACCCTATTTACAGTTTTCGGCTTGGCTTCCTTTTGGATTCTTTGGGCTGTGAATTGGAGACCTTGGAGGATTTATAGGTAATTCTGGGTCGGCCCTTCTGTAAATTTTACTTTAATCAGTTCTTATGGCAGCCACTTTTAAGCAAAGAATTGGCGTTTGGATTAATGGTATCTTATAGTAATTCTGGGTTTCATTATTAGGTTTTAGATTGCATTACTGAATGTAACTTTATTATGTATGGGTTTAAGCTTTATTATGGTAAGTAGTATGATTATCAGCCTGACTTTTTGGTTTAAATATGTAATATAATTGAACTAGAAGGTTTACTTGTTTCATCACTTAACTGCTGACAGTATTTTATATAAAATGGCTTTGGCATGTTTGTTAGATTGAAGAATTTCCTTCAAAAGTCATTTCCATTTTGAAAAGCCAGTGACTTTATCAATTTTAGTCAATGTTAAATCAATAATTCTTTCTGCTAAAGTTTTTTCAGATGCACTACCTAAGAATCTAATGAATTATTATAAATGCTATAGGGTGGAATGTGGTAGCACAGGTTATATATGTTGGAATGTGGTAGCATAGGATATTAAACGTTGATAAATTTATATATACATATGCATATAAAAGTGAGGAAAGAGACAGGGGAAAGAAATGGTGTCTCTTTCTTGGTCCTGTTTCATTTTCTTGTTTCTCAATGTTAATATTAGTTCTTAAATGCCTGATGTGCTATGATGAATGCTTACCAATTTTCCTTTTGCTCCTGTGTTTCCCCTTCCTATTACTTTATTGTGGTTGATAACATTTTTGATTTCTAGATAGTGAGTTTCTAGAGGATTTGCTTTGTAGCTTTACCCATTTCATTTGAATAACTAATACATAGGGTTGAAAGTGGAATGCAGAAAGTGTTCTGTTGTTTTCAGCAGAAATGTGATGTTATCTGCAACTATCAAATTATTGCCTTAATATATAAAATTTGTTTTCTGCATCTCTTGAACACTTTATTTTTTTTTAGATAATAAATCGACCCCTTATTTTGTGAACTGAAAACCTGATGGCCAGCATGCAAAATTCGAGGTATTACTGAGCTGTTTGATGGATATGTTCATAGATTTAAACCTGTGAAGTTCAATTTATTTGAACAATCTTGAAATCTGATAATAGCAATGCATCCTAATAGAATATGGTATCATTGATTAACATATCCAGAGGAAGCTTCACTAAACATCAACGATAAGGAAAATGTGGTCTTAAAGGGAGAGGGTGGTTCGAGAAGACTTTCCATGAAATATTATTTATTGGTTGCTTGTCTGGCTACATTGTGTTCAACCGTGTATCCTAATAGCAAGAGGAGTTGGTTAGGAGGGTGTAAATTGTACTTAGCTGATCTAATATTTGTAAGGTGAATGGATCATAGTTTTCTAGATTGGAGGAGGTGCACTTTTTTTTTTTTTTTTTTTTCTTCCCTTTGGTACATTATAGATTATGATCCTAATGGGCAGTGGCTGATTATGCACGAGCGCAATGATTGTTTTGATGTGCTGTATGGTTCTCCTGTGCTGAGAAATATTTGGAAATGGAGCATTTCTGGAACTTTTTTGGATTTTGTTACTTAAGGGTTAATTGAGATGGATATTGAAATATGCTTAGTAGTTTTGGTGTGTCTTCTTTATTTGAGCTTTCTTATTTTCTTCTGGAGTTTCGTAATGCTTTAGCTTTTAGGGACTACCTTTGCCTTAGTTTTCATATTGTTCTCCCATTTCAATTTTTGGTGGGTTTAGTACTTGCATTATGCTATATTTGATGCTTTGTTATTTGCACAAAAAGAAGGGAAAGGAAATGACCATTCCCATCTAATGTTTATGAAGCTTCTGACCTCAAGCAGATTATTGAAACATGAATTGAGATTGGATTTTTCAGTGGTTTTAGGAGAGGGAGAGAGAGTGGGTTTGGGGGGGGGGGGGGGGGGGGTGTCAGGGAGATAAAAGGTTGATTTTGATTTTCAGATCACTTTTAACTTAAAAGACAGCAGATTAAATTTTACACTTTCCATCTTCGAGGTAATATACCTTTGATTATCTTCTTGTCAATAAGGTTTTAAGTTCTGGAGAAGCATAATGCATGTTAAGGGGTGAAAGTTGGAAAAATTTGCACTTGCATGTGAGGAATCACGGGTATGATATTGAATTGGCTTTTTTTTTTTTTTTTTTCTCTTTCTTCCTGTGTTTTGGAAGATAGTAAGATCCTTTGGATTGTATCTTGCAGTAAGCGATTTAATATGCATGAAGGGCTAGAACCTGTCCTTCTCGTTACATTTGCTGGTTCAATATTTAGGGCTGCCTCATGCAATCCATAAATTAATTGTCATGAAGTCAACCTGTCCTTGCTTAATCTTTAGTTTTTCTATGCTTTTTTCTTCTCAAACTTTTTTTTTTTTTTTGTTGTCACGAGTATGAATGACTTGGCCCTATGCTGAAGTTGGGAAAAAAAATTAATTATTTTATAATCCAAATCAATTAATTCTTTTCTTGCTGCTCAATGTGCAACTTTTTCTTCTTCTATTGCCCTATAATTTGTTTAATCTATACCTCAATCTTTTGTTTTGCCCTTGGTTGCTGTTTTTCTTTTCAGTTGGATCTTTGCTAGAAAATGGCCATACATATTACAAGGACCTCAGCTGGCTATACTATGTCGTTTTCTCTCTCTACTGGCATGGATAATTGTTATATCTCCAATTCTGATCCTTATCATGTGGGGCTCCTGGTTGATTGTAATACTTGGTCGGGATATAATTGGATTGGCCGTAATAATGGCTGGTACTGCTCTTGTACTGGCATTTTATTCAATCATGCTTTGGTGGAGAACGCAATGGCAAAGTTCAAGTATGTGTTTCTTTACAAAGTTTCAGCTGTTTCTTTTTCTTTCTCCCTTTTCATTTCCTTTGTTTTTAATTTGTTATGCCTTTATTGTTTTGTCACTTGCATGGTAAATAAGGGCGTCTTAGTTTTGTTTTTACATTTTTATTTGATTTCAAAGTCACGCATTCTTCAAACAGTACAAGTTTCCCAGATATAGTAAACTCTGGAAAACTTGGAGTGCGTTTACTTACAGAAAACAGAAAACTGTTTTCTGTATTCTATTTTCATAGAAAATTAGAGTATTTATTTTCTGTAAAAAATTTAGAAAACGCGTTTATTTATCAAGAAATGAAAAATTAGAATATTTATTTTTTATATATATGTGCATGTATGCATATATACATATACATATGCATATCAATAAATGGAAAATTAGAGTAATTATTTTCTATATATATGTGTATGTATGTACATACATATACATAGATGCATATGCATATGCACATGCACATACATATCAATAAATGGTAAATTAGAGTATTTATATTCTATATATACGTGTATGTATGTACACATATACATATGTGTATGTGTGTGCGCGCGCGTGTGTGTATGTATATATATATATGCATGTGCATGTGTGTGTGTGTGTGTGTGTGTATATATATATATATATATGTGCATTTGCATATATGTGTATATGTATACGCATACACGCACATACATATGTGTGTGTGTATACACGCGCGCACACACACACACACACACATACATATGTATTAACACACACACACATATATATGTGTGTGTGTATGCGCATATATATGTATGTACATGCATATGTGTATATATATGTGTGTGTGTGTGTCTACGTACATATATATATATATATTTGTATATATATGTATATTTGTATATGTATGTATGTATGCATATATGTATGTATGTATGTACACATACATACATAGATGCATACATATATATACATACATAGATGCATACATATACATACACATATATATGTATGCACATACATGTATATGTATGTGTGTGTGAATATATACACACACATGTATATGTGTATTAAAATGATTTAGACAATTTAGAAAATATTTTTTATTAGTTCTCCAATTTCTTCTTTATTTTAGAAAACTGAAAAATCTATTTTCTATTTTCTATTTTAGAAAATTGACTAAAATAAACATGATTTTTATTTTCTGTTTTCTGTGAAAATTTTTTCTGAAAAACTGGATCAGTTTAATGTAAGTTAACAGGCTCTCGGGGTTGCTTTTATCATTTGAAGCTTTACTTGCATGCTTATTCGACATAGAGATGAAGTCTATATTTTGTTGTGTTTTGGAAGAGACTTCGAAGTTGTCTTATTGGACCTAATGCAATGATGGAGAGTTTTAGTAGATAGGTAAGAAATTGTGATCTTAATCCATGGGATAGGAGAAGAAATCAAAGAGTGATGTCAACAATTTTTTGCAGTTGGTTGTTTGGAAAGATAGGAAAGTTTTCGAGTATTAGATGGAAAATATTATTGTTAAAATATTTTTGATTTTAAGGATAGGACAACTCTTTTTTGCTTGGGTTTAAAGGAAAAGTAAAATGGATTTCAATAGGATAAGTTATCCTTCCTTATCTTTTTTCTTTCTTAAGAGATAATTCCTATTGCATCCCCTTTTCCTTTGCTCTTCCTTCCTATACCTTCATGTAGATGAAGTGCATGAGTCAGAAGATGAATAGCATAAAAACTAATCCAAGTTGCCAACATAAGTCTCAACTTTGCATGTTCTTGGGAATGCTTTGTATTTTCCTTTTAACTTCTATACTTTTAGTATTGCACTGATTTTTTTTTTGGGGGGGCTTCTAACAGGGGCAGTTGCCGTTCTCCTTTTTCTAGCTGTTGCTCTGCTCTGTGCGTACGAACTGTGTGCTGTGTATGTTACAGCTGGTAAAAATGCATCAGAGCGTTATTCGCCCTCTGGTTTCTTCTTTGGTGTCTCAGCAATTGCTTTAGCAATCAACATGCTCTTTATTTGCCGGATGGTCTTCAATGGTAAGAATTGCTGTATCTGTCATTGTGGGAATTATTTTGCTTACCTCATTCTGATGATATTCTTTTATTGTTTCCAAGATGTGAAACTTGAGGATGCCATTAATTGTAGTTATATATATCAGCTTTTTTGTTCAGATATCATTTACAGTTGTTGCTTTGTTATTAATATCCACAGGGAATGGCTTGGATGTGGATGAGTATGTACGCAGGGCGTACAAATTCGCTTATAGTGATTGTATAGAAATGGGTCCTATGGCTTGTTTACCTGAGCCACCTGATCCCAGTGAATTATATCCTCGTCAATCTAGCAGGTAATTCCTGTTTGTACAGTTTCATAGATTTTTCCTTCCAACTTTTTTGTTTTTTCAGTTCTTCAGTCTATTGATTATTGTTTCTGTTTATAGGGCTTCACATCTTGGCCTCCTCTACTTCGGTTCACTTGTGGTTCTGCTTGTCTACTCCATTTTATATGGTTTGACTGCAAAGGAAGTTCGTTGGCTTGGAGCCATTACATCTGCTGCTGTTATTATACTTGGTATGTTATTAATGCTGTATTTGTAGATGCTCTTTTGCTGTCTATGTCAATATGCAGTTATTCCTGAGATTCTAATTTAGTTTGATTCAATGTTATTCAGATTGGAATATGGGAGCTTGCTTGTATGGGTTCCAGCTTCTTCAGAGTCGTGTTCTAGCACTTTTTGTTGCTGGCACATCCAGGGTTTTCCTCATTTGCTTTGGCGTACACTATTGGTTTGTTATAAACTTTGGCCACAATCATAACTGCAGCTTTAATTATTTTTTTTCTTTTAGTTATTATTTTATGTCATATCCTTTTCTTTGATTCAGGTACTTGGGACATTGTATTAGTTATGCTGTAGTAGCATCAGTGCTGTTAGGTGCTGCTGTTTCTCGCCACTTATCAGTTACAAACCCATTGGCTGCTAGAAGAGATGCCTTACAGAGCACAGTGATTCGCCTAAGAGAGGGTTTTCGCAGAAAGGACCAGAACACTTCATCTAGCTCTTCTGAAGGTTGTGGCTCAAGTGTAAAACGGAGTAGTAGTGTTGAAGCAGGTAACCTTGGTAATATTGTTGAATCTGGCAGCCAATGTACAGCACATTGCACAATGGATGCTAACTGGAATAATGCCATTCTATGTCGAACTGTGAGTTCTCATGAGGGGATAAACAGTGATAAAAGCATTGATAGTGGAAGGCCAAGTGTAGTGCTGCATAGCAGTTCATGTCGTTCAGTTGTCCAAGAAGCTGAAGCCGGGGTATCTGGGGATAAAACTTTTGACCGTTATAACTCCTTGGTGGTTTGCTCTAGTACTGGTCTTGATAGCCAATGTTGTGATTCCAGTACTTCAGCTTCTGCAAATCAACAGCTGTTAGATTTGAATATTGCTCTTGCATTGCAAGAAAGACTGAATGATCCTAGGATTACTTCCATTCTGAAAAAGAGGGCAGGTCAAGGTGATAGAGAACTGACTAGTTTACTTCAAGACAAAGGGTTGGATCCAAATTTTGCTATGATGTTGAAAGAGAAAAACTTGGATCCAACAATCCTGGCATTACTCCAAAGGAGTAGTTTGGATGCGGATAGAGATCATCGTGACAACACTGATATGACAGTTGTTGACTCAAACAGTGTTGATAACGCTTCACCTAATCAAATTTCTTTGTCAGAAGAGCTAAGGCTACATGGGCTTGAAAAGTGGCTTCAGCTCTCTAGATTTGTTCTGCATCACATAGCTGGTACTCCGGAGCGAGCTTGGGTTCTGTTTAGTTTCATCTTCATCCTTGAAACGATTGTTGTGGCATTTTTTCGCCCCAAAACTATTAAAATTATAAATGCTACACACCAACAGGTGAGTGGGACTCTTTCTCTTTTACTTTCTGCTGGGTTTAGTTTTCCTTGTAGATGTGCAAGTTCTACAGTTTTCAATTATATTAAATAAAACTCATCCGGAAATTTAGTGAAATATTGAAATGCTTTTGTTGCAGTTCGAGTTTGGCATTGCAGTGCTGTTGTTATCTCCTGTTGTCTGCTCAATTATGGCATTCCTTCGATCGCTTCAAGCAGAAGGAATGGCCATGACATCAAAGCCTCGCAAGGTATGGATTATTTGAAGTTGCAAGTTTTAAACTCTTGAAGTGTCTCTGAAATGCTGTTGCCTTTATTAGCTTTACTTGTACGTTTGGCAGCAATTAATGGGTTTAGAATGTATGCCGTTCCTAATAAGCTGGTAACATTTTGGTTTAAGGGCATTTTGTGTGCTTGGAGGTCTGTCTCATCAGGGTAGTTGGCTTCAATATGTCCTGATGATTATCTTATTATCACAACTATCGAATATCTAAGGTTGCAATCATTATAGTGTTTGCTTCATCTTTACCTGCTGCGTATGTATCCCATTAACTCAGATTTTGTGGCTGTAGTTAGTTCAGCTGAGCCTGCATGTTATTTGACCAATGACCATCATGTTTAGTCTTCCCCAAGGTATTAATTCCAAGAGACAATGATCTAAGGAGCTGCCCAGCCCAGTCCCTTTCTTTCAGAAGCTTGTGCAATTGTGAACAAGCTATTTCAGTTAATTGCATAAATGCAATATAACAAGGAGAAAAGGGCTGTTGTGGTGCTGCAGGGCTATTGCTGCATCTCATGCTGTCTTATATTGTATTAAGATTTTTCTAGAAAGGAGTGTGGGCTTTTTTCTGCAATCTTGGAATTGGTTGATTATTGTTTGGTGCTGGAGCCAGAACTCTTTCTTGCTTTTGACTTGGTGGAAGGGTTTAGGACAATTAGATTCAACTATTATCGCTAGAATAGGGTGACTGTTTTGGAAATAACTAGAATTTGATGAACATTTCTAAATTTGTATTTTGAACGAATCACAACTAATGATATCTATTCTAGCAGATATACTGGTCAGGATAATCCTAGTCCTTCATTGAAAAGGATTCCTGACCAAAATAATGGCTCATTAATAAAGATGAAAAGGAATCTAAGCAAAACTGTAACCAAATGGAATAAGGAAAACTGAATTAAATAAAATTCTAACTTTATTATTTGGGCTTCAATGCTCTGATCATTTTTTTTCCTTTGCATTAATGCATTGGATGTTGTGGCACCAACATAGACTTGGATGTAGCTACAGAGATTTTTTTCTTACTTTCTGAATTATAATATCTTCCATTTTGCATTTGTGTCTATTGGTATGCTGCAAGAGAAAATTTATATATGCAGGGACATTTGATTTGTTGGCAAGTATACAAACTTATGGACAAAAATATAATTCAGCAATTGTGCGACAAAGTAGAGAACTTTATCAACTGTCAAAACATGTTTGAAAAGAGATGGTTATGTATCTTATGCCCTCTGTTATCTAGTCCTCTTCATTATACAAACAGAGGTAACCTGTGAAACATATAGTGGCGGACTTCCAACTCAGATGTCCATCACTTCTTTGACCAATGCAACAGCATGGGTGTTCTGGACATTGCTTGGTCTAGGATGCCTGCAGAAATCTCTCAGTATTCATCCTATCTTCATTATTGGCTGCATTCAACTGGATATGTGGCTGTGGGACCCCTTTCGGAAATACATATTTTTTGCAAACCACTGTGTGTTGTCAATTAGAGATATCCTAACCTTGGGACAGGAAGTTAAGAGCCTTTAGAATGTGGAGGTTATCTGGCAAGTAGTATAAAGAAGTGGCTATTTTTCTTGTCTTTTTGGAAGATTTCCAGCTTCGTGAAATTCTTTTGCTGGGACTATCAGCGTGACCTATCTCATGGTTCTTTTTGTTTGTGGTTGTCGTAGTATTATTTTTCTTGTCTTTTTGGAAGATTTCCAGCTTGAAATTCTTTTGCTGGGACTGTCAGCATGCCCTATCTCATGGCTCCTTTTGTTTGTGGTTGTCTTAGTATACTTGTTGTACTCATTTTTTTTTTCTTACATCAATTCAAAAAGAAAAGAAAAAAAGAATTGTTCTCTGCAGTTTTTTTTTTGGATGGAAGTTCTCTGCAAATTGATAAGATTTCTAATAGAATTGATGGTTATCTTATCTCTCTTTGCAAATTTTGTTTGCTTTCCAGTATGGTTTCATCGCCTGGTTGCTCAGCACATGTGTTGGATTATTGCTTTCCTTCTTGAGGTATGGTACAAATTATTTTTTGAGAAATTTTATGATTTTAGACTTTTCCTTTGGAGTACTGTCATATCATATATGCATATGCTGTTTCGATGCTACTCATTGTTACTGGTTAAATTGAGAAGTTCACCTTACCATGCATGCTTTCTATGTTGTATGTGATTTTTTTTTTGATTAGTTTTCATCTCTACATATTCCTTAACCCTATGTGGTTATGCTTATCGAACTGTGTGTGGAAGTTTGACCACTTATCACGTGTAACATGTGGGAGAGTACTTGTCAACTTTATGATCATTTCCTCAATTGTAATATACAAATTTATAGCAGTTCATCTTTTGAATCTTGTGTAGCCTACATTAACTTCAACTCTGAGATAGGTCCAGCAGTATGAGAAATCCAAACATCAGCCTATCCAGTCGATCTTTCTTTTAGTTTCATGGTTTTTGTCCATGACAGGTTGGATGTGGGTTATAGATTTTCAGTTTGGTAGTTAATTTTCATGTTGGTTCTAATTAACCCTATCCAGATGCTTTATTTACAGGCATTTAAAGCAAAAAAAACTTATATTTACAGGCATAGGTCAGATCCCCTTTTTTTCTTCTCTCTAATTCAGAACTCTGAGTTCCTAATCTATAACACTTGCTTGCAATAGATAAACAAAAGAGCTGGCATACTAACAAAAGAGCCCCCTAATGTTTACTCCTTTTGCATGGAAAAGAAGTATAACATAATTAGTTGTAATTTTTGTTTCTCAATTCCTCTGCTTGGTGCACAAGTTTGGTTACAATGGCATTTGAAAGTACTTCTGGTAAGTCAAATTTGCCACTATTGTGCATCACTTGTAAATTTCTCTTTTGCCCTAGATGAGATTTTGAATGTCTTGTTGTTGACCAGTGTCAACATGTCTAATATAGATATAACAGAATAGTTTTAAAATTGTAATGTTGAAAAATATTGATTCATTTTTGTTGTATGTTTTTGTATGTTCAAAATTTTAAATTTATATTATAAATTGGTGTAGTATTTTACCTTTTTTCTATTCTCTCATGTCTTTTCAATTTGAGGGACTCCATTGTTGAGCTAATTCTGTGGATTAGCTCTATGTTTTCTCACTTATTAATGTATGTACTTTGGTTTGCAGCAAATCATCAGTACTCTTGGGATTGTTTCTGACGGTCCCGCTTATGGTGGCATGTCTATCTGTAGCAATTCCAATTTGGATTCATAATGGGTACCAGTTTTGGGTTTCACAAGTACAATCTTCCAGTCCTGCAGTAAATCACCGTCCTTCTGGTACAAAAGAGGTATGTTGCTTTCATTCTCATGTTGCCTTTTTGCAAACTTCCATATTTTTATTTATTTTACGCTTAAAGAACTTATAAGATCTGTCAAGTTAGATGTCTACACTGATGCTGGAGATTTTACACTTTTTAAATGATGCTGGATCTTTTACACTTTTTACTCTTAGATTTGTCATTTTTTGGTTTTTATCTCTATGGTCATTTGTTTGATTTAGTTATATCTGTCTCCCTGTCAGGGCATTGTTCTTATAATTTGTGTCATAGTATTTATTGGATCTGTATTAGCTCTGGGTGCAATAGTATCTGCGAAGCCTTTAGATGATTTGGAATACAAGGGATGGCCTAGTGATCCGAGAAGTTTTAGCTCTCCTTATGCATCATCACTGTATCTTGGTTGGGCAATGGCAGCTGCAATTGCATTAGTAGTTACTGGTGTTCTGCCAATTGTTTCATGGTTCGCAACATATCGGTTTACCCTGTCTTCTGCTGTATGTGTTGGGATATTTGCAGGTAATTTCTCTTTCATATTCTTCACTTGTGATTATGTGTTGCGATTTTAATATTTGTAATTAAGGTAACATTTTATCAATAAGTTATCTGGATAAGCATGTAAGTTCATTATTTTTGCTCTTGCTATTTTGGTAGTTGTTCTTGTGGCATTTTGCGGTGCATCCTATTTGGAAGTAGTCAAATCTAGAGATGACCAAGTTCCAACAAAGGGTGATTTTTTAGCTGCCTTACTTCCTCTTGTGTGCATTCCAGCATTGCTATCACTTTGCTGTGGATTACTTAAATGGTAAGCTTGCAGTATTACCTCAGCAATTGAATTTCACATTCTTAATTGATACATTTTAGATACTAGCCCTTATATATGTGGACTACAGACATTGTTGAGTATTTTGATACATTTTAGATACTAATCCTTATATAT
The DNA here is from genome assembly GCA_947683425.1 of Excoecaria cochinchinensis. NCBI lineage: Eukaryota > Viridiplantae > Streptophyta > Magnoliopsida > Malpighiales > Euphorbiaceae > Excoecaria > Excoecaria cochinchinensis. The sequence goes on from CANTUQ010000004.1 coordinate 50,049,751, forward strand.
GTGGACTACAGACATTGTTTTTGAGCGCACAAATAATATCCTTTTTAATATGTTTTTGACAAATATTATATGAAAATAAAATTGTCATTTTGTCAGAATCTTTTTTACAACTCATACTATGAATATCCAAAATTTGTAATGGTATTGTTAAATTTTAAAAAAACTAAGATAAAATTATTCATTTGATAATTGAAAAGTGGGGATTAACAACTCAATATTCTTTTTTACATTAGTACATCTTTCAGTTTTTGTTACTACACTGATAATGGAAGTCATTCCTTTGAAAATTTCAATTGTATCATTAAACATTTATTAATCGCACTCTATAAAATTTAGGTTTAATTGTTTATGAGAAATTTATTAAGATTTTTTTCTTAAATATTTACATAATGGACAAATTATTCTATTCTCGTAGCTGATAAACAATTCTCTTTCATATTTACTACATTTACTGTTGGTCAAGAATTTAGCATTCATTGTTAATAAAACATATACTACACTTACGTTCTTTTTGAGACACTTTAAGTTTTCAATACAAGTCAATTCAGATTAAGACATGTTTCAATGTTCTTTTATAACCTAACTGATAAAATTTAATGAAAGACAATTAAAAATCAAATTCTGTTTACCAATTATATTAGTTATTAAGGAGAAATATGTTTACGTTATGGAATTCTTGTAATCAAAAAAGTCTTGAATTTATTTATTCTTAGTCAAATTATCATTAAAGAATTTGTTAAATCATGAGTTGCCTATATGATTTTATTATGTATTTAATATTTTGAATTAATGAGATTAACATTGCTGCATCATATTTTTTGATTCGTAGTGATTAATATATGTTTGTTCTGTGTTGCGATTAAGAAATATGCATTTAATCCTCATTCAAGTGGTAATTTTGATTTCTATATCGAATTATATCTCAAGAAATTTTGGTCAAAATGTAATCATTTTGAGAATTTTGTTCTAGCAAGTACCGTTATCTTACTTAATAGTTGAATGATATCAAGAAATACCTTTAATTACGAAATAGATAATACTTCAAATCTATTTCATCATCATGATTGAATTTCTACATTTAATTGGATTGCTATTATTTTATAAGCAAAATTTAATTGGAAGGTAACTTTACCTAAGTGATAATGATAAAGGAAATATTTAATTTAATTCTGAAAATTTATGAGATTAGTGTTATACTTTGCTAAGTCGAGTAAATCACTTCATCTCAATCAGAAGGCTATATATTCAAATAGTATGTTTGATTACTTAACTTTAGGATGCCCGAATTTGTCAATCCAATGATTTCAGTGCCCTTTTAAGTTCATCTAAAAATTCATATCCCTAAATCACTTTTATATATTGGAGGAATGATGCAATACTTATAAAACACAATATACTCTTTTTTTTCTTTCCCCAGTGACATTTTCAACTTTACGTAAATGATATAAAATCTAGTACCTTTTACCCTTAAATTTAACGGTGTACAAGTATTATGCTTTGTAAAATAAAAAAAATTTAAAATTCAAATTTATTTTAAAATAACTACTGTGGTTTAAAATCTAAATAGATAAAATTTGTCATCAATTAACCTAAATATAAGAGGAGTGTACAAAAGATATATTTGTCTAAATTGCAATTAATATTATAGTTAACGAACTGAAGGATTCAGTAGACTTTAAATATAATGTCTAGCTTATCTACTAAAAGTCTTATTCCTATTTGTACTCAGATATGGCATAGATTTAAATTGCCACTGCATATTGTGGTGGATGCTTGTCCAACCCTTGATCTGCTACTGAAATTGTTTGCAGGAAGGATGATGATTGGAAACTCTCTCGAGGTGTATATGTATTTGTTAGTATTGGTCTTCTTCTTCTACTTGTGGCAATATCAGCTGTTATTGTTGTAATTAAACCATGGACTGTAAGTGAGGTTTATCTGTTGTTACTGAAATGATCTCATCTTTTAGCTTATTAGCCTGTTTAGATGACTTTTCCACAATTCCAACAGATTGGGGTATCATTCCTTTTAGTTCTCCTGCTCATTGTGCTAGCGATTGGTGTTATTCACCACTGGGCTTCAAACAATTTCTATTTGACCAGGACCCAGATGCTCTTTGTTTGTTTCCTTGCCTTTCTTTTGGGCTTGGCAGCATTTCTTGTTGGATGGTTTCAAGGTGAAGGCAGATTATTCACTGACCTGATTACTTACTTGGGATGTGAATCTCAGATTTCCTTTACAGCTCTGAGCTAAAACACTTTCACTGGATGACATTATACTTCCACCTTTCCTTTTCAGGAAAACCATTTGTTGGAGCTTCTGTTGGTTATTTTTCGTTCCTATTTCTTCTTGCTGGACGAGCACTGACTGTAAGTTACGCTCCGTTTACTCGATTCCAGTTTCCTCTGATATTTTTAAAATTTTATTTTTGTCTGTCCTGTATTTGGTGTTATAAATGGACCTTTTTTTGGTTCCCATATGTTTGCATTTCCTTGTAGGTCCTCCTTTCACCACCCATTGTAGTGTATTCGCCTCGAGTACTGCCTGTATATGTATACGATGCTCATGCAGATTGTGGCGAGAATGTCAGGTTCGCTCATCCATTCTGTTTCCTTATCCTCTGATTGCTTTACAAGTTTCTACTTTTTTCTTTTGTATTTGCATTTGATGTCAATGTCTTATTTATTTGCAAAAGAGCAGCAACCTACATTCTCATCTAATGTAAACTTGAACAGTGTTGCATTTATCATGCTTTATGGAATTGCCTTGGCAACTGAGGGCTGGGGCGTTGTTGCTAGTCTGAAAATTTATCCGCCATTTGCTGGTGCTGCTGTGTCTGCAATTACTCTTGTAGTAGCCTTTGGATTTGCTGTTTCTCGTCCATGTCTGACTCTTGAGGTCTGCGCACTTATCTTTTCTAATTCTGTAATCCTTATGATGCTTCAACATATTGTCTGTGAAGCAAGCTTTTTCTAGTGGTTATTGAGTGGTTTATGTGAACTTGCCTCACATGTGCTTTCAATCAATTGCCATCTCTTTAAGTTGATAATGTCTACTTTAATCTCAGATGATGGAAGATGCGGTTCATTTTCTTAGTAAGGATACTATTGTTCAAGCAATTGCACGGTCTGCCACTAAGGTATGATTGATTTGCTTCAAATCTTTTCTTTGTATTGTTCTTCTATTTTCCTTTTTAATCAAACCATCAAAATGTAGCATGTTGGAATTCTTGGCATCATAAAATTCACTTTTTTTTTTCTCTTAGTGAAGTATGATTCAATATCCTGTCATCTTAAATTTTCCTTTGTGCATCTGTTTTTGATATTGCTGTTTTACTTTCTTATTCATTACGACAAGAACACTATTATGTTATGTGTTGCTTCATCTAACCAAGTCTTGAAGGAACAGAACTTTGGATGCTTTTTTGGTGGCGAATGGACTTTTTGTTGAGGTTAAAGGGAAACATAAACTGTTATCTCCTTAAATTAGATATTGCACCTCAAGATTAATAGCATGGAGGAAAAGGTCCTATATAGATAACCCCAAATATGTTGCGACTGAACACGATGTTAGATTTCCTAGGCCAGGAGTGAGTCACCTATGGCTTACAGTGAAGTCATGCTTGAATAAAGGGCCTGTACTGTTGTTCTTGTTTCTTGAGCAACCTATTTTCTAAGAGTGATTCAACTTGTCAAATTGAGTTAATACCTTTGGACATTGTTGGAAAGAACTCCAGATCTCATGAATTAGGAATAAATTATGCTTATTTATTTAGTGAGAAAATTACCTCTCTTAAATAGAGGTGTATAATGTTAAAACTAGGAAATTATGAGAACAGGAAACTTAGCCCTTTTAGAAATAGAGTAACTAATTTCTAGGGATCCTTTTCCATGTTTTATTGAATTCCCATTTAAGCTAACTGCTAATTGCCACACACGCCATACCTGCCATAAGTCTTACCAACAAATGCATCCACAACACATGAGTTGACTTCAGATCATATTTGTTTATTAGCACATAAATCCATGTGATGTGCATAAATATATTTAGCTCTTAGCAGATTTCACTAAAGTTCTAGGATTAATTAAATGGTAGCTTGCTACTATACCACATATTTACTCTTTTTAACACAACAGAAAATTACAGGTTTTTGAGTTATATACCTGCATATTAGAGATTTTCAAGTATGTTACTTAGCTCGGCATTCAATCTAATTAAAAATTTAAATATTCACATTTTATAGGTCTTAGATGACATGGGCATCATTAGTGATGTTGCTAAGTAATTTAGAAGGTGGTAGGCATTGCATTGGCCATTGACTCATGCTTCATTTCCATATCTTTATTTAGTTCTTCCTACGAAAGTTGTAGCTTAGTCTCTATCTGAAGCCAAACTCGTGGTTTGATGCCTTCAGACAAGGGACACATGTTTATATATTTTTCTTTGTTTTTTTTTGTCACATGTTTATTGCCTTGCTTTGATCATGGAGATCTCTTAGCGGGTTAGTTACTGACAGTGAATGAGCTTGTCTCGGGACTGGAGAATGTAAAGCAAAACAGAATGTAATAGGATGTTCAACATTGATGAGCCATATATAATATATATACAATTACCTGCAATTAACTGAAAATGACCTTACTCTAACCTTCTTTTAGGTTCATGGATTTGTTTTAAAAGCTGATATGGAATCAACTGAAGCTTTATGAGGGTTTTGTACTGTGTTTCACTATAAACATGATTGCCAACAATGTTGAGTATATTGAAGATAAATTAAAGCTATATCCATATCCTTGTCTGCACTTCAAATTGTCTTTATTGGCACAGAAATGTGCTTCCCCCTCCCATTTTTTGCCTTCTTTTAAATAATTTTGAAATTCAATTTTCTTGGAGCTTGGAAATTTTCTTCTTTCTTTATAATTTTCTTTTATTAAGAACTTTTGGGATATTGTTATATAACGTGCATGATACTTTGTGCATCTTGCAGACAAGAAATGCGTTATCTGGAACTTATTCAGCTCCTCAGAGATCTGCTAGTTCAACAGCTCTTCTAGTTGGAGACCCTACTGCAACTCGGGACAAGGCAGGAAACCTTGTACTTCCTAGAGATGATGTCATGAAATTAAGGGATCGTCTGAGAAATGAAGAACTAGTTATAGGACCATTTCTTTGCAACATGCGATGCAGAGCATTTTGCCGTGAATCAGCCACTGACTTGGATCACAGAAGAGAAATGTGCGCGCATGCACGAATTTTGGCTTTGGAAGAGGCAATTGACACTGAGTGGGTATACATGTGGGATCGGTTTGGTGGTTATTTACTATTGCTTCTTGGTTTGACTGCTAAAGCAGAAAGAGTGCAGGTACCACCTGAGTGTCCTAGTTCTCAACATGCTTGTTATATTTGCTTTTTGTTTATGATAATTACGTTGTTTTACTTTTCATGCTCTAGGATGAGGTGCGCTTGAGGCTTTTTCTTGATAGCATAGGATTTTCAGACCTAAGTGCAAAGAAAATTAAGAAATGGATGCCAGAGGACCGTCGGCAATTTGAAATTATTCAAGAGAGGTGACAACTTGCTCACATATTTTTATTTTTTTATTCTTCAATATCGAGGAATTGTATTCTTTCTGTTTCTAAATATTCCTTGTCATACTTTTTAGCTATCTGAGAGAGAAGGAGATGGAAGAAGAAATCTTAACTCAGAGACGTGAAGAGGAGGGCAGAGGAAAAGAAAGAAGGAAGGCTCTTTTGGAGAAGGAAGAACGTAAATGGAAGGAGATTGAAGCTTCACTGATTTCCTCGATACCTAATGCAGGCAGCAGGGAGGCAGCAGCTATGGCAGCTGCAGTGCGTGCAGTAGGAGGTGATTCTGTTTTGAGTGATTCATTTGCGCGGGAGAGGGTTTCAAGTATTGCGCGTCGCATACGCACTGCTCAATTAGCTCGTCGAGCACTTCAGGTTATGGTCAATTTAACAATTGTTTCTGCAGAATTGAAGTGACTGATATCTTTGTCTGGTATCTGGTTTCCTGAAAGGTTTCTTTATTTTTTATTACTTTTGTTTCTATAAAAAACATTATACCGGAAAATGTTTTTATTTGTGGATGGTGTGCCTTTGAGTTTGAGTAGATGTTCGAAGCCAGTGCAATGTCTTGACCATCTACCTCTGCATGATTAGTCTAAGAAGAGACATTTGGATTTGAAGTATGGTACCAAAAAACCTCGAAGTTACTGGCAATCTCATTACCAAGTAATTGACTAGTGAAAGCTCTTAATAAATGGAAGAATTGATGTAGCAGCTTGATGAATAGTTAATAAATTAACTGCTGGGCTTGTATTTTCTGAATAGTAGTTGAACTTTGAGGATGCTTTCAAAGATGGGCTTGGTATTTAAGTAGAAAAATGAAACAAGTAAGAATTATTTGGATAATCTAGCATATGCACAGTTCTTTTCCTGGGAACTACTAGTGGACATTTTTAGGAATCACAGCTGCGGGAAGTGGTATCGCACCTCATCACACATGAAGAACTGATATTTCACTAAGTTCAGCTAGAAGCTTAAATTTTTTGCTGGAAACCAGAGGATAGACTCAGTGAGAGGTTGCCTCCTAGCTGTTGAGCAAGCAGCTATATTCATAGGGTTGAACTACTGAAATCAATCTGTCAATCATGAAGTGACAGATAATTTAGTAGGTGCAACTCAGTATCAATTTTTCAGTATGTCGAGTAAAATTACCTTCGAAACTCTCAAGCTTAGTAATCCCAGACTAGATAGTCAAGCTTCTGTTCTGATTGAACTTTTGCATTGCTTTCATTGATCCTTGTTACTATGCATCAACTAGCTTTTGCAGTTATCTTTATGTAGACATTATGAGAATTTTTTACCTTGGGCTTTCAACCAGTCAGTTTTATTGGCATATCAAAAATAAATAGAGACTCATTTTGACCTGTTTTGTTCCAAATCTGTTATAGACAAGTGAAGTTGGGTATAAACAAAGCATATTTTATTTTATTGTACTAAAACCTGGCATTGTTGGCAGACGGGAATTGAGGGTGCAATATGTATCCTCGATGATGAACCAACTACAAGCGGCAGACACTGTGGTGAGATAGATCCTGGCATATGCCAAACTCGTAAGGTCAGCTTTTCAATTGCAGTGGTGATCCAACCTGAGTCTGGTCCAGTGTGCCTTTTGGGCACTGAATTTCAGAAAAAGGTCTGCTGGGAAATACTGGTGGCTGGTGCTGAGCAAGGTATTGAGGCTGGACAAGTTGGACTTCGATTGATTACTAAAGGTGATAGGCAGACAACTGTTGCAAAGGAGTGGAGTATCAGTGCAACAAGTATTGCAGATGGAAGGTATTCAGAGTTCTATTTTATTTTGTTTTCTGTTGGCCATTTTCTGATCATAGTCCTTATGTTTTGTTTCTTGGTGTTGTGCTGCTTCTTTGGGTGGTTACTACTGCAAAATTTTCATATTTGAAAAATGTTCTTTTTCCTTTTTCACCAATGTATTTTTCTTTCTCAATTCTCCAGAAAGTGGCTTATTGGGGTTTACAATTGTTTCACAGGTGGCATATTGTAACAATGACAGTTGATGCTGACTTGGGTGAGGCGACTTGCTATATGGATGGTGGCTTTGATGGCTTCCAAAGTGGGCTACCATTGTCTGTGGGCAGTACCATTTGGGAACAAGGGACAGAAGTTTGGGTTGGTTTTAGGCCACCTATTGATGTGGATGCATTTGGAAGGTCAGATAGTGAGGGAGCTGAGTCCAAAATGCATATAATGGATGTATTTTTATGGGGAAGGTGCTTAACTGAAGATGAGGTTGCATCTCTTCACAATGCAATTGGCTCATCGGAGCTTGGTATGATTGACTTTCCTGAAGATAACTGGCAATGGGCAGATTCACCCCCTAGAGTATGTGCTGAGAGTTATTTAATACATAGTAGATTTATAAATGCTGTTGAACCTGCTCACTGATTGTTTCTTGTGTTTCTCTTAGGTTGATGAGTGGGATAGTGATCCTGCAGATGTTGATTTATATGATAGGGATGATGTTGATTGGGATGGTCAATATTCTAGTGGAAGAAAAAGGAGGTCGGATCGTGAAGTTGTGGTTGATGTTGATTCTTTTGCCAGGAGGTTCAGAAAACCTAGGGTAGAAACACAAGATGAGATCAATCAAAGAATGCTTTCAGTTGAATTGGCTGTGAAAGAAGCTCTGATTGCTAGAGGAGAAAGATGTTTCACAGACCAGGAGTTTCCTCCAAATGATCAATCATTATATTTGGATCCAGAAAATCCACCTTCGAAGTTGCAGGTTGGTTTCCTGACAAATTGCTTCAAGCTTGGTGCGAGTTCTTGATTTTCCTAACTTTTTCTTGAATTTCTAACCTAGGTTGTCTCTCAATGGATGAGGCCTGGTGAGATAGTTAACGAAAACCATCTTGCTTCCTACCCATGCTTATTTTCTGGGTCTGCCAATCCCTCTGACGTTTGTCAGGTAGGATTACTTTTGGTTGAATGAAGTGTAGTATTTTAATCATTATTCCCATGCATCTTTCTCGTTAATACCCTTCTTATACACTATTTCAATGTAATAGCTCAAGTTTCCTAAGAGGTGGTTTTATTTCCTACGGAATAGGGTCGTTTAGGTGATTGTTGGTTTTTGAGTGCCGTTGCTGTCTTGACGGAGGTATCACGGATATCAGAAGTGATTATTACTCCAGAATACAATGAAGAAGGAATCTATACTGTACGCTTCTGCATTCAGGTAATTTCTGCACAAAGTCTCTCAGCATTTAATGTTGTTGACAGCCTTCAGATTTAACATCTTTGATAAATTTTGACTTTGGTTGATTAGTTTAGGCATCCTAATAGAATTTATTTGATCTCTCCAAGATCATGTATCATCTGCTATCTGTTTATGGTTGTATCCTCAAGAGTGGTTTAAATTAATGATCAACACTTTTTATGAAGACTATATGGGCATTACCATGTATGTTTACCGTGCTTTGATTTTGTGTAGTGTAATGAGAAAAATTGTTTGACCTGCAGATTTATACGTGACCCAGTTCGTTAAGTATTCAAATCTTAATAACATGATATTGTAAACTTTTATCTTTTAAATAGACAATTGTCTTCTGTGCTTTGGTGAGATTTTTTAGTGAACCCAAGATCTTACTGGATAGCACAAGGCAAGATAAAGAGTGATAATGATAATAGTTTTCCAGTATTCTGTTTGGTGCATGTAGGATGAGAAATCAGTTGTCCCATTATGTGTTAGGTAATTTTTAGATCTGATTGGATAAGTAGAAAATGGATATACATTCACCTTATCTCATATTATAATTGTGGTGAGTTTGCATACTTAACATTAGAAACTAAGGAAAATTCCTAAAATCTGCCAAAAACATTAAAAATATTAATGATTCTATTGAATGCTCTGTTGTCTCTTTGCAGGGTGAGTGGGTTCCAGTAGTGGTGGATGATTGGATTCCATGTGAATCAGCAGGTAAACCTGCATTTGCTACAAGCAGGAAAAATAATGAACTCTGGGTGTCTATACTGGAGAAAGCATATGCCAAATTGCATGGTTCTTATGAGGCATTAGAAGGTGGGCTTGTCCAGGATGCTCTTGTGGACCTTACTGGAGGTGCTGGTGAGGAGATAGATATGAGAAGCGCCCAAGCCCAGATTGATCTTGCAAGTGGTAGACTGTGGTCTCAATTATTACGCTTTAAACAAGAGGGCTTTCTACTTGGCGCTGGGAGTCCGTCTGGTTCTGATGTTCACATTTCTTCCAGTGGGATTGTGCAAGGCCATGCTTACTCTTTGCTGCAAGTAGGACTGCCACTTCAATTTCTTGACTATATAGTCATCTACTACCTGAAGAAACCTGATGAAATTTGATGCTTTTTAAATTATTGTGCAGGTTAGAGAGGTGGATGGACATAAGCTTGTTCAGATTCGCAATCCATGGGCTAATGAAGTGGAGTGGAATGGTCCTTGGTCTGATTCATCGCCTGAATGGACTGATAGAATGAAGCATAAGTTGAAGCATGTTCCACAGGTACTCTGCCTCTATGGATGATAATTTCTACCTTTCTCTTGTTCTCTCTCTTGGTGAGATTTCTTTTAAATTGTCTCCTCTTTTTCCATTCAACAGTCGAAGGATGGCATCTTCTGGATGTCTTGGCAAGACTTTCAGATCCACTTTCGATCAATATATGTATGTCGTGTCTATCCCCCAGAAATGCGGGATTCTGTCCATGGCCAGTGGCGGGGCTACAGTGCTGGTGGATGCCAGGATTATGCTTCTTGGAATCAAAATCCACAGTTTCGATTGAGGGCCACTGGTCCAGATGCATCATTACCAATTCATGTCTTCATTACCCTAACTCAGGTATACTTGAGTAGCGAACGTTCATAAATTTTTTTTGCTGTTGTAGGTGTCCTTTTTCTATCACATTTGTGGATATATGTGTGTTTATATTAACTGATATTCCTTGTTTAGGGGGTGAGTTTCTCGAGAACGACAGCTGGTTTCAGAAATTATCAATCTAGTCATGATTCATTGATGTTCTACATTGGGATGAGGATACTTAAAACTCGTGGTCGCCGTGCTTCTTACAATATTTACCTACACGAATCAGTTGGTGGGACAGACTATGTAAATTCTCGAGAGATTTCATGTGAAATGGTTCTGGACCCTGATCCAAAAGGTTACACAATTGTGCCCACAACCATACACCCAGGAGAAGAAGCACCGTTTGTTCTCTCTGTTTTCACCAAAGCATCAATTACCCTGGAAGCTTTGTAGTATGCAGTAATGGCTTCTTTTTTTCCTTGTCCTTTGGGCTGAGAGAACTTCTGCAGGATATCAAGGTGCTTGTGTTGTTCATAGATCATGCACCGCCTACAGGCAGGTTTTTGTCGAGCCAAATATCATTGTGCAGATTGGCTAGGTAATTCAGTCTCAAGTTTTTACATGTTTGTAGTTCAATCAATCTCCCTGCATATAATTCTATTTAATTTTGTCCTGAAGGATTCCCATAAATGCATCTATACCCATCTCTTTCCCCCTTCTTTTTGGTCTATTCAAATTGGCTTTTCCTTGCTAATGAATAAAGGAACACATTTATAAGGGTCCAAGTGAAAAATATGGCAAGTATGAGGGGCTGCATACGTATTAAGCCAAATATTAATTTTGCACCATTGAGGTTCTTAAAGTCTCCTTTATGAAGGAATAAGTTGGAGCTTCTGCCAAAATAAAAGGAAAAAGAACGCCTTGTCAACTTTATAGAATATGTTTGCTAATTTTATTTTTGATTGTCTTCTTAACAAAAGCTCCTTGAATGTGATAATGACATAGGTGAGGGCTCATATGCAGTCTTGAAGGATGAGCTTTTCGCTCATGTTCAGTTTGCATTTTGTAAGGAGACATTATTTTTCCTATATGGCTTTTCATGCTATAGGGGCCTACTGCCTTAACTTCCCTGTTAGAAAAGCTGGAGGCTTTAATAGGAATTGAATGACTACATGGGCCTTTTCATGTTTTGCTTGAACAGAATCGCAACTGCATCATGCCACAAAAAATATGGAACTAATTTTTAGCTGCATGCTTTGTCTTTTTGACTAAATATGTTAGTGTTTTGAGTTATTTGGACCTGATTTGAAGTTGGTTGTTTAGGGAGGTTGCCAGGATGCAGTTTTCAGCTTTCGGAATGGCCTGTGGTTTGTCACTGGACTGGTGCAATCATGAAACGAATTTGAATGGAAGCAGCTGGACTTGAAAGCTGATCATATCAAGGGATATCAACTCTGAAGGCTCCTTCAGGTTTGAATCATTGGAGAGGGTTCTCGGGGCGGTTTAAGTTGTACATGTGTAGGCATTGTAATTGTAAGGAATATAGGTCTGACCATGTAAATGATGTGGGAAAAGGAAGAAAGCTGAAGAGAAATAGGTTACAATAATTAATAACACTAATTGAAGGTGAATACCCAAAAGCATTGTGGCTGAAGTAGTTTCAGCTGCAGTTTTGTTGTGCTTTATAACCATAAGAATTTGTCACTTTGTACAAATGTTAGGTTTTTTGCAATATAATCAGCATTTGTTATATTTCTGCAGTTTGTATATTTCTATTTGAATTAATTTCTTGTTCCACATCGATAATCATTAAAAACTCAAGACAAGATGTCATATACGAATTCAAATACAAACAATTTATTTTTCTTTGTATACTGATGGCTGCCAGCGTAACTGTAGTCGCTCAAAAATCTGGCCGTCAAGCTAGGGGTGTTTGTAGCGAAAATATAGAAGAGATGACTGCAGAAAATAATAGAGGGATGATTGTGTATGAGCTTAGAGAGCTTATTTGGTACTCCCTCTTTTCTTAACAGATGCATCTTTTATTGTTTTCATTAAAATTAAAAAATATTAATTAGAATTGAATTTAGGAAAAAATTGAGTGATTCGATATATATTGAGTGTTTTAATGTATAAATTTAAATCAAATTGGTCAATTTGCATTAGAAAAAAAAATTAAATTAAAAAAAAAAATTAAATTGCATTGAAAATTTAAAAGTGATAGATAAATGAAATTTTGATTTTTTTTAAAGGTGACAGATACTAAAAAATGGAGGGAGTATTTACGAGAGTCTTTATATAGTGTTGTATTAAACTTGTTAGACCGTGATGAAAATGGCTGGTCATTCGTAGCAAAACATTTGTCAGCTGCAATTAACTCTCAAATGCTTGCAGCATTTAGACACAAGTTTGGGCTTTGCTTTAACTTAAGGTTTTGTTTGTATGAAATTAGTCATTGTGTGGTATAATATAGTAAAGTATGGTTCGTTTTTGGGTTAGATTTTTTAGTCCTAAATGTAATATGAGATTCAATTTTCCAAAAAAAAAAAAAAAAGTGAGCTAAACTGATAATGACTTAAAAAATTCGAAATCGAAAAGAATTGACTCGAAGTGATTCTAATTCGTCCGATCCGATTGTGAGATTTAGTATTTTTTAATCACTTTAAAAAGCGATCTTAACCCTATTAAAAAAAAAAAAAAATTCCTTCGTACTTTGTAGGGCAGTTAATGTTGGGAGACATAAATTGATATAGGGTGATTAGGGTGCTAGGCTAATGCATGATTAAGGCAACTGGACTGTTCCTTGTGAACCAAACACACCCTGAATAATATACTCCATAGCTTTTAACTTCTATTAATCATGAAAACATGGCTGTTTAATAAACAAAATTATCATTGCTTTTCCCCTTCTTTATTAATCCTATTCAGTCTCTTGAATAGATTTTAATGATCAATATATCTAAACTACTGTTTTTAATCTTTTTCTTTTGTTATAATTACATTTTTGACGATAAAGAAGGATGAGATTCGAACTGTGATCAATTAAAAAAATGGTCTAATTTTCAACTATTTGAACTGCATGTGATTCTTTAATTCAATATAATTAAAAGTTACATGGCTATATGATTATTACTACTAGCTGAATAATGTAAGAGGATGAATATATTAGGAACCATAGCATTTTAATAACAAAAATCAAGAATTCCAAGAAAATTGCTTTTGCTCAATTTAAACTCTAATTAAAAAATCAATCATATACGTAAATTAATTATAGAACAAAGTATTTAATGTTAATTTTACTCTCCTACTATGCTCGTAAAATAATAGATTTATAGTTGCAGCATTGCAATATATATATATATAAAAGCTCCAATAAAACATTCATGCAATATATTATAAAAAGCGTCGCATTAATTTGGAATAAATAAAAAAATTAATGGCAATTACAACATAAAAACAAATTAGAGCAAACCTCATGAAAAACCTCAAGAATGATTCCATGATAATCTTGAGAATTCATAGACATATAATAATTCAAAAGGCTACGAAGATCTTTGGGTTCTTGCAATCTATTAGCCATTATCATCTCAACCATTGAATCTCTAAAATCTCGTCTTGGATCATTAGAGCTTTTCTCCATAGCTACCACTACTACAAATTTGATTCCTTCTTCATTTCTTACTCTTCTTTTCTCTCTACGTTTCCCTTCTTCTTTTATCATTTGATCTAATCTCTCTTGAACCATTATGTGTGCTAGACTTGAGATGGAATGGTAGCGATCCAAAACCGAGCTCTCGGCTTCTTCGGAGGAAGAAGAAACACTTACCCTACAACTGCAGCATAAGGCTTTGCATCCTCTTTGTTGAAGCTTTTGCTTCTTGTAATGTTCTTGAGAGGACTTCATTCTCTAACTATCAATATTAGTGAGCTTAATTTGATATGAAAAAAAATAATAATGTATAATCCTTTATGTACAATTGGCAACTGGGGTATGTTTAAAACATGATTATGTCTTCATTTTAAAAGCATAAACCAATAAGTTTTATATTAATGTAGTGGTATTTGATAATTAGATTATTACATTTGAACGTTATAAATTACTGATGAATCATTTGTAATCGACAAACGTTACTAGTAAATGATAAATCATTATAAACCATTAATTAATATTAATGGCTTAGCTCATTCACGGACTATATAAGCCCTTTTAGCTTTTTCAAAGCATGCTTTCTAAACTTTAAATAACACGTGGTTATGGTTTCAGTATAATCTTCGTCCATTTTTCAGTGGGTCCCACGTTCTGAAATGTAATCGCGTATTACGATTTTTAAGTCACCCCAATTTCACAAATACTATTTAACTCATGCCAATTTTACAAATAATTTCTCAAAACACATTATTCTAATAATTGTCCCATTAACTTGATCGTTGGAGTCTATTCTAATGAAATTCCACCATTATTCTTTATTTTTAGGACTGAACTGATCGAAGAGTCATCAATATTATTTATAAGTTGTGGGCCTTGAATTTCAGTTGGATATATATATATATTAAAGGTGTGGAATATATATGAGATTAGGGTTGGTAGCAGATTGGAGAAGGGGGGGACATTAATTTGTATAGTTAGGTAGTGGTGATATTAATTACAACTTTAACAAGGCATTGTTAGGTGGCATGTTTTTTAAAGAATGGTTAATATGGAAACATGGGAGTCTTTGAGCCTTTTAAGATTATAATAGTAAAAACTAATTTAAGAATGTTTAGGAACTTTTTGGTTGTTATCACATGCATGCCTACCAAGTGGGAATAAGTTTATTTTATTTTTATTGAAAATGGGAATGAGTTAATTAATTGTAGGAGTTGATGCAGTTGAATGGATTAAGATTAAGACTAAGAATATTAAAGCATACTTGCTGGAGATTAAGGAGGATTAATCATGAAATCAAGATGATGCTAATTAAAGTGATTCTTTTTATTCAATTCACTAGTGGATATTACTGGGACCCACATGGAAAAATGAAATTTAAATTTGATTAAACTGAAAAATAACTTATTTTAAACCGTTTTAACTGTAGATAATTTTAAAAATAAAAAAAAAACTTTATTTTATAATGTATTACATATATAGGAAAAATAAAACCTTTAGTTTGTAATATATACAAGAGATAAGTATATTACTAGCTAATTGCAATGTATATTTTTAAAAAAAAAAAAAATCTAGGCCCTTAATTAAATTCTATTATTTTTATATATTTTCTCAATTTTTATTGTATTTCATTGTCTTTAACCTTTATTTTAGCATATATTGAATTTAATTTTAACAACTTATATAAAATAATAGTGTTATTTCATTATACATTGAGTTTATGAATTATCTTTTTATTTTTTATTACGTTTCTGTTTAGATCGAATTCAAAATTTATTTAAGGAAATTCAGATTATCATCCATTTGGAGCAACAGATGTTGGTAAAAAAATTTCAATTTAATGGTTGAACATGATATAAGAGAATATATAACCTTGGATATTAAGTAAGCATTAATTTAATGATTATGGGGTCTACATGTGATTAAAGGAGAGGCATATGTTTGATGTTTAATTCTTATAGACAAAGCATGTTTGATGTTATGCTACTTGTGCTTCATAATTTAGTAAGACATATTCTTTATATATATATAAAATCAGTTTTCTAATTATTTATTCTAAGCTTTTTTAAAGTTGAATATTATGAAGATGAACTGAATTTAGTTTTTTGTTGTGTTTTCTACTTTTCCTTTCTTTTGTAATTTTGGCAATTATGAACACAATCAGATGAAGATTCCCACACCTGTATACAATCCCTTTTCTTCATTCTTTACATACAAATATTAGAGGCCTACAAACATCAAACTAGCAGAAATTTGGTTCTATACGTTTGAGTTTCATTTTCTAATGCTGATTTATTTGGTTCATTTTTTGCTAAAAAAATCTAATTGATCAACTTTCGATAAAAACGACATAATTTTGACAGTGTATATATATATATGAATTCAAACCGAGATAGCTAATTGAACTAACCGAATCGAAATAACCGACTAAAATTACATGATTTTGATATATATATGAAGGGTCTAGACCAAATAATTGGTCACATTTCTGAGAAAAGGGAAGGCTAAGAAACAGGTTACAATTTAAATTCAGTTTTATATGTTTGATTAACCCCTTTTCTTTCTACCTAAACATTGTATAATATTCTGTTGAAATCAATTCAATTTCATATGCTTTTTCGTTTTTACTTTGCCTTATTGATTTCTTGGTTCTAACAGTGAATATATATATATATTTATTGATGAAATGTTTTCACATTAGTAGGTTTATACCTGAACAAATGGGTCTGACTACAAAATTCTAGCCCAATTTGATAGCTAATAAAATAGTTTCTATTAGAATTTAGACACTAATAATATTATTGTTGTATTATGCAGATGTTTTTAAAAATATTGGATGTGCAATAAGATAATTTAAGAAAATTAGAAAAATGAGTTTTTCCAGAAATTTTTTTCTATTTCTACAATCAGAACTCCATCCAATGATTATGGAAGATGAATGAATTAGAAGGAGTGTTAGCAAATTGCTGAGAGGAAGAAGAAGAATAGTAATTGTAAGAATATTCGTATTAAAAGATTTAAACTCATTCCACTAGCAGGTCTATCTGATGGCCATGTTTAGTTACTTGTATTGCACACAAAATATTATAATATAGTACAGATTAATACAAGTATGGTGTTTGAAAGGTTTTTAAAATTAATTTGGGGATAATATAATAAATATACCATATAAAATAATACACAATGTATCCTTGTATTAGTATAATACAATAAACATCGTATTATAAAATAGTCAAATTTTCGATATCTTCTTATTTCTAGTGTCACCTTTATATCCAGCATCTTTTCAGGTCAATTTTTCTCTTTTTTTTTTTTTCATTTTGGATTTATAAAATAAGAAAAAAATACGAGATTAGTGGTGCACCTTACTGATCAATTGCATTTTATTTCATTTTATAATTGTTACTTCAATTCATCGAGCCTTGAAATTACTAATTTATATATAGTTTTTCATTATCATTTTTTTTTCTATTTTTTGTTTTCACGGTAAAATTTATTTGAATTTTTTTATTAAAAAATTAATGTATGTATCAAAACTTGTATTTTATAATCATAATTTTTTGTCTAAATTAATAACAACACAAATAACATAATTTTGTTTATTTTTAATTTTTTTTTCAAAATTAATATAGTGTCATATTGTAGACAAAATATAATATAAAATATTACAATCTAATATAGTTTTATAACAAATACGGTGTATAATTATACAAGCTAAATAATATAGGCTAATGCTATATAGGCTAATATAATAGAGCTATCCATATGTGCCCTTTATGTCTAAACGCGGCTCATGATCTGGTCTATTCACATATTATTAGGGGTGAGCAAAAAAATCGATAGACTCGGTTAATCGAAAAAAAATTCGAAATCAAACTGATGAACTGGTTAATCGATTGTAATGGACTGATTAATGGTTAGAATTTTGAAAAAATCGATATTAATGACTGAAATGTTTTTTGGATTCATGAACCGGTTAATCGGTTCATCCTCACCCCTACATATTATCATAAGACTTTTATGGGCGGTTGATGTTTCCAAGTCCTCAACGACCTCGAAGAACAATGACAGCTTATGTTGTCATTAACTTAAGAGGCATGGAGTGTTAAATCTTTGGAAGTTTATTGTGCACGAGAATAACACGTGCCTTTCTTCATTTTATTCCTATAATTTCTCCTTGTATTTATCTCCTCTAGTTTCCTTGTTTATCATTTCTTTAAAAGGCCTTAAGTAAATAATCAATTCAACCTTTAAATTTTTAAAAACTTAAATTCAGATTAAAAAATTTGGAAATAATACGGTGCATATTGTGTTGTACAATGTGCATTATTGGATTAGAAAATAAAAAAAATACATATACTTTTTGATGCAATGGTGCGTATCCATATGTACAAATAGTAATTCAGTGCACGCAAATATGCACTAATCTCCCGCACAATGTAATACCAATAAAAAAATTCAAGAAATAATATAGTATACAACACTATTGTGTGTAAACATGTAATATGTCCGCATCTGTACCGTGAGATTATATCCATCCATTTATTTAAATGGTCTAAATACACACACTACATACATGTACATAATATCTCATCCCCTTGTACGTACGATGCAAATTGTTGGAAAAAAAAAATTAAAAATTAAGATTTTTTAATCGATAATATGCATCAGTATACAGAACAATGGATCCCACTATGACCAATAACTTGAATTCCCCCCTCCTTATTTCTTAGTTCTCAGGGGGGGCCCATAAAATACATAAAAGTAAAAGCAAAGAATAATAAAAAGAGCATAAGGGAGAGAAACATGCCTATAAAACAAAAAATTACAGAATTTTAAACATCAAATTTTGAAAATGGCAATTGCTACAAGCCTATAAAACAAGATCAAGAGAGACCCCTCTTTTATTACTATCTTGTTTTCTCCTTTTTTCTTTCCATTTTCAATAAAAAGAACAAAAAAATATATATATATTATGAAACTGTCCCTCCTAATTATCAAAAATAATTCTTGGCTCTATTAATTTGTCATTCTGAATCACTCTCCATACTTCCCATTGCCTTCAATCCTCTAGGTCTCTGCATAAAATAACACTCAAATCAATCTTCTACACATTCATCAAAGTGCACTTTAATGGAAATCTGTTTTAGGCTCATAGAAACAAATGGAAAACCAAAACTCAGAAAGTTCATATTAATTTCCTTCACTTTCCATCTACTTTCTGAGCAAAAATAACATTTGAAGGAGAGATCTTCTGTACTAACAATTACGAAAGAAAGGAAATCAAAGAACAAAGCATCACCTTTTTGGAAGACTTCTTCTCCCTCACTTCATACCGCTCCTGACATAAATCAGTTAACCATGCACCGGGGCTGACCAACTGCACATACACAATAGACACAAAATCAGCACACCAAAGCAAGCCAGAATTGATGGCGAAAGCAGTGCCAGCCCCTGATGGGTATCTGAGAAGACATACAAGTAGAGTTCTTTGGACCAACTTGGCTCTTTTCTTAGGCCTTTGAGGAGGCTTGCACCCTTTCATTGCCATGAAATCCTCTTCTTTTTCTTTGTTAGACAATGTGACAAACAGCTTAGGCCAAACAAATCGTTTTTCGTCCTTCAGATTATCCATCAAAACTTTGCTATTATCATCTAATCCCAATGATCCCCTTGTCGTGTAATACCGGTCTTCTTTCTCAGGTGACAATGCTGATGGCTTTCTATTGCTCATTGACATATCAGAATCCCTATAAACACATAATGCAGTAATAAAAGTCATACGTTTTGAATTGTTTTTGACACATAACAAACATGAAGATAAAAGACGTACACACTTGTAATCTAAAAACAATTTCTCCAACTTCGAACAGCAATGCAATTTTAAATTTTCTTTTTCCTTTCCATGCCTACACACATCAATTAGAAACCAAAGCATTCATATCAAGAAGCACGTTCCAAATTTAGTGACTCCTTTACATAAGCTAACACATCAACACTATCAAATAAGAACAGTTCATTGTGAGGTACTCATACTTGCCCAAGACTGAAACTTTGTCCAGATCCTTGGGTAGTTACCAGCAAAACATTGGAGAAGGGAATGAGAAGAGCTAAAATGAGTCCTGAAACAAATGTTTTCAATATATTTGAATTATGCATTCTAGCAAATGCAAAGAATTTGTTTTAATAATGGAGTTTGAAGGGAATTGAGGGCTCAGATTCTTACTTGATAACACGAGAAGGAGATTCTTTCTCAACAGTGACAATGTGAGATGTGAGTTTCTTCTTTGGCAAAGAATCAATTGACTTAGATTTGTTGGCCAAGTTTTGATCTTTTTTCACTTTCACACACCTAAGTCTCTTTTTAGTTCCCCATTGTAGCACAAAATCTGTTTCTGCAGCTCTTTGACTCTTCTTCTCTTTCTCCATTCCCTTTCTATCTCTGCAACAAAATTTGAAAATACTATATCTATCAGTGCAACAAAATCTGAAAGAAAATGTGAGAAAATTACTAATTAACAACAGACAAAGAAATCAGACAGCCCTCGAAATTGAATTTCCCCTTGAGAAATCTTAAGTAACTATAATTAAATAGCATAATTAGAACAATTTTAGCAACTAATGGTATCCTATATTTAGAATTCTTTGATCATCAGAAAATTGACAGGAACTAGCTGGAAAGAAAGGAGGTGAGACATTTAGATGTTTGAAACTAAAATAGAAGAAAATACAAAAAACTTCAGTAAATACACTCAATAATAAAAGGAAAAATGATAACTCACAACAAGATCTGTAGTCAAATAAATGGAATCTGCATAAAACTGTCTGCAATCGGCCCGCATTTTCAAATATAAACAAAATCAACGACAAATCATCAAAATCACAAGAAAAATGCAAACGGTTGCCCCATTTGGTCGCTGGAGGAAGTAAGAACAGATATATATATATATATATATATATATATATATATATATATATATATATATATATCTTTTTGAGGAATTGGAAATAATTAAAATTTTCATTACAGTCTCTCAACAACCAAACAAGCCATTGAAACACATATAACCAGAGAAAAAAGATAGAAGGACAAAGAGAATCCATTACCTTCCACAATGGTAGCAGCAAGAAGAGCAGAATTTCAAAAGATTTTGAATATATTGTTTCGCTGTAGAGAAAATATAAATTTTTCCGAGAAAAGGATAGATTGAAAGATGAATGGGAATAGATTTGTGGGCTTGATTTAGACTTTCACTTTGAATAGCAAATAAATCCAAAAATCGGCGCTTTCTCTGTTATCTTCACCAAACCTCTCCAACTCCACTGTGTCTTCTCTTTATGTTTTCTTTCACCCTATGTGTAATTTTCTTTGCTTTTTTTAATTTAAAATGCATTTTCATATTTATTTATTAAAAAAATAATAATTCAACACATTAAAAAAATATTTATTGTATAGATCTAAGAGGACCGAGATGTGAAATGGACGGCCAGATGAGTTTCCCTCCACTCGGGTAGTTTTGTAGCTTAAAGGTTGGATTAGATCTTCTAAGTCACGTGACCTGACTAAAGTCACGTGACTTGCTATGTCTTCAGAATCATTAAATTCTGAGCAATGTCATTGAAACCGGACTGGATAAAAAACCGACAAAACTGAGAGTTCGTGGTTCGACCGGTTCGATAGTATTTTTTCTATTTTTTAAAATATTATTAATTAGTATAATTTTTATAAATACTACTACTCAAAAAAAAATCAATCAAAATATTTAACATATACCTCAAATATACTAGTAATAATATTTTTTCACATTTTATTTGTTTTAAATTATTACTTGATTAGTTATTTTCTGTTAAAATATTTTATTTTATGAGTTTTAATTTAAAAATTAAACAATTCAATAACTGTAGGTAAAATTAAAAAAAAAGATAAAAAATTATCTTTAAGTTCACCAATTTTAATAATTTATTCAATTTTTATTCTATTGTATTTTATTGAATTGTTAAATTATTATATTGTTTTCATTAAGTTTAAATGTGATTAAATAGTAAAAAAAATCAATTATTTGTTAAATATAATTTATTAGATTATCTATTTTTTATTTTTATGAAAAAATATTTATTTTATTAATTATTTTAAACTAGACCCGATTTTGGCCGGTTCAACCCGGTTCTTTCCCAATCCGATTTTATACAGTTGAACCGACCGGTTAGGCAACCGGTTCGCGGTTCCGGTCCGGTTTTAATAACAATGATTATGAGACAGATTTGCACTTTTCGGAGTGGTTGGTTCGTCAAGTGTTTCAAGCAGTTATTTTGTTTTAAGGAAGAATTAGAATTAGGGGTAAACAGCTTTCTTTCTATAATGAATGGATTTGGTTTGAGCTAGATTAATTGAAATTTATGTAATTTCGAGTGGTTGGTTAATTAAGTGTTTCTAGACTTATGTGAAAACTTTAGAACTCTAAGTTTGTCAATGAAAAAGTCATACATTAACAACTATATTTCTATATTAAATCGATCTAGTTCAAACTCAATTAATAAAAATTTATTCATTTCTTAATACCAACAACTAGAAAAAAAAAAATAGAGGTAGTATAATTTCCTTTGATTTATTTGAAATGATCTTCAATGAGAATGATCTATTTATTTGTTTGGTATGATAAAAGAAGTCTAGGATTCTATATAAAGTTTACTTCGGGTATTTGGTATGATAAAAGAAGTCTAGGATTCTATATAAAGTTTACTTCGGGTATTGTAGAATTATCATTAAATGGAAAATGGATCGAATTGAACGTATTTAAATTGAATTATAAATAGACATACAATTTTGAATAATGCTCAAATAGACCTTTATTTACGAATCATTAAAACGCCAAGATCCAAATGATGAATTGTGTGGATTTGGATGGCCCAAATGAGCGACAAATATTTTAAACGTTTATAAGTACTAAATTATTCTACCGCATGCACATCAAGTTTTGTTCCTAATCATCTTGATAGATCAGATCATTTTGAGGTCATTAATTTTGGGTCTTCCAGTCAAGTATATAATCAATTTTTTTCATCATAAATTTTTTTTTAAATTATATATTGAGTCAAATTTTATTTTTTAATTTTGGATCCTTCAATTCAAATTATGGATCAAGTTTGGATTTGACCATTACTTTTCGGATCGAGTCATGTGCTTTTTCCTGGATTAAGATCGAGTCACTTTTTTTTTTATAAATTCCGATAAAGTCACTTTTCTTTTTTTTATGAATTCCGATCAAATTTTGAGTTAAGGTCTAAATGATATAAATAACAAGTAAAAAACCTAAATGATATAAATAACAAGTAAATAGTGAGGTAAATGGATAAAACTAGATTTGGGGATGGGCAGGGTTGGATTGGATTTGATTCAGAGTCTAA
Organism: Excoecaria cochinchinensis; assembly: GCA_947683425.1. Taxonomy (NCBI): domain Eukaryota; kingdom Viridiplantae; phylum Streptophyta; class Magnoliopsida; order Malpighiales; family Euphorbiaceae; genus Excoecaria; species Excoecaria cochinchinensis. The sequence continues at coordinate 50,073,176 of CANTUQ010000004.1, forward strand.
CAAAACTTGTAATTTTTTTTTTCTTACACAAGCCTATTCCAAGCCTGCATAAAAAAAAAAAAAAATAAAAAAAAAATTGGTCAGGTCCAGGCTAGATTAGGTTCGTGGGCCGAGTCTAACTGGGCTAAATTGGCCGAAGTATAACCGAACTTTTAATTTTTTTCTTGAGCAAGCTTGTTCCAAGCCTACATAAGAAAAAGATGGGCTTGATGCAAGCTGGATTGGGCTTAATTGGGTTAGATTTTTCATTTTTTTTCCTTGCACAAACCCGATCCAAGCTTGCGTAAATAAAAGGCAGGCCTAACACGGAAAACATTGAGATCGGGTCAAGTCCAACCAAATGGATCGGGCGTAGCCTATTTATATATATATATTTTCTTAATGAACTTTGTAAGATTTCATTGCCAACTAAAAATAAATTAAAGGAAATCATTTGTAATTCAAACATACGAGAGTTTACAATTTTTTCTTATTATTTTTATAAGAAGTCTGTATTTTTAGTGCTAGCCATGCTATTTTAAGTAGTTTTTAAGTAATTAAAATGTCTATTTCAAATAATCAAATTTCAATTATTTTAATATGTATATATAAGAAATTAAAAATTTCATATATGTCCCATTTTAATTATTTCTTTTTTTTTTAATCATTTTTCACCTGTGTTTCAATTTTCTTTTTCAAAATAAATAATCAATATATTTTACACATAGCACTTACCTCATTTTATAAATGAAGAAAAATTATTAGATAGTAATTTTTTTTTATTAAAAATAAATTTTTGATTAAAATAATTAAGATATGGTAAAATTATTATTTGATGTGTAGTTTTATTATTGGACGTGATATTGTTTTAATAACAAATTTAATATAATAAATTAATAATATTAAGTGGTAAAATTATTAAGTGGTAAAAAATTATAAGTTTACTTCTCTTTGCGTACTATTCAAAAATTAAAATAAAAGTTCTGTCAAATGAATCCTACAATTAGAATTAATCGGATTCTTTTACTATATTGTGATATTTTACATCTTTGAATGGGCAAGTTCATAAATAATTAGATGATAATAAAATCATCAAAAATTAACATTTCTTATTTCTATTCAATAACATATTAATACCTGATTTATCCTGCTTGTGCATATACGTGATTATCAGTGTTTTTAAAATCGGATCGGATATCGAGTCGGTCTGCTAACTGAATCAGAAGTTAACTAGTTGGATCGAGTTGACTCGGAACTTTTATTTTTTTTTAAATATAATTATTTATAAAAAATTAAAAATATGGTATAACACATTTAAACAATCTATTAATTATCAATTATCAATGTATTAATTTTTATTTATTTATTTTATTTTACTAATTTTTTAACAATAATAGTAAAAAATTTAAAACTACAGCTGGATTTATCTATTAAATATTTGAATTTATAAGGAAAATGAATTTTTAAATTTCTAATTTTTTTAATTTTAATTTCAATTATAAAATTTATTTTTTATGACGTTACCTAAAGATATTATTTTTATACTTATCATATTTATCTTTATTTTTTTCTTAATATTTCATTAAATTTAAATTATGTAGTTATTCAATATCTAAAAAATATAAAATAAAAATATAGTGTAAAAAATTTCACATAATTTTTAATTTTATCAAGTCTAATATTAATATAAATTAATTTTATCATCAAATATAAATTTTTGCTTAAAAAATATCCAATAGCTATTAAGTTATTAACCCAGATTATAAAAATATAATTCAGGGTATATTAGATTTTTTCCGCTCCAACTAGATTTTTCCGGTTTAATCCGATTTTTTTTAGTCCAACCCGATTTCTTCACTGTGCAATTCAGTTTTCTACATACTCCGATTTTCATATTGGATCGAACCGATTTTCTAGTTGGTTCACAGTTGAACCAGTTCAACCGGCTGGTCTAATTTTCAAAACAATGGTGATTATACTCTTTTCTTTAATGCAGATTAAACTTTCATTAATAAACTAAAAAATATATCTGAAAGGTACAAATAAACTTATAAAATTTAAAAATATATAAGATGTACAAAACTAATAAAATTACTGGAGTATATATCTAAACTTCATCGATAAAAAGAGTGGATAATGATAACATATCATGGGTAATCTGACTATAAGCAGGAAACTCAATCCATCTATTATTCATAGGAAAACTCATCTGAGAAAGATGAAAATTTTCATAAAAGAAGATAACAAAACTTCTATGAAAGAAGGCAACAACCTCTAAATTCGGAGGACAATTTTGCATACTAAAATTTAAATTGCATTCAATAGCTAAACGAATTAGATGTATAAAAATACAAATAAGATCTGGGCAAATATGAAAAACAAATAACTTCAAATAAAAATTTAAGATATGAGTTTATTGAAACAAAAAAACTCAAAAAATTTAAAAATTCAGATTTATAATGATCTAAAAATTATTATAGAGATAATTGAAAAATTTGAAAATACGCACAAAAAATTTAAAAACACAAATATAAATTTAAGAAAAGAGCAAGATGAAAAAGGAGAGGAGTTGCAGCCTGTAAATGAACTGACGGCAATCCCAAATTTAAATCAAGAAAATGGAGCCTTTGAATCTAGAGAGAAAAAAGAGGCTAGGGTTTCTTACCTTAATAATTCTGTTATTGTAATTTAATATTTATTTATACCATTTATTTTTAAATACATTTTCTTAGGTAATATATATAATTTTTTCTATATATATTACATAACATGTGATTTCTTAATATAACTATCTAAATATGAAAAGTTGTACTGTTCAAAAGCTCTTTAAAGTGGTAGAGGTCGAGGTTGACAATTCTAGTGTTGTTCGTGATTTGCACAAACAAAACTGCAAGACTTTACAACATGTTGATGTGGTGAACTGCATTTGGGTGCCTAATAGATTGAAAGTGAGAAATTAAGTTCGTGCAAGATAACACAATTATCACTAGGCCTGAGCTTGGCTCTGCTCAGGGTCTAAATCCAACTGAAGCAAGCCTGCCATACGAAGTGGCAAGGAAGCGCTCAAAAAGCCCAGGAGTCGAGGGTGTTGCCTGCCCATGTCCTGTCAGTTTACTTATTTATGCCATATGCCTATATCTCCTACCTGCTTTTTGTCAAATCGCCGCTTACCTGCTCTGATGTATGAGCATATTACTTGAGTGGATTTTCTCTTCCTTCATAAATATTTTGAGGCACTGACATATGAGCTTACTACTTGAGTGGATTTTCTCCTCCTTTATAAATATCTTGAGTCACTATAGATTGACGTATCAATAATTTTAAGTCTCTTTCTATATCTTATTTCTTCAAAATACTACTAATTTAAGTTTCGGAACATTTACGTCCTGTTATACAGAACAAACTTTCTTGCAAATACGGTAGATCCGATCGGTCTGCACAGAATCACCATCCGGTTTTTTTTCTTTAAAATATTACTGACTTAAGTTTTGGAGTATTCACATCCGGTCATACATGGCAAGCTTTCTTGCAAATATGGTAGATCCGATCGGTCTGCACAGAATCACCATCCGGTCTTATTCACATAATTTTTTACATATCAGGAACTATCAGTGCATATTTATTGGAAAACAAATATGGTGGCAGATAGACTCACCCATTTAGCCCTTAATCAAGCGAAGCATTTTTTTTGTGACACTATATTATTCCTTCTGATGTACGTTTGCTCCTGTTTGGAGACTCCGTTAGTTTACTACTTATCATGACATTTTGATATAATTTTTATTTTTCTTCATTCATAAAAAAAAAATAAAAATAAGAAGAAGTTGTTCAAAGTACGTCAAATAGTTCCATATATAATTAATTAATCAGAACTAATATTCTTCTCTTTATATATAAACCTTATGTTAGAGAAAATTTTGAATTTTTATTTTGACTCTGTAAAATTTTTAATAATAATAAGAAAAAATCATCATATAACTTTTGAAAGCACTTAAAAAGAAAATTAAGGAATAATGTTTTGAGAAATTTCACTATTCGATGTAGAATTTTTCTTAATATTCACCTTAATTCACCATTTTAAGGTCTCAAATTTTTTACAATCATGCGACTGTTAATTTTCTTTTATGACTTATTATATAAAATCTATATATCTCTAATAATAGATTTAATAATTATTAGCTTACCATCGAAGGGTAAACTCCTTTCTTTAGCAGGCGGAGTCCAACTAGTTCAATCAGTTTTCAATTCAAGCTATGTTACTTCTTAATTCATAGCTTTATGATTAACAAATGGCCTCTTGCTCTTCTTATCTTAAAAGAGTGATGCAATGGTAAGTCTGGAAAGTCGAATACGCACTCGTCACACACTTATCAATTCCATTACGTCATAATATTCCTCTCGTGATTCATGGACAATGGCTGTCTTCCTTTGATGGGCAAAGTAGAAAACAAAATAGATTTTTTGAACGTAAAAGTAGAAAGAAAATACAATAATTGATTTAATTTAATTTAAATTAAAAAGTTAGTGGAGAGAGTGTCGTTTATGAACTTTACTGAGAATATCTGGCAATTATTTATAACAAAGAATATCTGAAAAATCAAAAAGTTAGAATTACACAGTGGTCAATGTATAAAGGAAGACATCTGCAATAAAAGAAAGTTGACAGCTCATCAGGACTCATGTCAGATATTAACATTACAAAGTTGAATTATTTATTCCACTTTAATAAGTCACTTTTGGCTTTACTCAAATTCCAATCACATGAAAGAAATAGTAAAGTGTTTTTATGCGCTTTTAATATATACATAATATGTAAAGCAGATGGGAAACAAAATTCCGAAGAACGCATGGCTAGAGAAGTAAGGAAAATGGTGCAGGCTAAGCTTATGTTGGTGCTGGTAGTCCTCCTTTATCCACTCGGATCTGTCAAAACTCAAGCTCTCCCCTTACTAGAATATGATGAAGGTAGGTACCAATTCTCTTCTTAATTTCGTCTTATATTCCAAAATTAATTCAATTTCGTAACGGACAAGCCGAAATATTTAATTATTTATTTGAGTGGTGAAGTAATAATTTTTGCAGTGTATGCTTTGAGTGCATTCATGTATGATTTGGGGTTGGCGTCCGTACCATACATTTCCCCCTACTACTGCCGCCCGGGCAATCCAGCTCGGGGTTACAGCATTATCGTCAACTGCAACTGCACCTACGATAACGGCACACGTTGTCATGTTACAGACATGTATGTTTTATTATTGTTATTATTTACTAGTTAAAATCACATTTAAATATAAATAAAAATATTTAATGGACAAAAGTAATATATTTATATTGGCATATATTGCTTTCACAATATAATATAAATATTTACAATCAATTGAATAATGTAAAAATATATTCGCATAAGATAAAATGAATAAGCCAATAAATTATTAAAAAATAAAATTGTATCAGTATATAATATAACTAAAATAAAAATGAATTAGTATTGCATAAATAAAAAATAAAATTATAAAATGTTATATAAATACTAAAGCATATGTAAAATAAATTATCAAGAAAATACAAAATAATTAGATTTTTCAATCATATAATGACGAGTCCTACTAGTAATACTAATAGTCATACTTGCTATTTGGAGACTTTTTTTTTTTTTTGGAAAAAGGAGACCATTTTATTTAAGTTTTAAATTCCTGATAAGGTTACTTTAGTCCTTCTAGAAATAGCATGCTGCAGTTTCAGAGCATACACTAACATTAAAATCGCAATAGGCTGCCTGTCGTTTACGATTTCAGTATGTGTCAAATCGATTTTTCTGATTCAACCTAATTTTTTTTTTGTTTAAAATTATAATTTTTTGTGTCATTAATTAAAATTCTTGATCTTAATACTTTATTTTTTTTCTTATATGAAACATTTGATTGAAAACATTATTTTTTCGTGGTCATTCTATTTTTCACCCTAAATTCTACTGCGAATACGAAACATATAATAGTATATATACCTTAGTTTTTTTTTTTTAAACAATCATATTTTATTTGCCAGTTATTAGAAATAAACCAATTTAAATATTTTGTTAAATAAGAAAAGAAAAATAAGGCTATGGGTATTACACATACAAGCAGAAAAAAGAGTAATTTTTTATGTATTTATACATTTATTCTTATTATAAGTTGAAATTGATAAGAAAAAAGATTGTTGGATATATATGGTAAAATTGATAAAATTCAAAAGAATGGGGTATGATTGAATATATGCAAAATTCTAATTTCTCAATAACCACTCTTTTGTAAAATATATCGTCGTATCTGGATCCGCAATTGAAGACTTTTTTTTTTAAATAATAATAATAATAACAATAATTTATTAAAAAATTAAAAGAAAAACAAACAAAAAGATGACAAAATTACTATAATTGATTAATACTAATTTCCCTTTTCCTCTGTAGATAATGTATGAATATTGTTAATATTTATATTTTTTCTTTCTTATTTCTTGCTTTTTTTTATAATATTGAAAATTTAATTATTATCAATGTTATTAAACCAAATTGGACCGGTTGGACCAGATTTAACCGTAAACCTGCAGTTGATCCGATTTGATTTAATGCATTAAACCAAAATGTAAAAACCATATTGAACCGATATGAAAGGGTAAAAAAGCTGGATCAAACCGAAAAAAAATTGGATTGAACTAGAAAAAATCGGTCTGACACTCTATGAAAACTGCAACAGTCTACTGCGGTTTTAGTGTTAGTCAGACACTGAAACTGTAGCAGCAGGTTTCATTGTAAATTTTTTTTTTATACCATGCAAGTCCCATCCACACCCGTTTTTAAAATATTTTTTCAAAAAATATTAATTCTAAGAATATATCATATTTAGCGTCATTTTGAATATGCATATTACATTAGGTAAGACTAAAAAAAAAAAAAACATTTTCCGAACTTTTTTATTTAATTTCTCAACTTTTATTATAGCATATTAAATTTTTAAATTTTTATTTACGCTTGGAATTTGAACTCAGTATAAAGGGAAAACAAAAAGAATTGTCTATGGTCTAACTGACTAAATGTATGCTACAATAATATTTTTTTTGAGATATACAATAATATTATTATTTTACTTAATTTGTTAATGAATAGACTTAATGTATATGTAAGTAAAAGTTTAATAACTCGAGAGAATATATATATATATATATTTTCTACTGTATCATGCCCACGGTACAATTATTTTTTTTTTTCAATTAATTTTGCTGTTAACGTTTATATTGTAGAGTAGCAAACAGCTTGGACTTAGCTGGTGGAGTCATCCATGAAGATGTTTCTGGGCTCAAATATCTACAGACACTGTGAGTATCATAATTTTCCCTATTTTGCTAAGACTTTAAAGATGATCTTATATATCACATCACATTACATAAAAAACACTCCTAGAATAAAGAAATCTCTGTTTTACACCCTTTCTGGATTATTCAAGGTAAAGATAGTATAATTTTTACACCTAGAATTCACATTGGAACGAAAGCAACATGAATCCCCATTATTCGTCCAGAAAAGTTTTACCTCTTGTTTCCATGCAACCTCTTCCTATTCTAATAGATTATTTATCTCCACGTAAATCTACAAACTCTATGCTGTATATCATATTGGATAACGGTGAGTATGTACAGGTCTATCAGTTTATTGTCATTTTTTTTAATCAGTCAATTAAAATCAATTTACGCATATGAAATGGAACATACCATTTAATTTTACATTTTTTGTCCATCGAGAATTTAATGTGTACAATAATAAAAGTTTAAAACTCAATATTGGGAAATAACTATTCTAGAACTTAATAACAAAAACTCAAAAAATTTAGGAATTTGTAAGTTATTTTTTTTTGCCAAAATCAAATTGAAATAGGGGAAGTGCTTTTTTCCAAACTTGTTTTTAGAAGGAAAAATACATTCTGAAGTTTTGAAATTTAATATTTCTTTACATTAAATTTTTATAATTTTTATATTAAAAAACTAGATTGTCTGTTTGGACATTACTTGTCAAGCTAATGATGAGTTGATAATACGAATCGGACAGACTTTGAAATAGAAATTCAGCACGTTCATTTGACTCTATTTTATAACCTAAAAATGTAAGTTGAGAAAATAGAATATTTAAAATGTTTATGCGCTCCGTCACTAAAGTGGATTTTGACATGCGAAAAGTGTAAAATTTTCTCTTCAAAAATATTTTGTTGTGGAGTGATTTGTCTTCATATAATTTGATGAGATGATTCCAAATTTTTTTTTGTCTTTTTTTTTTCTCTATGCTTGACAATATCTCATCTGCTAATGCTAGATGAAGGTTTGCAATATAGCATTTTCATCCATCTCATTCCACTTATTTTCATCATTGCAGTCCGCTGGCTTTTTGCTGATAGCCGATAGACAATTATCTTTTCGCAAAATAGTCTTTATCTTTAATGTCACAAAAAGAAAATTTTCCCTTTAAATTTTTCGATCTCAAATTTTGCTGCCATTGCTTTTATCACGAATTTCTCTACTAAAAAATCAGCTCCCACTATTTCACATGAATAGTAACCGTATAGATAAACAGTGACCGTATACGTAAACAGTATCGTATACGTGGACAATATTCAAGGAAAAGTTTTTTCTGATGTGAAAGATCAGTTTATACTTCAAACACAGAGCATACTAAGACAGAATCTCGGCTCTGATACTACTTGTTATAAAAAATAAGGACCGGATTAGAGTAAAAATCGCAGCTAAAATAAAGATAATAAAGAACAAAAAATTTTAACGAGATTCGGCCAATATTACCTACGTTTTCAGAGACTAAAAATATTATTTTACTAAAACTGAAAAGTGAAATAATACAAAAAAAAAAATATGCTTAACTAATTGAAAAGTTAAGTAACAAGGGATGATTAAATATAAAACTAAGAGGTTATATTTATAGTTATCAAAAACCCTTCTTCTTTCAAAGTTTTCTGATGTGGGATTCTTTTTTTTTTTTCCCTACCATATTTGACTAACACATGCAACCTCTTCCTATTCTAAATTTCTAATAGATTATTTATCTCCACGTAAATCTACAAACCCTATGCTATATATCATATTGGATAAAGGTGAGTATGGACAAGTCGATCAGTTTATTGTCAATTTTTTTTTAATCAGTCAATTAAAATTAATTTACGCATATGAAACGAAATATACCATTTAATTTTACATTTTTTGTTCATCGAGAATTTAATGTGTAAAATAATAAAAGTTTAAAACTCAAATTGGGAAATAACTATTCTAGAACTTAATAGGTGATAAAGCCAAAAAATGTCTTTATCTGTAGGAGAGAAGGCAATCCGATCGGATGAGAAAACCTGCAATAAGAGGAGCCCGGTCGGATCAGGCGTGAGCACTCCGAAACTTAAGTTAGTAGCTTAGAGAGAGAATGTGCTTTAGAGAGAGAGTGTCTTGAATTCAATACCTGGAGCTATCGTTGGCTGGGCTATTTATATGAGATAGTTGATGGACACTTGAGTGCCTGGGGTGTGATTATTGGCTATCAGAGTAGGTATTCGGCGACATGACAAGGAGCAGGTGGTAGGCATGGGCGCTGCCTTGTGTCAGGCGGCTGATGGGACTGGCGGTCACATCAGCCGATCGGGCATGTGCGCTGCCTGGGAGCTCGTGTCTGCTATCTTTGGTTGATAGGCCTTGGGCTTTGCCAGTTGAGTGGGCCGGCTTGATGGGCCTTAGAGCAAATGATATTTGTTGTGTTATCACTTGTCCCCCCTCAACAGGTCCGATCGGGCGTTGACTTGCCTCTGTAAGTCCGTTCGGACATGATAAGCTCTGAAATTTCCCGATCCGAAGACGCGTATTTAGCGCGCCTCTTGAATTTCAAAGGCGCTTTTCTGAAGAGACGTGCCTGCTTGGACAACTATTTTTATTTAATGCTGCACATGTACCAAGGACGACGCTTCGTTCTTTGCAGAGGCATAATGTCTTTCGACACGTGGCGCTTGTTGAATGGCGCGTCGTTTGGCTTACTTGAGAAGCTTTAGCCTATAAATAGGGGACTTTGTAAAGCATTTCCTCTTTACTTTCGAAATCCCTAGTGAAGCTCTGTCAAAATCTTTTCTTGAATCCCAGATTTCCGCAAACATCTTTTTGCTTCTTCAAATTTCTTGAGTTCTTTCCGTCAAGTAAGTGATTCTTCCATTTTGTTTTTTGATTTCTTTGTGGTTCCGTCTTTCACTTTCTTTTCGCGCTCATCTCATTTAGAAAATAGAGAGTCGCACCTTTCCTTCATTTTTCTTTTGTTAAAGATGGCATCCAGTAGTGTTGAAGCGTTCGATACGAGTTTTTTGGACTGGTATGAGAACAAACCAACCGTCGAGTTGCATTCTCGATTGACTGTCGGGGAGGTGGCAGAAATTCCCTCCCAGTATGGCTTTCTTGAGGATGTATCGGTGTTGGCCTGCCCAAATTCAATGGCGGTGACAGAAGGGCCCTTTGGCCAAAATAACAGGGAATGGTTCATTTGCCACCTCTGGAGCCTAGATGCAGGTCTGAGGTTTCCGCTGGGCGCTTTTGAAATGGCGATATTGAAGGGGTATGGTCTCGCCCCTAACCAATTACATCCAAACGGCTGGAGATCGGTGGTGTGCTTCAAAATCCTCTGCAAAATAGAGGGAGTCGCGCCGACCTTAGAGCTTTTTACTCACTTCTTTTACATCTCGGGTCGGAGTGACGGGACAGAGTACTTCTTCACAAGCCGCCCAAAGAAGAAATTGATGGTCGTCCCCACCTCTATGAAAGGGTACAAAGAAAGGTACTTCTTGGTGGGGACGAAGGGTGGATTTGGGGTGCGCTTTACCCGATCGGCTATGGTCGGGATTCTAAAGGATCTGGCTGCCGGTCAGCCTATGTACGAGGGCGACATCAAGAAGCTGATGGATGCCGTTAGTAGGAATGGAGACCCTTATCAGTCCAGTTTCCTTATGACCATCCTGTTTGGCTCTCCTGGCTCCACAGACGCTGAAACTGTAGCACGTGAGCATTAGGATCCGACAGGAAACATTGTCACCATGCATTGGTCATGCATTGCATGTCATTTTTACTAGTTGTGAATATCAAATTTGAGGGACTTATCTTGTTTATTGTTTATTTGCAGCTGAGATGGCTGGCAGGAGTGATGCGTCTAGACAGCTCGGCGAAAAGATCAAACGGAAATGTGAGGCCGAGCGGAGGGCCCAAGAGCAAAGGAAGAGGAGAAGGTTAGTGTCCTCAGCGGAGCTGCAATCCTCTCGGGCAGCTGCTGGCACTTCTTCTGCTGCCGTGATAGACGCTGTGCCGATCTCTTCTGCCCTTCCAGCCCCTATTGTGTCCGCCGCCGAACTTGTGGTGTCTGGACCTCAAATTGGAGCCACACATCACCACCTGAAAAACACTCGGCCTCCAAGGCTCCGAGACGAATCGGATGATGACACTGCTCCCATCGCCCAAACGATCCGAGAGACGGAGGAGGCTGCCAAGAAAAAGGCCGAGGAGGCTGTCCGAAAGAAAGCCGAGGAAGCGGCTAAGAGGAGGGCTGCTGAGCTGATAACCGAGTCGGACGCTCGGGTGGTTGCTAGAGGCAAAGCTGTTCATCATCATGGCGAGTCTCCCCGACGCTCTTCTGACCGGCGGTCGGTTTCTCTAAAGGACATTTTGAGAGAGAACTTCGGCGATGATTGGTCAATGGGCCAGGTGGCTAATTTCATCTGCCGGGGTCTCCTCCGGGACGAAGATCATACGGAAGCCGGCGACGCAAGTCAGCTCAGCAGAGAATGCAATGCCATCAATCAGCAGTTGATGGATGTAAGGACTTGTTGCTTTGTTCTCGATGTTTGTTTCTATTTTCGTGTGTTTGACCTGTCTACTCTTGCTCTCTTTATGCAGGCTACCAGGAGGACACAACGGCTACACCTGATGGCCGGCATGTGGAAAGGGAGGGCCGAGTCAGGCGCCGTGGCCAAGGCAGAGGCAAACGCTTGTTATGAGGCTGCCAAGAAAGAAACCTCTATCCTTCGAGCTGAGGTGGCCAAACTAGAGGAGCAGTATTCTGCCTCCCAGTCGGAGACAGTAGCCCTGAGGAAGGAGGCCCACCAAACGGCTCAGGATCTAAAAGTTCGGCGGAGCGAGGCCGACAAGCTGAAAAGTGAGATTGCCCGGCTTTCGGCTGAGAATGCACAGCTGAGGCGGTTCGAGGCAGACGCAACCCGACTGGATGCCGAGTGCAGAGAGTTGGCTGCTGAGAATGCCAGGTGGAAGGCTGAAGGCGAGCGGCTTCGCGAGGAAGCGGAGTCTTTGAGGACGTCAGAGGAAGAAAAGGAGGCCTCCTTCACGAAGATTCTTGAAGTGGAGCTTACCAATCAGAAGGAGCGCCTTGTTGATGAGTTAGCAGACGCTCAGGTGGAGCTGCTATCTCGGCTAATTCATGAGGCTGGGAAGCGCTTCCCTGGAGTGGATCTGACTTGGATGGACGATCCGGCATCGTTGCCTGCTCCTCCAATCAACGATGACGAAGAGGGCGCTCCCGAGGGTGAAGCGACAGAAGGAGCTTCAGGAGGAGGTCCCTCACTTCTGGAGACTGTTTAGGAGGTCCCTCTTGAAGTGGAGTCTGCAACGCCTTTAGCCCTTGAGGCCGAATTGGAGGTTCCTCCTGAGCTCGAAGCCGAGTTAGTGGTGCCTGCTTCAATGGGGCCTGTCTCTGAAGGGGGGGACAGGATGCGTCCCATCTACTGCTGACCCTTCTCAAGCCTCTACCGAGCCGGTCGCCGAGCAAAACGTTGATCCTCCTGGCGAAGTGGATATTGTAAATATAGACAGTTAGCTTAGGAGCTTAGATTAGCTTTTCTTTTTTCTTTTATTTTCTGTTTCTGTAACAGCTCTTTACAATTTGTATTGTGCAGACAATCTTTAATAAAATTGCATTTTTCTGAAAGCTGTTGTATATACATGAATTTGTATTAAAATTTGCAATATAATCGAGCTAGATATTACTCGTGAAATAGCATAACATTTTCTAATACTTCCTGAATTCGGATAACGCCTGAGTCATGTGACCGATCGGATCACTTTGGCTTTCAGATCGCATAAAATTGCACAATTAGATTAGATAATACTCGTAAAGCTGCATAATAATTGCATAGCCGAGTTAGATAATACTCGTAAGGCTGCATAATAATTGCATAGCCGAGCTACATAACACTCGTAAGGCTGCATAAAAATTGCATCGCTGAGCTAGAGAGGTCAGATCCTCTGTAAATCGAATATTTGGGGAGGTAAGATCCTCCATGATGATAGATTTGCTTATTCAGCTTGGGATGGGCATCAAGCTGAGCGTACAGCAATTTATCATATATATAAATTGGACACTTATGAAAGAAAGAACCTCTTTATTAATCAGGCAATTGCCAGGTTTTAGTACATTGTTAGATATAGTACTTCTTGAGTATTTCAACATTCCAGCTTCTGGGGACATCTTGCCCTTCCACCGTTCGGAGCCGATAAGTGCTCGGGCTTAAGACTTTAGAGACCTCGTAGGGCCCTTCCCAATTTGGCATTAGCTTTCCCACTCCGGTATTCACTAAGCCTAACTCTGCTTTTCTGAGCACCAGATCCCCAACATTGAAAGTTCTTGACCTTACTTTAGCATTGTGGTACCTGGCAACTCTTTGCTTATAAGCAGCAATCTTGGCGTAGGCGTCTTCCCTCTTCTCCTCTATCAGATCTAAATCTTGGCGTCTTTCTTGAGAATTCTCCTGTTCGGAGTAGAGCGCCGATCGGTAAGAGGGCAGGCCGACCTCTACAGGTATCATAGCTTCGGAGCCGTAGACGAGGGAAAATGGCATTTGATGAGTGCCTGTCCTTGGCGAAGTTCTATACGACCATAGGACACTCTGCAGTTCTTCAGTCCAATTGCCTTTTGCTTCGCCCAGTCGCTTTTTCAACCCTTCAAGGATGGTCCGATTGGAGACCTCAGTCATTCCGTTGCTTTGAGGATGAGCGACTGACGTGAAGTTTAATTTAATGTTCAGGCCTTGGCAAAAATTTTTGAAAATGGAACTGTCGAACTGCTTGCCATTATCTGCAATAAAAACATTGGGTAAGCCATACCTGCAGATGATGTCTTTCCAAGCGAAGCTTTTGACCTTCTCGACTGTGATGGTGGCGACAGGTTCAGCCTCAATCCATTTGGAGAAGTGGTCAACTGCTACTATGAGAAATTTCATCTGCCTTTTGCCTTGGGGAAAAGGTCCTAGGATGTCCACCCCCAACTGATCGAAAGGCCAAGCAATTCCGATCGGTTGTTGATCTGCTCCGTGTTGCCTTATTATCCTCCCATGCACCTGGCATTGCGGGCATTTTCTAACTTTTTCTTGGGCATCTTTGAGCATGCTGGGCCAGTAGTATCCCGTCTGAAGGGCCTTTCTGGTCATAGCTCTGCTTGCCTCGTGTGCACCGCATATACCTTCGTGGAGCTCCCGAAGGATATAATCTCCCTCGTCTTTCGTCACACACTTGAGCCAAGGGTGGCTGAAAGCTTTTTTGTACAAATCACCGTTAATGATGGAGTAATTAAGGGATTTTCGGGATACCTTTCGAGCTTCGTCTCTGTCATCGGGCAGCCCACCTGTTTGGAGGTACTGCTTGATCGAGCTCATCCAGGTTTCACCCTCTCGGTCGATCTCCATCATCTCCGGCTCGTCTAGGGAGGAGGAAGTCTGGTCAATGACGGCAATGTTTTCCTCTATGGGATTTTATTCGGAAGCCGACAACTTTGCTATCCGATCGGCTTTTGCTGTTTGGTCTCTCGGAACTTTTTGGAGCACCCATTCTGATCCAGTTTCCTCAAGTTTAGTAAAGGCTGCTTTAACTTTGGCCAGGTACTGGATCATGGTGGCTTCCCGAGCCTCAAAGGTCCCCAAGACCTGACTGGTTACAAGCTGGGAGTCGCTCCTTATGGTTACCGACTCCGGTCGGATTGCGCGGAGCAGTCTCAGACCTTGAAGGAGCGCCTCATACTCTGCAACATTATTGGAAGCTTTAAAGTTAAGCTTTATTGCGTACCTTATTGTGATGCCCAAATGGCCTTTTATGACTATGCCGACGCCTCCTCGAGTGTCATTTGCTGCGCCATCCACTGTCATTTCCCAGTTTTGTAGCCTGGGCTGACTCTGTGGTTCCTCACCCGCAAATTCAGCTACAAAATATGCTAAAGCCTGGGCCTTTATCGCTTTTCTGGGCTCATACCTGACGTCCCAGGACTGTAGCTTAATTGCCCATCCTACCATTTTGCCTTCCAGATCGGGCGTCTGGAGTATCTTCCTGAGAGGATGGCCCGATCGGACAACAATCGTGTGCGCCTCGAAGTAAGGTCTCAACTTCCTTGCACACATCATTAGGGCAATAATGAGCTGTTCAACCGGCCCCTTTCTTAGATCTGCACTTCTGAGTACTTCGCTGACGTAGTACACGGGTAGCTGTTGAGTATCTTCTTCTCGAACCAAGGCACCTGCAACAGCTTCCTTAGAGGTGGCTAAATATAGGTACATATTTTCACCTGGTACTGGCCGGCTGAGTAGCGGTGGGTTGGTGAGGAATGCCTTCAACTCTTCGAAGGCTTGTTGGCAGTCTTCCCCCCAGATGAAAGTTTCACTCTTCCTCAACTTCTTGAAGAAAGGAGTGCAGCGCTTGGCTGAGGAGGAAATGAATCGTCCTAAGGTTGTTATCTTTCCGTTCAGCTTCTGGACATCCTTTATGCTCCTGGGGGGTTGCATCTCGAGGATAGCCTTTATTTTTTCTGGATTCGCCTCAATCCCTCATTGGGAGACTAGGAATCCTAAAAATTTTCCTGAAGGTACCCCAAAGACGCACTTCTCGGGGTTGAGCTTCATCTGGAAATTATTCAAAGTGTCAAAAACTTTTGCCAGATCGGCTGGATATTCCTCGGGGCTTCGGCTCTTGACGATCATGTCGTCAACATATACCTCGACATTCTGCCCGATCTGGTCTTTGAATATCTTGTTCATTAGACGCTGATATGTGGCCCCAGCATTCTTCAGTCCGAACGGCATCATTCTATAGCAAAATGTCCCATCGTCTGTGATAAAGCTGGTTTTCTCCTGATCAAGGAGCCACATCAGGATTTGGTGATAGCCAGCATATGCGTCGAGAAGAGAGTAGATGGCGTGGCCCGCCGTTGCGTCCACCAACTGGTCTATGCTGGGCAGGGGATAGCTGTCTTTAGGACATGCCTTATTGAGGTCGGTGAAATCCACACACATCCGCAGCTTGCCAGATTTTTTCTTCACTAAAACCACGTTAGCCAGCCACTCTTGATAGTCTACCTCTCCGATTGTTCCGGTCTTGAGTAGCCTATCCACCTCTTCAGAGATGAACTTCCTCCGATCGGGTGCATGCCTCCTTAACTTTTGACGGACCGGAGGAAAGTTCGGGTCCACATTTAACTTGTGGGTGATTATCTTGTGGTCGACGCCAGGGATGTCTTCTGGCTTCCAGGCGAAGGTCGCTTGATTGATCGTTAAGATTTGCATGATGGCTTCTTTAGTTTCCTTGTTCATGCTGGTCCCGACCTGAACATTTTTCCCCTTATTTAACGCCTTGGTTTTTGTCACCTCTGCTGGGTCCATTCTGGGCCTTGCCGGTTGCTCTGACTGCTCGAGGCCGGGCTCTACGAACATTGCTTCTCGCTGTTGCTTTATCATGGTGATATAAGCTTCTCGGGATGCTTTCTGGTCGCCTCTCAAGACGGCGACGCCTCCTGTTGTTGGAATTTTCATCACCATGTAGCGGATGGAGGTCACAGCTCTGGTCTGGAAAAGCAATGGCCTGCCGAAGATGGCATTGTAGGCAAATGTTTTGTCAACGACCATGAAAATTACCTTACAAACGTGAGCTATTGCCTCTTGGCCGAGTTCGATAAGGAGCTCT
This sequence comes from Excoecaria cochinchinensis, assembly GCA_947683425.1. Classification (NCBI taxonomy): domain Eukaryota; kingdom Viridiplantae; phylum Streptophyta; class Magnoliopsida; order Malpighiales; family Euphorbiaceae; genus Excoecaria; species Excoecaria cochinchinensis. The sequence goes on from CANTUQ010000004.1 coordinate 50,090,159, forward strand.
ACCGATCCCGCCACCGGGATAGTGGCGTTGCCCAGACCGATCAGAGGTGTGGCATTCGGCTTCAGCTCTCCGATCGGGAGTCCCATGGCTCAGTAAGCTTGCAGAGTTAGAACGTTCACAGCACTGCCGTTGTCCACCAGAATTCTTTTCACGTTGAAATTATTAATCCGAGCTCTGACAACGAGGGCGTCCTCATGAGGAAACAGGACGTCTCGTGCATCTTCGCTGGAAATGGTGACTGAGGCAGGCTGCTCGGCCTGACGGGAAAGGTAGACGCCCTTTTCTTTCCCTTTTTTGGGGAGGTCCTCTCCGTAGGATGACCCTCCAGTGATCACATTTATCACCCCGGCATAGGGTCTGCTCGAGTCGGCGTTCCTGGGGTTTCTGCGTTCATCATCATCCGAGTCAGGGTCATCCCTTCGAGGCTTCGGCTGTCTACAGGGTTCATCCCCTTTGGCCGGGCCTACAAATCTCTTGAGGGCCCTGCGGTGTATCAGCCTTTCGATCTCCTTTTTTAGCGAAATGCACTCGTTGGTTAAATGACCGACGTCTTTGTGGAACTCGCAATATTTGTTCGGATCCCTCACGGCCCTGCTTCTTTCAGAGAGGTCCCTGGGCCAGTTGACCTGGCGATGCTTTTCTTTGATCCACATTAGCACCGCCGTTGGGGTAGCATTGAGAGAAGTGTATGTCCTCTCTGTCTGATCATCTGGACGCGCGTTCCGGTCTCTTCCCTATCCTCTGGCCTGGCCTGAATTTCTGGAGCTAGCGGCTCCATCTTGGCCTCTAGCTATCCGATTGGTGGTAGAGGCTCTCTGAGTAGAGCGATTGTCCGGGTATTGCAAGCGGTCCAAAACGCTGGTCCTTCTTTCCCTGTTGGACCTAAGGGCATCATCCAGCTGGATGTGTTGTCTGGCCCTCTCCATAAGTTCGACAAAGCTGGATGAGGATCTTGTTGTAAGCGACTCGAAGAGTGGTCGATCAGTGATGCCCCCTGATAAGGCGATAGTCGCCATCTCTACATTGACATTCCTTACCTCAGACATGGTAGCCTGGAACCTGTCGATGTAGTCTCGAAGACTTTCATCCATCCTTTGGTAAAGGTTGCACAGGTCGTTCACTGTCTTAGGCGCATGTGTTTGTACGATGAACCTCGTGGTAAACAGCTCCTTTAGTTGTCTGAATGACGTAATGGATCCCAGCGGCAGCTCGTGGAACCATGTCAACGCATCTCCTCCCAGGGTGGTAGGGAAAACCCTACAGGCTATCCTTTCGTCATAAGTGTAGACCTGCACCTTGGTTAAGTACTCAGCCAAATGTGTGGTAGGATCGGTTTTACCCGTGTATCTTTACATAACCACGTCTCTCCACCTGGGAGGGAGCTCAGCATCTGTGATTTCTCTATAAAATGGGGAAGCAGTGTTCCCGCATGTGTTTCCTTCAAAGGCGCCTTTCTTTGGCGCGAGGAAGCCAAACTGCTTGAGCTTCTGCTTGAGCCATTGATCCTCCTTGCTCAGGGTTGTAGCAGTGGACTCGTCTTTGTGCTTTCGTATGTGACTGCATGTTGGGGTGCACATATAGGACAAGTCGTTCCTTATCGATGGGGTGGCGGACCTGCTGCTGTAGGGAGAGGCCCTATTCGAGGACATTATATGCTTTCCCCTATCATTCCTCCTTGGGGTCCTCACCGCGCTTTTCCTAGTTCCCTGAGCTCGGGACTCATTAATGATGATCCCTTTATTTCTGTTTCTCCTGAAGTCTTCGCCGGCGAGGTAGTCCTCGTGGGCTCTTTCAGAAACAGCCGGCATCTTACCCTTTTTCAGCGTTTGAACGATGCTTTTGGTAAAGTCACTGAGAATGGCGCACATGTCTCTCACAGTGATGGGGGTGTCCTCTGGTTGCCTTGTGGCGGCATTATCAAATTCGGGAAGGAGGTTGGCCCTCATAGGGGACCTGGCGGGCCCTTTCCTCCTTCTCGAGGTGCCTGATCTGGCACGAGCGTTGTCATCATGGTCAAGGTCCATGGGGGTTGTATTCTCGTTGGATCTTGAGTTTGCCATCTCTCAATGAAAGCACCAAATGATAAAGCCAAAAAATATCTTTATCTGTAGGAGAGAAGGCAATCCGATCGGATGAGAAAACCTGCAATAAGAGGAGTCCGGTCGGACCAGGCGTGAGCACTCCGAAGCTTAAGTTAGTAGCTTAGAGAGAGAATGTGCTTTAGAGAGAGTGTCTTGAATTCAATACCTGGAGCCATCGTTGGCTGGGCTATTTATATGAGATAGTTGAGGGACACTTGAGTGCCTGGGGTGTGATTATTGGCTGTCAGAGTAGGTATTCGGCAACATGACAAGGAGCAGGTGGTAGGCATGGGCGCTGCCTTGTGTCAGGCGGCTGATGGGACTGGCGGTCACATCAGCCGATCGGGCATGTGCACTACCTGGGAGCTCGTGTCTGCTACCTTTGGTTGATAGGACTTGGGCTTTGCCAGTTGAGTGGGCCGGCTTGATGGGTCTTAGAGCAAATGATATTTGCTGTGTTATCAATAGGAAAAACTCAAAAAATTTAGGAATTTGTAAGTAATTTTTTTTTTGCCAAAATCAAATTGAAATAGGGGAGGTGCTTTTTTCCAAACTTGTTTTTAGAAGGAAAAATACATTCTGAAGTTTTGAAATTTAATATTTTTTTACATTAAATTTTTATAATTTTAATAAGTCCTATTGTTCAATGCTGCTAATTTAATATGAACAAAAAAAAAAATGTTTCAATTTCGCTAATTCCATTCAAACGTGCAAATTGATGCCAAGAGTACAAGTATACAATGTCATATTCCCTTTTTTCAGTAGTTAGATAAAACAGGTTCTTAAATACTCATCCCGTTCCTAAATAACAGTCACTTTTGATATTTTCATAAAAATTAAGAATTATTAATTAGACTTAAATTTAAGATAAAATTGAGTGTTTCAATATACAAATTTAAATCTAATTGGCTAACTTGTATTGAAAAAGAAAATTAAATTGAAAAAAGAAAATTAAATTGTATTGGAAATCTAAAAGTGACAGGTAAATGAAATTTAAATTTTGCTTAAAAGTGACAGATAATAAGGAACGGATAGGGTAGTTAATTTTGGGATTCAAATAATTTAAATATGTTTTAAAAAAAAAAAAAAAAAATTAAACAATGTATTTTGCTTGATGATTAATTGTGGACCACTAAAAGTCTTACTCTTGGTATAACTGGTCTTTATTTGGTTCAGAAATTCGTACACATGTATGCTTCTCTATACAATATTGATGATTAATATGACGGAACCTCTAAACTTTATGATTCTTGCTGTTTATGATAGTATTTTTGAATTATCGTTCTTATGATAAATGATTTGAAAAATTTGTCAGAGACCTTGGAAACAATAAGCTATCTGGTACAATTCCTGAATCCTTAGGGGATCTGCCAGCTCTAGAGACGCTGTAAGTTTTGTCAATATTGCCTTGAATAATCTTATTTATTTATTTATTTATTTATTTTATAAAGTTAATTAGAATTCTTGAAAAAGAGGTTCTTCAAATTTATTGGTTACCTGCTTGCTACACTACCAAGGAAGCACTATATATAATCTAACAAATGCAATTATGAGTTTTTGTATTTCTCATATGTGCGTGTCTATATGTATATATAATGTCAACTGCTAAATGGACAGCGTCCAATTTTCTGTCCTATAGCTCTCTGGAAGAGAACTTACTCACAGGCCCCATACCTTCATCTTTGGGAAAATTAGTCAAACTCAAAAATCTGTGAGTATGATTCTTTAACATCTTTAATTAATTATTTGATATGATATTCTTTTGATAGGTGATAACAATAATGATTTATAATTTTTTCTCTCTGTGTTACAGGTATCTATATAGCAATAGGTTGTTTGGTCATATTCCTAAAGAGTTGGGCAACCTCCCTAATCTTGAAACATTGTATATATCTTTAATTCACTTTGATTTCGTGGCTTTTGTTCTTTTGTGTTTTTGTTTAGTAAAAGATTTAATTGTTAGAAGGTGGAAGAGAGAATTAGAGAGAAATATATATCACTCACATTTTTGACTTGCATAAAATGTTTGGTATAAGGAGTATTTATAGAGAGATTGAGATCACTCTATAACTACTAATTATTAAATGTCTAATAACTTTTTACCTGCTACTTATTAAATGCTCTCTAGAAAAATTTAGTTATTAAAAATTATTTAATCACAAGATTATTTTAGAGATAAATTCTAGCCACACATTATAATTATAAAAAAAGATATTTTAAGAGAACTCTAGAAATTCTAAAGTTTAAATTAAATATATTTTTAACATTAATTTCTCCTGGTTAAAATCTTACAGGAGGTTGGAACAAAATCAGCTTACTGGTAATATTCCTCCAGAACTTGGAGGTGCATGGAGGATGAGACAATTGTAAGTTTCTGAATGGGAAGTTATTGAATCCTAAATTATAATAGCATTTCTTAACTTTCATGTTTTACTTCTTTTTAACACTATAAAAGGTCACTGACTGACATACCATTCTCGCATTCAACATTTCCATTGTTGAACAGTCTTTTAAAAGTTTAGGGCTCTAATAATAGTTTTATATAAAATTCTCCCATGTTAACCGATCATCGAGTTTGAAGCATCGATAACCATAAATCTACCTCACCATGTGTTAAATGTTTAATAATTTTCTTAATAATTTGATGTTGAATCTTTGATTTACTCTGTTCCTGATTTGATTTATTAGGACATTGGATGATAATCAACTGATTGGCACCATTCCACCAGAACTTGGAAACATTGTTGAACCTTACCAACTGTAAGTCTCTAATACAATTATTAACAAATAATTATTTAAAATATACAAAATGTGATGAAGGGTACAACTCTTCTTGTTGTTGCAGTGGTCTAAGTTCCAACAATCTGACTGGACGCTTGCCTGAAAATTTTGAGAGATTTACGAGCCTCCAGTTCTTGTAAGCATATTTCCACGTACTTGACACACACGCTAACAAATTTGCATTAGTAACTGATAATTTTGATTATGTTATATCCACACAATCTCTAATATAGTAAATTTGCATTAGTAATATTGTTTGCTGATAAAGGAGAAAGCCTCTGTTCATTCCCGTATGCGGTATTTTCCAATTTTTAACCGTTAGATTAGCTCGCATTACCATATGAAACACCATTAAAGTTCTTAAATTCGTTGTGGTTATTGACCGTTTTCGAAGGCTTTTTAGGATTTGATTGTTAACAAAATAACTTTTAGGGCTTCTACTGTCCGTGTTCACTGTTTTATATTGAAACTTTATTGCAAATGTTAACTGAAATTATACGGTAATTGCAGTTCAGTAGCCGGGAACAATTTGAATGGTCCGATTCCGAAATTTATAGCCCAAAACTGGACCGATCTCATTACTCTGTAAGCATTCAATTTAACTTACACCTTTTTGTAATGGGCATGCATTCCCTGACTGTTTCTTCTAATGTGGATTCACAGTATATAACTTACGATTTAGAATATATTGTATTTAAAAGATGGATTACAGATAGCGAAGTTAGCTCATAATCCTGTTAGGAATCATGAATGCTTAGGAATCAAAATCAAAACAAACATGAATGCTTAGGAAACAAAATCAAATCATCCTTTCACCGTTTGAATTTTGGAATGCCACTTTTCACGTTCTGGAAGGCACGTTCCGATATGTAGGACGGACATTAGAGCAGCGTACCAGGTAACTATGAGTTAGATAGTTCTGATCATTATTCCTGAAAATGCAAATAAAGTGTTATATAATGAAAAGTGCAGGATTTTTTTCTGTAATTTACGCTTAAGCATCTCTTCATATCAAATAGGAACTTGGATGTGTTGGAGAATTTAATAATTTGTGTCCGTGTATATATGGGGTAAAACATTCAGTAATTGCGTGCATCTTATTGTGCTGATTACAGTAATCTGATGGGAAATGAATTCGAAGGAGAGCTGCCTCCTGAAATCTTTAAAATGCCAAGTCTACAAGATTTGTAAGTGCAGTTACAAAATTCGTTAAGAGTTCTAATTGAAAAATCACACTGTAGTTATCCCTTTAATATATAATTTCCCTAATCAAAGTGAAGTTATATATTATTTTTCTGCATTTTTCTCCTCTCTTTTGCAGGTATGTAAGTGACCTTAGAAGCTCCTCCTTCAAGTTTCCCGAACATGAAAAAATGACAAATATGACAAATTTAAGAACAATGTGAGTGATCTGGTTTGCTTTTTCTTCTTTTCTTTTCCTTTTTTTTTTAATGGTAATATTTTATGGTTTCAATGCTATTATGAGTTATGACCGTTTTCTACTTTTGAACTAGAAAGGATTTTTTTCTCAAGTTATTACATTATAACTTAGTTTCATGGTTGTGCTATAGACATGGAGATTTCAGCTAAAAATATCCCATAATATATGGTTTTATCTTTTTAATAAATTTATGGCTTTAATGAAATGTCCATGTTTGAGCAACAAACTTCGGATTAAGTCCCGTTGACGAGTGCCCTCCTTTCTCTTGGCCTTGTGGCTAGCGTTTTCAATGTCTTGTGCTTCATCCACGACCTTAATAACTATGCTTCAAACACAAAATGTAATGGTTTAGCTTGACAATTAAGTGGCAATTAACTTTCGACACTTGTTTATGAATTCAATTAGTCCAAATCAATTTTACGGTCAAATTAGTTGTATTTCTATATCTGTTGTCAAGAAGGTAAAGTGTGTCTTATATACAAAAGTGTAAAAGGAAAACGACAAAAGTTAACATTTAGCTCAGCTAGTTTAGCTAATTATAAATACTAAAGTTAATTTCTTCAGCCCCCCTCAAGTTGGACCCGCCTGAACATCAGAAAGGGCCAACTTGGACTTAAGGAAAGCAAAAATAGGGAAAGCGAGAGCTTTAGTAAACAAATCTGCAAGTTGAAGACGTGATGGAAGGTGAAGAGTAGAAATAAAGCCTGTTTTCATCTTGTCCCTCACTATATGACAATCTATATCCAAGTGTTTCGTGCGCTCATGAAACACGGGATTAGATGCAATATGAATAGCAGCAGTGTTATCACAGTGAAGAGGAACAGGAAGAGAAACAGAAACGCAAAAATCTTGCAACAAAGAATGAAGCCATTGTAATTCACAAACGGTTGCTGCCATAGAACGATACTCAGCCTCGGTTGAAGATTCAGACACAGTTTGTTGCTTCTTGGTCTTCTAGGAAACTGGACAGGACCCAAAAAAAATGCAATATCCAGTCAACGACCTTCGAGAATCAAGACAAGAAGCCCAATCAACATCACAAAAGGCCGTTAACTAAAGAGAATTATGAGAAGGAAAGTATAAGCCTAATGAAAGAGAACCTTTCAAGTAACGCAGCAAATGAGTAGCAGCTTTCATATGAGGTTCCCTAGGTTGATGAACATATTGACTCAACTGCTGAACCCCATATGCTATATCTGGTTTGCTAAAACCAAAGTAAAGCAACTGACCAACCAACCTTCTATATACAGAAGGACCATCCAGCAAAAAGCCATCATCAAGTGTTAACTTGAGACCTTTAGGAAAGGGAGTGGAATTGGGTTTAGCACCAAGTAATCCTGCATCAGTTAACAGATTAAGAATGTATTTTCTTTGGTTGAGATAAATGCCTTCATGAGTACGAACAATCTCCAAACCCAAGAAATATTTTGCAAAACCCAAATCTTTGATAGTGAACTTAGCATCGAGCGATTGCTTGACGTTTGTGATTTCTTCAACTGAATTGCTAGTAATTATCAAGTCATCAACATAAACAAGAAGGACAAGGAAAACTCCCTTAGATGAAAAAGTAAACAAGCAATGATCCTACTGAGATTGAAGAAAACCATATGACTTCAAATAAGTCATGAGTTTAGTGTTCCACTGTCGAGATGCTTGTTTTAAGCCATAAAGAGATTTGTTGAGTCTACAAACTTGACCATGTGAGGCCTTTTTATATCCTGGGGGCAACTCCATGTAGACTTTCTCATTAAGAAAATCATGCAAAAATGCATTGTTAACATCTAACTGATACACTGGCCAATTCCGAGCAACAACAACAACCAAGAAGACTCTGACAGTTACAACCTTAGCAACAGGAGAGAAACAATCCGTGTAATCCACCCCTGCAATCTGATTATACCCTTTCGCCACTAAACGGGCTTTATGCCGTTCTATAGTCCCATCCGGATTTAGCTTGAGCTTAAACACCCACTTACAGCCTATTGAAATCTTACCCGGAGGCAAATTAGTCAGTGACCAAGTGTTGTTTCTTTCTAAGGCATCTAGCTCATCATTCATAGCCTTAACCCATTCGTCAGAGTCTTTCGCTTCAGCATAGGACCGAGGTTCTTGATGAGTGGTAAGAGCAGCTAAAGTTGACAATAATCAGGTGTGAGACGTGTGGTACAACAAAAAGGAAAAGTTTTAGGAATATTTTTCGAAGAAGTAGGAATGATAGTGTGAGAAAACAAGGGAATTGAATTCATTGTATTCAATACATTATTATTGTGTTTATACAATCTATATATACAAGAACAGAAGTAGAAAAGTCTAGGAAAAGAAAACAAAAGTCAACTAATCAAGCCTCCAATCAAGCCTTCTGTTAAATACCATAATCTTAGAACAAATTTAGGAATAAATTTAGGAGCAAATTAGGGAGCTCCTTTTGACTTAGCCTTCATTTTCTTTGACTTAGGTTTTATTGAATGTTGTATAAATATATGTTGATGATTAATACAAACATAAGATATTTACCTGTGGATTTTCACATGGTATCAGAGCTTAGGCTCTTTGTTTTGGTTTCTTTTTTTTGGTCTCGGCGGTGGACGGGTCTGTCTAATGTTTGGTTACCAGCTCCGGTGACTTTTTGGTCTCACCGCCAACATCAGGTGGAGTGCACGTGGTATTCCGGTCGCTACACAAAATCCGGTGACCTTCCGGTGGGCGAGTGGACCTCACGCTCCGATTGAAGATTCGCCAGTTTTCCACTTTTGGGTTAACGTTTCTGTCAGCTTTAAGCACCGGATCCGGTGACCGGCTTGTCTCACCGCCACAACCGGAAGAACCGCCTCCTCCATTTCGGCCAGTACACGTTTTCCGGCGACCATCCGTCCAGCGAGTGGGATACACGCGCCGCCACAAAGTCCGACCTCTTCCTCACGCGCAGGCGCGTGGGAGCGCGTGCGACGGCCGTTTTCTTTCCGATTCTTTCTCCGGCGTCGCCTGGTCATTTCCGATCAGGTCCCGGCTTCTACCTGAGGTGATTCTCTCTCCTTGTGGTGTTTTGTTCCCAACAGGTCATCCTGCCTCTGTTTCGACAGGTTCTCTTCTGCCTTTGTTACGGTTGAATTTGTAAGGAGTTATTTTGGAATGCTGGCTTCCTTTTCAAGGCTGAGGTGTTGCTGATAATATCTGGATTTTTTTTTGGAGTTCTGATTCAGATTTGTTGATATATTTGAGTTCTAAACACTGTTTTCAACTGTGAAGGTGTAATTGGGATATTTGAGTGGCAGATGCTATTGCCATTATTTCTTGTATATTGATTTGGTGCTTCAATTCCCTGCTCTAAGAGTGAATCATACTAGCTGCGGAGATTTCAGGTTCCTTACCTTGCGCCTTTTTTCCTTGACTCGTGGATCTGAATTACATCCTACTAAGAGATTTAGTATTTTTATTTGTTGATAGTGTTTGAATATTTGTGAGGCTATATTCATTTGGGCTTGGTATTACTCAATATGGATTGGAATAAGAATATGTTATGCTATTATTGTCATAAATCTGGACATACAAAAAGATTTTGTAGAAAATTGCATAATCAAAAGCCTAATATTACTGCGATCAGTACCTCTGGAAAGCATATTATGATTTCTGCCGATGAGTATGCAAAATTTATCCAGTATCGGAATTCGTTGAAAACTTCATCCACCACAACTATTGCTGGGGCAGGGAATCAGAATACATGTCTTTTATCTTCAGCTTCTCAGTGGGTCATTGATTCTGGTGCTACAGATCATATGACAGGCAACCAAAATGTATTTTCTGCTTGTCAATCTCATACTTCTTCTTCTCCAGTTACAATGGCAGATGGATCATTTTCTCATGTAAACGGGTTTGGCACAGTTAACTTAACTCCTTCAATTTCTATGGGTTCAGTTTTACACATACCAAAGCTTGCTTTTAATTTGGTTTCTGTAAGTAAACTCACAAGTGATCTTAATTGCTGTATTTCCTTCTTTCCTGATCATTGTGTTCTTCAAGATCTTGTAACGAAACAGGTTATTGGTAAAGGATATATCTCAGGAGGCCTTTATATTCTTGATAGGAAGATACCGAGGCCTGTTGCTTGTTCTAGTATTTTATCTCCTTTTGATGCACACTGTCGGTTGGGGCATCCTTCTTTACCTACTTTGAAGAAACTTTGTCCTCAATTTTCCAGTATTCCGTCTCTTGATTGTGAGTCATGTCAGTTTGCCAAGCACCACCGTAGCTCGTTAAGCCCTCGGATTAATAAACGAGCTGATTCTGCATTTGAGTTGGTCCATTCAGATGTTTGGGGACCGTGTTCTGTGACAGCCAAACCTGGGTTCAGGTATTTTGTAACTTTTGTGGATGATTACTCCCGTCTGACTCGGACATTCTTTATGAAAAGTCGATCTGAATTATTCGCTCATTTTTGTGCTTTTTGTGCTGAGGTCAAAACTCAATTTAATGTTTCTGTTCGCATTTTGAGGAGTGATAATGCAAAAGAATACTTTTCAGATATTTTTCAAACATACATGGCTAAGAATGGTATACTTCATCAATCTTCATGTCCGGATACACCATCCCAAAATGGAGTTGCTGAGAGGAAAAACAGACATTTGCTTGAGACAGCACGAGCTCTTTTATTTCAGGCGAAAGTTCCTAAACAATTTTGGGCTGATGCTGTATCTACTGCTTGTTTCCTGATTAATCGTATGCCCTCTTCGGTGCTTGCTGGTGAGAGTCCCTACTCTGTTCTTTTTCCATCTAAACCATTGTTTCCTATAGAACCAAGAATATTTGGAAGCACTTGTTTTGTTCGTGATGTTCGGCCTCAGCTCACTAAATTGGATCCAAAATCACTGAAGTGTGTCTTCTTGGGGTATTCTCGTTTGCAAAAGGGGTACAGATGCTATTGTCCAGAACTTAACAGGTATTTTGTATCCATTGATGTTACTTTCTGGGAACATAAAACATTCTTCCCAGTTTCTGATTCAACAGGTCAGGGGCAGGAGGATAACTGGTTAGAATATAATGTTATTACGAGGTCAACAGTGGTTCCCACCCTTTCTCTTCCAAGTAATTTGGATCTTCCGGAATCAAGTAATCCTATTCCTACTACTGTAGATGATTCAACTGCATCTGTTCTAGCAAAACCACCTATACTACAAGTTTATTCCAGGAGACATGACAATCGAAATACAATGTCTGAACCACATTCATCATCCAGTCAAGTCTCAGATGATCTTGATCTTCCGATTGCCCTACGGAAAGGCAAACGCCAATGTACCTATCCTATTAGTAATTTTGTCTCTTATGATCATTTGTCTCCAGCTACATGTTCTCTTATTGCTTCTCTTGACTCGGTTTCAGTTCCTCGAACTGTTAAAGAAGCTTTATCTCATCCCGGTTGGAGGAATGCAATGATAGAAGAGATAAATGCAATAGAGACAAATAACACTTGGGAATTGGTGAATTTACCAGAAGGGAAAAAGGCTGTAGGTTGCAAATGGATTTTTACAGTCAAAGCTAATTCGGATGGTTCTGTAGCTCGACTTAAAGCTCGCCTTGTCGCAAAAGGGTATGTCCAGACTTATGGTGTGGATTATTCTGATACTTTCTCTCCGGTCGCCAAATTGAGTTCTGTTCGTTTATTCATATCTTTGGCAGCATCCCAACATTGGTCTTTACATCAGCTGGATATCAAAAATGCTTTCCTTCATGGCGATCTACAGGAAGAAGTATATTTGGAGCAACCACCTGGTTTTGTTGCTCAGGGGGAGTATGGGAAAGTTTGTAAGCTAAAGAAATCCTTGTATGGATTGAAGCAGAGTCCTCGTGCTTGGTTTGGAAAATTCAGTAAGGTTGTCCAGCAGTTTGGGTTAAAGAAAAGTCAGTGTGACCATTCAGTTTTCTACAGACACTCGAAAGCTGGAATTATTCTTCTTGTTGTTTATGTTGATGATATTGTGATTACCGGAAGTGATTTGGCAGGTATTTCTTGCCTTAAGTCTTTCATGCAAGGGCAATTTCACACTAAAGATTTGGGTCAGTTGAAATATTTCTTGGGCATAGAAGTGTCGAGAAGTAAGAAGGGAATTTTCCTATCCCAAAGAAAATATGTTCTTGACTTACTTGCGGAAACTGGAAAACTAGGAGCTAAGCCATGCAGTACTCCTATGGTTTCTAATGTACAACTTACAAAGGATGATGGTGATATCTTTGATGATCCAGAGAGATATCGGAGATTAGTTGGAAAATTGAATTATCTTACAGTAACTCGTCCAGATATCGCATTTGCAGTAAGTATTGTTAGTCAATTTATGACTACTCCTACAGTCAAACATTGGGAAGCTCTACAGCAAATCTTATGTTATTTAAAAGGTGCTCCTGGATTAGGAATATTGTACAGTGACCATGGACATACTTGCATTGAATGTTTTACGGATGCAGATTGGGCAGGATCCAAAATTGATAGGAGGTCAACTACAGGCTACTGTGTTTTTGTTGGAGGAAATTTAATATCTTGGAGGAGCAAGAAGCAAACTGTAGTATCAAGATCAAGTGCAGAATCTGAATACAGGGCTATGTCACAATCTATATGTGAAATATTGTGGATTCGTCATTTACTTGCAGAAATTGGTATAAATTTCTCGTATCCAGCAAAACTTTGGTGTGATAATCAGGCTGCTCTCCACATTGCTTCCAATCCAGTGTATCATGAGCGGACTAAACATATTGAAGTTGACTGTCACTTTATTCGTGAAAAAATTCAAGAAAATGTCATATCAACAGGACATGTGAAAACAGAAGAACAATTGGGTGATCTTTTTACAAAAGCTTTAACTGGATCTCGGGTGAAATATTTATGTAACAAGCTGGGCATGATTGACATCTATGCTCCAGCTTGAGGGGGAGTGTTAAATACCATAATCTTAGAACAAATTTAGGAATAAATTTAGGAGCAAATTAGGGAGCTCCTTTTGACTTAGCCTTCATTTTCTTTGACTTAGGTTTTATTGAATGTTGTATAAATATATGTTGATGATTAATACAAACATAAGATATTTACCTGTGGATTTTCACACCTTCAATCAGCTGTATTCCTTATTTTCTAACACTCCCCCTCAAGCTGAAGCATAGATATTAATCATGCCCAGCTTGTTACATAGATATTCCACTCGAGTCCCATTCAAAGCTTTTATGAATAAATCACCTAATTACTCTCCTGTTTTCACGTAGCCAGTAGAGATCAGATTTTCTTCAATCTTCTCCGAATAAAGTGACAATCAACCTCGATGTGTTTGGTTCTTTCATGATACACTGGATTCGAGGCAATATGAATAGCAGCTTGACTATCACACCAGAGTTTTGCAAGTAATGAATACTTCAACCTAATTTCAGCCAAGAGATGTTGGATCCACACTATTTCACATGTGGATTGTGCCATGGCTCTATACTCTGATTCTACACTGGACCGAGATACAACCCCCTGCTTCTTGCTTTTCCATGACACCAAGTTTCCACTAACAAAGACACAATAACCAGTAGTAGACCACCTATCAATTTTAGATCCATCCCAATCAGCATCTACAAAACATTCAATGTAAGTGTGTCTATGATCGCTATACAATATGCCACGTCCTGGAGCTCCTTTTAAGTAGCGCAATATTTGTTCTAGAGCTGCCCAATGTTTGACTGTAGGAGCAGACATAAATTGACTAACAATACTGACTGCAAAAGAAATATCTGGACGAGTCACTATGAGGTAGTTTAGTTTCCCAACTAACCTTCTGTACCTCTCTGGATCATCAAAGAGATCCCCATCATCTTTTGTAAGATGTGCATTAGCATCCATCGACATGCTGTATGGCTTAGTTCCTATCTTTCCAGTTTCCTTAAGTAAATCCAAAACATACTTCATTTGAGATAAGAAAATTCCTTTCTTACTTCTCATCACTTCTATTCCCAAGAAATATTTCAGTTCGCCCATGTCTTTTGTATTAAACTTTGCATGTAGAAATAACTTAAGAGATGCAATACCTGCATTGTCGTCTCCAGTAATAATAATATCATCAACATAAACAATAAGAAGAATGATACCTGTTGATGATTGTCAGTAGAAAACTGAGTGATCACACTTGCTTTTATTCAGTCCAAATTCTTAAACTGCCATACTAAACTTGCCAAACCAAGCACAAGGACTTTGTTTCAAATAATATAGAGATTTTTTCAAAAGACAAACTTTTCCATACTCCTCCCTGAGCAACAAACCCAGGTGGTTGCTCCATATACACTTCTTCTTAAAGGTCTCCATGAAGAAAGGCATTCTTAATGTTCAACTGATATAAGGGCTTGTACTGCGAAGCAGCTATAGAGATAAACAATCTAACAAAAGTAAATTTAGCCATTGGAGAGAAGGTTTCTGAATAATCCACCCCATATGTTTGAGCGTATCCTTTTGCAATAAGCCTGGCTTTAAGTCTAGCTACAGAACCATCTGGATTAACTTTAATAGCAAAAACTCATTTGCATCCTAAAACCTTCTTCCCTTTAGGCAGATCAACCAAATTCCAAGTGTGATTTCCATCCAAAGCATTTAGTTCCTCTATCATTGCATTCCGCCAACCGGGGTGAGATAATGCTTCTTTAACAGTTCGAGGAATAGAGATCGAGTTAAGAGAAGCAATAAAAGAACATGTGGATTGAGATAAATTATTATAGGAGACAAAGTTGCTAATAGGGTAAGCACACTGACGTTTGCCTTTTCGTAAGGCAATGGGAATATCAAGATCACTTAAACCCGGATCTGATGATGAATCCGATTCAGGCATTGTGCTGAAGGTTCCATGTTTCCTAAAATAGGCCTGTACAATAGGTGGTTTTGTTGGAGCCAGATCAGAGGTGGGTGAGCCGAATCACCTAAAATAGGAACAAGATCACTTGGAGTAGGGGGAACAGAATCACTTGGCATAATAGGAACGAGATCATTTGACGATCGTGTAGTAATATTGTAGACCAACCAATGATCATCCTCCTCCTGGCTTATAGAATCAGAAGCTGGGAAGAATGGTTTATGTTACCAGAAAGTAACATCAATAGACACAAGATACCTGTTAAGTTCTGGGCAATAGCATCTGTACCCCTTTTGCAAATGAGAATAACCCAAGAAAACACACTTCAATGACTTTAGATCCAATTTAGTGATATGAGGCCGAACATCACGAACAAACAAGTGCTCCCAAATATTCGTGGTTCTATAGGAAATAACGGTTTAGATGGAAAAAGAACAGAGTAGGGAGTCTTACCAGCGAGCACTGATAAGGGCATGCGATTAATTAGAAAACAAGCAGTAGACACTGCATCGGTCCAAAATTGTTTAGGAACTTTCGTCTGAAATAAAAGGGCTCGTGCTGTCTCCAGCAAATGTCTATTTTTTCTTTCAGCGACTCTATTTTGGGACGGTGTGTCTATACATGAGGATTAATGAAGTAGACCATTCTGAGTCATGTATGTCTGAAAAGTGTCTGAAAAATATTATTTTGCATTATCACTTCTCAAAATGCTAACAGAAGCATTAAATTGAGTTTTAACCTCAGCACAAAAGGCACAAAAATGAGTGAATAATTCAGACCGACTTTTCATAAAATATGTTCGAGTCAGACGGGAGTAATCATCCATAAATGTTACAAAATACCTGAACCTAGGTTTGGCTATCACAGAACACGGTCCCCAAATATCTGAATGAACCAATTCAAATGCAGAATCAGCTCGTTTATTAATCCGAGGACTTAAAGAGCCACGGTGGTGCTTGGCATACTGACATGACTCACAATCAAGCGAGAAAATATCAAAAAATTGAGGATAAAGTTTCTTCAGATTCAACAAAGAGGGATGTCCCAACCGACAGTGTGCTTCAAAAAGAGACAAAATACTAGAACAAGCAACTGGCCTTGGTATCTTTCTATCAAGAATATAAAGACCTCCTGAGACGTAACCTTCACGGCCTTGGTATCTTTCTATCAAGAATATAAAGACCTCCTGAGACGTAACCTTCACCAATAATCTATTTTGTTATAAGATCTTGAAAGATACAGTGATCAGAGAAGAATGAAATACAACAATTAAGATCACGTGTAAGTTTACTTACAAAAACCAAGTTAAAAGCAAGTTTCGGTATATGTAAAACTGAACCCATAGAAATTGACGAAATTAGGTTAACCGTACCAAAACCATTTACTTGAGAGAGTGATCCATCTGCCATTGTAACTGTAGAAGAGGATGCATAAGACTGACACGTAGAAAATGCATTTCGATTGCCTGTCATATGATCTGTAGCACTAGAATCAATGACCCACTGAGATGAAGAAGAAAAAAGACATGCATTTGGACTGCATAGATCATAACATACTTTCCAGAGGTACTGGTTGTAGCAATGTTTGCTAATTTGGGCTTTTTGTTATGTTATTTTCTGCAAAACCTTCTTATATGACCAAGTTTATGGCAATAATAACATATCATGTTTTTGTTCCAACTCATATTGAATAATATGAAAAAAAATATCTCCACACAAATATTTAAACCAATACACAAGCACTATTGACAATAACAACCACCTGCCAGAATAATTTTCCTAATCAACAAATCCAAACAAGCAGTAACTTAATAGCCACCAAGCCTTAATCATAGCAGCACCTCAAAATCAACAGTGACAAGGACAAAAACTTAAGACCCAGCCAAGAACCACACCTCAACTAACACTTTAAATGCCAAAACACCCAAATATTTTCCTTAACATACACAGCAACTAAAGAGTGGCAAGGGATAGAACCTCTATGAAGAGACCAAATTCAACCGAGGGGGACAAACTCAAGTAGACACTGGACGACCACCGGAGTACACAACATATGCCTGGAAATGACAGGAGATGCCGGAGAAGGAGTCAGAGGTCCAACGAAAAAAGGACAGAGAGCAGAACTTGGAGAACAGAGGCTGACGAAGAAATCCAGAGGAGCAAATACCATCAACCAGAGGAAGTCACCCTATGAAGACACCGGATTCTGACCGGGAATGACAATGCAACACCGGAGAAGGAATCGAAAGACCGTCGGATGCCGGACGCACTCCCATGTGCCGATGCCTGAGGAATAGCGGTGAGATCAGAACGGCGCGTGAGGCTCACTCGCGGCTCCGATGGTCGCAGGAAGAAGGTGGAACGGTCGGTCTGATAAAGGCGCTCCTCCCTGTGGTGGCGGTGAGACAAACGAATAGTCACAAGCTGGTGACCCAAACTCCTCACGTTACTGACCCACGGAATGCCGCAAACAGTGACCCAAACCCAGAAATAAACGAGGGAAATGCAGCTCTTTTACGAAAGAAATCCAGAAAAGAGCCCAAGGCTCTGATACCATGTGAGAAAACAAGGGAATTGAATTCATTGTATTCAATAAATTATTATTGTGTTTATACAATCTATATATACAAGAACAAAAGTAAAAAAGTCTAGGAAAAGAAAACAAAAGTCAACCAATCAAGCCTTCAATCAACGTTATTCCTTATTTTCTAACAGATAGCATTGGTAACATAATCTTGTAGCCACTGAGGTCTTTTAAGGGATCTAGAAGGTCGGGTATGAACAAGTGAAGGGACAACAGGTTCAGCAGGTTCAACATGAGATGGTGAAGCAAAATCATGAGTAATAGGAACATCAATAGAGGCAGAAGGTAGAATAGGGGTTGAAAATACATCATCACGTGACTGAGGAAATATAGGTAATGGTATAGGAGTAGAATCAATATAATTGTCAAGGCAAATATCTTGGAAAGGAAACACAGACTCATAAAACTTAACATCTCTTGAAATGAAGATTTTCTTAGCCTCCAAATCATATACTTTATAACCCTTTTTACCAGTAACATACCCTAAGAAAATACATTTAAATGCCCTGGAGTCAAACTTATTTTTAGAAGGTAGGAGATTGGTGGCATAACACAAACACCCAAAAGTTTTGATATCATCATAATCTGGACTTTTATTAAAAAGAACCTGATAGGGAGACTTCCACTAAAGAACAGAAGATGGAATACGGTTTATAAGATAAGTGGCCTGCAAAATAGCCTCTCCCTAAAACTCAATAGGTAAATGTGCTTGAAACAATAATGCCCTTGCAACTTGTGACAAATGTTTGTGCTTTCTCTCCACCATGCCATTCTGCTGTGGTGTGTAAGAACAAGACCGTTGATGAAGCACTCCCAATTCAGCAAAGAAATGTTGACAAGATTGAGACAAAAATTCAGCACCATTATCCGATCTAACTTGCTTGACTATAGCACCAAATTGAGTCTTAATTTGCTGAAAAAATCTTGATATAATAGATGATACCTGTGACTTGTGTTGGATCAAGAAGGTCCAGGTGCTCCTACTGTAATCTTCCACGATTGTAAGGAAGAACCGTGCTCCTGATAAAGATTCTTTACCATATGGACCCCATACATCCAGGTGAATAAGATCAAACAACTTACTGCTGTGAGTTCCATCTTTAGGAAAAACTACTCTTGTTTGCTTAGCTTTTGTACAAACATCACAAGCATATACATTCAAGGATCCAGGCATAATCTTCACAATATCTAAGTGCTTCATTACAGAAAAGGAAGGATGACCAAGTCTTTTATGCAACAATTGAGCATTATGCTCTAGGAGCTTATTTGTAGTACAAGCATTAATGGAAAACCAATTTTTGGCAAGAAAAGAAGAATGATAGTTGTTTACAAAGGAAAGGTATGAAGAAATAGTTTCTTTACAAAAAGAAAATTCATCTAGGACATATAATTTTCCCACAATCTTCCCAATAGCTATGACGGTGTTAGTCTTCAGGTCCTGTAAAGCACAAAAGGAAGGGAAAAAATGAAGACAATGGAATGGGAATTGGCTAATTTATTGACAGAAAGGAGGTTATATTGGAAGGAGGTGATATGCATAACATTTTCAAGAACAAGGTTATATATTGGTCACGGTAATGTTTCCCATGCTATATACTATCTTAACAGAACCATCCGGTAAAGAAACCGAACTAGGCCTGTTAGTAGAATACAAAGAATCAAAGAGACTCTTATTTCCAGAAACATGAATACTGGTTCCAGTATCAACAATCTAGCAAGTATGTGGGGGAGACACAATACCTGCAAACTCAAACTCTCTTGCAAAATTTGCATACTTTGAATTCATGGTTTGCTTCCCTTTGAGCAGCTTAGATAACTCCTTTTGAATCAGTTCCTTGAGAGCCTGATTTGTATCTATCTTCCTTGTGTCCAGTTCGTGTTCTTCAGTGAATGGAGTATTTGCCATGTTCACTCTGCGAGCACCTCTTGCTTTGTGATTCTTTTTTTTGTTGAAGTTCCACATACCAATCAGGATAACCAATCAACTTGAAACAAAATTCTTTTAAGTGTCCGTCAGATCGACAATGAGTACAAAATTTTTCCTCCTTCTTTTCCCCTTTTTTCTTCTTGCTAAACGATTTAACATTACTTCCAGGTTTAAAACTCTTAACCAGCATAGCACTGTTGTCAAAAATTTCAGTTGCCTGAGAACTCACTTGCTTTTGTTTCTCCACATTCAGTATCATGCCATAAACTTTGTCAAGACTAGGCAAGGGATCCATTATGGAAATTTGATTCACAACATGGTCATATGACTCATTTAAGCCAAGCAAAAACTGCAAGATCTTATCAGATTCATTAATTTCTTCAATTTTATTCACAACTCCGCAAGTATAACCACATGTGCATTGAGACATTGGTATAATGCTCTGCAATTCATCCCACAATTTGCAAAGTTTGGTAAAATAGAGTGAAACAGGATTATTTCCTTGAGTCAGTGAATTAATTTGCCTCTTAATCTGTATATGCAGAGGTCCATTCGATTTTCTATATCTCTGCTCCAAGCATTCCCAAAGCTCCTTTGCTGAAGCCATATAAACAAAAGAATCATAAAGATCCTTTGATAGAGAACTTAAAATCCAAGACACTACCATGTAATTGGCTTCACACCAGTCTTCAAAGCTATCATCATCTTCAGGTGGCTGTTTAAACTTGCCATTGATGAAACCTAGCTTTCTTTTAGCCGTAAGAGCTATCTTCATTGCTCTACTCCATGTAGAGTAATTTGTGCCGGTCAACAGTGCAGAAACAAGTGAAAGACCTGGATTATCAGATCCATGAACAGAAAATGCACCTTTCTTGCTATGCAATCGCCTCAAAACTGCCATATGTGGTTGATTCTGATCTATTGGAACTCGATTCTGATCTCCAGTGACTCGAGCGGCTTCGTCGTCCATAGCTCGTAATCAAATCACAACAAACTTCGATCAATCAACACGATTCAACAATCAAGAATGCAAAACAATAACCGCTCTGATACCATGAACGAAAACAGAGAGGTAAAAGTATTTCTATATCTGTTATCAAGAAAGTAAAGTGTGTCTTATATACAAAAGTGTAAAAGGAAAACGACAAAAGTTAACATTTAGCTCAGCTAGTTTAGCTAATTATAAATACTAAAATTAATTTCTTCACTTGTAGTTATTAATATTAATTCGTTTAAGTTGTAATTTGTGTGATATCAACAAATAAATCAGAATCTGAACCTTTTTGCCAAAATAAATCGATCAATCAGAATCTAAAACTTGTTGCATAATTCTTATAGGGTGTTGAGGCGTTGCTCAATCAGTGGTCAAATTCCTGATTATATCGGTAATTGGCCATCATTGAAAGACATGTAAGGTCTTTTTCTTTCAATTATTTGGTAGACTTATAAACTTAATAATTTAATACATGTAAGGTTTTCTTTTTAATATATGTTTTAGTTGATATTTATTCTTTTGCTCTAATCATACAGTGACTTGAGCTTCAATGATTTAACCGGTGAAATTCCAAATTCCTTGCAGAAGTTAAACTTGTCAAGCACGTAAGTGAGCAAAATTATCATACTTCACCATATTTGGGTCATAAATTATTTTTAAAGACATGACCTTTCACTTTTAATTGATTTTCCATAGGTTTCTTGCAAGTAATAAGCTCAGTGGAGCAATTCCTTCGTGGATTTCTGACATATATAAAGTGTATGTTACGTACTGTGAACTAAACTTCCTCTTATTTTTGTTTTTGCTTGTTAATATATATTCTTCTCTTGTCATTAACCTCGCATCACCTGCATGTGAGCTGATTATCTTATTATAACCTATTAGCCTCATATAACTTCAACATCTTGGTTTTGCGATCAGCTTTTGGTATGGTATCTAAGCTTGATTTCCTCTTTGTTTAGGTTGTTAAAATGTATTGCCCATTTTTTTTTCTTCGCAAGCCAATGTGGAGGGGGCCTGTTAAGATATATTTTTCTTTTTGGCATTAAATGTTGGGAAAGAATAACAACAAATATGAGAAAAACAGAGGAAGCAAGTAGAGAACAGAATGTATAGCTGAAGAATATGAGAAATACTGCACTTTTATTCACTGAAAAGATGCACAGAACTGACAACTTTGATGGACTTTAAATAGGCTTTACATAGAAACAAAATCAACTAAAAAAATGCAGAAATTATTGGCACTAGCTATGGTACTAACATAATCATGTAACAGAAAATAAAGATTTAAAGGATTGGAAAATATTTTGCTCATTGACTGGGTCTAAGAGTGGGACTAGTACATGCTGAATTTGAATAATGCTCTAACACTCCCCCTTGATTCAAAGTTGCAAACACTAAGTTGAAGTCTGAAATAAAAATGCTTGTCTCGAGGAAGAGATTTTGTTCTAATATCAACCACATGTTCATTGGTACTACAATACTTCAAAATGATTGATTTATCAAACACAAGATCTCGAATAAAATGAATTCGAATGTCAATATGTTTCGTTCTTCCATGGTGGGCTGGATTCTTAGCCAATGCGATTGCTGTTTTATTGTTGCAATAGATTTCAGTTGCCTCTCCCTGTTCTTGGTTGACATCTGCAAGAATTTGCCTTAAACATACTGCTTGACATGTTGATGAAATTGTTGCAGCATATTCTGCTTCAGTTGAAGACCAGGCTGTTGTTGTTTGCTTCTTTGATCTCCAGCAAATAGCATCAAATCCAAGATAAAAAAAAACATAATCCGAAGTACTCCTTCTATCCTCAAAACATCCAGCCCAATCGCTATCCGTGTAATCGAACAACTTGAATTCTGAAACACGACCATACTATAGCCCAAAATCAACAGTTCCGGCAATATACCTCAAGACTCTTTTTGCAGCTCCAAAGTGATGTTTTGAAAGACAATGCATGAATCTGGAAGTTACTCCAACTGAATAAGTAATATGGGGTCATGTATGAGTCAAGTAGATTAAACCTCCAACCAAACTTCTGAAATGACTTGCATTTGCACATTCAACACCAGCATTAGCCTGCAATTTCTCATTTATATTTGTGAGAAAACACAATGGGAATTGAATTTGTATTTATTCAATTAATTATCAATGAGTACACAACCTATATATACAAGAAAAGAAGTAGAAAAGTCTAAGAAAAGGAAACAAAAGTCAGCCAATCAAGCCTCCAATCAAGACTCCAATCAAGCCTCCAATCAGCTGTATTCCTTATTTTCTAACACTCCCCCTCAAGCTGAAGCATAGACTTTAATCATGCTCAGCTTGTTACAAATTTATTCCATGACATAAACTTCAAAATAAAATAGAGAATAAGTGTCAAACTCTCTCCAAATGAAGCCTACAAATAATCCATGGCTTCAACGCCGAACGGAGATCAAGTGTAACACCGATACCCACACATAACAAAAGTGCAGCAACATGGACCCAAATTAATTGTGACTTGGCCTTTTCATCACGGGACAATTGCTGCTACACATGACCAACAATCTCCCCCTCAGCCATATAAGTCAACACGTCAGCCAAAACAGAAGCCAACAAATAACCTATGATATAAGCTTCAAGGCTTCAGGCAAGGCAAGAAAGACCACAACACCAAGAAGAAGAACAGCCACAAACAGTGACTCAAACCCAGGAAGAAACAAGGGAAACGCAACCCTCAGACAAGAGAAGACCCAGAAAAGAGCCAAAGGCTCTGATACCATGTGAGAAAACACAATGGGAATTGAATTTGTATTTATTCAATTAATTATCAATGAGTACACAACCTATATATACAAGAAAAGAAGTAGAAAAGTCTAAGAAAAGGAAACAAAAGTCAGCCAATCAAGCCTCCAATCAAGACTCCAATCAAGCCTCCAATCAGCTGTATTCCTTATTTTCTAACAATATTCATAGGAGTTACTGCAAATTTGGATTTCAACATGTTAAATCGTTTAAGTAAATCAGTAGCATATTTCTTTTGAGATATAAAGATCCCATCTTCAGCTTGTTTCACTTCTAGCCCCAGAAAATAATGGAGCACACCTAAATCTGACATTTCAAACTTTTCCTTCATACAAGCTTTAAATCATTAACGAGAGAAGAGGAGGAACCCATATAAATTATATCATCCATATAAAGACAAACTATGGTAAGATCATTCATACCTTGACTCTTCAAATAAAGATTAGGCTAATTCTTACTTCTTTCAAAGCCATTACCAAGGAAGTAGGAGTCAATTTTGCTGTACCATGCACGTGGAGCTTGCTTCAATTCGTAAAGTGTTCTCTTCCTTTCCCTTAACTATAAATCCTTCAGGTTGAGTAACAAATACCTCCTTTTGCAATTCTCTATTTAAGAACGTTGATTTAACATCAAATTGATACACTTGCCATTGTAATTATGCAACCAATGCCATGATAATTCTCACTATTTCAAACCGAGCAATAGGAGAAAATGTCTCTTCAAAGTTGATACCTTGCTGCTGTGAATACTCCTTCACTACAGGTCTTACTTTATGCCTTGAACACTCCCATCAGCATGAAACTTTGTCTTAAATACCCATTTAAGATCAATTGCATGTTTCCCTTCAGGTAGATCTACTAGTTCCCACGTTTTACTTTTTTCAATTGCTGCAAGTTATTCCTTCATTGCATTGCACCACACGTCCTCTTTGATTACTTCTTCAAAGCTGGTTGGTTCTGCTACAAACAAAGCACATATAGAGTCATATATTTCTTGCACAGACCTGACTTTTAGAGTCTCATCAGATATAGGGCTACCAGTATTTGATGTTGGTGGAGTAGAAGTAGGGCGTGCACTCACTTCTGAGTTTTGAAAAACTTCATTTTCTGGTGGTATTGCAGCTGCTAAAGTGCCATTGAGTTTTTCCCAACTTCAGCTTGAATCTTCATCAAACTTTACATTCCTGCTTATAACCACTTTACCACTTATAGTGTTATATAACCTGTATGCTTTGGATTGTGACGAATAACCAACAAAAATACACTTTACAAATTTGCCATCTAATTTTTGTTGATTTGGTGAGTCAATCAAAGTATATGAAATACAACCAAAAACTTTTAAGTGGCTTACCCCGGGCCTTGTACCTGTCCAAGCTTCATAAGGGGTCAGATTTGGAACAACTCTTATGGGTGAAATATTGAGCAAATAGATTGCCGTTATGACTGCTTCTGCCCAAGATTCATTTGGCAATCCTTTTGCTTGCAACATACTTCTAGCCATTTCTACAACCATTCGATTCTTTTGTTTAGCCACATCGTTTTGCTCCGGTGTATATGGTGTCATTAAGTCCCTATAAATGCCATTTTCTTCACAAAAATCAATAAATTCATTAGATAAAAACTCACCACCCCTGTCTGTACGAAGAGCCTTTATATCTCCACCATTTTTTTTCTCAACAAATGTCTGAACTTTTAGAAAATCTCAAAAGTTTTTGATTTATACTTCAAGACATACACCCAATTCATGCAGCTAAAATCATCATTAAATAACAAAAAATATTTACTATCACCAAGAGGCTTTGTTTTTATAGGCCCACACAAATCGACATGTACTAATTCAAGACAACGCTTAGCCCTCTAAGGTTTTTATATAGGAAATGATTTTCTATTTTGTTTCCCATAAATGCATCATTCACACACTTCTATAGCGTTAATTTTAGGGAGCCCATTAACCATTTTTCTTTCACTCAATAGTTTCAGTCCCTTGATATTCAAATACCCATACCTAAAATGCCATAACTTTGACTCATTTCTAGCAACAAAAGCTTGATTTTCTATAGTAGTAATTTTTAAAGGAAACATTCTATTTGCTGTCATCTTAACATTCACTATAGTTTGTCCTGATTTTTTTTTTTATCTCTAACGACATAAGAATAATAATCAAATAACACCGAGTACCCACTATCCAATAATTGCCTAACACTCAACAAATTATGAGACAAACTAGGAACAAAGAACACATCATGGATAAGCTTGACATTATTAGTGCTAGTAGTAACAGCAACTATGCCTTGGCCTTCAGCTTGTAGTGGCTTATCATCCCCAAGCCTTAATCTTGTCTTTTTAGTCTCATTAAGCTTCTTGAAAAATGATGTCATGGCTGTCATATGGTTTGAACAACCGCTGTCCATATACCAGACTTCATTAACATTTGATTCATTATGCTGAACTTCATAGGCCATAAACAAATCCTCTGTTGTTTTGTCTTCCTTAATATAACTCGCTTATTTTTCTCTTTTCCAGCAATTAGCCTTTACATGCCCAAACTTCTTGAAATAGTGGCATTGAATACCACTTTTGTTGTTGCTTCTTTGATCACTCGAAGACTGCCCATGATCAACTAGCCCATTTCTTCCATTGCTTCTACCTCTACCACGATATCCGCCTCTGTTTGTTATTTTTTCTAGCCCAGAATGGTGTGAACTTTAATCACCTTTCACCTGAAATGCCTTTGTCAAGAGATATGCTCAATCTATCATGTGCTTGCAAAGAACCCATTAGTTCATCAAAAGAAAACACAGAAAGATCCTTTGATTCTTCAATAGCAGCAACTACATAATCAAATTTAAGAGTCAAACTCCTTAACACTTTTTCAACCACAGTTTGATCATGGAATTTCTCCTCATAGGACCTCATTTGACTTAAAATTTCTATCACTCTAGACAGAAAATCTTGAACAGATTCATTATTTTTCATAAATAAGGTTTTAAAATTATGGTGTAATGATTGAAGTTTCATCATAATTACCTTTTGTGAGCCTTGAAATTCTTGCTTCAGTGTCTCCCATGCTTCCTTTGTTATAGTCGCTGTTGAGATTCTTGAAAAAATCATATCATGAACAGCTTGTTGGATGAAGAACAATGCCTTTGAGTCCTTCTTTCTATTTTCCCTCAACCTACCTTCTTCATTCGGGTCAATAAACCCATTCTCCACAAGGTCCCAAAGGTCTTAAAGGTCTTGAAACTTGAATAATGTCATCATCTTGATGCTCCAAAACTCATAGGAGTCTTATTTGAAGATAGGAATAAGGGGCTGAGTAACATTCACACTATTCCCATTTGTAGCCGTGGAATCTTCTTGTTACAGAGTGATTATAGGAGTTGTTACAGAGTGATTATAGGAGTGGTTGTTAACGTGATTATAGGAGCAGACATAGTTGAACAATAGAGCAGACATAGTTGAATATAGGAGCAGACATTTTGTATATAAATACATGTAATCGCTGGTAAATAAAATAAGAAGAAACACTTGTTTTCTTACATGGTATCAGAGCCTTAGGCTCGTTTGGAAAATCAGGGTTTTCTGGGTTTTCTGGGTTCTCTCCTCTTCTTCCCGTGTTCTTCATCAAGTGGAGGTTCTGCTCTACTTAGGTCACTAAGTTCCGGTGACCTATTCTCCTCACCACCGACTTCAGAAGGAGCGCCGGTGTATCTCCGGCCTTCGCACAAAATCCGGCGGCCAGAAGACCGGCGAGTGGAGCTCACGCGCCTCCACAAGGATCTGTCTCCACCTTCACGCGCCGGCGCGTGAGTAAGATTCCGGCGTCCGTTTAATCTCCGATCCCGTCTCCGGCGTCGCCTGGGTGTCTCCGACCGAACTGTGGCTTCAGTTTCCCCATCTGGTCACTCCAAAGGTCCCTCTCTCTTCCTTTTTTTCCTCTGCCTGTGCCGTTGAGCTGTGGAGATCAGGTTCTTTAATTTTTAAAGCTACATTTTAATAAAGATTGGGTTTCTGGTGTTGGGATATTTGGCTATTCAAAAGTTTTATTTGATGTTGGCATTGGGTGTTTAGATGTCTTTGTGAGGAAGTTGTATTTGCTGCTAATATTGGAAGTTTGGATATTTAGTTATTTGTTTGTTCGGGTGATATATTTGTTGTTGGTTTTGGAATTTCTTATTAGCAGATTAAATGGAAGAAGGTAAAGGGATTGGTGAAAATAACAAATCGAGTGTAACTGAAATTTTATCAATGCCTACCAAAATTACTGAGCATAAATTAAATGGTTCTAATTTTCTAGAATGGAGTAGGAGAATAAGAATTTATTTAAGAAGTGTTGAGAAGGATGATCATTTAATTGAGGAACCCATCAATGATAAAACTTGGCTTAGAGATGATGCTCGATTGCTTTTACAGATTACTAATTCTATTGAAAATGATGTGGTAGGATTAGTAGATCATTGTGAGTATGTTAAGGAATTAATGGATTATTTAGCTTTCTTATATTCGGGTAAAGGAAATGTTACTCGCATCTATGATGCATGTAAAGCATTTTATCGTGCTGAAAAAGATGAGGCCAAATCTCTCACTGCCCATTTTATGGAGTTCAACAAAGTTTATACAGAGTTGAATGTCTTATTGCCTCTCAGCACAGACATTAAGAAGTTACAAACTCAGCGGGAACAAATGGCTATTATGAGTTTTCTGGCCAGTCTTCCTTCAGAATTTGAAACCGCCAAATCGCAAATTCTGTCTAGTCCTGAACTCACCACACTTCAAGATGTTTTCAGCAGGCTGTTACGAACAGAGAAGAATGTTCAACTATCTCAACAATCCAGTGTACTAGTTGTTAAAAGAGGAGAGGGAAATGAAGTTGGAAGGAATCGCAATAGAGGAGGAAATGCTATCAGAAATAATGACTTCAGCAACGTAAATGCTACCAGAAGTAATGATTTTAGCAATGTCACTTGCTATTATTGCAAAGAACCTGGACACACAAAGCGATATTGTAGGAAATTACAAAATCGCCATCAGAGAACTCAAACTGCTAACATTGCTGCTTCTAGTTCATCTTCTGAGAAGTCTGTTCTTATTCCAGCCGAAGAGTATGCTCGTCTTTTGAAGGAATCCACTCCAAATGATGATTCAGGTAAAACATGCCTTATTTCTTCCTCGAATCAATGGGTCATTGACTCAGGTGCTACAGATCATATGACAGGTAATCCTCGAACCTTTTCTACCTTTCAGCCTCATACAGCATCCTCCCCTGTAACAATAGCTGATGGATCAACTTATCATGTTGAGGGCTCTGGAGTTGTTAAACCCACATCCTCCATTACTTTATCTTCAGTCCTAAGTTTACCTAATCTTGCTTTCAATTTAATATCTGTAAGCAAACTTACTAAAGACCTCAAATGTTGTATCTCATTTTTTCCTGACCATTGTCTATTTCAGGATCTTATGACGAAGCAGATACTTGGTAGAGGACATGTATCTGATGGTCTTTATGTTCTGGATTCATGGGTACCTCGATCTCTGGCTTGTTCTAGTGCTACTTCACCTTTTGAAGCTCATTGCAGGCTGGGACATCCCTCGTTGCCTATTTTGAAGAAAATAAATCCACAATTTAATAAAGTATTGACATTAGATTGTGAGTCATGTCACTATGCAAAACATCATCGAGGCTCATTAGGTCCTAGAATTAATAAACGAGCTGGGTTTGCGTTTGAATTAGTTCACTCCGATGTGTGGGGTCCATGTCCTGTTATATCCAAAACAGGATTCAAATATTTTGTTACTTTTGTTGATGATTTTTCTAGAATGACTTGGATTTATTTTATGAAAAATCGTTCTGAAGTGTTCACTCATTTTTCTGCTTTTTGTGCTGAGATTAAGACTCAATACAATGTTTCTGTGCACATATTACGGAGTGATAATGCTAAAGAGTACCTGTCAGAACCATTTCAAACCTATATGACTCAATATGGTATTCTCCATCAATCATCATGTGTTGATACACCCTCTCAAAATGGAGTGGCTGAACGGAAGAACAGACATCTCCTTGAGACTGCTCGTGCCTTGTTATTTCAGATGAAAGTTCCTAAGCAATTTTGGGCTGATTCTGTATCCACAGCATGCTTTCTGATTAACCGGATGCCATCTACGGTACTTAATGGTAATAGTCCCTACCATGTCCTTTTGCCTCATAAACCTTTATTTCCAATAGAGCCAAGAATGTTTGGAAGCACGTGTTATGTTCGTGATGTACGGCCCCATGTTACAAAACTAGATCCTAAAGCTTTGAAGTGTGTATTCTTGGGATATTCTCGTCTTCAAAAAGGGTATCGGTGTTATTCTCCTGATCTCAATAGATATGTGATTTCTACTGATGTAGCATTTTCAGAACAAATACCATTTTTTTCTACCAAGTCTACTTCTATCAGTCAGGGGGAGGAAGATGAATGTCTTATCTATCAATCTATATCAAGTTCTGAGCAATCAGTAGATGATAGTGTTTCTCACGATGTTTCTCCTACTGATCAAACTTCAGTTCCAGACAAGCCACCTATTGTTCAAGTTTATTCCAGGAGAACAGTGACTACTGATACATGTCCTACACCAGAATCAACTTCGTCATTGGATCCTCCACTAAATGATCTTGATCTTCCCATCAGCTTTCGTAAAGGTAAACGCAGTTGTAAATCTACTTATTCCATTGCTAATGTTATTTCA
The DNA here is from genome assembly GCA_947683425.1 of Excoecaria cochinchinensis. Taxonomy (NCBI): domain Eukaryota; kingdom Viridiplantae; phylum Streptophyta; class Magnoliopsida; order Malpighiales; family Euphorbiaceae; genus Excoecaria; species Excoecaria cochinchinensis. The sequence goes on from CANTUQ010000004.1 coordinate 50,120,337, forward strand.
TATGATCACTTATCTCCACCATCCAGTGCTCTCATTACTTCTCTAGACTCCATTTTCATACCTAAAACAGTTAAGGAAGCTTTATCTCATCCTGGCTGGTGCACTGCAATGCGTGAAGAAATTGAAGCTCTAGAAGAAAGCCAAACTTGGGAGTTAGTAGGTTTACCTCAAGACAAAAAGGCTGTTGGATGCAAATGGGTTTTTACAGTTAAAGTTAATCCAGATGGATCTATTGCTAGACTTAAGGCTCGACTTGTAGCCAAAGGATATGCACAGACTTATGGAGTAGACTACTCTGACACTTTCTCTCCTGTAGCCAAGTTGGCTTCTGTTCGTCTATTCATCTCTCTTGCTGCTTCTCAGCACTGGCCATTACATCAGCTCGATATCAAAAATGCATTTCTTCATGGAGATCTTCACGAAGAGGTATATATGGAGCAACCACCTGGTTTTGTTGCTCAGGGGGAGTATGGTAAAGTTGGTCAAGTTTGTCGCTTGAAGAAATCTCTGTATGGACTTAAACAGAGTCCTCGTGCTTGGTTTGGCAAATTTAGTAAAGTTGTCCAAGAGTTTGGGTTAAAGAAAAGCCAAAGTGATCATTCAGTGTTCTACAGACAATCAACAGCTGGTATTCTTCTTCTTGTTGTATACGTCGATGATATTGTAATTACAGGAAGTGACCATGAAGGAATTTCTTCTCTTAAGTCTTTCTTGCATGACAAATTTCACACAAAAGACTTGGGCCAATTGAAATACTTTCTAGGAATAGAAGTCTCAAGAAGTAAGAAGGGAATTCTTTTGTCTCAAAGAAAGTATGTTCTTGATTTACTTGCAGAAACTGGAAAATTAGGAGCTAAGCCATGCAGTACTCCTATGGTTCCAAATGTACAACTCACAAAGGATGATGGCGATCCGTTTGATGACCAAGAAAGATATAGGCGGTTAGTTGGAAAACTGAACTATCTTACAGTTACTCGTCCAGATATTGCATTTGCAGTAAGTGTTGTTAGTCAGTTTATGACAGCTCCGACAGTTAAGCATTGGGAGGCATTAGAGCATATCCTATGTTATTTGAAAGGTGCTCCTGGATTAGGAATACTTTACAGTGATCATGGACATAACCGCATTGAGTGCTTTACTGATGCAGATTGGGCAGGATCCAAGACTGATAGAAGATCAACTACAGGCTATTGTGTTTTTATCGGAGAAAACTTAGTGTCTTGGAGAAGCAAGAAACAAACTGTAGTATCCAGATCAAGTGCAGAATCTGAATATAGAGCTATGTCACAGGCCGTATGTGAAGTCTTATGGATTCGTCATTTGCTTGCCGAAATTGGTATGAATTCCTCATCTCCAGCAAAACTTTGGTGTGATAATCAGGCTGCTCTTCATATTGCCTCCAATCCAGTGTATCATGAGCGGACCAAACATATTGAAGTTGATTGTCACTTTATTCGTGAAAAAATTCAAGAGAATGTAATTTCAACAGGGCATGTGAAGACAGCAGAACAATTAGGTGATCTATTCACAAAAGCTTTAAATGGACCTCGAGTCGAATATTTATGTAACAAGCTGGGCATGATCAATATTTATGCTCCAGCTTGAGGGGGAGTGTTACAGAGTGATTATAGGAGTTGTTACAGAGTGATTATAGGAGTGGTTGTTAACGTGATTATAGGAGCAGACATAGTTGAACAATAGAGCAGACATAGTTGAATATAGGAGCAGACATTTTGTATATAAATACATGTAATCGCTGGTAAATAAAATAAGAAGAAACACTTGTTTTCTTACACTTCTCACAGAACTTTTATTGAACACCTGGTGGGTAGCAATAAAACCAATGCTCTAATACCAATTTATTAGAAAGAATAACAATCAATATGAAAAAAATAGAAAAGCAAGTAGAGAACAGAATGTATAGCTGAAGAATTTGAGAAATACTACACTTTTATTCACTGAAAAGATGCACAAAACTGATGAACTTTAAATAGGCTTTACATAGAATCAAAATCAACTAGAAAAATGCAGAAATTATTGACACTATGGCACTAACATAATCACGTAACAGAAAATAAAGATTTAAAGGATTGAAAAATATTTTGTTCATTGACTAGCTTTAAGAGTTGGACTAGCATGTGCTGTCATATTGCTTAATCTAAGT